>JAIFGZ020000016.1:590000-2990000 GCA_019925245.2 Oryza australiensis | reverse complement strand
AAATATTTTTCAGACGGCTTATGTTAATTATATTTTTCAATAGAGCATATGTTAATTATATTTTTCAATAGGGTATATTTTAAAATACTTTTTAAATCATACGTTAATTATATATGATTGTTTTCACATTAAAATTAATTTGGCCCTATTTAAATATTACTCTCGATTTTTATCAACAACCGGGACAAAACATATTTGAAAATAGCATGAAAACATCGTTAGTCCTCGTTGTTGGCTTAAACCGGGACTAAAGATTCTCACCTACCGGTGGTACGGAGATCTTTAGTCCGGTTGTATCCGCCAACCAGGACTAAAGATTGGATCTTTAGTCCCGGTTGAAGCCACCAATCGGGACTAATATATCTTTAATCCCAGTTGTTGGCTTCAACCGGGACTAAAGAACCCGGTATCTATATATAGCAGTGGATCCAAACACTTAGTCGTTTTTCCATCATCTCTTTGTATTCGTCGTCGAGAACCCTAAACCGCCGCCACGCTACAGTCGTCTTCTCGCGTCGCCACCGTCGTCTCCCGTCGAGCTGCCGTCGTCGCCCGTCGAGCAGTCCGGGTGACATCCTAACCCTAACCCTAACCCTAAACCCCGCACACGATCTCGGCGCCGAACCCTAACCGTTGCCATCACCGTCGTCATCGCTGCCGTCGCCTCTGCACGCCGCGCGCATGCCTCCCCACGCCACGCGCACGCCTCCCCATGCCGCCTCCACACGCTGCACGCCGTCGCCGCTGTCGCCGTTGCACACCGCCGTCCCCATCGCACGCCGCCGTTGCCGTGAGCTTTCAGAATGTGATCGATATGTTTGATTAAATTTTGAGCCGTGAGATTAATGTGATGTTTGATTAAAATTTGAGTTGATGTTTGAATGTATATATGGACTTTGAATTGACTGTGAATTTAGAATTTTGAAATTTGAATGGAATGTAAATGGACTGTTAATTTTGAATTTTGAATGTTAATAATTTTTGCATGTGAATTTGTGAATGTTTGAATTTATGTTAAATTGGACTGTGAATATTTGAATTTTTTTAAATGGACTGTGTTAAATTGGACTATGAATGTTAGATTTTTCAGCAACATTATCGAATGTTAAATTGGACTGTGAATGTTTAATTGGACACAAAATATGTGTATGGTTTTTCCAACGAATGCAAAATTATAGGCAAAATTTCATGTACATTTGAATTATAGGCAAAACTTTTGTTGTGCCAATCCATTTTGTTGTGCCATTGTAATATATACTTCTAACAATATATACTACATAATCAATTTTTTTGAAAGAGACCCTCTGGGCGGATCATAAATGTCCTTGCATATGAAAATCGCTCCCCCGAGAACGGTTCAAGACCACCTTAGTCGATTCATATATACTACATATGAATGTCTCCGCTTAGTCGATTCTCTTCGTTTAACTATTTCTTCTCTTCTTTTCCACTCAATTCTAGTTTATTAGATTCTTGTTTAAAAGAATCAAAGGAGATGAATAGAACTAAGAACACATAAAAAAGAGCATATAGGCCCGAGACCATTACCAAAAGTTCTTCCCAATAATCATATTGGGTATCTGTTCCCTTCCTTTTCCTATTAGGTTGACCTCCTAGAGTTCAACTCCCGCTCTCAACCCAAGAACAATATGAGTCCGAAGCTTCTTTCGTAACTCCCGGAATTTCTTCGTAGTGGCTCTGTTCCACGTCAGCCCCCATACATGGTCTTATGACTTTGCGGAGACCTGTGTTTTTGGTAAACAGTTCCACTTGGATATTGAATTTGCTCAATATCCAAGTGGGCATACAAATTTGATCATGATCATATTGTTAATGATGACTCATGTGCATTGGGAATCATACATGTATTAACTAAATAATTTTTTTCTTGTCAGAATTACTTAATCAAGTCGTTGAAGCACAACAATCAAATGGCTGATCACGAGGACGAACAGTTCCTCCTTGACGAGATCGCATAGGGGAGCAACCAATATTTCATTAAGGAGGGGAACGAGGATCCCAACAAATAACTCAACGAGGAGGGGAACAAGGAGGGGAATGAGGGAACTCCAGCTGTTGAAGAGAAGAGGGCACGCGGACAACACGGTGTCAGTAAGCGAATTGAGGGTCGACATGTCATAACGGAAGTGGCACAGGACGGTCGACCATGCGCCCCAGCCGACGCCGCAAGAAAGTTTGTGGCACACAGTGGATGGGTAGTGAGGGATCACGTGCCCATCAGTGTAGTGAACTGGCGGCGAACCAGGACAAGAGGGGATGAACAGAGCTATCTCCCAGACACAAAGAAGGATATGTTGTGGTCGACAATGCTCCAGACCTTCACCATCCCAGAGTCAGAACAGGCAAGGGTCAAGGAATGAACGCTAAAGAAGATGGTCGAGCTCTTTAGGAACTTTAAGAAGGAAATACACAAGAAGTACATCCTGAAGGGTCAGACCCTCGACTTTGACAAATTTCTCAAGCTGAGAGATCACTGGGAGGCTTTTGTGGACTACAATACAGGAGAGCAAGCGCAAGCGCTTATTGAGAAAAATAAGGCGAACGCAACTAAGAATCAATACCATCACAAGCTAGGGTCAGGCGACTATCAAAAGGCAGTTCTGAGATGGGAGCAGATGGAAGTTGACCTCCTAGCAAGAGATATCGTTCCGGGCACAACCAACTAGTCAAAACGATCAAAGCATTGGTTCTATGCTCACGGTGGATCGCTCAATCCTGCCGATGGATCCGTAATCTACGACGATGAAATCCAAGAAGTCACCAGAGGATTACAAGACGCAATGGAGGCCTCTGCCTCGGGCCATTCCAACCCGATAGAGAGAAGGACGAGCTTACGCTTGCACTCCAAAACCCAAAGCATCCGGGACGAACGCGAGGAAAAGGCGTTGTTCCTTGGAAATATGGATTCCAAGAGAGCATCCAAAGCTATCGGAGCCGCATGAGAGAGATACGAATGCGAAGCTAGCGGACATGGAGCTCTGTCTCTCACAAATCGATGAAATAGTGGAAAGAAAGATAGCCGAAAAGTTGGCCCAACGGGATCGGGGCCAGCATGTGAGCCAACCGGATCCAGCGCAACTACAGCAGCAGCCCAGCAGCTGCGCTTCTACAGGCCACAGGATTGAACAGGCCATACAAGCTCCAGCCTACCCACCATGCCCCGTCGACGAGATCACGCAGCAAACACCTTGTGAGCTGCATATTCCATTCAAGAACCTCTTAATCAAGGTATGCTCGTAGTTTTATGGTATATTCCCTTCAAGAACTGGTTAATCAAGGTTGATTACTAATTAATAAACTCTCTTATCGTGAAGGTGGCGTCGGGCATGGCGATACCAGTCGAACGAGACCGGACCTACCACTGCATGCCTGTTCCACCAAGTTACTCAAAAGTCAAAATTAAACAGGTGGAACATGACTTTCAGGATCTCGAGCTGGATATCTCCGGAGGAGATGGGGAGACGACACTAGGAGACACCGCCCACGTGATCATTCTATTGAGCAAGCCCTTCATCGTCTTTCCCGAACGAGAAGCCGCTTCCATTCCTCCATCTCCACCACGTGGACCGTCTCCTCCGCCTCCTCCATTGTCTCCACGAGCACCGACTCCTAAACGGTCCCCCACTTCCCAGCCTCCTCCGCCTCCTCCATCGCCTCAACGAGCACCGACTCCTAAACGGTCTGCCACTCCACAACCTCCTCCGTCGCCTCCTAAGAGTAGAGCT
The DNA here is from genome assembly GCA_019925245.2 of Oryza australiensis. Lineage (NCBI taxonomy): Eukaryota > Viridiplantae > Streptophyta > Magnoliopsida > Poales > Poaceae > Oryza > Oryza australiensis. The sequence goes on along the minus strand of JAIFGZ020000016.1, from coordinate 2,986,254 downwards.
CACGTCGTGTTGTCAATGTCAACGTCAACCAGTTCACAACGAAGCAAGAAGCCAAGACTTGACCAGTTCCCACCAGCCCCAAAGAAAACGACGTTCGACATGACTCCAGAGGAGTTGCACGAGGTCGTCCAAGCTGAGGTCAAGGCACATTTAAAGAAGAAGCCTATTAAAATTGATGCGACGACCAAGTCCTTCTTCAAGAATATGTACTGTATGCCACCGGCTCAACCAGAGCCACAGTCGGACTACGATAGGACACTCAGGAAGGCACACAGCAAGGCGAAAGCAAAGGCCAAAGAGGTCCTGCAGCTTGGGATGCAACCTCAAAAACCTATTGAAAAGCTGGTGGTGCAGGCACAAAGAGTTGATTTAAGAAAATTTATGAAAGATGCTGGAATATCGATAGACCAATTATCCAGACGTGCAACTATCGAGAAGGTTGAGGTGAGATACAAGTATATATTCGGATGGCCTCTTGTCAAGCCGGATAAGGTGAAGAAGCTCCCCACACAGATGTACCTCTTCAACTAGTGGTACATGCAAGCTACAAGCAAAGGTACAAAGATGATCACGGCACGGATCAGAAACAACACATTCTTCGAAGCAGAAGATGATGTAATGTATCCGCTTTGAGGACATCTTTGACCTGTACCATCTGGACACCCTTGACGTCTCTGTTATAACCATGCGGTGTTTTATAAATATCGTTCAGTTAAATTTATTCCGTTTCTTAGCTCCTTGTATGTAGTGACAAAAATTCTTTTATCCGTTGTAGAATGACGATCCACGATTGCAACGGCGAGGATGGAATCACATATAGGATTCATGGACCCCCACAAAATTAACACGAAGACATTAGATCAATATCCGACGGATACAGAGGACAACATCTACTGAATGCTGGTGCAGCAGCTTTACAAGACATGGATACTTCTGTCGTACAACACAGCGTGAGTTCTTACTACTTTTTGTTACCAATTTCAATCTCGTACACATATACAGTTTCATATATGTCATCTCACATAATTTGCATATTTCACTGGGTCCTCTTCGTAATTGATGTTGGCAGCTCGCGGATCCATGTGTATGACTCAATGGATAAACCAGAGTCTACATTCGCAAAAAATTTTGAAGTGTTAAACAGGTAATGTCGTCTTAGTTGCTGTTGCATATATGCGATTCTCGAATAATTACTCACTAGTGCAACTGCACGTAGGGCATGGGCACGGTTACGTGAGAAAGTATGTGGGCATTGGAAAGAAAAGCTTGCTGTGAGGATAAACTTTCCAGTGAGTAACATGCTCCAAAGTTATACTGAATCATTAATTTGTTCCAAAATAGAAATGCATATTAAATCTTTTGTCGTACTTTAGTGTGCAAAACTGGCGCAGGGGACAAACTTGTGCGGCTACTATGTCTGCGACTACATTCACCGTCTAGTTCAACAAGTCACATGTCCCGCTAATCTAGAGGTACGTATAACAGTCATTCATACATTACGTCTCAATTTCTTATTGATTTCATATATTTATTTCTCATTTTATTCAAATGATAGATTGTTTGTGACCTAAGGGATAAACTCTCCCACGCGAGTTTTATACAGTTCGCTCAAGAAGAACTGATGTGATTTATCAACGAGCAGGCTATTGATCTCGTGGGAACATTATATTGGGACTGAAGTGGTTGTAGATCCACAACGTAGAGAAAATTTTGTAATATATGATATAGAACAGTAAAACTTAATTAGAAATATAATATATATGTATATTTATATGTGTATACATATTTTGGTAATACGTGTATATATTTACTTTAATTAAGTGCAGCTATATGTGTTATAAATATATATTTGTACATATATATGCATATTGCATATATATGTATAAATATATGTATGTATAAAATATGTATGCATATATATAGTTAACAAGCGAAAGCTAGCAACAGAGCAAAATTATAAAAAAGAAAAACCTTTAATTCCGGTTGGTAACACCAACCGGGACTAAAGATAACGAGTCGATCACATGGCGTCGCTATCTTTAGTCCCGCTTTGAAACCCGAGATTAAAGGGGTTACGGACCGGGACTAAAGCCGCTTTTTCAACAGTGTTCTGTCTATCCCTAAGGCCTTGTTCGGTTGGCCTAGGAACGGCCGGGATTGGGCCGAAATCCCCGTGGATCGGCCCTGTGTGAATTAAATCCCGTCCTGCGAGAAAGTGTATGTTCGGTTAAGCCCAGTTTGGATTCTATCCCGGCCCATCCTAGCCTTCCCCCATCACCCCGGTCCGGGAAAAAAAATCTACCCAAGAGGCATGGAAAAAACCCTCGAGAGGTGTCACGGCGTCGGTGCGAGTTGACCCGGAGAGCGGCGGCGTCGGTACGGCGTTGCCGGCGGCGTCGGTGCGGCGGCAGCGGCGACGACAACGTCGACGGTGTGCTCCAGAAAGGGAGTCGTCCATCTCCTTCAGCGGCAAGGGCAGCGGCGGCGCGCTCCATCAAGGACGGCATCTCTCTCCTCCGACAGTTGTCTCCTTCTCTCCGGTGAGTTCCTCCCCTTCCCTCTCCCCTCCTCTCCGGTGAGCAGAGGAAGTCGAGGATTAGGGTTTCCCCTCCTCTTCTAGGATTAGGGTTAGGCTACTGACGAGGTGTGCATTTATCCCTTTTGATTAAGATTGCAGCTTTCTAGGAGCTAAAATCCAAAGCTTTTTCATTCACAAGGCTAATTAGTCATCAGAGACAAAAGCATACCCACCGTTTGCATTATTGGCGTCTAGTGCTGCTTCATGAAAACCCAGATCTTGGAAGCATTTGACTATTGCAAGTACATATACATGCATCAACACATGTACCCATTAATCAGGGTAATCAAGAATCTCTCTCCAAGATCTTATGAGATTTGAGCTGTTCCATTATGTGGTATAAAAACAAATGTTCTCATTCAATTACAAAAGTAGAGGCTACTACATAGTACACTACTAGCACAAAGTGACAGCATACCAGATGGATAGATTCACAGAGCCCCTCAGCCACAAACTGCAAAATTTGTAGTACTACAACTATGATTTTCAGTTTGTTCTCTACTATGTCAGATAATTGTACCATCTTAATTTGCTGGGTTTTGTATAAATGGAGTACACATCTGAGATGTGCACATTTTTCTCGAATTAATCTTGTTGATGTCACTTCATCTTAAGCAGCTTTCCCCTGGAAAAAAAGAAAAAAAAGCTTGTGCCCACCACAGCACCCTGTCGTTATCATCAGCGTGTACTAAGAACAGAGCAATTTGTCATCTTTTTTTTCTGAGAAGTTTAGATCACCAAGATATATGTCAATTATGTTGTAGATAGCTAGCTAGTTTTGCAATTACTTATGGGTTGCATCACAATTAGATATTTGCAAATTGATCTGTGCTGTATACAGGACATATCAAAATTCAACATTTTTATCAGATCCAGCTGCTTCTTCCATCACATATTCAAACCGTACCTAATCTGAATAGTTAGTAAATTCCACTGCATAGTAATATAATGCTACCAGGTAAATGAACCATCGTCATCTTGAATTGATTACTCTTATAGCAGTAGGTAAAAAGCCAAGGGTGCATAGTTCTCTGACTGAGGCTGCCTTCGATAAAGGAGTTTGGCTGAGTGGCATGAAAACCGAGACAAAAATGAATAAATGTTGAAACAAAAATGTTGCCACCTCCAAATTTTATACCTTCCAAATTTTCTATGAAATATGAACAAATGAATACCTCCGTTATCTTAAGTATCTACCTTCTTTTACTCACTGCTGAAGAATCACTTATTCTAAATATTTTTTTGAGTTTTGCAATGGATGTGAGAATAAGGTTCGTATTAGAAAGAGGAAGGAGGAAGATGATGATATGATGATGTTTGTTTTTCCTACACTACATCGGTTGAGTTCTAGTGGAGGGAGGGAAAAGAAAAAGCGGCATACATCAGCACTAACAGACGAGGAACGTGTTCGGGAGCTACTTGAAGGGCATATCAAGAACTGTCGGGTAACATTCAGGATGGAACCTAAAATATTCAAATCCTTGGCCAATTCCCTTAGAAGTGAAGTGTTGGTCCATGATACTAGGATTAAGGTTGAGGGGAAGTTGGGGTTCTTCCTGTACATGCTTAGCCACAATGCTTCATATGAGGATCTCCAAGAAAAATTTGGGCATAGTAATGATACTTTTCATCGTCACATGAAGCATTTTTTAAGTCAGTTGTTCCTACCCTCTCCAGGCGGTTCCTAAAACCTCCTAATCCTAATCAAGTACCTTGAAAAATTGAAAGAGATCCTAGATTCTATCCCTACTTTAAGGTGCTTATTTTAACACTTTTGTCTTGATCAATATGTGTTTTTAAAAATTCAGAAAATCACATGTAGCTTTTTTTTGCAGAATTGCCTTGGTGCAATTGATGGCACCCATATACCCATATCTATATCATCTGACAAAGCTGTTCCATTTAGAAACAGGAAAAATACTCTTAGCCAAAATGCACTGGTAGCTTGTGATTTTGATCTGAATATCACTTTCATGTCTACTGGGTGGGAGGGGTTGGCTACGGATGCCAGGGTTCTTACATCTGCAGTGAACAAGGGTTTCCAAGTACCTTCGAGGAAGTTCTATTTGGTTGATGGTGGGTATGCCAACACCCCTTTTTTCTTGCATCTTATCGTAAAGTCAGGTACCATCTGAAGGAGTATGGGGCAGGTCGACGTAGACCTCAAAACTACAAGGAGTTATTTAATCATCGCCATGTGGTATTAAGGAATCATGTCGAAAGGACTTTGGCGGTTTTAAAGAAGCGCTTTCCCATCGTCAAAGTTGCCAATTTTCACAAAATCAATAACCAAGTGAAGATACATGTGGCTGCTGCAGTATTCCACAATATATTCGATCACTCAAGGGGGATGAGCAATGGTTAAATAACCAACCACATAATATTCATCCAAGAAATTATGTTGACCTGCCAGATGGTGATCAAGGCAATGATCAAAGCACTGACGAGGGGAACATTCTGTGGGACATGATAGCACATCAAATATGGAATGACTATCGGCAACATAGGACTTAGCGGGTTGTAATTAGTAGTACATTTGAATATTTCTTTGATGTTTTTTGGGATGTAATAACTAAAACATATTATAATTATTATGTTTTGTGGGCTGTAATAACTAGAACATATTATAAACTATGCTTTTGTTATGAATATTGTGTTATGCATCCTTTCACAGTTAATATACTTACAAGAGGTTCTCCAAGGTTGACCATGCTCTTGTCAAAAGCTACACAAAAGAAGAACTCTCTCAAAAGTCATCCCACAAAAAAGCATGGAGGTTCTTCAATAGGTATGTAACTATAGAACATGTGAAATTCATGTTTGATAATTATTAAATATAGATTATATATCAATTCTTATCTTGTGTAGAAAAATCAAGAGCCACTTGGAACCCAGCCCTAGAGAAGATACTTGTTGAGTTATTGCATGAGCACAATACTCCTGAGTACAGGGGTCAAAATGGATGGACTTCTGAGGCTTGGAACAAGATTGTGAAGGAATTCCATGAGAAGGATAGATATGTGTGCTTCACAAAGGCCCAAATCTAAGAGAAAGAGAAAGAGTTAAAAAGAGAATATAGGATGTTGAAAGAGGCTAGAAAACAAAGTGGAGCTTCATGGAACAACCAGAGATGCATGATTGAGGCTGAACCAACCATATGGAACAACATAATCATTGTAAGATTATTTCTTGACCATTACTTAATTCTGTTGTTAATTATATTATGCATCAATTCAACATTTCCCTTTTATTGTGTAGTCATTTCCTAAAGCTAAGAAGTTCCACACCAAATCTTTTCCTCTATTTGAAGCCTTGGGGGAACTTTACGATGGTTAGTTCTATCACAAGCTATAATTCTTGATTTCAATATCCATGCTTTCTTGCTTACCCTTTCTCAATTTTCTTGTGTAGGACATACTATAGAAGGAACCTATAATTTCACCTCAACTCAGCCATCACAACACCCAGTGATTACACAAGTTGAGAGTGATCAAGATGAGCTCGGTAACACCGAGATTATCTTTCCAGATTATGAGGACACCTTGGCTTATCAAGGACAAGATGATACATATGTAATTGAACATGATAATGCAAATGTTGAAAGGCTAAAAGAAATGCCGCAAAGAAGGGTGGTTGTTGTACCAAGAAACAAAAAAGAAAAAGAACCCAAGAGGCAAAAGAAGAGTGTTGGCGTAGAAGGACTTATGGAAAGGTACCTTGATATGAGAACCAAACAAGCTGAAGATGAGGCTGTGCAGTTAGCAAGAGAAAAGGCGCCTCATTTAGCAAGAGAGAAGGAAAGTAATGATTTTTCAATTAAGAGGTGCATATGTGTTCTCAACTCAATGGAAGTGACAAAGGCAGAAAAGGCCAAAGCATATACCGTCTTCAAGAATGCAGAGAACAGAGAAATTTTTGTGAGTGCTTGTGATGAGGATCCAGAATCTGCTTTGATTTGGTTACGAAGTGAAATGGCTTAGCAGGTACCTCTACTTTGCCTCACAGACTTTACATTGCTTGTCACAGGTTGCAACTTGGAGTGGAAACATTTAACTTGTTTTGTGGCTACAGAATTTTCATTCTACCATTGTTTTTTTTGAAATGTCGCAGGTTGGGACAGTGACCACAATATGCTATGCTTGTTTCCTAATAAGATGCATAGTGGTGAGTACTTGATTCGTCATGATTTATTGATAGGTGTTCAAGTATCAAGAATCACACTTATTTTTCTAGTTGGTCTTAAAAGGAACTTTGATGTTGAACGTGAAACATATCAACTATGGACTGTTGTGCTACTCCTAACGACATCTTATTGTCCTAATCCTATTTATTAAGCTTTCAAGTGTTGTTAGCTTTGCCAACATTTTACTAATCTAAATCCTAACAACTAAAGTATTAGAGTTATACCGTGTGCGACTTGTTGTTGAGGTTAAAGGCAGATATACATTCTTTGTTGATAGCTAGATGTTGATCAGAACAAGAATTCCTTTTTTTCTGTAACTTCAAATTTACACAACAATGTTGCCTCAACCAGACATGTTAATTTGTTCCTCAACTTGACATGTTCAACTGTATGTTGGCTTATGTCAATTACCCGTTGATATATCTCTATCTCGCTCTTGTTTCAAGAAAAATATTTTCGTGTTCGATATTACTTCCTGAATTGAGCATCCTAGCATGCATGACAGACAATGGGCATGCAAGTGTTACATTCACACATAATTGTAGAATATCTTTTAGATGTGATTTCAGACTTGGTGTGGGTGGTTCGTCATTCATGCTTCTTCCTATGGTATCAGCTTAGTTGTAGCTATTTAAATATTAGGCTGGATATTTAGTTTCTTGTAGAATCTTTACTGCCACTTGAATTTTCTGGGTTATGATTAAATATGTTCCACTTCCAACTCCTATCTGCTATGGTTTAAAGTGCAATTCCTATACTGCTTCGATTCATGTCATAAAGTCAATGAGGATTGACATGCAGATTCATGCCGTCCTTTTTTACATCACACATCTGGAAATATATATAGATGTGTAGTTTCCTTTTTTTTGTTTTTGTAATAATGTGAATTTCTCCTTGCTTTTGGTTTGAATTGATTGTAGGTGACGATATCAGCATTTAATCCTAATGTATTTCTGAAAGTTTTGGACCATCCAATTCTTGATTTCTTCTACTATATGGTAAGTAACTAGTCCAGTAATTAAGACATTTCTTGACTCATTTGGCTTGTTGTTGTATGCATATGCTATAGCTAATTAATTTCATTGGTAGCATTACTCAATTGCTTGAAAGGATCCTACCCTGTTTGATGTGTATATACCTGTAATTCTACAAATATTCAGAAATAAGACGATTATGTGGAAATGCTTAGAACTCTAATCATAGTTTTAATTTCTTAGAACTCCTATGTTTTTCTTGAACATGCTAAAGATTTCATAAATAAAATGGGTATCATTCATTTGTGCAAGGCATTTTTTCTAGATGATCAAACTTATTTACCTGATTGTTTTTTGAATTGATTTAATATCATTTTATTTTGTTTTCATGGATGGAGAACATTGCAGCTAGGTGACTGAAGCTCATGATGGCATTAGTGTTTAGCTTAAACACTTGCATTTTGTGTTGTAATTCAGTTTTTAGCTGTCTACTTGTGTTGATGTTTAAAAAAAACAACCTAATTGTATGTTACATTTTGAATGCCCTGTTTCATCTTTTGAGTCCTAACTTGATTACAGCAGTGCATTAAAATATACATTTTACACGTGCTTTGCTTGATCATGTTGTAGCATGCTATGCAAATCCCCACAAGCAGCTTTGCTTCAAATGAATGTTTTCTCTGTGCTAAATCAAAGACAAGGTTTTAAGAGAAGGATTGAAAAAAACAAGAGTTTAATTCTCCCAGGGTTTAAATGACATATCCCTCCTTGCTTTGCTTACTCGAGTCCCTCTGACCCCACGCTGAATTCGTCCGAATCCTTGCAACAGGTGTCGATTCGGGTCAACTTCAGATCCAGATCCCATGGTTTTACACTAACAGGGAGACACGATAACAACATAGTTATAAATCCGCTACAGCGTCGTCCGTTGAACAGCTGTGATTACTGTAGAAACCGACCAATCTGGATCCATTAAATAATAGACTAGAAAAGTAGAAGGCTACCCCACGCACAATGCTGCACGCCTCGCCCTCGAATCATCCGAGATCCGTTGATGAGATAACCAAACAGTAGCGTGCATCTACCGGATGATACGTAGCAAGTACTGATTGATACCACCACGATACCGACGGGTTTCACCGTTGCAACCGCCCCGATTTTGTTTGCTTGGGTCCCGTTTGGTGACTCGCGCCGTCTCGCCACAATAAATATCCACCCATCCAGCGGACACAACAACGCCAAGGCACTGCACTGCACAAGCTTCTTCGCATCTACTACTCCCCTCCCCAATGGCGCATCCGGTGGCGGAAGCCGACGAGAAGAGCCCCTTCGGCCGGCTGACGGAGGAGGAGTTCTACGCGCGCCACGGCGTGCTGCACACCTCCTCCACCTTCGTCAACCCGCGGGGTCTCCGCATCTTCACCCAGCGCTGGGTCCCCGCGGGGGGCGCCCCCCTCCTCGGCGCCATCGCCGTCGTCCACGGCTTCACGGGGGAGTCCAGCTGGACGGTGCAACTCACCGCCGTCCACCTCGCCAAGGCCGGGTTCGCCGTCGCCGCCGTCGACCACCAGGGGCACGGCTTCTCCGAGGGGCTCCAGGGACACATACCCGACATCGTCCCCGTGCTCGAGGACTGCGAGGCCGCGTTCGCCCCCTTCCGCGCCGAGTACCCGCCGCCGCTGCCGTGCTTCCTCTACGGGGAGTCCCTGGGCGGCGCCATCGCGCTGCTGCTGCACCTCCGGGACAAGGAGCGGTGGCGCGACGGCGCCGTGCTCAACGGCGCCATGTGCGGGGTCAGCCCCCGGTTCATGCCCCCCTGGCCGCTCGAGCACCTGCTGTGGGCGGCGGCGGCCGTGGCGCCTACGTGGCGTCTCGCCTTCACCAGGGGGAACATCCCCGACCGGTCCTTCAAGGTGCCGTGGAAGCGCGCCCTGGCGGTGGCGAGCCCGCGCCGCACGACGGCCCCGCCCCGCGCCGCCACGGCGCTGGAGCTGCTCCGCGTGTGCCGCGAGCTCCAGTCCCGGTTCGAGGAGGTGGAGCTCCCGCTCCTGGTCGTCCACGGCGGCGACGACACCGTGTGCGACCCCGGGTGCGCGGAGGAGCTCCACCGCCGCGCCGGCAGCAAGGACAAGACGTTGCGCGTGTACCCCGGGATGTGGCACCAGCTGGTCGGCGAGCCCGAGGAGAACGTCGAGAAGGTGTTCGGCGATGTCCTCGACTGGCTCAAGTCCCACGCCGCCGCCGCCGCCGCCGCCGCCGCCGCGCGCGGCGAGGGGCAGCAGTAGTGGGTTCGGTCGGTCACGCGTGCCGCGTGCTTGGATGATCCATGGCGGATTCCAGCAAGTACGGGCGCAATAAAACGTTGCGGAGTTGATTTGGTGTGGGAACGCGATTGATTTGATCTGGTCCCGGTGTATCTCCGATCTCTGATTAGCCATGAATTGAATGTGAGAAAATGAGAAATTTTTAATCTCCTCTGCGCGGGTGGTTGAGAGTTGGCGAGCGACCGGTGCTGCCTGCATCTCCTGCAGAACACAAATTCATAAATGGTGAATTTTCGGTTCAGAAATGGTGGATTTAATTGTGGATGGCCTCGTTGGGAACGCTGAAAAATGATTTCATGGTTTGGGAATTGCACTGTTTTTACCTCAAATTTGTGTCCAATTCTCGTGAAATCCAGCAAAGGCTAGCCCGCAGTGGTTTACCGTCTAGAAGAAATACATGGAATCACGCAATTTTTGAAGTGAACTGTTGACAACTGACATACAGACCTTCCTCCGTTCTCTCCTTGTCCATATATCTTTGTCACCCAGGGGACTCTCCAGTCTCCACATGAAAACCCCGAGTAAATCGCGCACTGCCTTCCCACCCATTGCCTGCTCGATATAACACATAACCGTTGATAACAGTCTCCCTATGTTGATGACAAATATAATTTGAGAATTCTAAATTAATAAATATCATGTTGTACTTAGAATGGAGTCTCCATTATTGTTTAAAATTTTAATAATTATAAAATTTAGAAGTAATATTGTCGGCAGGCTATACCGGCAGACGGTATTTATAGGTATGAGAATCGTTGGAATCAGGATATACGCGAGATTGAGGTCAAAGAGATGGAAGACATAGAAGACATGAATTTTCATACAAGCTCGGACCTCTTAACTCACAAGTAATAGTCTTATTCCAGTTGGCAAGCCAGTGTTGCCTTTATATATCAGAATCACACGAGTATCCTTTATATATTAGAATCACACGAGTACAATATTTGGAATGACCTAATCTAGTCTCTGTTGGCTTGGCGGCATAGAGTTCTCACACGTAGTCGATGGCTAGTGTAGTCTTCTTCCTCTAATATTAATTTGACGAGATTGAAGGTAGCTCTATATCTCTCATGTCGATTTTATGGCTTCGTATTGGATTTGTCTAGATCGGTACTAGCTTCTAATTGTCTTTGTCGGCCTCTCCCTTCTCCTTCTAGTGTTTTGTATTTATATCCCTGGGTGACCCCTGTCCACAATAATGACAACTTATCGGTTGAAACCCCGATGAAACTCTTAGTATAAATTATTATGCAAGTTAGCTCGAAAAGTTTAGCTAAAACATAGTAGATCGAACTCGACCGAAACAATATTAGGTCGTAGATAAACTTGATAGATCTAAACAAGCCGACAAATTCTATTAGTGGTAGATATATTGATAAATTTAAGACAATAAAGCAGCAATATCAATCTAATCAAGATATCGGACTCAACCGAAAAAGTATTGAATCAACTGATACAGATGTAAACAGCAATACAATCGAGGTTAACCAATATATATGATAGGGAATGCTTGCGTTGACCGAAATAGAATATCGGACCCAACCGATAAAGCTATAGCCCTGTCGATATAAGCGAAGTTGACAGAACTTACTTTCTTGCCAGTGATCGAAACCGATGCAGCCCAACTCGAAACTAAGAACTCGTCGAGAGTAAAAGGGTGGTGATGCGTCGAATGTTGTATATTGATCCATAGATGTCTTACAAAGACTCCGGGTGTACATATTTATACCCTCAGGTTGATATAAGTCCTGATCGGACACGGAACATGTCTTCTAAAGATAAAACAAAAGATACAAGTCCTGGAAGAACACAAGACAAAACTTCCTGAAGATAAAGGAAATTACTAAATCCTACATGTTTAATGGATATAATTAAACTGCCATGTCATGGTTTTCATGACTTCTTAAACTCAGTCTCTTCTGGATAGGCTTTCATCCACTGATCGACTTCTTTTTTTAACCAAATCTACTAAAGAACCGTACCAAATTTTGCGTTAACACAAACTAAGGTGAAGAAGCAAATTTCTAGCACCCAACCGTAAAGTTTAGAAAACCAATTCCTGATTACACGGTTAATTAATACGTTACAGTGGGTACTCTGCCATGACCAGTTCTGACATGGTCATTTGATCCTTAGCACCTGACTAATCCAATAGTACCAGGCGTCCTCGGCCAAGGTTCTGAGACCCGGTAATTAGTCAGGCTTAAGTAATAGGATGATAAGAAAAGTCTTCCTGTAGAGATATGAGAAAAGAGGATCAACAGACAAATATTGCATATTTAATATGTATAAAAACTTACATAGATAAATACATAGAGATGGTAGGATCGCTATACACACTTGTCAAGCGAGGACTAGGCGTGTAATTGTATCTCATCCACTTGCCGAGGTGGTGGGAGGATCGGTACCACGCTGGTCAAGGACCAGGTGTAGTCGTACTCGATCAATCTCAAAAGATTCGTAGAGGTGGTGAGATCATTACCACGCTGGTCGAGGACTAGTTGTGTAGTCTTACTCGATCACTCGCACAGGTGACAGGAGGATCGCTACAACGCTAGTCGAGGATCAGGTGTGTAGTCGTACCTCGACCATTCATAGAGATGGTGGAAGAATCACTACAATGCTGGTCGAGGACAAGGTGTGTAGTCATACTTGACCACTCATAGAGGTTGTGGGATCTCTACGACGCTGGTTGAGGACCAGGTGTAGTCGTACCTCGACCACTCATAGAGAACTCGTAGAAGTGGTGGGGTTGCTACTACACTGGTACTCCGACCAGGTGTATAGTCGTATCTCGACCACTCGTAGAGGTGGTGGGATCGCTACTACGCTATACTCGGACTAGATTTGTAGTTAAACCTTGATCACTCGTAGGGGTCCTTGAGTTGGTTATTACATGTGCACCTCATGTGGCCAGCAGGCATTCATATATCCAACTTACAAGCATATCGGACGTCCGTTTGTAATTGGAATAAGTCCATATTTGACCATCCAACTATTGCCGAAGTTTAATTTTGGCCATCCAATTACAAAATCGGGTATTGGACACCCTGAACTACTCAAACCGTTTACGTTCGGTAGCCCAGGCGGTTTTGACTGTTTCCTTTGCCACGTGGCACCTAGGGCTGAGTCAGCTCGTGCTGACTCAGCAGTTTCCTCGACACCGGCAGCGACCTCGTTTGGTTCCCCTGCGCGCTGTTCACCTGCATGCTCTGCGAAGGCAAAGCGACGCCTGGTGGCAACCACTCCAGCCCTCTCCCCCGATCGACTCCCGCCGCATCTCCCGTGCGTCGCCGCTCCGCTCCGCCGCGCACTCCTCGGCGCCCACCTCCGACTCGTGCCGCGTAGGAACTACTTCATGGGGTTCAAGAGCGAGGATGGGCGGAGCGTTGGGTGCCTGATGCTGATGAACGTTGGCGGAAACGACGACGACGAAGAAGACGAAGGTGGCCCTGCAGGGACGCTTGGCAACTTCCAGCAGCGGGGTTTCGAGGTGGTGTACGACGTGGACGTCCGGTCGCGTCGGCTTCGCCCGCCGCCGGTGTACGGACCTCGTGGGACACGCTCTCGCGCCGGTGTACACGCAGCCCCGCCGCCGCTGCTTTGCTAGCCGAAGGAGCTGGAGCTCCCGCCGAAGGCCAGGCTCGTGAGGCCCTACATCAACGATGCGCTTCGCTTCCTCGGCGACTGCGACGCCTCGCTCGGCATCTGGGGCGCCGACTGCGTGGGCAAGTCCACGGTGCTCAAGCACGTCCGTGACGTGTGCGGCCTCATCGCGCCGTTCAACCATGTCCTGCTCGTGGCTGCCTCCAGGGACTGCACGGTGGCCAAGCTGCAGAGGGAGGTCGTGCGTGTGCTCGGCTGCGGGACGCGCCCACGAAGCAGCGTAGGCCGCCGGCATCCTAAGCTTCCTCAGGGACAAGAGCTTCCTGCTACTCCTCAATGGCATGGGATGCCGCAAGAAGATCAAGATGAACTTTGGTTTGTTCCATTATTCGTAACTACTAATAAATTCGTTCAACGACTAAACAGGTTGCTGCAGAGTACAAGGGCTTGCCTTTGTCCCTCGTCACCGTCAGCCATGCCATGTCAAGCAAGCGCACACCGGAGGAGTGGGGCGACGAGCTCGACGCCCTGAGGAAGACGAAGAGTCACCACGGCGGGACCACGGATGGCAGCCGTTATTAACGCCAAAATTTGGTAAGCCCCGAAGTCCTTATCGGCTAAGGGTTAGTATCGGCTCGAAGCAGAATCGGCTGAGAGTTTTGCGTCAGCCGATGGAGGATCCATATCTCCAGCAGTCGAATTCTTGTTAGGTTCAGTTTGAGAAGATCTTATCTAGAAAAAGCCGAGTCCAGGGAGGATACAACTTGTATATATTAATTAGGAAGAGATTGTTAGTTTCCTAGTTTATCTTTAGGAAAGTTTGTTTTGTAATCTGTTAGGATCTTTGTCACCCTACGGGTATAAATATGTAAGCCCGGGGTTCATGTAAATATCTCTCTTGATCAATACAATTTGGCGCATCGCCACTCTTTTACTCTTCATCTTCGTTCGACATCCAGCGGAGCTTGGCATCCGGCGCTGGGCTGCATCGATTAGGTTCGACCTCCAGCAAAGAAATAAGTCCAACGTTCTGCTGGATCAGGCGATCATATTGACTACGTCGACGTTGTCCAAGCCTGCATCAGTACGTTCAATCTCTTGGATTGCTCTGATTTAGTTAGCATGCTTGCCTGACTATTTATCATATGTCTCTATTAATCTAATCTTAGTATTTCAGTTTAGCCCTATCGGTTGTCTCTCGTTTTAGGGTTTCTGCCGATACCGGCTAAATCGTTATACTAGATTAGATTGGTTTAGGCATCTACCACCCTGAAAATCAGCCAAGGGCTTGATTGTCTAGATATTGCTTTTCTTTTCATACTTAGTGTTGCATCAGTTTGATCTACTAAGTCGTGATTAGAACCGTAATCTCTAGCCTGCCTGTTGACTGCCACTAAGGGTTTCATCGGGGTTTCAGCCGATGAGTTATCTGGATATTGCATCGGCTTACAAGGATTGTATACAAGTTGGATCTAGCCGATTGTAGCAGAGGCTTCATTGAACATTTGATCATTTGGATTTTATGAAATCGGACTCCCAGCCGATGTGTGCTTTAATCTTTAAATCAATATCTATTTTACCATGTGATTGGTTCGTGCAATGTTATATATATCGTGTTATTGTCAGCCGATCGCCTTTATATATATGTCTGTTAAGCGTACAGCCAATGGATTCAAACCCTAACACCATCGGCTGGCATCGACATCGGCTGGAATTGCACCATCAGCTTATCAGCCGATCAGTTAGTTTTTGGGTATCGGTCTATCGGCCGATATGATTTATGTTCTGCTGTTTTGCATAACTTGTCAGTGGCAGGATCAAACTGACTGGCACGCCCGCGCTTCATCTATTCTAGGACCTGCACTGGAGCTAAGCAGATCTCCCAGGCCGACGTGTGGATTTTTCTCGTCAACAACCGTGGATGCCCCGCCAAGGACGCCCACTCCGTGAGGCAAAGCACGCGCCACATCTCCGGGTCCGCGGCGAGCGCCCGGAGACCCGCCGCCAGCGACCGCCAAGCCGCGCCTGAGGGTGCCGCTGAACAGCGGGCCGCCGTGCGGGATGACGCTCTGCCACCGCATGCGGGAGGCCAACGTCGGGGCCGCCGTCACACCACACGGGAAGGTCGTCGCCGCCGTACCGTGACCGTCACGCGCCATGGCTGCGGCCGCCACATCGCACGGGTTAGGCCGCCGCCATGCCTGTTGCACGGCCTTCCTCCCCTCGTCGCCGCCGTCGCACGGTCTCGCCACGGCGCCACCGCTCGGCTGTGCTGTCCTGGATGCCGCCGCTGCCGGCCGCCTACGAGGTGTTTGACGTAATGTCGGTGAGGGAGACCGAGAGAGAGAAGGAGAGAGAAGAGAGATGCACTGCCGACTCAGCCCTCAACACGCCACGTGGCATGGGATTTTTTTAAAACCAGGTTGGATGACCGAAGATGCATGGTTTTGATAGTTAGGGGTGTAGGATACTCGGTTTTCTAGTTGAATGGTCAAATCCAAACTTTCACGATAGTTCGATGGCCAATTATGGACTTCTTCCTTTGTAATTTTGCCAGGTGGTCAAGCCGACAATGTTCGCGAGGAGATTTTACGTAGCAATCTTTTCACAAATAGACCAAGCGTGACCGATAATAAATGTGAGATAGGCATTCGGTCTTTGTTGGTAGGTTTGATCCGACAACTTTGCATTTTTCGAGAACGTTTTTGACAATGGGGCATACTCGACCGTTGCCTACTCGAGTGCTCGATTATTGCTAAAAATATTTTCTTTGTAAATACATGCCAGATGTATCTACGAAATTAGTAGATTGATTTAAAAACCAATATACTAATTACCTTGATTAGAGATGCTAATCAACTTGGAAGTAGTCGACTCGTATTGAAGTCTCGTGGTCAATGATATTGCACTGTTGTTTTTCGCGGCGGCAATGTCAGTTTTGGGTTAGTCGGTTCGAGCGAAGGCCTCATGATCAATATTGAACTGTTGTTCTCCACGGCAGTGATGTCTTGAAATTTGGGAGATCTCGATAGATGGAATTGTTGGTAGGGATAAAAGCAGGGACGGGAAAATCCCGTACTAACCGACACCGAATACCGAAAATCCCTACCGAATACCGTATCCGTGAGAAAAACGGGAACGGGAAAAATACGGGAATGGGAACAGTTGGAGTGTTTTCCCGACCGTATTCACGGATCCCGTATTTGTCCAGGAAAATTCCCGTGGGAAATTCCCATTTATCAGGCCTTCTCAACCACTTTCAACCCACAAAGCATACACCCCACCCCCTCTCCGTCGAGTTATGTTTTGTCCCAACACTCCCCAAACCGGCAACCCTAAGTCAGTCACAAGTGAGACTAGCAAGCCAGCCCCAGTGTCACAGTCCGATTTTCGTTCGGGATTAAAAATCATTTAATAAATTATTTTTTAGAAACTAAATAAAATAAAATGCAAAGTAAATCAAGTGAAACTATTAAGGAAATAGTTTAAAATATTTTTAAAATATTCTCCATGCCCTATAATACTCTCTAAAATTTTTCGTGAAATTTTGGAGCTCTAGAAATAATTTAAATAATACAAAGAACACTTCAATAATTATTTAAATAAATAAATTAATCTTTAAATGAGCTGGAGATATTTTTATTAAATACTTTGGGTGCTCATATATTTTCATGATTTTTATTGGAATTCTTTGAGCATTAAAAGTATTTATAAAAATTCAAGGATGTTAGGACGAAAAGTCTTTCACGTTCCTACTACACTAGCATCTCCCTACCCCAAGATCGTTATCGTTCACTCGAAGAGTAGCCGAACAGCTGCTTTTTTCCTCCATCAAATCCGGCCTCCTCGTTGCTCTTCTTGCTAAATTAGTTATGGGAAAGGATTTCTCTCGTTCTTGCGCGAATTTCGGCCCGTTCTTATCCCGACGAACTCGGGATGAACTCTAATTTTTCCATCGCGAAATCCCGTCGTTTTGCATCCGGTCTCTCCCTCCCAAGCCTATATAAAGGGCCCCCATTATCTCCTCCTCGTTTTCCTCTTTTTTTCTGAGCTTTTCCCGTGTCCTAGCCACCTCCCCATGAGATCAATCTCTCTCCGTTGTCGGCCATCTCTCCAGCCGCCCCTAGCAGCTCGCTTCGGCCGTCCCCGGACGCGCGCGCTTCATCCTATGGCATCGCAAGGATGCCAGCAAGCTCGGCAGCCACCTCCCGAGTTTGCGCATCACCGGAAACACCTCGTCACCGTGAAGCCCGAGTGCCACCGCCTCGTTGAACTTCGGTCATGTTTTCTCATCGTCTCGGTCGTTCCCGGTCAATGTCGTCGCCACCTTCGGCATTGGGGCGTGAGGAGAAGCCCGGCCACCGGTTCCATTGCGCCAAAGACCTCCGGAAGGACCTCGTCACCATGCACTAGAGGTAGTCTTCCTCTGTCGCATCTCCAGCTGCACCTAGCCGCCAATCCCGTCACAGCCAGAGCTCGCCGAAGCCACCGTCGACATCATAGCAGCAAGCTGAAGGCCGTCCTCCACCTCTCCTTCTCAACAAGTCCCCGAAAAATCATTGCCACCATCAACCCGAGCTCGGTCGCCGCTTCCATCTCGTCGCCGGTCGTTTCGTGTCGTTGCTCGTCGTTGTGTAAGTGTTGGTAAGTGTCGCCTCACCGTCCTCTCTGCATTAGTGTCCTCCGTTTTTGCTAGAGCCGCCGTTTGTCGTTGTCGCCGCTGTGCCGACCGGCCGCCGCGATCCCGTGTGGCGTGTCCACGTCATCACCACCTCACCGTCAAGTCGGTTGTCGCATCTTTGCCGCTAGCCTGCCGTGTCGTTTTCTATCTACATGGCATCCATCCTATAAACCTAAATATGGTTCGATCTCGTTCGTCGAATCTAGGTCAAACTCCAGTCATTAAATCCTAGCCATCCATCTTTTTAGATTGTTTCGGTTTAATCTGAGCAGTCAGGTCTGATCCAGTTCAATCCTAGCCACCCAAATCCTTGTGATCCCATGGACCGATCGAGGCTGACGTCTTAAACATCCTTTTCCAGTTCAAAATTAATTAAAAATTGTGTAATAAATTGTTTTAATTTCTAGCATTCATTAAATTGTCCAAAACTTCTAAAATTCACACCTAATTCATATGAACTCCAAATTGGGCCATTCAAATTGCAAAATTTATCTAAAATTGAGCTCTACATGTTTGTTTACTTTTCATGTACTGTTATTTAGTTTTTGAACACCTGACCATGTCTCATTAGTCATAATTATCTCAACTAAAATATGACATAATGGTGAGCTGTGGGTGCATGGTTTTGGATTGTCGCACCTATGACAATTAAGGACCGGTTCATGGAAAACCCTAAAAGAATTACAACACTTACCACAAACAAGAATGGGCAACTGCTTGACTCGTAGTATAGCTTTCTTTTGGCCAACGTACCCTAGTGAGGATGGGCGTGATGGAGTTGGGTCGGCCCCAGTTTTACGGGTTGATTAGCTCCAAATTCACAGCGGCACGAGAGGGGGCTGCCCATTACCCTTAGGGGAGTGGGGGCGAAACCTTGGTGTGGTATCGCTTGGTTAGGGAGAGTTATGCGAAAGGTCTTGTCACGATTTCCCTCTTTGGAGTATCATGGTGGTACTTCGGGGCACGGTAACATGTGTGGAATCGTGTCTTATGGGTAAAGTTGTGCTCCTCTGATCAGAGTAAAACTATTCGAATAGTCGTGCCCGTGGTTATGGGCGATCGACCAGATTCACTATGATTAGTCTCACTACTGAATAATTTGATTTGATGGAACTCGTTTAGTTCAAGTGGAATGGTTGGGCCTGTTCAATGTGGGGATAACGTTGTTCGGTGGAAGATTAATATTGCCTTAATTACTCAACTATTTTATCATTTTTAAATTATTAAATGTTTGTAAACCAGATTTATGCAAAATAGCCCCAAGCCACTCTTGTCTCCCTTGCACATTTGCATTTCTCGGTATGCCTTGTTGAGTACAGCGGTTGTACTCAGTCTTACGATGTTTCCCCTTTCAGAAGTGTAGTGCTTCTGAGTTGAAGATGGTGTTAAAAACCAAGGCTCAGACCCCAGTTGAGTTTGCCTGTGGAGTGGAGCTGAAGCCCTGCTAGGATCGTTTTTCTTTTCTGCTGCAGTCCTTTTTTGGGTGTGAGGATTAAGTGCTTCTTCAGTAAGTATTTTTATTTTACGCTTTGTTTTTACGTTTGGATCTCGTATATTATTTTGTCATTTTATGTACCTGGTTGATTCCTAGACAGGATTTAATACATAAAATAGTCGAAATTTGGGATGAATTTCCGGGCATGACAAGTTGGTATCGAGCCACCTCGACAATAGGTTGAGCCTAATGGTCAAACCCTAAGGACAAGTTTGCAAAATCCTTATTTGCGAAAATATCTCTTCTATCCCTCTCGGAGTCTTTACAAAGTGGTTTGTGAAATTTCTCTCTTTTCCCCTCCACCCCTCTTTTAGCTGTTGAACCCTGGAGGACAAACCCAGTTGCTCGTCAACCGGTGGAAGTCAAGTCCAGCCTAAGCTTCCAGCAAGAAGATCAAGCCAAGCAGCCCCGAGTAAGTGCTTCTCGAGGATCAAGTGAAGTTTTGCCGGAGCTTACCTTGAACTCAATCCTTCCCGGAAGAGTAGTATCGGTAGTTCTTAGGTCATGTGTTGTTTTTTGTGTGCAGGTGTATGGTTTACATCAGTGGTGGGGATGTGACCATACTAGGTTGTTTGCCTAATCAACTTAAACAATAAAAGTTCACTCACATCAGATCAGTTGTAAGCGGATTAAGGTCTCATCTTTAGTTTAACCTTTCTCTCTTTCCCTTCTTTCTCCTTCTGCATCAGATAGTTAAAGTTAGAGGCGATGTCAGTGGATCAGAACCCCAACCGTCTCATGGGTCAGCTCAGAATAACGCTATGAGTATTCCATCTCCTGGAAATCCAACTCTAACCCAGGTAGTGGCCAATCAGACACAATTAATGGCCATGATGATGCAACAAATGCAACGGCAGTATTAGCAGCAGCAGCAGCAGATGCAAGCCCTGATGACTCCCGCCAGTATACCGTCAAGTTTCAGGAGGCGATGGCACCAACTCCGCCATCAGGTTGGAGGGAAACACATGGCATCTGCTATGGTTTCAATGAGAAAATTCATGATAATTCAAGGGCCATATATACCAGGACCCCGACCAAAGGTGAGGTGCAGTGCACAAGAAAGAAGGAAGAGTCCGGTCAACTAAGCAACTAGGATTGTGGTACGCCACCGTCCAACTCTAAGAAGAGACAGGAGCTAGAATGAAATACAGGATGTGCCAGCAAGATGATCGTCACAGGCACAGTGTTTACTCCCGAAGATGCTGAGACGATTCCCCAACGCCTAAGAAAGAATACCTTCCGTGGTGCACGTCAGTTAACCCGACATCTCCGGCTTTATGGTTCGTCCAAGCCAGAAGATGATGAATCAGAAGAGATGTCCTCTGGTGATGATGATGAAGCAAACTTGGAAGACATTAGTAAGGAAGAAATAGAGCTCAAAGCGTGTACTCGTTGTGGAGAAATTGGACACACTACAAGCATGTGCATCCACACCTGCCACTGTGGGGAGGACACCCATATGCCAGAAGAATGCCCCATGAGAATTGGCACATGTTTCTTGTGTGAGGGAACAGATCATGTGCCTAAGGACTATCAACTGATTTTGGTCCTAGATAAGGAAAAGGAAAACCAAAGGATATCCCGACGGGCTGTCAGTCAACTTATGGTCGGTACCACCAACAGTGAAGATGGTTCTGATCATCGACCAGCCCCAACCTTAGTGAAGACCACCAGTGGCAACAGAGGCATGCTACAGACCCAGAAGAGTGTACCTTGTGATAAATCGGGTCCTATTTGTTTCAACTGTCGTAAGCCGGGACACCATTTCGATAAATGCCCCCTTCCAAGACCAGCAAAAGAAGCCCGTCGTTGTTTCAACTGTGGGGAAATATGTCATGTACCCAGAAGATGCCCAATGCCCAAGCGCCAACAACCTCAAGATACCAACACTACCTGCAACACCAGTGTTTCACAAGCTGCCCCAGCTTCAGCACAATGTGGTCAAATCTAGCAAAAAGGTGCCAATAAGGCGAAAGATACCAGTCATCGCCCATACGTGCAACCTCCACCACGACGTATTATCGTTAAGGGCACCAGCAAAAGTTCTGAGGTTCACCCGCCAACCTATCCCCAAGCAACAGGACCAACAACAGCAAGACAAGCAATGCCAAAGAAACAGTGATCCACTCCAACCACAAGGTCACCATGAAACCATCAAGGCATCTCGTGTTGCCTCATTGCAGATGCTTGGCAATTAATCAGGTCTACACGCAAGGCAGTGTCCCCGTTGGAACACTAGTTTGTAAGCAAGGTCAGATTAAGTCAACCAGGCCAGAATCACAGGAATGAAAGTCGCACCAGTCAAGACATCTGCTAGTCGAGGCCGCAACAGTTTATAATTGTTTAATCTTCAAGTACCTTTGTTGCTACATAGAAGTTTCATGGCAGTTATGTAATAAGAAGGGAATATTGAATAAAGTCTGTGATACATGGTTTCTCTTCTTTTGGGATTCATCTTGAGTATTCAAAAACATGTTAACTTGTGGAATTGCTAGTATCATAAGAAACCTATAGTTTCATTTGCCCCGCTCATTTCAGCTTTGATTAGACTCTAAGGCATGATTGCTAACTACGAAAAGTGAGTGGATACCTCAAGAGTATGAGAATATGCACAAACTATTGGGGAATGTGATAGTACATAAGGATTAACCGAACCCACTAATCTTGAAAGTCATGAGGACGTGGTAATTGGCAATAGCACCCTAGTGGTGTGAACGCGAATCAAGGAAATGCGAATGTTCAGACCACCGTAACATTCGGCATGATACGATCTTCTTAAAAGTCAGAATTAGTGGCACCTTAAAGAAATGAGAAGAATGACGAAAAATTGGTAATAACGTCATGAGAGAAACGTCCGCACTCTTAATCTTGGAAGTTTCTCCGAAAAATAATAAGTGCAACTGCACCTTAGCGATGAACATGGATCAAGAATGGTTATCTTTAGTCCATGGCGACCGCTATAGTTCTCGGAGACCACTCCAATGTTTCTTGGAAAATGGCATTGGAAAATTTTCCCGTCACCCTGCTCATAAGCAAGCGGATATAAATGTCAAGCTAGAGCATTCAGCCATCCAAGTATGATTTGGAGAAATCATCTAGGTAAACCATCTCTACTCAAGGGTGCAAAGAAAACTAGTGAGATCAAAACCATGAACCCTTGTTTGTTTCAACGGTAGTTCCCAAAGGTTCACTAGTTTTGGCGTTTGTGGGAAAGCAACATCGAAGTTTGTGTCCTGTCAGTCTTCCAAGCTAGCACACGATACAAGGACCAACAGAATGAAGGAGCTCTGCCAATACTTCATTTCGACGGAATGGCGAGGAGTCAGTTCTATGGATAAAGTTTCCTATAATCAAAGAGATTGATTACTCTCAAGAGTAGTAGTCTCATCAGTCATAGCCGGTAGAAAGCCTATCCACCTTGGTAAAGCAAGCTTGAAGTCCAATTTGGTTAACCCCGTAACCGTTTCGCTTGGAGGTTAAACCCTGTGAAGCAGATTGGGTTGCAACTAAAGAAATCAGTTATGAGTTGTTAACAGAGTTACATAAATCCCAAGCTATCAGGGTCGAATCTATTGCACACCCAAGCGGTCATGTCAACAGGACAGCCAGAAGAAGAGATAACTCAAGACACGCGCAGTTCAAGTAAAGGTAGGACAAGCAGCCTCTCAAAACGTCTGTCGTTTAGGTCAAGAGCAGTTGAAGCGAAAGTCAGAGTCTGTGGGTTCATGGAAGTCAATTTCCAGGTTTCAAGAACAACTTCACTGATTTCGAGACAAAGTGAATTCTCAGAATACCAAAGACGCCAATGTTATTTGTGCAGTCTAAGAAGCTTTCAATCTCTGCAGCTAGATCAGGGTCAGAGCGTCCGTAACTAGCCAGTGCAGTTTTGGGGAAGCAAAAGAACACCAAGCTTAAAAGTCGTCAGGTTCTGCTGTCCAGGTTTGGTCTGAATCCGTCAGTGTGAGCGAGAAAGAAACCGTAGAGGTTAGCAAGCCAACCCAATCCCACCTTACCTTTTTCTTTCTAGCCCTAAATCTCGTGCAGAGATTCCCGTAAGGGAGGTATATTTGTCACAGCCCAATTTTCGTTCGGGATTAAAAATCATCTAATAAATCATTTTCTAGAAATTGAATAAAATGAAAAGCTTAGTAAATCAAGTGAAACTATTAAGGAAATTAAATTTTCCTTTAAAAATCATAGCTTGGAAATATTTTTGAAATATTCTCCATACCCTAAAATACTCTCGAAATTTTCCGTGAAATTTTGGAGCTCTAGAACACTTCAATAATTATTTAAATAAATTAATTAATCTTTAAATGAGCTAAAGATATTTTGATTAAATACTTTGGGTGTTCATATATTTCAGGATTTTCCTTGGAATTATTTGAGCATTGGAAGTATTTATAAAAATTCAAGGATGTTAGGACAGAAAAATCTGTTTCATTTCCCTGCTATAGTAGCATCTTCCTACTCCGATCATTATCGTTTCACCCGAACAAGAGTGCAAATTGTTGTTTTTTTCCTTCATCAAATCCGGCCTCCTCATTGCTCCTCTTGCCAAATTAGTTGTGGGAACAGATTTCTCTCGTTCTCCTCTACGTTTTCCCCAACAAATCTGTTCAATCCAGTGCAAAATCGCGCGAATTTTGGCCTCGTTCTTATCCCGACGAACTCGGGATGAACTTTAATTTTCCCATCGTGAAATCCCATCGTTTTGTATCCGGTCTCTCCCTCCCAAGCCTATATAAATGACCCCCATGATCTCCTCCTTGTTTTCCTCAATTTTTCCGACCTTTTCCTGTGTCCTAGCCACCTCCCCCACGAGATCAATCTCTCTCCATCGCTGGCCATCTCTCCAGCCGCCCCTAGCAGCTTGCTCGACTGTCCCCGGACAGCGCCGCTTCCTCCTCTAGCATCGCAAGAACGCCAACAAGCTCGGCAGCCACCTCCCCGAGTCCGTGCATCATCGGAAACACCTCGTCGTCGTGGAGCCCGAGTGCCACCGCCTCTCTTGAACTTCGGCCATGTTTTCCTGTCGTCTCGATTGTTCCCGGTCAATGTCGTCGCCACCTTCAACATTGGGGCAGTGAGGAGAAGCCCGACCACCGGTTCTGTTGCGCCAAAGACCTCCCGAAGGACCTCGTCACGATGCACAAGAGGTCGTCTTCCTCCGCCGTAGGTCAGAGCTCGCTGAAGCCACCGTCGGCATCATAGCAGCAAGACGAAGCCCGTCCTCCACCTCTCCTTCGCAAAAAGTCCCCGAAAAACCATTGCAACCATCATCCCGAGCTCGGTCGTCGCTTCCATCTCGTCGCCGGCCGTTTCCCGTCGCTGCTCGTCGTTGTGTAAGTGTTGGTAAGTGTTGCCTCACCGTCCTCTCTCCATTAGTGTCCTCCATTTTCGCTAGAGCCACCGTTTGTCGTCGTCGCCGCTGTGCTGACCCTTCGTCGGCGATCCCGTGTGGCTTGTCCACATCATCACCACCTCACCGTCAAGTCACCGCCGCATCTTTGCCGCCTAGCCGCCGTGTCGATTTCCGTCTACATTGCATCCATCCTATAAACCTAAATCTGGTTCGATCTCGTTCATCGGATCTAGGTCAAACCCCGATCATTAAATCCTAGCCATCCATCTTTTTAGATTGTTTCGGTTTAATCTGAGCAGTCAGGTCTGATCCAGTTCAATCCTAGCCGCCCAAATCCTTGTGATCCCATGGACCGATCGAGGCTGACGTCTTAAACATCCTTTTCCAGTTCAAAATTAATTAAAAATTGTGTAATAAATCGTTTTAATTTCTAGCATTCATTTAAAATTGTCCAAAACTTCTAAAATTCATATCTAATTCATATGAACTCCAAATTGGGCCATTCAAATTGCAAAATTTATCTAAAATTGAGCTCTACATGTTTGTTTACTTTTCATGTACTGTTATTTGGTTTTTATTAGGGTTTTTTGTTGTTTTGCGTGTTAGTGTGTAGATTTTGTCGTTTTCGAAGTTCGCGCTCGCGAGAAAAGAGTCCGAGTTTGTTTGAAGGCGCAAGGCAAGTCACACTTTCCTTAAAGCATATTGATCCTATTTTTATAAATGTTTTATGTTTACAAATAAAATTATATTTGTTTGCTAATTACATGAAATGATGGATTATCTATCTCTTGTTTGAGCCTTATTTACTTGTTATCCGTCCTTTGTTAACCTTGGGTGTTAATTTGACTAACTTTAATCACTAATGTTGATTTTAGCTATAATTATATGCTTAGTCATTCTTAATTACCACTAGCTCACTAAATGGGATATTACACTATTTATTCTAGTCTCTGATGAGCTACAAGCTTGAAACACCTGGCCATGTCTCATTGGTCATAAGATTATATCTTAACTAAGATATGACATAATGGTGGGCTGTGGGTGCATGGTTTTCGATTATCGCACCAATGGCAATTAAGGACCGGTTCATGGGAAACCCTGGAAGAATTACAGCGCTTACCACAAACAAGAATGGGCAACTGCTTGACTCGTACTATAGCTTTCTTCTGGCCAATATACCCTAGTGAGGGTGGGTGTGATGGAGTTGGGTCGGCCCCGGTTTTATGGGTTGATCAGCTCCGAATTCACCGCGGCACAAGAGGGGGCTGCCCATTACCCTTAGGGGAGTGGGGGCGAAACCTTGGTGTGGTATCGCTTGGTTAGGGAGAGTTATGCCAAAAGGTCTTGTCACGATTTCCCCCTTTGCAGTATCATGATGGTACTTCGGGGCATGGTAACATGTGTGGGAATCGTGTCTTGTGGGTAAAGTTGTGCACCTTTGATCAGAGTAAAGCTATTCGAATAGCCGTGCTCGCGGTTATGGGCGATCGACCAGATTCACTATGATTAGTCCCACTACTGAATAATTTGATTTAATGGAACTTGTTTAATTCAGGTGGAATGGTTTGGCCTTTTCAACTGGGGATAACGTTGTTCAGTGGAAGATTAATATTGCCTTAATTACTCAACTATTTTACCTTTTTAAACAATTAATATAAACCGCATTTGTGCAAAATAGCTCCAAGCCACTCTTGTCTCCCCTAGCACGTCTACATTTCTCGTTGTGGCTTGTTGAGTATAGTGGTTGTACTTAGTCTTGTGATGTTTCCCCTTTCGAAGTGTAGTGCTTCTGAGTTGAAGATGGTGTTAGAAGACTAAGGCTCAGACCCCAGTTGAGTTTGCCTGTGGAGTGGAGCTGAAGCCCCACTAGGATCGTCTTACTTTTCCGCTGCAGTCTTTTTTTGGGTGTGAGGACTAAGTGCATCTTCAGTATATATTTCTATTTTACGCTTTGTTTTTATGTTTGGATCTGTGTATTAATTTGTCATTTTATGTACCTTGGTTCATTTCTGGACAAGATTTAATACATAAAATAGTCAGGAAATTTGGGATGAGCACGTGCACGCGCATGACGCACGATGAACGGCTGCGGCATTGCGCTCTGGCTGGCGCCGCACCTCCCAGCGGCGACCACCCACCGCAGCCACACCTCCTTATCTCCCACCGATGCACACCTCACCCCTGCCGCCCGGTCTCCCACCTACCGATGGTACTGCTCTGCCCCGTTGACGCCACCGACTTTGCCCCCGCCGACGCTGGTCGATGCCCGACTCAGGAGTGCGTCAGGAGACAGGGGACCGCCGGACGCCAGAGCTCTCCTCCCCGGCCCATCTCCCTGTGTCCTCCCATGCAGCTTGCTCAGTCGACATCGGCTCCCGCTTCCCTCGGCCGGACAACGGCCCCATGCCAAGATGAAGCTGCCAACTGAGCAAGCTTCTGGTTGTGCCGCATTGCATCAGCCTCATCCGCCTCCAAGTGCCGCCTCTTCCTAGAGCCACCCCCGCTGGTGAACAGCAGCACCCTCGAGCCTTTCCCACCGGTAGGTATAAATAGTGATGTGTGATATTTGGTTGTTTAGTATTGTTTTTCCAATTGAAATGATGAGGCAAAATAAGCATGCTTCCTGTAGCCATGTTAAATGATTTTTCCCATGTAAAATAATGCTTCCTGTAGTCATGATTCTGTCTTCCGTGTAAATAACCTTTCCCATGTGAAAACCATATTGAATAGTGGCTTTGTGAGATTAGGGTTTCACTGTGAATATCCTGGTTACAGTTATCTGGTTGCGCCGTAGAAAATGCATGAGGAATTGTTCACAATACCTCCTCAACTGAGCACTGATACATGGTCTCAAAATAAGCATGTGGATCAGTATAGCTAGTGTACAGATGCCTGTGTTTTGTGTGGAGTACTCATCTACAAAAATATTTCATCGCAAATTGTATGGTTCTATTTACACCTGGCAATTTAAATACCCTTAAAATATTTGTTATAAAACCTTGCACTATTTCTGAAACACCCTACAGTCTGGTGAATAGCATTGAGTTACAAGATTAGGAAAAAGAGATGACAATAGCATCACTTTATACTGACTAGCATTTTTCAGAGATGATAGCATCATCACACAACCTGTTTAAATAGCTGGTAGATTTGTTTAAAAAAACACACATTACATGGCTATTCATTCAACATGATCTATACCAATCTCTCGAATGTGCATGTAGGTAAATACAGTGTGCTTATATTATTCTATTATTGTGAAATTGATGACTAAACAAATATTGCCTTAGCACTTGGCAGGTTCTAAAAGGTCAAGGCAAAGCCCTAGTGTATGTCTGTCTATATCATCTACAAGTTCAACTCCTGCATCTAGTCCAGGAGCAGCAACTGATGTAGGCTCTTCGCCCAGTCAAGGTGACACTCGGTCAGGTGGTGATGGTGGCAGTGGTTCAAATGTTGTTGTTCGTAGTGGTTCAGGTGATATCGCTGCTCCAAGTGATAGAGATGTTGTTATTGCAAGTGATATAGGTGTTGTTGGTGCTGCTGGAACAAATATTGCAAATGCAATCAAAGTCGAGTGTAATGAGCTTGTGCCTGTGCAACAGAGAGATGAACCTTGTGGAAGGAGGAGAAGTGCACGTCTGATGTGTGGCCACACTTCACCAAGAAGAGTCTGGTCATTGAGGACAATGGGAAGACATATGTTCATAACTGGGCTCATTGCAATTGGGCAAGATGCAATTACAAGGGCAGATGTGAGAGCAACTACAGAACAACTGGATTTTGGACCCATCTGAGGGTGGCACATGGTGTAGTGAAGGGCCAGCAGCAGCTCAAAGTGGAAAAAGATGGTTCAGGTAAACACATCAAATCTGTGGCACCATACAAGTATGATGAAGAGGCTAGCTTGAGGAAGTTTTACTTGTCAATAGTCATGCATGAGTACCCATTTAATATATCTGAGCATGAGTATTTTGTTGAGTCATCAAATCCCTACGTCCTAGCTTTCCAATCAGATCTCGGATTACCATTAGGAATGAAATTTTAAACATGTTCTTAGCTGAAAAGGAGAGGTTGTATGCCTACTTCAAAACTGTATCTTGTCGGTTTAGTGCCACCATGGACATGTGAACTTCAAATCAGAACAAGTCATACATGAGTGTCACTGTACATTGGATAGATGACAATTGGTCTATCCAGAAAAGGATTGCGAACTTTGTGCATGTAGAGGGCCATCATACTGGTAGAAAGTTGTCTGAGACATTTACTGAACTTATGGTAAAGTGGTATGTTGACAAGAGATTGTTTGCTCTTACCCTAGACAATGCATCAGCAAATGAAGTAGCAGTCAAAGACATCATCTCCGATCTAAGGCCAGTGCTAGTGCAACATGTTTGATATGTGATGGACTATTCTTCCCTGTGAGGTGTGCTTGTCACATACTCAACCTAGTTGCTAGGGATGGTTTGAGTGTAATCACACCCACAATTGAGAATGTTAGACAACTAGTTCTTGCTGTCATATATCCTAGACTGTTTTCATTAACAATTTGTTGGCGGAGACGTACTATGGTCGGGTCATATATCCTAGTGTCAAAGTTGTTGAAGTATCCCTCGTTGAAAAATCCACAGTGGTGATGTCTTCGCAAAGATTGAGATGACGAGGGTCCTGCTCCATAGAAGAACACACTCCGGGCATGTCATATCTCTCAAAACTGAAGTCGTCGAGGATTTTGTCATCAGAAAATCCATCTCTCGAAACCCATCTCTTCCAAACATTGAAGTACCAAGTTCCCCTATCTGGCGCGCCACTATCGATGGGCTATACGTGTAGATGGTATTTGTAGCATATGAGGATTGTTGGAACCAGGGTATATGCGAGATTGAGATCAAAGAGATGGAAGACATGGATTTTTATACAAGTTCAACCCCCTTAATTGACAGGTGATAGCCCTACTCCTGTTGGCCGAAACTGATTTTGCCTTTATATATATTAGAATTACACGAGTATAATATTTGGGATGACCTAATCTAGTCTTTGTCGGCTTGGTGGCATGGAGTTCTCACACGTAGTCGATGGCTAGTGTAGTCTTCTTCCTCGAATATGAACTCGGCGAGATTGGAGGTAGCTTTAGATCCCTCGTGTCGGTTTTATGGCTCTGTGTTGGGTTTGTCTAAATCTGTATTGGCTTCTATTCATCTCTGTAGGCCTCTCTCCCCTCCTCCTGGAGGTCTTGTATTTATAGCCTCAGGTGACCTCTTGTCCAAGTAGAACTAGGGAACCAAGTATGGATACGATTCAAGTAGTCCTCGTCGTGCCCAAGTAGGACTTCACTTCTCCTTTCTTATCCAGAACACCTTTCGTATATGAGACACAATTCTATATAATACTTGGCATATGGTGGACTCCGTCGAACTTAACACAGAAGTATTGGGTATGCATTATTGATAACACTGACCACTACATACTATGTTTTTTTAACGAATCAATGAACCACCAATTTCATTAAATAGAGTAGGAGAATATTATATTGAGACAAAAATGTACAAGTTAAGACCGAAGAACTAGTCTAGCAACCATGGTAACCAAGTAGCGAGCTTTCTAGCACCTCAAGAGCCCATGTTTCGACCTCCTCTCTGATCTTGGAGACTAGGCTAGACATCGAGAGCTCCTTATGTTTAAAGGTTCTTGGTTCCTTTCCTTCCATACCAAGTTGTTCTAATTCTAGAATCTCAATTACACTTTTTGATGATTTTTGAAATTCGAAATTAATTAATACTAAGTGTGTTTGGAGTCTCAATTGCAGTATTTTTATTTTAAAATCTAAAATTGTGAATTTCAAAATTATTGAACAATAAATAACTATTGAGTTATACTAGTTTCATCCCAAAATATAATTACTTCTAGAGTTTTCACGAGAACTAAAGACATAGCTGAAATTAAGTGAAGATGATTATGAATTCGGATTGGTTGGGATGACGAGGTAGGTGAAGAAATTAAAAAGATAGTTGTGAGATATTTTGGGAAAATATTTAAATGCTAAAAGTAGGATGGACAAAGTACCTGTTATGAAGTCTCAATTAGTTTGTTATAATTTAATATTTCAACCTTCGAAATCAATAAATATCAAGTTATGTTCAGTGTGGAATCTCAATTCCAGTATCACATGATTTATTAACTATAAAAATTAATTTGGTATATATCGAGCTAATGTTGGTTGCTTAAAGTATGTCGCGTGTGAGGATGCACGACTTGACAGTTAGAACAGACAAACGGATTGCAGAGATAAATATTTGAACATCAGAATATCTTCACTGAAAACCACATCCACATGTTGAAATTGTTTATGAAACGATGCAAATATAAAAAACTAGTACAGGGATTACGGGGAAAAATACAATAGTAACTATATAACAAGAAGTATTACAACTTCATGAATGTAAAACAAAGTGTTCATATATACGCTGGGCGCGGCGGCGAGGATGGCGCATCCAGTGGCGGAGGCCGACGAGAAGAGCCCCTTCGGCCGGCTGACGGCGGAGGAGTTCTACGCGCGCCACGGCGTGCTGCACACCTCCTCCACCTTCGTCAACCCGCGGGGTCTCCGCATCTTCACCCAGCGCTGGGTTCCCGCGGGGGGCGCCCCCCTCCTCGGCGCCATCGCCGTCGTCCACGGCTTCACGGGGGAGTCCAGCTGGACGGTGCAGCTCACCGCCGTCCACCTCGCCAAGGCCGGGTTTGCCGTCGCCGCCGTCGACTACCAGGGCCACGGCTTCTCGGAGGGACTCCAGGATCACATACCTGACATCGTGCCCGTGCTCGAGGACTGCGAGGACACGTTCGCCCGCTTCCGCGCCGACTACCCCCCGCCGCTGCCGTGCTTCCTCTACGGGGAGTCCCTCGGCGGCGCCATCGCGCTGCTGCTGCACCTGCGGGACAAGAAGCGGTGGCGCGACGGCGCGGTGCTCAACGGCGCCATGTGCGGGGTCAGTCCCCGGTTCATGCCCCCCTGGCCGCTCGAACACGTGCTGTGGGCGGCGGCGGCGGTGGCGCCGACGTGGCACCTCGCCTTCTCCCGGGGCAACATGCCCGACCGGTCCTTCAAGGTGCCGTGGAAGAGGGCCCTGGCGGTGGCGAGGCCGCGGAGCACCATGGCCCCGCCGCGCGCCGCCACAGCTCTAGAGCTCCTCCGCGTGTGCCGGGAGGTGCAGTCCCGGTTCCAGGAGGTGGAGCTCCCGCTCCTGGTGGTCCACGGCGGCGAAGACACCCTGTGCGACCCCGGGTGTGCGGAGGAGCTGCACCGCTGCGCCGGCAGCGAGGACAAGACGCTGCTTGTGTACCCCGGGATGTGGCACCAGCTGGTCGGCGAGCCAGAGGAGAACGTCGAGAAGGTGTTCGGCGACGTACTCGGCTGGCTCAAGTCCCACGCCGCCGCCGCGCGCGGCGAGGGACAGCAGTAATGGGTCGGTTCCGCTGGTCACGCGTGCCACGTGTTTGGGTGTTGGCGTGTGATCCATCATCCATGGCGGATTCAAGCAAGTACGGGCGTTGGTGAAACGCGATTTGATTTCGTCTGGTCCCGGTGTGTCTCCCCATCTCTGCGAGCGAGTGGCATTGTCGTGTCCATGTGTCCATGCTTGGGTGTTGCCAATGAACTGAATGCGAATAAAGATCTTGTGATGTTCTCGTGTACTCGGCTGGTTGAGAGTTGGGGGAACGATGGATGGGAGGTGCGCTTCCTTTCTCCTGTGGTGGAAATTCAAGTGTTTTATGGTCTGGTAATTGAAGTGTTTTTGGTGAAATTTGCGTGCAATTCTCGTGAAATCCAGCATTTAAAAAAGGACCGTGAATAACTTTTTCTTCTTTCTCTTGCTCACTGTTTTAGAACATGGAAATACCAAATCGCCAATTTAGAACTTTGTGCCAAGCAAAAATAGGAAGGCCGAAGACCAAAGTAGGATTGGCAACGAGGTAGGTTGGGGCCAAGTGGGGCAGGAACGGCCCCAACCCCACCCCCAACTTGCACTCCACAGCCCAGATTTCAAGTTCGGATTCAAATAGGTCCCCTTCCCCGACCGAGGCCCAGTAGAATGGAGAACAAGGGGCAGCGACGATAACCAGCTAGCGATGTGTGATCGAAAAATCTTGTCGCACCGCCAACGAGCTTGGGAAGGTAGAGATATGGGTGAAGCTGGGGAAAGGCTCATCAAAAATCTTGCCGCACTGCCAGCGAGCTTGGGGAGGCATAGGTAGTGGTGCAGCTGGGGAAGGTAGAGCAAAGGTGGAGGAGCATCTCCTATGAGATTGGAGGCATATTGTTAACAATAAAATTTGACATATTTTATTAAATTAGGATCAAGTATGAAACAAGATTGACGGCGTGATTTTAGTTTTTAAAAACAAGAAATTACATCGGGTAAGTATGTATGCGACATCGACAAGAATATATTGGCTGGCGGTTGTATTTAGGTACAGGGAATTTGAGTTTTTGTCAGATTCAGTTGAATGGACTGGAGATCTACCAAGAAGAGATCGGATTCGGAAAGGAAGCAACGTGAAGATTATCTATTAATTAGGCAGACTTAATTATTTTTCTTTCGTAATTTTAGAAAAGATTGTGTTGAGTCTGGTTTTAGATTTGTAAGTTGTGTTTTATCTTTAGCAAAGTTCGTGTCGTATCCGATATGGATTCGTTTATGATCATGAGTATAAATATGTAAATCCAGAGTCTTGTAAGAACACCAATTCAATAAACACTTTTGACGCATCGTCACCCTAGTTTTTTAGGTTTCTCATCTCGACGAGTTCTTATTTCAAGTTAGGTTGCATTAGTTAGGTTCGATCTCCAAGAAGGGATGAGTTCCGTCTATAGTTGCTTGTATCGGCGGGGCTAAGGCCTTCGTCGATTGAGTTCGAAACTCTATTCTGTTTGATACAAGCGCTAAGTCATCATATACATTATTTAATCTAAATCGTTATTATTGTTTACCCATATTGGCCGATTCATTTAGGGTTTACCGATATCGGCTAAACTATTCTTAATGACTTATATTGTTTGGTGTATCTACCACCCTGAAAAACAATCAGAGATTTGATTAGACCTTATCTTTTCTTACTTAGTGCTGCATCAGTTGAGTTTGACCTACTAAGTCGTGATTGAAATTGTAAAAACTAACTCGCTCTTGGATTGGAATAAGGGTACTAAGTCGTGATTTAAATTGTAAAAACTAACTCGCTCTTGGATTGGAATAAGGGTAGTATCGGGGTTTTCGTCGATCTTATCTGATATAACTGTTTTGCTTTAAGTCATATACTTTATTTTGCTTAACTAGTTATATCTATCATCTTATATAAATTTATCAATCCC
This sequence comes from Oryza australiensis, assembly GCA_019925245.2. Lineage (NCBI taxonomy): Eukaryota > Viridiplantae > Streptophyta > Magnoliopsida > Poales > Poaceae > Oryza > Oryza australiensis. The sequence continues at coordinate 2,951,681 of JAIFGZ020000016.1, read as the reverse complement.
TTAAATCTATTAAGCTTGTTATTAGCCTCACACTATCTCGGTTACGTCTGATATGTTGAGATTATAACATCATATGGATTTCATTAAGGTTGATAATCTTGTAGAAGGCTATATCAGAGTTTTAGCTGATATGTTATCTAAAACATTCAAGCTAGTCCATCGTCTATGATACAAACCTGTGTAATTATTAATTTGTCTGATCTTGGTTATAGACAATTAATATTGTCTCGATTAGATCGGTGTATCATAATTGCCTATAGCTAAGAGAAAGATTAAATTAGTAATTACATATTATTTACATCTACAGGTGATCATGATTGTTTTGGGTTTATTCTCCAACATCTGTCCATTAGCTAGTTATTTAGATCTTATAATCATATAGCAATTGACTTTAATAATCTCAGTCTTATGCTGCATCGATTAGGTTTGACCTATAGGATTGGTTCTGTTAATGAAAAGTTGTTGATGACTATATCTAATCTAAATCTAGTTCATGAGCAGTATTTTCTACCTTATAACCGATTCGACTTGTTCGCATCGGCTAGGTCATCACGATATGACATCGGCCTATCGGCTGATTAGCTATCATTTTTTTACCATATCTTGTTGGTTGCAAGATCAAACCAACCGGCACGCCTGCATTTCACCGGTCACCATATTTTTGCATCGACACATACATGGAGTTCTTCTAACTGATTTATATGTTGTTATTGCATATTGTTCCTACCAAGCACATGGTGAAAATTTTAAAGTCAAAGTAGGAATTCATTTCAATCTCCATGGACTCATTTCAGTGGAGTGGAATCATCTACTGTTAGTGTTAACTTTCATAGTCACCAACTAGTCTTTTAGCTAAATATTTTCGTAATTTATATAAATTCTTACCTTTAAATTGTCTCAAATGATTGCTGTTTAGGGTAATGAATTATTTTGTTTGTCTGAATTGTCCATAACTTACTGATAATGTACGATTCACTGGTTTATATTTTTAATTTTTTGTCTATATAACTCTACAATGATGACTCCTTTACTCACGATAACTCTCGATAGGACGTCACGAAGCGTGCCTAAAGGTCTAGTAGAAATACATGTGAACCACGGATTTACGTCCTCGACAATAGCAAAGTTCATACGCTCTCTGTCGTTGTCCATGTCTCCTTGTCACCGCTCTTTAAACTTTCCAATGTCGATCTCATACCTCATTTGCTTGGAATTTGGATTGTCAATTGCATATTTAGGTCTTGTTTGGATCTTTAGTCAGGGGACTAAAGATTAGTTGAAGGAGGCCGGATTATCTGATTAGCTGGTTGATTTATTTATGAATGAATTATATCTCTACCATTTATAGTGTACTTTAGCAACGTTCGATCTAATCTCTTTCCCTTACTCACTCATAATCCAATGTACGAAAATTAGAATACACTTCTTTTTTGTTTCATATTATTTTTATTTTTATTGTGTGCATGCATGCATGAATTTAACGTGAGAGGTTATTCAAGATTTGCTCATTTTTTCTCGGCTTGTATGCATGCAGGTTATCCGAGATTTGCTACTTTTTCTGGCTTGCATACATGCTTAGATTTTTAAAAAGTGATCGATTATATTACTGTAGTGTTAGCACGGGTATGTTACTAGTATTATAAAATAAAAATAATATTAAAAAAGGTAACCTAAGCAATGTTAATGGAGAAAGTATTTAGAGAAATTGTAATTTCAAAACAAAGATCGAATGTAATCCACACCCTATAAGCTAAAAAGAATGGGACCCTTATATCATGGCTATACTGAATTAACATACATAACTTTCCTCTCTCTCTTCGTCTTCGGATCCGTGCCACCTTGACATGTTCTTTTATATTTTTCTAACTTTTACTCTTTTAATTTTCACACACATAGTTTTCAACAGAACACTTTTTTAAAGGGAAATATTTACAAGAAATTTGTTTTGAAAAAAATATATTAATCTATTTTTATTTTTAAGTTAATATTTAATTAATTATGTGCTAATTTTTCGTTCTATTTCACGTATTTTGTGTATCTAAGGAAGGTTCTCAACCATAAAAACACAACCTAGCAACTCCAAGAGACTACTAATCTTACCCCCAATACCTTGTTTAGAGGAAAAAACAGAAAAAATGGTTTTCAACGGTTTCCCCAAAACTCCCTAAAAGATTAACAACGCCAAAAAGCATCCCTCACCGCGCATATATTAGCGTCGCCAAACCTTCCCCAATCCTCTCTCGACCACCTTCCAGCGGTGTCTTCCCGTGATTTTTCCTTTTTTTCTCGCCCGGACACCTCCGCACCACTCGCGTCATCGCCTCGCGCCACGCTCCGCCCGGGCTAGGCCTAATTTTGATGATATGGGCTATTTTGAATTATTGGGGAGTAATTTATAGTGTTTTGCTATAGGATGACATGTTTTTGAGGAAAAATTTTAGCATAGCCCCCCAATACCTCGTTTTAGGGAAGACATTTTTAGTCATCTCTTGGAGTTGCTCTTATGCTTTCTTTGAAGCCTTTCCATGGAGTTGTCAAACTTTCAAATCTATAACCATCTATAAAGCAAGTAGTGTTTCCACCTAAAATTTTATTTTGCTGGCTATTTTGCGAAAAACTCCTTGAGTTTTTCGAAATTAACCCGCAGCTCAATGCTTGAAAAGAAAGGAAGACTTAGATAAAAAAGACCTCCTGCGCTCTTCCCTCCCGCGTCCTCCTTCAGTCCCTATCCACGCCATGCCCGACTTCACCCGTTGCAATGCATGGATACAGTTGCTACATAATATAAACTAAATTAGAAAACTTCCTATTGGATGATTGATCACAAACTTATTATTCTAGCTTAAACAAAATAGGTTAATTGGAGGGAGAATTTGCCAGCACCCGTTGAACATGAAGATCATTCGCGATTCATGCAGGATTTGTACTGACTTATAAAAAGGTTTTGTATAATTATATTATGAAATTCATTTGTTCCTGTCACCTTTAATTTTGCTTTCTTTGAAGCCTTCAAATAGAGATTAAAAACTTCCGATTATGATTAAAAATTAAAGTAGAAATTCATGTTTGATCATAAACTTATAAATCCTTCCATTGGAGATCTCAAACTTTCAAATATGATTTAAAATTAAAGTATAAAACCTTCGTATGGGAGAATAAAACTTATAAATCTAGGCAATAATTTGAGGGAGAATCCCTTGCCCTGCCAGCAGAGAAGATTTTAATTAGAAGTAGAATCCCTTGCCAGCAGGATACTTCCCGATTTATAAAAAAGTTTCTGCAGAATCACGCTTCGTGGAATTCATTTATGAAAAGAGAGAGAGAGAGAGAGGCCGCTGCAACAATGGCGTGCGTGGATGTCCGCATCATGTGTGAGGGCGAGTGCGCGGCGAGGCGGCGGGCGATACTTACAAAAGGTCGATGAGAATCACCTTTTCTTTTCCCCCGGCACCGGCGGCCGTGGTTTCGAGTGGATTACGCCGCTGCAGCGTCGCGCATCACATCCTTGCAGCAGCCCACGGCATGCGGCCTCTAGCCCGTAGCCCGCCCACGGCGTTGGAATGGCCGCTAACGGAGGGCGCGGCGGCGGCGGCGGCGGCGAACCACGACTCCGCGAGACGAGAGAGGAGAGCTGGGAAACCAGGGGTTGGTGGGGGCCCGCCATGGCCGTGTCTGTCAGTGACTCGGTGTTTCTCTCCCCTGACGGAATAATGCGTCCTCTGGCCTTTTGCTCTTGTTGCACTGGCCCAGTGTCCAAGCCCACTCCAGCCCAAACAAAACTAAACCGAACCTAGAATCTAATCTGTAAAGGCCGATTTATGCCCGATGAATTTAGTAGGCCCGTTGCTAATTATCTTCCGATGCTGACACTACTGTCACCGGCGTTTGGGGGATTGGAGGGTTGTACAAGTGCGCATCCGCCATCGCCATATTGCATGCCGTCCGTGTGTGGCTGCCAGACTCAATTTCCTGCCTGCAAATTGTCTGCGCTGCCCCCAGGGAGCTCCTGTAGCTACAGAGCTTCTGAATCTGGTGCAGGCGTGCAGCACCACTGAAGCACCCCCTCCGTTACAAAATAGGATGTGACTTTTTTTCAGTACAAACATATCCTATTCTAAATTGTTTTTTTATGTAGCGATTATATAGGAACAGCGCAGGTAACGTTGAGGTGTTTTGAGCAACCCATATACTCGAGACAACTTCCTCGATTAATCATGCGTAAATAATTTATTTCGTTTTACTTGTGACTAAAAATTTTCGCCAATCGTCCAACCGAATGGATCATTCAAAACTTAAAGGGCCGCAGATGGGGGTGCTAACTGCGCGGGCCATGTCATCCAAAAATTCACTGTTGTCTGATCAAATTATGAGTAGCTGTATGGCTACGATCTCTTTAATGGTAAAGCTTAACGGAGAAGAAAATAAGACGGGAGGTAGTGTGTTCGTAGACGTGAGTCACACTACAACCTCGACTCAGTACCCCGCTCCTCATCTCATCTTCCTTGCGTGGGTTCCTCTCACCATCCCTCCGCTTCTTCCCATTTCACTCTTATCACCCACCACAACCCGAGTACTGACCATGAAGTTGTCGTCGTCGCCTTCTCTCCATACCCTCTCGTAAGTAGGTAATTGTCGAAACTCGGTTTCGGCAATGTAATTTCTGGGTCGCAGCTTAAGATCGCCAAGCATAATGGGTTAGAAGGAAAAGAGGATTTAGACAGAGTTCGGCCCTCTCGAGAGGTAATACCCTACTCCTGCTTCGGTGGATTCGATCCGTCGAGTGTCTTTATTGATCTCGTGATCTCGTGTGTCTAAAGCTCTTGCTTATGAAATCTCGCTATCGCATCCGATATCCCTCAAGGGACGCCCTACCCCTTATATAGTCTTGGGAGGCGGGCTTACAGATCGAAAACCCTATCCTACTCTAAGTCGGTTTCCTCAATCTTACCAAACCGTGACTATAGGCCGTCGTCTTATCTCAACCGGCAACGTAACACCCAAGTCATGTTTGGTTTACAGATATGGCGGCGCAATCTATCCCTACCTCCGGTCGGATAAGCTTGCCATGTAGATACCCGATTGCCATAATCTTCACAAGTAGCCCCGAGTCCTTTTCACGACGAGACAACTCACTTCAAATCAAAACGATATGCGCCAAAAGCTTTTTGGTCGAGTGCTTCGGCGCCGAGTGATTCCATCATCTCTGCCTGAATCTTCCCGAGTGGCTCCAAAGACTGTGAAGGGCTGGAAAATATCTAAAAAATTCTCAAAAATAAATATCTAGGTGCATCTCCTGGTGCACCTAATTAGGTGTAGCCCCCGACTATATGGTTAGTCAAAATCGGACTAAACGTATAGTCAAGAACTATAAAAAATCATTCTCATGTAGATGCCTAGCTTAAGCTAAAGCAACCTCATCACTCGGCAAGCTCGTGCTTATCCGAGTGAATTTGCCCGAGTAATCTCGAACAAATAACTTAATCAACCCTCATGGGTGAAAAGCACTCGGTAAGTTCATGCTTATCCGAATGGATCTCGCCCGAATCATTTTGGAACAAATATTTCAATCGTCCCTCATGGGAAAACGAGTTTTTCAATCGTATGAAAAATATGATCAAGTTATTAAATAGCTCTTGCCATAATACTGGTCTTAATCTATAAAGATCTTCACCAAGGTGGAAAAATAGCATTGATATAATCACTTAATCAAATGCTAAAAAACCAAATGACCCTTGTCATCAAGGCAAGAAAAAGCTTAGTGTTGATCACCTCTCAAATTGCATCGTGCCGCTTCTCATGAAGTCAAGCAAACCACGGTATGAAAGGATTTCCAAAGGTATAGGGCATTCGGACACGCGCATATTGCCAAGGCAAATCTGCTTAAGCTCATCCGCTTAAGTCCCTAAGGACACGCGTCGGGCCACACCTTAGTTGGGCCGCAGATTCTCTCATGGGCTCGGCCCAATCATAAGAAAACCTAGCGCAACCCTCAAATCTTTCTATAAAGCCTCGAGATCGTCCCCGCCTCTTCGTCTTCCGAAAATTTCCTCTTTTCGCAGCATTGTTCACTAGCTCCCTGCGAAAAACCCTAGACTCGAGCGCACCCAAATCAATCCACCCAGGAGCTCGCTTCTTGCCACAAACCAGCTTCCACAGCCAATCTCCCAAAATTCCTTGCTCAAATCTCCATCCTTTCCGATCAGATCCACTTCCCATCCAAACCACACTCATGGCGGAGGAAAAGAGAATCCCCTTTGACCAATGGGCCACATCGGATGTGAGGGAATCTACCCTCAAGGAGATGGTGAAGCACGGCGTGCTTCCCCCCAAGGAGATCGTGGGCTAGCGCCCGGCGGCGGGTGAAGATTTCCCAACCCCGAACACCGGTGAGCTTGTTGTATTCACCTCTTTCTTTTATTGCGGATTCAGCCTTCCCACCTCCGAGTTCTTCCGGGGGCCTTTGGATTACTATGGTCTCTAGCTCTATCATCTGAATCCCAACTCTATGCTTCACATCGCTCTTTTCATCCACGTATGCGAAGCATTCCTTGGCATCCTCCCCCACTTTCACCTCTTTCGTCGCATGTTTTACCTCAAACCGCATCCGAATAAGGACCACCCATGCGTCGTTGGTGGGGCGGGTTTTCAACTCCGCGGATCTCTCCGCAAGGAGTACTTCTCTCTTCCCTTGAAATCCTCCAATAAGGGATGGCATGCGGGCTAGTTCTATATCGGCAATCTCGAACCCGCCCCGCCTTCGTCGGCCTTCCCCCTGTACCCAGCAAACTATGAGCACTGTTCCGGTGGCTCACGATTGGGATGAAGCCAACAACTGCGGCGAAGATCTTGGCGATGAAGCAAAAAGGTCTTCGTGGTGAGCGATCACTCGACACTTCATCAGTGCCGACGGCTCCAATCAAAGAGCGGTCGAAGCCAGCCTTCGAATACGAAGGCGGGAAGGACCCCAATCGGGAAGATCAAGATCCACTCAGTTACGAAATCCTGAAGATCCGGATGTACAAGATCTTCTCGACTGGCATTGCAGTCGAGCGCGCCCTCATACTTGCCAGTTCTTCCTTCAGGCATCCACCGGCCTCCTCCTCCGTAAGCCGGACTTCTTCGTATTGTCTTGCAACCTTGATGTCATGCCTCTTAGTATTGTGAGAATTTCTCTTGCAGGAAAATGCTTCTGTTGTCTCAAAACTGTATAAGGTGCCTCATGATGACGTGCCGCTTCGCCCTGCCAAGAAGCCGACTGGCGGGATAAAAATTCAAAGCGATCCAGTCGGGAAGCGGGCGGCCCCGAGTGAAGACACCAACAAGCGGGCAAGCAAGAGGAGGCTCGTTATCGACGATTCGGATGATGACGTCCCGGCTCCTCTAATCAAGACGCCCTCCAAAGCCATCACCGAAGACGGCGCCGAAGATCCGTCGGTCATCCAGGTACGCTTCATGACTGAAGTCCGAACTTTTTTCGTTGAAGAATTTCTTGGTCTTCATTCTTACTGCATTTGTTGTTGCAGGAGGCCCCAGGACATAGATCCTACCGGGAAGGGTGAGGGGCCTACTCCAGCTGCTGCTCCTGAGGCATCCAAGCCTACGGAGCCAAGACCCCGGGGCCCGCTCTCGAGCGAGAGTTCTCCGGGCAGAAAACCCTCGCCTCCCAAGAAGGATGTCTCGAGGAAGGAGCCCCGACCGCCAGGGACGTCCCGACCGGAAGCCAATCGCGCGAGAAAACCACAGTGCGCGCCCGGCCAGCCCAACGAGGATCGCGGCGAAAAGCCGAAAAGGAGGCCACCCGGCTGCTCCACCCAAGAGTACAGCCGCTGAAGCCGGTAAGTCTTGAATCAAAATCTTGTCTTTACTCTCTAGTTTGAATCCTTCGTGTCTTCATTTGTTCTTCCTATCTGCCAGCCACAGTGGAGGAAATTCCCAGGTTACAGTCTTCTGAAACCTGGATTTCCCCGATCAAGATCGAGTGGCGAGACTTGGAAGGCCAGAGGCAGGGCATCATCTTGGACAAGCAAGCCGAGAGCGAAGAAAGGGATGCCCTTGTCAACAGCTTAAATGAAGCGACTCGGCTACTCAACGTAAGCCTAGATCTTCTCTTTGTCTTGTATCATCATTTTTCTTCAGTCGGTCAATCCTTGGATCTTGCGTGCAGAAGGAGTATTGCCGCTCCATGGCCAAGTCGGAGGCGCTAGAGAAGCTGGTTCCGCACTTAAACGCTCGGAGGGTATCCAAATTAAGCGAAGACCACTCGGGAGGATGCCGCGTCGAGGGAGGCAGCCCTAAGGAGGGAGATAGCGGAACTCCGGGAGGAGAACCTCGACCTCCGGGGATCAGTCGGGAGTAAGCTCATCTCTCCGAGTTTCTTTATGATTTTCATGGTGATCCTGGTTACTGATAACCTTCTTTGCTTGTAGAAAATTCGTCGGAGGTCCACTCGCTCCAGGTCCAGCTGGAGGCAGTCAGCCTCGGCAAGGCCGAATTGGAGGCCGAGTTTGAAGGTAAGCTTCTTCGAAGTAACATTCTTTGTGCTGCTTTATTTCCGAGTGCTCTGCGTGATCAGATTCTTTTGGCAACTTACAAAGTCAAGATCCGAGCTCAATACGACGTCTTGCTCGAGCGGGTCAAACGAGCCGGAGAAGTCCGGGAAGAGGTTGCCAACGCAACAACGCCGATCTTGTTGTCCCTATTTCATCAGGGGGTCGGGACCAGTTCGCTAGAGCCACTGGAAATCTTTGACAAGCTGCGGAGGGCCCCTGACCAATATTTGGCGAACATCACCGAGACCGCCAACATGGGGGCTGGTCTGGCTCTTGCACAGACCAAGTCTCTCTACCCCCGAGTGGATATCAACTCGGTGGGAGAGGGCTTCGCTGACGGGACCTCGGATGAGCAGGCCTTGGACATGCTGAGTGAAGCGCATGAGTCAGCGAAGAAGATTTCTGTCGACGTAGTGAATAACTTCCGGATTTGATTTGTCTTATGAACATTGTCTTGTAAATGTCGTATGATCGTGATGCTCTGATACAGACTTGTGATATATTTAGTTTATTTATGTTAATGCCTTGATCCGAGTTTTTGTGTGAAATTTCTTAAGTAATTTTCGTCCGACTGTCACCGAGCCTAGGCTCGATTAGGCCATCGGAAAACTCTCAGTCCTTAAACACTGAACTCGAATCGAGGAACATTAAGCAATGATAAACCGAATCATGCACAAGAGTTGATGAGGAAAACTTATGCTTTATTGACATATGTACGCCCCGATTGCTAACTCGAGAAGTCATCTTGCTTGAGGTTGGCGAGTCAAGGAAAACATGAAACTTTAGTCAAATTAAGCATAAAATCGTCGAAGATGCTCGATGTTCCAGGAGTTCTCCACCATAGATCCGTCTTCACGCTTTAGTCGGTATGCACCGGGCCGAGTCACCTCAGCTATTATGTATGGTCCTTCCATAAGGGGGATAACTTGTGACGGTCTTTGGTGGTTTGAATCTTGCGTAGAACCAAGTCGCCAACGATGAAAGCTCGTGCTCGAACGTTGCGACTGTGGTATCGTCTGAGCCCTTGAAGATATTTGGCCGACCGGATGAGGGCTACTTCTCGGCCTCTTCCGGTCGGGTGAGGTCGTCCACTCGGTCGGGGTCGTAGCGTTCGTGTTGAAGCTGCGGACTCGGAGGATTCATACTCCATCTCGTTTGGCAACATGGCTTCGCGCCGTAGACCAAAAAGAAAGGAGTTTGGCCGTAGCCCGACCGGGTGTGGTCCAGAGACCATAGAACCGAGGGAAGCTCTTGGACCCACTTGCCTACGTAAGGGCTTCGGCGGTCGAACACGCGGGCCTTGATGCCTTGAAGGACCATGCCGTTGGCCCGTTCGACTTGTCCGTTGCTTTTGGGATGTACGACGGATGCATAGCAGATCTTGATTCTGAAGTCTTTGCAGAATTCCTTGAAGATGCCTCCCATGAATTGAGTCCCATTGTCGGTTATGATTCTGTTTGGGACGCCAAAGCGGTGCACGATGTTGAGGAAGAAATCTTGTGCCTTGTCAGCGGTAATTGTGGCGACCGGCTTGGCTTCAATCCACTTGGAGAACTTGTCGATTGCGACGAAGAGGTGTGTAAATCCTCCTGGAGCTTTCTTGAAAGGGCCGACCATGTCCAAGCCCCATACCGCGAACGGCCAGGATAATGGGATTGTCTGTAGCTCCTGGGCTGGGACATGGCATTGTCGGGCGAAGAATTGGCAACCTTCACAAGTTCGTACGACTTTGTCTGCGTCAGAGACCGCGGTAAGCCAGAAAAAACCCTGTCTGTAAGCTTTGCCCACCAGAGTGCGTGCAGCCGCATGGCTTTCGCATATGCCCGAGTGGATGTCTTGGAGCAACTGTCTCCCTTCCTCGGGTGTAATGCATCTCATTAGGATTCCGGAGGGGCTTTTTTTGTATAATTCGGAGTCAACCATGACATATGCTTGGCAACGACGTCGGATGCGTTCTGCCTCATCCTGGTCTTCCGGCAGCTCTTGCTGAGTTAAGAATTTGATGAGGGGTGTCCTCCGGTCGGCATCGATCATGGCGACTTCATTTGCGGCTTGTTCGTTGGAAGTTGTCTTTGCCGTGATGGTTGGCTCATAGAGGTGCTCGACAAAAACGTCTGTTGGGGCAGCTTCGCGCTTGGACCCGAACTGTGCCAACTCATCAGCTGCTTCATTGTTGTGTCTCAAGACATGTGATAGTTCGAGTCCGTCAAACTTGTCTTCAAGTTTGCGGACCTCTTGTCGGTAGGCCTCCATGGTGTCGTTTAGACAGGACCAGTCCTTCATTACTTGGTTGATGACCAATTGGGAGTCGCCTTTCACGATGAGCCGACGTATCCCGAGTGAGACTGCGAGCCGCAGTCCGTATAGCAAGGCTTCGTACTCGGCAACGTTGTGTGAGGCAGAGAAGTGGAGATGAAGGACATATCTTAGCCTTTCCCCAGTCGGGGAGATCAGTACCACTCCTGCTCCCAAGCCGGTGATCCTCTTGGATCTGTCGAAGTGCATGGTCCAGTGTTGGAGGTCTTCCCGAGCTACGTTCTCTTGTTGCTTGGTCCACTCGGCCAGGAAATCTGCCAAGGCTTGTGACTTTATGGACGTCCTCGCCTTAAAAGTCAAGTCCGGTGGCATCGCTCTAGAGCCCACTTAGCGATGCGCCCGGTTGCCTCCCGGTTGTGGATGACATCGCCGAGTGAAAAGGAGGTGACGACGGTGACCGAGTGTCCCCGAAAATAGTGTGCCAATTTCCTCACGGTTATCGGGACACCATAAAGCAATTTTTGTACCTGAGGGTAGCGAATTTTGTCTCCTGCCAACACTTCGCTAACAAAGTAGATCGGCCTCTAGATCTTCTGAGCCCGTCCTTCTTCTTCGCACTCGACCATGAGGACCGTACTAACCACTTGGTGAGTGGCTGAAACGTACAGCAGCAGAGGTTCTTGGGGCTGAGGCGAGGCCAGGACAGGCGGCGTTGTAAGGAATTCCTTGAAGTCTTCAAAGGCCTTGTGGGCTTCCGCGGTCCACTGGAAGTCGTCCGTTTTCTTTAGTAACCTGAAGAAGGGCATGCCTCGTTCGCCAAGTCGAGAGATGAGGCGGCTTAGCGCCGCCATGCAGCCAGTGAGCTTCTGGACATCCTTCTAGTTACTCGGGGGCTTCATGCTCAGGATAGCGTTGATCTTCTCTGGATTGGCTTCAATGCCGCGATATGACACCATGAAGCCGAGCAGTTTGCCTGATGGGACGCCAAAAGTGCACTTCTCCGGGTTCAACTTCATTCTGAAGGCCCGAATGTTTGCAAACGTTTCTTCTAGGTCAGCGATCAGGTATTCTTTCTGCTTGGTCTTGATGACCACGTCGTCGACATAAGCTTCTACGTTCTTGCCGATCTGCGTCTGCGGAAACATCTTTGGATCATGCGTTGGTATGTGGCACCGGCGTTCTTCGAGCCGAAAGGCATGGTGATGTAGATAGGCCCCAAACGGCGTGATGAACGATGTTTTCGGGTAGTCGGATTCTTTCAAACCGATCGGTGATAGCCCGAGTAACAATCCAAGAAGCTCGGGAGTTGGCGGCCGGCGTTGAGTCTACGACTTGGTCGATGCGAGGTAGCCGAATGGATCTTTGGGACGGACTTTGTTGAGGTCGGTATAGTCAACGCACATGCGCCATTGCCCCGTCTTCTTGCGGACCAGGACTGGGTTGGCTAACCAGTCGGGATGTAGGACTTCTTTAATGAAGCCGGCATCCAAGAGCTTTGTGAGATCTTCCTTGATAGTGTCTTTTCGATCCTGCACGAATCTGCGTAATCGTTGTTTTATCGGTTTGGTGTCATCTTTGACGTGCAAAGAGTGCTCGATCACCTCCCTAGGAATTCCAGGCATATCAGATGGTTTCCAAGCAAAAACATCTTTATTATTTTGGAGGAAGGTGACGAGCGCGCTTTCCTATTTGGGGTCTAGTTCAGCGCCGATTACAGCAGTTTTCGAGGGATCCGATGGATCAAGGGAGATCTTCTTGGTCTTGGCGTCTCCGGATCCCGATTTGGCTATTTTCTTCGCGGGGACTTCGCCCTCTGCCGAAGTCGATGCAGCCAATCGGACTTCTTGCAGGCCACGCAACCTCTCGCGAGATTGGGCCATGTCACGGCTCTCCTTGTCGCAGTGAAGGCTTGCTTCACATCGCTGCGAAGAGTGATGACGCCGTTGGGACCCGGCATCTTCATGCAGAGTAGGTGTAATGCGGGATCGCCATAAATTTGGCAAGCGCAACCCTTCCGATGATGGCATGGTATGCTGTCTCGAAGTCGGCCACCTCGAAAGTGACGTTCTCCATTCGGAAGTTCTCTCGAGCCCCGAAGGTGACCGGGAGGGCGATGTGCCCGAGTGGTGTAGATGATAGCCCGGGATGACTCCGTGGAAGGGGCTAAGCTTACCTTCAATTCGGCCCTCGGGATCTGCATCTCATCCATGGTCTTGGCGAACGAGAATGTTGAGGGCGCCGCCCCATCGATGAGGACGCGCTTGAGCCTGATGTTGCGGACCACGGGATCCGGGACGAGTGGATAGCGCCCGGGTGAACCACTCGGTCGGGGTGATCCGAGCGGTCAAAAGTGATGGCCACTTCCGACCATCGCAGTGCGAGGGACTTCGGGTTGAGCCGCGTTGACTTCCCGGTCGGTTAGCTTCTGTTTCCTCTTGGACTCATAGGCTAGCGGCCCTCCGAAGATGTGATTGAGCTCTCCCACAGGGTCTTGGAAATGTTCGGCATTCTCAGCTGCGTTGTTTTTCTTGGCGCCCGATGGACCGGCCTCATCAGTCGGCTTCTTGTTGAGCTACGCCGCGTACTGCTCGGCGAACTATTTGTAGATGAAGCAGTCCTTAGCCGCGTGCTTGTGATTGGGATGATGAGTGCATTGGGCGTTCATGATGGCATCGTAGGCGGCGACTCGGGGGCGGCGTTGAGTGTTGGAGGTTGCGGCCACTAGATCCTCGGATCGGTGCTTGCGGTCTTTTTGACCCTGGTTGTTGTTGTTGCCGTTATCCTTTTTAGGATTCCTGCTTCCTCCCACCTGCTTGTCTTCCCTCCTGTCGGGCCGGTCTTGACGGGCTGCCTTGATGGCGTCGGTAGATTTGGCGTAGGAGTTCGCCGTCTCGAACATCTGTTTCACCGTCTTCGGTGGCTTGCGCCGAATTTTCCGATTAACGGTTCATCGCGGACTCCTTACGGAAGGCGGCGATGATGATGTCATCGGTGATGTTGGGGATCTTGTTGCGCTTCTCGGAGAAACGGTGGATGTAGTCCTTCGAGGCTCGTCCGGCTCGGATGACGTTGTATAGATCGAAGTGTGTGCGGGCCTCTCAAAGGTACCCGGAAGTTGGCGATGAAGTGGTCCCTCGCCCGCTCCACGAGCCGATTGAGCCTCTTGGCGAGCTCGTGAGCCGCTTCCGGCCGAGTTAGCGAGGGCCACGCGATAATTGGCCATAGCCTTGTTGTCACCGCCGCTGCGCGGATGGCGAGAGTATACACGGTAAGCCACGACTGGGTCGGTCTTGCCGTCATATTTCTCTATTCCCGTTGGCTTAAAACCATTCGGCCGTGCACTCGACAAGCTCAGTGAAAGCCGGCACTCCGTCGTCGCCGCTATCGGGTGATCCCCTTCGATCTTCCCAGTGCGTCGGTCTCGCTCCTGTAGCGGCGATCAAGGACTTCCGCGATCACTCGGCGGGGTCTTCGGTTGGCTGTCGGTTGGGTAGCTGGAGCTGTTGTTGCGGCGGACGCGGTGATGGATGGATGGACGTCCCTGTCGTTTGTCGCGGGAGTTGGTCGTTTGCTCCCGGTACTTCGTGTGGACTCGCGGTGTGGGCCTCCGGCCTTGTCGTCGATCGGTCGCTCGGGCCTCTTATAGTCTCCCGACTTTAGAGGCGGAGTCGGCTTTTGTCGGGCGTTTCAGCCACGGACTCGATCGGCCTTCGTGCCGAGGTGGTGGGATGGCCGTTGGCTTTGGCTGCGACGATGGTCTTGATCTTGTCAAGTATTGGAGTCACGTCGGCGGGTGCCGTCTCCATGAAGGTGTCCAAGAGTGTGAGTGCAGCAACGGCGTTACTGCCGTGACGTCTGGAAGATGTTGGCGTTGCGGACCCACGTTTGAAGAATGGCCTCCGAGCGGATCGTCCGGCGCGTAGATCTTGCTTTCTCTTGTCAGCCTCTTCCTTGTGTTTCTTCTCATCTTCGGTCATCTTGCGCTCCTGCTCGATCTTGGCTCGCTCTTCCTCGGCAAGCCTACGGGCCATGGCTGAGTCGGACTCGTCCGGCTCAGCCATGAGGACATCGAAGCACTTTGGCCCGTAGTCCTTGTGGCAGTCGGAGTCGTCAGTTTCATCTGAGGGGATGCCATAGAGGTCGTCAAAGCCGGCGGAGCTGAGGTAGTCGTTGAGCTCCGAAGATGGGCATGAGCCGAATGACGGGAGGATGACGGCGATCTCCCTTAGCCCTGGGTAGCCCGGGTCTGGATCGTTCCAGTCCGAGTCGGAGCATGGGGAGGCGGGCTCCTCCGAGTGGGTCGACCTCGACTCGGGGGAGAGGAGCTTGCCGTAGATCTCGGCGGCATTTGGTAACCCAAACGTTGCCGAGAGGTCTTCTTCCGAGTAGATCGTCTCCGTTGGGGAGACGAGAAGATCGGTGCAGATTTCGGCGGTGTTCGGCAATCCGAACGGTGCCGAGTGAAGTCCTTTGTTGGAGAGGGTGGATCACATCTTGGACTTGAAGATGTCGTCGAAGATCTCGGCGCTATTTGGGAGCCCTAACGGCGCCGAGTGGGTCTTTCCTTCCGACTGGTTCGAATCCGAGTCGAAGGAGAAGTCGTCGAACATGTTGGCGGCGAAGTCGCCGAATCCTGAAGGAGATCCCATCACGCTTGTCGGCGAGATTGTTGAAGAAGTCTCGACGCGCGGACCCCTACCTGGCACGCCAACTGTCGAAACTCGGTTTCGGCAATGTAATTTCTGGGGTCGCAGTCAAGATTGCCAAGCACAATGGGTTAGAAGGAAAAGAGGATTTAGACAGATTCAGGCCCTCTCGAGAGGTAATACCCTACTCCTGCTTCGGTGGCTTCGATCCGCCAAGTGTCTTTATTGATCTCGTGATCTCGTGTGTCTAAAGCTCTTGCTTATGAAATCTGCTATCGCATCTGATATCCCTCAAGGGACGCCCCCTACCCCCCTTATATAGTCTTGGGAGGCGGGCTTACAGATCGGAAACCCTATCTTACTCTAAGTCGGTTTCCTCAATCTTACCAAACCGTGACTATAGGCCGTCGCCTTATCTCAACCGGCAACGTAACACCCAAGTCATGTTTGGTTTACGAGATATGGCGGGCGCAATCTATCCCTACCTCCAGTCGGATAAGCTTGCCATGTAGATACCCGACGCCATAATCTCCACGGTAATAGCGCCGAGTTTGCTGTAGAAGGCATGGATATATCATACATCCTCGGTTTCAAAATAAATCCATTCATAAAGACTTTATCCTATAAATCAATTTCCACCTTCTTATATATTCTTAGTCTGTAAATCTAAAAAAAATATGTTAAATATGTTCCTTCGATATCCCTTGTCTATCGATTCACTAATACTATTTTTGTCTTAATAAGAACTTTGGTCTTTCATCTCACTACAAATTATTTCTTAGGGTGTGAGGGATTGGTTTAATTTAACACTAAGAAAGACCCAATTAATATACCGAAATCCAAATCCAACTCCAATGGAAGGAATTCCCGATTTTTCATAATTAATCCCCTCAAAATTTGTTTCAACCCTTGGGTGGAAATAAACCGAACAAGGCTTTGGAGAAATCCATGGATATTAAATTTGTCCCAAATATTATTTTTAATTCAGCTTGTTATATATATACAATATGTATATATGTATATACGGCAGGGCTAAAATGCATCTAGGTGCATTTTAGCCCTGCGTTGCACAGGAGCCACGTGTGCCCAAACAATATCTTCGTGGACACGCTGGAACTAGATATAAAAGCATCGGATCCCACTAAGTCAGTGAATCTCATTAAAACTTTAAATTTAAGCGTGTTTGGACAAGAGTAGTGCTAGGATGGATGACCTCATAGAAAATCCAGTTGCAACTTCATTTATACACAAATTGTAACTTTTGTTTGCTATTTTTAGAAAACCAGTTGGTCAGCTACAACTCCAATTTGTTATACCAGTTGCGACACACCAATATCACCGACCGTCCAGTTATAACTTCATGTAAACATCAGTTGCAACTCCAGCTCCAGTTTGTTATATCAGTTACTACACACCAATATCACCGATTGTCCAGTTGCAACTTCATCTAAACACCAGTTACAACTCCAGCTCCAGTTTGTTACACCAGTTGCGACATATCAATATCATCGATCGTCTAGTTACAACTGGTTGCAACTCCAGTTACAACTTCATCTAAACACCAGTTGCAACTACACCAGTTACGACACACCAATATCATCGATCGTCCAGTTGCAACTCCAGTTGCAACTTCATCTAAACACCGTTGCAACTTCGGCTTCGTTGTTACACCGGTTGCGACACACCAATATCACCGACCATCCTGTTACAACTGGTTGCAACTTCAGTTGTAACTTCATCTAAATACCAGTTGTAACTTCATCTAAACACCAGTTGCAACTCCAATTTGTTACATCAGTTGCGACACACCAATATTACCGATCGCCTAGTTGCAACTAGTTGTAATTTTATCTAAACACCAGTTGCAACTTCAGTTTGTTTGTACTATCAGTTGCGATATACCAATATCATCGACCACAGATGGTTACAACTTCATCTAGTTGCAACTTGTATTAGAGGTTACAACCTAATCTAAACACCAGTTGCAACTGACGTGCAGCTCTTGTGGTTGACCAGTTTTAACACACTTGGTATGCTGGTTACAACCTAATCTAAACACCAGTTGTAACTCCATCAGATATAGCATAACACGAGAACTTCTCAGGAGGTCACCCATCCTTATACTACTCTCATCTAAGCATGCTTAACTTCAGAGTTCTAACGAGATCCGCTGCGTTAGTGTCGGTCGTGACGAATCAGCCGATGGATTCGTATGCGGGGTAGCACGCCTAATTAGTTGGGTGGTTGGGTCGGTTGACCTAAATGCATTCTGTATATGGAATGCACCTAGGTAAAATAGACACACACATATATATATATATATGCATGCATGTATGTTGTATGTATTTCACAAAGAAAAGAAGCGCATTATCAGACCTAGGTCAAACAACCTAAGTCATCCATTCCACGACGTAAAATGTTTTTGCTCGATGTTTAGATTTGAGTTTTAGAGGACTATTTGTCAAACATTTGTTTATTTGTGAAACGCAAGAATTTCCATGGATTAGTTCAATTCTCACAAGATTCCTTAAAATTTTATTCATTTCATTTATAACATTTGGCACGCCACCGACGTTTAGCTATATCAATATATGTGTGTGCTTCGTCAAACCTAAAAAAAAATTACATCTTACTTCTGCCATTAGTTAAACGTTTTCATAAATCCGGTTACATTCATTAGATTTTATCTTTATAAAAATATAAAGATTGTAAGACTATAAACTATTTTATAGTACTATATTAACGTACAGACATTCAGCTAACTGTCAAACGTTACTAGGCGCTGTCGTCGCTTGGTTTGAGAAATTAACTCGGAGCTGTGCTGCAGGGAAGCACGAAAGTAAACAATCATTGAGCTAAACATTACGAATTCTCCTCGCACAGATTGGTGAAAATCCAGCAGCTAGAGAGAAAAGGCTAGCCAAATCCCCCCGGTTTCACCTCTGAAACCCTGAATACTCCGGTCGGTCAACATGACGGGCTTCTATCACTTTATGGATTGAATGTTCTCTGTTTTTTAGTGAGATACTAGGGTCGCTGACCATCAAATCAAAGGAGTTGACATCCCTCGAGGGTGAGAGAAAGAGGAAGAAAAAAAGAAAAGAAAAAAGAACAGTAGAACACTGATGACTGTTCACATAAGCAAAGCTACAAGATTTAGATAGAACGTACCACGTACCTGTACTACACATGTAAACCACCGGTGGATTGGTTGCGTTTGACTGATGCCTTTACACCACGGTCCCAGTGAAATGACGTCGTTGCCCATGGGCCACCGTTCAGTCTCTCTTCTGTCGAGCTCCGACTCGTTGACCAGCTCTTTAATTTGGGGAAGAAAACTCGCGCACGACCTCTCTATCTTTCCGTTGTAGTTTCGGGGAATTGCAAAATGGTCCTCCTAGTTAGAACAATACTGCCAAGTCCTTAGAAGTAAGGATAATTTTTAGTGTAAATTTTACAAAAATACATATGTTTTGATCAAATCATCAAAAAATTATGTATTTAAGGTATGCATTATAAACTACAAATTTAACAATAAATTTATCACAAGACTATAGGTTTAACACTAAGTACCGTAAAACTACATATTTAATAATAAATTATCATAAAATTTCAATTCCTTAGTATTATTGTTATGTTTTAGTTATCAACATTCATGTGTTGTGATTATATTATCGTTAAATCTATAGTCTTAACTATGTAGTTTTATGTAAATTTATTGTTAAATCTATTATTTTATGATACATCATCTTAAATATATAGTTTTGTGATAATTTGATCAAAATAGATGTAGTTTTGTAAAATTAATTTTAATGATTGTCTGTGGAAATTTGTTCTGGTAAAGGAATCTGGAAAGGAATCTGGAGTAATACTTTAACTACATGCATATGGCTACGCTTGGAACATCTCTAACAAAAAAGTTTATAACATAAGGATGGTTGCAATTTTGCAAAGAAGGAAATGGAACAAATTGGAGAAGCATGGATGGTACACTTCATCTGGCGTTATTATTTTCCTAAGTGAGTTTATAACAGAGCTAGATGTGTGCTGAGTTGGAAGTTATAGACACGTTTTATACGAGTATGTGAACCCGAACTCGGCAGACCCAGGTTTTGGCGTAAGACCTGGGCCGACCATGGTACTTTGTGCTGAGCAAGTCTCTTATGTGATAGAAAAAAATGCATGCCATATATAGTTGGCCTGGAATTCTAGCCCTTGAGTCGTGGCCTCGGTGACCTGAGACCTGGGTTCGGCCCTGCCCGTGCTATTTTTCTTACATAAAGTCATTCTTAATGCATGTTCATTCAGTGACATGACGTATCTAGGATTTATTTAGAATATAGGTGGTTCGACTAAAAAAATATAAACACCATAAATATAATGATGCTAATATATATAATACAAATATACAAATATAGATAATAGAATGGACCAAAAGTGTACTATGGTATATTAATAAGGCATCTTAAAATATATAAAATTAGTAATTAAGTAAAATTTTAACTTAAAATAAGTTTATGTGGCTAGAAAAGTTTGAAGAAGATTATCATACTGTTTCTTTTTATCAGATCTACGCCTTCAAATGTCCATTAAAGTGTTCATTATATCTTCTTCATCGAAAACATCTCGCTCAATTAATGTGACTAGACAATCATCTCATCTCAAAAGGACATCATCCATTTTATATTCTCAACTTATACTTGATGAAATTCATCGCAGAAAATATTTTTTCAACACTTGCCATCGCAATCGTTAAAATCAATATCAATTTAAGAAGCAAGTAGACCAAATCATAAACAATACGCCTCTTTGTTTGACAAAGCTTGACTGAGAGATCAACATATTGTTTAGGCCTTTGAAACTATCGTGTTTTCTTATGTCATCAATATAATTCTCAACTTGTATATCAAGTCTTAATAATTCAGAATTTTAAATATCATTAGGGTAGAATTCGCAAGTCGATATACCTTGTGTGCTTCAAAAGAAAAAATGAGTCAACACTTAGCAGGACTTAAGGATGCCATACAATATACAAATATGGACAATTATACATACCTTCTGTGCATCAAACGATGAAAATGAATCAGCTGGATTTAAGGCTGCTGTACAGGAAAGCAACTATATATCAACCTCATCAAAGTGATTATCAAGCTCTTGGCTAATTTGATTGATGAAATTCATTTATTTGATTTCGAGAAAACCTTGGCGATCTTTCAAAAGACACATAAACACCATCTGTTTCATAAACTCTAACACCATGTTTATTGCAGAACAAAGTGACCCTCTGAAGGAATGCAACCCACCAATCAGACCTCAACTCTTGCATTCTACTCTTTGCCAACCACGAGTGTCATTGCATTAAGAATATCTTGCTCTTTTCTTTGCAAATACTCAAACAAATCATTTGTGTATCCAAGAATGACAAGCATCAAATGTGCACTGAAAATAAAATCAAATGACTCAACAACTCCAACCATAGCATGTTTTTAAAAGGAGATGTAATATGTCCATCTTTCTTCAAGTTTCAACCATCAGCAATCTAATATAATATAGTACTACAATTTAATATCACAATGCACAAGAGTTAAAATTTAAAAAGCTATACAAATAGGAGACCTAAAATAGAAGCCGACCGTCGATCCACAATGCCACACTATCCACTGCGCCAAGCCGCCGATCGCTGATCGTTGGTCTGAAGCAGTGTCGATGACTCGATGTCAAGTGTTGACGACAGTCGTCGCTCGGTCGTTGAGGCTGAGATGTTGTCACTCGATGCTCATTACTCGTTTGTCGACGACGTTGAGTCAAAGTCACGCCATCGGAGACTCGGAGAGATCAAAGACCGAGAGACGGTGGGAGAATCGGAGACGCGGGCATGCGGCGCGACGGCGGACCCGTTGCGGATTTGCTTTGCTTTGTTGTTGCAGGCAGCGGGGGCGAGTGACGACACTACTCGGTTTGATCAAGCGATACCGCATGCGAGTTGCGACACTTCGGTTTTAAAATTACATGTTCGTCCGATGATTGCGATCATGTTTTTCTTTTTTTCACATATATATATATATATATATATATATATATATATATCACACTAGTGGGAACCCCACAATAGTCCCGGTTGGCAACTCTCGGTAGTCCCTGTCAAACCGGGACTATGAATCTGGGACTAGAGATCGTCATCTCTAGTCCCGTTTAAATAACCGGGACTAGAGATGCATCTTTAGTCCCGGTTGGAGCCACCAACCGGGACTAAAGATGGTGGAGCCACCAAGGGACTAAAGATGGTGGAGCCACGTGGCGGCTCCGCCATCTTTAGTCCCGGTTGGTGGCTCTAACCGGGACTAAAGATTTTTTATTTTTTTAATTTGCTCCTTTCTCCAAGAGTCTGTTGTCTATATATTACACACATATATTATATTACACATATACATATTTTACACACATATATTTATACATATATATGCAACATGCATATATATATGTATAAATATATAATTTACAAACATATAAATAAACTTAAGAAAGGAAATATATACATATATTACCAAAATATGTACACATATGTACAATATCCACATATATTTTGTATGTTACAAAAAATTGTCTATTTTGTGGATCGGGTGGTTAAGTTACTTAAATGAAAGTAGAACTCCCCGGCAGGATCAATGATCTGCTCGTTTATAAATCCCATCAATTCTTCCTGAGCAGCTTGTATAAAAGTCTCGTGGTGGAGGTTGTCTCTTACTTGCATAAGCTGTCATTAATTCGAATAAACGAGAAATAAATATATGAAGTGAATAAGAAATCAAGACGTAATGTATGAATGGCTGTTATACGTACATCTATATCGTCGATAGTTGTGACATCGGTCACAAAGCGGTGAATGTAGTCGCAGATGTAGTATCCGCATAAGTTGGTGCCCTACGACTGTTTTGCGCACTAAAGGAGAAACGACGACAGATTTAATATACATTTCATATTTTAGAACAAAGTAATGATTCAAAACAACTTTGGAGCATGTTACTCACTGGAAAGTTCATCCTCACGGAGAGCTTATCTTTCCAATTTCCGTGAACATTCGCCCGAAGCCGTTCCCATGCCCTACGTGCAGTTGAAAGTTAGCTAGTAATTATCCGAGAACCGCATATATGCAATAGCAAGTAAGATATATGACATTACCTGTTAAACAATTCAAATATCTTTGAGTACGTGGACTCTGGTTTATCCATTGAGTCAAAGACATTGATCCACGAGTGATCCATGTCAATTACTAACAGAACCCAGTGGAATCTGCAAATTGGTTTAGATGGCACATATAAAAATTTATGTATGCACGGGATTGAAATCAGTACGGAAGGAAGAAAAAACTTACGCAGTGTTGTAGGGCAGAAGGATAAACGACCGAAAGTGGTTCTGCACCAGCGCATTGTATATGTTGTCCACTGTTGGATCAGGAAATTGATCAACCAATACGCTGTTGATTTTGTGTGGATCCATGAATCCATGTTTGGTGCAATTGTGCTTGTTGCAGTATTGGATCGTCATTCTACAACGGTTACAAAGAATTTTAGTCAGCTAAATACAAAGAGGTAAGAAACGAAATAACAGAACGATACTTACAGAACCCGCGTGGCTAGAAGTGAGACGTTGAGGGCATTAAGCTGGTACAGGTCGAATATGTCTTCGAATCAGATATAGAGGGGGTCACCTCCATCGAAGAAATAGTGCAGTGAATATTTGCTCGTTACCATCTCTTCACCCTTGCTGGATACTTGAATGTACCACTTGTGGAAGCGGTACATCTGTGTAGGTAGCTTTTTCACTTGATCCGACTTTACAAGAAGCTTTCCAAGTTTGAACTTGTATTTCATGAGCCTTCGCCAGGGAGCACGACCGTGTAATTGATCCATTGAAATTCCAGCAGATTTCATAAATTGTCTTAACTCTGATCTAACATTTGGAACTGTGCTGAACTCCAGAGGTTTTTGAGGCTGCATGCCGAGCTGGGGTACATCTTTGCACGTTCTCTTTGCCTTGCCAGCAGCCTTCCGAATAGTCCTGTCATAGTCGGACTGCAGTTGAGGTTGCGGTTCAGGCTGTGGCGTTAGGTACGTCTTCTTGAAGAAGTCCTTGGTCTCCTGTGAGATTTCAGGAGGCTTCTCAGGAGACTTCTTTCTGACTTCAGCTTGGACAGCTCCTCTGGAGTCATGTCGTACGCCGTTTTCTTTGGGGCTGGTGGGAGCGGGTCAAGTTTAGGCCTCTTGCTTCTTGGTCCACTGGTTGACATTGACCGCGTGGCTCGAGATGCTATCCGTTTAGGAGTTGGTGCTCGTTGTGGCGACGAAGGAGACTGAGAAGACGATGGAGTTGGAGACGACCGTTTAGGAGTCGGTGCTCGTGGAGGCGACGCAGGAGGTGGAGGAGGCGGAGGAGGCGAAGGAGGCTGAGGAGACAGTCCACGTGGAGGCGACGACGGTGGAACGATAGGAGACGTTGTTCGTCCTGGGAATATGATGAAGGGCTTCCTCCAAAGAAATATTCCGTGAGTTGTTTCTCCTAGCGTCATCTCCCCATCTCCTCCGGGGATATCCAGCTCGAGATCTTCGTAGCCGCGTTCTAGCTGTTCAACTTTCACTTTTGAGTACGCAGGTGGAACAGGCCTTCAGTGGTAGGTGCCGTCTCATTCTACTGGAATCGCCATGCCTGACGTAACCTGTTCGAGAAGATTGCTTATTAGTTAGTAATGAACCTTGATTGTCAAGTTATTCAAGGAAATATACAACATAAAAGTACGAACATACCTTTATTGCTATGTTCTTGAGCGGGATGTGCAGCTCACACGGTGTCCGCTGCGTGATGTCATCAACGGGGCATGGCGGACACGCTTGAGCTTGTGGGGCCAACTCGCCTTCATTTCCTGTTGACGCGCAGCTGCTGCACTACTGCTGGAGTTGAGCCATTGTTCTTGGATCCTGTTGGCTAACCCAATGGCTCCGCTCCTCTGCCAACCTCTCGGTTCAACCTTTCATCCATAATTCGATCAATCTGCGAGATCCGCATCTTCATTTTACCGAACCTAGCATCGTGCTCTCGCTTGGTCCTCATGCGGCTCCTGTACGTCTCGATGTCAGCTTGAAACCCATGTTTCCAGGGAACGACGCCTTTTCCTCGCGTACGTCCTGGATGCTCTGGGTTTTGGAGGGCGAGTGTTAGCTCGTCCTTCTCTCTGTCAGGCCTGAACGAGCCTGACGAAGTGGCCTCCACCGCCTCCTCTAATCTTCGGCGAGCTTCTTGGATTTCTTTGCCGAAGATAACTGCGCCATCTACGGGATTAAGTGAGCCGCCTTGCGCATAGAACCAATGCTTTGATCGTTTCGGCCAGTTGGCTGTACCTGGAACGATATCTGACGCTTCAAGGTCGGCTTCCATTTTCTCCCATTTCTGCATTGCTTTCTGATAGCCATCTTCTTTAACGTCCATTCCTTGACCCTTGTTTGTTGTGAGTCTGGGATGGTGAACGTTTGCAGCATTGTGGTCCACAACATTTCTTTCTTTGTGTTCGGGAGATAGCTTTGCTCATCTCCTCCTTTGCTTGATCGCCTCCAGTTCATAATGCTTATGGGCACGTGATCCCTCACCACCCATCTGCTGTGTGCCACAAACTTCCTTGCGGCGTCCGCTGGGGCACTTGGTCGACAGTCCAGTGCTACTTCTGTTATGACGTGTCGACCCTCGATGCGCTTGGCAACACCACGCTGCCCGCGTGGCCTCTTCTGTCCAACGGAGGCGGATCCCTCATTCACTTCCTCATTCCCCTGCTCATCCCCCCTTGTTCCCCTCCTCGTTGAGGTATTGACCTGGATCCTCGGTCCCCTCCTCAGTGTAAACTCTGTGCTACCGCGTGCGATCTCGTCAAGGAGAAACTGTTCCTTGTCACGATTCGCCATTTGATTGTTGTGGGTTGAGGACTTAATCAAAGAATTCTGACAAAGAAAAATTTATTCGGTTAATACATGTATCAATTATTCAGTGAAATCATGTATGTCTATGAAAAAAAATAGACAAAAGAAAGAAGATGGAAAAAATAGATGAAATCCAGCCCTAAACCCTAACCCTAATCCTAAACCCCAAATCCTAAACCCTAACCCTAATCCTAAAGTGACCGAATGAACGAAACTATCGTTCGTTCGTTCACGTCTGTTCGTTCTATCGTTCGTTCACGTCCGTGGGTACGATCATCTGGAGGAGAGGAGAGAAAGAGAGGAGGATGACGTGAGGGAGATAAGGTGGAGAGGAGAGGAAGTGGAGAGGAGAGGAGGGAAAGAGAGAACGTTGCATGCCTATGTACGTTGTAACGACCGAACGAATGACCGACCGACCGAACGACCGACGACCGAACGAACGAAACTCATTCGTTCGTTCGTCGTTCACGTCCGTTCATTTGTTCGTCCGTTCGTTCTATCGTCTGGAGGAGAGGATTATAAGAGGAGAGGAGAGAAAGAGAGGACGTTGCAGGCCTATGTACGTTGTAACGACCGAACGAACGACCGATCGACCGACCAAACGAACGAACGAACACTCGTTCGTTCGTTCATCAGTCCGTCCGTCCGTCCGTTCGTCCACGTCCGTTCGTTCACGTCCGTTCATCCATACACATTCAAAATTCATACACATAAACATTCAAACTTCACAATATTCATGCATTCAAATTTAAATTAAAAGTCCCTTTTTTACATAAAGTTCATATTCACATTCCAAATTAATTAACATTCAAAATTAAACAAATTCGCATTCCAAATTAATTAACATTCAAATTTAACATATGCATTCAAAAGTCCATTTACATTCACATTTACATTCAAAATTCACAAGTCCATATAAACAAAAAATTCACAATATCAGCATTCCAATTTAACATATGCATTCAAAAGTCCATTTACAACCACATTTACATTCAAACTTCAAATATAATCTATTCAAATATATAAACACGTATTCGGCTAGAATTTAAACACATATGCATATTAATTCGGTCGGAATTCAAACATTCAAACACACACACATATATATATATATATGCATATTCGGCCAAAATTCATTCAAACACACTCGGCCGCGGGGGTGCTGCGGCGCGGCGTGGGCGGTGGCGGTGTCAAGGAGCGGCGCGTAGGGGCGTACGGCGTGCGGCGACGTGCGTGCGGCGACAACGGCGGCGATGATGCCTCCCCGGCCCTAAAACCCCACGAAAACCCTAACATCACACACAAATCAAACGAGGGCGCGGCGGGCGGCTACCTGCGGCGACCCGGCGACGGCGCGGCTTTTCGGTTTCCGGCCGCGGCGGCAAGACAGCGATGAAGACGGCGACGCGACGGCGGCAGCGTCCTAAGGCTTGATTGGAGACGAAGACGAAGACGATGAAGAGGCATTGCGAAGAAAACGGCTAAGTGTTCGGATGCCCCGAGGCCCCTGCTATTTATAGTTACGGGATCTTTTGTCCCGGTTGAAGCAAACAACGGGGACAAAAGATACCTTAGTCCCGGTTGGTAGTTTCAACCGGGACAAAAGATAGGCTCTTTAGTCCCGGTTGGAGCCATCTACCAGGACTAAAGATGGTGGGGCAGCCACGTGGCCCAGGTAGGTGGGAATCTTTAGTCCCGGTTTAAGCCATCAACCTGAACTAAAGATGTTTTCCCGTCAATCCAAATTCATCTTTACTTTCGGTTTGTGTTAAAAACCAAGATTAAATATTTCAATAGTTTTAAATTATAATCATCATATTCAAAACTATTTTAAATTTATATAATAATATATAATTAAAATATGGCCTATTTGAAAATTATTATAAATTTAAATAATAAAATATAATTAACAATTGTCATATTCAAAACTATATTTGTCGGTGATATGGGCCGGGGTATGTTAGAGGCATGATATCTAAAAAAAGGAGGGCGTCCTTGCTCATCAAGGCACGCCAAAGATATGTCCTGAATGGTCCCAGTGAGTCTCGGCCACGGGCGGCCACGTGGCCGCCCCAAGAGGGCTGGCCCGGAGGCTGCTCGGAGGTCGCCGTGCTCCCAAGCGGCGGGGTCCGGGGTCACCCGAACCCCGGACGGCAGGGTCCGAGGTTACCCGGACCCCCCCTCCCTCACCCCGCACCTCCCCGAGACAGGGGCGAGTCCAACTGCCAACCACCCCATTTAATACCTGAAAAGAGAGAGGCCGAGCGCCGCCCGCCGCATTTAGTGCGATGTGTGAGGCGCGTCGTCGTCGCTCTCATCATCATCCCTTTTTGCTTGTCACAAGGCAAAGGGGGCCTAAAGTCTTTGATCGTGACCGCGATATGACACGCACCCACTCCACGCATGCCTCCCTCACGCCCCGTCTAGTCGCATTTAATGCGTTGGGCGGCCGCGTGGGAGAGAAAGTACGAGCATAGGAGGCGCTGCGTCAGCGCCTACCCGCGAGATGGGCCGCTGACTAGTAGGTCCCATCGGAGTAGGTAGGCAGGCCATCACCGTATCAGCAGCATGGCTGCCACGACGACCGCCTTTTTTCCGCCTGCCTCCATGACGCGGCAACAGAAACAAGGATGGGGTGGCTTCTCCGACAAGACAAGGCAAGAGCCGCTCCATCACGTGGAGCAAAGTGGAAGAAATCAGGACTACTGTGGTGTCCCCTTGCACTATAAAAAGAGGCCCAAGTCCATCATAAAGAAGGTTCCGGATTCAGCTAGGTTCCCTAGGAAAGTTCTGGTTTTCGGCTATGTTCTGCTTTCTCCAATTGGAACCCCTGTTCTGGTTCTGAGTTTCGTGTTCGGGGCTCTGTTCGGCTAGTCTTTAGCAACGCCTCAAGCCATCACACTTGAGAGGGGAGGACATCATCATTGGTCCTTGTAATCCATCCTTCATACTACACAAAGAACAGGAGTAGGGTATTACACCTCGTAGGTGGCCCAAACCTACATAAACCCCCACGTCTCTGCAATCCTGTTTTTTCCCGGTTATCGACGCCATCCCACCATCATCGCGAGTTTAAGCCAAGGTTCACCGCTCCCCGTGCCGAACCAAAAGGGGGGTCTCTCGGATTCCAGCGTGTCGATCTCCGACATCGACAGTGGCGTGCCAAGTAGGGGGAGCGCACTGCATTTCAGTTTAAACTCCTGTATTCCTTCCATTTTCTCGCGAAAACCCTCTCTCCCCGTCTTCGCCATCGTTCACGGCCATGTCCCACGGTCCGCGTCTGGCTCGCTCGCTACCCACGAGTGCGACCTGGCCAACAAGGCGGCAGAAGAGGTTGACACGGGCGGACATAGCGCCAACTTTCGCCACCTCCGCTCAAGGAGGGAAGGATCTTCGTCTCCCTCACTGCCTCTGATGGCAACGGCGGCAGTTGGGGCCACGCCACCTTCTCTGCTGTCACGTCCAGAAATTCACACCAGAATTTCCGAAGCTGAATGTGTATTTAAAAATACCTGTCCAGGACCAGCCGAGGATACACATACGACAAATTGTATTTACGTAACCACGTCTTAAAACATTAAAAAGTCTTACATATGCAGCGGAAAGATAAAATAAACTTATGAACTAGGCTTCGATTCTGGCGGGGCAGCGACTCCACTCCACAGGCAACCCTTGACGGCAGTGACGAGCCTACTCTCGCGGCAAACTCATCGGCAACTTCATCCTCTAACTCGAGGTGAGGGAAAAGGGAAGCAAGACTCGAGTACAATCACGTACTCGGCAACTCATACCGAAAGAAGGTATGAATGCAGGGTTAAATTCCAAGGATATGCTAGGTTTCACTTTTGCATAAGCAGGCATTTCACAGAAATAAGTTGAAAGGAGTAAAAACAATAATATAAAGTAATTAAACAATATTTTAATACACTGCTCAACGCTACACCATGTTGAGTCAGGCCCAATCCTCCCAACTATTCTATCTCAATTCCACTTAATCAAGTTATTATTTTAATAAGACTAATCATGGTGAATCTGGATGATCGCCCATAATCGCGAGCACGGCTATTCTAATAGTTTTTTCACTCTGGCCAGAGATGTACGTCTGTACCCACAAGACACAGCCCCACAACACGTGTTTGTGCGTCGACATACCACCATGGCATATCGAAAAGGGGTCTGTGATAGGACCATTCGCATAACCCTCCCCGACCAAGCGACATCACACCTCGGGTTTCGCCCTACCCGAATCCATGGTAGGCAGCCCCTCTCGTGCCTAGGTGAATCCGGCACCCGCATAGACCTTTCCCGGTCCATCCGCACTCCATCACGCTCACCCTCGCCTGGATGCGTCGGCCAGGAAAAGCTACACTACAAGCCCAGCCGTTGCCCATGCTGGCTTGTGGTACGCACTAATAATTCTTCCAGGGTTTCCCACGAACCGGTCCTTAACTGCCATGGGTGCGACTTGCAAAACCGGGCACCCATAGCCCACCATAAAAGTCAAGTTTTAATTTACCGATTAACAGTACCAACGGTACGTCCGGTCAAAGACCGACATTTCATGTGAAATAATTCTAATAAATTAATTTTTCCTTTTATGATCTAGTTGTACTAAGCATAATAAGCATGTCCTAGCCCGATTCTAGTCAAATTAATTCCCGGTGATCAAATAAACGGGGTAAACAACCTAGGCTTTAAACTATAGGTCCCATCCCGATTGCATTATAAAATAAAGTAATGCAATAGATAAAACAATAGGAATTTGCAAATTATGTACAATATGTTCAAGGGAAAATGACTTGCCTTGATCTTGATCCAACGAACCTCGCGACAACCTCAAAGTAAACCGGAGCGTCCTTGGAACCAGATTCTACTAATAAGCAAAGCATAGCAAAAACAGGCTATTATACAGCTAAAACAGACAATTAAACTATTTTTAATATATTCTTGACATTTTTACGAATCCGCTGCAACTTGAACGGACCCAAACGAGTTCGGATGAATTTTCTGCGAATTTTACAAGTTTCAGCCTTTTTACTAGTTAAGAAAAAGAAAAACGATTTATGACGCAAGCGTCTTAGGGCAGACATCACTGCGGGACCCACTGAACAGTGACGCAATAGAGAGAAACCACGGGTGCATGGTGGACCGAGTCCACCGGCTTGGACGCGCCACGTGGCAGCGTCGGATTGGCCGGTGTGGATCGGCCACACGGAGAGCACCGGTTTGGCCGGGCTCGGTCGGGCGGCAGCGGCGGCTTGCGCCGACGGCGGTGAGACCGGGCGGACGCACGAGCGGCGGTGATGAGGCCGGCTCGGCAAGGGGAGAAAAGAGAGGAAAAGAAATGGCACTTCTCACCGTCGGCCGAACTCGGAGAGGAAGACGGCAACGGTGCAATTCGTCGATCTAAAATTGGGGAAAAAGCAACGGGAGTGTGTTCCCGGTGATTGCGAAGGTGGTGGTGGTGTAGGTTCGGCGAAAGGAGTGGCGGTTCGATGGGAACGACGGAAACCGTGAGCACGGTAATGAAAAAAAGACGGCGCACGATGCGGGAGCACGGGAGTGAGCGAACGCGAACGAGTGCGAGTGTGGGACGTGTTCCGGAGTGCGAGGAAACTTATAGGCCGGCAAGGGAGCTCGGGCATGGCCGGGAGAAGCGGGGAATGGACGATAACCGTCGGAGCTCGGCATTAATGGCGGCTGCGAGTGATGGAGTTTAACTCGGCCGTTCCGACGCACATGATGAATGGAGGAATGGGGAAAGTGGGGGAAATGGTGGAGTTAAATCGGGAACACATGATGACGCGATTAAATGAGGTGGAACGTTGCCGAGATGCGCGGGAACGTGGCCGGAGATGCGTCGGCTCGCACGGCATGCGCAGCTGCGGCTGGGGCGGCTCAAGCTTGGGGATGACAAGCGGGCCCCGCTTGTCATTGTCCCGGACGGAAGGGAGGACAAGTGGACTTAGCGCATGCGAAAGGAATAGTCTTGAGCCGGCCCAAATAAAAAAGAAAAAGAGAAGAGGGAGAAGGAGACTTGGGCCGGTGGTGGGCGGTACCGGGCTGGGCCGGCGGGAGGAGGGAAAAAGAGGGAGAGAAGTGGGCCGGAGGCCACGGAGGGAAAAGAAAAAAACAGGAAAAAGGGAGGAAAAAGAAAAACCACTTTTTCTTAAGGAAATTAATTCCAGTTAGCCTAATTTAATTTTTAAAATTGCTTCCGATGCTCGAAAATTCCGATAAAAATCTGTTAGCGTATTTTGACACGAGGAATTTAAGAAAAATTCCACCAAGCCATTTCCAATTATTAAATGGATTTTTAATTTAGTATTTTGATTTTCTTTAGTTTTTCCAAATTTCTTCTTTACCATTTTTTTCCACCGGTAATTTTTAACTTAGAGAGAAAAGCGGAGCGTGACAAACCTACCCTCCTTAAACGAGATCTCGACCCCGAGATTCGGAGGTGCTGCGAAGAGATGCGGGTGAGCGGCTTTCGGCTCATCCTCTCTTTCCCAAGTTGCCTCTTCTTCGAGTGGTGACTCCACCGCACACGACAAAACTTGGTAACTCGGTTCTGGTTCTCCTTTCACCGGTGTCGAGGATACGAACTGGTTTCTCAACATAAGTCAAGTCCTCTTGATTGTTAAGGTGATCGGGACTTGCTTGTTCCTCGAGCACTCTTAAGCATTTCTTTAAGCGAGATACATGAAACACATCATGAATGCTTGCCATGGAAGGAGGAAGTTCCAACCGATAGGCAACCTCTCCGCGGCGTTCTAGAATTCGGTATGGTCCCACAAAACGTGGTGCCAACTTCCCTTTTGTCTGGAAACGATGCACTCCCCGAAGTGGAGTGACGCGAAGGTACACATAATCTCCAACCTCGAAGCTTAACTCCCTTCGACGGTTGTCAGCATAACTTTTCTGACAAGGCTGAGCAGTTTTCAATCTTTCACGGATCAGCCTGACTTTTTCTTCGGCTTCGTTCAAGACATCAGTCCCAAACAACTGGCGTTCTCCGGTCTGATCCCAGAAAAGTGGTGTGCGGCACTTTCGCCATACAATGCTTCGAATGGAGCCATTTGAAGACTCGCGATAACTGTTGTTGTATGAAAACTCGGCATAAGGTAGACTCTTATTCCAGGCTCCACCGAAATCAAGTGCACAAGCTCTCAACATATCTTCCAAGATATGATTAACTCTTCTGTCGACCATCGGTCTGAGGATGGTAAGCGGTGCTAAAGTTCAAACGAGTTCCCAATTCTTCTTGCAACTTCTGCCAGAATTTTGAGGTAAACTGACTCCCTCGATCTGATACAATCTTTTTTGGTACCCCATGTAAACACATGATCCTTGCCAAATAGAGCTCTGCTAGTTTCTTCCCTGAGCAAGTTGTATGCACGGGTATGAAGTGAGCAACTTTTGTGAGTCAGTCCACAATTACCCAAACAGAATCATGACCAGCGGAGGTTCTGGGCAAGCCAGTGATGAAGTCCTTTCCAATTTCTTCCCATTTCCATTCCAGAATCTTGAGAGGTTGTAACAATCCTGCGGGTCGTTGATGTTACGCCTTGACTCGCGACGAGACATCACACAAAGCAACGAACTCAGCGATTTCTCTCCTTATGCTAACCCACCAAAATTTTTCCTTGAGATCTTGATACATTTTCGTGCTTCTAGGATGAATTGAGTACTGGGATTGATGAGCTTCGCTAAGAATCAGATCTTTCAACTCCTTGCTCTCAGGTACACACAATCTTTCTCCCATCCAGATTGTTCCGTGTTCGTCTTCAGAGAAATCCTTGGCTCTGCCAGTCCTCATGTTTTTCTTTAACTCGGCTATGTCGGGGTCATTAGCTTGAGCCAGACGGACTTGCTCCACAAGTGTCGGCTGTGTCTCGAGAGCAGCCACATAACCATGATTGACAATTCCCAAGTTCAGAAATTCCAACTCTCGTTGTAGTTCAGCATAGTTCTTTCATATGAGTGGCGTTGCGTAGTTTTTCCGACTCAAAGCATCCGCTACCACATTGGCTTTGCCGGGATGATAGTGTATCCCCATGTCATAGTCTTTGATCAACTCCAACCATCTTCGCTGACGAAGGTTTAGATCTGGCTGGGTGAAGATATACTTCAGACTCTTGTGATCAGTGTAAACTTCACAATGGTTACCGATGAGATAATGCCGCCAAATCTTCAGAGCGTGAACCACTGCTGCTAGCTCTAAGTCATGAGTAGGATAATTAGTCTCATGAGGTCGCAACTGGCGTGAAGCGTATGCAACCACTTTTCTGTCTTGCATCAGCACACATCCTAACCCGTGACGAGAAGCATCACAAAACTTGGAAATCCTTGGTCCGATCCGGCAATATTAAGACGGTGCGTTACCAATTTCGCTTGAGTTCTTCAAAGCTTCGTTGCACTCGGCGAGACCACTTAAACTTTTCCTCTTTTTTAACAACTGTGTCATTGGCCTTGCGATTCGGAGAAATTCTCGATGAACCGACGGTAATAACCCGCGAGTCCAAGGAAACTTCGTATCGAGAAACATCTTTGGTGGGGTCCACTTAGTAACCGAATCCACATTTGACGGATCAACCTACTCCTTGAGCGGTTATAATATGACCAGAAACCGAACTTTCTTGAGCCGAATCACATTTACTAAACTTGGCATACAACCGATGTTCCTTCAATCTTTCAAGTACTTGACGAAGATGTTGTTCATGCTCTTCTTCGGACTTTGAATAGATAAGAATGTCATCTATGAAGACCACAACAAACTTATCCAAAAATCCATGAACACCTTGTTCATTAGGTTCATGAAGAAAGGAGTGCATTAGTAAGTCCAAAGGACATGACGGTGCACTCGAACAATCCGTATCGAGTAGTGAATGCTGTCTTTGGAATATCTTCTTCTTTGATTCTTAACTAATGATATCCTGTTCGCAGGTCTATCTTGGAGAACACCTTGGCTCCTTTAAGTTGATCGAACAGGTCCTCAATTCGAGGTAACGGGTACTTATTCTTGATGTGACCTCGTTGAGTGCGCGGTAGTCCACACACATCCTCTTTGTTTTATCTTTCTTCTCCACAAATATCACCGGGCACCCCAAGGCGACGTGCTCGGGCGAACGTATCCCTTCGTAATTGCTCATCAACCTCTTCTTAACCTCGGCCATCTCATTAGCAGCCATTCTGTAAGGTCTCTTGTAGATCGGAGCGGTTCCGGGTACCAAATCGATCCGGAACTCAATCTCCCTCTTGGGTGACATGGTTGTGAGATCATCTGGAAAACTTCCGGGTACTCCCGAACTACGGTATATCCTCAAGTTTCTTGGATCCTGATTTTTCTAACATTGACTCAACCTGACCAGTAATTTGATTCAGACTAACCCCTTGCTTTACAGACAATGGAGACTGGAAAGTAACCACTTCTCCTTCCGGATCGGTTAGGATGATGGTGCGTCTTTGCAGCTTTATCACTCCTTTGTGTTTTGTCAACCAATCCATCCCTAGGATGACATCTAGGTCTTTGGATTCAAGAAGGATGAGATTGGCTAGAAATCGTGATCTTTGAATTTCTATTGTCACCGAAGGACTATAGCTGACTGACATCAGACTATTTCCTGGGGTGTGAACCCGCATTGGTGTGACAAGTTTCTCTCTTCTTAACCCATGTTCCCCAACAAATCTTTTTGATATGAACGAATGAGTTGCACCAGAATCAAACAAAACTGTAGCAGGAACTGAGTTTACGAGGAACGTACCCAGAATGATGTCCGGTGCATCCTGAGCCTCTTCAACTGATGCATGGTTGACCCTGGCCTGAACAAACCTGGGTGCATTGCGCTTGGGCTTCGGACACTTATCAGCGAAGTGACCAGGCTCGTTGCAGTTGAAACAAACCAACGGTTTCCCTACAGCATCTTTCTTGGGTTGAACGACGAGTTGATGCCATCGGCGGCGCGGAGCGATTGCGGTGAGACCGACCACCGTTGTTGCTGATGTTGCCACGGTTAAAGTTGGGGTTGGGACGCGAGTTGGAATTCCCGGGGTGAAAGGGCGGTCTTTGTCGAAAACAACCATAGTGGAGGGTCCACCTTGTTGTCCAGACATGAAGCGAGGTCTTTGGACATTCCCCTGATTCATCCGGACCGAGCCACCTTTCTCTTATGGACCATCTTGTTCCTCTGATCCTCCTGGCAAATAGCTTTATCTACCAGCTTCTCGAAGTCAGCATAATCTCCTGAGATCAGCTGATTGGTGAGTTCATCATCAAGGCCAGCCAAGAATTTGTCCTGCCTTTCGGAATCAGTGCGCACATCCTCCGGTGCGTAGCGTGCGAGGCGGTTGAACTCGTGGAGGTATTCAATAATGGTCCTGTTGCCCTGTTCCAGAGCTTGAAACTCCCTCTTCTTATGTGCCACAATGCCATCAGGAACTTGTGCCTTGCGAAAGTTGTAGCAGAATTCTGCCCAAGAAACTTCTATCCCTGCCGGACGAGTCACCAAGAAATTGTCCCACCATGCCGAAGCGGGACCCCGAAGCCGATGAGTGGCGAACGCCACCTTTTCCCGGTCATTGCACCGTAGAAGATTTAGCTTCTTTTAAATTGCATGGAGCCAGTCGTTTGCTTCCATGGGATTGGTGGTACTTGAAAAAGGTGGGAGGGCGAACGCGTAGGAATTCCGCAGCCTTGACCGAATCGGTGGGACCGGACCACTGCGGCATGAAGCCGTGCTTGTTGCAACCGCCGAAGCATTTGTTGTTGCATCTGCTGGTGCTGCTGCTGCATCTGCTGCATCATTGCAGCCATCATCTGAGTTTGACTCGTCAAGACTTGAGCAAGCGTCTGATTCTCTGGCGGCGGAGGGGGACCACGGCTTGTAGCGGTATTGGGAATGGTTTCTGATTCGATTGGGCGTGTTGTTACCATCACGGTTGCCCCGATTGGATGACTGGTGCTCATCATCTTGAGGGAGCGAACAGAAAGAAACAAAGACAAGAAGAAAAACAGGTTGCTCAGAAACCCAGAATTTATTATTAATTAACTGATCTGATAGTTGACATTACGAAAAGTAAACAGTTCAACTCCTAATTAAGGACAACCATACCACAACCAGCTGGTATGGTCTGCCAGCTACCCCAAGCAACACACCTGAACACACAACTACCAAACAAAGACTAGACCACGTGGAACTAGGGGAAACGGTCTAGTGCTCGAAACGGCTCCTGCGGTCGGTGGAGTCGAAGTCGGACTCTGCCTCATCTCCAACCTCCTCGATCGGGCCGCGGAGTTCGTAGGTACGTCCCACCACCGCTAGGCTCACCGCCACCGCTCGAACCGCGCCAAGCTGCCGCTGCTCGAGCCGCGCCGGAGAGGCCGAGGGTCTCGCGGAGGAGCCGGACGTCACGGACAGCCATCCTCCGCTACTGCTGCCCACGGCTGCTACGGCTGGGGCGGAGGTCAGTAGCGGAAACTGAACGGGAGACGACGGAGGCGCAGGCGGCACGAACACTGGAAGCGGCTCTGGAGCTGGAGGAGGGTTCCGGTGCGCAAGCTGGATACGCACAGGAGCGGTGGTGGTCTTCCTCAGAGTGATGCGGATCCGGGCACCCCTGGGAGGCGAACGGCCCTGGAGAATGGCATTCTCCCTCTTGAGGCGGCCACCTCACCCTTCAACCTGTTGATCTCCACCAACTTCGGTCATTCGGGGCCTTGGCCGCCTGTGCGGATTAGTATGCAAGGTGTCCAGCCCCCGCATGACTATGGTCATTCGCCCGAAGGTTGTGTCATCCTTTGACACAGTGAGCGAAGGAGCTGGTGTCATCGTAGTCGCCACGAGGGGGTGATAGCGATAGGCGGTGCGACGGAAATCGATGTCGTGACACTCCCGAAGTCCGGTAAGCATCGGGTAGGCCCTCTTGACAAGCGTGCTCAAAGGTGCCTCCGAAGACTCCACCAACATGTTGGGCAACACGGTGGGGATGCCATGCACCTCCAAGCGAACTCGGTGCGGGAACTCGCCGTTGAGGTGGCGAATCTTCGTGTACTCCGGAAGACGGGGTATCGACCAAAAATGCCATCTTGCTCGGTTACCACAAATTCACCCGGTTTCGCCGTAGTGCGTCGGGAAGGTCCGCCATCTATAGAAGACAATGGAGGGAAATCAATGCATGCTCGGATCCGATTAAATAAATCAAAAATGACTCAAAGGAATAACCAAATAAGAAGCATATTTTTATGCATAAAATAGTTTTACATGAGAGCAAATAAAATACTACAGACTCTAATAAATTACCAAGCAAAATAATTACATATTAATAATAAGACGCATGAAATATTGCAACCCGCAAATTCTAGACGCGACTTAATTTCCGAAGCTGAATGTGAATTTAAAAAAATACCCTGTCCAGGACCAGCCAAGGATACACATACGACAAATTGTATTTACAGAACCACGTCTTAAAACATTAAAAAGTCTTACATATGTAGCGGAAAGATAAAATAAACTTATGAACTAGGCTTCGATTCGGGGGCAAGACTCCACTCCACAGGCAACCCTTGATGGCGGTGACGAGCCTACTCGGCGGCAAACTCATCGGCGGCTTCATCCTCTAACTCGAGGTGGGGGAAAAGGGAAGCAAGACGAGTACAACCATGTACTCGCAAGTCATACCGAAAGAAGGTATGAATGCGGGGTTAAATTCCAAGGATAGGCTAGGTTTCACTTTTGCATAAGCAGGCGTTTCACAAAAATAAGTTGAAATCAGTAAAAACAGTAATATAAAGTAATTAAATAATATTTTAATACACTGCTCAACGCTACACCATGTTGAGTCGGGCCCAATCCTCCCAACTATTCTATCTCAATTCCACTTAATCAAGTTATTATTTTAGTGAGACTAATCACGGTGAATCGGATGATCGCCCATAACCGCGGGCACGGCTATTCGAATAGTTTTTCACTCGCCGAGGTGTACGTCGTACCCACAAGACACGGCCCCACAACACGTGTTCGTGCGTCGACATACCACCATGGCATATCGAAAGGGGTCTATGACAGGACCATTCGCATAACCCTCCCCGACCAAGCGACATCACACTTCGAGTTTCGCCCTACCCGAATCCGGGTAGGCAGCCCCCTCTCGTGCCTAGGTGAATCCGGCAGCCGCATAGACCTTTCCCGGTCCATCCGTACTCCATTAACAGTACCAACGGTACGTCAGGTCGGAGACCGACATTTCATGTGAAATAATTCTAATAAATTAATTTTTCCTTTTATGATCTAGTTGCACTAAGCATAATAAGCATGTCCTAGCCCTGATTCTAGTCAAATTAATTCCCAGGTGATCAAATATATAGGGTAAACAACCTAGGCTTTAAACTATAGGTCCCATCCCGATTGCATTATAAAATAAAGTAATGCAACAGATAAAACAATAGGAATTTGCAAATTAGGTACAATATATTCAAGGGAAAATGACTTGCCTTGATCTTGATCCAACGGAACCTCAGCGACAACCTCAAAGTAAACCGGAGCGTCCTCGGTACCAGATTCTACCGACAAACAAAGCACAGCAAAAACAGGCTATTAGACAGCTAAAACAGACAATTAAAATATTTTTAATATATTCTTGACATTTTTACGAATCCGCTGCAACTGGAACGGACCCAAACGGAGTTCGGATGAATTTTCTGCGAATTTTACAAGTTTCAGCCTTTTTACTAGTTAAGAAAAAGAAAAACGATTTATGACGCAAGCGTCTTAGGGCTTACATCACTGCGGGACCCACTGAACAGTGACACAAGAGAGAGAAACCACGGGTGCACGGTGGACCGAGTCCACCGGCTTGGGCGTGCCACATGGCGCGCCGGATTGGCCGCCGTGGATCGGCCACACAGAGAGCACCCGGTTTGGCCGGGCTCGGTCGGGCGGCAGCGGCGGCTTGCGCCGATGGCGGCGAGACGGGGCGGACGCATGAGCGGCGACGACGAGGTCGGCTCGGCAACGGGGAGAAAAGAGAGGAAAATAAATGGCACTTCTCACCGTCGGCCGAACTTGGAGAGGAAGACGACAACGGTACGATTCGTCGATCGAAAATTGAGGAAAAAGCAACGGGAGTGTGTTCTCGATGATTGCGAAGGTGGTGGTGGTGGTGGTTGTTGTTCGGCGAAAGGAGTGGCGGTTCGATGGGAACGGCGGAAACCGTGAGCACAACAACGAAAAAAAGACGGCGCATGATGCGGGAGCACGGGAGTGAGCGAACGCGAACGAGTGCGAGTGTGGGACGTGTTCCGGAGTGCGGGGAAACTTATAGGCCGGCAAGGGAGCTCGGGCATGGCCGGGAGAAGCGGGGAACGAACGAAAACCGTCAGATCTCGACATTAATGGTGGCTGCGAGTGATGGAGTTTAACTCGGCCGTTCCGACGCACATGATGAATGGAGGAATGAGGAAAGTGGTGGAAATGGTGGAGTTAAATCGGGAACACATGATGACACGATTAAATGAGGTGGAACGTTGCCGAGATGCGCGGGAACGTGGCCGAGATGCGCCGGCTCGCACGGCATGCGCAGGCGGCTTGGGGCGGCTCAAGCATGGGGATGACAAGCGGGCCCCGCTTGTCATCGTCCCCAGCCGGAAGGAGGACAAATGGACTTAGCACATGCGAAAGGAATAGTCTTGGGCGGCCCAAATAAAAAAGAAAAAGAGAAGAGGGAGAAGGGAGACTTGGGCCGGTCGGGCTGGGCCGGCGAGGAGGAGGGGAAAAGAGGGAGAGAAGTGGGCCGGAGGCCACGGATGGAAAAAAAAAACAGGAAAAAGGGAGGAAAAAGAAAAAAGCCCTTTTTCTTAAGGAAATTAATTCCCGTTAGCCTAATTTAATTTTTAAAATTGCTTCCGAAGCTCTGAAAATTCGATAAAAATCCTGTTAGCGTATTTTGACACGAGGAATTTAAGAAAAATTCCACCAAGCCATTTCCAATTATTAAATAGATTTTTAATTTAGGATTTTGATTTTCTTTAGTTTTTCCAGGCAATTTCTTCTTTACTTTTTTCCACCGGTAATTTTTAACTTAGAGAGAAAAGCGGAGCGTGACATCCGCCCCGAAACGGCGGCTGCGGGCGGAGGGCGGGCACCTGCGGGGCTGTCAACGCTCTGCAGGGATCCGAGCCACGCCACAGCGGGCGTGCCGGCCGAGCCTCGCGGGAGACGTCCACCGTCGCCTGGAGTTTGGCATGCCATAAGGCGCCCTCCAGGCGCAGAAGCTCTCTTGCGCCACCCCCCGGTCACCCCGGGCGAGGGATCCAACGCCAAGCGTTGGATCGACGATGTGGAGAAACTGGTAGGCACGGCCCAGCGTCAGCTAGCCGCTGACCTCGCTTCCTCCAGCCACCAACCGCGTAGTTCACATACCGCGGAGAGCTCATCCTCTCGGCGACGGGCTCGGAGGGCAGTGGCTGCCGCGAGGGCGGAAGAGAGCCTCTCGGCAGTAGCCCAACCAGAGACGCCCCGAGATCTGCTATACGTAGAACAGGACCCCCGCCTTCGCATCGAGTAGCGCCGTGACGAGCGTCGCATGGGGCGGGCTCAAGATTGTGCCTCCTCGTTAGGAGGCGCAACCACTCGACGAGCGGCCACAGTGGCCCTCCCGCAGGAGGAGCCCCTTAGGGGACGGCGAGCGGCCATGATGGCCCAGCCGCGAGCAGGAGGCTCCGCGACGCCCCAAGGGGCCCCACAGCCATTGTCACCCCCTCCGGCCGGCAACGGCTGCCAGGCCTTGGTTGCCAGCCTCCGTAATGTGCGCTGGCCTAGCAGGTTTAGGCCGGCCCTTACGGAGAAATACGACGGCTCAGTGAATCCCACCGAGTTCCTCCAGATCTACACCACAGCCATCGAGGCTGCTGGAGGTGACGAGCACGTCATGGCTAACTTCTTCCCCATGGTGCTCAAGGGCCAGGCCCGCTCCTGGCTAATGAATCTGCCGGCTCAGTCGGTCACCTCTTGGGACGACCTAAGCCGGCAGTTCACCTCCAACTTCCAGGGCACGTACCCACGCTCGGGAGTGAAGGCAGACCTCCACATGGTCCGACGAGGGGAGGACGAGTCCCTGCGCAAATACATCAAGTGTTTTTGCCAGGTACGCAACACCATACCCTCCATCGCTGACCATGCAGTAATCTTCGCCTTTTGGAGTGGCGTATGCCACGACGTTATGTTGGAGAAGATCGAGTCCAAGGCCCCCCGGACTACGACGGAGCTTTTTGAGCTCGCTGACCGGGTGGCCCGCAAGGAGGAGGCTCGGGTTTGGAATCCTAGGAATCCTACCCCAGCCTCCACCGGCGCTGCCCCCTCTGTGTCCCGGGAAGAGCGACGCGAGCGGCGGCGGAAGCGCAGGCCATCACGCGGTGGCGAGGAGGGCCACGTCCTCACCGCCGATGGTGC
The DNA here is from genome assembly GCA_019925245.2 of Oryza australiensis. Classification (NCBI taxonomy): domain Eukaryota; kingdom Viridiplantae; phylum Streptophyta; class Magnoliopsida; order Poales; family Poaceae; genus Oryza; species Oryza australiensis. The sequence continues at coordinate 2,909,823 of JAIFGZ020000016.1, read as the reverse complement.
CGAGAAGTCCTCGCGGAAGGGCAAGCCCGCAGGCAACCGCAGGCGCTCCCCGGACCCTCGCCCCCAAGGCCGGTTCGAGGACAAATGGTGCATGGTGCACCAAACCTCCCACCACGACCTCTCCGAATTCCGTTCGGTCAAGAACTTGGCCGAGCGGGTGCAAAAGTACGAGCAGGAGCGGAGGGAGAATGAGAAGGAAATCCGTCGCAAGGGCAAGGCCCCGACGGAGCGTTCGGACAACCGGCGAGAGGAAGCCAAAGGTGCGGCCCTCGTCGGAGATGAGGACGACGATGTGGGCTACCAAGATCCCCAGCACGTCGTCGCCACCATCGACGGTGGGGCAGGCGCCCAGGTGTCCCGCCGGATCCTCAAGTCCATGAGGCTCGAGCTTCTCGTGGCCATGCCGTCCCACGAGGCGGCCCGAAGGTCGCGCTGGGTGGAGGTGCCCATCACCTTCGACCAGACCGATCACCCGGGGAGCATCGCACGTAGCGGCCACTTGGCCCTCGTGACCTCCCCCACCATCTGCAACGTCAAGGTCGCCCGAGTCTTAATTGACGGAGGTGTGGCCCTCAATATACTATCCCCGAAGGCCTTTGATGCGATCAAGGCTCCGGGGATGGTGCTCGGGCCGTCTCATCCCATCATTGGGGTGACGCCGGAAAGGTGTGGTCCCTCGGGCGAGATCGCGCGCCGGTCACCTTTGGGAGCCTCGCCAATTTCCGCACCGAGCGGATCGACTTCGATGTGGCGGACCTCAATCTGCCCTACAATGCCGTGCTCGGAAGGCCGGCGTTGGTGAAGTTCATGATGGCTACCCATTATGCTTACCGCCAGCTTAAGATGCTGGGCCCCGGAGGCCCCATCACCGTCCATGCCGACGTTAAAACCACGCTAGATTGTGCGGAAGCACGCGTGGACGACATCACGGCGACCGACCACGTTGAACCCGAGGGCCCTCAAGGGGAGGCCTCGGGTTCCCGGGCCCCGAAACAGCATATCACCTCAGCCGATGAGGTGGTAGTCAAGTCTATCCAGTTGGGTGACGACCCGTCCAAGACCGCTAATATTGGCGGCAGCTTGGACCCCAAATAGGAAGACGCACGCGTCTCCTTCCTGCGGGCGAACGCCGACGTGTTTGCTTGGAAGCCGTCGGATATGCCTGGGGTTCCCAGGGAGGTGATTGAGCATCGACTTGCAGTGCGGCCGGATGCTCGGCCGCGAAGGTGAGGCGGCAGGCCCCGGAGCGGCAGGCGTTCATCCGCGAAGAGGTGACATGGCTCCAGGAGGCTGGCTTCATCCAGGAGGTGCTGCATCCGGAGTGGTTGGCGAACCCGGTGGTCGTCCCGAAGGCCAACCACAAGCTGCGCATGTGCATCGACTACACCGACCTCAACAAGGCATGTCCTAAAGATCCCTATCCTCTACCTTGAATAGACCAGATAGTCGACTCCACTATGGGGTGCGACCTTTTATGCTTCCTAGACGCATACTCTGGTTATCATCAGTTTCGTATAGCTATAGAGGATGAAGAGAAATCTTCATTTATTACCCCTGTGGGTACCTTTTGCTACATGTCTATGCCCTTTGGTTTGAAAAATGCCATGTCCACTTTTCAACGTGGTGTCCGCATCACGTTGAAAGATCAAATAGGGCGCAATGTTGAGGCATACGTCGATGATCTCGTGGTCAAATTCAGGGACCAAAGAACCTTGCTCCCGGACTTGGCCGAGACATTTAATAACCTCCGGTCCTCCCGCATGAAGCTGAACCCGGAAAAATGCTTGTTCGGGGTATCGGCAGGAAAACTGTTGGGGTTTTTGGTCTCTGCCCGAGGCATTGAGGCCAACCCTGCAAAAATAAAAGCGATAGAGGAAATGCGCCCCCTAGGAAACTCAAGGACGTGCAGAGAATCACTGGTTGTGTAGCAGCCCTGAGTCGTTTCATATCTAGGCTAGGAGAGCGGGCGCTCCCTCTATTCAAGCTGCTAAAGCGAACTGGCCCCTTCACTTGGACGGACAAAGCGAAGAAAGCCTTGGGCAAGCTCAAGCGTTATCTCTCCTCACCGCCCGTATTGGTAGCCCCCCGGGAAGGAGAACCCCTCCTTTTGTATTTGGCGACAACCCCCCAAGTGATTAGTGCGGCTTTGGTTGTGGAGCGCGACGACGAGCTAGACTCTCAGTCGCCCCCAACCCCATCAAACCCGGAGGCAGGAAACCTCGGAACGGTGTTGGCCGAGGAAGCGCCCGAACCCGGAGGTGGCCCTTGGCCCCACGAGCTTCGGGGAGTCGCCCGGCCCCCTAGTCCGGGGGCTTCCGAGGCCCCTTCCACTCAGAGCGGCCCTGAGGGCCCTAGGGGAGGTGACGGCCCGGCAGCCCCGGACACCGAGGTAACCCGCCCTGGTGTACCCGAACCTGTCGCCCCTAACAAAGTAGCCGAGGCCCGCACCAAGGCACAGCGGCCCGTCTACTTTGTCAGCGAGGCGCTACGGGACGCAAAGACACGTTACCCGCATGCCCAGAAAATGCTCTACGCCGTGCTCGTGGCCTCCAGGAAGCTGCGCCATTATTTCCAGGCGCATCGGGTAACGGTAGTCACGTCCTACCCTCTCGGGCAGATCCTGCATAACCGAGAGGGCACGGGACGAGTAGCCAAGTGGGCCATCGAGTTGTCGGAATTTGATCTGCATTTCGAAGCCCAGCATGCGATCAAGAGCCAGGCCCTGGCCGATTTCGTGGCAGAATGGACGCCAACGGCCGATAGCGATCCACCCCCGGGTGAACCCGAGAGTGCGGAGGATCGCGGCCAAGGAACCACGCACTGGGTGATGAACTTTGACGGTTCGTCACCTTGCACGGGGCCGGGGCAGCGTGGTGTTAAATTCCCCAACGGGTGACGTACTCCGATACATCGTCCGGCTTGACTTCCGGGCAACTAACAACATGGCCGAATATGAGGGGCTTCTAGTGGGGGTTGCGAGCGGCAGCAGGTGTGGGCATCCGCCGTCTGCTAGTCCTTGGGGATTCCCAACTGGTTGTAAACCAGGTTTCCAAGGAATACCAATGCACCGAGCCCCAAATGGAAGCTTATGTCAAGGAAGTACGGCGTATGGAGCGCCATTTCGATGGCCTCGAGCTACGCCATATTCCTAGAAGAGATAACACCCTGGCGGACGAGCTGTCTAGGATCGCGTCCGCGCGAGCCCCAGCCCCGCCAGGTGCGTTTGAAGAAAGTCTCACAGAGCCGTCGGCGCACCCCGAACCGCCCCAAGGGTAGGAATCGGCTGGTCTCGACGTCCGGACCTGGCGGACCAGCCACGGCTGGCCCTACCGAGACCGACATCACGCGCCGGTGGCTTGGATTTCGGAAATCCAAGCATACCTACAAGACGTGTCATTGCCCGAGAAACGCGAGGAAAGCGAACGCATTGCCCGGACCTCCAAGAGGTACGTGTTGGTAGAAGGGACACTCTACCGACACGGTGCCAACGGAGTGCTCATGAAATGCATCGCTCGGGAACAGGGTCTCGAGCTCCTAGCCGAGATCCATGAAGGTGAATGCGGGGCGCACTCAGCCTCCCGAACCTTGGTGAGAAAGGCATTCCACCAAGGATTTTATTGGCCCACCACGCTGGAGGACGCAACAGACCTCGTGCGGCGGTTTCGAGCGTGCCAATTCCACGCCAGCGACGCACTGCCGCTCGAGCCCGCCTCGGACCATCCCGCTCTCGTGGTCGTTCGCGGTGCAGGGGCGGACATCTGGGTCCGTTCAAGCAGGCACGGGGCGGCTGTAAGTTTCTATATGTCGCCATCGACAAATTCACCAAGTGCCCCGAGGCCTATCCAGTCAGCATCATCGACACGCATTCGGTGTGCGGTTCATGAGAGGCATCACGGCAAGGTTCGGGGTCCCCAACGGGCTCATCACCGACAACGACACCCGGTTCACAAGTGAGCTATTTGGCAAGTATTGCGACGACATGGGCATCAAGCTCTGTTTTGCCTCGCCCGCCCACCCCCAAAGCAACGGTCAGGCCGAGCGTGCAAATGCAGAAATACTGAAAGGCCTCAAGACCAAGACCTACAATGTGCTCAAGAAGTATGGGGACTCATGGACTGACGAGCTGCCTGCGGTCCTTTGGGCCAATCGGACAACCCCGAGCCGCGCCATCGGGGAAACACCTTTCTTCTTGGTGTATGGAGCCGAGGTGGTCTTGCCTTCCGAGCTCACCCTGGGATCGCCCGAGCCACGTTATACACCGAAGCAGATCAAGAGCAGCTGCGTCGTGACGACTTGGATTACCTGGAGGAAAGACGACGCCGGGCAGCGCTTCGCGTGGCCCGCTACCAGCAGAGCCTCCGCCGCTGCCATCAAAACAAAGTCAGCCCCCGAGCGCTGCAAGTCAACGATCTCGTCCTACGTCGCATGCAAACGCGTGTGGGACTGAGCAAATTATCCCCGATGTGGGAGGGGCCATACAAGGTTATTGGCACCCCGCGTCCGGGAGTGGTTCGCCTAGCCACATAGGACGGCACTCCGTTGCTGAACCCGTGGAACATTTCCCACCTGCACAGGTTTTACCCATAAGCCGCATGGTGCGCTGAAACATACATGGAAGTTCATCCACTGCTTCCGGTGGCATGAATGATAAGTTTGCTGTTACATCCCATATAATTTTCTTGCAAAATACCTATTTATAGTGTTTTTTCCTCCATGTGCTGAAGCATGTACTGCGGACGCGACTTTCCAATGGTTCCCTGGCCTTGCCCGCCTTAGCCTGAGAGCCCTAAGGGCGTCGAGGGTACAGCGATGCTGCATACTACCACGCCTGGGGGAAGTCAACGCCTGGGGGTTCGGGTGCGAACTAACACGCCTGTCCCGGCCCCCCGTTGCCGCTGCCCTCGCTGGCCTTTTTATGCCTTCGCTCCTACCCGGAACCCCGAGAAAGGCACCAGCCAATGGCCAGTGCATGCCGCCCGAACCCGGACCAGCCCCCACCTACATGGGACAAATCATGGTGGAGGACCACACTACCGCATTCTTGCAATGGCTAAGCTAACCAAGAGTTGAACTACCGTTGTAGAAAAGCAAACAGGTAGAGGCTCGGGCCAACCAACCGCCACTACGTGTGCGCTAAGTTGGCCGGGGGCTCCCAACATATATACATACACATATGGGCTATTGCAACGCATGTTCAACGAGATAAAGGCAAGTTCACTGATATTATAAACAACATTGCAAATATCTTGTTCACAAATACAGGTAAAAACAAAAAGGGGACGAGAGAGTCCTAGGCGGCCGGCGGGTCGCTGGGGGCGTTCTCCGGGTGGCCTTCGTCCGACGAATCCTCGAGGAGGGCAAGCTGGAAGGCCGCCAGAGTGCCGTCAAAACCCACCATAATGGAGTCGACGACGTCTTGGACGCAAAGACGGGCGGCCTCCTCGGTGCCTTCGGGGAAGTCCTCGGTGGGGATGTAGGGATCGAAGCCGGGGTCGCGAGCCTGATAGCTCGCCAGGATAAGCGTAGCGACTTTGCGGGACAAGTCGTATGACGACTCCTTCGCCACCTCGTCGACCTCCTCTGGCACCCTCTTGATCCCCTCAGCCAACTCATCTTTGTGAGTGGCTAGCCCCCCTAAGGTAGGGACGCCGGTGAGGGGACGAATGACCCCCACCTCGCGGGCTGCGTCCCGAAGGCGCTCGACAGATGAGGCCACGACCCGGAGCCCCAGGCTCAAGGTGTGCTCCAGCTCCGCGATCCGGCGGCGCGCCTCCTCCAGTTCTGGCCTCCGCACCTGCGCCTGCACCTCAATGACCGCCTGCTCCCGGGCGGCCAGGTCTTGCTCCCACTGCTCCAACTCGTCTTGCCGGCGGCCCGAGGTGGCGCCGAGCAACTGCTCGCGCTCCCAGACGACCTTCAGGCACCGGGAGGCCTCCTCCTGGGTCTCCAGCACCGTCATCTCCTTCCCCTCCACGGCGGCCTCGCGCTCCGCGATGACCTTCTCCTGCGCCACCACGTTAGCCTCCCGTGCGGCGGAGTCCTCCTCAGCCTTGGCGATGACGGTCTCCCGGTCCTCGACCGCCCGCCACGCCGCCTCTAGAGCCCTCTCCCGCTCCGCCAGGCTAGCCTCGCGGGCCTAGAGGTCGACGTCGGAGCTGGCGGCGGCGGCCTCAGCGTTGCACAGGGTGCGCTCGCACTCGTTGAGCCCCTGGGCGCGTTCCCTGAGGTCGTGGAGGAACCTCCCGGCGGTGGTGCGGACCCTCTCCTCCACGACAGCGGCGACCTGCTCGCGGAAGTCGGCGGCGTGCCGCTCAATGACGGTGTCCTCGAACACCTGGCTGAGCTCCTCCTCCTGGCGCCGCTCGATCTCCTCCAGCTCCCTCCTGTGGACGAGGCCCTCCACCCTCACCGTGGCCGCCAGCTCCTGATGGCCCTCTTCAACCTTGGCCTCCAGCCGTGCCACCGCGACCTCCCTGGCGACCAAGGCCTGCACCTGGGCCCGGAGCCCCTCTAGGGAGATCACGTTGGCCTCCTCCAGTGCCCTGGATACAACCTCCCTCGCCCGCTCTTGCGACCGGACGAGGGGCTCGGTGTCCAGGGCGGCCACGAACCCGGACCGAGCGCCCCCGGATTCAGAGTCGAAGCTCGGCCCGGGATCAGCCACCTACGCGGGGCGGCCAGCCGAAGACGCCCCGTGGCCAGAGCCACCCGCTCCTTGCGTTGAGGGCTCGCAGCGGGCCAGCGTCAGCAGAGCTAACGGTGGCTCGCGGAGGCAACGCGCCGCTCGGCGCGACGCGGGCGATGGCTGTTGTGGCGGCGGCGATGGTTGCCGCGGAGGAGACCCCGGGGTTGTTCTCCGCCGCCCTCCGTTGCCCCCTCCGCATCGAGGCCGTCCTCGGCTCGTCCCTCGTGGGCGGCGGCGCGCCCGATCTGCGGGTAGGCCCTCCTCGGATCGCACCGGATCCGGGACCGAACCCTGAAAGGGGCAACTGGACCGGGTGGGGCTGAGGTGCCCGGGCCTCTCTGTGCCACCTCCCCCGAGCCCGAGGCAGAACCGCCCTTGGGTATAACCTTGGGGCGAAAATGTCGGTGCTCGCGGCTGGAATCAAAACGTGAACATAACAAGGGATCAAATAACAAGACAAAAACGAAAGGCCCAATGAGCATGTACATGTCGGCAAGGCATACTGCGGGCGGGGTTGAAGTCCCAGGACACCCGCGAGATAGCTCGCTTCTTTTCGCGGGGCCGCTGGAGGGCTCGTCGAGCCGCGCACTCCGCCCGCCGACGCCGGGAGCCCCGAAGATGGACTCCGTTGACGGCGCGCTCGTCGTGGGCGTGCTCTCGGCCTCGGCGTCGTCATCGTCGCGTCGCCGTTGCCGTTCGGCCCTCGGCGGAGTGGCCCCCGGGACGGGCCCGCCGCCCGCGAGCCTCCCGATCCGCGGGGAGGAGCAGCGTGCTCCGTGCCGCCACCGCGTGGCGGAGATGGGGAGGAGCGGGGTCCTCCTCTAACCTCTTCCTCTTCCCCTTAGGGTCCGAGGCCCCCGGATCGCTTCGGCCCGGACCCCGGCGGTTCAGTCGCCCGATCGGCACCTGGTCGTCGGCGTCGTCCTTGTCGCCGCCCCCGCCCCTCGGGGTAGCGTCCGGCGTCACAGATGACGAGCCCACGTCGTCGCCCACCACCTGCAGCGCGTGCAGGATCTCCGAGCGCTCCAAGTGCTGGCACAACGGCACCAACCCGGGCAGGAGCTGTGTCAGATCTATCGCCGTGACGCCGAGGGTGCGGCCTACCAGGATCGCGAGGTCCCTCTCGTCCCAGTTGAAGGCGACGCCCACGTGGGTCCGCATGTCGTCGTTGGGGCCCGTGTACATGTAGGCGGGGCGCGGCCTTTCCTGCAACGGCGCAATGCGCCTCATCTGGAAGTTGCGGAAGACCGCGTGGCTGGACAGGCCCACCCTCCGGAGGTAGCTGATTTGCTCCAAAGCACCCGTCCGGCTTCCTCCCGGCTCGCGAACGCGCCCCCCTCCTCTCGGTTCACGGGACCCCCGTCGGTAGGGATAGGCGGGGGTGGTCGCCTAGGCTAGTGTAGAACCAGAACGCCCTCCAGTTCTCCCACCTGGAGCGAGGGTGGATGTCGATGAAGGGGGTGCCGACCATCCTGTCGTTCCGCGGCTGGATCGCCATGTACCCGACGGCGTCGGAGGAGCCCGCCCGGCACACCCGAAAGAACTGCTGAAAGAGGTGCAGCGAGAGCATCACCCCCACAAACATCTCGCAGGTGTGGGCGAACACGGCGAGGTAGAAGACGGCGTTGGGGGTGAGGTGGTGCAGCCGGAGGTCGTAGAACTCCAGCACGTCGAGGAAGAAGCGGGAGAAGGGCGGCACCAGCCCGACCATTGCAAAGGAGCGCGAAGTACACCATCCTCGTAGGGGGCCGCTCCTCCGGGGAATCACCGCCGCTGCACGTGCCATGCGGCAGGTACTTGTTGAAGAGGCTGCGAGCCTCCGCGGTGCGGACCAAAGATTTGGGGAGCACACTCCCCAGCTCCAGAGGCGAATCACGGGCCATCTCAAAGGTGGACGTTGAAGTGCGAAGGGAAAGCCGGTGGCGAGAGGAAGGAGGTGAAGAAGCAAAGGTCACTGGGAAGATGAGAGGCGAAAAGCTGTGAGAGACGATGGCTGTGGGAAGCGTAGAAAGCAATCCCCCTCCACGCGGATCCGTTTTTATAGGCGACCACGGCCCCCTCGGATTCCACGGCATTAATTTCACCCCACTACCACACTGCGCGCCTCTTTGCCTCCGCGTCCCTTCGTTTTCCTTTCGCATCCCTTTGGTTCCCGCGCCGCTCGGATTTCGCGCCGCTGGGGTTTCGCGCCCACCGGGCGCACTACGCGGGACGGAGAGAGCTAGGCGGTTTGGATGGGCCCCGCGCGAGCGGCCCGAATAAACTCGCCCCCGTCTTGAGAAAGCTTGGCCTAGCGCGGCATCGGTTGTCGCATATACCAGCCCCTTGCCATAGCAAGGCACATCCATGCACCGAGCCCACACACTCAAGGAAATGGTGTTAACCGCACCGAGCCCGACTCGGTCCCGATCAACACCGGGGCTACGTCGGTGATATGGGCCCGTGGGTATGTTAGAGGCATGATATCTGAAAAAAGGAGGGCGTCCTTGCTCATCAAGGCATACCAAAGATATGTCCTGAATGGCCCAAGTGAGTCCCGGCCACGGGCGGCCACGTGGCCGCCCCAAGAGGGGCCTGGCCCGGAGGCTGCCCGGAGGCCGCCGTGCTCCCAAGCGGCAGGGTCCGGGATCACCCGGACCCCTCATCCCTCACCCCGCACCTCTCCGAGAGAGGGGCGAGTCCAACTGCCAACCACCCCATTTAATGCCTGAAAAGAGAGAGGCTGAGTGCCTGCCCTGCCGCATTTAGTGCGATGTGAGGCGCGCCTGTCAGTCGCTCTCATCATCACCCCTTTTTGCCTGTCACGAGGCAAAGGGGGCCTAAAGTCTTTGACTGTGACCGCGATATGGCAGCGCACCCACTCCACGCACGCCTTCCTCACGCCCCGTCTAGTCGCGTTTAATGCGTTGGGCGGCTGCGTGGGAGAGAAAGTACGAGCGCAGGAGGCGGTGCGTCAGCGCCTACTCGCGAGATGGGCCGCTGACCAGTAGGTCCCATCGGAGTAGGTAGGCAGGCCATCACCGCATCAGCAGCATGGCTGCCATGACGACCGCCTTTTTTCCGCCTGCCTCCATGACGCGGCAACAGAGACAAGGATGGGGTGGCTTCTCCGACAAGACAAGGCAAGAGCCACACCATCACGTGGAGCGAAGTAGAAGAAATCAAGACTACTGTGGTGTCCCCTTGCACTATAAAAAGAGGCCCAAGTCCATCATAAAGAAGGTTCCGGATTCAGCTAGGTTCCCTAGGAAAGTTCTAGTTTTCGGCTCGGTTCTGCTTTCTCCAATTCGAACCCCTGTTCTGGTTCTGAGTTCCGTGTTCGGGGCTCTGTTCGGCTAGTCTTTAGCAACGCTCAAGCCATCAGACTTGAGAGGGGAGGACATCATCCTGGTCCTTGTAATCCATCCTTCATACTACACAAAGAACAGGAGTAGGGTATTACACCTCGTAGGTGGCCTGAACCTGTATAAACCCCCGCGTCTCTGCAGTCATGTTTTTTCCGGTTATCGACGCCATCCCACCATCATCGCGAGTTTAAGCCAAGGTTTACCGCTCCCCGTGCCGAACCAAAAGAGGGGTCCCTCGGATTCCCACGTGTCGATCTCCGACATCGACAATATTAAATTTAAAAAATAATATATAATTAACATATTGCCTATTTGAAAAATATTATATATTTAACATTTGTATTATGAAGTATTAAAATTATATAAAATCATATAATTAAAATTTGAAAAATGGTTTCTCCTCTCCTCAGCAAATCGCCCAAATTTTATTTTTATTTATGCTTGTGATCGATGGCTTGCCTCTCCCATCTCAATGCCTCGCGGCGTCATGGGAGCCGCCGTGACACGCACAACGGCGGACTACCCCTATCCGCCCGTCCCGATCGAGCAGTACTACCCGCCGCCGCTGTCCTTGCTCCCGCCGCCACCGCTTGCCGTCGGTGCTGCGGTGGACCGTCGCTGTTCATCTGCTAGTCCGTTTGTGTTTAAAACCGGGATTAAATATTTCAATAGTGCCCTATTATAATATATTTTAAATTATCATAATCATATTCAAAACTATTTTAAATTTAAATAATAATATACAATAATTTAAATATGACAAATTTACAATAATTTACAATAAATTCAAATGATAACAATAATATTCAATAATTTAATTTAATTTACATCATCCATACATAAATTTAGCTAAGTGATGTTTGTCCTCACATACTTTCTCCGCACAATTGTTCCTTCGTTATGATCGTTGCGTGAGTAAGGGGTGTCCTCATTTGATAGGAGGATGCTCGGGTCAACCGCCACCACGAACAGAGGTTGCCCGTTAAACTGATCGTAATCATCGTCAGTTCTATCCTCGACTCCCATGATTTTTCTTTTGCCTGGGAGAACCACGTGACGCTTTGGCTCGTCGGACCCTTTCCCCTTCTTTACTTTGTTAGACATGTCCTTGACATAGAAAACTTGCCGTACATCATTGGCAAGGACGAAGGGTTCGTCTGAGTATCCAACCTTGCTCAGGTCGACCGTTGTCATCCCACTTGCATCAATGGTTACGCCTCCACCACTGAGCCTAACCCACTGGCATCGAAACAGAGGGACCTTCAGAGGTCCATAGTCCAGCTCTCATATGTCATCGATGTTGTCGTAATATGTGCTAGCCATACCGTCGTATCCCACGGCATCGATGCGGACAACGCTATTCTGATTCGTGCTCTTTAAGTCTTGGGCCCGTGTGTAAAATGTGTACCCATTGATTCCATATGCCTGGAATATGGTGATCGAGCAAGATGGTCCCCTCGCCTAGAAGGCTAGTTGTTGGTCAATGCTCGCGTTGCCCATGAGACGTTGTCGTAGCCATGCAGGGAATGCATCGATGTGATGGCGTGTAATCCAGGCATCCGTCTTACCGATGTTTTTCGAGCGAACAATCGCCAAGTGCTCCTCGATGTAAGGAGCCACCAAGGAAGATTGTTGCAACATGGTCCAATGTGCTTTCCTGTACAAGTCATTGTCTATGTTTATTATTGCCTTCCTTCCAAGAGTTCCCTTCCCCCGTAGTCTACCTTCATGGCTTGATTCAGGCACCCCGATGGGACGAAGGTCTTCAATAAAGTCGACGCAAAACTCAATCACCTCCTCTGTTCCATATCCCTTGGCGATGCTGGCCTCCGGACGAGAACGGTTATAGACGTACTTCTTTAGAACGCCCATATACCTCTCGAAAGGGAACATGTTGTGTAGGAATACCGGACCAAGGATACGGATCTCTTTGACAAGGTGGCATAGGAGATGCGTCATGATATTGAAGAAGGAAGGCGAAAAGATCATCTCAAAGCTGACAAGACATTGAACCACATCATTTTGAAAGTCTTCTAGTCTGTCTAGATCGATGATCTTCTGTGAAATTGCGTTCAGAAAAGCACATAGCTTTGTTATTGTTGCCTGGACATTATCGGGAAGGATACCCCGAATTATAACGGGAAGCAGCTGTGTCATCGCATGTGGCAGTCATGGGACTTTAGATTTGTGAACTTCTTATCCTTCGTGCTTATTATTCCCTTTACATTCGAGGAGTATCCAGACGGTACCTTGATGCTCTCGAGGCATTCAAACATTATTTCCTTCTCTACCTTGCTCAGAGTGTAGCTGGCTGGACTTAGGTGTTGGGCTCCTTTCTCCTTTGTTTGCGGGTGAAGGCCGTCGCGTTGAGCCATATGTTTCAAATCGTTACGTGCCTCAAGTGTATCTTTTATTTTTCGTATACACCTAGGAAGCCCAGCAGGTTTACGCAAAGGTTCTTGGCGAGGTGCATCATGTCGATTGCGTGGCAGACGTCCAATACTTCCCAGTAGGGCAACTCCCAAAAAATTGACTTCTTCTTCCACATCGCCGTGTGACCACCTTCACTTGCTATAGGTTGGTTGTCGGGTCCCTTTCCAAATACTACTTTGAGGTCTTTCATCATGGCAAACATGACCTCTTCGTTGCGATGCTTTGGCTTAGTACGATGGTCTGCCTTTTGATCAAAATGTTTGCCCCTTCTCCGGACAGGGTGGCTTGCAACAAGAAAGCGACGATGGCCCATGTACACTACCTTCTTACAGTGTTTCAGGTACATACACTCGGTCTCATCCATACAGTGGGTGCAAGCGTTGTACCCTTTGTTTGACTGTCCGGATAGGTTGCCAAGTGCAGGCCAATCGTTGATGGTAACAAACAACAACCCTCGTAGGTTAAACTGCTCCTGTTTATCCTCATCCCACACGGGAACACCTTCTTTCTTCCACAGCAGTTTTAGATCTTTGATCAGCAGTCTCAGGTACACATCGATGTTGTTACCAGGTTGCTTCGGACCTTGAATAATAACCGGCATCTGAATGTACTTCCGCTTCATGCATAGCCAAGGCGGGAGGTTGTAGATACACATCGGTACAGGCCAAGTGCTATGCCCGCTGCTCATCTCTCCAAAAGGATTCAGCCGAAGTCTTTAAATGTTACGTCGATGTTTCGCCACTTGTGACCCATCGGCGGGATGTCTCGACATGCCGTCTTGTAGGCGTTCTTTCGCATGCCAACGCATCATCCTTGCATGCTCCTTGTTCTGAACAGATGCTTCGGTTGTGGTATTATAGAAAAATACCATATCACCTTAGCAGAACCCTTTTCTTCAAAGGCCGTCCGTCAACTTCACTGGATCATCTCGTCGATCTTTTATCGAAGTGCTTTACAAACGGGACATGCTTCTAGGTTCTCATACTCCTCACCGGTAGAGGATACAATCGTTAGGACATGCGCGCATCTTCTGTACCTCCAGTCCTAGAGGACAGACTAACTTCTTAGCCTCGTACATTGATTTCGACAATTTGTTTTTCTCTGGAAGAATGTTCTTCACAAGTTTTAGTAACTCGCCAAAATGCTTTGTCACGATACCATTTTTGGCCTTCCATTACAAGAATTCTAGCATGGTACCCACTTTTTGTGCCCCTGTTCACACTCAGGTACAAGGACGTTTTGTGGTCCGCCAACATACGCTCCAATTTCGCACATCCTTTTCACCTTCGTAGTCCCCCTGTACGTCGCGCAACATCTGACCAAGGTCATCAGACCCGTCATTTTCTTCAGCATCCCCGTCCGCCTCGTCTGCTGTATTCTCTTCAAACCCACCGTATTAGCCATAGTCCGAAATGTTGTCGTCGTCTTCTTCATATTCTTCCATTGCAACCCCACCTCTTCGTGCAATGTCCAGCAATTGTAGCGAGGCATGAATCCTGACTGAAACAAGTGGACATGAATAATTCTTGATGTCAAATACTCCTTCTCGTTTTTGCACTTTTTGCATGGACAACGTGTGAAACCCTTCTGCTTGTTGGCATCGGCCATAGTAAAAAATAGTGCATGCCTTGAATAAACTCTGTCGACCATCGATCCGCGTTGTACATCCATTGTCGATCCATCTACATGGAATGCACAAAAATCGTAAGAAAAAATCCACGAAATTCAAACCATTTAAATATTATTACAATAATTGTATATATATGTAATCAGACAATAATGGAGAGTATATCAAGATGTCCTCTGCACAACTAAAATTATGACGGAGATGCACGAGTACTACTACTACAAGAGCTCAAACAAAATTACCTTACTTTTCTAACCTACTATCAAATTTTCTATATTTTTCTTTGGCATCTATTTTATAACTTTTTGTCCAAAAGATTCTCTCTCATCATTTTCCATAAATATTTTGCGAGATAAAATTGTACATACTAAATTCCTAGAAATGTAACGTGCTAAGCATACTTTTCTTCCTCTATATTTTCCCTAACTTTTTCTCAACACAATGTAATATACTTAGCAAAATAATTAGTCCAAACAAATTTTCTCTCTCCTCATGTTTAAAAAATCCAGAGATAAAGATGTATAGAAAACAACCATAAAATACAAAGTGATAAGCATAGATTATAAGAGGAAGAAGTTGCTTCCCTTGTAGATAGCAAATATTTGTGTATTATCACCAAAACAAAATCACAAAAATTTTGGCAGCACCTCCCATCTAGCTAGAGCAAAATTTTGAAGACAAGTGGAGCTGGCTCGGGCTGGAGGAGGGAGAAGGAGTTTAAAAGGCAACCCATCTTTAGTCCCGGTTCTTTACCAACCGAGACTAAAGATCCCGGCACCGTGACAGGTTCCGACGGGTTTTGAACCGGGACTGAAGATAATCTTTAGTCCCGGTTCATGACACGAACAGGACTAAAGGTCCTAGAGAGCCGTTGTCTTTTTAAACCGGGACTAAATATATTTTTAGTCCGGTACAACTCAAACCGAGACTATTGTGGATTTTGACACTTCAACTAAAGATGCTTTCTCCAATAGTGTCGGTTGCCTTTTTTGGTTGGTGCAGGGACCACCCTTCGGATCCGCCCTTGTGTTCAATTGTTTCAAAAGAGCTCTATGTATATACGCTATACGCCTATAAATGCAAGGACACGTGTATAAAATATTCATTAAAATAAATATACCTAAAAAATATTGGGATTTTGCTTAGATATGTTTCACGATAGTTGCAAAATGTGCATCTAAGTCAAAATAATGTTGACAATGCTCTTTATAGCATGCATGCTGAGTTGGTGCTCAACTGTTTATCATACTTTTTTTGAATGAGAGTTCATATTGATAGAGCAGAAAAAAATTATAAGATTACAACCATGAAAGGTCGTAACCAGGAAAAGGGAAAAAAAAGGAAACAACCACCCACACACCGACAGCTCCAACACATAGACCCAAGAGAAGACTAGCACCGGATCGACCATCGCTAAGCGTGACCGACCGCCGCTAGGCCAACAAAGAATCGCAGTCGATATCGCCCAAAACCCAACCCTTACAACTGAAACGAAACCCCGCTCTATCCACATCTTAGGGGTTGAGAGAGAGAGGGTGAGAGAGAAGAATGGAACTGCTCTCCCTCTAGGCCCTCCGATGTGGCCAACTTTTCGAAACTAGGATGCCAACACAAGAGGACATGAAACTAGAGCGAGCTTGAACCAGTATCTTAGGAGGTTTCGGCAAGGGGCTGCCTAGACAACGTCTCCAAGGAGAGAGCGACGAGCACCGCCGCCGCCGTCCGTCGAGGTCTCCAAGAGAACCAGGATGGGCTTTCACCCGACCACCTAGGTTAGAGGGGATGAAACGACACGACAACGCCCTCGAAGGGGAGTGACGTTCGAACGACACCATTGTCGACCCGGCCAAGGCCGGGCTAGGTTTTCACTCGTCGTCTCCGCCGCCCGCCTATCCACAACGCCATGCAAAAAGCTCCACCACCATCTAAACCTCTACCGACACATAGGCACCACCTTTGCACCGGCGCCCCTGGCATCCAGCCTCCACGTGCCGCCATCGGCCATGCCTCGTCGTGCCGCACCAGCCTCCACCTCCGTTGGCCACACTTCCTCGCGTCACGCCAGCCATCGGCCTCCATCGTCGACGGTCGAGCCTCTATGCGTCTCCTTGTGCCGCTACCGCGAGCGGACCGCGCCTCACCACGTCACGCCGGCCTCTACACCGGCCGCACCTCGCTGGTCTCCTTCGCTACTTGCCATGCCTCGCACGTGCACCTTGCCGAAATCCTCTTCCTGCTACAGCATCCCGCCACCGGCCTCTCCCAGCGTCGAACACAGGCGCATCGCCTCTGACCAGACCCAACACCGACACCGCGCGGCCTCTCCCGGGCCGAGCACGGGCGCGGATCCAAGCCCGGCCCGGATCGGGCGTGTCGCCGCCAAGTCCGTGGTCTCCGCCACCACCGTCGTAGTGCCGTCACCATCCCCGCCACCCGGCGCAGTGCCCCTGCCTCGTCGCCATCGATCGCCCATCCTACCGCAGCCTCTGCCCAGGTGAGTGACGTGAGGCCGTTCCCGGCGCCATCGCCGTCCCTACCACCGCAGAGACGCTCCCCTTCCGTGCTCTGGCTCGGCGGGTGTCGGCCGTTGCTGACCATCCGACTGTTGTACTCCCTCTCGGGCGAGGGCCTGGAGGAGCACATCGAGGAGTTCATCAGCGGCAGTGGCACCCTGGGCGCCGCTAGGGGCATGGGACTCCTGGGGAACACGACCAGGTAGCTAAAACACATGAACGCCCTCGACCGCCAGACGCTATGCGACGAGGACGCGCTCTTGGAACGACGGTCGTCATCGCCATTCCAGCCACCGTCCCCGCCGGCAGATCCGGCTGCTGTCCCTATCGCCATTCCGGCCACCCGTCACCATTCCGGTCGCCGTACCCATCGCCAGCCGCCGTCTCCGCCACCAGATCCGACCGGAGCGACGCGGATTTGCCGTGCAGTCACCGCTGCCGTCGTCGCCCTGGGTGACTTCCCCGACCACCCGAGCTCGAAGTCGGCGAGAAACCCTGCCACTGCCGTCCTTGCAGTCGTGCGGCTTTGCCGGTGGTCGCTTGAGTAGCAACGAGGCGGAGGAGGAAGAAGGGAGAGAGGGGGCGGCTGGGTCGTCGCCTCCTGAGCCGTCCCTGAGGGAGGGCGACGCGAGAGGGAGTATCCAGTACTCTTAGAAACACTGTTTATCATACATAAGGCCATGCATAATGCATGTCGATTGTTTGACAAGGCAAAGAGCCTACTGGCTGGCATCGATCACATTTCGGGCCTCTAAGTAAACACATTTACACGTATAGAATATTACAAGTAGTACACATTCTTTTTCTGAATTTTCTATAACAACTTGTACACGTGTAAGAGAATCTAGCTTCATGTAGAGAAATTAAAAAAATTAATGAAGAGAGTTTTGCTTGCAGCATAAAAAAAAGGGAGTATATATAACCGGTGATAGTTACGAGGAAGGGAATGCAACAAGCTGTAGGTGCATGCATCGATGGATGGCCTCATTGAGGTGCATGGGGGTACACTTAATTAGGCTGGCTTGTTGTTTCTTTTAGTGTGTTTTTAGCCGAGCTAGATGTAAATTAAACTAAGCCGGGTAAGCATTTTCATGTTTTATCCATGCCCATCGAGCCATAATCCATGCAAATTGAGTTGGTACTGATAAACAAAGTTGTATCTCATACATGTATCAGTGTATGCATGCATTTCTTTCATTAGGCAAAGCCTACCGGCATCAATCACATTTCAAAACGTTTACAGTTGTCCATGACAGTAGGAGCATGAGCTTCGCGGTGGTCCCGCCATGAGAATATAAGGTTGTTTTTCTTTAAGGGGTTGGGAATATTTTTGCATGAAAAGCATAGCGAGAAATCAACGTATAATTAATTAAGTTTTAGTTAAAATAAATTAATATATTAGTAACTTTATATAGATTTTGTAAACGTTTAACCGTTGAGCGTTGAGAATCATATGTGAAAAAAGATAATAGAGATTAAGAAAGTGAAGAAAATAACACACAGCCCCGAATTCATATATAGATGTGTAAAAATAATAAAAATGTATATAAAATGGAAATTAATGTTATATATCTCTTGTGATGAACATGTTTTATCGATCCATATATGCATCACCGAACCATAATGCATGCATACTTTTTGTTCACAAGGTAGAGCCTAGCTATCGGGTGGTATCGATCACACCTTGCAACGTTCCAGCTCTTCATCCACAGTAGAAGGATGACCCCATGCTTCATGCATGCATGTGTGGTACTAGCCTTTGAACTCATGTACATTCCTACAATATTCGTGAAATATACCCGAAGAAGTTAGGATTTGCAAATAACGTTATAAATAACTAGAAAGGTAGCCCGTGCACAGATATGCATTGTGTTTGACATACTACGCTTCAAAAACAATTTCTTCACATTTTTTGTCGGCGTTGCTTATAATTTTTCGAACCTATTAATTAGTATACCATATAATATTTAATTAATCCCTATAAGTAATTATCAATAATTTTTATCACATAATTGAAGAAGACAGGCTTAGTTTGTTTTAAAAAATATATAAGTGTAAATTTAAAATAAAGTGTTTTTGTCTTTAAATTGAATATTAGTGGACTTTTTTTAACAAATCTTAAAAAACTATTATTGCTAACAAATGTGTTTTAGTTTTATTTGTACCATCAAGCTAGACCTTCTTTTATGGTTTATGTGGAGATTGTGGTAATCGGGTATCTACATGGCAAGCTTATCTAACTGGAAGTAGGGATAGATTGCGCCTGCTATATCTGTAAGCCGAACTTGACTTAGGTGTTACGGTTGTCGATAGAGATAAGGCAATCGGCCTATAGTCACGGTTTGGTAAGATTGAGGAAACCGACTTAGAGTAAGATAGGGTTTCCGATTTGTAAACCCTTCCTCCCAAGACTATATAAGGGGGGTAAGGGGCGTCCCTTGAGGGATATTCCAACACTAGATGTGAGATACGACTTCATAAAGACACTCGGCGGATCGAATCCACCGAAACAGGAGTAGGGTATTACCTCACGAGAGGGCTGAACTGTCTAAATCTTCTTTTCTCCTAACCCATCGTGCTTGGCGATCTTGACTGCGACCCCAAACTATATTGCCGAAACCAAGTTTCGACAGTTGGCGCGCCAGGTAGGGGACGCGCGTCAAGACTTCTTCAACAATCTCGCCGACAAGTGTGATGGGATCTCCTTCAAGACTCGGCGACTTTGCCGCCAACTTCGCCGGCGACTCCTCCTTCGACTCGGATTAAAACCAGTCAGAGGGAAAGACCTACTCGGCGCCATTCGGGCTCCCCAACGCGCCGAGATCTTCGACAACATCTTGAAGACCAAGATGCGATCCACCTTCTCCGACGACGGACTTCACTCGGCACCATTCGGATTCTTGGATACCGCCGAGATCTGCGCCAATCTACCGACGGAAGCAATCCACTCGATGAAGACCTCTCGGTGCCGTTTGGGTTACCAAACGCCGCCAAGATCTACGGTCAACTTCTCTCCCGAGTTGGCGGCAATCCACTCGGAGGAGCCTAATCCCCCAAGATCGACTCGGATGGAACGATCCAGATCCGGATTTCCAGATCAAGGGAGGTCGCGTCATCCTCCCATCATTCGGCTCTGCTCGTCTTCGAGCTCAATGGATACCTCGGCTCCGCCGGCTTTGACAACCTCTACGGCATCCCTTCCGACGAAGCCGACAACTCCGACCGCCGCATGGACGTGAGCCGAAGTGTTTCGACGTCCTCATGGCCGAGCCGATGAGTCCGACTCAGCCATGGCCGGAAGACTTGCCGAAGAGGAGCGAGCCGGGGTAGAGCTTGAGCGCAAGACAGCCGAGGAGGAGAAACAACGCAAGGACGAGGCGACAAAAGGAAGCGGGATCTACGTGCGGCGGACGATCGCCCGGGGAGGCCATCCTCCAAACACGGGTTCGCAACACCAACATCTTCCAGACGCCACAGCAGAATGCTGTCGCCGCGCTCACGCTCTTGGACACCGTCATGGAGACGGCTCCGGCCAACGTGACTCCTATACTGGATAAGATCAAGACCATCGTCGCTGCCACGGCTAACGGCCATCCTACCACTTCGGCACGAAGGCCGACTGAATCCGTGGCCGAAACGCCAGACAAAAGCCGGCTCCCACCTCTAAAGTCAGGAGACTACAGGAGGCCCGAGCCGGCTCGGTCGACAACCAGGCCAAGAGGCCCACCTCGCGAGTCCACGCTGAGGCACCAAGAGGAGACGACCGACTCCCGCGACAAACGACATGGACGTCCACCCGTCCACCACCGAGTCCGCCGCAACAGTTCCAGCTACCCAACCAGCCAACCGAAGACCCCGCCGAGTGATCTGCGGGAAGTCCTCGATCGCCGCTACCAGGAGCGCGACCAACGCACTCGGGAAGATCGAAGGGGATCACCCGATAGCGGCGACGATGGAGTACCGGCCTTCACTCGGGAGCTCCGCCGAGTGCATTGGCCGAGTGGCTTTAAGCCTACGGGGGATTGAAAGGTACGATGGCAAGACCGACCCTGAATCTTGGTTAGCTGTATATACCCTTGCCATCCGAGCTGCGGTGGCGACAACAAAGCCATGGCCAATTACCGCCCGTGGCCCTCGCAAACTCGGCCGTAATTGGCTCACGAGCTGCCAAGAGGCTCAATCGGCTTGTGGAGCGAGCCGAGGACCACTTCATCGCCAACTTTCAAGGCACCTTCGAGAGGCCCGGCACACACTTCGACCTCTACAACGTCATCCGAAACCGGACGAGCCCCGAAGGATTACATTCGTCGTTTCTCCGAGAAGCGCAACAAGATCCCGAACATCACCGATGACATCATCATCGCCGCCTTCCGAAGGGAGTCCGTGATGAGCCGCTTATCGGCAAGTTCGGACGCAAGCCATCGAGGACGGTGAAAAAATGTTCGAGATGGCGAACTCATACGCCAAATCCAACGACGCCATTAAGGCCGTCCGTCAAGACCGGCCCGACAGAAGGGAAGACAAGCAAGCAGGAGGAAGCCGAAATCCTAAGAAGGATGGCGGCAACAACGGCAACCAGGGCCCGAAAGATCGCAAGCGCCGATCCAAGACCTAGTAGCCGCAACCTCCAATACTCAACGACGTCCCAGTCGCCGCCTACGACGCCATCATGAACGCCGGTGCACCCACCATCCGAATCACAAGCACGCGGCGAAGGACGCTTTATCTACAAGCGGTTCGAACAATACGCGGCGAAGCTCAACAAGAAGCCGACTGACGAGGCTGGCCCGTCCGGCGCCAAGAAGAACAACGCGGCTGAAAACGCCGAACCTTTTCAAGACCCAGTGGGGGAACTCAACCACATCTTCGGGGTCCGCTAGCCTATGAGTCCAAGAGGAAACAAAAGCTAACCGACCGGGAGGTCAATGCGGCTCAACCCGAAGTCCTCGATCTGCGATGGTCGGAAGTGGCCATCACCTTTGACCGCTCGGATCATCCTGACCGAGTGGTTCATCCAGGACGCTATCCACTCGTCTTGGACCTCGTGGTCCGCAATATCAGGCTCAAGCGCGTCCTCATCGATGGGGGTAGCGCCCTCAATATCCTGTTTGCCAAGACCATGGATGAGATGCGAGATCCCGAGGGCCGAACTAAAGGCAAGCTCAGCCCCTTTCCACGGGGTTATCCGGGGCTATCTTCAACACCACTCGGGCACATCTCCTCCCAGTCACCTTCGGAGCCCGAGAGAATTTCCGAACGGAGAACGTCACCTTCGAGGTGGCCGACTTGAAACAAAGATATCATGCCATCATCGGAAGGCTGCGCTTGCCAAGTTCATGGCGATCCCTCACTACACTTACCTCTGCATGAAGATGCCGGGTCCCAACGGCGTCATCACTCTTCGCAGCGACGTGAAACAAGCCTTCACCTGCGACAAGGAGAGCTGCGACATGGCCCAATCTCGCGAGAGATTACGTGGCCAACAAGAAGTCCGATTGGCTCATCGACTTTGGCGGAGGGCGAAGTCCCCGCGAAGAAGATAGCCAAATCGGGATCCGGCGACGCCAAGACCAAGAAGATCTCCTTGATTCATCGATCCCTCAAAACTGCCGTGTCGGTGCCGACCTAGATCCTAAATAGGAAAGCGCGCTCGTCACCTTCCTCCAAAATAATAAAGATGTTTTTGCTTGGAAACCATCGATATGCTGGAATTCCTAGGGAGGTGATCGAGCACTCTTTGAACGTCAAAGATGACGCCAAACCAATAAAACAACGATTACGCAGTTCGCACAGATCGAAAAGACGCGATCAAAGAAGAACTTGCAAAGCTCTTGGCGCGGCTTCATCAAAGAAGTCCTTCATCCCGATGGTTAGCCAACCCAGTCCAGTCCGCAAGAAAACGGGGCAATGGCGCATGTGCGTCGACTACACCGACCTCAACAAAGCTCGCCCCAAAGATCCATTCGGGCTGCCTCGCATCGACCAAGTCGTCGACTCAACGAAGCAGGCGAAACTCCCGAGTTTCTTGGTACATTACTCGGGCTATCACCGATCGCTTGAAAGAATCCGACGCTTGAAAACATCGTTCATCACGCCGTTTGGGGCTTACTTGCTACATCACCATGCCTTTCGGCCAAGAACGTCGAAGCTACATACCGCGCATGATCCAAAGATGTTTTCAAACGCAGATCGGCAAGAACGTTGAAGCTTACGTCGACGATGTTGTCATCAAGACCAAACAGAAAGAAGACCTGATCGCCGACTTAGAGGAAACATTTGCAAACATCCGGGCCTTCGAATGAAGTTAAACCCGGAGAAGTGCACCTTTGGAGTCCCATCGGGCAAGCTGCTCGGCTTCATGGTGTCACATCGCGGCATTGAGGCAAATCCAGAGAAGATCAACGCTATCTTAAACATGAAGCCCCGAGTAATCGAAAGACGTCCAAAAGCTCACCGGCTGCATGGCGGCACTAAGCCGTTTCATATCCCGACTCGGCGAACGGGGCATGCCCTTCTTCAGCTGCTGAAGAGGACGAGACGACTTCCGGTGGACCACGAAGCCGACAAGGCCTTTGAAGATTTCAAAGAATTCCTTACCACGCCACACCGTCCCGGCTTCGCCTCAACCCCAGGAACCCCGTTGCTGTACGTCTCACCACTCACCAAGTGGTTAGTACGGTCCTTGTGGTTGAACGCGAAGAAGAAGGACGGGCCCGAAGATTCAAAGGCCAATTTACTTTGTCGGCGAAGTATTGGCGGGAGCCAAAATCCGATACCCTCGGTACAAAAATTGCTTTATGGTGTTCTAATAACCGCGAGGAAATTGGCACACTACTTTCGGGTCACTCGGTCACCGTCATCACCTCTTTCCCACTCGGCGACGTCATCCACAACCGCGAGGCAACCGGGCGTATCGCCAAGTGGGCCCTAGAACCGATGCCGCTGGACTTAACTTTTAAGCCCGGGACGTCCGTTAAGTCACAAGCCTTAGCGGACTTCTGGCCGAGTGGACCGAACAACAAGAACACGTCCCTCGGGAAGACCTCCAACACTGGACCATGCACTTCGACGGATCCAAGAGGATCACCGGCTTGGGAGCAGGAGTCGTGCTGATCTCCCGACGGGGAAAGGCTAAGATATGTCCTTCACCTCCACTTCTCCGCCTCACACAACGTCGCCGAATACGAAGCTCTTCTACATGGACTGCGGCTCGCGGTTTCACTCGGGATACGGCGGCTTATTGTGAAAGGCGACTCCCAGTGGTCGTCAATCAAGTGATGAAGGACTGGTCCCGCTTAAACGACACTATGGAGGCCTACCGACAAGAGGTCCGCAAGCTTGAGGACAAGTTTGATGGGCTAGAACTCTCACATGTCCTGAGACATAACAACGAAGCTGCCGACGAGCTAGCACAGTTCGGATCTACGCGTGAAGCTGCTCCAACGAGACGTCTTCGTCGAGCATCTCTACGAACCAACCGTCACGGCGAAGACGGCTCCTAACGAACAAACCGCCAACGAAGTCGCCATGACCAGACACCGACGGAGGACGCCGCTCATCAAATTCTTAACTCGGCAAGAAGAGCCGCGATGACCGAGATGAAGCGAACGCGTCCGGCGTCGTTCCCAAGCGTACGTCATGGTCGACTCCGATCTATACAAGAGAAGCCCCTCCGAATTCTAATGAGATGCATCACACCCGAAGAAGGGAAACAATTACTCCAAGAAATTCACTCGGGCATATGCAGAAGCCACGCGGCGGCACGCACTCTAGTCGGCAAAGCTTATAGGCAAGGATTCTTCGGCTTACCGCGGTCTCCGACACGGATAAAGTCGTAAGAACTGCGAAGGCTGCCGCTTTTTGCCCGACAAAGCCATGTCCCGCCGGGAGCTTCAAACAATCCCACTTTCCCGGCCGTTCGCGGTATGGGGCTGGACATGGTTGGCATGTTCAAGAAAGCTCCGGAGGTTTCACACACCTCTTCGTCGCAATCGACAAGTTCTCCAAGTGGATTGAAGCCAAGCCGGTCGCCACAATCACTGCTGACAAAGCACGAGACTTTTTCCTCAACATCGTGCACCGCTTCGGCGTCCCAAACGAATCATAACGATAACGGGACTCAATTCACGGGAGGCATCTTCAAGGAATTCTGCAAGACTTCGGAATCAAAATCGCTATGCATCGGTAGCCCACCCTAAAAGCAATGGGCAAGTCGAGCAAGCAAACGGCATGGTCCTTCAAGGCATCAAGGCTCGCGTCTTCGACCGGCTAAGCCCTTACGCCGGCAAGTGGGTCCAAGAACTTCCCTCGGTTCTATGGTCGCTGCGAACCACACCCGGTCGGGCCACCGGCCAAACTCCTTTCTTTTTGGTTTATGGCGCGAAGCCATGTTGCCAAACGAGATGGAGTACGAGTCCCTCCGGTCCGCGGCTTCAACGATGAACGCTACGACCCCGACCGAGTGGATGACCTCACCCGATTGGAAGAGGCCCGCGAGGCCCTCATCCGGTCGGCAAAATACCTTCAAGGGCTCGAAGATACCACAGTCGCAACGTGCGAGCGCGAGCTTTCATTGTTGGCGACTGGTCCTATGCAAGATCCAGACCACCAAAGACCGACACAAGTTATCTCCCTTATGGGAAGGACCGTATATAATCGCCGAAGTAACTCGGCCGGTGCTTACCGGCTAAAGCGCGAAGACGGGTCAATGGTGGAGAACTCTGGAACATCGAGCATCTCCGACGATTTTATGCCTAATTTGGCTAAGGCCTCATGTTCTCCTTGATCGCCAACCTCAAGCAAGATGACTTCTTGAGCTAGCAATGGGTCGTACACATGTCAATAAAGCTCAAGTTTTCCTCATCAACTTTTGTGCATAATTTGGTTTATCATTGTTTAATGTCCTTTGACTCGAGCTCGGTGTCTAAGGACCGAGAGTTTTCCGATGACCTAATCGAGCCTAGGCTTGATGACATACGAAAAACTACTTAAGAAATTTCACGCAAAAGCTCGAATCAAGACATTGACATAAATAAACTAAAAAGAGTCACAAAGTTCCATGTCACAATGTTACGGTTACATGACATTAACAAAGCGAAGTTAGAATACACATCAGAGCTTGAAGTTGTTTACTACATCCAGAGATATCTTCTTCGTCGCCTCTTGTGCCTCACTCAGCATATCTAAGGCCTGCTCGTCCGTTGTTCCCTCAGCGAAGCCCTCCCCGACTGAATGGATATCCACTCGGGGGTAGAGGGACTTGGTCTGTGCAAGAACCAGACCAGCCCCCATGTTGGCCGCTTCGGTGATATTCTTCAGGTATCGTTCGGGAGCCAGCCGAAGCTTGTCGAAGATCTCGATTGGCTCCAGCGAGCTGGCCCCAACTCCTTGATCAAACAAGGACAGCAAGATTGGCGTAGCGGCGTGGGCGACCTCTTCCCGTATCTCGTCGCTGGATTTGATCCGCCCAAGCAAGACGTCGTATTGGGCTCGGGTCTTCATCTTATAAGCTGCAAAAAGTCCCAGATCATTCAAAGCACACGGAAATAAAGCAGCACACGAGATTCGACTTCAAAGAAGATTACCTTCAAATTCGGCCTCCATCTCGGCCTTGTCGAGGCTGACCGCTTCCAGCTGGACTTGAAGCGAGTGGACCTCCGAAGAATTTTCTACAACGAAAGAAGATTATCAATAGACAAGATCAAAATAAGAATCATGATGAAGCTGGGAGAGGCAGGCTTACTCCCGATTGATCCGCGGAGGTCGAGGTTCGCTTCCCGCAGCTCCGCGATCTCCCTCCTTAAAGCCGCCTCCCTTGATGCGGCCTCCTCCCGAGTGGCCTTCAGCTATCGCTGAACGTCCTCCAAGGAGTTTAAGTGGGGGACCAGCTTCTCTAGCACTTCAGATTTTGCCATTGACCGGCAGTATTCTTTCTGCACACGAAAGCAGTGGAGTGATCGACTGAAAGATAACAATGATATAATCAAAGAGAAAGACAGAGGCTTACGTTGAGCAGTCGGGTCGCCTCATTCAGGCTCTCGACAAGGGCATCCCTTTCATCCTTTTCGGCTTGCCGGTCTAGGATAATGCCCCGTCTCTCGCCTTCCGAATCCCGCCACTCGATCCCGATCGGGGAACCCAGTCTCGAAGATCGCAACCTGGGATCTCTTCTACCGTGGCTGACAAGCAAGAAAGACAAATGAAGACATGAAAGATTCAAAATTGAAAGAACGAAGGAATGCTTCAAGCAAGCCTTACTGTTTAGGTGGCGCACGCCTAGGTGGAGCGGCGGGCTGGTTTTCTTCTTCTTCGGGCTCGGTGCCGAGTGACCCCGGTCGGGCGCTTGAGCCGCAGCCTCGGTCTCCGGTTGATGGCTTTCACAGGGATACCCCGACGCGCGTGGGGGCTCCTCCCTAGGGGCGTCCTCCTTCGGAGGCGAAGGTTGTTTCTCCGAAACGCTCGCACTCGGTTGCGGGCTCCGGGGTTTTGGCTCTACCGGCCTTGGCACTTCGGGAGCGCGGCGGAGTCGGCCCTTCACCCCCTCGGCAGGGATCTATGTCCGGGGCCTCCTGCGAGTGAATACAGGCGAAGATAAAGAAAAGTTTTCCGCGAAAGAGTTCAAGACTTCGGTTTGAGCATACCGGATGACCGGCGGATCTTCGGCGCCGTCCGCGGTGATCGCCTTAGAGGCGGGGTCTCGACCGGAGGAGCCGGGGACGTCGTCATCCGAATCCTCGATGATCGCCGCCTTTTGCTTGCGCGCTTGTTCGAGTCCTCACTCGGCGCTGCCCGTTTCCGACCGGATCGCTTGGATTTTGATCCCGCCATCGGCTTCTTGCGGGCGACGCGGCGCGTCATCATGGGCCACCTTATACGGCTTGGAGGTGATAGAGGCGTTTTCTGCGAAGAGAGAAGGTGCAACATTAAGATACAAGACGTCAAGATTGAAGATACTATGAAGCAACCAATCGGCTTACCGGAGGAGGAGGTTGGTGGATGCTGAATGGAAGGACTGGCAGAATGAGGGCCCGCTCGACTGCAATCCCGGATGAGAAGAGTTTGTACATCCGAATCTTCAGGATCTCGTATGTGAGCGGATCTGGGTCTTCCCGATTGGGGTCCGTCCCGCCTTCATACTCGTAGGCCGGCTTCGACCGCTCCTTGATCGGCGCCAGTCGGCACCTGATGAAGTGCCGAGTGATTTGTTCCCCGCGAAGATTCTTCTTCTTCATCGCTAGGATCTTCGCGAGCGAGATCATTGGCTTCGTCCCAATCTTGGGCTACCGAGACGGTGCTCCAAGATGGCTTAGGGACAGGAGGAAGACCGACAAAGGCGGGCAGGCTGGGTTCGAGATTATTGATGTAGAACCAGCCTGCATGCCAGCCCTTGTTGGAAGATTTCAAAGGGAGAGAAAAGTAGTCTTTGCGGAGAGATCCGCGAAGCTGGAAGCCTGCCCCGCCAACAACGCAAGGTTGGTCCTTGTTCGGATGGGGTTTCAGATAGAACATGCGACGGAATAGATTGAAGTGAGGAAGAATGCCAAGAAAGGCTTCACACACATGAATGAAGAGAGCTATGTGAAGCATCGAGTTGGGGTTCAGATGGTAAAGATGAAGACCGTAGTAGTCAAGAAGCCCCCGGAAGAACTCGGAGGTAGGAAGGCTGAACCCGCAGTAGAAAAAGGATGTGAAGACAACGAGCTCACCGGTGTTTGGGGTCGGAAGTCCTCCCCCGCCGCCGGGTGCCACCCCACGAGTTCCTTTGGCGGAAGCACGCCGTGCTTCACCATCTCCTTGAGAGTAGATTCCCTCACTTCCGAAGCGGCCCATTGGTCGAAGGGAATCCTTTTTTCCTCAGCCATGAGAATGGGTGGTGGGAAGTGGATCCGGCGGAGAAAGTTGGATCTTTGGCGATGGAACGTGGGAGATTTGGCGTGGAGGCTGGTTGTTGCTGAAAGCGAGCTCTTAGATGGATGGATTTGGGAGCGCGCGAGTCTAGGGTTCTCCGCGGTGAACTGTTGAACAGTGCCGTGAGAAGGGAATCGTTTGGAAGACGAAGAGGCGGGGACGACCTCGCGTCTTTATAGAAAGATTTGAGGGTTGCGCTAGGTTTTCGGTGAGTGGGCCGAGCCCATAAGAAAATCTACGGCCCAGCTAAGGTGTGGTCCGATACGTGTCCATAGGGACTTAAGCGGATGAGCTTAAGCAGATTTGCCCCGGCAATATGCGCGTGTCCGAGTGCCCTATACCTTTAAAGATCCTTCCATACCGCGGTGGCACGATGCAATTTGGAAGGTGACCAACAGCTAAGTTTTTATAGCCGCCTTAGTGAACAAGGGCTGTTTGGTTTTTTGGCATTTGGTCGGGTAATCTTACCAATGCTGTTTGTTTTCCACCTTGGTGAAGATCTTTATAAGATTGAGACCATATTATGGCAAAAGCTATTTAATAACTTGGTCATATTTTTCATATGATTGAAAGAACTTGTTTTCCCATAAGGGATGAATGAAATATTTATTCCGGGATTACTCGGGCAAATCCACTCGGATGAGCAAGAGCTTACCGAGTGCTTTTTACCCATGAGGGTTGATTGAATTATTTGTTCTGAGATGACTCGGGCAAATTCACTCGGATGAGTATGAACTTGCCGAGTGATGAGATTTCAGTGATTGCTTTAGCATGAGCTAGGCATCTACATGAGAATAATTTTTTATAGTTCTTGACTATATGCTTAGCCTATTTTTGACTAACCACATAGTCGGGGCTACACCTAATTAGGTGCATCGGAGATGCACCTAGATATTTATTTTTTGAGAAATGTTTATATATATTTTTTCCAGCCCTTCACAGTCTTTGGAGCCACTCGGGAAGATTCGGGCAGAGATGATGGAATCGCTCGGCGCCAAAAAGCACTCGGTCAAAGAGATTTTTGGTGAAGTGCTTTGGTTTGAAGCCGAGTTGTCTCGTCGACGAAAAGGACTCGGGGCTCTGTGGAGATTGTGGTAATCGGGTATCTACATGGCAAGCTTATCACGGAAGTAGGGATAGATTGCGCCGCTATATCTGTAAGCCGAACTTGACTTAGGTGTTACGGTTGCCGATAGAGATAAGGCAATCGGCCTATAGTCACGGTTTGGTAAGATTGAGGAAACCGACTTAGAGTAAGATAGGGTTTCCGATTTGTAAACCCTTCCTCCCAAGACTATATAAGGGGGTAAGGGGCGTCCCTTGAGGGATATTCCAACACTAGATCGAGATACGACTTCATAAGCGAGAGCTTTAGATCACGAGATCAATAAAGACACTCGGCGGATCGAATCCACCGAAACAGAGTAGGGTATTACCTCACGAGAGGGCTGAACCTGTCTAAATCTTCTTTTTCTCCTAACCCATCGTGCTTGGCGATCTTGACTACGACCCCAGAAACTATATTGCCGAAACCAAGTTTCGACAGTTTATATTGATGCAATTTGTTACATACTTATATATGAATCAATAAAGACGAGGAGATATAGATATCCTATGTCTCGCTTCTTATGATATGTATGATCTATGATGTTATTTTTTTAAAAAAACTACCTAATCAACATGAATATTAAAATTGAGATCTAATAGTGAGAAATATAACTTTTAAACCACCTATATATTGTTGCTTTGGTGTAACTTGTATATGCAATAGTTTTTGGAGAAATTCAAAATGCTATGTCGTAGGATAAAAAAATCATTAACATCAGAGCACTTAAAAAGAAGCAATGGTTAAATATAATTCCGCATGTATTATCTTTTTGAAATGTGATTTATTATGAACACATGCTTGAATATCTATTCATGATATATTCATGATATACTAAAGGTGTACTAAACACTATCTAAACTTGATTAATTGGTAATATATAATATAGTTTAGATAGTAATAATATAGTTTAGAGAACTTACACGAAACGTCCTGCTAAGATTAGTTGAGCATATTAATTTCAAGAAATTATGAAGGCACGGATTTTTATGCAATGGTTTAGACTATTTATATTTGAGTTTGTTTTTCTTAATTTAGTTATACATATTTGCAAAACAATATATACTGGTGCAACATGTGTTGTTGAATTATTTCATATTTGTTAATTGTAATTCGAGGTTGACGTGTAAAAGACCAATGGCGTGTCTCCCTGAATTTTTATGCAATGGCTTGGACTATGAGCTATTTGTTTGTTTGGAGTTATTTATAATTAATTGATTTAATGAATCACGATTTAAGTTAATATCGATGATCGATATTAATTGTGAAACTTTTTAATTTATTTATTATAGTGCCATGTGATGATCATGTTCGTGTGATGGATTAAGAGTGTTTATAAGATATTTAATAAATTTTTAGTATGTAATAAATAGATATTAGTGTTATATATGTTATATATCACATTCTTGGTGAAGTATTTTGGGATGTTTTATGCTAGTATTCATCACGTTATCAAATTTGTAACAATTATCTCATGGGCTCATGGCAATGCAATTTGCTTGACCTTTATAAAGTTGAGAGCACCGAAGTCGTGATATTCTCCACGGAGGCGTCGTTAGTCCTTCCATGAGCTTCAGATGGGATGTGCATCACTGAAAAAGTAACTTAACAAGTTGTACGACTTGCAAATTGTCGAAACTTGGTTTCGGCAATATATTTTCTGGGGTCGCAGTCGAGATCGCCAAGCACAATGGGTTAGAAGAAGAAGAAGGTTTAGACAGGTTCAGGCCCTCTCGTGAGGTAATACCCTACTCCTGTTTCGGTGGATTCGATCCGCCGAGTGTCTTTATTGATCTCGTGATCTAAAGCTCTTGCTTATGAAATCGTGTCTCAGATCTAGTGTTGGATCTCTGATCTCCTATCGGAATATCCCTCAAGGGACGCCCCTTACCCCCCTTATATAGTCTTGGGAGGAAGGGTTTACAAATCGGAAACCCTATCTTATTCTAAGTTGGTTTCCTCAATCTTACCAAACCGTGACTATAGGCCGATTGCCTTATCTCTATCGGCAACCGTAACACCCAAGTCAAGTTCGGCTTACAGATATAGCAGGTGCAATCTATCCCTACCTCCAGTCGGATAAGCTTGCTATGTATATACCCGATTGACATAATCTCCACAGTAGCCCCGAGTCCTTTTCAGTCGACGAGACAACTCATCTTCAGACCAAAGCAGCACTCAGCCAAAAAATCTCTTTGACCGAGTGCTTTTGGCGCCGAGTGATTCCATCATCTCTGCCTGAATCTTCCCGAGTGGCTCCAAAGACTGTGAAGGGCTGAAAAAATTTCTCAAAAATAAATATCTAGGTGCATCTCCTGATGCACCTAATTAGGTGTAGCCCCCGACTATGTGGTTAGTCAAAAATAGGCTAAGCATATAGTCAAGAACTATATAAAAAATCATTCTTATGTAGATGCCTAGCTCATGCTAAAGCAATCACTGAAATCTCATTACTCGGCAAGTTCATACTCATCCGAGTGAATTTGTCCGAGTTATCTCGAACAAATAATTCAATCAACCCTCATAGGTAAAAAGCACTCGGTAAGCTCTTGCTTATCCGAGTGGATTTGCCCGAGTAATCTCGGAATAAATATTTCATTCATCCCTCATGGGAAAACAAGTTCTTTCAATCATATGAAAAATATGACCAAGTTATTAAATAGCTCTTGATGTAGTGAACAACTTCAAGATTTGATTTGTATTCCGACTTTGCTTTGTAAATGTCGCGTAACCGTAACACTCGATGTGGAACTTTGTGACTCTTTTAGTTTATTTATGTCAATGCCTTGATTCGAGCTTTTGCGTGAAATTTCTTAAGTAGCTTTCGTGCAGTGTCATCAAGCCTAGGCTTGATTAGGTCATCGGAAAACTCTCGAGTCCTTAGAGGCGAGCTCGAGTCAAAGGACATTAGACAATGATAAATCAAATTATGCACAAGAGTTGACGAGGAAAACTTGAGCTTTATTGACATGTGTACGCCCCATTGACCGCTAGCTCAAGAAGTCATCTTGCTTGAGGTTGGCGATCAAGGAAAACATGAGGCCTTAGCCGAATTAGGCATAAAATCGTCGAAGATGCTCGATGTTCCGGAGTTCTCCACCATAGACAGGTCTTCACGCTTTAGCCGATATGCGCTGGCCGAGTCACTTTAGCGATTATGTATGGTCCTTCACATAGGGAGATAACTTGTGTCGGTCTTTGGTGGTCTGGATCTTGCGTAAGACCAGGTCGCCAACAATGAAAGCTCGTGCTCGCACGTTGCGGCCGTGGTATCTTCCGAGTCCTTGAAGATATTTGGCCGACGGATAAGGGCTGCCTCGCGGGCCTCTTCCAATCGGGTGAGGTCATCCACTCGGTCGGGGTCGTAGCGTTCATCATTGAAGCTGCGGACCCGGAGGGACTCGTACTCCATCTCGTTTGGCAACATGGCCTCTGCGCCATAGACCGAAAGAAAGGAGTTTGGCCGGTAGCCCGACGGGTGTGGTTCGTAGCGACCATAGAACCGAGGGAAGTTCTTGGACCCACTTGCCGGCGTAAGGGCTTAGTCGGTCGAAAACACGAGCCTTGATGCCTTGAAGGACCATGCCGTTGGCTCGCTTGACTTGCCCGTTGCTTTTAGGGTGAGCTACGATGCATAGCGATTTTGATTCCGAAGTCTTCGCAGAATTCCTTGAAGATGCCTCCCGTGAATTGAGTCCCATTATCAGTTATGATTCTGTTTGGGACGCCGAAGCGGTGCACGATGTTGAGGAAAAAGTCTCGTGCTTTGTCAGCAGTGATTGTGGCGACCGGCTTGGCTTCAATCCACTTGGAGAACTTGTCGATTGCGACGAAGAGGTGTGTGAAACCTCCTGGAGCTTTCTTGAAAGGGCCAACCATGTCCAGCCCCCATACCGCGAACGGCCAGGAAAGTGGGATTGTTTGAAGCTCCTGGGCCGGGACATGGCTTTGTCGGGCGAAAAACTGGCAGCCTTCGCAGGTTCTTACGACTTTATCCGCGTCGGAGACCGCGGTAAGCCAGAAGAATCCTTGCCTGTAAGCTTTGCCGACTAGAGTGCGTGCTGCCGCGTGGCTTCCGCATATGCCCGAGTGGATATCTTGGAGTAGTTGTTTCCCTTCTTCGGGTGTGATGCACCTCATTAGAATTCCGGAGGGGCTTCTCTTGTATAGATCGGAGTCGACCATGACGTACGCTTGGCAACGACGCCGGACGCGTTCTGCTTCATCCCGGTCATCCGGCAGCTCTTGCTGGGTTAGGAATTTGATGAGCGGCGTCCTCCAGTCGGTATCGATCATGGCGACTTCGTTCGTGGTTTGTTCGTTGGGAGCCGTCTTTGCCATGATGGTTGGTTCGTAGAGATGTTCGACAAAGACGTCTGTTGGGGCAGCTTCGCGCTTAGATCCGAACTATGCTAGCTCATCGGCTTCGTTGTTATGTCTCGGGACATGAGAGAGTTCTAGCCCATCAAACTTGTCCTCAAGCTTGCGGACCTCTTGTCGGTAGGCCTCCATAGTGTCATTTAAGCGGGACCAGTCCTTCATCACTTGATTGACGACCAGGGAGTCACCTTTCACGATAAGCCGACGTATCCGAGTGAGGCTGCGAGGCGCAGTCCATGTAGAAGAGCTTCGTACTCGGCGACGTTGTGTGAGGCGGAGAAGTGGAGGTGAAGGACATATCTTAGCCTTTCCCCAGTCGGGGAGATCAGCACGACTCCTGCTCCCAAGCCGGTGATCCTCTTGGATCCGTCGAAGTGCATGGTCCAGTGTTGGAGGTCTTCCCGAGGCACGTGTTCTTGCTTTTTCGATCCACTCGGCCGGAAGTCCGCTAAAGCTTGTGACTTAATGGACGTCCCGGGCTTAAAAGTCAAGTCCAGCGCATCGCTTCTAGGGCCCACTTGGCGATGCACCCGGTTGCCTCGCGGTTGTGGATGACGTCGCCGAGTGGGAAAGAGGTGACGACGGTGACCGAGTGACCACGAAAGTAGTGTGCCAATTTCCTCGCGGTTATTAGAACACCATAAAGCAATTTTTGTACCGAGGGTAGCGGATTTTGGCTCCGCCAATACTTCGCTAACAAAGTAGATTGGCCTTTGAATCTTCGGCCCGTCCTTCTTCTTCGCATTCAACCACAAGGACCGTACTAACCACTTGGTGAATGGCTGAAACGTCATGGCAGCGGGGTTCCTGGGGCGAGGCGAAGCTGGGACGGGCGGCGTGGTAAGGAATTCTTTGAAATCTTCAAAGGCCTTGTCGGCTTCGTGGTCCACTGGAAGTCGTCTGTCTTCTTTAGCGATCGAAGAAGGGCATGCCTCGTTCGCCGAGTCGGGATATGAAACGGCTTAGTGCCGCCATGCAGCCGTGAGCTTTTGGACGTCTTTCGATTACTCGGGGCTTCATGTTTAAGATGGCGTTGATCTTCTCTGGATTTGCCTCAATGCCGCGATGTGACACCATAAAGCCGAGCAGCTTGCCGATGGGACGCCGAAGGTGCACTTCTCCGGTTTAACTTCATTCGAAGGCCTGGATGTTTGCAAAGGTTTCTTCTAAGTCGGCGATCAAGTCTTCTTTCGCTTGGTCTTGATGACAACATCGTCGACGTAGGCTTCAACGTTCTTGCCGATCGCGTCTGGAAACATCTTTGGATCATGCATTGGTATGTGGCTCCGGCGTTTTTCGGGCCAAAAGGCATGGTGATGTAGCAAAAGCCCCAAACGGCGTGATGAACGATGTTTTCAAGCAGTCGGATTCTTTCAAGCTGATCTGATGATAGCCCGAGTAACAATCCAAGAAACTCAGGAGTTCGCAGCCGGCTGTTGAGTCGACGACTTGGTCGATGCGAGGCAGCCGAACGGATCTTTGGGGCGGAGCTTTGTTGAGGTCGGTGTAGTCAACGCACATGCGCCATTGCCCCGTTTTCTTGCGGACCGAGGCTGGGTTGGCTAACCGGTCGGGATGAAGGACTTCTTTAATGAAGCCGGCAGCCAAGAGCTTTGTAAGTTCTTCTTTGATCGCGTCTTTTCGATCCTGTGCGAATCTGCGTAATCGTTGCTTTATCGGTTTGGCGTCATCTTTGACGTTCAAAGAGTGCTCGATCACCTCCCTAGGAATTCCAGGCATATCAGATGGTTTCCAAGCAAAAACATCTTTATTATTTTGGAGGAAGGTGACGAGCGCGCTTTCCTATTTTGTATCTAGGTCGGCGCCGATTACGGCGGTTTGGAGGGATCGACGAATCAAGGAGATCTTCTTGGTCTTGGCGTCGCGGATCCCGATTTGGCTATCTTCTTCGCGGGGACTTCGCCCTCTGCGCCGAAGTCGATGCAGCCAATCGGACTTCTTGTTGGCCACGTAATCTCTCGCGAGATTGGGCCATGTCGCAGCTCTCCTTGTCGCAGGTGAAGGCTTGCTTCACGTCGCTGCGAAGAGTGATGACGCCGTTGGGACCCGGCATCTTCATGCGAGAGGTAAGTGTAGTGAGGGATCGCCATGAACTTGGCAAGCGCAGCCTTCCGATGATGGCATGATATGTTTAAGTCGGCCACCTCGAAGGTGACGTTCTCCGTTCGGAAGTTCTCTCGGGCTCCGAAGGTGACTGGGGGAGATGTGCCCGAGTGGTGTTGAAGACAGCCTGGGATAACTCCGTGGAAGGGGCTGAGCTTGCTTTCGTTCGGCTCTCGGAATCTGCATTTCGTGCATGGTCTTGGCGAACAGGATGTTGAGGGCGCTGCCCCCATCGATGAGGACGCGCTTAAGCCTAATATTGCGGACCACGGGGTCTAGGACGAGTGGATAGCGCCCGGATGAACCACTCGGTCGGGATGATCCGAGCGGTCAAAGGTGATGGCCACTTCCGACCATCGCAGATGCGAGGACTTCGGGTTGAGCCGCATTGACCTCCCGGTCAGTTAGCTTTTGTTTCCTCTCTTGGACTCATAGGCTAGTGGCCCTCCGAAGATATGGTTGAGCTCCCCCACTGGGTCTTGAAAAGGTTCGGCATTTTCAGCCGCGTTGTTCTTCTTGGCGCCGACGGGCCAGGCCTCGTCGGCCGGCTTCTTGTTGAGGCTGCGCCGTCTTGCCACGCAGACTGCTTGTAGATAAGCGATCCTTCGCCGCGTGCTTGTGATTCGGATGGTGGGTGCACTGGGCGTTCATGATGGCGTCGTAGGCGGCGACTCGGGACGGCGTTGAGTATTGGAGGTTGCGGCCACTAGGTCTTCGATCGGCGCTTGCGATCTTTCTGGCCCTGGTTGCCGTTGTTGCCGCCATCCTTCTTAGGATTTCGGCTTCCTCCTGCTTGCTTGTCCTCCCTTCTGTCGGGCCGGTCTTGGCGGGCGGCTTTAATGGCGTCGTTGGATTTGGCGTATGAGTTCGCCGTCTCGAACATTTGTTTCACCGTCTTCGGTGGTTTGCGCCCGAACTTGCCGATGAGAAGCTCATCACGGACTCCCTTCTGGAAGGCGGCGATGATGATGTCATCGGTGATGTTCGGGATCTTGTTGCGCTTCTCGGAGAAACGACGAATATAATCCTTCAGGGGCTCGTCCGGCTTCTGGATGACGTTGTAAAGGTCGAAGTGTGTGCCGGGCCTCTCGAAGGTGCCTTGGAAGTTGGCGATGAAGTGGTCCCTCAGCTCGCTCCACGAGCCGATTGAGCCTCTTGGCAGGCTCGTGAGCCAATTTCTGGCTGAGTTTGCGAGGGCCACGGGCAGGTAATTGGCCATGGCTTTATTGTCGCCACCTGCAGCTCGGATGGCAAGGGTATATACAGTTAACCAAGATTCAGGGTCGGTCTTGCCATCGTACCTTTCAATCCCTGTAGGCTTAAAGCCACTCGGCCAATGCACTCGGCGGAGCTCCCGAGTGAAGGCCGGTACTCCATCGTCGCCGCTATCGGGTGATCCCCTTCGATCTTCCCGAGTGCGTCGGTCGCGCTCCTGGTA
The DNA here is from genome assembly GCA_019925245.2 of Oryza australiensis. Lineage (NCBI taxonomy): Eukaryota > Viridiplantae > Streptophyta > Magnoliopsida > Poales > Poaceae > Oryza > Oryza australiensis. Next base: position 2,872,264 of record JAIFGZ020000016.1, on the reverse strand, counting down.
GCGGCGATCGAGGACTTCCCGCAGATCACTCGGCGGGGTCTTCGGTTGGCTGGTTGGGTAGCTGGAACTGTTGCGGCGGACTCGGTGGTGGACGGGTGGACGTCCGTGTCATTTGTCGCGGGAGTCGGCCGTCTGCTCTTGGTACTTCAGTGTGGACTCGCGAGGTGGGCCTCTTGGCCTGGTTGTCGACCGAGCCGGCTCGGGCCTCCTGTAGTCTCCTGACTTTAGAGGTGGAAGCCGGCTTTTGTCCGGCGTTTCGGCCACGGATTCGCCGGCCTTCGTGCCGAAGTGGTGGGATGGCCATTGGCCGTGGCAGCGACGATGGTCTTGATCTTGTCGAGTATAGGAGTCACGTTGGCCGGAGCCGTCTCCATGACGGTGTCCAAGAGCGTGAGTGCGGCGACGGCATTCTGCTGTGGCGTCTGGAAGATGTTGGTGTTGCGAACCCGTGTTTGGAGGATGGCCTCCCCGGCGATCGTCCGCCGCACGTAGATCCCGCTTCCTTTTGTCGGCCTCGTTCTTGCGTTGTTTCTCCTCCTCGGTCTTGCGCTCGAGCTCCACCTGGCTCGCTCCTCTTCGGCAAGCCTTCGGCCATGGCTGAGTCGGACTCATCCGGCTCGGCCATGAGGACGTCAAGCACTTCGGCTCACATCCATGCGGCGTCAAAGTTGTCGGCTTCGTCGAAGGGATGCCGTAGAGATTGTCGAAGCCGGCGGAGCCGAGGTATCCATTGAGCTCGAAGATGAGCAGGAGCCGAATGACGGGAGGATGACAGGCGACCTCCCTTGATCCTGGGTAACCCGGATCTGGATCGTTCCAGTCCGAGTCAGAGCTTGGGGGAGTAGGCTCCTCCGAGTGGATTGCCGCCAACTCGGGGAGAAGAGTTTGCTTGTAGATCTCGGCGGCATTTGGTAACCCAAACGGCACCGAGAGGTCTTCGTCGAAATAGATCGCTTCCGTCGGGAGGCGAGAAGATTGGCGCAGATTTCGGCGGTATTCGGTAATCCGAATGGTGTCGAGTGAAGTCCGTCGTTGGAGAGGGTAGATTGCATCTTGGCCTTCAAGACGTTGTTGTAGATCTCGGCGCTATTGGGGAGCCCGAACGGCGCCGAGCGGGTCTTTCCTTCCGACTGGTTTGAGTCCGAGTCGAAGGAGGAGTCGTTGAAGAAGTTGGCGGCGAAGTCGCCGAATCTTGAGGGGGATCCCATCACGCTTGTCGGCGAGATTGTTGAAGAAGTCTCGACGCGCGGCCCCTACTGCGCGCCAACCGCCGAAACTTGGTTTCGACAATATATTTTCGTGGTCGCAGTCAAGATCGCCAAGCACAATGGGTTAGAAGAAGAAGAAGATTTAGACAGTTCAGCCCTCTCGTGAGGTAATACCCTACTCCTTTCGGTGGATTCGATCCGCCGAGTGTCTTTATTGATCTTGTGATCTAAAGCTCTTGCTTATGAAATCGTGTCTCAGATCTAGTGTTGGATCTCTGATCTCCTATCGGAATATCCCTCAAGGGACGCCCCTTACCCCCCTTATATAGTCTTGGGAGGAAGGGTTTCGATCCGCGTTGTACATCCATTGTCGATCCATCTACATGGAATGCACAAAAATCGTAAGAAAAATCCATGAAATTCAAACTATTTAAATATTATTACAATAATTGTATATATATGTAATCGAGACAAGAATGGAGAGTATATCAAGATGTCCTCTGCACAACTAAAATTATGACGGAGATGCACGAGTACTACTACTACAAGAGCTCAAACAAAATTACCTTACTTTTCTAACCTACTATCAAATTTTCTATATTTTTCTTTGGCATCTATTTTATAACTTTTTTGTCCAAAAGATTCTCTCTCATCATTTTTCATAAATATTTTGCGAGATAAAATTGTACATACTAAATTCCTAGAAATGTAACGTGCTAAGCATACTTTTCTTCCTCTATATTTTCCCTAACTTTTTCTCAACACAATGTAATATACTTAGCAAAAGAATTAGTCCAAACAAATTTTCTCTCTCCTCATGTTTAAAAAATCCAGAGATAAAGATGTATAGAAAACAACCGTAAAATATGAAGTGATAAGCATAGATTATAAGAGGAAGAAGTTGCTTCCCTTGTAGATAGCAAATATTTGTGTATTATCACCAAAACAAAATCACAAAAAATTTTGGCAGCACCTCCCATCTAGCTAGAGCAAAATTTTGAAGACAAGTGGAGCTGGCTCGGGCTGGAGGAGGGAGAAGGAGTTTAAAAAGGCAACCCATCTTTAGTCCCGGTTGCTGTTACCAACCGAGACTAAAGATCCCCGGCACCGTGACAGGTTCCGACAGGTTTTGAACCGGGACTGAAGATAATCTTTAGTCCCGGTTCATGACACGAACCGGGACTAAAGGTCCTAGAGAGCCGTTGTCTTTTTAAACTCGGACTAAATATATTTTTTAGTCCCGGTACAACTCAAACCAAGACTATTGTGGATTTTGACACTTCAACTAAAGATGATTTCTCCAATAGTGTCGGTTGCCTTTTTTTGGTTGGTCTGGGGACCACCCTTCGGATCCGCCCTTGTGTTCAATTGTTTCAAAAGAGCTCTATGTATATACGCTATACGCCTATAAATGCAAGGACACGTGTATAAAATATTCATTAAAATAAATATACCTGAAAAATATTGGGATTTTGCTTAGATATGTTTCACGATAGTTGCAAAATGTGCATCTAAGTCAAAATAATGTTGACAATGCTCTGTATAGCATGCATGCTGAGTTGGTGCTCAACTGTTTATCATACTTTTTTTGAATGAGAGTTCATATTGATAGAGCGAGAAAAAATTATAAGATTACAACCATGAAAGGTCGTAACCAGGAAAAGGGAAAAAAAAGGAAACAACCACCCACACACCGACAGCTCCAACACATAGACCCAAGAGAAGACTAGCACCGGATCGACCATCGCTAAGCGTGACCGACCGCCGCTAGGCCAACAAAGAATCGCAGTCGGTATCGCCCAAAACCCAACCCTTACAACCGAAACGAAACCCCGCTCTATCCACATCTTAGGGGTTGAGAGAGAGAGGGTGAGAGAGAAGAATGGAACTGCTCTCCCTCTAGGCCCTCCGATGTGGCCAACTTTTCGAAACTAGGATGCCAACACAAGAGGACATGAAACTAGAGCGAGCTTGAACCAAGATCTTAGGAGGTTTCGGCAAGGGGCTGCCTAGACAACGTCTCCAAGGAGAGAGCGATAGAGCACCGCCGCCGCCGTCCGTCGAGGTCTCCAAGAGAACCAGGACTGGGCTTTCACCCGACCACCGGTTAGAGGGGATGAAACGACACGACAACGCCCTCAGAAGGGGGAGTGACGTTCGAACGACACCATTGTCGACCCGGCCAAGGCCGGGCTAGGTTTTCACTCGTCGTCTGCCGCCTGCCTATCCACAACTGCCATGCAAAAAGCTCCACCACCATCTAAACCTCTACCGACACATAGGCACCACTGCACCGGCGCCCCTGCTGGCCAGCCTCCACGTGCCGCCATCGGCCATGCCTCGTCGTGCCGCACCAGCCTCCACCTCCGTTGGCCACACTTCCTCGCGTCACGCCAGCCATCGGCCTCCATCGTCGACGGCCGAGCCTCTATGCGTCTCCTTGTGCCGCTACCGCGAGCCGACCGCGCCTCACCGCGTCACGCCGGCCTCTACACCGGCCGCACCTCGCTGGTCTCCTTCGCTACTTGCCATGCCTCTGCACGTGCACCTTGCCGAAATCCTCTTCTTGCTACGGCATCCCGCCACCGGCCTCTCCCGGCGTCGAACACGGGCGCATCGCCTCCGACCACCCAACACCGACACGCTGCGCGGCCTCTCTGGCGAGCACGGGCGCCGGATCCAAGCACTGGGTGCGGATCTGGGCGTGTCGCCGCCAAGTCCGTGGTCTCCGCCACCACCGTCGTAGTGCCGTCACCATCCCCGCCACCCGGCGCAGTGCCCCTGCCTCGTCGCCATCGATCGCCCATCCTACCGCAGCCTCGCCCGGTGAGTGACGTGAGGCCGTTCCGCGCGCGTCGCCGTCCCTACCACCGCAGACGCTCCCCTTCCGTGCTCGGCTCGGCGGGTGTCGGCCGTTGCCGACCATCCGATGTGTACTCCTCTCGGGCGAGGGCCCGGAGGAGCACATCGAGGAGTTCATCAGCGGCAGTGGCACCCTGGGCGCCGCTAGGGGCATGGGACTCCTGGGGAACACGACCAGGTAGCTAAAACACATGAACGCCCTCGACCGCCGGACGCTACGCGACGAGGACGCGCTCTCGGAACAACGTCGTCGCCGCCATTCTAGTCACCGTCCCCGCCGGCAGATCCGGCCGATGTCCCTACTGCCATTCCGGCCACCCGTCACCATTCCGGCCGCCGTACCCACCGCCAGCCGCCGTCCCCGCAACCAGATCCAACCGGAGCGACGCGGATTTGCCGCGCGGTCACCGCTGCCGTCGTCGCCCGGGTGACTTCCCGACCACCCGAGCTCGAAGTCGGCGAGAAACCCGCCCGCCGTCCTTGCGGTCGTGCGGCTTTGCCGGTGGTCGCTTGAGTAGCAACGAGGCGGAGGAGGAAGAAGGGGGAGAGGGGGCGGCTGGGTCGTCGCCTCCTGAGCCGTCCCTGAGGGAGGGCGACGCGAGAGGGAGTATCCAGTACTCTTAGAAACACTGTTTATCATACATAAGGCCATGCATAATGCATGTCGATTGTTTGACAAGGCAAAGAGCCTACTGGCTGGCATCGATCACATTTCGGGCCTCTAAGTAAACACATTTACACGTATAGAATATTACAAGTAGTACACATTCTTTTTCTGAATTTTCTATAAAAACTTGTACACGTGTAAGAGAATCTAGCTTCATGTAGAGAAATTAAAAAAATTAATGAAAAGAGTTTTGCTTGCAGCATAAAAAAAAAGGGAGTCTATATAACCGGTGATAGTTACGAAGAAGGGAATGCAACAAGCTGTAGGTGCATGCATCGATGGATGGCCTCATTGAGGTGCATGGGGGTACACTTAATTAGGCTGGCTTCTTGTTTCTTTTAGTGTGTTTTTAGCCGAGCTAGATGTAAATTAAACTAAGCCGGGTAAGCATTTTCATGTTTTATCCATGCCCATCGAGCCATAATCCATGCAAATTGAGTTGGTACTGATAAACAAAGTTGTATCTCATACATGTATCAGTGTATGCATGCATTTCTTTCATTAGGCAAAGCCTACCGGCATCAATCACATTTCAAAACGTTTACAGTTGTCCATGACAGTAGGAGCATGAGCTTCGCGGTGGTCCCGCCATGAGAATATAAGGTTGTTTTTCTTTAAGGGGTTGGGAATATTTTTGCATGAAAAACATAGCGAGAAATCAACGTATAATTAATTAAGTTTTAGTTAAAATAAATTTAAAAAATAAATTAATATATTAGTAACTTTATATAGATTTTGTAAACGTTTAACCGTTGAGAATCATATGTGAAAAAAAGATAATAGAGATTAAGAAAGTGAAGAAAATAACACACAGCCCCCGAATTCATATAGATGTGTAAAAATAATAAAAATGTATATACAATGGAAATTAATGTTATATATCTCTTGTGATGAACATGTTTTATCGATCCATATATGCATCACCGAACCATAATGCATGCATATACTTTTTGTTCACAAGGTAGAGCCTAGCTATCGGGTGGTATCGATCACACCTTGCAACGTTCCAGCTCTTCATCCACAGTAGAAGGATGACCCCATGCTTCATGCATGCATGTGTGGTACTAGCCTTTGAACTCATGTACATTCCTACAATATTCGTGAAATATACCCGAAGAAGTTAGGATTTGCAAATAACGTTATAAATAACTAGAAAGGTAGCCCGTGCACGGATATGCATTGTGTTTGACATACTACGCTTCAAAAACAATTTCTTCACATTTTTTTTGTCGGCGTTGCTTATAATTTTTCGAACCTATTAATTAGTATACCATATAATATTTAATTAATCCCTTAAGTAATTATCAATAATTTTTATCATATAATTGAAGAAGACAGGCTTAGTTTGTTTTAAAAAATATATAAGTGTAAATTTAAAATAAAGTGTTTTTGTCTTTAAATTGAATATTAGTGGACTTTTTTTAACAAATCTTAAAAAACTATTATTGCTAACAAATGTGTTTTAGTTTTATTTGTACCATCAAGCTAGACCTTCTTTTATGGTTTATATTGATGCAATTTGTTACATACTTATATATGAATCAATAAAGACGAGGAGATATAGATATCCTATGTCTCGCTTCTTATGATATGTATGATCTATGATGTTATTTTTTTAAAAAAACTACCTAATCAACATGAATATTAAAATTGAGATCTAATAGTGAGAAATATAACTTTTAAACCACCTATATATTGTTGCTTTAGTGTAACTTGTATATGTAATAGTTTTTGGAGAAATTCAAAATGCTATGTCGTAGGATAAAAAATCATTAACATCAGAGCACTTAAAAAGAAGCAATGGTTAAATATAATTCCGCATGTATTATTTTTTTGAAATGTGATTTATTATGAACACATGCTTGAATATCTATTCATGATATATTCATGATATACTAAAGGTGTACTAAACACTATCTAAACTTGATTAATTGGTAATATATAATATAGTTTAGATAGTATAATATAGTTTAGAGAACTTACACGAAACGTCCTGCTAAGATTAGTTGAGCATATTAATTTCAAGAAATTATGAAGGCACTGGATTTTTTATGCAATGGTTTAGACTATTTATATTTGAGTTTGTTTTTTCTTAATTTAGTTATACATATTTGCAAAACAATATATACTGGTGCAACATGTGTTGTTGAATTATTTCATATTTGTTAATTGTAATTCGAGGTTGACGTGTAAAAGACCAATGGCGTGTCTCCCTCTGAATTTTTATGCAATGGCTTGGACTATGAGCTATTTGTTTGTTTGGAGTTATTTATAATTAATTGATTTAATGAATCACTGATTTAAGTTAATATCGATGATCAGATATTAATTGTGAAACTTTTTAATTTATTTATTATAGTGCCATGTGATGATCATGTTCGTGTGATGGATTAAGAGTGTTTATAAGATATTTAATAAATTTTTAGTATGTAATAAATAGATATTAGTGTTATATATGTTATATATCACATTCTTGGTGAAGTATTTTGGGATGTTTTATGCTAGTATTCATCACGTTATCAAATTTGTAACAATTATCTCATGGGCTCATGGCAATGCAATTTGCTGACCTTTATAAAGTTGAGAGCACCGAAGTCGTGATATTCTCCACGGAGCCGTCGTTAGTCCTTCCATGAGCTTCAGATGGGATGTGCATCACTGAAAAAGTAACTTAACAAGTTGTACGACTTGCAAATTGTAAGGACTGATCAGTTTAACGCAGCCCTCGAAATTTGACCAGAAAATAATTTCACGAGAGACGAAGGGGGATGATGAAATTTGTGCAAAAACCAAACCCGGGTGAAACCGGCGGCACCAGTCCGCCATCGCTCGCAGCTGTTTCCCAATCCGCCCTCGCTGGGTTTGGGATCTTCTGCGCGTCCTCGCGAGCGGAAAACGAGAGGCCACAGAGCGGAAACCGCGCACGGGATCCGTGGGTGGTTTTCCTCGCCGGGTCTGTGTGCTCTCCCGTCTCCACCCGCTGGTGCGGCGCAAAACCGACTACTTGTGCGCCGCTGCCGCGCGCGGGGGTAGCCCAGCCGCACGGTTCCGCCACGAAACCGGCGGCCGCCGCCTCCTCCTCCTCCTCTCCTCCTCCTCCTCGTCACGCACCCACAACTCTCTCTCTCCGGTCTCCGGTCTCCGGCTTTTTATTCCGCCCCCGCTTCGCTAGCTGCTGTTTTCTACTCACCGGAGCAGTTGCCTACTACGCGCTTGGGAGCTTGACGAGACGAGAGGTGTGTGCGTGTGCGTGTGTTTGACGACTGACGAGTGGTTTTGGAGATGGAGAGAGGCGATGGTGGTGGAGGTGGAGGCGGAGGGGGATGGGGCCGAGGGGGTGGTGGGGTCGGCGTCAATGCTGGGGCTGGAGATGCACCTCGCCCACCCGCAGATGCACGCCGCCGCGTTCCAGCAGCCGGACCACCACGGCGGCGGCGGCGGCGGGTTCCAGCAGGTGGCGGCGGTGAGGCACCCGCAGCAGCAGCCGCCGTCGTACTCGCCCTACTCGGCGGGGACGCCGCCGTCGAGGGTGGTCAAGGCGCCGGGGCATGACGATGGGATGGGCAACGGCGCCGGGAAGGGCGGCGTGGTGCAGCAGCAGCCGGGATCGGCTGGGTGCCCGTGGACGCGGATGAAGTGGACGGACGCGATGGTGCGGCTGCTGATCAACGTCGTGTACAGCGTCGGGGACGACGGCGATGGTGTGGCGGCGAGCGCCGTGGGCGGGAAGGCGTCGGCGGCGGCGGGGCACGGGAAGGCCGGCGGGTCCGGGCCCCACGGTGGGCACGGGCAGGCGGCGGCACAGCAGAAGAAGGGCAAGTGGAAGTCGGTGTCGCGGGCGATGATGGAGAGCGGCTACATGGTGTCGCCGCAGCAGTGCGAGGACAAGTTCAACGACCTCAACAAGCGGTACAAGCGCGTCGTCGACCTGCTCGGCCGCGGTAAGGCGTGCAAGGTGGTCGAGAACCACGCGCTGCTCGACGCCATGGACGAGCTCAACCCCAAGGCCAAGGACGAGGCGCGGAAGCTGCTCAGCTCCAAGCACCTCTTCTTCCGCGAGATGTGCGCTTACCATAACTCCGGCGCAGCCACGGCCGCCGCCGCGCACGGGCCGCACGGAGGCGCCGCCGGCGTCGAGGCCACCGCCTGCTTCCACCACCCGCCGCCCGCGTCCATGGCCGCCGCCTCGTCCGCCGCGCGCCAGGCGGCGGCGGCGACGGCCCCTTCCCCGGGGATGAAGGACTCCTCCGCGGGCCCGGAGGACGACGAGGACGACAGCGAGGACGTCCCCAGCAGCAACGAGGTCGACGACGAGGACGATGAGGACGACGATGATGACGACGAGGTGGGCCCAGGGATGAAGTCCCGCGGGATCTACGGCCGCCACCGTGTCCACCACCACCACCACCACCACAACGGCCACCACAAGCGTCGCCGTGGCGAGGACGTGTCGTCCGCGGGCGCGGGGGACGACGACGACGAGGACGGCGTGAAGCGCGCGAGGGGGGTGGCCTCCGCAGCAGGAGGAGGCGAGGACGAAGGCCCCTCCGCGGTGCAGCAGCTCCAGAGCGAGCTGGCCGCGGCGGTGGCCGGCGGCGGCGACCCGCAGCAGGTGCGGCAATGGGTGAGACGGCGCGCGGTGGAGGTGGAGGAGCAGCAGGTGGCGCACGAGGTGCGCGCGTACCACCTGGAGAGGCAGCGGCTCAAATGGGAGCGGTTCCGCGCCAACAAGGAGCGCGACATGGAGCGCGCGCGACTGCGCAACGACCGCCTCCGCATCGACGGCCGACGCATGCTCCTCCTCCTCCGCCAGAAGGACCTCGACTTCGACATCGCCGAGGCCAACTCCTCCTCCGTCGATCACCTCACCTCCTCCGCCCCGCCGCCGCTCGCCGCGCTCCAGCAGCAGCCGCTCGGCTCCAGCCCCTCCACCGCCGGCGGCCACCCCAACTAAGGCAACGCCAAGCAGCAGCGGCATTGCGCGGCAACTTGCCATTCCTAGTAATCAGCTCCCCTTTTAAGAAAAAAAGTTTTAGTACTAGCTGTAGCATGCACCGTGGTAGTGCGGTCCTCGAGCTTTCCTATTGGAGTATTGGGTGCCAGTGACTCTGTGTCCGCGTTACATTATGGTATGGTCTCGTGTCAGATCAGACTTGCTTTTTTTTCTTCTTTTTTTGAAACTTAGATCAGACTTGCTACATTTGGTTGGGCCTCTCTTCTTTCATGAACAAGGTAGCAGTGGGATGCCTTAGCTAGGGAGGAGTGAGATTTGTGAGATTCGGTTATAATGTGGATTGTTACTGCAATATTGTGCTGCCAATTGTGTTCATAGAACATGCTAGGTAGTATTTTCTATTTTCGTAGAGGATAAGCAAAACCGGTAACGAAGTAGAGTTCTTATACATGTCAATTGCTTACTTGCTCGATCCTCATGCACGATTCGCATGATTCGTGCACATGATCTTACATTCATTCTGAAATGATACTTGCGTTCCCTTCTTAATCCAATATTCGTGCCATTCTGAAATGTTCTCCCTTTCCATTTTTAACCCATGTCTTGCCATTCTGAATAACTACTAAATGTTCATGTCACTTCTGAATGCCCATGTATTCCTATAAATACAGACAATTATATATCTATATTCAAAATCTGCACAAACTGAACTTTGAATTATATTCATATTCATTTTAGAACCTAGGTACTTTAAATAGGGAAATGGGAGGACAAAAAACATTCTAACTTGAAACACAACTGAGTTCTAAAATCTATTTATCAAGATAAGCAATTTTAGATTAACTTTCAAGTACTCAAAAAAACAAAGACACTCGTGGTTAAATCTATATAGTTTATTACTTTAAAAGCACAATCCGAATACACTTATATTTCAAATAAGTTACCATAGTTCAAAATTTACATTTGCATTTCAAGAATTCAGTACATATTTGAGCAACTTAAGGTTCAGACGTGAATTTCATTGTTTGAATTTACCACAATCGCTTCACAAAAATTGAATCTTGAATTTGTAAAATACACAGATCGACAATCAAGATATTAAAATAAACGCGATGTAACACGTAAAGCCTGACCAAAATGAAATCTACAATATGTATATACTTAAAAACAAATATAGAAGAGAGAGACCAAACTAAAGGTTAATAGATCTAGCTTACGATTGGTAATTAATCGATCTGATGCATACATCTATATGTCCATGGAGAAAGATTATTAAGCCCTAGCTAAAGTAATGTCAAGTGGTAACCTGAGTATATGTGAGTAGGTAAAATGGGTAATCTTTGTTGATCATGCACCACTGGTATTATCGAAGTCAAGGCTTTAATTTTCTGGAGGATTAAAGTATATCACATAGCTTAGTATCACATAACCAGACATGCATTTCACTTCAAATTTAATTTACTCCTTTAAAAACCCTATTACTTGTACTGCCTACATTATAATTGTACTAGGTTCAGTGCATGCATCCGTTCAGTGCGGGTGTGATGAGCGAGATGTTGCTTCTTGCAGCTAATTCACCTGGTAACAATTAATCCATTAGAGATTAAAAAAATAATAATGGACGTCCATGGTATCACAGCCTCACAATCTAGTGCAATTAATTGATCAGGGGTATCGTAAAAAATTACACCAATTAATATATCATTCCGGTAGTATATTGATTCAGACACCGTGAATTCATTGCAAATATATGATGTGAGACGTCGCCTCTTGCATCTACTACTAATAAACTGTGAGTAATCCATTTGATAAAAAAATAATGGTCATACCTGTAAAACGGCGAAATAATACTGCTGATGATATATAATTGTGTGCTGTTGCAACCTGTCGGATATAGCAGCAGCAGGCAGCCGGCAATACAATAATCACGTGTGATCGAGGCTAATGTTGTGATCTACTCCTAGATCGACAGCGTAATGATCGATCATCAGCTGCATGCATACCCAATCTTGCACTGCAGCAGCCTGAAATTAATATATCCATGAAGAATATGCCATGCGTGACGGATTAGCTAGCAGCTGGCACGTACATGTTGTATGTCAATATATCACGGATCAATCGATCGGCTAATGGTTCATCCTTTAGTCGTTTATATATGCGTATGAACGATAATAATGCACAGGATCAGATGAACATTATATCGCTGAAAGGATAAACACTACTTCTCATGTACTAATTTATATCAAGATCGAACAACACTTCACAGGACCCCAATAAGAGCTATTAGTCCTCAACGTACGAGGAGGAACGAAGTAATACAAAAAGACTATGATATAGTATATGAACTGACCTTTACGTATTTTTCATGTCCAGTAGATAGACCCAGCTGTACGTTTTTTTGGAGCAGAGACAGAAACGGTGCATATATGTCATGCGAACAAATGTGTCCTTACCCTATATCATCCATCTTAATATTATTATCATTCTATAAGTCATTTTCTTTAGATTAAGGATTAAAAAAAGACTATAGTGTATGGTTAGACATACAATTCACTACTGTAGAAAGCCACAATTATCCCGGTTCGTAGACCCTCGGTAGTCCCGGTTGTCAAACCGGGACTATGAATCGGGACTAGAGATGGGCGATCTCTAGTCCCGGTTAAATAACCAGGACTAGATATGCATCTTTAGTCCCGGTTGAAGCCACCAACCGGGACTAAAGATGGCGGAGCCACGTGGTCGGCTGCGCTATCCTTAGTCCGGTTGGTGGCTTCAACCGGAACTAAAGATGGCGCATCCGGCCACGTGGCTCGCCATCTTTAGTCCCGGGTTGTTGCTCCAACCGGACTAATAAATTTTTATATTTTTTTAATTTTATTCTTTCTCCAACAGTGCTACATACTACATATTACACACATATACATATTTTACACACATATATTTATAAATATATATTATATAATATATATTTATAAATATATAAGTTACACACTTATAAATGAACTTAAGAAAGGAAATATATACATATAATATATTACCAAAACATATACACATATGTACAATATCCACATATATTTCGTATGTTATAAAACATTGTCTATTTTGTGGATCCGGTGGTTAAGTTACTTAAATTAAAATAGAACTCCCCGTGGGATCAATGATCTGCTCGTTTATAAATCCCATCAATTCTTCCCGAGTGGCTTGTATGAAAGTCTCGTGAGGGAGGTTGTCTCTTACTTGCATAAGCTGTCATTAATTCGATCAAACGAGAAATAAATATATGAAGTTAATAAGAAATCGATACGTAATGTATGAATAGCTATTATACGTACATCTATATCGTCGATAGTTGTGACATCGGTCACAAAGCGGTGAATGTAGTCACGACATAGTATCCGCATAAGTTGGTGCCTACGACTGTTTTTGCACACTAAAGAAGAAACGACGACATTTAATATACATTTCATATTTTAGAACAAAGTAATAATTCAAAACAACTTTGGAGCATGTTACTCACTGGAAAGTTCATCCTCATAGAGAGCTTATCTTTCCAATTTCCGCGAACATAGTCCAAAGCCGTTCCCATGCCCTACGTGCAGTTAAAAGTTAGTTAGTAATTATCAGAGAACCGCATATATGTAATAGCTAGCATGTAAGATGGCATTACCTATTTAGCAGTTCAAATATCTTTGTGTATGTGGACTTTGGTTTATCCATTGAGTCAAAGACATGGATCCGCAAGTTATCCATGTCAATTACTAACAGAACCCAGTGGAATCTGCAAATTGGTTTAGATGACACATATGAAAAATTTATGTATGCACACGGGATTGAAATCGATACGGAAGGAAGAAAATACTTACGCAGTATTGTAGGGCAGAAGGATAAATGACCGATAGTGGTTTATCACCAGCGACTTGTAAATGTTGTCCAGTGTTGGATCAGGAAAATGATCAACCAATACGCCGTTGATTTTGCGTGGATCCATGAATCCATGTTTGCTACAGTCGTGCATGTTGCAGTATTGCATCGCCATTCTACAACGGTTAAAAAGAATTTTAGTCAGCTAAATACAAGAAGGTAAGAAACAAAATAACAGAACGAAACTTACAGAGCCCGCATGGCTAGAAGTGAGACGTCGAGGGCATCAAGCTGGTACAGGTCGAATATGTCTTCGAATCGGATATAGAAGTCGTCACCTCCATCGATGAAATAGTACTGTGAATATTTGCCCGTTACCATCTCTCCACCCTTGCTGGATTCTTGCATGTACCACTTGTGGAAGCGGTACATCTGTGTTGGTAGCTTTTTCACTTGATCCGGCTTTACAAGAGGCTTTCCAAGTTTGAACTTGTATTTCATGAGCCTTCGCCGGGAGCACGGCCGTGTAATTGATCCATTGAAATTCCAACAGATTCCATAAATTGTCTTAAGTCGATCGACATTTGGAACACCGAACGGGGGTACATCTTTGCTCGTTCTCTTCCCCTTGACAACAGCCTTTCGAATAGTCCTGTCGTAGCCAGACAGCGGTTGAGGTTGTGGTTTAGGCTGTGGCGTTAGGTACGTCTTCTGAAGAAGTCCTTGGTCTCTGGGGGATTTCAAGAGGCTTCTCGGGAGACTTCTTTCCGAAGTGGGCCTTGACTTCGCTTGGACGGCCTCGTGCGGCTCCTCCGGAGTCATGTCGTACGCCGTTTTCTTTGGGTGGTGGGAGCGGGTCAAGTTTAGGCCTCTTGCTTCTTGGCCCACCGCTAGTTGACCTTGACCACGTGGCTTGAGATGTTGTCCGTTTAGGAGTCGGTGCTCGTTGTGGCGACGGAGGAGTCTGAGAAGGCGGTGGAGTTGGAGACGACCGTTTAGGAGTCGGTGCTCGTGGAGGCGATGCAGGAGGTGGAGGAGGCGGAGGCGGTGAAGGAGGCGAAGGAGACGGCCCACGTGGAGGCGGAGGAGACGGCCCACGTGGAGGCGGAGGAGACGACCCACGTGAAGGCGGAGGAGACGGCCCACGTCCGGGGAATATTATGAAGATCTTCCTCCAGAGAAATATTCCGTGAGTTGTTTCTCCTAGCGTCAGCTCACCTTCTCCTTCGGGGATATCCAGCTCGAGATCTTCATAGTCGCGTTCCACCTGTTCAATTTCAACTTTCGAGTACACAGGTGGAACGGGTGGGAGTGGTAAGTGCCGTCTCGTTCTCTTGGAATGGCCATGCCGGACGCGACTGTTCGAGAAGATTGTTTATTAGTTAGTAATGAACATTGATTGACAAGTTATTCAAGGAAATATACGTAAACATAAAAGTACGAACATACCTTTATTGTTATGTTCTTTAGCGGAATGTGCAGCTCACATGGTGTTCGTTGTGTGATGTCATCAACGGGGCATGGCGGACCCGGTTCAGCTTGTGGGGCTAAATCGCCTTCATTTCCAGTTGAAGCGCATTCTTGTAGTTGAGCGGCCGTTGCCGGATTCAGTGTTGGCTAACCCAATGGCTCCTCTCCTCTGCCAACCTTATGGTCGCCTTTCATCCACAATCGATCAATCTGCGAGAGCCTCATTTCCATCTCAGCGAACCTCGCATCGTTATCTCGCTTTGACCTCATTCGGCTCTTGTATGTGTCGACGTCAGCTTGGAACCCGTATTTCCAAGGGACGACACCTTTTCCTCGCGTTCGCCCGGTGCTCGGGTTTTGGAGGGCGAGCGTTAGCTTGTCCTTCTCTCTGTCGGGCTGAACGCGCCCGAGGAAGTGGCCTGCAGCGCTTCCTCTAACCTCCGTCCGGCTTCTTGAATTTCATCACCAAAGATAATTGTGCCATCGACGAGATTAAGTGAGCCGTCGTGAGCATAAAACCAGTGCTTTGCTCGTTTCGGCTAGGTGGTTGTGCCTGAAACGATACCTCGCGCTTCAAGGTCGGCTTCCATTTTCTCCCATTTCTCCATTGCTTTCTTATAGCCACCTGACCCAAGCTTGTGATGGTATTTCTTTTTAGCTGCATTGGCCTTGTTCTTTTATATGATAGCTTGTGCTTCTTTCCCAGTCTTATGTTCAACAAAAGCATTCCAATGATCTCTGAGCTTTGGGAACTTGTCAAAGTCAGGGGTCTGGCCCTTCAGGATATATTTCTTGTCTAACTCTTTCTTGTAGTTCCTGAAGAGCTCTGCCATTTTCTTTAACGTCCATTCGTTGACCCTTGCTTGTTGTGAGTCTGGGATGGTGAACGTTTGCAGCATTGTAGTCCACAACATTTCTTTCTCTGAGTCTGGGAGATAGCTCTGCTCATCTCCTCCTGTCCTTGATCGCCTCCAGTTGGCAACGCTTACGGGCACGTGATCCCTCACCACCCATCCGCTGTACGCCACAAACTTCCTTGCGGCGTCCTCTGGGGCAATAGGGCGACCGTCAGATTCTACCTCCGTTATGACATGTCGACCCTCTATGCGCTTGTTGAGACCGCGTTGCCCGCGTGCCCTCTTCTGTCCAGCGGAGGCGGAGGCGGAGCCCTCATTCTCCTCATCGTTCCCCTGCACGTCCCCCTCCTCGTTGAGGTATTGATTTGTATCTTCATTCCCCTCCTCATTGTAAACCTCTGTTCCTCGTGCGATCTCATCATGGAGAAGCTGTTCCTCGTTACAATCCGCCATTTGATTGTTGTGGGTTGAGGACTTAATCAAAGAATTCTGAAAAAAATTATTCGGTTATATCATTCACGTCTGTGAGTATGTTCATCTAGAGGAGAGGAGAGAAAGAGAGGAGAATGATGTGAGGGAGATAAGGAGGATGGGAGATGAAGTGGAGAGGAAATTAAAAATTGAGGAAAGGAGACGTCCGTTCGTCCACGTTCGTTCGTCCGTTCGCGAACGTCCGTCCGTCCACGACCGAACGAACGAACGAACACTCGTTCGTTCGTTCGTTCATCCGTCCGTTCGTTTGTTCACAACCATTTGTTGATTTTAGCGTTCTTGTTCGTTCAAAAATAGAAAATTCACAATTCCCATAAACATTCAAATTTCATATTTAAATACATATTCAAAATTCAAAATTCTCAACAGTCTAATAACAGTCCATTTACATATAACAGTCCATTTACATACAAAAATCATATATTCAAAATACCCATACATACAAAATTCATATATTCAAAGTACACATATATTCAAAATACACATATACTCAAAATTCATATATTAACATTCACGAGTGCGGCGGCGCGGCGGCGAGGATGCGGTGGGTGGCGGCGGCGCGCGTGGGTGGAGGGGCGCGCGGCCGTTTAGGTTTTAGGGCCGGCCGGCTAAGGGGCCGTGGGAAGGGGCGCAAGGGAGTGGATGGCGTGGGGAGGGCGGCGGCGACGGCGGCCGCGACGATGGCCGCTGGCGATGGCGATGGCGTCAACGGCGGCCAAACCCTAGCGCGTAATGTCGGGAAATCTTAGGGGCGGCGGCGCTAACTGCGACGGCAACGAAGACGGCGGAGCGGAGGTCCTCCAGCGACGAAGACGGCGGAGATGGCGTGCTGCGGCGTCGACTTGGGGCTCGGCGATGGCGACGAAGACGAAGACGATGCAGTTCCGAAGTGCGAAAACGGCTAAGTGTTGGATCCCCAGTGAGGCCCTTGCTATATATAGTCACGGCGTCATTTGTCCCGGTTGAATCCAACAACCGGTACGAAAGATCCTTTACTCCCGGTTGGTGGCTCCAACCGGGACAACGATACGAACATTAGTCCGGTTGAAGCCACCAACCGGGAGTAAAGATGTCTGCCCGGTAGGTGGCTTCAACCGGGAGTAAAGATCATATCTTTTGTCCTTGAATCCACCAACCGGGACAAAAGATTGAGGGCAGCCACGTGGCGCGGTAGGTGGACATCAATAGTCCCGGTTGGTGGCTCAAACCGGGACTAAAGATGTTTTCCCGCCCAATGAAATTCACCTCTAGTCCCGGTTTTGTAACAAACGGGACTAATTATTATAATGCCCTATTCTATTGTATTTTATATTCATATATAATTATAATGTTCATATGTTAATATATTTTATATTCATATATAATTAATATATGTTTATATATAATTAACATGGTGTTTCAAGAAAAGATCGGTGTTTATATATAATGCCCTATTCTATGGATAGTACGTACCAAGGTTCTTGATGTAATTATAGATCTTGAATAAGGTCAAGTGGAAGACAGGGATAATATTCGATGATTCAATTTAATTTACATCATCCATACATAAATTTAGCTATGTAACATTTGTCCTCACGTACTTTCTCCGCACAATTATTCCTTCGTTATGATCGTTGCGTGAGTAAGGGGTGTCATCATTTGATAGGAGGATACTCGGGTCAACCGCCACCGTGAACGGAGGTTGCCCGTCAAACCGATCGTAATCTTCGTCGGTTCTATCCTCGACTCCCACGATTTTCCTTTTGCCCAGGGAGAACCACGTGGCACTTTGGCTCGTCGGACCCTTTCCCCTTCTTTGATTTGCTAGCCATGTCCTTGACATAGAAAACTTGTCGTACATCACCGGCAAGGACGAAAGGTTTGTCTGAGTATCCAACCTTGCTCAGGTCGACCGTTGTCATCCCACTTGTATCAATGGTTACGCCTCCATCACTGAGCCTAACCCACTGGCACCGAAATAGAGGGACCTTCAGAGGTCCATAGTCCAGCTCCCATATGTCATCGATGCTGCCGTAATATGTGCTAGCCGTACCGTCGTATCCCACGGCATCGATGCGGACAGCGCTGTTCTGATTCGTGCTCTTTAAG
Organism: Oryza australiensis; assembly: GCA_019925245.2. Taxonomy (NCBI): domain Eukaryota; kingdom Viridiplantae; phylum Streptophyta; class Magnoliopsida; order Poales; family Poaceae; genus Oryza; species Oryza australiensis. Next base: position 2,853,805 of record JAIFGZ020000016.1, on the reverse strand, counting down.
TCTTGGGCCCGTGTGTAAAATGTGTACCCATTGATTTCATATGCCAGAATGTGGTGATCGAGCAAGATGGACCCCTCGCCAAGAAGGCTAGTTGTTGGTCAATGCTCGCGTTGCCCATGAGACGATGTCGCAGCCAAGTAGGGAATGCATCGATGTGATGGCGTGTAATCCAGGCATCCGTCTTACCGATGTTTTCCGAGCGAACAATCGCCAAGTGCTCCTCGATGTAAGGAGCCACCAATGAAGATTGTTGCAGCACGGTCCAATGTGCTTTCTGTACAAGTCATTGTCTATGTTCATTATTGCCTTCCTTCCAAGAGTTCCCTTCCCCGTAGTCTACCTTCATGGCTTGATTCAGGCACCCCAATGGGACGGAGGTCTTCAATAAAGTCGACGCAAAACTCAATCACCTCCTCTTCCATATCCATTGGCGATGCGGCCTCCGGACGCGAACGGTTACGAACGTACTTCTTTAGAACACTCATATACCTCTCGAAGGGGAACATGTTATGTAGGAATACCGGACCGAGGATACAGATATCTTTGACAAGGTGGCATAGGAGATGTGTCATGATATTGAAGAAGAAAGGCGGAAAGATCATCTCAAAGCTGACAAGACATTGGACCACATCATTTTGAAAGTTTTCTAGTCATGCGGATCGATGATCTTCGTGAAATTGCGTTCGGGAATGCACATAGCTTTGTTATTGTTGCCCGGACATTATCGGGAAGGATACCTCGAATTATAACGGGAAGCAGCTGTGTCATCAGCACGTGGCAGTCATGGGACTTTGGATTTGTGAACTTCTTATCCTTCGTGCTTATTATTCCCTTTATATTCGAGGAGTATCCAGACGGTACCTTGATGCTCTCCGGGCATTCAAACATTATTTCCTTCTCTGCTCTGCTCAGTGTAGCGGTGGACTTAGGTATTGGGCTTCTTTATCCTTTGGTTGTGGGTGAAGGCCGTCGCGTTGTGCCATATGTTTCGGATCGTTACGTGCCTCAAGTGTATCTTTTGATTTTCCGTATACACCTAGGAAGCCAAGCAAGTTTACGCAAAGGTTCTTGGTGAGGTGCATCACGTCGATTGCGTGGCGGACGTCCAAGACTTCCCAGTAGGGCAACTCCCAAAAAATTGACTTCTTCTTCCACATCACCGCGTGACCACCTTCACTTGCTATAGATTGGTTGTCGGGTCCCTTTCGAAATACTACTTTGAGGTCTTTCACCATGGCAAACATGGCCTTTCCGTTGCGATGCTTTGGTTTAGAACGATGGTCCGCCTTTTGATCAAAATGTTTCCCTTTTCTCCGGACGGGTGGCTTGCGGAAGAAAGCGACGATGGCCCATGTACACTACCTTCTTACAATGTTTCGGTATGTACACTCGTCTCATCCATACGGTGGGTGCAAGCGTTGTACCCCTTGTTTGACTGTCTGGATAGGTTACCAAGTGCAGGCCAATCATTGATGGTAACAAACAGCAACCCTCATAGTTTAAACTGTTCCTGCTTATCTTCATTCCACATGGGAACACCTTCTTTATTCCACAACAGTTTTAGATCTTCGATCAGCGGTGTCAGGTACACATCGATGTCGTTACCAGGTTGCTTTGGGCCTTGAATAATAACCGGCATCTGAATGTACTTCCGCTTTATGCATAGCCAAGGCGGGAGGTTGTAGATACACATCGTCACAGGCCAAGTGCTATGCCCGCTGCTCATCTCTCCAAAAGGATTCATGCCGTCCGTGCTTAAGCCGAACCTTAGGTTTCGTGCATCCTCGCCGAAGTCTTCAAATGTTCGTCGATGTTTCGCCACCGTGACCCATCAGCGGGATGTCTCAGCATGCCGTCTTGTAGGCGTTCTTCCGCGTGCCAACGCATCATTCTTGCATGCTCCTTGTTCCTGAACAGACGCTTCACCATGGTATTTTAGGAAAATATCACATCACCTTAGCAGAATCTTTTTCTTCGAGGGCCATCCGTCAACTTCGCTGGATCATCTCGTCGATCTTGTATCGAAGTGCTTTACAAACCGGACATGCTTTTAGGTTCTCGTACTCCTCACCGCGGTAGAGGATACAATCGTTAGGACATGCGTGTATCTTCGTACCTCCGAGTCCTAGAGGGCGGACTAACTTCTTAGCCTCGTACGTTGATTCCGACAATTCGTTTCCCTACGAAAGAATGTTCTTCACGAGTTTTAGTAACTCGCCAAATGCTTTGTCACCGACACCATTTTTGGCCTTCCATTGTAAGAATTCCAGCGTGGTACCTAACTTTTTGTGCCCCTATTCACAGCCTGGGTACAAGGACCTTTTGTGGTCCACCAACATACGCTCCAATTTCTGCACTTCCTTTACACCTTCGCAGTCCTCCTGTACGTCGCGCAACATCTGACCAAGGTCATCGGCACCGTCGTTTTCTTCAGCATCCCCACCCGCCTCGCCCACTGTATTATCTTCAAACCCACCGTATTGACCACAGTCCGTAATGTTATCGTCGTCTTCTTCATCTTCTTCCATTGCAACCCCCACCTCTCCGTGCGATGTCCAGCAATTGTAGTGAGGCATGAATCCCGACTGAAACAAGTGGGCATGAATAATTCTTGATGTAGAATACTCCTTCTCGTTTTTGCACTTTTTACATGGACAATGTATGAAACCCTTATGCTTGTTGTCATCGGCCACACTCAAAAATAATGGACGCCTTGAATAAACTCTCTCGACCATCGATCCGCGTTGTACATCCATTGCCGATCCATCTACATGGAATGCACAAAAATCGTAAGAAAATTCCACGAAATTCAAATCATTTAAATATAACATCAATACTTATATGTATATAATCAGACAATTATTATATACTAATCCAATATACATAATGTGTTGTTCTAAAAAAATAGAATTATTTTTAAAAGGTCTTTTAAAGTGATAAGCATAAAATTAATTAATTATTTTGCATCTATTTTAAAAGGTCCTTTGTCATCTATTTTATAACTTTTTTCTCCAAAAGATTCTCTCTCATCATTTTCCATAAATATTTTTGAGATAAAATTGTACGGACTAAATTCCTATAACGTGACGTGCTAAGCTTACTTTTCTTCCTCTTTATTTTTCCCAACTTTTTTCTCAACACAATATAATGTGCTTAGCAAAATAATTAGTCCAAACAAATTTTCTCTCTCCTCATGTTTAAAAAAAAATCTAGAGATGATTAATGTATAGAAAACAACCGTAAAATACAAAGTGCTAAGTATAGATCATAAGAGGAAGAAGTTGCTAACCTTGTAGATAGCAAATATTTGTGTATTATCACCAAAACAAAATCACAAAAAATTTTGGCAGCACCTCCCTCTAGCTAGAGAAAAATTTTGAAGACAAGTGTTACCAACCGGCACTAAAGATCAAAATTATATTTTAGTGCCGGTTGGTAACCTCAACCGGACAAAAAATAACATCTTTAAATCCTGTTACCAACCGGGACTAAAGATGGTGTCGAAGCTGTCGGAACCATCGGAGCGTCGGGCATCTTTAGTCCGGTTGGTAGCACAAATCGGGACTAGATGTAGAATCTCTAGTCCCGGTTGGTGTTACCAACCGGGACTAAAGATTCCGCGCTCGACACGCTCCGACAACATTTGAACCGGGACTAGAGGTAATCTTTAGTCCGGTTCGTGACACGAACCGGGACGAATGTTCCTAGAGAGCCGTTGAATTTTTAAACCAGGACTAGAGATGGTTTCTCTAGTCTCGGGAGATGATCTCTAGTCCCGGTGCAACTCAAACCGGGACTACGTGATTTTTGCCACTTCAACCAATGATGGTTTCTCCAAGGTGATTAACAACGAGGTAGAATAGAAAAAATTTAAATAGGAGATAATTCATGAGACTTGAAGCGTTTAAAATAATAACTATTTTAAACATAATCTAAATTTTAGATAGAACTATTTAGGGACCGAGATCGGATGTTCAGCTTTTCATAGATCATCCGGGTAGAGTTTAATTATGTGATTAAGGACATTAGGCTCAAGCCCTAATTTTGCAATCCCTCCACCCATGCAAGTATAGCTGGCTAGATAGGCCGGAGCCAGACCTTTTCATGCCGGCCTGGGCACGCACGCACTGTAGCGTGGCCCGACATGGCACGACAGCCCGTGGGCCGTGCAGACACGCCCCGTTCGGTCGTGTCGTGCCTGGGCTGACGCCGCAGCCCGTGGCCCGACACGGCACGACATAGCTACCATACCGTGTCGGCTCGGCCCGACACGGCGGCAACGGCGGTCTTCCATCCTCTTCTCTCCGTCGCCTTCCCTTTTCAAATCGGCAAATCTGCAATGGCGTGACATCGATCTCCTCCTCCTTCCTTTCTTCCGCCTCCGGACGACGGCGGCATGGAGGGACGACCGGACGGGTGCGCGGTGAAGGCAGCGTGGTGCGGAGGATGGAGGCGGTGCGGCACAGAGGTGGCTTGGTGTCGGCGTCGTGGCACGCCTCTGTCAAGCTCTTGGATCGGCTCGACATCGTCGGCGACGCGGTGCGCCTCCGTCGAGCTCTCGGACCGGCTCGACATCGTCGGCGACGCGGTGCGCCTCCGTCGAGCTCTCGGACCGGCTCGACATCGTCGGCGACGCGGCGCGGAGGACGGAGGCGGCACGGCATGGAGGCAGCTCGGTGTCGGTGTCGCGGCGCGGAGGCGGCTCATCGGTGACGTCGCGACGCATGCGGCTGAAGGGGGGAACTGGCCGACGGCCTCCAAGTGCTAGGGTTTTCGAAAAAATAGGCCAAACGGGTGATCTCGACCCATAGGCCATTGACGAGCCCGTGTCGACACGGCACGACACGGCTACCCTGTGAACCGTGCTTGGGTCGGAGGGTCGACACGTGAGCTGGCACAATACGACCCGCTACAGGAGCCATGCCTAATGAGTCGTGCCACGGACATGTCCGAGCCGTGCCATGTCGGGCAGGTGGCCCGTTTGGCCAGCCCTAGTATCTTTCCGTATGAAGGAGTCCCCCCTGTACTGCCAGACGTATATAGACAAGCACTTATTTGGATCTAGGAAAAAAAACCATTGATTGATACTCCATTGATGCTCGTGTATGTACCCGATATCTCTTTGGTTCGCTCCTGTAGCTTGACAACTAGGAGTACACACTCAAATCAGATGATCCCCACATTTGCATTTGCTACCTTCCCCTCCTCCTACATTTTGCATTTGCCACCTTTGTCTTATACAAATAAATTATATAAATATTATTTATTTGGTTATGATTTTATCAAAGATACTCAGAGCATGATTTTATACTTTACTTAAATTTATTATATATTTAAAAAGTCCATTTAACTTTTTCAAAATGTTCTCAAGCCATCACCGAACACTAATAAATTAGAGAAACCATAAACATCCCTCCTAATCTCTAGTGCACGGACTGAGAGAAAGGTACGTACTTACTACTCGTAAAAAACCCGAACAAATACATGCTACAAACGTAACGTATAATCGGAAATAAAAAGAAGATAAAGCCAAAAAACATAAAAACATAATTATATATATAATTGAAAAATTACTTCTGCTTTCCTCTCCTTGATTATTTTCTCCCTGTATACTGGTGACATAACAATTAATATTAGGGATAATAAATTTCAAATAATTATAATTCTTACAAACATAGATTATATATATACCATGATATAACTCTTTAAAAACATATGAAACTAAATTAGCAATACAATGTTTGAAAATAAATTTTATAAAATGATATTTTTTACCATTAAATTAATAATAAAAAATAATTTTACATAAAACGGTGACCCATTTTGGACTATTAATTTCTAATATTAAAATAATGCACTTTGAAAATAAAGTTTACAATATTATGTTTTGTACCCATTAACTTAACAATTTACATATATTGTTATAGTTAAACGAGTCAACCCATTATTTTAGACTATTTTTTAATAAAAATATTTGGCCATCGATTTTACATTTAAATTGATGGATTTATTATTAGACCATATTTGTTTTTCATTAAAAAGATAAAAATAGTCTTTAAAGACCTCTCTCTGACTCTCCGCACAACGCACGACTCCGTTTTTGCCTTTTACACACACAATGAAGCATCGTAACTGAGGTGATCTGCCAAGGTGATCTTAACTATTACAGTTATACCGCTTTGCCAAGGTGAAGGCATATGAAATTATCAATAGATAACAATGGCTTTTGCTAATAACGTGAAAACAAGTTGAAGGTGTAATGCAGAGAGAGAAGAATCAAGCATCGTAGGTTAAGTTTTTTTAGCTCCATATGAGCTTAACAAGAGTGTTGATTACCCAATTATAATATACTGTAGTAGGTCGTACTTAGATTTTGTGCTATTTGTTCTTGCAGACGGGAGAAATCAATATGTTGATTACGAGCATAATATTACCTAATATCAATAGACCTTTTAACAAGACAAGAGTGTTATATAGTGGAGTGCAAGATTCTCTGTTTTTCTTCACTGAATCTGGATTTTGGATTTTCATTATCCAATCTCTTCAATGGTGTATTTCTTGCAAAAGTTTTCTATATAATTTTTTAAGTACTTTTCCAGAACACTATTTCAACTTTGTATATAAGTTAATTAATTCATTTATACCCTCAAATAGCTATCATAAAAATTAGATAATTCATTGATCCATCAATTTAAGGTTTCCTACACCCTAAGTAGTACATAGATTTTTTTTACGAGTCATGGTGATCAATGGGTATTCAAAGTCATGGGGATAAATCTGTGAGAGCTATTTAAAGAACCATTGTTAATCGGTGTCAGCATTGATTATTGTTATAAAATCTTTAAATGTATGTAAATAGGGGCGAGGCTAGAATAAAAATTATAAAAATTACAATGTTTCACATACATACTACATAGTAATGTAAACCAACCGAGTAGATAATATATGGCCTATACGACTATTACAAAACGAGGAGTGAGTGAAGAATACTACTAAGTTATGAGTGGATAGAAAACAATAACAAATAGCTTACATATAAATACGAGGATGGCATGATGTGTCATGTTGAGAAAAGAGTTTTAGTAGCGACAAAGACATCAATAAGAAGAAGAAAAATATGTGCTAATTTGATTTAAAAAACAAACTAGACGAACCAAATTTAATTTATTAAGTAGTCATTCTTTTACTAAGTTTCATTAGTTCTGGTGTAGTTCTGGTGATGTAAATTATATTCAACTTATTGATTATAATTTACACGACAAAACTATATTTCCTATATAATCGGATTACATGTCAGTAATAAAATTTACTATAAAACACTTCAAAATTCATAAATACACTACACATATTAATTAAATTTATATAATTCAGATCTTATTCCACACAAATATATACTGTTTCGAAGAAAGCAGTCAAACATGCGAAAAAGAAAGAAATTAGCTTCAAACAATTACTGATATTTTGCACTAACAAGCCAAGCAACTGTATAGGTGATTTGTGTCCTACCATACGAAAACCTTTAAAGCTCTTTAAATCTGTGGAGAAAAATATAAAAATTTTAAACTTCTACAGAGAAAAACAATACATCCTTTACTCTATTTTAATTTGGTTGTCACTACATAATGTGTCTTCAACTCTTCATGGGGTGATTCAATCACAAGAACTTTGAGTTCCTTATTCTCACAATTCGCTTATAGTCATATTACCTAATGCATGTACAAATGGTATGCATGATAATTAGCTAGCGACAGTTTATTATTCATTCAATACAAAAGTCGATTCAAAAGTCATATGACCTTAATCCATCTTCTATTCAAAAGTCGATGAATGATTTTTTATATGTTTGACCTTTAGTTTGTATTTAATTTACGAGAAATAATTTCTAACAAACTATATATAATCTTACATTTCAATGATACAAATATCCTCGGGACACCTTCCTAGTTCTTAAATAAAACAAATAATCAAACCAAACGTACATTGTTCTCTCATCAGTCCCTCTACTCATATTTCCTATCACGTCATTTTTATTGTTGTGTTTACCAGCTAAATAAGGTCCCAGGTAACGCCATCTCAATGGATGCTCACCTTTGATGAGGTACGCACATATAGGGATGACAACGGGGAACGTGTTCGGTTCGGGTAGAGTCTGTGAACACCCAAAACCAAAACCAAAACCCAAACCTAAAACCCAAAATCAAAACGGAAACCGATTTGAGTGAAAATCCATCACCAAAACCAAAATCCGCGAATGCCCGAAACCTGATGAATTAACCGAAACCCGAAACCAAAACCGAAACCGAAACCCAAAATTCTCATAATAGATAATAGATTCTGAATCATTTTTTTCTGAATTGTTTCTTTTACATTTTAGAAAGTTGCCTATATGACCATATAAACATTAAATCATTAATTACAACAGATAATAGATTCCATAACTACACTATAGAGTTATAGACCATGTGAATTTAAAATATATATGACTAAGATGATATAACAATAATGCAATTTAGAGTCCAAATAAACAAAATACAATAGATAGTCAACTTGAAGCATTTAGAGTCCAAACAAATAAATTTAGAGTCCAAAGTCTAAAGTCCAAAGTTTAGTACAACCATATTACAGTCTAAAGTCCAAACAAATAAAGTACAACTCATGGTTTAGAGTCCAAATAAATAACAGAACTTGAAAAGTAATACAAATTTGGATCAAATAAATAGGTTACTTGAGACATTCATATTCGCTTCAAAGCATACGTATGTTTTCGGTTCGGGTTTGAGGATCTGTGGGTTAAAATTAAAAGCAGCACCAAACCCGTAATATTTTGGGTATCCAAAACCATAAAACTGCGGATGAAAAACATGCACCAAAACCAAAATAAAAAAGCCCAAACCCGCGGATACCCGAATCGAAACTGAACCATTGCCATCCTTACGCGCATATGCAGTATCATCACTAACCATCAATCTCGTTTCACCGCTTTTACTAATTTCACAATTGTCCTCTATGCTGTCCAGCCCAAATAAAGGTCTGGCCTATTCGTCTCTCTTTGCTGTGGCTTTGTGGGCTGTATCACCTAGTGCTAGCCAGGCTAGCCAGATGGGCCGAGCCTTTTCGTGTCAGTCCGGGCACATGAGCATTGTACCTCAGCATGGCACAACACGGAAAGTGTGGGCTATGCAGGCACGACCGGCTCGAGCTCGTGGGCCGACATGGCACGACACGACATAGCTCCTGTGTGTGCCGGCCCGGGCACGGCGTGGAGGAGCGGTCCAATCAGGTGGCGAAGCGTGGTGGGGGCACGGGTGCGGCCGAACAACGGCATCCAACGACTAGTGCACCATCTAATCAGAGGCCGACACATGGCACCTTAATGGCTAGATTTTTAAATTAGTCGTTGCAGCTCGAAGAAATTTAAAAAGAATCCAAAAAGTCCCAAAAATGTGAAATTTCATCATATAAATAGGGCATCCACCCCAGCATTCCTCCTCACCCCAAACTTCTCATCTTGTGCTCTCAAGTGCTCTCTTGTGTTCTCTAATAGCTCGATTTTTTGATTTAGACAAAATTTGCTCAAATTTTGTCAAAAATCAAAAATAGTTTATGAGTTGAAAATAGTGCAAAGCAAAGGTGTGAAGAGAAGGTGGTAAGAAAGTATGTACGTGATATATTCATATATATATATATATTATTTGTATTTTTATGTTACATGAATAAATAATCTAAAATTTTTTTATGTTGTTTGAACATTTCAGAATGGATCCGAAGTATCCATCGCCGTCGTTCATGTTGGGTGATTTTGACCCTAATTACCTGTCTAGGTTATTCCCAACTGGTGATTACGATGCCAGTGCTACCGAATCAACTCCAACACCACCAGTTGTGGAGGAGGTACCGGTTCAGGCGCTGACGGGTTCAGAAGAATCCAACACTGTGAGCAGGAGTGCATCAACAAACATCGGCTCAAAGAGATTGAGAACTTCCGGTGTTTGGCAACATTTCGATGAGGTGGTCGTGCCCGAGACCGACGGAAGGGAGGTAATAGTAGCGCGTTGTAAAATATGTAGAAGTAAATTATCTGCCAAATCATCTGGTGAAACAGGACACTTGAAGTGGCATGCTGAGGCTTGTGCGAGGAAGCGAGGAATCCAAATACGCCAGTAGCAACTTCTTCTAAATCCTGATGGTACGGTACGTAGGTGGGAGTACGATCCCATGGTAGCTCGTGAATCTCTTGTCCGGTTAATCGCTAGACAAGATTTACCTTTGAACTTTGGTGAGAGTCCTACTTTTGAAAATTACATTCAAACTTCACATAATCTTAGGTTTAAAGTCTGTCAGTAGGCAAACCATAACCTGCGATTTAAAAAATGTCAATGACAAGGGTTGTGAATCACTTCAGGAATTATTTACTACATGCACCTTTTCTGTTAGTGTCACCTCAGACATATGGAGTAGTCAAGCTAAGGATGATGACCTTAGTGTAGTTGTTCATTTTATTGATGATGATTGGCAGATGCAAAAAAAAGTTGCCTTAGGTTAATTGATGTTTCACACACTGGTGAAAATATAGCGGAGAATTATGGCGGTTATTAATGAGTTTAACCTTGTTGATAAAATCTTTGTTGTCACCTTAGATAATGCATCTGCTAATTCTAGGACCATAAAAATTTTGCAGCCAATATTTTGTGTTTATGCTGAGTCTTTTCTTCTGCATCAACGTTGTGCATGCCATATAATTAATTTAATTGTTAAGTCTGGGTTAAAAAAGAGTGAATGCTCAAATCGACGTCGTTCGTTAAACAATCACATGGTTAACTGCTTCAAACCCATGGATTGCTGCATGGAAAAGGTATTGTCATGCATCTGGTAAGAAAGCACGTAAGTTTTTAACCAATGCGAAACATCGGTGGAATGATCACAAGATGCCATATCCTATGCTTTTAAAACTAGCACGAGATGTGTTGATGGTGTCTGTATCTATGGTGTCCTTCGAATCGGCCTTCAGTTTGTGCGGAAGAATCATCGAAGATAGGAGGACGAGTCTGAGCAGCGACCACGTTGAAATGCTACTAAGCATTAACGACTAGGAGCTAGCAGCAGAACATGCCCAATAAACTGCTGACAACCAAGAATTGGCCGCCCAGTTCGAGAACCTCTACATAGATGAAGACCAAACCGAATAGCTTCAAACTATTTTATAAACAGTAGTGACCTTTTGAGCTGTACTCTTTTCTTTGTCATGGTTTTCTCAGATTCCCATATGAGTTTTTATATGATAAAGTTTTTAACAAGGTGTTGATCCTAAATCGTACCGGAGTTGACTTGGAAAACCGCTCACTAGCCTAGGAGATCTGCTTAGCTCCAGTGTAGGTCCAAAGTATTGCTTCTTAGGTTCGTAGGTGTGCTAGTTGATTTGATCCTGCAATCAATAAGATATACAGAACAACCAAATATAAAGCATATCAGCCGATAGGCAGATAAACGAAACAGCCGATCGGCTGATAAGCCGATGGTGCGATCCCTGTCAATGTCCAAACAGCCGATCGACTGATAAGCCGATGGCGTGATTCTAGCCGATGCTGATGTCAGCCGATGCAGTTAGGGTTTTAATCCATCGGCAGTGTGCTGAGCAAACATCTATATAAAGGCGATCAGCCGACAATAACACGATGATAAAAGAGCATAAACCAATCACATGATAACATAGATATTGATATGAATATTAAGCACACATCGGCTGGAGAATAATGAATACTCTGTTGTCATTGGCTAAAACCAAATCATATGCAATCCCTTACAAGCCGATGCAACGTCCATGGGATCGGTTGTACATATCAATAACATATAATCTAGGTCTCAAAATATGTTTAGACTAAGTGACTGGGATAGATCGGTAGCGTACCGAGACAGTATAAATCACTTATGTCTAAACGTACCTTAAGACAAAGATTATACGTATTTATAGCATAGCCGATGTCATGTCTAGATAACTCATCGGCTGAAACCCAATGAAACCCTTATTGGTAGCCAACAGGCAGGCTAGAGATCATGGTTCTAATCATGACTTAGTAGGTCAAACTGAACTGATGCAGCACTAAGTATGAAAAGAAACACAATATTTAGACAATCAAGCCCTTAACTAATTTTCAGGGAGGTGGATACCTAAGCTAATTTAATCTAATATAATGATTTAACCAGTATCGACAAAAACCCTAAAACGATAGATAACTGATAGAGCCAAATCGAGATACTAGGATTAGATTCAATAGAGACATATGATAAATAATCAGGCAAAGATGTTAAACGAATCGAAGCAATCCAAGAGGTCGAATGTACTGATGCAGCCTTGGACGACGCCAACGTAGCCAACATGATTGCCTGAGCCGGCGGGACCTTGGACTTACCCGTTTGCCAGAGATCAAAGCCGATGCAACCTCGCGTCAGGTGCCAAGTTTTGCCGGATGATGAATAAAGTAGAAAAGATAAAAAGGTGGTGATGCGCCAAGTTGTATTGATCGAGAGATGATATTACATAAACCTCGGGCTTTCATATTTATACCCGTAGGCTAACAGAGATCCTAACAGATTACAAATCCAAACTTTCCTAAAGATAAAAGGAAATAAACCGAGTCCTTATCGGATGCTAACACACTTTCCTAAAGATAAAATAGAAAGCTAACAAACTCTTCCTAATTAATAGATACAAGCCGCATCCTTCCTAAACTCGGTCTCTTCTAGATAAGATCTTCCAAAACCAAATTTAACAAGAATACGACTGCTGAAAATATTGATAATAGAAAACCCTCATCATCTAACGCAAAAACTCTCAGCCGATTCTAGCTTTGAGCCGATATAAACACTTAGCCGATGAGGATTTCGGTGCTTACCAAATTCGCGTTAACACAAGGCAACATGTATCATTGTATCATATAATGATATAAACATCAATAAATGTCATTACTATTTTTGAACATATTGTTTTGAAATATTTTACTAAGTGTGAATGTTTTCTTTTTTATTCAGACAATTCATAGTTTCAAGACGAGGAATAGTTCATTTTTGAATTTTCGGATGAGGAATATTTTTTGAATTTTCGAACAAGGAATAGTTTTATTTTCAATTTTTGGATGATGAATAGTACTTGAGCAGCTTTTTTGCTTTTTCGGATCCTACGGTGTCGGCGGGTTGGCCTTGGCCCGTGGGCTGTCCTTGGGCCGGGGTCGGCACGTGGGCCAGCATGGCACGGGCCGCTACAGGAGTTGTGCCTAACGGGCCGTGCCGTAGCGGGCCGTGCCACGGGCGTGCCCGGTCGTGCCGGGCCGGGCGGCCCGTTTGGCCACCACTAGTATCACCATTCGCCAAGCCTTCACAACAGTGCTTTCTATCTTGCATTACTACATAAAAGATTTTTCCAAACCGACAAAATCGCCTTTTGCAGATGGACGAAACAACTTCCTAACGCCAAATATATTAAGAAGTGTCGTTTTATCATAAACAGTCATCGAACTAAATGCAAAAATTTATTTTCCCAGGCAGGCATGTTAAGACACCAACTTGCAAAAGAATTTTGGCAAAAAAATCCAAAAAAAAATTACAGAAACCCTAGCTCAAAAGCCCTAGCCAGATCCGCCGCCACCCTATCACACAAAGGCTATCGTTGTCGTCTAAAGCACACTGCCAACTGAAGCCAACCACCATTCGAAGCTGACTGATCCGCTCGTCCCGAGGCCGCCTCTGCCGGATCCGAACATTGCGAGGCCATCGATGGTGGAGGAGGAGGATAAGACGAGAGAGATGACATCGTGAGGCCGTCGACGTTGGAGGAGGAGCTGAGGGAGTCTCCGTAGGATATCCGGCCATTGTGTGGTCACCAGCGGGGGAGGAGGACAAGCTGAGGGAGCCTTCACCGGATCCAGCCGTCGTGAGGCCATCGACAGTGGAGGAGGAGCCTAGGGAGCCTACGTCGCGAGCTCGTTGGCGGTGGAGGAGGAGCCGAGGGAGAGTATGACGCTAGCCAACAATGGAGGGGAGGGGCCGAGGGAGCCTCTACTGGATCCGGCCATTGCAAGGCCATCGACGTTGGCCATCCCAAGGCCACCGACAATGAAGGAGGAGGAGCCGAGGCACGCCGGGGCGCTCCTGTTTTTCGCAGGTGGGCCTTTACTGGACACCCCCAAAACGTTTTTGCATATGAGGGTTCTTTAAGCCCGTTTGCAAAAAATAAACAGAGAGTTTCTGCAAAGATCAATTCTGTAGAAGTCTTGTAAATATCGATCAATTCTGGAGAAGTGTATTAAAATCAATTTTGTAGTAGTGTTTGGCCACAACCATAACTCCCGAACTAGTATCAGTTATGTATTGAATTATCAACCCCAAGTAAAACATCGGAGACATTTTTTCTTTGATGATTAACAAGCTACAACTAGCTAGCCATCCGTTTTTTGGGAGCAGATAGGGCGCGGACACCTTGTCGCTGGGGAACTGGCTTGTCGCCGGCGGTGTACGTCATTGGCGAGCTGGCTGGCATTGTGTGATGGATTTCCCAGCTGAGTTTTACCAAGTGAGTGGGATGTTATTAAATCAGATTTGCTAGACTTATGTAATGATTTTTACAGTGAAGTATTGCCTTTATATTTGCTTAATTTTGGTACTATTATTTTGTTGCCTAAGTGCAAGGAGGCTATAAAGATTCAACAATATAGATCTATCCGTTTAGTTACTGTCAGTTACTAAAGTTGCTACAAATAGAATTATTGAAGTTGCTCAATAAGTTATAAGCCCAACTCAAACAACTTTTTTATATCATAAAAGGAGTCGTTATTTTACATGAAACAATAAATAAAATGCATAGATAAAAACAGAATGAGTAATTTTTAAATTTGATTTTGAGAAAACATATAATAAAGTAAAATGGTCTTTTGTACAATAGACATTGAGGATGAAAGGCTTTTTAGCCAAATGATGGAAATGGATTGCTTCTTTCATCCAAGGTGGTCGTGTTGGTATAAAAGTGAATGATCAGATAGGTTCTAATTTTTAAACATACAAGGGTTTAAGACAAGATGATCCATTATCTCTAATCCTTCTAATCCTTTTGAATATAGTTGTTGATATGCTAGCTATATTGTCACGCCCAGAAATTTAGCCAAATCTTTAAACTATTTTGTGTATCAATTTGTATCTAGGAATCAAGCCAGGATACACAAAATAACAAATTAATATACAGATCTAAACGTAAATAAAGCGTAAATACTTACGGAAGAGACACTTAGTTCTCACACCGAAAAGAGAAGAAAGAGCAACAGTGGAAAAAGGGTGATCCTAGCGAGGTTTTAACTCCACTCCATAGGCAAAACTCAACTAGGTCTAAATTGGTACGCTAACTTCGTCTTTAGCTCAGAAGCACTACACTTCTGAAAAAGGAGGAATAATAGCAAGGATGAGTACAACCACCGTACTCAGCAAGTCACACCAATGATGCAGTCATGCAAGGGGAGACAGAGGGAGGTTTGCAGCTATTTGCATAAAGGCGGTTGTTGGTGGAACAATAGAGCCTTTGTTGGTGCTCTTAATGATAATTTGTTGTGGTTAAAGCTTCACATTCATGTGACGGCTAGTATCTCTTGTATATCTAGCGTCCTTGGGCTAGACCTAGCCACTATGTGCTTGGGTTGAGGCAGCTTGAGGAGTTGGAGTGTTGCAAACTGTGCCGATGACTTGAGGATATTGGCGCTTTAGTATTGGACAACCTTATGAGAATTGACCTGTCTCTCCACAGTTGAAGCTATGGCGGACTACTTTCGTTGGTCTCAGAAGTGGACATTTACTGAGATGGTGTCCTAGCTCAAAACAATTGAAACAAATCAGAATTGGTTGATCACGATGTGCATTCTTCTGGTCCTACACGCTCACAACTGGAATTGGAGTAAGTAGGGCCTCATTAGCCTTGTTTACAATGTTTCTGCTACCACTGTTGGTCTCCACTGGGGTTGGAGTTGGTAGAAGATCAAAAGCATTACCACTATTGTTAGCGACAACCATGAGTTGACAGATGGGTTAGAGAGATGTCCTTTGATCTTCCTTGGTCTTAGCTAGGACCATATTCAGTTGATAGTCCTTATGCACATGATATGTTCCCTCACATAAGAAACATGTGACACTCCTCATAGGACATTCATCTGGCATATGGGTGTCTTCACCACAGAGACAGGTGAGAAAGCATATGCTAGCGATGTGTCCAATTTTCCACAACAGGGACATGCTCTGAGCTCCATTACTTTTTCAATAAAACTTTCATGGATTGCTTCATCATCATCATCATCATCATTATCATCATCAGAGGACACCTCTTCTGATTCATTATCTTCGGGCTTGGGCGGACCATATAGCTTGAGGTGTTGAGTTAGCTGACGTGCACCATGAAAGATATTTTCTCTCAGACGTCTGGGAATCTTCTCAGCATCTTCAAGAGAAAATTCTGTGCCAGTGATGATCATGTTACTGACATCACATATGTCATGTACTAGTGTCTTCCTCTTCATAGGGTTGGATTGCGGTGTACCATAATTCGTGCTGATGAGTTGACCGGAAGCTTTCTTCCTTCTTGGGTACTGCATCTCATCTTCGGTTGGTGTCCTGGCATATACATTCCATGGACAATTTCTTGCATAATGACCTTGCTCATCACAATCATAGCAGATGACATGTGTTTCCCTCCAGCATGGTGGTGGCTTCAGTGCAAGGGTCTTTTGGGATCTTGGTGGTATGCTGGTGGGAGTCACAGGTGCTTGCATTAGAGTATACTGGCTTTGGCTCTGTTTCTAACCTTGGACTTGCATCTGTTGCTGTTGATAATGCCGTTGCATCTGCTACATCATCATAGCCATTATTTGTGTCTGAATGGCAACTACTTGGGCTAGAGTTGGATCCCAAGAGGTGAAGGTGGAATGCTCACAGTGTTGCTCCGAGTTAACCCATGGTACTGCAGGGGTCCTATAAGATCCTGGTTCAGGGCTTAATAGGATAAATAGAATACTCATACCATCAAGTTGCAACTTCTTTTCTGGAAGCTCATCTCCGAAGAACTCTGAGGTTAAGCGTGCTTGGCCTGAGGCAATTTGGAGATGGGTGACCGATCGGAGAGTTCTTCCCGAGTGCGCATGAGTGAGGACAAAGTGCACAGAAAAGACTGGTGTTGGTCTGTGAGGGCAGTCTAAGGTCCTAGAGAGCTTCCAGATGTAGGCGGGCCCAGCCCGAGGAAGGGTGGGATGTTACAAGTGGTATCAGAGCCGACTCTTGCGGTTTCACGGGCACGTGGCGGGTTAGTTGCGCGGGCATGGTGCGCGTGGGCCCTGAGGGGACATGACATGGCACATTCACCAACACTGGACGCACGAACGTGGCCGGGCATGGTGCGCATAGCGCGTGGGCCCTAAGGGGACACAGCATGGCACATGCGCCAGCACTGGACGCACGGACACGAGGTTAAGAGTGCTTGGCCTAGGACAATTTGGGGATGGGTGACCAACCGAAAAGTTCTTCCCGAGTGCGCATGAGTGAGGACAAAGTGCGCAGAAAAGACTGGTGTTGGTCTGTGAGGGCAGTCTAAGGTCCTAAAGAGCTTTCAGATGTAGGTGGGCCCAGCCTAGGGAAGGGTGGGACGTTACAGGTCCTGTCGACGGGTGGGTCGGTAGTCCTCCAAGGGGGGTCCTCGAGGAGGTAGAAGAGAGATCGGTAGAGAAGCTGCCCACCGATGGATCCGATGGTCGATTCGAATCCTAAGATGAGCCAAGAAACAAGATGCAAGGAATTATACTGGTTCAGCCCTCCCGAAGGATAATAGGCCTAGGCCTATGTCCAGTGTGTGATGTTCTTTTTTTTGGGTGGATGATGAACAAGAGTTACAAAGGTGCGTGCTAGAGTTCTCTCGGATGTTTTCTCCCCCCTTGGCCCTGTCGTCTTGCCCTCCCTTTTATACCTCAAGGGGGCAGGTACATATGAGCTTGGGGGCCAAGGAAGCTAAGACTAAAAGAGACAAAAGGTAGGGTACAAAGAATATCTGACAAAGTAAACGTTGGTCTCGCTAGGTCCCGTACACCGTGGGTATCTTGTGCTCCCCGCCACCCGTGGACCCGCCCCGTGCCGCCGTGTAGTGTCGATGCTTTGCGGCTGTCTCCTCCCTCTTCCTCTGTGCCTGCCAAGTTTCTTCCCTAGGATGCTCGAGGTTGGGCGATGAGTCGGGGTCGAGAGAAGGGGCCGAGGTCGGACTCGGGGGAAGGGCGGAATGCCCGACCACTCGGGGGAGTCGGGCTCTCGGTCACATCCTGAGGACACTCAGTTTGACTTCTGTTGGGGTCCAATCCAAGTTTTCGAGGCACCGGGTGACACCTCCCACAAGCTGCCCCCGAGCCTAAGGAAGAATGATGTATCCATCCTTAGGGTCAGAGTTCTTTCGGAGTGTTGTCTTCAATGGATCCTCGGAGCTTTGAGCCAAGGTTTTGATAGGTGCACCACTTAGGTGCACCTGCCAGCTGTAGCCCCTGAGCCTAAGGGCGAATGGAACGTTCAGCCTTAGGGTCAAGCGTTCTTCCAAGGTGTCGATTCTTAGCAGTTATTGTGAATCGAGTTTTTGCAGGTGCACTGCCCAGGTGCACCTGCTAGGTGTAGCCCTCGAGCCTAGGGTCGGATGGCACATTCGAGCCTAGGGTCAAATCATCCAGATCTCGATGATCCAAGCGATGCTCGAGGTCCACCAAAAAAAGGGGTTAGCCGAGATGAACAGGTTTGCTGCCCAGAGGCGTTTGGCAGTCCCTGCTTCGACCAAGGGGGAGGCAACTTGGACTTCAGCCCCCGAGTCGGAGAGTCCACTACCCAAAGGCAGTGAGGATGGGTGAGGTTTTCGGGGCTATAGGCCCCGGGGCTCGAGGTAGCCCCGACCTCACTTGTGGACTAGCTCGGAAGCCCACATTCGAGTCGTCAAGGTCGCTGCCCTCGGGCGGCGAAGAACATAGTTATGATTGAGACTACTGCTCGAAGGCACACGGTAGTCCCGACCTCGATCAGGGGCTAGCCTGGGAACCTACCCTAAGTCAAGAAGAACCGACCCAAATGGGGTTTTGCTGATATCAAAGCAAAGTCCTCTAACATTCTCTGCTACTTCTTGTATATGGCGTGAGGATTGGGAGCGTCTGCATCACATCGAATATTTTGGCATCCCACCCTTTTTCCAAGTGTCGCGGCGGCGACGGTTGAGATGGGAAAGGTGGTGTGACCTTACGTCGGGTTCTTGAGTGGATGACGGAAGTGGTGTTGACGTCACTCGCCCTTCCGAAGATCTGACGGCCCAAATTTTACCCGAAGTCGACGTGTCAAGGTAAGGAGTTGGATGGGCGAGAGGCGCTTCAGATGTTCCGTGCTGGTCATAAATGATGCTGCACGTTTTCCGAAAAGCCATGCCAGCGAGCCCGTTGCCATCTCCCTATTTAAACCCCATTGCAGCGGGCTCTTCTCCTTACGCCATCCTACTTCTCCACTTTGAGGAAGAGAGTTTCTCAGTTCTCCCGCCTCCTTTCTACAACCTTCTTCTTCCTCTAAGCGGTCTTAGGCTCATGGCCTCGTCGCCGAGTTCCAGTGCACGTTGGAGTTCGATCGGGAGCCCTAAGAATCGGCAGCAGCAGGTGGGCTTAACCTCACTCCCTTGCTTCCGTATAGGCGGGGCCGAGCGTCCACGGGGAGGCGGGCGGGAAAGCATCAGGACCTGCCCCCAAGATTGCACGCCGGGGTGCTGTAAAGTTCACAACGTCCACCAAGTGAGCACCATGGTCGCGTTTTATTGGCACTACCACTACTAACTAGCATTGCTGACAGGAAGCCGTCAGGGGCCAACCCTCGCCTTGTTGGGTTGTCATCTACTGGCGGAGCTGAAGTGATCGTGGCATCTTCACAGCAGACCCAAGCCCTCATCCGGGACTTGGCCGGGGCACTCGACAATGCGGAAGCAAGGGCATCGACGGCGGAGGCAGCGGCGGTGGAGCTAGAGAAGAAGCTGGCGGACGCTGATGCGGCCAGGGTCAAAGCCTTGGCCAAAATGGACGAGGACCAAGCCGCGCGGGCAGAGGCTATCCGTAAGTACTGTCTTCTTTAGTTTGTTTGTTGTCGAAGTAGGAGTGTGCCTCAACCGACTGTTCCGTGACCAGGCCAACTTGTGGGAGCTGGTCGGCAGCTTCGTCGACTCGGGGACAGCCTGAAGACGATCGACGGGTGATGGGAAATCTATTCGGAGGCGGCCCGAACATTCCTCACCGAGATCGATCCAGAAACATCGTCACTCGTCCCGAATGACAGCATGCTTCAGGCGCGTCTACTGAGTGGCCGAGAACTTCTCCGGCGCTACGCTCAGGGGGTAGCCAAGACGGCGGTGACCTTGTCTTTCAACGGTCCGATTTCAGAGGGCGAACCAATCAAAACTCGGGAGGGGCTATCACCTTAGGATAGCTTACATCGAGTGACCAAGGCCGTCTGCGAACCACCGGCCGAAAGGCTTCCGGTCAAACTCAAGGACATCTACGAGGAGGAGTAGATCCTGCCGAAGAACTAGGTCGCCGACCTTGAAGGATATTCCCCGGACATTGTGGTCGTGGTATCGGCGAAGCGCCTGTTGGTACCGGTCCATCTGGATTGCGGCGGACATACGCTCTTCTTCGATGTTGTCGATGTCCTCGGCCCGCATTTGCTCAGCCATCCCTTCATCATAAGTCGAACCCTTGGGGATTCGTGAAGCATGTCAACTGGGAGAACTGCCTCCGAGCCGTAGACCAAGAAGAATGGGGACCGTCCTGTGGCCTGGCTTGGCTGAATGTGGAGCCCCCAGAGCACAGCTGGGAGCTCACACAACCAGCGGCCTTCATGCTTCTGAAGCGGGTCAAAGACCCAGGCCTTCAGACCTTGCAGGATCATGCCATTCATGCGCTCGCACTGCCCGTTCGCTCGGGGGTGTGCCACCGAGGCATACTTGACCTCGATGCACCTCTCTTCACAAAAATCCCAAAAAAACATTCCCGGTGAACTGTGTCCAGAGGTCAGTGATGATCTTCCTCGGGATGCCGAAGCGAAAGGTGATGCTTTCGATGAACTTGGCCGCCTTCTGGGCGGTGCAAGCTCTAAGCGGTTGCACTTCGATCCACTTCGTGAATTTGTCGATTGCGACAAAAATGTGAGTGTAGCCCCCGGTGCCTTAGGGAACGGTCGACCATGTCGAGTCCCCAACATGCAAAGGGCCACGATGATGGGATTGTTTGAAGAGCTTGTGTCAAGAGATGGTGTTGTTTGGCGAAGAACTGACATCCCTGACAGCATCGGACTATTTCCTTGGCGTCTTCATTGGCAGTTGGCCAATAATATAAAGGGTTACGCGGAGGCTACGCTAGCCGAAAACAAAACTTTTCTACCGTGCAAACCAGGAACACTTGCAAGTAAGGGCCGATAGATCGTTACCGATTGGAGTATGCATGGAAATAGCCAATCGGGACTATTCGATCGGAACAGGTGCAGCCGATTCCCACAAGCCGACAGATTCCCGGGACACGATTCACCAATCAGCCGATTCGCGATGTCGCAGCCGATCCGAGTCGTCCGACCGCATTCTCGTCGCCGATCTGCCGCAGTCGCCTCGCTCTGATTGCAGCCAATTCGTAGCCGATCAACAGCACGCAACGTAGCGAGCGCCTCTACCGGTATCCACACGCCCGGGGACAGAACGCCGAACACCCGTGTGCTAGCACGCGATGCAGGGGCTAGGGTTTGGCTCGAAAGTGGGGAGGGTTTCCATGGAGATTGATCTCGCCAACTTCTAAAGCCGCGTGTGATCAAATTGATTTACGCGCAATGCGATTCAATTGACGTACCTCAGCTCTCCACCCTCACCCCTTTATATAGAGTTGGCCGACCGGGACTAATGGCCGATCAGGACTCTATTTTGAATCGGATCTCATCCGAATCTCATAGAGTTAGCTGCCCATACGTCGTAAGACCATAGGACTCTATCCGATCGGATCCCTATCCGATCGAGCCGTATCCGAGTCCAACTCGAATATCTATTCTATCCCCTTAAGCGTGCGACCCTGTAGGTTCAGGTATACTCGGTTTCGGCTATAGTCTAACTTAGCCGATCGTCGCTCGAGTCTAACTCAGCCGATCTGTCACGCGGCGCCTAGCAGCACATATTGACACCATAGTATACAAGAATAATATCGGCTCGAACCTGTAATGTGTACACAAATCCCTTTGCCTCACGATACCAATTAAGCTATAGGCAAGATGTGTGCCATCCCTTCAATAGCTTAACCATTCACTCGAACCGTATTGGATTATCCGTCCGTTGATTGACTCCTCAATCAACTTAGCATGGCCATGCATTTCCATAATCCATTACCTCGAGGGCCAGAGATATCTCTCCAAAGGAGGGGCAAATTCCATCTTGATCACTCACATCCCACTCCATGTTTCATAGCAATCCCGAAAACTACCTTTATAACTACCCAGTTACGGAATAGCGTTTCGTAGTCCCAAAGTAGGCTACTACACATGTTGGAATCCATGGTGATCTCAGGTCTAAGGACTTTGTACCAACACTACCCGAGACCAACTAATGGCACATTAATTCTGTAGTGTCTCATGGTGGGTCTATCCAACAATGTGTTCTCTAACACATGTGTTCATGTTTATTGATTTGGTATCTCCATACCCATGATCTACGATACATGATCATCAATCAATAAACATGCCGATCTTAGAATCATATTAGTTCCAATAATATGATATATGATCAGGGATCATTTAGAAATAGATTTATACATATAGAGTCTCATAAATAAGTCACGTACTTATTGATCAATACAAGATGTCTATTTCATGGAACTGAATAACACTTTATTCATAAATACATAAACATTGACCATGATATCCAACATCTTCATGTTGCCTCTAGGGCATATCACTAACATAATATCCTGCCCAAAAGGCTTTGCCGACTAGCGTCCTTGTGCCCGCGTGGTTATCGCTGATGCCCGAGTGAATCTCACCGAGGATCTGGGCTTCGCGGCCCCGAGGGAAACACAGCAAGAGTACTCGGATGGATGCCGCACGCTTGAACAGCTCACGATCCACTATGACGTACTGCTTGCTGCGCCGGGCGACACGCTCGGCTTTCGCCTTGTCGGGCGGGAGCGCCTTGGTGGTGATGTAGTCCATGAGTTCTTGACGCCAGTTGTCAGGGGTGTCGGTGATGGTGAGTACTGACTCAGGTGGTTGCGTTGGGGCCAGTTCCGGGTGATCCGGGTCCTTGATCGATGGCTTGTGTAGCTCGTGGTGAAGACCCCCTGCGGCACCATCGCTCAGGAGGATCCGAACTTGGCCAGCTGGTCAGCCGCCGAGTTGGCGTCCTGGGGGACGTGGTGGAACTCGAGGCCGACGAACTTGCCTTCGAGCTTGCGGACCTCAACGCAATAGGCATCCATCTTCTCGCTCGAACAGGACCAGTCCTTGTTGACCTGGCTAATGACTAGCTTCGAATCCCCATAAATCATAAGGTGCTCAACACCAATGGATTTGGTGATCCGGAGACCATGGAGGAGAGCCTCGTAATCGGCGGCATTATTGGATGCCTTGAACAATAACTGGAGGACGTACTTGATGTGCTCATCCTTCGGGGAGACCAAAAGCACACCAGCTCCAGCTCCGTCAATGCTAAGGGAACCGTCGAAATACATGGTCCAGGTCGGGCACAATTCAGAAGTCGGCGGGAGCTGGATCTCTGTCCATTCGGCCATGAAGTCGGCTAAGACCTGCGACTTGATGGAGTTGTGCAGCTTGTAATCGATGGAGAATTCGCCCATTTCCAAGGCCCACTTGACTATCAGTCCAGTAGCCTCGTGATTCTGAATGATGTCCTCGAGGGGAAACCCGGTCACCACCACCACTTTGTGGGCTTGGAAATAATGTCGCAGCTTCCGCGTAGTGATTAGGACGGCGTACAACAGCTTCTGCACTTGGGGATAGCGCATCTTCAACTGCCCGAGGACCTCGGATACATAATAAATGGGCCTCTAAACTGGATAGCTGCACCCTTCCTTTGTGCGCTCGACGACCAGCACCGTGCTAACAATAGTGGTGGTCGCGGCGACGTACAGAAGTAGCTGTTCCTCGGGGTTCGGAGCTATGAGGATTGGCGGTGTAGTCAAAAGGTGCTTGAAGTTGGCAAACGCCTTGTTGACGTCTTCCGACCACTGGAAATCCTTGCCCTTCCTGACCAGCTTGAAGAATGGCGCTCCATGCTCGCCAAGTTGGGAAATGAATCTCCCAAGAGATGTCATGCTACCCATGAGCTTGTCTTGACGCAGGATGACTTCCGCATGTTCAGGATTGCAGAGATTTTCTTGGGGTTGGGCTCGATTCCTCGCTTGGAGACGACGAAACCAAGAAGCTTCCCAGAGGGCACGCCAAAAACGCACTTCTCGAGATTAAGCTTCCATCGGTACTTGCGCAGGTTCGTGAAGGTTTCTGCTATGTCGAGCAAGAGATCGTCGGGGATCCGCGTCTTGATCACTACGTCGTCCACATAAGCTTCAACGTTACGACCGATCTGGCTCGCTAAACAACGCTGAACGGCTCGCTGATAGGTCGAGCAGGTGTTCTTTAGACCGAAAGCCATCGTGGTGTAACAGAAGGCCCCGAATGGCGTAATGAAAGACGTCTTCTCCTGGTCGAATGATTTGAGGCCTATCTGATGATAGCCTGAGTAGCAATCCAAGAAACACAGGAGGGAACAACCCGCGGTAGAGTCGACGACTTGATCGATGCGGGGAAGAGTAAACGGGTCTTTAGGACAATGCCTGTTAAGATCAGTGTAGTCAACACACATTCTCCTTTTCCCATTTTTCTTCCTTACAAGGACCGGACTGGCTAACCAATCCGGGTGATGCACTTTCCAAATGAAACCCGCATCTAGAAGTTGAGTCAACTCCTTTCGGATATCGTCCTTGTGCTCCTGGGCAAACCATCGCAGTCGTTGCCTAACCGGCTTGGCATCGGGGGAAACACAAAGCTCATGCTCGACCAACTCCCTGGGTACTCTCGGCATGTCTCCCAGTTTCCAAGTGGACGTATCAATGTTCGCACGCAGGAAGTCGACAAGCGTGCTTTCCTATTTCTCCCCGAGGTGTGAGCCGATCAGCACCGTCTTGGAGGGATCGGTGTTGGAGAGGGAGACGGCCTTGTACTAGGCGGAGCCAGTGGAAGGCCTCGACCCTGGCGGTGCCGGACTTGGGTCATCCTCGACCATTGGTGCCTTCCCCTTTGGGGTCGGCACGCGAGGGAGGAAATCTGCCTACCTGGACCGACGCGAGGGAGGAAATCCGCCTACCCGGGCCTACCCGAGGGCGAGGCTCTCAGATTCACAGGCGTGATACGTGGTGACATCACCTCGCACGGAGAACTCCCCCTGGGGACCTAGCACCTTGAGAACCAGGTACGTGTAGTGGGGAATCGCCATGAACATGGCGAGGGTCGGACGGCCGAGTTCCACATGGTAGGCCGTCTCGAAGTCGGCCACGTAGAACCTGACGAACTCGGTGCGGATGTTCTCCCACGTTTCGAGCGTCACGGGGAGGGAAATCATACTAAGGGGCAGTCTTCCTCGACCCAGGACGATGCCGTAAAACGACGAGTCCATAGGCTCAAGGGTGGAGAGGGAGATTCCGAGCTCACGAAAGGTACCTCTGAAGAGGACGTTGATGCCGCTCCCCCCGTCGACTAGAACACGCTTGAGACACACCTTGAGCACCACTGGGTCCACTACCAATGGGAACTGACCCGGCTTCGGGACGTCGGTCCATTGGTCTACTCGAGAGAAAGAGATCAGAACCTATGACCATTGAAGGCTCTCAGGCGAGTCAATCGAGATGGTGTTCACGCGATGAGAAAGGAGCTTTTGCGGCATCGACTCTTCGAGGTCGCCTTGCCGCCGAGGATCATGTTGACGGTGTGGGTCAGCTCCTGAAAGCCGTCCTCCTGTCGTTGGTCCCCTTTCCGGCGCTTCGGGTCTGTGCTCCTTCCGTTCCGTGGCCTTGGAGGTCGGGGGTTCGTGCCTCCCGGACTATTTGGTCTTGGAGGGAGTAGCACTGCCGGATGGTGTGGTTCCCGTCTGGATGGAGGAAGCATGGCTTGTCGAGTGCTTCCAAGAGTGTTTCACCCGAGGGTTCCCCCCTCAAGCTCGGTCCCTCGAGGGCCGCGACTTCCGTGGCTGGCTGGGGTTTTGCATCATCTCGCCAATCTCGTTGACACGGGCGACGATCCAACCTCCTCAGTGAGCGGTGCTCGGGGACGACCCGCTCCTTTCCCTTCGAATCCCTCGGGAGGCGGGATCCGACTGGCACCATGAGCTGGTTCTCGGTGTCCTCAATGTCAGCGAAGCCCTCGGCAATGGTAAAAACCTGGGCCGAGGTGGTTGGCTTCATTCGAGCGAGGAAGCGGAACAGCTCGGAGGGTCTTCGAATGTCCTCAGAGAAGATTCGCATGACATCGCTGTCGGAAACGCTCGCAATGGAGTTGCGGTGGTCCAAGAAACGTCAGATGTAGTCCCGAATAGACTCGGTGGGGCCTTGCCGGACTCGGCCAAGGTCGTAGCAGGTGGCCGGGCATTGCCATGTGCCATGATAATTGGTGACGGAGGCATCACAAAGCTCATCCTACAAGTCGATGGAGTTCTTGGGTAGACCAGCAAGCCAGTTGACGGTCGTTGGCGCTAGCATGACCGGGAGATAGTTGGCCATGACGTGATCGTCACCATTTGTAGCTCGAACAGCCGTGCAATACAGCTAGAGCCACAGGGTGGGATCGGTCTTGTCGTCGTATGGCTCTATCCCCGTCGGGCAAAAACCCTTGGGCCACGTGACCTGCCAAAGCTTGGCTGTGAAGGCCACAAAGCCATCATGGCGAGGTACGGGATATGGCACGCCGTCAGGAGGTCCGTGCAACAGGTCGTACTCGTCCCGTCGCCGTATCTCCTGGCGCCTCCGATCGGCAGCACACCACTCGATGGTGTTGTGGCCATCCATCCTTTGCGCAATCACCTCGCGCAGATCTCTCGTGTGGGAGCTCCCTTGATGCTCGGTCGTGCGAGCACTCCGGGAGTATCATGCCATGCCCGTGGGGGGAACCATAGTCCTCATGGCTGCGCCCACCGTAGGACACGGGGAGGCCGAATGACCGATACTCTGATGTCGTCACGACCTCGAGGGTCGAGCACTCCTAGGGGGGCGCTCAGACAGGGCCGAGACATTAAGCTGTGCAGCAGTGGCTTGGGTCATGGCCATGGCCTTCCGGATCTCCGGGGAGTCGGGAAGACCATTGAGGGCACGCTCGATGGCGACCAAGTTGGCCGCCGACATCTGAAAAACCTGGTGCCCCTCAAACTCCATCGTGAAGTCGGACTCTGAGCGCCGGGGCTGAACGTGCGGTCGACGGGTCTGCTCGCGCCGTGCAACCCTCCCTGCGTTATGGGAACGACGCGCGCTGCGGTGAGCATCGGACTCCTGAGAACTCGTGGCCTCGTCGTCGGACACCGCCTCCGCCATCATGACGAAGTTGGCGGGCCAGCGGTTTCCAGGGATGAACACTAGTCCACGAAGCCGTCCACTCAACGTCATGCATGGGAGAGAGGCGTGGCGAATGATCCTGCTAGGGTCCTCCGCGCCAAGAGGCGCGGGAAACACCCCCAGCAACACACAAAGGCGAGGAAGATGGCCCTTGGCATGGTGAAGCAGGACGCGTGGCGCGGAGTTGAGTCGAACGCTCAATCTGGATCCAAGCATCATTTGCCCTCTGGACTGCCGAGCGAGCGGACGGGGGTTTGGGTTGCCAAACCCTAATGGTCGCATAGGGCTTGGGCGCTGAGGCCTAAGGCCGCGAGACCACACGCCTTGGCCTCGCCACCACACGCAGAGGCGTGACGGCAGGCTCCAGCTCGCCGGAGGCCGCCTAGGAGAGAGTGAGGCGACGGAAGTCGTCCGCACGGAACACCAGGGTACCAAAGACGAAGTTCTTCCCGATAGGAGCCACGAAGTCGGTGGTGAAGGAAACAGCCATCGGACCACCTCAGACGAAGAACAGCGCCCTACCTGGCGTGCCAACTGTCGACGTGTGAGTCGGCAGTCCTCCAAGGGGGTCCACGAGGAGGTAGAAGAAAGATCGATAGAGAAGCTGTCCTCCGATGGATTCGATGGTCAACTCGAATCCTAAGATGAGCCAAGAAACAAGATGCAAGGAATTATACTGGTTCAGTCATCCCGAAGGATAATAGGCCTATGTCCAATGTGTGATGTTCTTTCTTTGAGGTGGATGATGAACAAGAGTTACAAAGGTGCATGCTAGAGTTCTCTCGGATGTTTTCTCCCCCTTGGCCCCGCGCCCTGCCCTCCCTTTTATACCTCAAGGGGGCAGGTACAGATGAGCTTGGGGGCCAAGGAAGCTAAGACCAAAAGAGACAAAAGGTGGGGTACAAAGAATATCTGACAAAGTACACGTTGGTCTGCTAGGTCCTGTACACCATGGGTATCTTGTGCTCTTGCCAGCCCTGAGACGCTGCTCCTGTGCCGCCAGGTGGTGTCAGATACTACCAGGCTATCTCCTCCCTCTTCTTCCATGCCTGCCAAGTTTCTTCCCGAGGATGCTCGAGGTCGGGCGATGAGTCGGGGTCGAGAGAAGGGGCCAAGGTTGGACTCAGGGGAAGGCCGAAATCCCGAGGACACTCGGTTTGACTTCTATTGGGGTCCAATCTGGGTTTTTGAGGCACCGCAGGGTGACACTCCCACAGGTCCTGATCCATTGACATTGTCCCTGATGTTGACCATCTGTTGCGGGTAGACGAGAGAGAAGAAATGAGAGCGCTTATACTAAAGATAAGACCTTAACCCGCTTAACTACTGATCTGTTGTGAGTAGACTTTTATTGTTTAAGTTGATTAAGCAAACAACCTAGTATGGTCACATCCCCACCACTGATGTAAACCATACACCTGCACACAGCAAACAACACACGTCTAGCAGCTAATGATACTACTCTTCGGGGAAGGATTAGGTTTAGGTAACTTCAGGGAAGGTTTCACTTGATCCTCGCAGAACGCTGACTCGGGACTGCTCGTCTTACTCTTTTGCTTGAAGCTTGGGGCTAGACTAGTCCTTACATGAAGCTTTCAGTTTGTCGTCCTGACAACAGCAAGAGAGTTGGAGGGGAAAGGAGAGAAGTTTGATAAATCATTTTGCAAAGAACACCAAAGGGAGAGAAAATACATTTTCGCAAATAAGATTTTCAGAAAACCGGTCCTTAGGGTTTGACCATTTGGCTCAACCTATAGTCGAGTTGACTTTGATACCACTTTGTCACGCCCAGAAATTTAACAAAAATTTTAGACTATTTTGTGTATAAATCTCTAAAGAATCAACGAGCACACAAAACGATAAATTAATATATATAGATCCAAACGTAAATAAAGCGTAAATACTTACGAAGAGGCATTTAGTCCTCACACCGAAAAGAAAGCAACATCGAAAAGGTGACGATCCTAGTGGGGCTTTAGCTCCACTCCACGAGCAAAACTCAAATGGGGTATAAGCCTTGGTCTTGTAACTTCGTCTTTAACTCAGAAGCACTACACTTCTGAAAAGGAGGAATATAGCAAGACTGAGTACAACCACCATAGTCAGAACGCCACACCAATGATGTAGTCATGCAAGAGGAGATAAAGGGAGAGTTGTGACTATTTGCATAAAGGTGGTTGTAAACATTTACATTTGAAAATAGTAAAAGAGTTGATTAATTATGCTAAGATTAATCTTCACCGAACAACGCTATACCACGTTGAACAGGCCTAACCAATCCACCGAACTACACCGAGTTCATTAAGTCAAGTTAATTAATAGTGTGGAACTAATCATGGTGAAGCTGGTCGATCGCCCATAACTGCGAGCATGGCTATTCGAATAGTTTTACTCTAACCAGAGGTGCACAATTGTATCCACAAGATACAATCCACCGTATATCACTGTCCCACGCAGACATGTCACCATGCGAGTGATTGTGATAAGACCCTTAGCATAACTTCTCCTAACCAAGCACACCATGCTAAGGTTTCACCCCACCCGTAAACCGGGGTGGGCAGGCCCCCATGCGTCGCAGTGAATCCGACAGCCAATCTGCCCGTAACCCGGACCGACCCAACTCCATCACGACCACCCTCGCCTGGGAACATTAGAAAGGGAAAAGATATACTATAAGTCCAGCAGTTGCCCACGCTTGCTCATGGTAAGCACGATAATTATAAGTCTTTTAGGGCTTCCCACGAACTAGTCCTTAATTGCCATGGGTGTGACAAATAGAACCATACACCCACAACCCACTATTTAGCCATGTTTTAGTTGAGTAATCACGACCATTGAACCATGATCTATAGTCTCAAGCTTGAAGCTCATCAAGATGTTAAATGTAAATAGTGTGATTATTCCATTAGTGAGTTAATAGTAATTAAGCGGGGCTATGCTTACATAATTCTAGCTAGGTAACACAAGTGACATAAGCTAGTCAAATTATCACCCAATATTTAACAAAGAAAGGGTATCAAGTAAACAAGGCACAAGCAAGCAGATATGTAGTCCATGTCGACGAGTGGTCGATCAATCCTCCAAGGGGGCTACCCTGTTAGTGATATGCCCTAGAGACAACATGGATATGTTGGATATCATAGTCAATATTTATGTATTAATGAATAAAGTGTTATTCCGTTTCATGAAATAGACAACTTGTATTGATCAATAAGTATGTGACTTATTCATGAAACTCTTTATATGAATCTATTTCTAAATGATCCCTGATCATATATATCATATATATGGAACGAATATGATTCTAAGATCAGCACGTGTATTGATTGATGATCATGTCTCATGGATCATGGTATGAAGATACCAAATCAATAAACGTGAACACATGTTAGAGAACATGTTTTTGGATAGACCCACCTTGAGACACTACAGAGAATTAATGTGTCATTAGTTAGTGTCAAGTAGTGTTCGTGCAAAGTCCTTAGAACTGAGGTCATCATGGATTCCAACATGTATAATGGCTTACTTAGGGACTACCAAACGCTACACCGTAACTAGGTAGTTATAAAAGTAGTCTTCGGGTTTGCTATGAACATGTAGTGGGATATGAATGATCAAGATGGAATTTGCCCCTCCTATAGGAGTGTCACGCCCGGAAATTCATCCCAAATTTCCAGACTATTTTATATATTAAATCCCTTTCCAGGAATCAACCAGGGTACATAAAATGATAAATTAATACACAAATCCAAACGTAAAATAAAGAATAAAATAAAAATACTTACTGAAGAGGCTCTTGGTCCTCACACTCAAAAAAGACAGTAACGAAAAAGAAAGACGATCCTAGCGGGCTTCAGCTCGACTCCACAGGCAAACTCAACTAGGGTCTGAGCCTTGGTCTTTTACACCATCTTCAACTCAGAAGCACTACACTTCTGAAAGGGGGAAAATCACAAGGCTGAGTACAACCACCGTACTCAATAAGCCACACCGAGAAATGCAGACGTGCAAGGGAAGACAAAAGTAACTTGGGCTATTTTGCATAAACATGGTTTAGAAACATTTAATGTTTAAAAAACAATAAAACGGTTGATTAAGTTGAGTCATGTTTTATCCTCCACTGAACAACATTGTCCCACGTTGAACAGGCCCAACCATTCCACCTGAACTAACCAGATCCATTAATTCCAATTATCAAATAGTGTGGGACTAATCATAGTGAATCCGGTTGATCGCCCACAACCGCGAGCATGACTATTCGAATAGTTTTACTCTGATCAGAAGTACGCAACTTTACCCACAAGACACGATTTCACACATGTTACCATGCCCCAAAGTACCACCATGATACTGCAAAGGAGAAAATTATGACAAGACCTTTCGCATAACTCTCTCTAACCAAGCGATACCACACCAAGGTTTCGCCCCCACTCCCCTAAGGGCAATGGGCAGCCCCCTTGCGTGTCGTGGTGAATCCGAAGCCGATCAACCCTTTTAACTGGGGCCGACCCAACTCCATCACGCCCACCCTCACTAGGGTACGTCGGCCAGAGAAAAACTATACTACGAGTCAAGCAGTTGCCCATTCTTGCTTGTGGTAAGCGGGCAATTCCTCCAGAGTTTCCCATGAACAGGTCCTTAATTGCCATGAGTGCTACTATCCAAAACCATGTATCCACATCCCACCATTAAGTCATATTTTAGTTGAGAAACTTATGACCAGTAGAACATGGCCAGGTGTTTCAAGCTTACAGCTCATCGGACACTAGAATAAATAATGTAATTATCCCATTTAATGAACTAGTGGTAATTAAGCATGGCTAAGCATAAATTCTAGATAAAATCAACATCAGTGACTAAAGTTAGTCAATTTATCACCCAAGGTTAACAAAGGACGGATAACAAATAAATAAGTCTCAAACAAGTAGATAGGTAATCCATCATTTCATGTAATTAGCAAAGCAATGCAATTTTATTTGTAAACCGTAAAACATTTATAAAAATAGGATCAATATGCTTCAAGGAAAGTGTGACTTGCCTTGCTTCTTCAAACAAACTTCTGGAGTCTTTTCCTTATGAGCGCGAACTCCAGAAACGACAGAATCTACACGCTGGCACACAAAACGAGGAAAAACCCTAATAAAAACCAAATAACACTACATATAAAGTAAACAAACATGTATATCTCAATTTTAGATAAATTACCCAAATTGGAGTTCGAATGGATTAGATATGAATTTTAGAATTTTTGGACCATTTAAATGAATTCGGAAATTAAAATAATTTATTGCGTAATTTTTAATTATTTTTCAAAGAAAAAAGGCTCGGGATGACGTTAGCAAAACAAGGGTCGGCATCGCGAGCACGGCGCAGATGACATCGCAACCGAGGGCGATGTCGCAGACCAAAGGCGACGTTAGCGCGCGGTGGCGGCGTGGTCTATGGGCCGGTCCACCGTGGACTGGGTCCACGGCGGTCCACGGGCGGGCGCGTCACATGGCACCGACGTGGCATCGACGTGGCAGCCACGCGGCCTCCACGCAGCGGCCACGTGGGCGACCGGATGGACGGCCCAAATCTATCCCAAGACAAATTGGGCGGCGGAGGATGAAAGGGAGGGGCGGCGCAGTCGTCGGCGCGGGCGGGGGCGGACGGGAGAGGTGCGGATATGACCGACATGTGAGGCCCACCTCTCGACGGCTCGGGGTGAGTGGAGGGAGGCGATGACGAGGCCCACCGGTCGGTGGCTCGGGGAGCGGGGAGGCAAAATGGACTTTGGCGCGCGCGGGAGGGATCCGGGCCGTAGCTGGGCGTAGCCGAGGGAGGAGAGAGAGGCGATGGCGTCGGCGGGCCGTGAGGGACCCAAAAGCGGACTTGGGTTGTTTCCCCCAAATCGGGGGAACTTTAATTTGTTTTTTCTATTAAATTAATCGGCTAAATGATCTTTAAATTTTTTATAAATGCTTTCGGTGCTCAAATAACTCCAAGAAAAATCCTGAAAATATATGAAAACCCAAAGTATTTAATAAAAATATCACTAGCTCATTTAATGATTAATTTATGTATTTAAATAATTATTAAATTGTTCTTGTATTATTAAAATTATTTACGGAGCTCCAAAATTTCACAAAAATTTCGAGAGATTATTTTAGGACATGGAGAATATTTCAAAAATATTTCCAGCCATGGTTTTTAAAGGAAAATTTAATTTTCTTATTTTATTCACTTGATTACTTTGCTTTCATTTTATTTATTTTCTAGGAAATGATTTATTTAATGATTTTTAATCCTAACAAAAATCGGGCTATGATAGGGAGAGATATCTCTCGCGCCCTCTATGTAATGGATTATGGAAGTGCATGGCCATACCGAGTTGATTGAGGAGTCAATCAACGAGATAGATAATTTAATACGAGATTAAGTGAATGATTAAGCTATTGATAGGATGACACGTGTCTTGCCTATAGCTTAATTGGTATCATGAGGCAAAGGGATTTGTGCACACATTACAGGTTTAGCCGATATGATCTTTGTGTATACTTTGGTGTTAATACGTTTTGCTAGGGGCTGCTGTTGACAGGTCGGCCGAGAAGTGTTCTTAGGTCGTAACCAAGCATACATGAACCTACATGGTCGCACACTTAACGGGTTGGAACATGTCTTCGAGTTTGACTCGGATAAGGCTCAGTTTGGATAGGGATTCGATGAGGTATAGAATGTCGAGGGCCCTCTAGGCCTAGTCAGCTAACTCTATAAATAAAGGGGCAAGGGGTGGAGATCGCCGTCGGACAAGCTATTCACATTAGACTCGAATCGAGGATCTTCCACGAGCAAACCCTAGTCACTGCCTTTGAGCCAAACCCTAAGCGTGCGTCAAGTGCTAGCACACAGGCGTTCGGCGTTCCACCCCTGGATGTGTGGATACCGGTAGAGACACTGCTACGTTGCGGTGTTGGTCGGTGAGGATGTCGGGAGATCGGCAACATGGTTGGTGAGGTGGTCGAGAGATCGGCGACGTGGTCGGCGAGGTGGTTAGGAGATTGGATCGTGGTCGGCAGTTGTGGTCAGTGAGCTGGTCGGGAGATCGGATCGTGGTCGGCGAGGTGGTTAGGAGATCGGTTCGCGGTCGGCAAGACGATCGAGCGGTCGGACCGTGGTGATCGGCTACTTCCGCAATCTCCCTGACGTGCGTACGTTGGACCGACTTCTCCAACGTAGTCTTCCACTGCTCTACACATCAATTGGTAACAATCTATAGATGGTTGTAAACATTTGTAGTTGCAAACAGAAAAAATAGTTGATTAATTAAGTCAAGATTAATTCTTCATAGAACAACGCTACACCACGTTGAACAGGCCCAACCAAACCACTTGAACTAAACCAGTTCATCAAGTCAAGTTAATTAATAGTGGGACTAATCATGGTGAAGCCGGTCGATCGCTCATAACCATGGGCACAGCTATTCGAATAGTTTTACTTTGGCCAGAGGTGTACAAATGTACCCATAAGACATGATTCTACACATGTTGTCATGTCCCAAAGTACCACCATGGTACTGCTAAGGGGGAAATCGTGACAAGACCCCTTGCATAACTCTCCTAACCAAGCACACCACACTGCAGGTTTCTCCCCACCCATAAATCCAAGATGGGCAGTCCCCCTTGAGCTTAGGTGAATCTGGAAGCCACATAGACCGTCGCAGGGTCCATCCAAACTCTATCACACCCACACTTGCCTAAGAATGTCAGAAAGGGAAGAGCTATACTACAAGTCCAGTAGTTATCCACGCTTGCTGGTGGTAAGCACGATAAATCATTTAGTGTTTCCCGTGAACCGTTACTTAATTGTCATGGGTGCGACAAGCAAAACCATGTACCCACATCCCACCAATAAGCCACATTTTACTTGGATAATTACGACCAATAGAACATGGCCAGATGTCTCGAGCTCGTGGCTAATAAAGATGTGTTGATGAGAAATCTTTCCCACGCGTTGGCCTGGGAGATCTGCTTAATTCCAGTGCAGGTTCATCCTTGGCTACCTTTGATGAATTAGGCGTGCCAGCTGGTTTGATCTGTTAACCAACAAGAAATAATAAACATATACATGCGTTAAGGTTAAGGTTAGATCCTACCGGATCGGCTAAAGGAATCAATTTACACATATTTGCTATCCCAAAACACATTTAAACTAAGTGATTGGGATAGATCGGCTATGCCGAGACAGTATAAATCACTTAGTCTAAATATACATCATGGTAACGAATATATGCATTTAAAACCTAGCGGATGCTGCATATCTAACGTGGATCGGCTATTACTCCGATACATCTTATGAAAAAATATTAATCTAACCTAAATACGTTAAACCTAGATCAATCGGCTATCAGCTGATGCCAACAGATTGATACTGGCTTAAGGCATTTAACCAAGTTAAGATCTTAATATAAGAGGCAGCTTTAATATATCTAATAGTAAATGATGCTAAAAGATAATTAAAACAGATAAGGCCGGCTGAAACCCCGACACTCTCTAATAATAAACATCTTGTCGAATAGATCTTAATAATTCTAAGAGCAACTTAATAGGTCATGATGATGCAGCATTAAGTACAAAAAGAAGTACTAGATCTATATAAACCGATGTAAACCCCTTGAGACGGTGGATACAGCATATAAACTAATTTAACATCTAGATCTAGATTTATCGGCTACTGTCCCCCGAGAGAAACGAGCCGATGGCAAGATAGATCTAGATATTACCCTAGATTATATGCCGTATATGATAAATTGTGCAGTCTATGATATTAAATCTAGAGTATCATGACGATGTAAGCACTAGATTCGACGATACAGACTGCTAATGACAAGCATTTACCTTATTCGGGGGTCGAGATCGATGCAGCCCGAAGCGGGATCAAGAACTCGTCTAAAAGAAAAGGTTTGGCGATGCGCCGAGTTTGTATTGATGTGTGTGTTGTTTAAAAAGAGCTTTCGGGTCTTATTTATACCCAGGCATAACAATATCCGTGTAAGACACGGTTTCTATCTTATCTACTATTTAAAATACGACAATATATCGGGATACAGCCCCAATGTCGTATCAAAAGGAATATATAAACAAAACCCTATTTTACAGATACAATTATCGTTACAGGACTCTATCCATAGATGGCAATATCTTAACGAACATTTAGGAACCGAATCTTCCTTTTATCTTCAAGCTTCTTTATCGGAAACGGTTCCATCTTCTTCCCTGAATCGGAATCGGCTATCGGCTATCCCTATCCGATTCGGCCTCTGTCGACTCGCCTCCCAGCCGATTTAATCGTGGCCGATGCGGTCTCTGTTTCCCCCGCAGATCACTTTCCCAATCCAATTCCGCTTCAAATCCAACCTTGAACTTAGGGATTTAGTTACCAAATTTGGTGGTTAACACATGCCCCCAAGTCCGTGATAAGATAATATCGCAGATTTGCTGCTTTTCGAATTCCCACGCAACTCCCATCCTATTCCGTCTCGGTTGTCAAGAAATCTCTTTAAATAGCACCCGCCTTGCGCCGAACTAAGCCACGCCGTCACTTTCGCATCCTCAAGCCCTAGCCAATAAACTCTTCGTCTCCTCGGTGACCTCGTTGGAACCCGAAGCACGACCTCACCAACAAACCCTTCCGCAGCGACGATCCCACTCATCAATGGCGTCCTCAAGCACTCGTTTCGACGCAGCCCAAGCGGAATACCCAGAGGTAAGTTTCATCGACTACTGCCCTTTACTCCTTGCAACTTGGATTTTATCTTTTGTAATCTTGCTTTTCCATCCTTTAAATCGCAGCACCTCGCCCACCAAATCGCCATTCCAGACCTTGTTAGCCCTAATCAGTTCCTGTTAAGGTCGATCGGCAACTTAGACCCTAGCGAGTTTATTAATGCCGAAACAAACCGGATTCCCTTCAGATTTTCCACTCCTGACCTAGCCCATTGGTCTGGTGCTTTAAAGTCTTGGCCCTCAACAGATAAATCTTGGCCAGCTTGGTATTCATGAATGTCGGCTAGGCAGCAAACCCACTGGACTGAACTTGGTATAAGCCAATGCCTAGCTCTGACAATAGCAGACATATCAAAGGACGAACCCCTCCTATCGGCCGCCACTTACTTCTAGTCAAACACGCTAAATGCGTTTTTATTTAGACAAGGGCCGATGACACCAACCCTCTTGGATGTAGTGATGATCATGGGATTGGATATAACATCCACAGTAGACCCAGCCGGTCTCAATATCAAGTGCTCCCATAATTTTAAGACCCAAAGCATAGGGGGCTGGAGCAGCTTCATATCAATGAACATGAAAGACGGCCCAATCTCTGAGAGAGAACACACAGCTTTCCTCTTAATGTGGCTAGAAAAATTTGTCTTCTGTGGATCGAGCTTTAGGCCGACTAGCAACTGGCAGCACATAGCCGAAGCCTTGGTGAGCAAAAAACAAGTTCCCCTGGGAAAATACCTGCTCGGCTACTTGTACTAGATGCTAAGTAATGCATCGGCTCGGCTGGCTTCCAAGCAAGCCGTCAACATAGGAGGGCCCTAGTGGCTGCTGCAGTTGTGGCTAAATTTCCACCTCTATCGGGTTGAAAAAAGGCCGACCCCATTGGAAGCCGATTTCCCTTTAATCGAGCCACGGTTAGAAGATGATGAAGAAGTGACCACCCGCCGATGCCTGCCATATGGGGAAGCAGCAGCAACCTATCCTGGATCCAAGCTAACAGCCGATCATTTCAGAAACTGGTTCGACAACCTGTACAGTGGCTTCTCAAGTAGCTCGAGGATATGGTTTGCTAATGAAAATTTTGACAGATTCAAACTCCCAGATGATCTCCAGCTGGATGAGCTTAACTCCAAGGGATATGAAAAACCAAGGGATTTGTTCCATCAATCGGCCTCCATGTACCTGACCATCATCAACCCGGAAATGACTCCATCGATAAGTGTCTTTTCTTCTTAGCTCTCTTCAATCGCTTCTTATATTATTGACTAATCAAGCCTTATTCCCTTGCAGACAAACGATGCTTCCTCTCCACACACAAGTAACACGGGGGTGGCAATCCTTTATGCCCCCAGCGTGCTATCCGGTGGCTGCGGGCTAGCCCCATCAGTCATTGGCTTCCATGTGCCGAAGGTGGCTACACTGCTTCACGGCCAAACCTGTGCACCGTTGCAACGGCTGAAAAGGGTGACGTCCTCGGCTGCTACTACTCCGGCTGCAGAGAAAAGAAAACGGGCTTCAAAGAAACCGAAAACAACTTCAGCCGACGACTTGCCCCCAGTCGATCCGGATGTGGACGCGGCCCTTGAAGAAGAAATTAGGGACGAGGAAATGGAGCAAGTCGTCAATGCTACCGCAGTCGAAACGAGCTCTTCGGACAAGTATGCTCAGACTCCATTGGCTGAGCAGACCATCGAACAAACTCCAAGCCCTCCGAAACGCATCCCTCGCTCCCAGCCGGTAAGCGTTTTTCATCGTTTAGTCTCTTCATATTTTCCATTATGATTCATCGGTTTTCTATGTCTGTAGGCAAAGAAACTAGCCGCCAAGAAGAAAACAGCTC
This sequence comes from Oryza australiensis, assembly GCA_019925245.2. NCBI lineage: Eukaryota > Viridiplantae > Streptophyta > Magnoliopsida > Poales > Poaceae > Oryza > Oryza australiensis. The sequence continues at coordinate 2,814,551 of JAIFGZ020000016.1, read as the reverse complement.
CTCCTCCTTTGGTAAGTTCTATTACCCTTCATTTCCTTCTTACTAGCACAGCCGATTTGTGACTTGCATCTTTTTCAGCCTTCCCGTGCTCCAACACCTGCCCCCCATGTATCAAGTGAGCCCACCCGATGGCCGCAGGTGATGGTGACGCCGAAGATGTGGCTACCTCAGTCCCAGCCATCCGTGTAAGTTTTGTTTAACTTTGTAAATCGGCTCATCAGCTTTGTCGACTCTCCTAACCGTTTCCTAACTTGCAGTCTGTAGCCGATCTTCTAGACTTGGACCTCTCCGAATTTCTTGATCCTGATGAGGGCGCCGATAAGGCCATGGTGGTGTCGGATGAGGAGTTGCGGGCAACCTTGTCAGACATAGCCAAACGGCTAGAGTGCTCCCTCGACTTCCTGGTCACCGACTATGGCTCGATCCATAGTCGGTTTGAGGACATCCAGGACCGGCTACCAGACCAGCTGGCCGACATTATTGCACCAGCCACGTTTATGGAGGCGCATCGGCACAAGTTCGAACGCGCTAAACAAAGAATAGCCGATCGCCGAGAAAACCAAGCGTTGGCGGCCACCATCAAAGCTAGTCAACAAGAAATCATCATCGAGAAGGCCAAGTTTGATGCTTTGAAGACTGAGCCAATCGCCGAACTTGATCGGCTTCGCAAGCGTCGGGAGGAGCTGATAGCCGAACTTGCCGACGTCGAAGCTGATATTGTGGTCAAGGAATAACGCGTGGCCAGCCTGCCGAAGGAGATCGAGGACCAAGGAACGAAGATCAAGGCGGCCGTGTCACATATATCCGACATGGCCAGGGCGATGAAGCCGATCCCAGGGAACGATGTAGCCGACGCGAAGGCCATTGAAGAGATAGACGGGATCTGTCGTAAGGCGATATCGGCCATCACCACCTCCCTTTCGCGCTGAGCTACTTGTAATAGTTGGCTAGGCATCCTTTACTTAAACTTTTGATGCATTTTGTAATTGGCTCAAACTTCCTCTGTAATCGGCTGGTTGCAACTTATTCATATATATACTTGCCGACTACTTCTTCAATGTTATTCGTATGTATACTGCCGATTACTTCAAACTTGTTTGAAGGCTTCAAAAATTTGGCTTCACAAACTTTGAAAAATTCGCTCTGCCCTCTTGATATCACATTGTATTGTATATGCCCCCTAATTTTGTTGATGGTGTTTTTAGCATTAACAAAATTATCAAATCAAACATCTTGTCGTTGTCGGGTAAGCTGAGCCGATGTAGAAAAAGTAGGGAAAAAACTTGGCGTAAAAACGTCCTAAAGGCGATGCATGTGTTACAATGCATCGGCTAACACGAATCGGCACAACCATAGCCGAATCATGAGTTGATCCATACACTTGGGTAATATTTCTTTAAATATTTGCCGTTCATAGCCCTCCCAAACACCTCTCCATCCAAACCTTCTAGCATATAAGCTCCTTTAGAGACGCATTTGTGGATCTTGAATGGTCCCTCCCAATTTGGTGACCATTTGCTGAACTTATTGTCTCTTGACCCGATCGGCAATATCAATTTCCAAACGAGTTTGCCCTCTTCGAAAGACTTAGGCACAACCTTCTTGTTATAATGGCGGGCTACTCATTCCTTATCTCTTGTTACCTTTTCCAAGACCCTCATCCATGACAACACCAGATGTTCTGATTCATCTACCATGAGATTGTAGTAATCATCGGTTGTAAGCTGATCTTGTAACTGAATTTTTCTCGAGCCGATGATGTTCTCCCACGGCAGGACTGCTTCATGTCCATAAACCAATTTATATGGTGGGACTTGGATTGATCCGTGGCAAGCCATCCGATAGGCCCAAAGTGATTCGGCTAATCGGTTGTGCCATTGCTTAGGATATTCAGCGATCTTCCTCTTTATCAGCTTGATTAGCCTCTTGTTTGAGGCCTTTGCCTGTCCGTTAGCCTGAGCATAATACAACGAGAATTGAGCAACTTGATGCCCATGCCATCGGCAAACTGAACAAACTCGTCCGATATAAAGATAGATCCTTTATCTGTTGTTATTGTTTGAGGGACACCGAATCGGTATACGATGTGCTCCTTAACAAACTCGATTGCGTCCTTTGAATCAACCTTCTTTAAAGGAATTGCTTTCACCCACTTTGTGAAATAATATGTTGCCACCAGTATGAATTTATGTCCCTTGCTCGAGGGTGAATTGATCTAGCCGATCATGTCGATTCGCCAACCTCTGAACGGCCAAGGCTTGATTATTGGGTTCATAGCCGATGCTGGTGCCCTTTGTATAGCTCCAAACTTCTGACAATCCTGGCAGCCCTTGTAGTACTTGAAATAATCCTCCAGCATCATCGGCCAAAAATACTCTGCTCTCCAAAGTAGCCATTTCATCTTGTGAGCCGATTGATGTGTGCCGCAGATCCCTTCATGCACCTCTCTGATAGCTACCTTGGCTTGATCAGCACTGAGGCACTTGAGCAACACTCCATCAATCATCCGATAGTATAAATCTTCATCAAGCAAGACATATCTCAAAGCCTTGTAGCGCAACTTCCTCGAAGCCGACTGGGAGGGGTTTTGCAGATAGTTGTAAACTTCAAACCTCCAGTCGTTGGCTGTCATGTTGGCAATCTCTATCTCGACATTTTTTGTCATCGGCCTGTAGCCCGATGCCCCTTGAGCTAAATCATTGACTTCTGCATTCTGCTCTCTGGGGATGTGTTTTGATGTTACTAGCCAAAAGTTGTCCATCAATTCTCGGCATTGTTGATAGTAGACCATCAGCGCATCATTTTTGCACTCGTATTCCCCTGACAACTGGCTGATGACCAACAGTGAATCTCCCATTATTTCGATGGCGTCGGCCTCAACTTCCTTAAGAAGATGTAATCCCTTAAGCACTGCCTCATATTCGGCTTGATTGTTTGTGGCATGGGGTTGATTGAAAAGGCAAATTCGAAGCTTGCCCCCTTGGTGATATGATACCAAGCCGATACCGCATCCATTCGTGCAAACCGAGCCATCAAAAATCAAAGCCCAAGGCATGATCTCCACCGAGCCGATTGAACCATCCCTGTGTTCTATGATGAAATCGGCTATGGCTTGTCCTTTAACTGTCCTGGGTGCCTGATATCTTAAGTTGAATTCCGTTAAAGCAAAAATCCACTTCCGAACTCGTCATTTGAGTACGGAGCCGATAGCATATACTTGACTACATCGGCTTTGCATACCACTGTGCACTCGTTGGACAATAAATAATGCCTCAACTTTGTACATGAAAAATACAGGCAAAGACATAATTTCTCCACTGGTGAATACCTTGTCTCTGCGTCCAGCAGTCATCGGCTGAGATAAAAGATGGCCTTTTCTTTTGTTTCGATCTCTTGAATCAGGTGGACTTGTCGTCGGCTGATAGGTACAGTTTGAATGGTACCCCTTTTTGCGGAGAAATTAAGACTGGGGGTGAGCTCAAGTAGTCCTTGATACTGTCCAATGCTTTCTGCTGCTCTACCCCCCAAGTGAATGCTTGATTGGCCTTTAGCCGAAGCAATAGTGTTAACGGCTCCATCTTTTTCGAAAGATTGGTTATGAATCACCTTATGAAATTGATTTTGTCGATCAAGGATTATAGTTGCTTCTTGTCCTTTGGAGGTTGTATCGTTTTGATGGCATTAATAATCCTTGGTGTAACTTCGATCCCTCTCTCATGAACAAGAAATCCTAAAAATTGCCCGGCCGACATGCCGAACGCGCATTTGTTTGGAACAAGGTGTGCCGCTGATTTTGCTCGGCCTTCTCCATTTGTGTGCTGAGCACACGCTGCACAATGAGGCTGTCATAGCGTTCCGCATCGACGCACCAATATGTTCTTCGTTCCCTCATCTTTATCTCGCATGGTCGCCGCAAGCAAAGCAAGTGTATCTTCATCAAAATCACTAGCCGAGGAATACTCACCATCATCTTTTACTACCAAAACACGCTTGCCGGGCAATCCACCGGACATGCCCATAGCCCTTGCAACATGACATTGGACATCTCTTGTTCTTCCAAGTGGATGCAACGAAGAAGCACTCGCGGCGGGCTCTGGGCTGTCTTAGTCGGTGCACTAACAGTGGGACACGTGGCTTGTCGCTGGATGGAGAAGGTGCCGACCGCCGGGGTGTGAAAGATGGTGAAGGAGTAGAAGGCGTGTGTGGCAGCCATGATGTCGATTTTCCCGCGAAACATTAGTCTTGGCACTAGCACATCGTCCCGCACTTTCCTTTCAGCTTTGCAAGCAAGATGAAACAATCGAGTCATATTAGTGTAATCTTTGTAGTCCACAATGTCATAGATCTCACGGTTTAGACCACCCAAAAATCTAGCCATAGCAAGATCCTCGACTCGTCTAAATTACAGCAAGCATGCCCATTTGTAATTCCCGATAATATTCCTCTACACTTTTAGCACCTTGCCTCAATTGTTGCAATTTATTTAACAAATCACGTGCATAGTAAGAAGGAACAAATCTAGCCCGCATGACCCGTTTCAAAGCATCCCAAGTCTGTGGCATGTTGTTAGGATTTTTCTTGCCATGTTCTATCCACCACACAGAGGCGAAAGCAAGTGAACTCACTAGTAGCAGCTCTAACTCTAGAGTTCTTAGGGAATTCATGGCATGCAAATTTTTGATCAACAAGAATCTCCCATGTAATGTATGCATCGGGATCATATTTTCCATCAAAAGGAGGTATCTTAAATTTGACTTTAGAAAAAGCATCTTCATTGTGTACCTCTCGTCGGCGGTGTTCTCCCATGCCTCTAAGGTTGTTACGTAGCCGACGGCGATCACGAGCGTTGCGGTCATCATGTTCGGTGTCGGCGTATAGTCACCATCGAAGTTGTCCTCACCGTACTCACCATCAACGTCGTCTTCATCATGCCGATCATGGCCCCGAGCATTGAGGTTATCAAAATGTCTCACAAGTGTAGCAAGGCTGGTGTCAATACGCGTGACCGATGCCTCCAACCCGGCGAGCCTGGTTGTGGCATCGATTTGTGTGGCCTCCAATTGCCCGATCTTGTCATTCGTCACCGCAGATCCGCATCAAGTCCTTCGTGTGCCACTTCACTTCCCTTGCAAAATGTTGTATGATGCGTCCGGTGCGTGGAGAATGGGATGCACCTTCTTCTTCCTCCGAGCCTGCCATGGTTAATATAACAAAACAAAAACGAAAACAGCTTGACAAGAATTAATCCCTACAACTATTGGGGTGTGGCTACCGAAAGGCGCTCGCTCTCGCTTATCTCACAAGTTCTTACCAGTTCTTACCATGCTCACGGGAGGGGTGACGACAACCGACAAGTCTACAACCGTGGAACGAGGTGTATCGGCACCGTAGCAACAAGGCTCGTTGTCAAGCGTAGTCGTATGTGTGGAGCTATAGGAGGGCTGAAAGTAATGCACAAGGAAGTACTAGCAACCACGTTAGTCAAAGCAAATTGAGTAAACGCTCAAGGTCGGTACCGTGCTGGTCCTAGGCTAGACGAAATAGAGACGCGAGCCTAACCACAAAGGACGCCACAAGATACAAACCCAAACAGACACGATCACGGGAAGGTGGAGACAAAGGGGACTAAGGGGAAGGAGACAAAGGAGACAAAGGAAAGGTTCTCACGAGTCGGCCCCTTTCTTTCTTTTTTTTGCTCTTTTTTTCTCTTTTTTTCTTTTTTTTTTTGTTGTTCTCTCTCTAGTGCTGAGGAGAGAGATGCGACTTTTTTATTTTTATTTTTTTGATATTTTTTCACAACCAGGGGCACACTAGAACCAACCAAAAAAATTCTTAGCTCAAACGGACAAAAAATGAGGCACGTGGAATTTTTCAAAGTTTTACCGAAAGGGGTTCAAGCTTCTCGCCACGAAAACAGAATTTTGCAAGCGGAATTTGGCGATTTTAAGATTGCCGAACTCAGCGAAGCCGGGAACAAACAGATGTAACTTTTTCTGTAGATGTCCGTAGATATCTTATTTGCCTAATTTCGAGCCCGTATGAGAAAGATATCACCGTTTTAAGGCGGCAACTCGAATCAGGGTTCTATTTCCTTTCTTGCGATGGCTGGATCAAAGGCAAGACAGATTACAGACGGAAACGAGATCAAATTATGGAAGGAAAGTAATTGGTGGGTGACAGCGATGGTGGTGATGACGGCTAAAACAAAGGTGATGGCGGCGATGGTGAAGGTGGCGGTATGTGGTGTCAAGAACTCGAAACTCTAATCGCCTAAACACTAAGACCAAGACATTGACACAACTATGCAATCGAAGACTCAACAAGCCCTAACTAAGCAGTCCTAGTAAAAAAGGCTCAAAGGGTTTTTAGGACTGAGCTAATCTACTATTTTTTTGGCTTTTTCTGGACTATAGGAAACAAAATTAAACAACGAAGGGCAAAAAAAATCTCTCACCGATCAACCGCGCTCTGATACCAACTGATGCGATCCCGCTAGGGTTTAGTCCCGATCTTTCGATGAGAGGTGGAGGATAACTCGATTGGGGAATAGAGGCGACGTTCACGGCCCGACTACAACCGTCCAAGGACGATGCGCCTTAGCAACCGATACACGTCTCTAATGGTTGACGCGATCTTGCGGTGCGCGACAACCCGGCCACTAGGGCACTTGTCCGCAAGCAATCGAAGAACAAGCAAGAACAAGTAAAACAAGCACTGAAATTGCTATATATTAAGATGAAAGATTCAATCTGAATACACGATATGGTGGAGTTCGAAGACAAACAGACGGACGGTCTAGCCGACACGCGCGCTGTGTGCAAGTAGCAAAAGGCTAACTCTAATCAACAAAACCCGCCCTTCTTGGTGGCGGCTGAAGGATTAAGTAGAGGGGAGAGACGACCACAGGGGTGCCGGAGTCGTGCTAAACCCTAGGACGCGCCCTAATGGGCCCAACTTGATACACGGCCCATTGGGCCAAAAGAGGTGACGCAGCACCAAAGACAGAAAACACTCGGTAGAAAAAGAACAATTGCGGCCGCTCCAGGACAGATATTGACATGGAGCTGGATCCATTTGAAAGTAGACTTGATAACCTTTCCATCAAGTACTTGCACGCCCAAATCGGAGTTTGCATGAAGTCGTGGCGGCCGTTAGAACTTGGCACCGTGCTGCAGTCCGAATCCACCCCGTGCGAATCCTCTTCCCGTTGGATCCTCTCCATCGTTCCGAGTAAAACAAAAGTGCACGCGCCTCCGTGGTATAAAGAAGAGGAACATAAACTTAAGAATGAACTCACCCGATGGTTGAGTTGACGTGCACGAGCGCGGGTTATTGGGCCATGAAGTTGTACGTGTGGAGGCGTGGATGTATCGGTAGTATTGATGTCCTCATCACCATGTAATTAGCAAAACATACAAAATATTTACAAACAGTAAAACATTTTGTAAGATAGGCTCAACATGTTCAAGGGGAAATGTGTGCCTTGCCTTTCTTCTTCAATTAATCTTCTGAACTCTTTTCCTTAGGTCGCGACCTTCCGAACGACAAAATCTAAACACTAGCACACAAAACGAGGAAAAAACCTAATAAAAACCAAGGGAACTGTACATGAAAAGCAAACAAACATGTAGAGCTCAATTTTAGATGAATTTTGCAAGTTGAATGGCTCAATATGGAGTTCGTATGAAGTTATAAATTTTAGAAGTTTTGAGTCAATTAAATAAAATTTTAGAATTAAACCGATTTATTGTGTAATTGATATTTATTTTCTTAAAGGAAAAAAGACGATGCTGACATCAGCAAAGAACGCTGGTGCCGACACGCGGTCCCCACGCATCCGCAGCTAAAGAGAGACTGGCCAACCATGGACCGAATCCACAGAGGCATTAGCGCTGCGCACTGCGTGGCAGCCATGTGGTGGCTACAACGACTCGGCAGGATGAGGTGGTGCTAACATGGCGCCACGGTGGCACCTACGCGGGACGACACTGGTAGGCCACGCGGACGGTCCAGATTCGCCCCAAGGTGAATCAAACTGCCGGGGCAAGCGGGGACGGGACTCGCCGGCCGACCGGCTGGCGAGTGGCGATGCGTGGCCCGATGGTCGCTGGCGGCAGCCACCAGTGCGGCGGCGCACACGGGGAAGCGGCAGAGGAGGGCAAGGAGGAAGGGAAGGGGGCCCGAACAGCGAGGGCGGAGGTGGGCGAAACCCGGTGGAGTGCACGAGACGCATTGAAGGTGAGGTCCCAGCGATGGCCCATGAGCAAGGAGCGGCGGACAAGGACAGCCGTGACTTGGAGAAGGAGAATGAGGTAGTTATGGTGAGAGAGGAGGCACGGCGCGACATGAAGTGCCGGTTGAAGATGGGGCTCACGACGAAACTCATCGGGGAGCGCGATGAGGCTAGTTCGATCGGCTCCCAATGACGGGGAAGTGGCGACGGAGGGGCGTCTCGATGCAGCGAAGCAAGAGGCGACGGCGGCCTATCTTGGGGTGGCTTTGGTCTAGGAGGCAGAAGTGGCAGAGGCGGCGTTATGACAGCTGGTTGAGGGAGTAGAGCGACGACCAGGGTACGGCACGACGTTGCGATGCCGGCGGCAGTGGTTGCACGGTGCGGCAGAAGCTCTAGCGGTGGCAGTGCACGACCAAAGGACGACGACGAGTGATGAAAGCTGAGAGCAGTGTGGGGAAGAGGACAGATGGTGCGGCGAGCTTGGGGAAGGTGGGAAATTCAGTGAGGGAGGTGCGAGGAGTGTTATTATAACCTTGGGGAGGGAGAATCATGGCCAAGCTATGCGGAAGGCGATGGCAACGGTCGTCGGGCACGGAGAGAGAGAGGGGTGCAGGAGGCGCCGACGTGGCTGGATTTTGGGGGGGATGGGGGAAAAGGTGGAGGGCGTGGGCGACCGACCGTGTCCTCTCGGACGGACTCGAGTGTGGGAGTGGGTTGGAGTGAGTTCGACGGCAACATGGGGTGGCGACGATTGTCGGCTCGAGCCGAACATAGGGTATGAGCCCGACATGTGGGAACCACCTGTCGGCAGCTCAAGGGAGAAGGGAGGAGAAGTGGACTTCACTATCAGAGGGCGAGCGGGCCGACCGGCCGCACTGAGGGAGGAGAGAGGAAAAGGATGGCCCGAGAGGAGGAGAAAGTGGGCCTAGGCTAGGAGGAAAATAGACTTCACCCGAAAATGGCCCAAAGAAAGAAAACAAAATTTTAATTTATTTTTCAATTTATTTATTCTTTGAACTGAACTTTGTATTATTAAAATTACTTCTTGAGCTCTGAAAATTCATGGGAAATTCCAGAGAGTACTTTAGGACATAGATAATATTTAAAGAAATATTTCAAGCCATGATTTTTAAAGGAAATTTTATTTTCCTCATTAAATTCACTTGCTAAATATTTTTTTATTTTAATATAGATTCTTCAAATGCATTATTAAATGATTTTAATCCTGAACGAAAATCGGGGTGTGAGGGGCGTCCGGGCCCAAAGGCCATCGGCAGCAAACGCCGACGGCATGAAATGGCACATAGAGGGCCGAGAAAGAGAGAGGGAGGGGAAGAAGGTTCTCACTGTGTGCACAAAGGCGACACGCGACACGGAGAGGAGGTCAGCGGTGGGGATTGGTTGTGGAGGGCTTCGGGATGGAGGCGAAGACGGTGGTGCGGCGGTGAAGCGAGAAGACGGAAGAGTGGACGAGCTCCGCCTCAACATGGGGAAGATGGAGGACGAGTTAGGGAATGTCAAGGGCATCTCACACGACAGTGGAAGGCGGCCGGAGAACGAGGGGGACAGCGGCGCTCACCAGATGCGGAGCCGAAGGGATTCCGACGGTGAGGGCTTGGAGGAGGGGAACGTCGGGCTTCCTATCACCGTTGCGAAGCCGATGGAGAAGGGTGTGACGCTGGAGGTGGCACGAAGATGCGAAGAGCGTGACCGGAGGAGGCAAACATGGCGGCGTGTCGGGAGTGTGGTGGTGGCGGCCTCAGCAGCTATTGTGGGAAATGGAGCGGCGACCTAGGTGCGGCGGGTCGCTGTGTTGTGGCGGCTAAATCGACGACAGTTGCCGACTAGAGCACTCCAGGGAGCGATGATGCTTGTTTCCAACGAGGAAGGCGGAGCTCGGGCAGCCTTCAACGATGGAAAGGCGGTGGCCGAGGCGCTACACGACATGACGAAGCTAGCGGCAGTGGCGAGGAGGTGCAGTAGCGACGGCAAGCGGTGGTTGGAAGTGGCAACCGGCGGTGACGGCTTGGGTTTGCGGTGGCGGGGTGGTTTGCGAGGGCGGCGAGCTCATGAGAGTTGGGGAAATAGAAGAGGAGAGCATGGGGGTTCTTTTTATGGGTGAGGGAAGGCGGAATCGAGGTCGAGGCAACGAAAATACAGACGAAGTGGGCAGCGACGTGAGAGAGTGGGGCTCGATCTGACGCTGATGCCAACGGGGAAGTAGGAAATGAGTGTGGGGAGAAGGGGACTGGACCTGCGTGGTTTGAGGACGAGGGTGAGAACGCGGGATGCGGGAGCGAGCGACAATGTGGGCGACGTGGTCAAATGGACTTGCGGGAGAGGGAATAGGCGAGTGGGCCGGCGACCTAGGAAGAAAGGAGAAAAGGAGGGGCCGACGTAGGGAGGAAGGATGGACTTAGCTCGCAGGAATAGAGGGTGCAAGCGGGCTGCGAGGGAGGAGAACATACTGGGGCTGGGAGCGGCCCAAAGCAAAGGAGCCAGCCGGCCGCTCCAAGATCGGCTGCCGCCGCTGCCTCGAAACCCTAACCCTAGCGCGTCGTCGGTTGTTCGATCTACCACGCGGGTAGATCGGGGCCGTCCGATCCCACCCGCGCACAAGCCGTCCGACCGCCGCCGCCCGCAAACCATAACCCTAACCCGCACCAACCAACCGATCTCACCGCCCACGGACTCTCGAGATCAAGCCATTTGTCCCGCCACCGACGCCCGCGTCCGTGGACCCGGTCCACGGTGGACCGAGCCCGAGCCGCTTGCGTCAGCGATGCTGACGCCAGCCCTAGGCGTTGATGTCAGCCGCTGACGTCAGCCCTCGTGTCTGCCCGCTTGCGTCAGCATGACGTCATGCTGATGTCAGCCCTACCAAGCCCGTGCGCACTACTTGCGTCAGCAAGGGACTTAATTGCATAATAAATTAATTAGGCTTTTCTGTTTAGTTAAAAATCATAATTAAGCTTCTAAAATTCATATCTTTTTAATCCGAGCTCCGTTTTAGTCCAATGAAATTTTATTAAATCCAAAAAAATGTCAAGAATCCATTAAAAATAGTTTTTTGTGTTGTTTCAGTAGACTTTTAGTATGTTTTGTTGAGTGTTTTGTTTGTCGTGTAGATTCCGATAATTCCAGCGATCCCGTTTACTTAAGTAGTCGCCGAGGTTCCCCAATCTTCGAGCAAGGCAAGTCATACTTTACATTGATCATATTGTACCTATTTTATTTAAATATCTTATTTTCCTCAAATATTGCATATGTTTTAGAATGTCATCTCATGGGACTATTATACCTATTGTACTCAGCCATAGGAATTGTCTACCTAGATATTGGTTTAGGACATGCTTAGCCTGGCTTAGATCAATTAGCTCACATAAGGGAATCACACTAATCAAACATGTCAGTGGAGACTAATACTCAGATGATGTCAAGTATGTGGTACCATTCTAATAATATTGAAATATGATAATGGTGGGTTGTGAGCACATGATGGGATTGTTTGCTAGAATGCCATGACAATTAAGGACCGGTTCTCGGGAAACCTTGGAAGAATTATCGTGCATACCACAAGCCAACATAGGTAATGGCTGAATCTGTAGTGTAGCTGTCTCTTGCCGACGTATCCTAGTGAGGGTGGGCGTGATGGAGTTGGGTCGGCCCCGGTTCTAAGGGTTGATCGGCTTTCGGATTCACCACGGCATGTGGAAGGCTGCCCATTACCCTGATGGGAGTGGAGGCGGAACCTTGGTGTGGTATGATTGGTTAGAGGGGGTTATGTGAAGGGTCCTATCACAGTTCCTTTTCGGGGTATCATGGTGGTACACCGGCACGCGGTAACGTGTTGTTGGACTGTGTCTTGTGGGTACAGTTGTATATTTCTGATCAGAGTAAAACTATTTGAATAGTCGTGCCCGCGGTTATGGGCAATCAACCAGATTCATCGTGATTAATCTCAATCAAGTAAATAATTTGTCTATTGGAATTTGACTAGTATAGATGGATGGTTGGGCCTGTTGCAACGTGGGTTTAACGTTGGACAGTGGTTATTTAATATTGCTTAATTATTATTACTGTTTTACTGCTTTCAACTATTATTATTTCTGAAATGTTGTTTATGCAAATAAGACCTTATACCTTTTTTGTGAATTATCCTGCATCATATCTTCTCTTCCGGTATGACTTGTTGAGTACAGTGGGTAGTACTCATTCTTGCTTAATTTTCCTTCACCAAAGCCAAAGGTTGCAGAAGAAGAAAGTTTCGACGAGGTTTAGGCTTGCGTCCGACGTCAAGGTTGCCTGTGGTGTGTTGGAGTTCCGTCGCAAGAGTTAGAGTCTCAGTTTAGTCAGTCTTTTCTTTTTCGCTTCATTTATGTAATCTTTTATACTGTTTCTAAGATGTGAATTCTGTAATATCAATAATTATCAATTTGTGTACCTCGGCCGATGCCTGAACGAGGATTGAATGCACAAATTAGCTGCGGAAATTCTGGCTTGAATTTCTAGGCGTGACATATTCCAAAAGGGGTTCTTTGAAAAATTGATTATTATAGATCACATTTCTTTGTGCAAGGTGATGATAAAAAAATATAGTCTACCAAAATGGGACATTATTTGTCAACCGAAAGAACATGGTGGACTTAGGGGTGGACTTGAGGTACATAATTTAGAAATCCAAAATCTTTATTGAGCAAATGGCTATTTAAGTTAATTAATAAGCAGGGAGTGTGGCATGACCTATTGAAAAGAAAATACTTGAAGAATCAATCAATCAACCAAGTTGAGAAAAAACCAAGGGATTTGTATTTTTGGGCGGGGCTTATGAATGTCATGATTACTATTTGAATATGGATTCTTGGCTAGTGAATAATGGGAAATAATTAAGATTGTGGGAGGATAAGTGGTTAGGGAATGCTTTTTTTAAAGACATGTATTTGTCTTTGTAAAATATAGTTTGAAGGAGAAACTCTTTGGTTGCAAATGTTATGGTGAGAACTTGGTCAAAGTTGGTATAATTTACTTGCTTCAATTGTGCATTTCAATTTGACTGAAGAAAATGATATATTTAAATGGAATCTCCATCAAAATGGTCAATTCTTGGTTCGTTCTATGTACTCAGCTTTAATTAATAATGGTCATATTAAGAGGAATAAGGTTATGTGGAAACTTAAGATGCCGCTTAAGATTAAGATTTTTATGTGGTATATGGTTAAAGGAGTAGTGCTAACTAATGATAATTTGGCTAGAAGAAATTGGAATGACAATTTGAGATGTTGTTTTTGCATGAAAAATGAAACGATACATCATTTATTTTTTGATTGCCACTTTGCTAAATTTCTTTGGAGATCGGAACAGTTCTCTTTTGGTGTATATCCTGCTAATAGTATATCGCATGCATTTGGGAATTGACTCATGAGTATTGATCCAAAAACAAAGAAACTAATCCTTATAGGAGCATCCACTATATGTTGGACTCTCTGGCTTAGTAGAAATGATATGGTCTTTGACAAATCCCCATTTAAACCTTATATGTAGGTATATTTTAGGGAAATGTGTTGGTTCCGGTTCTGGACACAACTACAAAGATGTGACGAGGACAACAAACTTATGCATAAGGCATGTAGTAAGCTAGAGCATAGGTTATACAAATTTTCTCCAAATATGAATGGAGATTTACAAATAGGCTCCAATAAGTGTTGGTTCTTTGTCGAGTGTTGGTGGTCTTTAGTCTTTGTTTCACTTCATGAATTTTCGTGCTCTTTGTAAGTAATGTTTTGTGCTCTTTGTTGAGCGGATATTTGTTATAAGTGCCTATATTTTCTTTGAAGCAAAAGTTGGATTACAGTTCATTATCGAAAAAGTAAAACATAGATCGTTGGGGCGAAGCGGTGACAAGTACTGATATGATTTGACTTGGTCAAGAAATTTAAGCAAAGCAAAAAATAGGGGTGACAATTTTTTTGTTGGGGACAGAGACCTGTACTTATGGGGCCGAGGCGGGACTAATTATCCACCGATGAGGCGTCGAGGCTGGGCCCCAATCTTAAGCATGGATGGGGGCAAGTTTGAAGTTTCACCCGCGGGTGATTCAAGGGGCCCCAAAAATACAAAATAAAAGAAAAATAATCAATAGCCCATTAGAAAAGAAGCCCAACTCACCGGAGAACATATACATCAAGTAACCCTACATCTCTTTGACTCAGTCCCTCATCGTTCCCCATTCGTGCTCGCCGTCACGCGCCACTTGCGATTCGAGTCCCGACGTGGACATCGCCCTCTCGATCATCGTTGTCACTCCCAACACCGCTTCTCGCTTCTCTCGCCCGCTTCTTGCTTCTCTCGGTTCACCGCCGGTGAGCTTTGTGCTTGGATTCCGTTCCTCACCTCCTCTCTACGCCGCCCTTGTGTTCTAGCTTGCCAGCTAGCCGACGGCTAGCTCCGATCCCCTTTCCCTCCATCCTAACAGAGATGAGTGATGCTCCTTCGACATCTTCTCTCCCTCTGGTGGATCGCATCATCTTCTCGTTCTTATTGTCCTCACTGACGGGGCCCAATCAGGGGCGAGGACCAATCGAGGTTGAGGACGGGGGGCAACTTTGCTCCCGAGTTGAAGATCATAGGCGAGAGCAGGTAAGGAAGTCGAGGGTCGAGGATGTTTTGGCCCAACCCGCACCTCGACCCGTCCCGTTGCCCCCCACAATGAAAAATGGCACATTGTGTTGGTTAGCTTGTTAATTTGTCAGTTCTTTGGTGCATTTCCCTTGTAAACTCCTCTTCTTTAGACACTGGGCCGACGTGGCAACCTAAAAATACCACGTGGCGCGTCCACGCCCATGTAGGAAATGAGCTACCGACAAAAGTGAAAGCGGATCACCCGTGTGGCCGCGGGCCCACCAAAAAGGGCCCAAACCGAGCAAGCCCGTCTCCGACTCCCGTGGTCGTAGTGCCAGGCCAAATGGGCGGGCGGCGTGCCGGCCGGGCACGGCGGCCTTGTGCTGCTTGGCCGGCACGCACGGCCGGCTCGCGATGGGCGTGCCGGCCACGGCGGCACGACGGACCGTGTCATGCAGGCGGTCGCCTAGCCGCGGGCCGCACGGCACGGCACGGTGCTTGTTCCGTGCGGCGGCCGGGCCGGCACGGCCACGGGCGCAGGCACGGCTTACGGCGTAGGGGGTCCAATGGCGTCGCGACGCGTGGCAAACGAGGAGGAGGCGCGCGCGGATGGTTTGAACCGGCGAATCACGCCGTGCCACGTGTCCCAACGGCTATATAACGGCTATAATTTGAAAATAGCCGGAGGCCAAAAAATCTGAAAAAATTCCAAAAATTGCAAATTTCGTCCTATAAATAGGGCATCCACCCCACCATTTCTCCTCACCCCAAACATCTCATTTTGTGCTCTCAAGTCTCAAGTGCTCTCTTGTGCTCTAATTTGTTGGTTTGACAAAATTTGCTCAAATTTTGTCAAAAATCAAAATTAGTTTCGTAGTTAATTAGTTTGATCGCAGAGGTGTGAAGTGCTTCCGGTTCAAAAGATGTAAGTGATATTCATATGTATGTATTATTTGTATTTTGTTTGTGTATTTAATAAATATCTAAATTTTGTTTATTTTGGATTAAAATTGCGAATGGATCCGAACTATCCATATCGATCGCCGTCGTTCACTTTTGGGTGATTTCGACCCCAATTACATGTCGGGGTTTGACGATGCCTCGGATCGGCTCCAACTCCACCAACTGTGGAGGAGGAACCGGTGCTGACGATGGCGATGGCTTCGGAAGAATATTCGGGATCTGCGAGCGGAAGTGTTTCGACACACACCGGCTCGAAAAGATCGAGAACCTCCGGTGTGTGGCAGCACTTTGATGATGTGAAAGTGAATGGCCCCGACGGGAGGGAGGTAACACAAGCTAGATGTAGAATTTGTAGGAATACTTTATCTGCACGATCTTCTGGTGGTACAGGGCACCTAAAGCGTCATGCGGAGGTGTGTGCAAGGAAGCAAGGAATACAATTGCGACAGCAACAACTGATGCTAAACCTGGACGGTACGGTACATAGCGAGAGTATGATCCCATGGTAGCTCGGGAAAATCTTGTCCGGTTAATCGCCGGACAAGATTTACCCTTGAACTTTGGGGAGTCTCCCGTTTCGAAGAATATGTTCAGCAATCGCATAATCCTAGATTCAAAGCGGTTAGTAGACAAACAACAACCCGAGATTTAGAAAATTTTTATGAGAAGGGTAGTAATGCACTTAAGGAACTATTTAGTACATGCACTTTCTCTGTTAGTGTTACCTCTGATATATGGAGCAGTGGAGCTAGGGAGGATTACCTTAGCGTAGTTGTTCATTTTGTTAATGATGATTGAGAGTTGCAAAAAAGAGTTCTAGGCCTCCGGTTAATAGATGTGTCACACACAGGTGAAAACATAGCCGAAAGAATTAGGGAGGTAATTAATGAATATAATCTTGCGAGATAAAATATTTGTGTTACACTAGATAATGCATCTGCTATTTCTAGGGCAATGGAAATATTGCAACCTTTATTTTGTGTTTATGCGCGTCTTTTCTACTTCATCGACGTTGTGCTTGTCATATAATAAATCGATTGTTAAGACTGGATGAAGAGAGTAAGTGTTCACATTGACGCGTTTGTCAAGCAATCGCGTGGTTAACTGCTTCTAACCCGCGGATTGCTACATGGAAGAGGTTTTGCCATGTGGCTGGTAAGAAAGCACGTAAGTTTGCCACCGATACTGAGCATCGGTGGAATGCAACCTATTTAATGTTAAAAGTTGTGTTACCTTATAGTGAATTACTAAGCGATTTTGTCCAGTCACGTAATGGCCCAAGAAACGACGACGGTGGGCCAATGCGAGTGAGCACGTGTGGGCAATTGTCCAAAGATATTACCAATTTCTTGAAACTTTTTATGAGTCTACTCTTACTCTGTCCCAAGTTTACTATCCAACTGCCAATTTAATTTTGCACAATATTCTCGAGATTGCCACGTTGTTAAAAGAATATGAAAATGATGAAATTCTAGCCCAACCTGTCTTTCACATGAAACAAAAATATTTAAAATATTGGAAAAATATACCTATGTTGTATGCTTTTGCTTTCATATTAGATCCTAGGGGTAAATTAAGGGGATTCTCCACTATTTTATCACTTATTGGAGATACTATAGGTGTAGATTATAGTTCTTTTTATACTGAGGTTAGGAGTAAACTATATGAAGTTTTTGGAAAGTATGAACTAAAGTTTCAGGGAGTTCGCCAGCAGAGACCCCCTCCTATCCCCACTACAGGTAAGAAGAAGATACAGTGGGGTAGAATTTGGGGTGGCTCATCTTCAAGCCAAGGGGGTGGCAGTTCGTCGGCTGGAAGTGGAGACGTCACTTCACACGGTGTTGCTTGAAGAGTTGTCAAGTTATGTGGACACGACGCCATCGGGCATGAAGTACAAGATTTCAACGTCCTCGGATGGTGGAATGACCACAAGATGGCATATCCCGTGCTTTCAAAATTGGCACGGATGTGTTGACTGCACCGTGTCAACGGTATCCTTCAAATCGGCCTTCACCTTTGCGGTCGAATCGTCGAAGAAAGGAGGACAACTCTGAGCAGCGACCACGTCGAAATGCTACTAAGCGTTAAAGACTGGGAGCTAGCTAGACAACATGCCCAATACACTGCTGAGAACCAAGAATTGGCCGCCCAGTTCGAGAACCTCTACTTAGATCCAGACCAACCCCAATAGAACTTTGTTAGAAGTAGTTGTGATCTTTGCGCTGTACTTTTTTCTTTGTCATGGTTTTCTCAATTTTCCATATGATTTTTACATGACAAAATTTTTAACGAGCGCATGTATCATTGTATCATATAATGATATAAACAATCACTACTATTTTTAACATACGATAAGTGTCAATATTTATTTTAATAATTTCAATATGAAAAATAGATGACGAATATATTTTTTTCATATTTTTAACGTGACAAATACATCATTATTTTATTTTTTTATCCTTTATTTACATTTTTAATTTTTATATATAAAAATAATAGGGTTGTATATTTTTTTCTATTTTTTCATATTTTTCTCTATTTTTTAAAATTCGGTCGTGCCTTATGGGCCCGTGGGCTCGGCCACGCCCACGGCCAAATTTGTGTCGTGCCGAGACGAGCACGCCCGCCTTCCGTGGGTCGTGCTTGGGCCGGGACGGAGCACGGCCCATCACAATGGCCGTGCCTAACGGGCCGTGCCGTGACGGACCGTGCCGTGGCCGTGCCTGAGCCGGGCCGGGCCGGGCGGCCCACTTGGCCTCCACTACGTGGCCGCCGCCTCCTCCGTCCGCGCTCGCTCGTTCGCTTCTTGGTCTGCAAGCCCTCCACGCCGCCGCCTCTCTCCGCGATGGCGTCCAGGGATCTCCGGCGGCTGCTCGACGGCGCGGCCCTCGTCGCCCGCGAGGCCGCCAGGCGCGCCTCGGGCCGCGACGTCCTCAGGTCCGCGCTCCTCGCCGCAACCGACCTCGCGGGGCTCACCAGGGGCACCCCGCGCAGCCCGAGCCCCACCCCTCCCCTTGGAACCCACCCCCACGCCGCCGCCGGTGGCGAGGCGGCCGACGCTCGTGCCTCGTCTTCGTCCTCCGTTGTGTACTTCTCCCACGACGATGCCGGTTCCGTCTCTCCGTCGCTCCCGCCGCCGCAGGATCCCAAGTTGGAGGAGCGGCCGCCTGCGCGTGAATCCCCCCACCCTGCCCAGGCGAAGGAGATCACCGACGCCAATACAACCGGCGTAGCTGCAGCTGAGCGCGAAGCTGTGGTGGTAGCCAGACCACCCGATGGCGAAGCTGCCGGCCCCTCACCTTCACCCTTGCCCTCGCCCTCGCCCTCGCCCTCGCCCTCGTCCTCGTCCTCGTCGGTGCCGGTGGAGAAGAGGCGGCGGCCGAGGGAGCGGAGGGTTCCCTCCACCCCATTCACCAGAGCCCTCGGGTTAGTATGCCACACCATGCATCGATTTGAACTGGGAGAAATGCGTAATTGTTTGTTTGTGAAATTACGAATCGAACAGTTTGTAAATCGTGTTGTTTTGCAAAATTTGCACCGGGAAAATTAAGGTTCGCAGGTCTGGGTGCCGGGCTCGCATGGGGAACCCTCCAGGAATCAGCTCGACGGGTGGTGTATGGCAGACCAGCGGACGCAGATGGCAAGCGTTCTGCTTTGTCCCCGTTCTTATCTGATCAGAATGCTGAGCGTATCGCTCTGGCACTGTGCCGGATGCGGGGTGCAGCGCTCAAGGTGGGACAGATGCTGAGCATCCAGGACGAATCCCTTGTGCCCCCACCGGTAGTATCTCCAATCTGATGCTGCATTACTCGACTTTTAATTTTCTGTTCATAGTCTATCTGGTGATCAACTATTCACATTCTGGTTATGAACCATTCATATTGATGTTGGCTGTGATAATGCAGGTCTTGGCAGCTCTTGATATTGTTCGCCAAGGTGCTGATGTTATGCCGAGGAAGCAGCTCAATTCAGTTCTTGATGCTGAGCTAGGTCAGGACTGGTCCTCCAGTTTGAGGAGTTTTGACTATGAGCCACTAGCTGCTGCAAGTATTGGACAGGTTTGTCGAGCAGAGTCATCTTTCTATTATTTTAATAAAACTATGCCAAATTTTGATTGTCATCTTAACACTTAACTAAGGAAGGAAGAGAGGCAAATCCAAGATTTCATTGTGTTGGGTACTTGGGTCATACAGAAAATTTTAAATATGATTATAATGATTATTTGAGAAGTTAGAAAACAAATATACATAACTTTGGTAACTTTACTATAGTACATCCTCAATGCTTCAAATCCTGACTATTGCCTAGTTGCTATTTAATTTTTGATGGGCAAGAATACAAACTGTTCTAAGATAGGAATATTAACTATTGAAAGGAGCTTTCTGTTCATCCTGAACATATTGTTGGTAACCCCATGTTCTAATATAGCTCCACCAAAGCCAATAAGAAACTGTTTGCTTATCTGTTTGTTTTTCCTTTTTATCAGGTCCACCGGGCGGTCTTAAAGGATGGTTCAGATGTTGTCATGAAAATACAATACCCTGGGGTCGCAGATAGTATAGAAAGTGATATTGAGAATGTCAGGCTACTTCTATCTTACACAAATCTCATCCCTAAAGGTCTTTTCCTTGATAGAGCCATGAAGGTAAATTTTATTTGGGCTCCAGCTTAGTAAACAGTTTTCTCTTCTCTTTTCACTTGAGAGGTGACACATTATACCTCTATGAGTTGTGAGTATTGCTTCTTATTAACACTTTCTTTGGAAATGTAGTTTAACTGTTTATTTTTGCAAGAAATTGAGATATGGGTGTGTTATCTGTTCATGTATACTTTATGTGAAAACAAGTTGAGTCCATTGTTATTTAATACTCAGTTTAAATGGCATGTTACCACAATATGTGTCCATGATATGGCAGGATCTTAGAACCTGTAATTATTCTGTCATTGGTATTTTGCACATCTCATATGGTTCTTGCACCATCATACTGCTTTTGTGATAAACAGAATGTAGATAATTCAATTTTGTTATCACACAGGTGGCAAAGCTGGAGCTGGCAAGGGAATGTGATTACATGTTGGAAGCAACTAACCAAAAACGCTACAAAGAGTTGCTATCTGATAGTGAAGGTTATTATGTCCCTAAAGTCATTGATGAGTTGTCTAGCAAAAAAGTGTTAACGTCAGAGTTTGTTCCAGGTACTTTCAGTTGATCATGGAGTGCTTTAATGGATTTTGTTTATAATTTTTTGTTATAGTGTCCGAAGTTCTTCATTGTGCATAGTGACAGTTTTTTTGAGGCATTTTATTTTGAAGTTCTCGATAAGTCATGATGTTGTAACTGCTTTTGAAATAAATAAAAACAGGCAGCGTGGGTTTTATGGCATTTTGCTTATATCCTCAATGTTGTAATACATATTGATTATATAGTTTTTTTTTTACAGTTAGAGTATGAATCACCTTCAACTGATCTCACTTTGAATAATGGGATATCACTGTTTATTACTTTGAATCTTGTGAATGACATGGCTTAATACTTTTCCAGGGTTGTAAGTATGAAGAGCCATGAATATCATTATATTGTAATATTCAATCATTCGGCAATAAGCTCAGAGGGTAAACTGTCTTTTTTGTGCAGGGAATCACTTGTTTTGTTCATTGGATATGTAAGGAACTAAGAGCGCAATAAGCATGAACTAAATTCTGATAAATACCCTTTAGTAATTAACTTGATGATCGCACAATCATATCAAACATGTTTAGCTACTTTTCTTTTTTTAAGGACATAAGAATAATGGCTTATATCTCTTGATAACCTCATGTATCTGGTTCTATACAGGATTTCCAATTGACAAGGTGGCTATATTAGATCAGGAAACCCGTAACTATGTTGGCTGTAAATTGCTCGAGCTTACAATAAAGGAGTTGTTTGTCTTCCGATTTATGCAGGCATGTTTACTTCTATACCATCTGCAGGCTGTTTACTTCTAAATAACATGGTTGAATCTGCATCCATGTTAAATTTTCATAATCTAATCATTTTGGGTATACATGACTACTGCTGGCCTGGGTAGACATGATTACTGCTATGTAAACCACTACTTTGGTGTTTGGTAATATAAATAAATATTTATTGAGCCATTCAACTGTCAGTTTTAGCTCATAAGACTCAATGATCAATATTTTGTATGGTTACCATATAATCTTTCCCACAGTGATTCATTGTGAACTTGTGATGAACCATTTACTTTGATTTAACTCAACACTTTCATAGTAACTCTGGAATTTAGTGATGCATCATAGATGTCTGGAATTCTGTTAATACAAAGTAGCAACTTCTCTTTCTGCAGACTGATCCAAATTGGAGCAATTTCCTTTTTGATAAACCTACAAGGAAATTCAATCTGATTGACTTTGGGGCAGCCCGTGATTTTCCAAAACGTTTTGTAGATGACTACCTTCGTATGGTAAGCAATCATAATTGTTTATTACTAATAATCACCTTCTTTAGACACTCCATTTAGAATTTTCTGTTTACCGTTTTGAAGATAGTTGTCTGAGTCTGATTTGTGATATTATCGAGCAGGTAGTTGCCTGTGCGAACAAGGATAGAGCTGGTGTCTTAGAAATGTCCTGCAGACTAGGATTTCTCACAGGTGAGGAACCAGAAGTCATGCTGGATGCTCATGTCCAAGCTGCCTTCATTGTCGGCGTGCCATTCGCAAGACCAGGTGGTCACGATTTTCGTGCAAACAACATCACGCACAGTGTTTCCAATCTCGGAGCTACCATGTTGAAGCACAGGCTGACGCCACCCCCTGATGAAGTTTACAGCCTCCACAGAAAGTTGTCAGGTGCATTCCTAGCCTGCATCAAGATAGGGGCAGTTGTCCCCTGCAGGGAGATGCTGTTCAAGGTTTATGAGCAATACAATTTCAGCGATGATCGTCCAGAAGTTTTGTCCAACACCGGATAGAAACATGAAAGGCCAACCTTTTGCCCACTTCCCTTTGGGCAATCCTTAAATAGTTACAGGTCGGTTGCAGCTCATTTTTTCGAGAGCCACACAATCGGCTGCTCCATTTGTTGTCGACTGAAAAAATGATCTGACAAATTGTATTATTGATAGCTTGAAAGTGAGGACATTCTGTTTAGAGATGAGCTCTACAGAAACTGTATAATGCTCATATATCTGTCGCTGGGGTATATAGATGCTGAAAGTTCCTCTGCATATTTTTCAGCCCAAGAAATAAAGGCATCAGAGTGATGTTTCTGTATAATGCTCGTATATCTGTCTCTGGGGTTTATACTTCAGATGATGAAAGTTCCTCTGCATGTTTTTTGGTCCAAGAAATAAAGACACTAGAATGATGGTTCTGTTTAATTTTCTAAGGAAAATCTGTGGCTAGTACGCCTCTACGCTAGTGTGGTTTAGGCCAAGTGTTCGACTACACCTAAAGTTTAGTCGAACTTAGTGAGTGTAATAGGAATTGTTCAACCATGCAATAAGAAAAATAAAGTACGTGTTTCTTACACAAATTGTGGCTGTAGTTTAGTGGTGAGAATTCCACGTTGTGGCCGTGGAGACCTGGGCTCGAATCCCAGCAGCCACATGATTTTTATCAAATCTTACCTGTGCAAACCAAAATTTTGTTAGTATGTTAACTGTGCTAACCAAAAATCTTACCAATGCAAAAACACACTTATTTTTTTTATCAAATGTCAGTATGTTACCTGTGCAAACCATTTTTCTTATCAAATCTTAACTGTGCAAACAAAACATTGTGCATTTCTTTTGCTCTTGTTTTCATATTTCAGTTCGAGAAAATCTTACCTTCATTTATAGTTTAGGAAAAAATATTACCTGTGCAAACCTTGTGCTTTTTTTGTTCTCACTTCTATTTTCGTTATTTTTTGGGGTGGGAAACTTTTTGTACGTCTCACGTATAGCTGTACAGCCCAAATGGGTGACGGAACGATGACTCTGTCCCTACGTTGGCATTAACACAACGATCTGGTAATTAAGAGGAACATACCTGTATATCATCAAAATATATGCCGTATGTACGCAGGTTCCAGCCGGTGAAACGTCGGAATCGACCGGCGCCCACGCGCATGCGTATACGACGTACGAGTTCCTTGTTCCTTGTAAACACACGACGTACGTTCTTGTTCCTTGTTCCTTGCATCTTCTGCATACCGCGTTTAAGATAGTTTAACTAGTACTCCATCGATGAAAATTTTAAAAAAAAACTATACTTTTAGTTTATTTACCAGATTAACTCTATGACTATATAATCTTAAAAAGCAGTTGGAATTTAGATTGTTTAGAAAATTGAAGAATTCTGAAATAAGCTGTAGCTAGATGCCTACACAACATACGTAGTGCGTTTCCATTTTGTTTTCTCTTCAGCACTTTTGGTAGAGAGCTACCATGTTGCTCTGTCTTGCTTTCCGTATCATATCTTTTTATAATTCGTGCTGTTTAAAATTTTAATTTGGAGGCGAATTAAAAGCCGTCCTCGTATAAATTAGCTGGCGAATCTGGCCATCTATGCTGCCTGCATCTCTGTGTTTAATTCTGCCATATATACGTGTGCATGTGTGTACGTGTATGGAAGGATAGTATTCTCTCATAAATTGTTTGAATTGATATCCTGAGCAATATATGTCCCTAGCTAGCTGCCAATAATAATTAACCCCATATCCTTTTATAGTAGCTAGGTGAATCATCCCCTTGATATGCCTTGTTAAATACTATGTAGCTCTGATTTAAGCTCTCTTGCCCATTTTTTTCTGCTAGCTTGTACACATCAAGTTCATCAGCCAATTTCTTCTTGGGGACAAGGCTGTGTAAGAATTTTCGTGAAGTGAGTGTGTCTTTTGGATTGGTCGAGTACTGGTACAAGCGAGAAGATGGCGACCATGGAGAGGATTGGGGTCACCAAGCTTTGTCGTCATCATCTTCTTCTTCTTATCGTCGTCGTCGTCGTCGCCGCCGCCGCCGCCGCCGGCGGCTGCGTTCAGGCGGTGGACGAGGATGAGATGAGCGGCCGCAGGAGGAGGAGCAGGAGGCGGCGTGCGGCGGACGTGATGGTGCCCATCACCATCCTCAACTCCGCCGTCGACAAGGGAGCCGGTATGTAATGTACTACGATTTACAGTAATTGCATACATGTAGATGTGATTATAAGCACGCATACTTGTGTGCTCGTCTTGGTGGATGTGTTCTTCTGGGTAGAATTAATATAGCTTCCATTCAGTTATTTTGCTAGTATCAATTTCTGGTGAAAGTAGACAAATTTATTTTTACCATTTTGATCGATTTTTTAACAATTCCATGTTCCTAGGATTAAATGTGAGTGTGTTCTAAATGGAGAATATTTGCATCAGAATAGTCTGAAATACTACAAAATTACCATGTTCCTAAAAAGAGTTTAGGTTATGAGACCATACGGGGGATGGAAGCAGATTCCAATTTTTTTCATGCTCAGCCAGCCAAAGCCATAACTACCAACTACCATGACAGTAGTGTACTACAATAAGATTTATATATTTGAGAGATGATTGTTTTATTATAAACTAAATTTTAAATGATTAAAATAATACATTTGAATTTATTTTCCTGTGATTATAATTTTATCGTCATAATATGTGAGAAATTTATAGTAAAAGAATAATTTTTGAAAGACCATGTCAATTTTAACCGTGTTTCAGTGGGATATAGAGAGTATTACATCTTTAGTTCCCACTTAGTAAATATAATAAGGATGAGAGAAACCTCTACCCCGCCTCCCAAAAAACGTTAAAGAACAAAAATCAAATACTCCCTAAAGATTAAAAATAATTATTATTTTAAACAAGACTGATGCTAAAGTTTTAAAATATTTACTTTAGAAACATGGAACAATATGTATAAATTAATCATAAAAATTACTTTAATAAAATCATATATTCAATAAAATTGTTTTAGGAGACCGTGTCATTGATTAAAAATACAATTATTTTCAATCTAAAGAGGATATACTAATTAAAAGCCAGCATAACCCTCTATTAGTATGCCAACCAAGAAGGACAATAATAATGCTCTTTTCAGTTCATTAACTGGATTAATAATAAAATTAATTAATTTCCCCACTTTTTAAAATCTTTTTATACTGCATTGTTTTACGCGCATGTTTAAATTTATTCATTAAATTATTTTTAAAAATATTTAATTTATCATTATAATTGAGTAAATAATCGGTGGCAATGTTGACTCAATAATTTAAATCAAACGTGGCCTTTTTATGTGTGTAACTTTAATTGTAAATATAAATACATGTGTGTCCTCCTGCAGTTGTGTCGTTGCATCAAACATTACTGAAAACTTGAAGTTTGCCTAATGTGCAGGACACCAGGCAAACCCTTTAAAACACTCGGCAAAGGGTTTGCCGAGGGTAGCACTCGGCAAAGGGTTTGCCGAGGGTAGCACTCGGCAAAGCTCCCTCGGTAAAGGGGCTCTCGGCAAAGTCGTGTTTGCCGAGTGTCAAATTGCGGGCAAACACAATTTGGAGGCAATTAGTTCAAGAATACACAATAATGAATATCGTGTGTTGAACGATGTAATGCGACGAAGACGTACCCATAGCTCGGCCTTGATCCGCTCCGCTCTGTTGGCGAAAACCCTGCCCAATAGGTCACGGACATCAGGGGCGGACTTGTAGTGTGCCCACGTCCGGGCGGGCTCCGGTTTACCCGCATGATGCACCAAGCCGGGAAATGTTCCTTGCACAAAAGTCCGATGATGCCGTTGACGAGGCGTGTGTGATCACCTGGTCTGACCACCACCCAATCCCTGCCCAATTGATTAAGATAAATATAATTAGTTTCCATAGTAATTTTCAATTAGAAGAAGTAATAAACACATGAAAATATTACTTACTTATCCCCATCGGGTCGAATCACAGGTCGTTTGTGAAGAGGTGGTCGCTTTGGGAGTTTCGAGGGACCTCTCAGCCAAACAGTCGGGGTCCACCACTTGCCGCTACCTCCTTCCCCGCAGACCCATCATCCTCCGCCGCCGCCGCTCCTCTCGCCGCCGCCTCGACCGCGACTCCTCCGCATCCCGATCCGCCGCCTCCTCCGTCTCCCGATCGTCCTCCTCCCGGGCCGCCTTCTCCGACTCCGACTCCTCCGTCTCCCGATCGTCCTCCTCCCGGGCCGCCTCCTCCTCATCCTCCTCAGCGGGTGGTGGTGACGGCTCTCGACGCCGCGATCGACCACCCTGACCACTGCTCGTGCCTCCACCCTGTCCACGACTCGTGCCTCCACTACCACTAGAGCCACCACCACCTCCTTGTCCTGCATACTTTTTGCCAACTTTGGACGCCACCACCCCGTAGAACGAACTCACCGTCCATATAGCGAATACAAAGTGTTGCATGGATGAATACAAAGTGTCTTAATATAGCGAATAATTCTTACCGGGCCGGGTGTCGATGGCCGGGAAGGGCGGTGGCAGTGGGCGCGACCAGGGGGCAGCTAGGGGGCGCACCGGCGGAGTGGGGTCGTCGGGCGGGGCTAAAAGAAATGTTCGCATATCACCATATATTGTTGCATGGATGAATACAAAGTGGCTTAATTCTAATTTCGTCATGAATAATCAAATTTCATCTATCAATTTAGGAAGTCCAACTCTTACCGGCCCGGGTGGCAATGGCCGAGGGGACGGGGCGAGGGCGCGACGGGAGCGCTAGGGGGCGCACGGCGGAGTGGGGTCGTTGGGCGGGGCGGCCGACGGACACGTGCCGAAGGGTGGGGCACCGGCCGGGGTCGTGGAGCGCCGGCCGGGGCATGGGGCATCGGCCGGAGAGGGGAGCCGGGGTGGCGTGGGTCGCCGGCGGGGGGAAGAAGGCTGCCGGTCGGAGGGGAGAGCCGCCGTGGGTGCTTGGCGGCGGGACGGGGAGAAGCGCCGCCAGGGGAGAGAGGCGCGGGGCTTGGATGGCTGGGGCGGCGTGCGGCGCCGACTACGGGCGTGGGTGGTGGGGCGGGAAAGCGGTCGGGCGGCATGCGCGTGGTGTGGACGGCGGGGCGTGGGTGGCGGGGTTTCGGCGGTCGGGCAGGCGGGCTGAGGTGGCGCCACCCGGCGGTGGCATCGGACGGGAGCGCGCAACTAGTGTGAGGTGGTAGCACGAGGTGGTAGCTAGCGCTAGTGCGTGGCTCAAAATTTTTCTAAGTATTGCGCCGTGTTTGCCAAGTGCAATGCCTACTTGGCACTCGATAAAGTGTTTGCCGAGTGCCGGATCACGGGCACTCGGCAAACAATTGCCTAGTAATTATTATCTAATGCGTCCGTACGCTTTGTCTTTGTCGGTTTCGGCGGGAGTTTGCCGAGTGCCTTGCCACCGTGGCACTCGGCAAAGCAAACATTTTTTTGCCGTACTCTCTCTTTTTCCGGCGAGGTTTGCTGAGAGCCGTTGTACAGTGACACTCGGCGAAAGCTTTGCCGAGTGCCGAACCAAGGGCACTCGGCAAACATTTTCTTGCCATTTTTTCATCTTTTTTGCCGGTGTCTTATTTATTTTTTCGGGCGAGAGTTTACCGAGAGCCTTGCCACGGGGCACTCGGCATAGGGTTTGCCGAGCGTGATTTCTCTGGCACTCGGCAAAGTGTCCACTTTGCCTAGTGCCCCCGAGAGATGCACTCGGCAAAGTTTTACTTTGCCTAGTGCTACACTCGGCTATTATTTTCCCAAGCGCTACACTAGGCAAATTAATTGTATACTAAATGAAAAATTTTAAAAAATTTAAATTGATGCATAAAAATCTCAAAACTTGGCATGATGTCATGTATGTTATATATTGAGTCCATAAAAAGTTTTGGAGCCAAATTTTAAATTTGACCGTCATTTTGGCTCTAACTTGGGGGAGATCACTAAGAACTATATTCGGAGATGCTTTTGTTTGTAAGCGTCGTACATGACAAAATGTTCGAAACCTTGCAAAATTTTTTCCGCAGCTTCAATGTCTAATTTCATGATACTCGACAAATCTTATAATTTTTGGACTTTATTTGTTTTTTTATAATTTAAAAACCGATCAAACTTTATTTGACTCACGGTCACAAACGTGCTTCCTAAATAAGATATTTGAAATTACTTTTCATTTCATAGATATAACCTCAAAATGGACATAATAACATGAGTATCATTTTTTAACACATTTTATTCAATTATCCGAATCACTTATAGTTCAAATTTGGCATTAGTAAAGAAATTCTTATAAATACAAAAAGAATTTAAACATAGCGAATAATTAAAAAGTACACCAAATTTTAACATGTACAAATTCATATTGTATATAGGAGCGAAAAAAAGTTTGGACGATATTATGTGGAACAAGCTCTTAAAATTTTGCCGAGTGTATATTTTTGTCTAGGGTTACACTAAGCAAAAGTAAAAGTTTGCCTAGTACCCTCATTTTGCTGAGTGTCACTCTAGGCAAACAAGAAAATTTGTCTAGTGTCAATCTTTGCCGAGTGGCACTCGGCAAACACCCTGTTTGCCTAGTGTCCGAGGTTATGCACTCGGCAAACTCTTCGGCACTAGACAAACTTGAAGTTTCTGGTCAATTGTTAAACATGTATATACATGAATTGGGTTAGAAACCTTTTCCCTAAAAAAACAACATATAATTGTGACAAAACCATATTAACCAACATTCATGCTTCTGTTAAAATCTTCAATTTAAGATTATAGTTTGGACCCTATAAAACATATTGGCTACTGGCTAGCCTACATTGAGTATAATAATTCGGTAAGTTGAACATACGATTCTCGTAAGGTATTAAAAATGGTTTGCTCGAGAGAAATTGAAAAGAATACACTATTAGTGACGGTAAAAAAGACTAAAAATTCGAAGAAGCATAAAGACCTCGAATTATCGTTTTACATGAGTAGTATATACTACCTTTGTCCAAGAATATATACGTCCATAAATAAGCATCCCAGAAAGTTAAAGTTGAAATATGCAGATGTTTATGCCTCTTGATGTACAGGGCACCGTGCACAAGTGGGCTAGCGCGCGGCGTGCCATTCGTTCCCACCATATGCGTGCACACTTGTACCGCTCCAGCAAAGCAAGCTAAGCTAGATGCCGTGCATTCATGTATACATATGGTTACATTACATAGACGAATACTATGTCCAAAAATCTCATAAAAATCATATCTAAAAGTTTTATAAATTTATAAAAAAATTAATAAAAGTAGATATAGATATAAAATATATTCTTACTAAATTTTAAATATAAAATTTAAAGTCTAACCTCAACTTTATTAGAAAAAAAATAAATTTTAGATAAATAGTATCATTGTTATTATTCATTTGAAATTTATTTTTTAATAAATTCAGATAAATAGTATCATGTTATTATTCATTTAAAATTTATTCTTTTATTTTTAAATAAAGTTAATCTTTGGACTTAAAATTTGATAATAATATATTTTATATTTTATGTTTATTAGATATAGTTTTCACGAGTTTTTAATATCTCATTAAAAATATACTCTATATGGACCAGCTATATACCCTATCATCTTGTCATTTTCGGTTCCTTCCACGCTTCTTTTTGCGTGGCGGACAGGGCCACACCGACCCCGAATGCTTCATTGCCAATATTGTGCCTTCTCCATCTCGGCTGTGCTCCGTCTTTTTTCTTTCAGCGACGTCATCTTTGCAGCATTTGATCCCGCTGTTTTTGTTTCTCTCAAGATGTCTACATGCATGCACGTGTATCATCATTTTTGTATATTTTTTCTAATTAATTTCATTCTATATTCGTACCATTTTCTACGTACGTCCACATACAGACATGCACACATATCATTTACCACCGGCACCGGCACCGAATTCATATCTAAAAGAAAATCATATAAAATGCGGCTCATTATCCGTTAAAATACAGACAATTTTTCAAAATAATACCACCTCCATCAAAAAGATTAATTGTATTTATAGAGAATTAAGAATATATTAGGAGCATACACGAATAAATACAATAACTATATTTAATAAATACACTACATGCACATATTTTATATATAAATCTGATTAAAAGAAAGTTGAGTGGATGGGGACGAAAGATGATATGAAAGATGATATGGTCATGAAATTAGTAAAACAATGTTGATATGAATATTTCAAATTTATTATATATGTTGCTTAGCTGAAAAATTATAAATATTGATTAGTTTAAGACGGTTTAATATTCCGATCAAAATCCGTTACCATATTTTTTCGATTCGTATCCGTTCCGTATTTGTTTTTGATAGTATTTGTTTCTGTTTTTGTATCCGAGATTTTTGATTTCAAATCCGATTTCGAAAAAATACGAAAACAAATACGATATAGCTAGTTTCTGATCGTATCCGATCCGTTTTTACCCTATAGGCAATGGATGAGGAGATGGGATGGAAGGAAAGGAGATTACAAGGCCATGTAATTAATTAATTTGTTAGGTCTCACATAAGTAGAAATATAATTGTTTTTAGATAAATATTAAAGGGTAAAAATACAATTAATATGGAATGAAGGTAGTATATGTCGAAACCTTGAGGAGATTTTATTTGCTCTTATTTATAATTTAGTCATATACAATTTACTCATATACGGATCCAAAAATTTTTAATAGATTGGACGGACCATAAATAAAATAATCGATAATAACACCGGCCCCGCGCACCACCACCGTCCACCGCTGCGCGCTTGCGTCGCCGCCGCACGTCATCGGCCGCCGGACGGAGATCCCTCAAGCTAGTTAATTGCTAGTTAATTGAAAAACAGACGGAGTAATTAATTGCTAGTACTTGTCGGCAACTCCATCTGTTAATGATTCTGGCTCGTAAGAAGTCCTATTGAGAAAAATATAGGCCTGCTTGTCATCCATATCAGAATAGATGGAGTTTTCCAAAGAAACTGCTAGTGGAGGAAGGCCTCTTAGGGATAAGATACACGGTAACAAGGGCAGTCCAATGGTAGAAAATATATATGATTCCATGGCAGCCACGTCATAAAATAACTAATTATAAAAGCTATTCTTCCTAATGCAAATAGTTTTCAGGAAAAAAATTTAATGAGCACTTACATGTCCAAACAAACTAAACTGATCATCTGTGACAAAAAAATCATCCGTAAAACAAAAAAATCATCTATGAGAAACAAAAATATCATCCCAATTCCCTTCTCCTCCTCCCCATCCTCGTTCCTACTCGCCGCCCTCTCCATCTCCATCTCCCTCCCCCTCCTCCTTGCCGCAGGAGACGGCCGGCGCGCGGGAGCGACCGACGTGTGGGGCCTCGGCGACGATGCCGACAAGGCAGCCGCGGCGCAGGCACGAGCGGGAGGCCGGCACAGGAGGCGACGGCGCGCATGGGAGCGGTCGACGCGCGGGAGGTGAGCATGGGAGGCCGCCGGCGCGCATGGGAGGCGGCCGCACGTGGGCGGAGGAGCGCGGGAGGCGCCAACGCGCGAGCGGAGGAGGCGAGCGCGGGAGTCGGCGGCCGGTGGCGGAGGAGGCGAGCGCGGAGGCGGGCGAGGCGGGACGCGGCCAGCGCAAATGAATCCGGCTAGAAACTGATAGTTTCTTCCCAATGCGAATTTTCGGTTTCTTCCCGTCTCGGTATAACCGACGACGCCATTTTTGAAGAGGAAACTATTTCTTCTCTTCCTTCCTTCTCTCTTCATTTACTGCAATGCCACATCAGTAAATTGATGTATGACAAGCTATTTAATAGAGATAAAAATCGCTATAAATGCTTTTATTGGAAGTGCCCTATACATGTAAGTATATATTGATGATGACAAGAGTACATTTATTTTTGGTCGATACAAGTACAGAAGAATTTTCAACCGCACAGGTAGCAGCATGTCCGGTATGCGCACGTCGCTTTGGCTGCGTCTGGCCCAGCTGACGGGAGCCCGGGCAAAGGCCCAGAGTCGCTGGGCCCTGAGCCCGCCACTAGTCATATAGTCGTATTTAGCATGTTATTAATTGTTTTAGATGGTCTACCGTTAAGACATCGATTATTTAAAAAACAGCTAAATGTCACCTATCACTCCACCAAAACTTAGTAAATCTAACCACGAAAAATGCAGCCGTTATATCAAATTAACTTAAGTTAATTAGTACGTTTGTAGTGTGATTAAAATTTGAATTAACAAGCCTCCCAGTGCTCATTAGCGAATACACAATGGAATTTGATTGCTATTTTAAGGTATTGGCAACTAAAATTTTTATAATTCATAGCAAATGACTTAAATGATATATGTCATGATATGTGAGGAAACTCTTTTAAACCCTTGAGAGATGCATTTGTAGATGTCACTGGAATGATATATGCCATGGTGGGTGGTATTAATTTTAAATACAAAATAAAAATATTATTAAAAATATAATAAAAGTCATTTTTAATAAAATTGATGTTATAAATGTTGTTAAATTTTTTATAAATTTAGTAAGAGAAAAATCAAAACGTGTTAAAATATGAAACGGGGAGTAATACGTACAATTCATGAGTACGCGTACTGGGTGCTTGCTGTTGCAGTGTGCATGGACGGGACGCCGCCGGCGTACCACCTGGACCCGGGCTCCGGCGGCGGCAACAGGAGCTGGGTCGTCAACCTGGAGGGCGGCGGGTGGTGCAACAACGCGCGGACGTGCCGGTTCCGCACAGGCAGCCGCCACGGCTCCTCCGACCACATGGACCGCCGCATCGCCTTCACCGGCATCATGAGCTCCGCCGCCGCCGACAACCCCGGTCCGTCCATGCTTCCCTTCCTCCTCCGGCCGCCGTCTCGATCAGTATAGCTAACTAAATCAATGGCAAACGCCATGATCGAACAGATTTCCACAGCTGGAACCGCGTCAAGATCCGCTACTGCGACAGCGGGTCCTTCGCTGGCGATGTCTTCGACGAGGTGGTGATCGATCAAACGCATCCAGCAGCTGATTCAATCTTTCCTTTTCTGAGATTAGCTAAGTGAAGAAGAATTGCTGGATTCGTGTAGGGATTAAAGCTCCAATTCCGGGGGCAGCGCATCTGGGGGACGGTGATCCAGCACCTCCTCGACGTCGGCATGGCCTCCGCCGAGCATGTGCTGCTCACCGGCTGCTCGGCCGGTGGACTCGCCGCGATTCTCCACTGCGACCAGCTCCGCGCCCTCCTCCCCGCCGCCGCCACCGTCAAATGCCTCTCCGACGGGGGCCTCTTCCTCGACGCGTACGTACTGTAGTCTGTCTACTGACACGATTTCTCCAAGCTAGCTAAGCCATTCCGTTCATCGCTTCGTGCATTGCCGTTGCAGCGTGGACGTCGCCGGCGGGAGGAGCCTGAGGTCATACTACGGCGAAGTCGTCGGCATGCAGGCGGTGGCTCCCAACCTGCCCAAGACTTGCACCGACCATCTCGACGCCACCTCGGTGCGTAGCCGTACTGCACACTGTACTCAATCATTTGCAATTATGTGTTCATGCTGATTGATTCAGAGATAACTAATCAGATCGGTTCAAAGAAGAGCATAATTAATCACCATCTTGCATTGTTGTTACATGATGATGCGACTGTGTGAATGTGCAGTGCTTCTTCCCTCAGAACATAATCGACGGCATAAAAACACCCATCTTCCTGCTGAATGCTGCGTACGATGTCTGGCAGGTATGCAAAAGTTTTTGCTGCTGAATTTCTCCATCGTTGATATTGCAAATTAAATAGGTAAAATCTCGTTCTAGCAAATGAATATGCTCAGATCTATTGAGAAATGAAGAACATATAACTGAATGCAAAATGTGACCGATTCGTCACTGTCAGATCGAGCAGAGCCTGGCCCCAAACTCGGCTGACCCCAGCGGCGCCTGGCGAGCATGCAAGTTCAACCGCTCAGCCTGCAACGCGTCTCAGTTGCAGGTCCTGCAAGGTAAAAACGGCCATATCCCTTACGTCAGAAATTAGTTTGTCAGACAGTGAGGTGATCGAAGCTCTGAATTCTGAACCCAATCTCTGCAATACATACGTAATGCAGGTTTCAGGGACCAGATGGTGGCGGCGGTGAGAGTCTTCTCCGAGTCGAGGAGCAACGGGCTGTTCATCAACTCGTGCTTCGCTCACTGCCAGTCCGAGCTGACGGCCACCTGGAATGGCGGCTCTCCTGCTGTCCAGAACAAGGTAGGATTACTACCTTAGTGTGTCCATGTAATTACGCAGAGCTACAAGAGCAAGCTGCAAATGCTTTCAGTACTTGCATACGAAGAATCTGAAGGGGATTATGCATAAACAATATTTGCAGGGAATTGCAAAGTCTGTTGGTGACTGGTACTTTGGCCGAGCTGAAGTGAAGGCGATCGATTGCCCCTACCCATGTGACAAAACATGCCACCACATCATATGACAACCTGTACTGACGTTTAATCGTGTCGAGCGAATGGAGTGACGCATTTTTGGCCTTAAGTTCTGTTAAAAGTTCTTTACTCTAGTAGCTATATATATGTAGAACTACCGGGTTCAAAGCCAAAACATACAAAATAGAGACACGCGCACACACAAAAGTCAACAAAACAGAGTTAACAACAGAAAATAGAAAGGGTAAGAGAGGGGACACGTTAATTAATACTGGAAGACACCATTGGTGTGGTGTGGATTCGTCGGTCAGTCATGGTGTATAATTTCACTCGTCACTTTAAATCCTTATGCCTGTAAATGTTTGGTTGAGAGGTCAAATCGAATATATTTGACATAGATCTTCTAAAAGTCAAATATATTTGAATGAACAGAGTAGTTAAAAATTTAAATTATATTTATATTTTGTATTTGATTGTGGTTGATTGAAACAAGAAAATAGATGAAGAATTAGTTATATTATGAAATAATATGGGACGGTTTTGGGTATTCCAATTCATCTAAAACTCTCCTGTCTCTCTCTTGGCCTTATGGATTATAGGACCCCATGGCCTCGGTGAGCACCGAATTTTTTATTTTTTACTCTTTTTAAAAGATTATCACAAATAGCCCCTTGACAGTTTTAATTTGAAAAATGGACCCCCAAGCTCGGCGCCATTGTTATTGACGCCGAGCTTACACATCTCGGCGCCGTCGATATTGGCGCCGAGCTCGCGCCATAGATCTTGGCGTTGACCTATACTAAAACAAATAACTTACGCAGTACATGGCGTTCTTTGATGTTCTTCACGTCACTAAGAGCTCGACGCCAGTATCAACGGCGCCGAGCTCGATGCCAATAACAACGGCGCCGAGCTCGGGGTCCATTTTCCGAATTAAAACTATGAATGGCCTATTTATGATAATCTTTCCAAAAAAGATTAAAAAGTAAAAAAGTCGGTTGTGAACAGCCCAAACCAGCTCCTCATCTTTCTCTCCATCTCTTCTGCCTGCCAAGCTGTCCACGTGTCGTGTGATGCAATCAAGCCCGGCCATGTGTGCCTGGTTTTGGCCTAGCCACATCGTATATGATCCCTAGTGTCCCCTCTCCCTGGGCATGTGAATGGGCTAACCTACAAGGGCTGGCCTTCGGTCTCCAGTATGACGCCTGGGCCATCCAATAACTCTAGAACGTAGGTAAGGCTCCAACCTCATCACCCATGGCACCTCGACTATGTGCTTATTGCCTACTCCGAGCCGACCAAATCGTTGCCCCATCAACTCTCTAGCACTCTACATTTCTACAATTACCATGAAAGCCCTAATCACTCTATCACCTCTACCCTCTCAAAGAGGTGGACATAGAACCTGACCAAGCCATGGAACATACCCACAGACCTTATCGAAGCAATCACTATTAAACCAACCATCTTACCACATAATTCTTCTGCTTGTCCTTGTCCCAACCTTGCTTGGACCCGAGAACTTTGCCCTCTAGTTCGCTGGAAAATTAACGTGTTTACCCTTATGCTAGCGAGTGTTTGACCACAACACCTCTACGGAGCTATGCCACAAACTAAACTCACCACCATCAGTCCGTCACCAACTACTCTTGCTAACTTTGTTCGTTTATTATTTTTGTTGTTCATGCCAAACGAGCAACCATGATATCGTGGTCTCTGTGTCTAGCCGAAAACCACCATCTTGGTCACATGGAGCAATTCACCTCAACTGGTGAGAGAATCCTCGATTCCTTTCACCCAAGTGTACCTCATGGGCTTTTCCTCTCAACTAATTACAAGCGACAACTACTAGAGTTAGCCGCTATCACAAATAACCTTCCTCCGCCATTGCAAGTCATCAAGGATGACCTCATTCGGTGATTCTCCTATTTCTCCATAGTTTCACCTCCCTTATAGCCCCTGGATGCTGTCTTCTTGGTCCATCCCAATTGCTTGCCACGAGAGACATGTTGCAGACGAGCTTCATCGCCAATCCACCTCACGGCGACCATCTCGACCCAAGCCATTTCTGGCCAAACCAACCATATAATGAGCCTCTTGGTTGTCCCTAGATGCATCCACACACTACTAGAAACGAGTTTTTGTTGGCAATCAGAATATGTTTTTATAGGCGGCTAGGCTAGCCGCCAACAACCATAGGGCAGAGAAAATACACAATCTTCATAGCGGGCTTTCAACCACTGAAAATTGATTTTATCTAGCGGCAAGGTTAAGTCGACCGCCAGCAAAAATGATTATCACTGACAAAGCTAGGTTAGGTCGATTGCCAGCGAAAATCATTTTATCTTAAGCCAACATTTATGTAGGTAGACACGTGTGTGCATCTTGACACGTGGTAAGGAAACTACAGGATAAATCAACCCTACCATTTATAAATACCATCATATGGTGTACGCTAGCTAGCCTGTAAATAGCTGATAAACAATAGGTTTATTTCAAAAGACATGTTAGAAATACTTTATAATCCAGGTCATATCGTAGTGATGATAGTTTTGTGGAAAAAATATTCCTTAATCTCTAATTCGCCTACCATTCAACGCGGTTAGAAGTGAACAAGTGTGTGCATATGTTATTAATGTTGAGATAAATGATCATGTAGCTATCATACACTAATTATATATTTCTATGATTTATTTTTTTAGCAAAGGGTTTAGCATGTATGAGTCATACCAAACTACCATACTACCATACTACCAAAGACAATTTGGTATGAATGGTTAATTATATTAGAGACGTATTTATGAACATGAGAAATATTGAGATCATGTTAAACAAAAATACTAACATCTTACATGTTCATACTAAATCTCTCGAAATAAAATAAAGATCTCCACCTTACAAACATCGATAGCACTACATAGTCAGTTAACAACTGATTGTGATGATGATAAATTGTCATGATCCCATAGTGAAGCATTTTTTTGAAGGGAAAATGGCACGATAGTGCCTTTTCATTGAATAAAGATGAAAAATACAGTTTAGTGGTAAAAGAAATTTACAAAAAGTACGGAAAGAAAAAGGACTCGGGCGGGAGAAAATTCCTTAATCGCTTAGCGCCCACTAGGCTCCATAGGCTAGCCTCTTCCTTGATTTTTCCTAGGAGAAAATTCGTTGGCGCTTCTACGCGGTTGAAAATCCGCCAGCATTGCTTGTCAAGTTGCTCTAGAGAACCTTTTGTGACTCTCAAGGCAGTCAGCCTACCCGCCGCCCCTATGTTTTCCCCTCCCGACTTGTTACCCGCTGAGATTTTGTCAAAAACCGATTGCAAATCCATATTCCACATTCTTCCCAAAACTAGTGGGAGGCCTAGGTATTTTATAGGAAATTTGCCCGATCGGCGGCACGCCTTCTAGGATCTCATCCAAATGCACTCCATCGCATCTGATAGCCGCCACTCGGGACTTATGCAGGTTGGTGACGAGCCCTGTGGCCGCGCTGAAATGATCTAGGATGCTTGTGAAGGCTGACACATCTCCTCGTTTGGGATTAAGGAAAACAATGGCATCATCTACGTACATCAAGATCTGCAGTTGAGTTATTCTGCCTTTTAGGTTTGAGATTGCACCTAGCTCGGTTGCTTTGGATATAATTCCTTGGAGCGAGTCAATTGCAAGGATGAAAAGAAGTGGAGACAAAGGGTCTTCCTGACGAAGGCCTCTGCCATGTTGTATTTGCTTCCTAGGTGACCATTAAGCAGGACTTGAGAGTTGGTGGTGGAGAAGAACGTTGCCATCCAGTCTTGCCATCTTGAAGGGAAACCCTTGCGCTACAGCAGAGCGAAAAGGTAATCCAGCGCACCGAGTCAAAAGCCTTTGTAATATCCAGCTTGAAAAGCAATATCGTCTGCCTTAAACGATGATATCTTCTGGCCATGTTTCTCACAAAGAGATAGTTATCATGAATGCTTCTGCCTTGAATGAAGACGCTTTGATTGATGGAGATCAGCTCTGGCATGTGTGGCATTAGGCACAATGCGAGTATCTTGGTGAAGATTTTGGCAATACTGTGAATCAGGCTAATCGACCTATAGTCTGATACCCCCTCTGCCCCATCTTTCTTGGGAATAAGGACAATGTTTGCTGAGTTGAGCATGTTTAGAAGTGTACATCTCA
The DNA here is from genome assembly GCA_019925245.2 of Oryza australiensis. Lineage (NCBI taxonomy): Eukaryota > Viridiplantae > Streptophyta > Magnoliopsida > Poales > Poaceae > Oryza > Oryza australiensis. The sequence continues at coordinate 2,775,195 of JAIFGZ020000016.1, read as the reverse complement.
GGCTATCCAAGGAATCGAACACAAATAGGATGTCTAATTTGATGATGTCCCAACAGACTTTAAAGAAAAGGCTAGTGAAGCCATCTGGTCTGGGTGCTTTATCACCTGACATCTCTCTTACCGCCCTATGAATTTCTTCCTCAGAAAAAGACTCGCCCAAGCTGGCTAAGTCCGACGGTTGGATGTCTAGGGCCTCCCGGTTGAGATCATTTTGCCTCGGCCCCGGTCATCCCATCATGCTTGCGAAGTGGTCATAGATTATCGATTCCTTCTCCGATGCATGACCGCCCAACCGTTATCTTTCCACAGCCTTTGGATGGTGTTTCTTCTCCTTCTCCCATTGACTTTGAGATGGAAAAATTTTGTGTTTGCTTCCCCCTCTCGAATGTGAGTTATTCTGGAGGCTTGTCTCTTCCTTTCCTGCTCTATCGAGGCGAGTGCAACTACTTTGCGTTTTAGGGCCGCTCTCAACTTGCTTCCCTGGGTAGAAAGATTCCTCTGCTCTTGGGCTATCTTTAGCCTTCGGATAACATCTAGTGCGATATATAACTGAGTTTTGGCTTCTGTGCAATAGGCTTTTGCCCACTCCCTGAGGCTAGCCACCGTGCGTTGGAGCTTGTGATTTAGGCGATGCATTGGTTCAGTGTGCTGAGCTGGCTCACTCCAGGCAACTTTTACCCTCTCTTTGAACCCCGGTATCCTTGTCCAAAAGTTCTCAAACTTGAAGGCTCTTGGTCTACATGGACCTCGTGGATTTGAAAGTACTGGGGGGCAGTGGTCAGAGGGGCCCATGGGAAGGGCATGCAGAACATGATGGGGGTAGGTCAAGTCCCATTCTTCATTGCAAAAACATCGGTCCAGTTTAACTAAAGTGGCCCTCTGGCGCTCATTGCTCCAAGTGAACCTCGTGTTTTGCAATGGGATCTCCCGTAGCTCACATTGTTCTATGGTGGAATGGAAGCGCCTCATACTTGTCAGATTGATGTTGCTATTGTTCTTGTCTCTTGCGCGATATATCATGTTGAAATCACCTAGCATCAACCACCCCACTCTTGGGCTGGGTTTTAGTGATCTGATGTGTTGGAGGAAAGTTCTTTTAAGGCGATGCCTTGTGGGACCATAAACTCCTGTGAGTTGAAAGGTCGCTCCTGTAAGAATAGTCGTCACTTGCGTGGTGATTGAAAAACAACCAATTGTAAGCTCTTGGACCTCGAGCACTCCGCTATTCCAAAGGAGGAGAATGCCCCCTCTTGTGCCCCTTGACGGCTTACAAGCGAATCTATCCAGCTTGTATCGCCCAAGAAGTGTGCAAGGTTTTCATCAATAGCTTGCAATTTTGTTTCCTGAAAACATGCCAGATTGCATTTTGTATCCCACATTAATTCATGGATCACGTTGCACCGCACCGATGAGTTTGGACCCCTAACATCCATGAAATGAAGTCTAAGTCCTCTATCATTACAAACTTGTTGGAAACTCGCATATGTTTGGCCCAAGCTAGAGATTTGATCGGTACTTCACACTGGGCTGCTTGCAGCATCGACGAGTAGGGCCTCTATTCAGCCCTAGGGCGAAGTCATGGGCTGGTTTTGTATTTTGGGGAATAAGTCCACTTGAGGTCCTTTAAAGTGTCAACGAATATGATTTTCGTCCTTCATCCACAATACCAGATACAACGGGTTCCTAAACTTGCAAAACCGGTGCGAATCTTGTCCTAAGGCAGTATGGAGGTTGGTTTTGTCCGACGTGGCATGTTGACTTCGGTACGTGGCATTTAGACCGCTGAGTCAGCACGACGTGGCGCTTACGTGGCAATTTGATTTTAGAGAAATAATAAATTTTGTGGACCCACCGTCGGTTACACAAAAATTAAAAAATGGTGGGGCCACGCGGGCCACATGTCATTCTTTCGATCAACCAATACTCAGCGGTCTAATTGCTGCGGTGCTCCCGACCACGTACCTCTTCCTCCTCTGCTCGCATGGCGCGCGGGGCACCGGCGGCGAGGCGGGAATGCACGTGCCGCCGGTGGGTGGGGACCTGTCAAGTTTGACTTCTCCCGTTCTTGATCGAGTACAAGAGCCGCAGGGTGAAGCGGTTCATGGGCACCGACGTGGTGGCGGCGTCGGCGGACATGCTCACCGCGTGTCGTCCGGGGACGTCGCCACGATCCGGCTAACGACGTTCGTGCGCGGCTCTACCTCCCCATCTTCCGCGCCACTGCCAAGGTCCCAATGCTGCTTTACTTCCACGGCGGGGCATTCGTCGTCGAGTCAGCGTTCACACCAATCTACCATGCCTACCTCAACACGCTCACGGCCAAGGCGGGCGTCCGCCATGTCGGTGAACTACCGCCTCGCGCCGGAGCACCCGCTCCCGGCCGCGTACGGCGACTCGTGGGCGGCGCTCAAGTGGATCTTTGGTGAACTCGGCGCACAGGACGGACCGGTGGCTCTCCGAGTACGGCGACTGTCCCGCCTCTTCCTCGCAGGGACAGCGCGGCGGCAACATCGCGCACAATCCTCGACGGTGGCGCCGGGATCAAGGCGTGGCGGCGCTTGACCCGTACTTTCGGGGCGGAGCCGATGGCGCCGACGCCATGGACCCGTCCTACCTCCGGTCGGCGGAGCGCACAGGAGCTTCATCTGCGCCGGCAAGTACCCGATTGACCACCCGTACGCGAACCCGCTCGCGTTGCCGGCGTCGTCGTGGCAGCGCCTCAGCTGCTCCCGTGTGGGCCCCACCATTTTTTTAATTTTTTTGTGTAACTGACAGGTGGGTCCACAAATTTTATTATTTCTCTAAAATCAAATTGCCACGTAAGCGCCACGTCGTGCTGACTCAGCGGTCTAAATGCCACGTACCGAAGTCAACATGCCATGTTGGACAAAACCAGCCTCCATACTGCCTTAGGACAAGATTCGCACCGGTTTTGCAAGTTTAGGAACCCGTTGTATCTGGTATTGTGGATGAAGGACGAAAATCATATTCGTTGACACTTTAAAGGATCTCAAGTGGACTTATTCCTATTTTTGGCGAGCAAAAGCGTGGGCTGATGTCCTGAGTAGGGGTACTTGTGTGTAGTTCTTTGGGCCGTTTCACCGAAAGCCCAATTTACTTTCTGGCGCGAGCTGCTGCCCCCCTTCAAAAAACTAGCACAAACGGCCCATAGAGCCGGAATGATTGCTTGGTCAAAAAGCCATCCGGTTGGAAAAAGAGGCTGGCCCTTTTTTGTGAAGTCGTCGGTCCAGTAGTCGGCCCAAGGAGGCCTTCGTGCGGGCAGCCCACCCGACATCCTGTGTGCTGTACTATGCAAGATGGCACAGGTGTTCATCCCAAAACCTAACTAGGGGAACACCATCCCCTCCATTGCGCCATCGATTGCGCCGCGGATTGCGCCATCCCTTTCGCGCCAAACATCGTCGTGGCTCGCTTGTTTGAACACAAACGTTGGCCAGCAGTGGTCGTAGAATGCGAGATACGCAGCACTGGGGGCCGTCCTTCGCCGGCCAGCTGGTCGACCTCGAGCGCCGTCGTCACGGCAGGCTCTGTCAAACGCCAAATAGTAAAGATGAGGAACAAAAAAGCATAGGCCGGTGAACCCAAGGAGAGGAGACGAACGGAATTAAAGCTTTGCCAAGTGTGGCTACAAAAGCAAAGTTTTGGGGACGACAGAGTCGAGGCGGTAGTGTGCAGGCCACTGTGACCTCCCTTGTTTCGGCAAAACACGGAGCGGGCTGATAAACCTCCACTCCAGCCGCTACTGAGATGGCTTCGATACATTGAGTGGAGTGGCTCCATGTCTAAATCTGACAGCTTGGACAAACATCACATGACAAGTTCTTCTACCTCGTGTAACATCCTGAAAATCGAAGAAACTAAAATCGAAACGTAAAAATCGGAACTTGCAAAAACCTTCGCTTGTTGCTTTTTCCTCGGGGTGGTTGCTTCTTATTTGCCGCTTAGTTGCGTAAATTTAGTTGTGAGCAGTTCCTCTCGACGTTTGAGGATGGTTTGGATTTTGTCGAGAAAAATCTCGAAATAGAGAATTAGGAATTTTAAAAGAAAATCGAAGAAGAGATGCGGATTTATGAAAATACAGATTTGAGAAAAAGGGTATTAATTGTTGATGGTGGAAGATTAATTAGGATATAAAATAGACAATAAAATATTTGGGGGATTTACATGAAATCTAGAGAATTTTTGGAATAAAAAACATGGTGAATTATGAAAATTAGGAAAAAGGAATTTAAATAAATATGAAAAATAATTGTGGAAAAATAAAAGTGGAGAAAAAGTTGAAAATATAGTACTAAAAATTATTCTAGGAATATTGGAATTTATTTTGAATTTTTAGAAGGGAGGAAAATGGAAATAGGAAATTAGAAATTGAAAATCGGGAAAATATAAAACTGCACTGTTCACAATGCGCCGGGTGCTCGACGCCGTACGGCCGAACCACGCCCGCCCGCACGCGCGACACCCGCAACGCCACGCTCGCCGCGCCGCCCCTACCCTCGCGCCACGCGCGCGCCCCCCCCCGCGCGCGCCACGCGCCGCGCAACACCCGCGCGCGCCACGCGCCCCGCGCGCGGACCCGCCCGCGCTCGCGCCGCGCATCGCGCCCCGCGCCCGGCTCGGCCTCTTGCGCCGCCACGTGGCAGCCGCCCGCCGCCGCCCCCTTCCCTCCCGTTCCTCCTCCCGGCCACGCCTATAAATAGGCCAAAGCACCTCCCCTTCTCCCACACCGCCGCCGCCTCCCTCTTCCCTTTCCCGAGCGCCATCGCCGCCCTAACCGCCGAGCGCCGCCGTCGCCGCGAAAACCGAGAGCCGCCGCCGTCGCCGCCGTGCGCCAAAGCCGCCCGAGCCTCGCCGTACCCCCCTGAGAGCCGCCGTCGCCGGTAAGCCCCGCCGCCGCCCCTTTTTCCCCATGCGCTAGCGCCGGCCGCTGCCTCTGTTTTGCATAAGCCCCGGTCGAACACCTTGCGGGCAATGAATAGTGGCACACAGAAAAGAAAAAGAAAAAGAAAAGAAAAAGGAAGAAAAAGAGAAAAATAAAAATAGGGAAAAATTGGGAAAATTTTTGAAAAATGTGGAGAAATATTTTGTGAGGACTTGAGTAAAATTTTGGGCAAAAATAAATTATTTTCTTGCATGATTTCTCGGTGAAAAATTCGAAAATCAAAATGCGACTTTTCCGAAATATCGTTTCGCGCCGTTTTCAAGTCCGGGTTTCGTTTAATCCTTTCTCGCCATTTAAATGTGCGGCTCTTTTGTGCTCGAATCTTCAAAACCTCGAGCACCAATCGCTCCGCGGATATTTTCACATCTATTTTCTCGAACAAATCGCGATCGTCGCTTTGCGAAAACCCTAAGTCATCGACCCGATGTCAAAACTTGGAGTTTTCCCCTCGATCCTCATACAAACTCAAGTAGAAATTGAGGCTAAGCGCTTGGAATCATTTTCGTGGCTTTTATGGTTCTTTTCGATCTTTTGGTGTTATATTGAATTCTAATCGAATTCAATTGATCTCTCGCACGTACGGATAGCACTGAAGAGGCCGGCATCGACCCCATCGAAGACACCACTCCACAAGCGTGCGAGCAAGGCAAGTCATCACACTCTTTGAACATATTGATCCCACTTGTGAAATGATGTTATTTTAAACTCTAAACATGCATGCTATACAGAGTTACCTATACTTGTTATGCCATACCTTGCTATTAATTACCTTTAGAATTACTCCTTGTAACTCTCGATGTGATACAAACAACCGGAGAGTAACTTCGGTAAATTGCTTAGCCATGCTATACTTAGATTCATGCATACTCATGACTTTATGAAAAGTTTTGTGCTTGGGCAACTACCTTAGGGAGGTAGTTGAGATGCGGCTGTGGAGACATGAGCGCCACATGGCCCGAGAATGATGAACGAGTTTGATGAAAATTGAAAGTACTACACAAATGTTTTAGACTGGGGCGGCGGATGATTTGGGTGGATTCCGGAAAAGGCAAGTGCCGACCCTGGTCAATTAAGGACCGAGCGATGAGATAGCCGGAAACGAGCCGATAAACCGTACTTCTCGAATGGGTATAGACCTAGCTGATTAGATAGCCGAGCGAAGGCAGTATCCTTGCATAGATGGTTCTTTATGATGTGGTTTGTGTTATGAAGATGAGGCTGCGGCCCATGTTGTGGATGTTGAAATTAAATCGATATTAATTGAACCTAAAGATTGAGGAAGTCTTCCCTTTACCCCGGTGCGCCGAACTCCTCTCGCTAGAAAATGACGGCTAGAGTGCATGAGGGCTTAAGTTCATGGAGCGGGTGCGCCAAAGTGAGGTTATCGAAAGGCTTTGCCGTGACCGTCTCATGTGTTGGGACGTAGACTCATTTGTTGGGTTGTCACGGAGTACGGGTAAAGTGTACATCCACTACAGTGTGAATGAATCAATCTATTCGAATAGCCGTGCTCGCGAATATTGAGCATCGTGACAAGACTTTCGCTTGGCTAGACTTTAAACTAAAAAAAATGCTTGGATGGGTTTGCATGATGATTTTATTCGCTGGTGGATCAACTTCTCGAGATGCGAGAAGGGGTGGACTCCCAGAAAAACCATGACGAATCGGAGGCGGGAAGCCATCCTTGGAATCACGATGGATGGTAGACGAACCGTCGCCGAATTAATGAACTATGAAACTAAAACTTGACTTGGCTAGTTGTTAGGCTTGTGAAAAGATTTATGAAAATTGGCTTTATGCAAAAGAGCTCCAGTCATTCCTTGAATAACCCTATCATATGCATCACTTCCGTGTTGGCTTGCTGAGTACGGTTGGTACTCACCCTTGCTATACGCACAAACCTTCGATGTTGGGAATGAAGAATCGAAGGATCCTTATGCCTACTACCAGGAAGGCGAAGAAGCGGTGGCGCTTACTAGGTCTTAGTCCCCGGTCGTTACGTGACAACCGACATACCGCTGCCTTATCTAATTTCTGCTTTTGTGTTATATCCGGACCATGAGGTCCTATGTGGTGAACATTGCCTTCGGGCCTATCATTGTAATAACTTCGTTGTAAGACTATTTGTGCATGTGCACCTGGTTATTCAGTACTGTATTTCGTGGGTACCAACTACTCGATCCAGAGAAATGATACTAAGAACACGAAAGATTCCTGTTCCAAAAACGGGGGTCCACAGAGCTGGTATCAGAGCCTATCCTCACGGTTTCACGGGGCGCGTGGCGGGTTAGTTGCGCGGGCATGGTGCGCATGGCGCGTGGGCCCTGAGAGGACACGACATGGCACATGCGTCGGCACTGGACGCACGGACGTGGCCAATAGGGGAAGTTCCTGACCTGGGGTTGACCGACGAGGACGTCGGGTCTTCTAAGGGGGTGTGGATGTAACATCCTGGCCCAGGGCTTAATAGGATTAATAGAATACTCATACCAACAAGTTGTAATTTTTTTCCAAAAGCTCATCTCCTAAGAACTCTAAGGTTAAGCGTGCTTGGCCTGGGGCAATTTGGGATGGGTGACCGACCGGAAAGTTCTTCCTGGATGCGCATGAGTGAGGATAAAGTGCGCAAAAAAGATTGGTGTTGGTCTGTGAGGACAGTCTAAGATCTTAGAGAGCTTCCAGATGTGGGCGGGTCCAGCCCGGGAAGGATGGGACGTTACACGATGGAGCAAGCTTTTATGTTGAGCACGAGTCGGCACGTACACGATAGACCTCACTTGCTACCACCTCCATGGGACCCACTTCGAACTCCATGGCAGTGCCATCTGAGCCTAGTTCGGGAGAGGAGAACCCCATCCAGATCTATACCGACTCCGAGTCTGAGATGGAGGAGATCAAGTGGGAGTCCAGCGACACTGATCCCACAGAGGAGGAAGCTCCCACTCGTCGCCTGACTCACACCGGAGGTCCCCTCACCCGCAAGACCGCTCGGAAGAGTACCCGGCCACCTAGCAGGAAGATCCAGCATGACTCCGAGGCCACCACCTCTGAGCCATGGGGACTTCGATTTGCTTCGGCAGAGGATCACCCCCTTCCTGCACCTGGCTCCTGCGGATGGCTGGATGATTAGGCGAGAGGACCGCCTCAACTGGATCTTGCTTTGGACGGTTTGGCAGCAAGGATCACACCCTTTCCCCCCTAATAGCTAAAGGCAGTAGTATGATGTAGCTTTCACCTCATGGCATGTGGGATGTGCATGTACGAGTCCATTGTACCCCTTGGATGTAATTTTATGGACCTATGTATCGTTTTATGGCATGCTATTAATAAGCTTATTCTACCATGCTTGTTTGGTTGAAGATCATTTAAAAACAACCTGAAGAGAAATCACCTAGAAACTATGACCTTAATGGGTCCAATCTCTTAATTCATCTATCTCCTTCAGATGGCGCATCGTCGCAGAGCTGCAGCATCCAACGAGAACCCACCAGAGCCTAACCCCTCCACTCTGGCAGAGGTTATGGCTTTGCAAACCCAGTTACTCCAAGCAATCGCCAACAACCAAGGGAATCGCGGAGGATCAAGCTTAGGAGAGTTTATGCGAGCTAAGCCGCCTACATTCTCTCGGCCGAAGAACCAATGGATGCCGAAGACTGGTTGAGGGTGATAGAGAAGAAGTTGACTCGTCCGAGTACGAGAAGCCGACAAAGTCATCTTTGCCACTAACCAGTGGAAGGTCCCGCAAGTGATCGTGGGACACCTACAAAGAGACTCGGGCTGAAGATGCGGGAGAACCGACATGGGAACAATTCACGGCTGCTTTCCGTGAGAATTTCGTACCAACCGCGGTTATGAGGATGAAGAAAAATGAGTTCCGCAGGCTGCGCCAAGGAAACACCTCGGTACAAGAGTACCTAAACAAGTTTACCCAGCTTGCCCGTTACGCCACAAGTGACCTGGCAGACGAAGAAGAAAAGATGGATAAATTTATTGAAGGACTAAACGACGAGTTAAGGGGACCGATGATCGGACAGGACCACACCAGCTTCAAAAGCCTCATCAACAAGGTTGTAAGGCTTGAACATGACCAAAAGATGGTAGAAAATAACCGCAAGAGGAGGCTTGCTATGGCCCGCTCATTCCAGGGAGCGCCTCAGCGTCCCAAGGGAGCCACCTCGTCCGGATGGAAGCCAATCGTTCCGGCAACCAGTCGTTCCCCCGCACCCGACCACGTCAATAGGCCAGCTGCACCCTAATTTCGTACACCGACGCCAACCCTAGCCGCTCCGGGAAGAAGGCATGTGAATTGCTTCAACTGTGGAGAATTCGGGCACTACTCCAACAGTGCCCCAAGCCACGCAACACTCCCGTGCGTACCGGCGCCAATGCAACGGCCGTCCGAGGAACCCCACTCTGCTGCGGGACGCGCATTTAGGACCCCGCAACCCAATGAGGCGCCACCGGATTTCGACGTGGCCGGTGAATCATGTGCGTGCTTGAAGAGGCGCGGGAGGATCGAACGTGCTGATGGGTATGTTCTCTATCAACTCTATCCCGATTAAAGTCTTATTTGATTACGGAGCATCGCATTCATTCATATCTTCACAAGTAAGCAAACAACACCACCTACACCGGTAGAACTTAAGAGACCCATGTTGGTACACTCGCTTGGGAAACATAACCGTACCCCATGCTTGCATCAATGTGCCCATACGGATTAGAGACGTGGTATTCCTTTCAAACCTTATGGTACTATCGCCCCAAACCATTGATATCATACTCGGAATGGATTGGTTTACCAAGAACAATGGAGTCATAGGCGTAGTCGAAGGGAAGTCACGGTATCCACCCCATGGGGATCACCAATGAACATAACTATGGACCAAAACCCGATGCTATGCGAGCAAGCTGCGGGAGTATTCACCATGCTACCTCTAAGCGGGATGCCGGTAGTGCAAGAATACCCGGACGTATTCCCAGGAATTGCCCGGAATGCCCCCGATCGCGACATAGAATTCATCATCGACCTAATGCCTGGTACTGTCCTCATATCCAAGAGACCTTACCGAATGCCGGCTAACGAACTAGAAGAACTCAAGAGGCAAATCAGAGAACTACAAGAGAAAGGATTTGTACGCCCAGTTCTTCTCCTGGGAGCCCCAAGTACTCTTCGTCAAAAGAAGGATGGGAGTATGAGGATGTGTGTGGACTACCGATCGTTGAATGAAGTGACTATCAAAAACAAGTACCCACTACCTCGAATCGATGACCTATTCGATCAACTTAAGGGTGCGCAAGTGTTCTCAAAGATTGATCTTCGGTCGGGATATCATCAGTTGAAGATTAGAGCCGGAGATATTCCCAAAACGGCATTCTCTACACGTTATGGCTTATATGAGTTCACGTAATGTCCTTTGGATTGACCAATGCCCCGACATATTTCATGAATCGATGAACAAGGTATTCATGGAATATCTGGATAAATTCGTAGTGGTATTTATAGACGATATACTTATCTACTCCAAGGACGATGAGGAGCATGCGGAGCATCTACATTGGATCGGAAAACTGCGAGAGCACCAGTGTATGCAAAATTTAGCAAGTGCGAGTTCGGCTCAAGGAGGTCGCTTTTCTTGGCCATGTAGTCTCGGGGAGGAGTAGCGGTAGACCCTGCCAAGGTCGAAGCTATTCACGGAATGGAAGGCACCCAAGTTAGTAACGGAAGTTCGGAGTTTTTGGGATTGGCCGGATATTACCGAAGGTTCATCGAAGTGTTTTCCACAATAGCCCGACCCATGACCCAACTTCCGAAGAAGGAAAAGAAATTTGTATGGAACGAGAAGTGTCAAGAAGCCTTTGACCAACTAAAAGAAAAGTTAACCACCGCCCCAATCTTAACCCTACCTGACAACCGTAAGGATTTCGTGATGTACTGTGATGCGTCTTGGCAAGGACTGGGAGGCGTATTGATGCAGGATGGAAAGGTCGTAGCATATGCCTCGAGACAGTTACGACCCCACGAGGAAAACTATCCCACACACGACTTGGAATTAGCGGCAGTTGTTCATGCATTGAAGATCTGGAGACACTATCTGATCGGGAACCACTGTGATGTATATACTGACCACAAGAGCCTGAAATACTTCTTTACTCAGTCCGATCTCAACCTACGACAGAGACGGTGGTTGGAATTGATCAAGGATTACAATCTAGGAATCCATTACCACCCCGGCAAGGCAAATGTAGTGGCCGATGCGTTAAGCCGCAAAGCCCAATGCAACCATGTGAGATTGGAAGGTATGGCCAGCGAGCTCCAAGAAGAGATGGCTCGGCTTAACCTGCACCTGATTCCTCACGGAGAAGTAAACTCACTGGAAATCTAGCCCCTTCTGAGGACTCAAATAGAAGAGGCTCAAAAGGGAAATGAAGAAACACAAGAAATTAAAGAGCGCATGGCCGCTGGGCGCGGTAAGGAATTTTCGATAGACGACGAGGGAACTCTATGGTATAAGAAAAGAATCTGCGTGCCGAACAAGGTGGTTTGAGGGGTTGATCTTGAAAGAAGCACACGAATCAGCATATTCGTTACATCCAGGAAGCAAAAAAATGTACCAGGATTTGAAGGGAGAATACTGGTGGCACAATATGAAGAGAGACGTAGCCGAATACGTAGCCGTATGCGATGTATGCCAAAGGGTGAAAGCTAAGCATCAACGACCGGCAGGCTTGCTGCAGCCGCTCAAGATTACCGAGTGGAAATGGGACGAGATAGGCATGGATTTCATCGTTGGACTACCCAAGACTGCAACTGGTTATGATTCCATTTGGGTAATAGTAGATCGGCTCACCAAGACCGCCAGATTTATTCCCGTAAAGACCAACTACAATAGTGCCAAGCTAGCAGAACTATACATGAGTAGGATTGTGTGTCATCATGGAGTACCAAAAAGAATTATATCAGATCGCGGTACCCAATTCACGTCCCATTTCTGGAGCAAAGTTCATGAGGCACTCGAAAGTCACGTAGCCTTCGACCGCTTACCACCCACGCGACGGGCGAACCAAAAGGACAAATCAAGTGCTTGAGGATATGTTGAGAGCTCGTGCGTTGGATTTCACCAAGGATTGGGAGAAATGTTTACCGTACGCCGAGTTCTCCTACAACAACAGCTACCAGGCCAGTTTGAAGATGTCACCAAACGAAGCCCTATTTGGTCGCCGATGCCGAACCCCATTGATGTGGTCAGAAACCGATGAACGAGCCGTTTTCGGGCCTGACATAATCAAAGAGGCCGAGGAGAAGGTCCGTCTGATCCGGGAATGATTGCAAGCTGCCCAATCTTGACAAAAGAGCTATGCGGACACTCGTCGAAGGGATTTAGAATTCAATGAAGGCGACTATGTGTATCTAAAGGTCTCACCACTACGAGGAACTCAATGGTTCAAGGTCAAAGGGAAACTTGCGCCAAGATATGTGGGCCCATTCTTGATAAGCGATAAAAGAGGTGAAGTGGCCTACCAACTAGAGTTGCCCGAGAACATCTCCGATGTTCACCCAGTGTTCCATGTGTCGCAGTTGAAGAAATGCCTGCGGGTGCCAGAAGAGCAAGCTCCTTTGGAAACCATCGATATCAACAATGATCTCACATACCCGGAATATCCAATAAAGATACTGGACGAGGCAGAAAATAAGATACGGACCAAGACATGGCGCATGTACAAAGTACAATGGAGCAACCACACTGAAGAAGAGGCCACCTGGGAAAGAGAGGATTTCCGAAGATCGAATACCCGCACCTACTCAACAACCGGTAAGAAATCTCGGGGACGAGATTTATTGTTAGGGAGTAGGTTTGTAACATCCGAAAATCGAAGAAACGAAATCGGAACGTAAAAATCGGAACTTGCAAAAACCTTCTCTTGTTGCTTTTTCCTCGGGTTGGTTCCTTCTTATTTGTCGGCTCGGTTGCATAAATTTAGTTGTGAGCAGTTCCTCTCGACGTTTGAGGATGGTTTGGATTTTGTCGGAGAAAATCTCGAAATAGAGAATTAGGAATTCTAAAAGAAAATCGAAGAAGAGATGCGGATTTATGAAAATACGATTTGAGAAAAAGGGTATTAATTGTTGATGGTGGAAGATTAATTAGGATATAAAATAGACAATAAAATATTTGGGGGATTTACATGAAATCTAGAGAATTTTGGAATAAAAAAACATGGTGAATTATGAAAATTAGGAAAAAGGAATTTAAATAAATATGAAAAATAATTATGGAAAAATAAAAGTGGAGAAAAAGTTGAAAATATAGTACTAAAAATTATTCTAGGAATATTGGAATTTATTTTGAATTTTTAGAAGGGAGGAAAATGGAAATAGGAAATTAGAAATTGAAAATCGGGAAAAATATAAAACCGCACTTTCACAATGCGCCAGTGCTCGGCGCCGTCGGCCGAACCGCACCCCGCCCGCACGCGCGACACCCGCAACGCCACGCTCGCCGCGCCGGCCCTCGCCCTCGCGCCACGCGCGCGCGTCCGCCCCACCCCGCGCGCGCACGCGCGCGCAAACACCCGCGCCGCGCCCGCGCGCCACGCGCCCTCGCGCGCCGCGCCGCCGCGCGGACCCGCCCGCGCCCGCGCCCTCGCGCGCCGCGTGCGCCGGACCCCGCCCGCGCTCGCGCCGCGCCCCGGCCCGCGCCCGGCCGGCCTCTTGCGCCGCCGCGTGGCGGCCGCCCGCCGCCCCCCTCCCTCTGTTCCCTCCTTCCCGGCCGCGCCTATAAATAGGCCGAAGCACCTCCCCCTTCTCCCACACCGCCGCCGCCTCCTCTTCCCTTTCCCGAGCGCCATCGCCGCCCTAATCGCCAAGCGCCGCCGTCGCCGCAAACCGAGAGCCGCCGCCGTCGCCGCCGTGCGCCGAGCTGCCCGAGCCTCGCCGTACCCCCGAGAGCCACCGTCGTCGGTAAGCCCCACCGCCGCCCCTTTTTCCCCATGCGCTAGCGCCGGCCGCTGCCTCTGTTTTGCCTAAGCCCCGGTCGAACACCTTGCGGACAATGAATAGTGGCGCGAGAGAAAAGAAAAAGAAAAAGAGAAAAGAAAAATTGGGAAAATTTTGGAAAATGTGGAAAAATATTTTGTGAGGACTTGAGTAAAATTTTGGGCAAAAATAAATTATTTTCTTGCATGATTTCTCGGTGAAAAATTCAAAAATCAAAATGCGACTTTTCCGAAATATCGTTTCGCGCCGTTTTCAAGTCCGGGTTTCGTTTAATCCTTTCTCGCCATTTAAATGTGCTGCTCTTTTGTGCTCGAATCTTCAAAACCTCGAGCACCAATCGCTCCGTGGATATTTTCACATCTATTTTCTCGAACAAATCGCGATCGTCGCTTTGCGAAAACCCTAAGTCATCGACCCGATGTCAAAACTTGGAGTTTTCCCGTCGATCCTCATACAAACTCAAGTAGAAATTGAGGCTAAGCGCTTGGAATCATTTTCGTGGCTTTTATGGTTCTTTTCGATCTTTTGGTGTTATATTGAATTCTAATCGAATTCAATTGATCTCTCGCACGTACGGATAGCACCTGAAGAGGCCGGCATCGACCCATCGAAGACACCACTCCACAAGCGTGCGAGCAAGGCAAGTCATCACACTCTTTGAACATATTGATCCCACTTGTGAAATGATGTTATTTTAAACTCTAAACATGCATGCTATACAGAGTTACCTATACTTGTTATGCCATACCTTGCTATTGATTACCTTTAGAATTACTCCTTGTAACTCTCGATGTGATACAAACAACCGGAGAGTAACTTCGGTAAATTGCTTAGCCATGCTATACTTAGATTCATGCATACTCATGACTTTATGAAAAGTTTTGTGCTTGGGCAACTACCTTAGGGGAGGTAGTTGAGATGCGGCCTGTGGAGACATGAGCGCCACATGGCTCTGAGAATGATGAACTGAGTTTGATGAAAATTGAAAGTACTACACAAATGTTTTAGACTGGGGCGGCCGGATGATTTGGGTGGATTCCGGAAAAGGCAAGTGCCGACCCTGGTCAATTAAGGACCGAGCCATGAGATAGCCGGGAAACGAGCCAGTACAACCGTACTTCTCGAATGGGTATAGACCTAGCTGATTAGATAGCCGAGCAGAGGCAGTATCCTTGCATAGATGGTTCTTTATGATGTGGTTTGTGTTATGAAGATGAGGCTGCGGCCCATGTTGTGGATGTTGAAATTAAATCGATATTAATTGAACATAAAGATTGAGGAAGTCTTCCCTTACCCCGGGTGCGCCAGAACTCCTCTCGCTGCTAGAAAATGACGGCTAGAGTGCATGAGGGCTTAAGTTCATGGAGCGGGTACTGCCAAAGTGAGGTTATCGAAAGGCTTTGCCGTGACCGTCTCATGTGTTGGGACGTAGGCTCATTTGTTGGGTTGTCACGGAGTACGGGTAAAGTGTACATCCACTGCAGTGTGAATGAATCAATCTATTCGAATAGCCGTGCTCGCGGATATTGAGCATCGTGACAAGACTTTTGCTTGGCTAGACTTTAAACTAAAAAAATGCTGGGATGGGTTTGCATGATGATTTTATTATTTGGTGGATCAACTTCTCGAGATGCGAGAAGGGGTGGACTCCCAGAAAACCATGACGAATCGGAGGCGGGAAGCCATCCTTGGAATCACGATGGATGGTAGACGAACCGTCGCCGAATTAATGAACTATGAAACTAAAACTTGACTTGGCTAGTTGTTAGGCTTGTGAAAAGATTTATGAAAATTGGCTTTATGCAAAAGAGCTCCAGCCATTCCTTGAATAACCCTATCATGTGCATCACTTCCGTGTTGGCTTGCTGAGTACGGTTGGTACTCACCCTTGCTATACGCACAAACCTTCAGATGTTGGGAATGAAGAATCGAAGGATCCTTATGCCTACTACCAGGAAGGCGAAGAAGCTGGTGGCGCTTACTAGGTCTTAGTCCCCGGTCGTTGCCTGTGGCAACCGACATGCCAGTGCCTTTATTCCGCTGCCTTATCTAATTTCTGCTTTTGTGTTATATCCGGACCATGAGGTCCTATGTGGTGAACATTGCCTTCGGGCCTATCATTGTAATAACTTCGTTGTAACACTATTCGTGCATGTGCACCTGGTTATTCAGTACTGTATTTCGTGGGTACCAACTACTCGATCCAGGGAAATGGTACTAAGAACACGAAAAATTCTCGTTCCAAAAACGGGGGTCCACACCTCGTCAGCCGCATCGGCCATGCCTTCTCCCACCAAGGAGAGCAGCGCGGAGTCGGCGGCTTGCTGCGCCTCGTCATCCAGGCCAAAGATGGCTGTGAGAGCGACAATGATGTGCGCCGGCAGAGATTCGCTGAACATAGCCAAATACTGGGGAATGACCTGCTCGACTAAGGCGAAGTCGTCATCCTTGAGCAAACCTAGTCGCTTGAGGAGAACTCGCTGGCAATGCTCCATGGTTGGGCCGACCGATTGCTTGGCTATTCGTTCGCTCCGTCTTACAGTCTGTGCATGCTCCTTTGCTCGAGCCTTGGCCCTTCCTCTTGACTATTGTGACCTCACAGTGGCCGCTGCGATTGATTGATTTGGCGGCGAGGGCAGAATTGGCTGCGTCGGTGCAACGAAGAGCGCCACAACCCCTCCAACAACTCTATTGACACCAGGTCTTGTTCTTGCCCTTCATCTTGTGCCCGTGCCATAAGGGGTGGGTAGGGGTGGGGGTTGGTGAGGACAGCGGCGCAGTCCCCCCACCGTCCCTTGCCGCCCGGAGCAGCGGCACCGATGGAGCTTCCCACCGGCTTCGGGGCCAAGCGGTGAGGTGAGAGCGGCGTCTGCGAGGCGTGTCACCATTGATTTTGTCTGCCATGGCTAGGCGGTGCAGCATCTCTTCAGTTTGTTGGCACGTCGTGACCGGGCTTGGGATAGTGATGGTAGCGTCGACGTAATGCGTCCAAAGACACGCTTAGCCAATATTGGCTCCCAGGCCAACGGTGCAGACCAGGCTTCATTCCCCTCCCCGATCGCGGTGCAGGCTGGTCTCCCCGAGATAGCCTTGTCGAGGATAGGTGAGTGCCGCTTCAAGTGTTTGTCCGGCAGCGACAACATTTGCATCACAAAGGGGGAAGTGTATAGCGCGTGAAGCAAACGAAATTGACATACCTTGTTAAGGTCGGCTTCATTGCTCAACACGGGCACAACGACTGTGGACCTCAGCTTGGTCGAAACGTCGATGGTATGTCGTCTTCCCCCACTGCTACGACCTCTGTCTCCTTTGTCCTGCCGGCGTGGCGAACGCGTGTGCTCTCGGCGGTAGTCGCTGCCATTCGCCCGGCGTTGGTCGCGACCACGGCCATGATCGTGCCCTCCTTCATCTTCATTGTCTTCCCAGTCCAGCGGTGCCCGCCTCGCCTTGGGTGATCATTGCCACCCCCCTTTGCCTGCCTCGACTGTCATGACCGTGGTGAACGCGTTCGCCTCGGCCTTCTTCTTCCTCCTCGCTGTCCGCGTCGGAGTCATGGTCGTTTACATCTCGAGAGCGCGCACGGTGTGCCACTCGCTCATGGCGAGGCCTGTCAGTGGCGCGGCTGTAGCGGTGGCCACGTTATTCGTCGTGGCCATGCCCTCCCATGGCGTCACGGTCATAGTCACGGTCATCGTGCGCCCCATCCTCACGCAGTTTACCTCCAAGGCGGTTGTGGACCGAGCACGGCGGCAGAGGGTGATGCGGGAACTCCTCGAACACCCTCCCAGGAACCTGTTCGCCGTCGAGCACTCCCAAGTGCCAAGGCGGCAGCCGACGCTTGGCGGGCTAGAAACCGTCTTGCTCGTCGAAGTGATTGTCGCAACGGAGTAGTCGTGGATCTCTTTGAGGTGAAAGAGCACTGGGTGGCGCACTCCCCTTTGCCACCGCTCCGACGGGTTGTCCGCCGACGGGGGCGATGGCAGGGGCGAACTTACCGTTGGAGCCGTTGGGGCCATCCATATTTGAATCTGGTCCCATAGTGAAGCATAAGTTCAGAGATTATCAGAACCCCACATGAATATTAAAACAAGCACCATCAGATACCCAAAATATTGAGACAAGCCAATTATCATGGGCCTAGAAAAATCCATCATTATTGTAACGACAACATTAATAGAATGCAAATTTCCAATAAGGTATAGCCTCTTGACCAGATCAACGGAAAAGAATTCAATAGCGAGGGTGTTGATGTAGGCATATATAAGAGCCAACCAGTGGTACATCGGGTTTCTGCAAAATATATTGCCCCAGCGTACTGCTAAAATAACAACTTTTACCTAAGAAACCGTTCATATCTAAGCATCCGAAGTTAGATATGAGCACATGTTCTATTTATATGAATATTTTTATGATATATACAACTTTATTAAATTTTATCAATAGGGTATGATCTCATGGTTTCTATAAAACTTAGTGATGTCTTTTTCCTCATGTATTATAGCACAAGTTAGTTACAGAGGAACGATAACACATGATATGTGAAAACCCGTAGATATCTCCTAAGGAGAGGGGAGTGAATAGACATTCCTAAAAAAATCTCCGATCATGGTGGTTAAATTTAACTAGTCAGAATTTTCTTCCCCAGTGGCTCAGAACTTTGTACCAGTGCTCTCAGCAGAACCAAGAGTATTGGTCAAAACATTCAGGTACTGGACCTTGAACTTCCGATCAAGCTGTGAACTCCCCTTTCAAGTAGCTCACAATAAGTTCATGAAATCTAACAAGAGGCCTATATTGAGATACAACCGTAGAACAATAGAACTAGAGGAGATCACAAATAATTCTAGGAATTCATCATATAACACAAAAAAGAAAGTAAAGAGGAGACAAGTGATTGTTTTTTTGAAAATCATATCGAAAGGATCCTACCACCGTTGAGGAGCTCCGGGAGCAGGGTCTCGATTAATCCCTTGTCTCACTAAGCAAGCAACAAAGAAGAAACATTTAGCCTCCAAGCCAACACCTAGTTCTCCCTCGATTCCAAGTGACCACCAAGATCCCAATTTAGATAATGAGTTCCTACCACCGGTGAGGCTTGCTCTACCAAGGCAACTTTCTAGAAACCAGCTCAAAATTCACTTAAAGTTACCTCCTTTCTTTTCGAAGACGAGGTCCATCCTCACAAACTTATCGAGTCGGTTTTAGGAAGCTCGCAGTGACGCCTAACCACCTAGGAGGTCATCCTCCAAGAGTAATAAGCACCAACCCTGACGTCAATTCCCAACTGCTCATCCTCTTAACTCACTTACAAGCACAAATCCTCACCACCACCCAAAATCCAGAATCAAATCACCATGTCAAGAAACCCTAAGAGAAACTAGGAGACAAAAAGAGAAGTCGAATGGCCAAAGGAACACTGCAAGAGATGGAGGGGGTCATATACTCACATTCTGACGTCATGTAACTGTTACTCACAGATTTGAAGCCCAAAAGTTCCAACCAAAACATCCGAAACTTCCGGCCAACACTTAGGCACAAGCTAGAAACTAGAGCCAAGAACTTCCGACCTAGGTGGCAAGAACTTCTGACCCACACAATAAGGCAACATCCAAAACCATATAAGTGTTGTACAACTGTATCTCTTATCTATAAAAATTGAACCTTGAGCACTTCATTAGACGATGACAATCATTTGAAACCCCCTTGATAGCACGGCTTTCATATCCTCAATTTTAAAAAGAAAAGAAACTTTAAATAAAGCTTCAGTTTGTCTTGTTGATTTTTCTCATGTTTGTTGGGGGTCTGCGTGCACCACCTAAATATATTGGGACTAATTATTTGCACACTTCTCACCTAAGCATATTGAGACTAATTATTTGCACATATCTCTTTGAACTTATTAATCCCTCAACTATTTTGTCATTAATCTACCAAAACTCATTTTAGGGACTAGATAAACTTTCAATATGCACCCATATCTCAAGCACATTAAATGATTCTGAACCACCACCTAATGATTCTTTCAATAATAACACTAACGACAGATCTAAAGATGTAATTTCTAAAATAAAAGCCAATTTGATTAGCACCATCACAAAGAGTGCTGGGTTGCAAAACACCATTGCAAAGAAGAGTAATTGTAAAATATCATCGCGAGAGAATTTGAGTTGCAAAATGTCAGTGCCATTAATTTCTCCATCCAAAACTGTAGTACTTTTCTAGAAGATCAAATGTCTTGAAAACACCAATACTACCCTTGTTTTTCCTTCCTCTTCTAAAACTCAAAATCAACTCATTATGTTAGCGCCATAGTAAAGATTAGGTTTCGATGCATTTAACAAAATATTGTGAGTACACTGGAAATGTCAAGAAACTGAAATAGTGCAAAATTAAGAAATAAGCAAAAACTTTTCAAGGAAATAATACAATCGATAAAATTCTGGAAAAAATAATATAATTTCTATATTCCATCCCATCACGAATAAGACATGTTTAAAAATACATCAAGTCAATGCATTTAAACTTCTATCATCAATTTCTATTGAAATATTTTGACTCAGCTTTTGAAGGTGATATTTTAATTAGATTATTCTTAAAAAATAAAAATAGTTTCAACATATTATATTAGAAATTAATAATCAAAATAACATCCTAGTGACCATGCGTTGTCTAAATCATCACTTGTTTGCCGGAGGAAGTATAAGGTAAGGAGTCTATAGAAAAACATTTGTTAAATTGAGAGCCATATATGTAGCAAATACAAAGGAAAGAAGGAACAAGCGGCAGAAACTAGGCCATTTTGCAGCCTTTGGGGTGGAAAAAGTCACGGCAATGATATTTTCCAACTCAAATTCTCTTTCTAATTGTGTTTAGCTGCTTATGCTCCATGTGATGGTATTTTGCAACTTGCGTTTCTTTATAATGGAACTGCACAAATTATGATGATATCATATTTTACAAAAATGATTGAGAATGAAAAAGAATACGGTGGCACATTTATAGCAAAACCAGCAAAATACAATGTCTCTTTTTTTTCACTTAGGCGAGTTAAATTACTTATGCTGTAGACAGATCTATTTAGAGCAAAGCTATTCTCTGCAACAAGCAATCTGCACATATCAATCATTAAATGATCAATGCAAGACATGGAAAAACGTCTTCAATATGTTGACGATGGTGTTGAAGAAGGTGACGACGGCGAAGGTGGTCGCGAAGCAGAAACCGACGATCGCCCACGGGCTGTTGAGGTAGTCCCGCCGGAATTTGGCCTTGTATTTTGGCCACTTGCGGCGGCAGAAGGCGTCGACGTCGCGGTACACCGGCGCCAGGTAGTGGTCGTCGTAGTCGATGTAGGAGCAGACGCGGAGCTGGTTGAAGAACATGGCCGCCGCCTCCTCGTTCGCCAGCTTGTTCTCCATCACGTCGGCCCTCTCCAGGATCACCACGTCCTCCGCCGTGTTGATCAGGTAGTCCATCAGCACCACGTAGCTGGTCAGGTGCTTCTCCGCCGGCGCCGCCGTCGCGGCGTCGCCGCCGCGGCACTGCTCGAAGGCGACGAGGTTCATGTACCTGGTGCAGGTGGAGTCGTCGACGGCGACGCGCGGGATCTCGAACACGCCGTCGTGGAACGTGACATCGAGGATGTTGCTCGTCCCCGTCTTGCGCACGAACCTCACCCCATGCAGGGTCAGCTCCTTGGCGCAGCGGATCGTCATCGGCGGTTTGCCGCCGCCGCCGCTGTGGCAGTGGCACTGTTGCCGGTGGTGGTGCCGCTCAGGCAGGTGATCGGGTGGCTTCACGAAGGCGGAGTGGTACAGATGGAGCAGGTGGTCGATGGCGTCTTCCTGCTGCACCGTCTCCGTCGCCGCCGGCTGCCGTCCTTCCTTCTGGCTGAAGTAGGCGGTGATAATGCTCGTCAGCGACGGCTTGGGCCTCGCCGGGGCCGACGGCTGCCGGTCGAGGTCGTCATGCGTGTAGGCGTCGTAAAGCGCGAGGAGGACGAAGTAGGGGATCTGGTTCTCGAGCATGAGCAGGTCGGTGTGCAGCAACGGGAGGTTCCAGCCGACGGTGAAGATGGGGTCCGTGCCGCCGGAGAACCACTGGATGAAGAACTGGAGCACGAAGCAGCCGTCGAGGAGGAGCATCTCGACGAACTCGTCGTCGTCTCCGTCACCGGTGGCGGGGCTCTCGAAGTAGCATGCGCGCGCCCGCGGCTCGAGCTCGCGCACCCTGTCGACGCAGTCCTGGAGCAGTCTGTGGCGGTGGCCGCTCTCGTCAACGTCGAGGAACCAGAGAAGGTAGAGGCGCTTTCGGTCCTCCATGGCGCGGAGGTGGTCCTTGTTCCGGTGGTACGGTCCGACGGAGACCAGCCTCGGCTCGTAGTGCTTCTTGTCCACGTTCGCCGGGACACGGTAGATGGAGTAGCCGTCCAGCCTCGCCGCCGGTATGCTCAGCTGGTCCAGCATTCCCTCGATGTTCAAACGCACCGTGTCCTCCTGCCTCGCCGTCATCTTCGTCGTCGATCTCCTCTGATCAGATCACCCCACAGGAGAGGTGACAAACTCACAACAACTACTCGATAGTTAGAAATTAGAAATTTAGAATCAATCCTTGTAATTGCTTACACCAATACGAATATGATCAGTATATCACAGGCAGCATATCAATAGAGGTTATCTAGAGAGGCTGAGAGGGATAAAATTGTAAGAGCCAGCTTGAGCAAGAACATTTAAACATCGATCGATCTACAGCCTACAGGGCGGCACTGTCACTAGCTATACGGTCTCTCCTCACATACATTGGGCTGCCCTTCCAGAGAAGATCGAATCACCGGTTGCGGACATGTTCGCCTTCTCCATCTCTGTTCAAATCAGGGACGGGAAGAACACCCTATTCAGGCAGGATAGATGGATCCAAGGTAGATCCATCGAGGAGTTGGCCCCCTGCTTGTTCCATGCGGTGCGCCCAAGAACTAGAAGGAAACACACTGTCTTTGAAGGTTTGCAAGATCGAAAATGGGTCCAGGACATCTCTGGTGTTCTTACTGTACAAGTGCTACTGGATTTCCTCATGATTTGGGAAACCTTGCTACCTGTCACGCTAGAGGACAGTGTGCCAGACAAAATCCTGTGGAAATGGACGGCGGATCACAACTTTTCTACGGCCTCAGCCTACAGATGCTTCTTCATTGGTCAATCCGCCATTCCGGGGACCAAGATTCTATGGAAGACACGGGCACCGGGCAAATGCAGGTTTTTTTGTTTGGCTTGCCTTGCATGGACGCTGCTGGACAGCATCGCGGCGAAAGAAACATAATCTTCAGGATGATGACAACTGCATCCTTTGCGGGCAGGAAGCTGAAACCATCAACCATCTTCTTCTCAGCTGCTCTTTTGCAAGGGAGGTCTGGTTTCGCTTGTTGCACCTAGTTAACTGGCAGTCGCTCTCCCCAACATAGGCGCATCTGACCCTTGCAGACTGGTGGGCTGCTTCTAGAAAGAGGGTTGGCAAAGAGTTCAGGAAATCGTTTGATACGATGGTGCTTCTTCTTGTCTGGTGCATCTGGCTCGAGCGCAACGCTAGAACCTTCAATAGGCAGAGCAGATCGGTAGCTCAATTAATCAGCTTTATTTTGGAGGAAGCCGTCAGGTGGTCGGCTGCTAACATCTTGAGGTTGCATCTGGAGCCGCAGGTGTTAGGGTCGCTACCTAACCTAGATTGAGGTCCCTCTTTGGTCCTTTATTTGTTTCTTCTTGTTCCTTGCTGATGGTTCATTATTTCTGGATGACCACATCCTAGTTTGTACTTACTCTTTCTACCTTCTTAATGAAATACGTGCTTTGGCACGTTCACGAAAAAACATACATTCACACAAAAACAACTAGCCCCTTCTTCTGACGGCCGTCGACATCTGTTACCCTCCTCTCGTGTTTGCTTGCCGGTGAGGGGTGTTGGGTCTTCCCGAGGCAGCGATGAGAGGCCTTGTGCAGGGAAGCCGGATGGTGGTGGGGCGCTGCTGGTGGTAACAACAGAGATGATTTGACATACCAGGACTTGGAGATTTCGGGTGAAAGGCTGGTCCTTTCAGGCCGGCAGTAGCGACGTTCTCAGCAATCGTAATCTTGCTGGGGACATTGCTGTGGCATCTCTTCTCTCTATGATGAAATTCTCAGGTGAAACCCATGCGCCCTAGTTTCCCAGGACGGGTGATGAAAGCGCCATCGACGTTGCAACCTCCCTCTTTGACGACATTCTAGTCGTCACAAGTTGGCACATTTCATGACGAGCTTTTGTGAGGAGAGAGTGTATCCAATCTTCTCTCTCGTCCTCTCCACCTCCAACCCAAAATGTGAATGGAGTTGAGTGCGTTTGGATATTATGTCTCCGTTTGTTTTTAATAATAGGTGTTTATGTTATAAATATATAACATAGATGGTTTTTTCATTAAACTCTCTAATTTTTCATATTATATAATACGAAACCTCACACTCTCTTTTGACGTTCGTTTTTAAAAAATATATAGACACACATTTGCCCATCGCGTTTTACTTAAAAAGTTAAAAAGTTATGTATTCTTATTTCACTCAACTCACGATCTGTTCGGTATTTATCCACAATCAACAATCAATATATATATATATATATATATATATATATATATATAGATATATATATATATATAAACAACTACGCTCACTCATGCACGACCTATTCTCACGCCACTTAACTCACAGAGCGTGCAATGCATGGATCTGCAAGCAGGTTGCAATAATAATTGTATTGTATATATAATACAAATGCGCTAGACTCGCTCCAGCTGCCCATGCAAATGGTTCTCCAAGCATGCCATGCACACCATGCAACAATTAACGATCTCGATCGCTAACTGTACGTATGTGATACCGACTCAGTCACGGTATAACGGTGCACACAGACAAATTAACTAAAGCTCCAGCCAACTAATTAAATAAAAGATTTATATCCAACAGTTCGTCGTGCTCACAACAATTTGATTTAGAGATCATATAAAACATTATATGTTTTAGGTATGCGCTAAGTGCTAACTCAATAAAGGAGGGTAAGTACTTTGGAATGTTACAGGCTAATCTTAATTATTCTCCATAGGATTGGCATTCAGATCATAAGGGGTTCACCTTTTTTTTTTCTTCTGCTTCCAGCGACTCTGGCAATAATGGCGATACAAAGGTGGAGATGAATGGTGTCTCCGATGCGCCACAGGTCTGGAGGTGGGAGGTTCGGTTGTGCTGGAGCCTGGAGGCAGTCCTTAGGCCAGTTATAGGAGGAGGGTACGTCGTGGCTATGGATCCAGGGGCGGCGACTGTTGGAGATGTAGTCTAAGGCCTTGCGTGCGTGCTCTGGGGGATAGCTGGGAGTTGGGGATCAGCCTGTAACGAGACAACCTGTAAAGCCCCGTGCATCCGGCGCTCAGT
The DNA here is from genome assembly GCA_019925245.2 of Oryza australiensis. Classification (NCBI taxonomy): domain Eukaryota; kingdom Viridiplantae; phylum Streptophyta; class Magnoliopsida; order Poales; family Poaceae; genus Oryza; species Oryza australiensis. The sequence continues at coordinate 2,749,787 of JAIFGZ020000016.1, read as the reverse complement.
GTTGTGTGATCATCTCCTTTCGTACTCTAAGAATGACCTATAATTTTTTTATGTGTTCGTAAAAAAATATATTCCTATTATCTAATATAGCACTATCTCAAATCATGCATCACTACTATAGAATAAAAAAGAACGAAACTATAAATGTCGAAAAGTCTAAAATCAACACCTATAATATTTTTCTCATCCGAACTCACGTCCGTGGGGTGCTATTCAAGACAACCGGTGTCGGTTGTTAATAGAAACCGTCACCTATATTCCTCCCAAATATAGGTGCCGGTTTTTTCTTGTGGCATATTTAAAATTAGCAACGGTGTGTGGCGCCTATTGACACCACTGGAGAAATGATCTTTGCTCCACTGGCTAAAATCCACAATAGTATCGGTTTCAATAGGAACCGGACTAGAAAACATTTTTAGTCCCGTTTAAAAAGCAATGACCCTTTAGGATCTTTAGTCCCGGTTAGATTCTTGTCAAATTCTGTCGGGCCAGCGGGCATCTTTAATCCTGGTTGGTAACACCAACCGGGACTAAAGATCCTATCTTTTGTTCCGGTTGATAACACGGGACTAAAGATCATTTGAATCTTTAGTCCATGCTGGTAACACCAACCGGGACTAAAGTGAAGGTGCTTTTTATACTTCTTCGTCCTCCTCCAGCTGGAGCCATTCTACGAAGGTTTGCAGGAAGAAGGGAGAATTAGCCTTCTTGGCGAGGTCAACCGGGTCTGTGTCTCGGTTGATAAGCAGAGAAGTTGTGGTGCTAAGATTGCAGGGTTGGATCTTTCAATCTGAAGCTTGATCGGTGTGTCACTATCCGCCACATTTGTTTTTCTTGTCCTAGAACCTTCCATGTCATAGCCATTGCATATTTTAGTTTCAGAGTCTGTCGTGTTGAGTTTGTGTCCTAGTCGAGGTCTTGTTGCTGGTTAGATCGTGTTAGAGTCTAGTTCGTGTGTTTTTCCCCTTTGTTTTCATCAAACCCTAGTCGTCGTGTCTAGTTTGTGCGCGTGTAACAAGTTTTTTCGCGCATTGTTCCCGTTTTGTTCTCTAATTCGGAGTCGATTTTTAAAACAACCATAATTTTTGCATATGGACTCTGATTGAGACGTTCCATATATGAAAATCGATCAAAAAATTTTTATCCATTCGTCCCTAGCTTTAATGGGTTTAGCGATTTTATTTTCCCCAAAAACTGGTTAGAAGATTACCTTTTCGAGCCCGAAAGCTTTTTGTCAATTCTGAGCACATCTTCTGAATTTTCATCGGCCATGTCTTTCGGTTGTTTAAGCTCAAATTTTCTGTGGTTACTTCTTGTGTGCTCCTAAGTCAAGAAAAAATAAAAAATAAAAAATTGAATTTTTCCAAAAAACAACGACAACCCAAAAAAGAGAAAAAAGAAAGGGCAAAAGATGAACAATATCTAGAGGAGCACATAGAGAGGTGTAATGTCTAGGATTACCATGTAAACTTATTATTGTCTTAAACTATATTTGATTAAATTTTAATGCATTACTTATTATTATTTTAAGCCTATATTTAATGAAATTAATTTGCCCTATTTAATGGATTATTTAATTTTTAGTCTCGGTTGTTCACCCTAGCCGGGACAAAAAATTTGGAAATAGCAAAAAAATATCTTTAATCTTGGTTGGTGGCTACAACCAGGACTAAAAATGAATTAAAAATAACATGAAATTATCTTTAGTCCCAGTTGGTGTCACCAAACGGGAATAAAAATTGGATCTTTATCCTGGTTGGTGCCACCAATCGAGACTACAGATCCAGGGGTATATATATATCCTGATGCGCATCGTCTTCTCCACTGATCCAACACTTAGCTGTTTTTAGATCTCTTCTTCTTCTTTTGTTGCCGTCGTCTCGCCTCGTCGTCTCATGCTGTATACGTCCTGATCTCGTCATCGTCGTTTATGTCATCGTCGCCGTACGTCTTGTCGTCGTCATCGTCGCCGCCACACGCCGCCACCGTCGACGCCGCTGTGGAGGATGACCCAGGTGTCGGACAAGGTCTGAAGGATGATGGGGTGGAGGCACAGCTGATTTAGGGATAGGTACGACCGGAGCAGCCGCTCTAGCTCCGTCGCGGCGAACACCGCCGCTCCACGATCATGTCCGCCATGGATGATTTTTTTTTGAATGAATTTGTGAACGATTTTGTTGTAGATTTTTAGATGTTTTTTGTGAATTATTGGATGATTTTGTTGTTGCATTTGATCTGTGGTGCTAATTTTAATGTTGTTGTATTCGATATGTGGCGTTGAAAAAATAATTTTGATGTTGTTGCATTTTATCTATGGTGTTGGAAAAAAAGATATGCAAGGAGAAAAAACTAAGAAAAAAGAAAAAAAATTATAGTCCCGGTAGGTAACATCAACCGGAACTAAATATAGATGTGCAGCCACGTGATGTTTTCATCTTTATTTTCGGTTATTTCAACCGAGACTAAAGATAGGCATCTTTAGTCTCGCTTTTGTTGTCCCGGTTTGCAACTCGAGATTAAAGAGGTCACAAACCGGAGACTATAGAGGGTTTCCACAGCAGTGTGAGTAGTTAGCCGAGCCGAGTGGGGTGGAATACAAAAAATCAACCTTATCCATTGACCACTCTCCCTCCCCGTCCTTATCCATTAGGCTTTCTCTCCTGTCTCCCCACTCGGCCACCACCATCGACGCAACCCCTCCTCCACTCTGTCGCTGTGGTGTCGTGGACTCATCGACAGCGTGGCGTCCCTCTTGATGGTGGTGGCAGCGGGCGTATCCAACGCCTGCAAGTGCTCTCACAGGCGGATCCGCCAGTGGTAGGTGCTCTCGTGGACAGATCTAGTGGCGACAAGGCCTCTCAGTGGTAGATCCAGCGGTGACGATGGCTCGATCGAGTGGATCCGGTGGTGATGGTGGTTCTCGCAAGCTGATCGAGCAACAACGATGTTGGTTCTCGTGCATGGACCTAGGGATGGCACATGTGACTCTTTTTTAAGGATTTTTTAATTTATTTTAGGTGGATTTGAAGCATCCGAGCCTACTCTTTTATTTTGCGAACCGTACAACTTACAGGTGCCTATTCTCAATCCGGCACCGATGAGTCCCCCTCATTAGTGTCGCCTCCATGGTGCCCATTGAAAAATCCGGCATCTATGTGAGATTCCCAATCGGCACCGAAGTGAAAGTGTGTTTCTATAATAGTGCATGGGTCATGTATTAAAAAATTTTCAGTTTTTTCCTTCTGTATCTTCCTTATTTTCAAAAATGTCACTATGGGATGGTATGTAGACAATAAGGGGTAAGATAATCATCCTCAAAATATATCAAAACTAGGGGATTGCTCCCACACAGTTTTGCACGGAGCTAGTGGTGACGGTCGTTAAGTATTGATTTGAACCGTCAATTATCTCAACAAATAAAAAGAACTACTATTTCTTACGCGTATGTCAGTATAAACTGTATTGGAGAAACACAATGGATGCAAAGATTATACAGTAAAGTGAAAGAGAAATGATTCGACATGCAGAGAAAAACACCTTCGGTGAATCACGTTCAAGTACATGGATTGAAGGGCCCACATGTCAGCTCAAACTGACTCAAAGTGGGACCAAACCATCATGCACCGACCAAGGGGCCCACCTGTTAGCCTCTAGAGCAAAGTAGGTGGGCTAAGGCGGTTGCTTTGGTTCTACCGAACCAGGGGTGGCACCCCTCGTCACCGCCTTCCACGTATTACCTCCTCAGCCACTCTCAATGATGGTTAGGGGTGCATCGACCTTCCTAACCATCATACTCAACCACCATTGGGAGCTATAAAAAGAGGAAGCCTTCTTACTTGATTAGGCTAGTCGATCTATGCACTAGTTCTAACTTGTCCATCCGAATGATGGGAGTCACAAGGAAATTAGTATAATTATTTATTAATGTGAGCATGGTGCTTAGATTAATTAAATGTCATTGGATGGAGGTATTCCCCATGAAAAGTAAGGTATGCAACAGGTGGTGACAACCCTATCCTTTGTATTCCTCCACATCTAGGTATAACATAGTAGTTTGTAAATACCATAACCACACTGGCATACCAGTAGAGAGTGGTCGGTAGTGCCTGGATGCCTAGAACTAAGTCTTAGTCTTATAAGCATGTATATGTTAAGTATAATCTAAACACTATAAATATAGTACATATGAACCATAGCTCTCTTTTGTCCTTCTCCACTGTCTGTCTAGTGTATCATTATTAGAGATCAATCTTCCATATGTCACACTACCCAAATATTATTATTATTCTTTATCCCTGTTTAGACTATGGTATATTAATTATATCTTGATTATGAATATATGAACCCACTCTTTACACCGTAGCCTTCCTTGCGAAAAAACAAATACGATATCTTTCGAATACTCCTGGGTGAAATGGTACAGTGGTATCCGTGCACTTGCGGATTTACCTGCGACCGTATCAAATACCAACAACTAGATAATTCATGTAGAGTTAGATTTAGTATACAACTCTGAAATTTTGCTTCTATAGGTACTATTATATGTATAAGCATATTTGGATTTGATATACAACTCTTAGCTTCTATAAGGTCTAGATTTAACTCTTAGCTTCTATAAGGTCTGGATTTCATATACAGTTATTAAATTTTATTTCTATAGGCTTAGATTTTATACACAACTCTTAGCTTTTATTTTTATAGATATAATTGTATTTTGTATACAACTATATTAATCAAACTATATCGCTATAATTTGGATCCATCATGATCTAACGATTATATCTTTTCTTTCTATCTGACTATTGTAGAAATTTCTAACATTCACAACGAACGTAGTGCCTTCTTTCAAAACTATCTTAATAATGTAACTAAGTGTGTGGCCTGTGCAATTGCGCGGCTAGCACCTATATAAAGTTATCTATTTTTTAGACATGATCTTGTTTAAAATTTGTTAAATAGTTGTCTCATTATCTTAAAACTATAAAAATTAAACATTATCATATCATCATCTGGTTTCTAATTTTATGGTTTTAAAAGTCACATCAGCTGACTACTTTGCCATCACTTTATTTGCTTGTTTGACCTATCACGGCTTATATTCATCTTCCTTAGAGCCTTTAAAAATTGAAACTTGTAGTTTCCAGTTCATTGTCTCGTCGGTTTCTGTTTTTATCATTATTAGAAGTCCCCTCAAACACCAGCCTATACTCTCCCCTTCTTTACTATCATTGAGATTTTAAAAAACGAAACTGATTTTGGTTGGGGTTTCTTCTAGATGTCTAGTCAACCTCCACGACCGTGCTACTTCACGACCTACCCACCGCTCTTCTCTTAATCATTAATGATTCTAAAAATTAAACATAATCATCATTTTGGTTTTTTTATAGGTTTTAGATGTCCCATGAACTGTCATTATCCTATTTCTTTACAGCTCACACATTGCTCCTCCCATTTTTATTATCGTTTGCCATCTTTGTGTATATAATGTTTTTTTGTATTTCATGTTTTTATTTCGAATATTTGGTCTTTATAAATTGTATTCCTACTTATACTCTCATTTTTATTTTTTAGTTTTAGAATTTATTTTATTTTTTATTCCAAATTTTAGTGAATCTCGTATTGTGTTCTACATGTATTCTACATGTATTGTTCTTTCAATATTCCTTTTAATCAACCTTTTAGTTATTTTAGAATTTATTATAGTTTAAGTTATCTCATATTATATTCTATATGGACTATTCTTTGAGTATCCTTTATTGTTTATTCTAAATTTTAGTTATTTCTATATTGTATTTTTACCTGAACTTTTATTTTTATTTTTCTAATTGTAGAATTTATTTTATTTTTATTTCAAATCTTATTTTTATTTTTGTGATTTTGAATTTTATTTTATTTTTTATTTTAAATTTTAATTAATCTCTAATTGTGTTCTACGTGGGCTCTTGCTTAAATATTCCTTATTTTTTATTCTAAAATTCAATTATTTACACTTACAATTTTGGGAGCACGTACAAGGAATACAATAAAAATATATTGCACTCCTCTAAAAAGGCTGTTTGGCTATTTGGTAAGACATCTGGCTTGTTGGTCGCGAACATGGCAATTGGCGAAGGGAAAAGATGAGTAAACCCAAATCTGAATCATAAAGCCATATCAATATGATGCCTAGCTTGGGAAGTCGAAGTTGGACCAAGGTCTTCCTCACCGGATCTTGAAGGAATGATGTATATATGGTGGATGTACACAAAAAGGAGAAGCCGCGGGACGACAGATAACAGATTATCTTATCAACTCCTTCCGTCATGGATCGAGCTCTAGCAGTGACAGTGGCGGAGACCATGTGTGGGGGATGTCATTCCGGAGTAGCCCACACCAAGGGAATAAGGTCGGACGGGTCAGACCTGAAGTCCTCGGTCTGGGGTCAGAAGCCCGGCCTCGGGGGTCGGCAAGCCCGACCTCTTCCCCTGACTCGACCATGGCTCCCCCCTGGCCTGATCTGCGCGCACGGCCTCGACCAGAAAAGGGACGGGCTGTCCTCCTGAGAGAGGCTTTCTTGGCAAGGCTCACAAATAATATAAGTAGGGGACAAACTGGCAAAGTATGACGTCACTCGATAGGACTACACACAAGATGCCTACGGCAAGCGGATCCCGAGACAATTCTGTTATGCTTTTCAGCCTTGATATGTACTTGCTTTTTACTTTATGATCAAACTTTCTTACGCGTCAAGCCCATTGTAACTGCCCCTCTTTTGGACTATAAAAGGGAGGGCAGGGCACACACAAGAAAGAGGGGGATTCCACATCCTAGATCTTTTCTCAACCTACACCATTGTACTCAAATTCTAATCTCACATCACCCTAACAAAGAATACAGGAGTAGGCTTGTTATTCTCTGGGAGGGCCGAACATGTCTAAAAAATCTTGGCTCATATAGTTTTCGAGTCGACCATCAGATCCATTGATAGAACGTCCCGACCATTTTTTTACCTCCTCGGGTAGCCTCTTTGAAGGACCGCCGATCACCCCTTCGACACCATGTCTCAAGTGTGAACATATGCTATTAGTATTTTTCGACTGTCAGTATTTTGTCGCTTCTAGTTAGTTTCTATTGTTTCAAAATATATGTTGTATTTTATTTCGTTTGGATAAAATTTTTGCCCAACAATTACTCTATAAGAGTATCATTTATATGATATAAAAGTGAAATCAGAAGTAAGTACTTTTGAATGGTGAAACTAATACATGTAATGGAAAAAGGAGCCTCCACGTTCGCTCTCATGATGTAGAAATTCTCATATTACTAAAGAAAAATAAATACAATATAGAAATACAATATAAAATAACTAAAATTTGGAATTAAAAAAAGAAAATTTAGAAATAACTAAAATTACAAATTAAAAGACAAGGACTATCAGAAATAAACTTAGAAATAACTGAAATTCAAAATTTTAAAAATATTGGAAGAAGAGCATAGACTCTATATAAGAATTTAGAACCTGTTGAAACTTGGAATTAGAAAAATAAGAAAACTAAAAGTAGAGCTTAGAGTCTATATAAAAATACAATTTAAAAAGAACTAAAATTCAAAATTAAGAAAATAAGAAAGATTGAGAGAATAGTCTAGCGTCCATACGAAAATACAATTTAAAAATAATTAAAATTTAAAATTAAAAAAATATTGAAAAAGAAGTCTAGAGTCCAATACCATTTGGAAAATAAGTGAAATTCAGAATATAAAAATAAAGAAAATTTTAAAAAGTTTAGGGTCCATATAAAAATAAAATTTATAAACAAATAAATTTTAGAATTAAAAAATAATGAATATTGAAAGAAAATTATAGAGTGCTTACATGAATAATATTTAGAAATTACTAAAATTTGATATTACAAATTGATTAGGTTAGGTTGGTTAAGTTCATACAGAATTAAAAATTACATTACCATTTTTATATATTTTAATAATAAAATATGAAATATATATGCTATTATATGAGAAAAAATATAGCGATGCTCGCAACGCAATCTACGTAGCCACCATACTAGTTATACCAGAGTAATTGATCATGGGTTAAAGCTTTATCCTAACGAAATAAAAAACTAAAATAGAGAGAGTAATAAATATATCTATACATAGGACTGAATAATATAGTATATCAACGTGGAGCATATATATATGTTTTTCCGACCGCTTAAGCGGTACATCTTATACGTACGTACGTGTGATTCGATCACATATCCATCCATATCTATCCATCTGGATGCAATTAACTTAGCCGCAAACAAACTTGGCTAGATTTTCTCGCGCGCGTTTAATTTCTCGTTAATTAATTATATCCCGTTAGAAGATTCTCCCTCGTTGTTCGTACTAATCTCCCCAATGCCATTCGCCCTCAGGTTCAATTAATTTTATCTTTAGCGCCAGGCAAGGCATTTACTACTCCCAAATCAACCAATTAACGCCATGAGAGGTATGCTCTACCTCCCCCCGCTACTAGGGTAGACGACGGAGATTACCCTAGCCCAGACCGGTCTTGCTCCATCATGCAGAGCGCGGCGCCGCCCGACGCCGGTGGCGGGCGACGGCCGCAGCCGATGCTCGCGCTCCCGCACGGGCTGGTGGTCGTCGGAGACGAGGCCGTGCAGCGCGCCGTGGTGCTGAGGCTCGGAGAAAACTGTCGGGGTATAGTACTAGCGAGTATAATCTGCTTAATTAATTCCATGCCTGCATGTGTACTAGCAAGCTAAAGATTAATTGCTTTGTCATTTTTTGCATAGACGATGACCGGTTTTACAAATTAATTAACCTATTTTTTTTGTTGATGATGATCGATGTGTATATATGCTGCTGGTTGCAGCGACGGTTTGCTCGGGTATCAACGCCGCCGTGGAGATGCTGCGTGAAAGAAGGAAAGAATTCGACTTCATGATAGTGTCAAATGCGTTGATTAGAAGCTCAAGGCCCGAGATCATGAAATTTTTACGCGAGGAGACAGGGCTGAGGTTACTCGGTATATGTCTTTTTTCGACATAATAACTGTTTGTGTCGTATAATTAGGGTTTAGGGTTTTAAGACTTTAAGTTCAACCCTACTTTTTTGTTCTCTCCGCCGACGGCGCGCGTCCTTCGAAGAGATGAATTCTAAGATATATACTTGTGCTAATTAATCAATCAGTTGATCGAAGTGTTTGAATTGAAGTACGTTAGTGCTCTAGTTTAAACGTTAAGTGTTAAGCTACTTTGTTAAAGATACTCCCTCCACCCATAAATATAGGAGATTTAATTTGGCTATGTATTAGGACAAACACTATTATGCCAAAATCCTGTCTAGGTATAATTGCCAAAACTTTACTGATATGCATCTATTTCTCCTTTTAAATGTAACTCTTAATTAAGAGATAAAATGATTTTAGGGATAGAGAAGAATAACTAAAGTTTAAAGTTTTTAAAAACAAAGCACGGGAGAGCATGAAACCGACGTAGCAGCAAGTAGTTTTCTAGCCATACGTACGTGACTGGTTCGTGTAAACTATAAACTAATTTAAACATACCTGTCATCAACCCTAGATTGATCATTTTGCATTGGTGCGTACTTAGCATGATGGTAAAAGTTAGTGAGACAATTAATTTTATAATTGCTATTTTTGAAAAATACTATATACTACCACCTCCGCATTAAAATATAAAGACTTTTTAAGACTTAAAACGAGTATTAAGAAAGTAGGTAGAGATTTAAATGGAAAAAGTTATGAATGGTTGAGAACAAAAAAAGTCGATGAAAATTTAAATGATGGGAGGTTTTAATTGGTTGAATATAGATGAAAAAATAATGATACGTTGGGACGGAGAAAGTATATATATATATATATATATATATATATATATATAAAAGCAAAATGTCCGTGTGTTGCAACCGAACGACGATGCGGGGAGAGAAGCAGGCGGATGACGAAGGTCCAGGCGGTGGCGCGGAAGCTCCGAGCGGCGACGAGAGGGAGGGGTGCAGGCGCGGCGCGGATGGGGGCAGAAGAGAGGGACGCAGGAGGTCTTTTTTTATCCAAGACCTATCTTTTTTTTAACATTGGGACTGCAGGTTAATTTTATAAACAGTCAAGACGTTTTCTGTAAAATAATCTTTTTTTCTTCTTTAATTTGATTTTTTTAAATAGCAAGACGGACTGTGGGTTAATTTTGAAAAAACTCAAACAGACTGCGGGTTAATTTTAAAAAAAAACTCAAGGGGTTTCTGTAAAATAGCCAAATAAAATAAAATTTGGATGAAAACATTACTATTTGTTTTATAGATAGTTATAGATTATAGATATATTCTGTCGGTGTTATCGTGCAAAGTTGCATGCATAGGTAATGTTTTGATTATATATATGCATGGCAATGAACTCTTCTGTTTTTTTCTCTTTTCACATACTCGATCGATCCAGTGCTGAGGAATGTGGGAGGCAACGAGTACTGTTTCAAAGTTATGCCCAATTCACGCACGGAAGAGGAAGGACAACTCGAGCCCGTCAGGCTATCTACCACGAACAGAGATATTTCACATGCGTCGTCTAGGCTGCCGGCGGCATCACCGGACGGTGACAGCAACGGCTCGACGGCGACCATGGTGGTGGCCCCGGCGACAACAGCGGCGGCGATGGCCTCGTCGGTAAAAAAGGCGAGCAACGGGAGGAAACGTGGACGGCGCGCCGAGCAGGTAATTAGCACGCAGGGACAGGGTGTAGGAGAGCAAACTGCACCGCAGCCGCAGAGGAAGCGGAGATTCATCTGGACCGACGACCTAAAGAAGTCTTTCAAGGAAGTATATGAAGAGCTACTCGCAGAAAGTATAACATCTATACCCTTATTTCTACTTTAGGTTAAAATTACACTATTATACTGAAATACAATACATCCTTTTTTTTTCAACTATCCAGAGTCATACAAAACGTTATCTCTAATATCAAGTATAAATTAATGTTTACTTAGCATATTTTGGCCGTTTAATAATGAAATAATCTTATTTACCATGTTTTCATATTCAAATTATAATTTACAAAGCTTTTCAATTTCCAATATCTTACGAAATTATATCTTAAATGATAATTTTAATATCCACAATTAAATTCCCACGGTATTCAAATTGCAAATCGGTACGTATAACGGTATTCATGCATGCTAGGATTTTAATTTTTATTACTCTCTTTTGTTAGTGAAGGTCCGAGAGGACTATGGAAAAAATATCAATACCATAGTTTATTTTTTTACATACCTTATTTTTAGATCTATACTACTTAACATAAAATATATATAGTAGTAATGATACACCATCCCTACCAATGACATGTTTATTTCACAATCTATATTATTACATTATCTAGTCGTTTCACTATTGGTCTCTCTCCAAATTTTAAAATTACTTATTTATTCAATAAAAAAATTCATAATATTACTTGGACTAAATAATTATTTATTAATTGATTTAATATGATAAATTCAATTCGTTTTCGTTGCAACGCATTAGCTCTAGGCTAGTATTTCAAAAATTACATTTGTGAATAAAATTACTTTTGATGAATTAAAATATACATTCTTGCATTGAAATTTTTACATACTTTAATTTATGACTTAAGCTAAATAATCATAATTAACATTGGTCCATCCTAAATATGTACCCCTAATTTAATTTAGGAATGTACCTAACAAGCTAGTTTAGAAATTTTAAAACATTTACAGCCTGACAATTCATTTAGAAATGAGATGGAGCAATATTAGAGGCTTTAAACTTTTTAAACGCTAGTTCTTATAATAATTCTTCGTTCATGTGTTATATGTATAGTTTCTACTGATGATGTTATCAAATATTAGTCCTTAAACAACACAATTGGTATGATAAAATACATTGATTTAAATAAAGCATCATGTATAAAATATCTCTAATTTAAATTGTTCCAAATATTATTAGTTTAAATTGTTCCAGATGATAGTATTTATAATCATTATTTTTTACGCATACCAAATATTAGTACTTACTAAAAAACTACTTCCTATATTGTTTGATTAGACCCGGTACCAACCACAATTCTTAAAGTGTTGAAATTGAGGATTGGTCCGATGAATAATCCAGAACTAACACGCGACCACGTTTCTAGTTATCTCCAGGTAATTAGATCAAACTTGTCTTCCTGATTAAAAGAACATCTACTCTTTTTATTTTGGTGTGAATTTGGTATGAATTGTTAATTATCTAACAACCATTTTGTGGACTGCAGAAATATAAGGGTAGTCTTCTTAAACAAAAACGAAAAGGCCAACATTTACCTCTTGATGGCAATACCAATGCGAGTTCTATCCAAATACAACAAGGATCTGCATCCCTCCAACAGCAAATTATGCATTACGGTGAATATGATAGCATGGACAATCAATCACCAATTCTATCAAAACCCCGCTACAATGAACAAAGTAACATGCATAACCATCACAAAAACATCATCAACATGCAACCTTGCAATGTAGTGCGGCCTCCTAACTTGATCAATGCAAATGAAGTCAATATGTCCTTCAACAATGGAGGGGTCAATGAAGCCATATATCAGAGCCAACTAACGGCACATCGAGTTTCTACGAATCATGCTGTTGCAACAGGTACTTATTTGTATGAATATTTTCATGAATATATATAATCCAATCTATTAAATTCTATATCAAGATATGATCCCATGACATTCCATAATTACTTCTACAAACCCAATCATAATTGCTTTTTAATAATTTGTTGTAGCACAAGCCAGCTGGAAAGTAACTATGACGCAAGATATATATGCACCCATATCTCAAGTCACATGGTTGTGAAACAACTCCTGCCGATTCTTTCTATAGTACAAATGGCACATCTGAAATGTAAGCTACGAAAAAATGGTATCATATTTTGCATTTTTTATAATAGAATCAAAAGTATTTTACTCTGATTTTTTAATTTTTTTCTTTTAGTTGCTAATTTATTTTTGAATCATGTATGTCTTTTGTAGAATAATTACCATGTTGGGAGGAAGAACTCTGGCGCAGATATCCTTTGCCCATGGTTGAGACAGATTCGTGCAGTATACCTTTAAGGACAGCAAACTTTTATGGAAGGTGTGGCTATACACCTTTGGGTGCTGAAAGTTGTTCCTTCTATCTTAAAAAAATATATATTCTTAGTTGAAGAAATCATATTGCTTATTCTACTTTAATTAATATTAGGGGATTCGGGGAGCTTGGATTAATTGTCTGGATATCAAGCTCCTCTGAACAAGGTTGAAACTTTTAAGAGAGGTTCTATTATATGTAGGGATGATGCTTATTTGAACTCATGTCGTACCACATCTGGTTTAGTTTATTTCAATAAAAAGTAAATTCTTCTGTATCACAGCTTTCAAGTACAGGGAGAGGCTTTTGCAGATGGAGGTGTCAGTTCAACAACACAACAACATGACAACTATACAAAATATGGTGCATTCAGCATTCTGATGAAGCACTGAACAAATAATTGTACAAAATTGTGGATTGAGGAAAAAAATATTCAGTTGGCAAGTTCTCTTTTTACAATTGGTAAGACTGGCGTGGCGTACTTTATACACCCCTGTAGGCTATAGAGCTGGGGACGATGACCACCGACATGGAGATATGTAGGACAAAATTGTAGTCACAACACTCAAGATGCAGCTTGGGCAACACCAAGTTTGTTAGCACCCTTGTCGGCTTTCTTGTTTGTCCCCCTTCCTTCCGGATTTGTCTTGTTTTTGGGCTGCGATCGGAAGCGGTTTGCATGATTAGCCACACGTAAAACGAGAAACATGATTAACATATGATTAATTAAATATTAATATGTAAAAATTAATAAATAAATTTATTAGATTTTTTGAGCAACTTTTATATAAAAAATTTTCGCACGAAACGTATCATTTAACGGTTTGAAAAGCGTGCTAATGAAAAACGAGGAGAATAATGGTTTGATAATCGGTTACGAACACGCCCTTTCCCTTTGTTCTTCATCACTGGCTTGAACTATCAGAAATATAAAGGGAAATTTTGCTCGAGACACGAACAACGTTGTTATTTGGCATTGGACACCGCCAACTCGATAATCGGTGAGTACCATTATAAAAGCCGGTTTCTTTTGCCAAAAGACACCGCAGCCAATATTTTAATCGTTTTCGTGGTTTGGGAGAGAGAAGCAGCGGTGAATGGACAATATTGACCCTGGCACGTTATATGGTTCGGTTGAACCAAGTTGTCGACTCGTCGCCTCGCCTATCTATCTCTCTCTCCCTTCTGCGATCTGGAGCTGCAACCCTAGATCCGCGGTGTCACCGCGATGGCATGTGAAATGTATGTGAAATGACATGGTGCCTATACATTTGTTATGGTTGTGTGCAATGTCGTGAAAATTGACAATGTGAACCAATTGTCTTAGTACTTGAGAATACAAGAATAAGTCTTAGATAACATGAACAAGTCTCGCATGACACTACTTGACATCATAGGTACTAACAAAAGCATGCCACAATTGTAAGGAGGAAGGGTTCGGGTCCGCATCTGGGGTGGGTTTGGGTCCGCATTGATCCAGGGGCAACCGATGTCATTTTCAAAATTTTCTCTCTCCCAAACCACGGAAACGATTAAAATATTGGCTGCGGTGTCTTTTGGCAAAGAAACCGGCTTTTATAATGGTACTCAGCCGATTATCGAGTTGACGGTGTCCAGCGCAAAATAACAACATTGTTCAGTGTCTCTGAGCAAAATTTCCCAAATATAAACGACAAGTCAGTAAAATCGCCAGATATCTATGTGAGTTGTACAGAATGAGTATACTACTGATAGGAACAGCGAGAACAAACATGTGAGAGCTAAATGATATTTATGCAAAGAAACAAATGGATCAGAACCAAGACAAGGATACAGCACGTACATGTCAGTGCAAGAGAGCCCACTAGCTGTAACCTGATCTTGTGATTCAAAATTGTTCAAACACGTACTGCTACCAAGTGACTAGCTAGGTTTTCATGAAAGACAAAATTCTAAGGCAGTGCACAAAGGAGAAATCTATTTCCTACAGGACCGGCCCTGGGGCAGGGCGGGCAATGCCCGCCCCCGGCCGTCAGGGCCCCTCGGCCATATACATATGTAGTTAGGTCATATACTTATATATTCTTACATGATGTTTTCTATTGCATTTGTTAAGTTTTTTGAAACCACACTATTAATTAATTGTATCATGCTGTCTACTATGACCTATACTAAAATAGCACTCTGAACACAAAATAAAATAAATAACACTCTTACCAGATGTTGATGGTAATTAAGTTTTAGTGTATCTATAGCATAATCTTTATAGTTGATTTGTTCCTCTTAGTCCTTGCTCAAATTTCTAACAGATGATATATTTTTAGTATTTATAAGGTATTATACACTTGAGAAGTTTCGCTTTCATGAATTCTTTTTACAATATTGTGGTTTTCTTTCAATTATCACCTAAATTATCACCTAATTTAATGATGTGTATGGTTAAACATTCTTTTTTATTTAAACAAAATAACTCGTTCATTGCGGTACAAATCCTAGGGACCCAAAATATTACGTACATTTGAGCGTGTTTTCATTCAAAAATATATTGAGATTCGAGGCTATAAATGTGCCTTTGGTCTATATTTTTTGGGCGTATGTTAAGAAACAACTCATGGTTTCATGAGTATAGTGCACGTGTATGATAGTGTATACGTGTGTGTCTTTCATAATTAAAAGAAAAACACACTAACATTACAGGGTCTTTGTTTTCTTACTCGCTCTGGGCCCCTAAAATTGTAGGACCGGCCATTTTCCTGATTTAAAAATAGAGTTATCTGGGTTGCAACCACAACAATCTTTTTGATACTCTGCAATGTGCATGCTTTATTCTCTAGAGGAACACTGAAAGGACCGGACAAACTTGTGAGTTAGAGGGCAGACTAACCTGATGAACAGAATAAATTACATTTCTGCCAAATCTGAGCCATCATACCCAAGAAAAGAGTATATCCCTCCGGTTTATATTCAATAAGAGGATCTCGTTGGGCGTAACCCCTCAAACCAACAGCTTCTTGCACAAACTTCAATGCCTGCAAGTGTTCCTTCTAGAGCCTATTAATGTTGCTTAGGCCAGTCTCAATAGAAGTTTCATGTCCAGTTTTCAACATATCCAAATTTTGGAAACCGCGCAAAAGAGTTTCATCTCCATGAAACTATCTCTACTCTCATGAAACTCTCATCATCTCTTTCTTCATTAATACAGTGTATGTCAACATATTTAATGTGCATGAAACACCCATAAAACTCTATTGAGACTGGCCTTAGACCGAGGAACCTCTCAGCTTCCTTCATATGGCCTGGAGCTTGTTTCTCCACAATCTCCTGCCACGTGGGAAAACGAAGTTTGATGATATGACAACAAAGGATTGCATCTTTTAATCTCTACACTCCTAATACGATTGGCAAATAGCTCATTTAACTTATTGTTTTCATTTCCATTTGAATAGAAGTGCCACTGATCTTTGCATTCTAAAAGGTGTATTAAAGTGCTTACAGTGGAGAACTATTGCTTGTATTCTAGTGAAATTAGGTCTTTTTGCTTCTTTTCATAATGAGTTATTTTACCTGAATTTGATACAGTAGTTTGAATTATATTCCCTGAATTTAGTAGAGCAATTTGAATGGTGTGAACTAAAAGTAATGTTGAAACTTTAGTTCTCTGTCAATATTGGTTTGCACTACTGTAAGGCTTAAACTTTATGTGATCTTATATTAATTCATGCAAAGCATTTCTATTCACGACTCCACATAAACAAACGACAAACCCGCCACGAGCCAGCCAAGAACACCAACACCAAGCTCCGCCTCCGTCGTCAACCATCGCCTCCACCAGCCTCATCGAGCCAAGCTCTGCCTTTGTCGCCGACTGTCACCTCCATCAGCCTCCCCAAGATCGTCACCAAATCTGCCGGAACGATGCCAGATCCATTGGTGACCTCCCATATGAGCTCGCACGCTGCAGTCCACACTCGAGGCACTACACCGGCCAGCCCCACCTCCCTCTGGCATCCACGCTCAAGGCTGTCGCTTGGACCTCCGCCACCTCCATTTTTACGCCCTACGTTGGATCTCCTCTGCCTGGACCACCTCCTTGCTAACCCTACTGTCTCTCCGCCTCTTCCCCTACCTTCCCTCCTCCTTCAGAGCTGAGGTTGATGGGCCGGTCATCGAGAGAGCGGGGTTGACTGGTGAGGATTGAGGAGAAGGGCAAAATATGACATGTGGGTCCTATAATATTTTTATTTATTTTTGCTGATTGGACTATCACGTAGAAAAACCACTCCAAATTGACCTAGAGGTAATTCGTCCAGGTTAACAAAGGGTACCATACTAAACCAGCTAGGAGGTACTAAATAGTAACAAAAATACTTTTTTATTTATGCTCTAAGCAGTTCTCTGTTGGCAACGTGGTGCCCAATCTTCCTTCAAGTGGGGGTAACTCTCGACTTGGCGGAAACTTAATACACATGATCTAGTTTTCGATCAACATAATTCAAACCCTGCAATCACAACACCATGTCTCCTCTGGTTATCAACCCATGCACTGCTCAGTTGACCTCACTAAGAAGGCTAACCCTGCATTCGAATCGAAGAACATAAAAAAGAACATGGTAGATGGCAACTCATTTTGTAGATGAATGATTAAGCACTCAAAGTTGAGGTTCTACAAACTGAACTAGTGACGACACTGCATTTAGCAGAATAATCTAAGCAAAACTTAAATCTAAATGATAACAGTGTTGACGGTTGTTAATACCAACTTTAACATTCAACTCCTGCATAACAGAATACAAAAATTAATTTCAAAATTAGTGGTAGGAATTTATTACTAATCATTTCCATGAGTATTGGTAAATATTTGTACGCATGTAATTTGAGATGAATTTACACCCGTTATACGATGAATTGTACCTTCGGCCAATCATATAAGAGCACTTGGATGGAGGGCCTACATGAAAGTCAAAACCCACTTAAAATGAGCCTATCCATAGTGCACTGGCATAGGGGCCCACCAGTCAGCCTCCCAACCAAAGGAGTAGCTGGGAGGTGGTACCCACAGTTCGTTGATGACTCCTTGATGACGGTTATTTGTGCACCGACTTCCCAAACCGCCATACAACCACCATATGAAGCTATAAAAGGAGGATTTCAATTCATTCTCAAAAGGCACAACAAAGTGGAGTACAACTTATTTTCATACAAAGTGGAGTACAACTCACTTTCATATATTAGGCATCACTTTAGTAGTGGAGAAAATAGGTAGAGAGTGAGGAGAAGTTTCGGAGCAGTGCCAGAATTGTCGGCGCTCTCTCCTCGCTTGTACATCGGCAAATGCTTCTGTTAATAAAGTAGTAAGTGTTTGAGATTTCCTTTTTGATATTTAATTTCCTAGCTTAAGTGAGATATATTTCGATCATTACGGGTTCGTCGCTTAGTATTTTATATTGAGTGCTCTTGTAAAGGACTCTATATGAAGAAGGATGTTCTTGCGTGGGGCTATAGTAGTAACCAACAACTTAGACGTGGTGTCTAGTTTAGTAGTTAACTTTATTTGTTATGTATTCCACAGAAAATGAGGTAGGCGACAGGTGGTAATAGCACTGTCCATCATTTGTATCTCTCCATATTTGGGTACATCATAGAGCTAGAGGCCGGAGTATCTTGGCAGACCAGGGGTGAACCAGTGCCCGAAGCAATTGATAGGGTTTTACCTTTAAGTCTAGTTAATTAACCCATAGGAATGCTCTCTAACTAAGCCTACCATTAGTCGTTGTCCTTGGTTAAATTCTATTCGTAGATATACACACATGTTTCTTGTGATTCGATATCCTTGGAATACTCTAAGATGAAGTGCTACATCGGTATCCGTGCGCTTACAGATTTATCTGTGACCACAAATACCAACATGCATTTTTGGCACCGTTGCCGGGGAACGATTGTTGTATCATCTTTGTACTTGGTTTAGCCTTGTATTTTTTTATTTTTATTTATTTGTTTTTCTCTTCTCATCTACCATGAAGCATCAATCTATTGTATAGATACTTCGAGTTTTGGGAACTCGAGAAGTAGCGCTAAAGTTTGGTTTGCCTTTCTTCTTTCCTTGCAACCTTGGATCGTTTCAAAACCTTTTTGCTCCGAAAGGCGAGTTCTGTGAGCCATCACTTTCTTCAAAACCAACTCTTTCATCTGGCTATAAATTCTGTCGTGGCTTTATAGGCATGGTTTAAGAACAATCCTTCTCGGGACGCGATAGCAAAAATACCTACCATCATCTATGCAAGTTTGAGCAATTGTGTTAGTGTCTAACAATCACGGGCATGATGCAAGAAACCTTAAAGTGAAAATTGTTTCCCTTCTCTCTTACGGAGGGGCAAAGCAATGGTACACTCATACCGTTAGAAAGACGCATGGTGAATGGGAGAAACTAAAAAGTAGGTTCTGTCTTGCTTTCTTCCCGTTAACCCGTGTAGTCTCTCTACGTAAGGAGGTACACAACTTCCAACAAAATGAGAAGGAATCCATCGGTGCAGCTTGGGTACGGTTCTCCTTGTTAACTCAAGCCATCCTAGAGTTGTCTCTACCCGATCATGTGTTGTTGTGACATTTCTGCTTGGGTCTAGACAAGGAGTCTGCCATGTATCTCAATACTTCTGCTGGAGGTTCATTCGCACACAAAACAACGTCAGAAGGAAGGGAGCTCTTGGATCGTATCCTGGAGAACACATCTTTCATTCATTGCGAAACCATCTAGGAAATCAAGCATACACTTGAGGAGACATCGACCGTCAAATCGGAGCTTACACCCTCCACATCCCAAGATTCGACCACTGGATCCTCACTCGAACCTCGGGAACCATAGGAAGAAAAAATTCGTCCTTCAGAATTCTCTTTCCAGTTCGAGGGTGATCTTTTTGAAGATTATGAAAACACCTTGAGCTATTCCTATTAAAAGAGACCATCGGTCCTATGTAGTTTCTCTAAGCCAATTGAGAAAGATTATCTCAAATAGACAGTGAGGGAATTAACTACCATCATGAGCGATGAGTGGTTAAGGGAGGTGGAGCTTTCCTCCAAAGCAATTCGGATTAGCTCCCCATCCTTAGCTATTCAATGTCTCGTGAGAGAGGCCATGGTGAAAGTTCTCTATACTCCCACTGTCGGTGCAAACATTGTGCTCGCAACCTTTAAATTAACATGCCTAAGGGACGAACCGTTGACACCTGCAGACAAAACCTTCTGGAGCTCATCTGGTCCTACCATCGAAGGCTATGTGATTCTTCATAGAGTGCCAATAAAGGCATGGTGATGTCGAGACTATCTTGGACTTCCACGTGTTCGAAGTCTCCGACTTCGACCCTCTCATTGGCCATCCCATAGAAAAGCTTTTCTTAGACGTGCCAAGAATTGGAATCCTCCACATAAAACTTGGGAAAGAAAACTCTGTCTCAATCTTGCGATCAAAAAATTTTCTTTGAGAAAACCTATCCCTGACTCTGAGCCAATCAAGGAAGTGTTGGCTATCTCTCCTTTTGAACCCCAGAATCCTTCCTTTAAGATGATGCCAACACATTCATCAAATAGGAGGACAATCCTGGAGAGATGATCTAGTTACACAAAACCGATTCACCTTCATGACCTCCGGTTGAGCTTAAACCCCTAACTTCGGGCCTTCGCTATGCTTTCTTACATGGTGATACAGAGTCATCCGTCATCATAAGCGGCAAGCTTTCCGATCACGTGACCTCCAAACTCATAGTCGTCCTATAAAAGCATTGCTCTATTCTAGGCTACTCGCTTCAAGACCTCAAAGGGATTAGTCTGGCCCTCTATACCCATCACATTCCTCTAGATCCATCCTGCATGTCGTCTAGGGAGTCTCAAAGGAGGCTAAACAATGCCATGAGAGAGGTCATCAAAAAGAGGTCTTGAAACTACTACATGTCGGGATAATCTATCATGTTCCATATAGCGAGTGGTTAGCCCAGTCTAAGTTGTGCCTAAGAAGGGAGGTATGATAGTTGTTGAAAACTACAAAAATAAGTTGATCACACAATAAACCGTCACGGGATAGAGAATGTGCATATACTATAGAAAGCTTAACATAGGATGGATCATTTCCCGCTGCCCTTCATTGATGAGATGCTAAAACAGCTTTCAAAACACTCATTCTTCTGTTTCTTTGATGGCTATTCTGGTTATCATCAAATTTCCATCCATCTCGATGATCAAATTAAGACCATGTTCACATGTCCTTACGGAACGCATGCTTACTGATGGATGTCGTTCAGGTTGTGTAACACATCTGTGTCCTTGCAAAGATGCATGATGTCTATCTTCTCCAACATGATCGAGGAAATAATGGAAGTTTTCACGGACGACTTCTTTGTTTATGAAAAAATATTTGATAATTGTCTTGAGAACTTAGACAAGGTCTTGCAACAATATCAAGAAAAGGATGTTGATGGTCATTAAGTACCAATTTCGACCGCCAACTACCATAATAAATAAAGAAAGAACTAGCATTTTTGCACGTATATCAATAATAAATAATGTAGTTCTACTCTACTTGGAGAACTAACATGTATGTAGAGAATAAACACCAAAGTGAAGGAGAAATGAGCTAGCATGCAAAGAAACACACTTCCGGCGAATCACGTGCGAGCACACGGATTGATGGGCCCACAAGTCAGATCAAACCGACCTAAAGTGAGGCCAAACACTCGGGAACCGCCTTAGGGGCCCACATGTCGCCCACGAAGAAACATGGTTGTGAGAGGTGGGGCCAAGGGTTCAGCCGAACCGCCATCGTTGCCTCTCATCTCCACCCTCCACGTGTTGCTTCCTGGTGGCTCCTCAATGATGGTTGTGGGAGTTACCGACCTCCCCAACCATCATAAGCAGCCTATTTAAGGAGATCACTTCCTCACTTACAACACATACCGCAAGGAGCTATTCTCTCTACTCTACATTGTATTATTTATAGTATTAGTAGAAATAGGCTTAGAGTATCTTCGGTCCTATAGTTTTCTCGAAGATTTTGGTATGTCTCTAGTACTTTACTCTTCTTGTAAGACTTTAGTTGAATTAATAGAATTATATTATTTATATTCTTGTGTTCATAATTCATATATTGCTTTAGTAATTATATGATTAGGATTAGGATATACTTCATATATATGCTTTACTTGACTAGGCTAGTCGATCTATGCTACGGTAATGGTCCAATGACCTTAATGAGTTACTCTAGTTCTTACTTGTCCATCTGTACGGTAGGAGTCCCAGGGAAATTAATGATATTATTTACTAGCATAAGCATGGTGCTTGGGTTAGATAAATGTCGTTGGATGCGGGTATACCCCAAGAAAAGTGAGGTAGGTGGCAGGTGGTGATAGTCCAGTCCATCCTTTGTATTCCTTCACTTCTGGGTATAACGTAAGAGTGTGTACATACCATAATCACACTGGCAGATCAGCAGGGAGTGGTCTCTCGATAGTACCTAGGTGCCTAAAACTAAGTCCTAGCCTTGTAAGCATGTAAGTGTTAAGTGCATACTAGACATTAGTAATATAGAAGTACATTTATAACATAGTTCTCTTATGTCATTTCCACTATATATTAATATAGAGATGAACCTCCTGTGTGTCACTACCCCATTTATCATATTTATCCTAACCCTTGTTTAGACTATGTGAGTTAATTATAGGTTGATTAATGATGTATAAACTCTATCTTTACACTGCCGCCTTTCCTGCGGAAATATAAATATGATACCCTTGGGAATACTCATGGGTGAAATGCTATAGCAGTATCTGTGCGTTTGCAGATTTATCTATGATCATATCAAATTCCAACAAAATATTTGGTACTTAACTGGAAAAAACATCACTTCATGGTTTGTGAAGGAATAGCCCTAGGACATCAAGTCTCTGAAAGGGGAGTAGAGGTGAATACCAATGTTAAATGAGTCTGTTGATTTCTGGGTCATGTGGGGTTCAACAGCTTCGACATCCTACCAATGTTAAATGAGTCTGTTGATTTATGGGTCATGTGGGGTTCTACCATTGGTTCATTAAAGACTTTTCTTTAGTCGCTAGACCCTTAACCAGCCAACTAGCTAAAGACGCTCCCTTTAACTTTGATGGTGAGTGCTTAAAATCTTTTGACATCCTAAAAGAAGCACTCATTTCAGCACCAACCATTCAACCCCCTGATTGGTCACTATCGTTTGAAAGCATGTACGATGCTAGTGATTATGCTGTAGGAGCCATTCTCGGCCAAACTAAAGATTAGAAACACCATGCTATCTCATATGCTAGCAAAATGTTGACAGGAGCCCAGTTAAACTATGCCACAACTATAAAAGAGCTTCTGACTGTTGTTTTTGCTATTGATAAGTTTAGATCTTACTTATTTGGAGGTAAGGTCATTCTTTACATTGATCATGCTGCATTTAAATATCTGCTCGCTAAGAAAGATGCAAAACCTCGGCTTATTAGATGAGTTCTTTTACTCCAAGAATTTGGTCTTGAGATTAAAGATAAAAGGGAGTAGAAAATTTCATAGCAGATCATTTGTCGCATATGCAAATAACTAACATGCAAGAGTTACCAATAAATGATTTTCTATGGGATGACATGCTGCTAAAGGTGATGGACTCGAACCCCTGGTACGCAAATATCGTGAACTTCATGGTCGCAGGATATGTACCACCAAGGGAGAACAAAAGGAGACTCATCTACGAGAGCAGACGACACTTGTGGGATGAGTCATACCTATACAAAGTTTGTGCAAACGACCCACTTAGAAGGTGTGTGCCGACAGCTGAAGGCACCTAGATCATAGAGAAATGCCATGCAGCACCATATGAAGGCCACTATGATGCATTCCGCTCGTAGGCAAAGATCTGACGGAGTGGATTATTTTGGCCAACAATGTATGCATACAAAAAAAATTCATTTGAAGATGTGCAAAGTGCCAAAAGCATGGAGGTATCACCGCTCGTGATGTGATGCCTCTAACATAAAACCTTTAAGTGGAATTATTTGATGTGTGGGGCATTGACTACATGGGACCTTTTCCAAAGTCTAAAGATTGTGAGTATATCCTGGTGGTTGTCAATTATGTGTCCAAGTGGGTGGAAGCAATGCCATGCCAAGCCACTGACTCCAAGCACGTCCACAAGATGTTCCACAAGGTCATCTCCCCTTGCTTTGGAACACCGCGGATGGTAATAAGTGATGGAGGGTCTCATTTCATTAATAAGACCTTCCGGAACTTTTTACAAGGGCTTGGAGAATAGCACAACATTACCATCCCCAAACAAGTAGTCAAAAACATCCAACAAATAGATCAAGGACATTTTACAGAAGACCGTATACGAGATGAGGAAGACATGGAAGAATAAGCTACCCGATGCACTTTAGGCATGTAGGACCGCATACTAGACACACATCGGCATGTCACCTTACCAGCTCATGCACAAAAAAACTTGCCATCTACCTGTCAAGCTAGAACATAGGGCGCAGTGGACCATTCGAACATGGAACATGGACTTACGAAGAGCCGGATGAAACATACAGATGCAACTGTAGGAATTGAAGGAATGGAGGGACAAATCTTATCATAATGCCAGGATGTACAAGGAAAGAACAAAAATATAGCATGATAAGCGAATCAAGGCGAAGGAGTTCAAGGTAGGAGACAAGGTGCTTTTCAACTCCGAGGTGAAACTCTTTGGGCATGGAAAACTATGGAGCAAATGGATGGGACCATACACCATCGTTGACACCTCATCGCATAGAGCGGTCACGCTTTAGGATGACAAAGGTAATGTCTTCAAGGTAAATGGTCACATTTAAAAGTTTTTCTAGAACCGGTCAAAAATCTAGATTAGGAGTTAGGTTGTTGACAATCATTAGTTACCAACTTTAACCATCAACTCCTGCATAAAGGAATGCAAAATAAAATATCAAACTTAGTGGTAGGAGGTTATTACTTAACATTTCCACAAGGTTTGGTAAATATTTTTATGCAGGTAATTTTGGATGATACTCGCCATGCAAGGAAACGTATCTCCGCCCAATCATACGCGAGCACAAGGATTGGAGGGCCCACATGATAGTCAAAATCGACTTAAAATAGGGCCAAACTATCGTGCACCGCCTTAGAGGCCCACATGTCAGTCCTTGGAGGAAGGCGGTGGAGAGAGGTAGGGCCCACAGGTCGGTCGAACCCTATCAGGGGTTCGACCGAACCGTCATTGGCCCCCCATATCCCCCTTCAACGTGGATGGCCAGGATCACCTCCCAATGATGGTTGTGGGTGCACCGACCTCCACAACCGTCATTCCAACCATCATATGACCATATAAAAGGAGGAGCTCAAGCCATTTCTCAATTGACAACAAAGTGGAGTACAATTCACTGTCATATATTAGGTATCATTTTAGAAGTGGAGAAAATAGGTAGAGAGTGAGGAGAAGTTCCGGAGGAGTACCGAAGTTGTCAGCGCTCTGTCCTCACTTGTACCTCAGTGACTGCTTCTTTTAATAAAGTAAGTCGAGATTTTCTTTTTGGTATTTAATTTCCTAGCTTAAGTGAGATATATTTCTATCGTTGTAGGTTCGTCGTTTAGTTTTTTATATTGAGTGCTCTAGTATTATGACTCTATATACATAAGGAAGTTCCTGCACGGGGCTAGAGTAGTAATCAATAACTTAGGCATGGTGTCTAGGTTAGCTGTTACTTCATTTGTTGTGTGCTCCACAAAAAGTGGGGTAGGCGACAGGTCGTGACAGCCTTATCAGTCCTTTGTATCCCACCACGTTCGGGTACATCATAGAGCTACAGGCTGAAGTCTCTTGGCAGACCAAGGATAAACCAGTGCCCGAAGCAATCGATAGGGTTTTACCTTTAACTTAATTTAGTTAATTAACCCATAGGAATCCTCTCTAACCTAAGTCTACCGTTAGTTGTCGTCTTTGGTTAAATTCTGTTTTTAGATATACGCACATGTTCCCTGTGGATATACCCTTGGAATACTTTGAGGTGCAGTGCTACATCGGTAACCATGCACTTACGGATTTATCTGTGACCGTAACAAATACCAATAGACTATTACTGTATACATATGTCTAGGGATGTCCTAAGGTTAGCCCTAGGGCACACACCCCCATAGGCTTAGCCCACGACACAATTACAAGGCCCAAGGCCCAAATTAGACTCGGATTAAAAGATATACGTGATTTTTTTGCAGATTCCCGACAGCTCATGAGAAATTTTGACGTGAGACTATAACCATCTGAATGTAGACTCCATAAGCTTTCCATCAAGTACTCATGGGCCTCGAGAGTCCTTCTGGATCCGCGGCCAGGTCCGTTTGAAGTTGATGCTATTAGGAGTCGTGAATCCAAATCAACTTCTTCTCTTTCCTTCGATGTACCAAAAGTGACGTGGTGATGTAGGAGTAGGCTTGAGGAAGTTCTTGGTTTGGTCCCTAATCAACTTCTTCGTTCATCTATGCATTCCTTACGCTCAGTCCCTTTTCATTCACCCAAGAAAGTACCTCTCCAAACCAGAACACACAGAACTCATGGTTGCAGTAAAGTTTGTTCAAATATATAACACATAAGTCTTACATAAAAACATATATTTTTTATTGATGAATATATAATATAGCCATGGTCTTATTCGAGTTAGTGATATTCTCATCATTTTCTAGAATCAAAAATGAAACACATCTAAAGAGTAAAAGCATTAAAACATATAACGGACTTTATCTGCATGTCTACTACTGGTCTACTGTATAAAGGTCGGCTTTTCGACCATGATGGGAACTTCGTGACAAAATAATACAAACATCTTCTGGATTAAAATCAGATTCATTATATTATGCTTCCTTTAGTTTTATATTAATATTTTAGATCAGGTTAAGGTCAAACGACTATCAATAACTTTAAATTTATTTTGTTTAGAGGAACTAGAATAATATATATATATATATATATATATATCATTACGGGAGACCCTTCGTTTGCCGAGTGCGGGCACACGGCAAACGCCGGAATACACTTAACGAAGTCTTCGCCGAGTGTAACACTCGGCATAGCTCACACGGCGTACTTTCTCTCGGCAAAGAGCTTTTTCGAGTGTTTTCTCTTGGGCACTCGGCAAAGACTTCGCCGAGTGTCGACCGGCACTCAAGCAAAAAAGGTGGGGGAGATAGGGGAAAACGGTAATGACACGTTCGCCGAGTGTAACACTTGGTGGAGTTGCCCTCTTCGCCGAGTGTTACACTTGGTGAAGTTGCGCTCTTCGCCGAGTGTTGCACTCGGCGAAGTGGACTCTTCGCCGAGTGTTACACTCGACAAATAGGGACTCTTTGGCGAGTGCTTTTGCAAAAGCACTCGGCAAAAGTACAATCTTTGCCGAGTGCTTTTGCAAAAACACTCGGCAAAGAAGCAGCACTCGGCGAAAAAATTCTAGGACCTCCAGTTTGGTCATTTTGCCGAGTGTTTAGTCCAACACACTCGGCAAAGACCATCTTTGCCGAGTGTAACACTTGGCAAAGTGACCATTTTTTCCCTTTTTAATTTGTTCGGTGGCATATTTGATAATACTTCAAAATAGACATCACAACATCATATATTTATACCATAAGCATCAATCCATAATCACAGTCCATAAACAAAATCCACAATCACAATCCATAAAAATAATCTACAATCACAACCACAATCCACAATCCATAAACATAACTCAAAATCACAATCCACAATCCACAATACATAACCACAATCCACAATCACAATCACATAGTCTAGTTTTGACCACAATCACAAACAAAGCATAAATTACCTGTCGGGACGCCTTCGGACCTCTTGACATAATTAAGAGCCGAATGGAACTCATCCATCCTTCTCCAAAGTATGGCAAAACATCCGACGCTCCGAGAGAGAGAGATAACCGAGACCTCGCTGGGCCTTTAGCCTGCCAGTCAACTTTAGCATGGATTGTGCCCGTCAAACCACTCGATGGCGGCGATCAGATGTGTTACACAACCAGGAGACTTGACATCAAATGGCTAAAGATCTACGTTGTCTCAATTATCTTTAGCTCATACTCATGGTTAATTCGTTCCTAATAAAAGGAACGGGCTAACCACTTTCATCTTAGCATATGGTATCGATAAATGGTTCAACGACCCACTATGAGTCATAAGCTATTACAACACAATAAGTATTAGAGATACATATGGCCGTCAGGCCAAATAGTTATATGTATAGGTAATAACAGCAAACGGAAGCAGATACATTCCCAATGATCGTTCTCCAGCTGACTGGGGAGTGGCCTAGTATGAACCATCCGGGTAGAATGGAACTTCTTCGGCGAATTCTTCCTCCTCGGGAGGAATTTCCCCTGCATTCATATCTATGCACAACAAGTATAGACATACATAGCAAGAATCAGTACAAGAAATTGTACTGGCAAGCACCCAATCAAGCCTAGGACTACATGAATGGCATAATCAAGGTAAAGCTCGTGTGGGGTTTCATTTTTGCAGAAAGCCATCTTTATTTTAGCAAAACACAATTGTAAATACCCAAGTTTGAGAAATAAATTCCTGCCAACAAGTAGTTCTCTATATTGGGCATTAATACATAGTATAGCTCATAAAAGTTTCTCACTTTGCATTACGGGGCAGCAAAGGAGTATATTGTTCATAAACCATTCATCCTTTACCTTGTTGGGGCAGCAAAGAAATAAATCAGAGAGCAGGAATTTTGAACACTTTTGGTAAAGAGTTGTACACATATTCTCAAACACAGGAAAATTATACCCACGACACATTCACACGACGCTCGTAACCGTGAGCACGGCTAATCGATTAGTTTTAAACTCTGCAGAGTGTGTACACTTTACCCACATGATTGTTGATGCGAAAAATCAACACGCCGGCCTGGGAGATCTGCTTAGCTCCAGTGCAGGTCCTAGAATAGATGAAGCGCGGACGTGCCAGTCAGTTTGATCCTGCTACTGACAAATTATGCAAAACAGCAGAACATAAATCATATCGGCCGATAGACCGATACCAAAAAACTAACTGATCGGCTGATAAGCCGATGGTGCAATTCCAGCCGACGCCGATGCCAGCCAATGGTGTAAGATGTGTTTGAATCCATCGGCTGTACGCTGAACAAATATTTATATAAAGGCGATCGGCAGACAATAACATGATATATATATATA
The DNA here is from genome assembly GCA_019925245.2 of Oryza australiensis. Lineage (NCBI taxonomy): Eukaryota > Viridiplantae > Streptophyta > Magnoliopsida > Poales > Poaceae > Oryza > Oryza australiensis. The sequence continues at coordinate 2,720,437 of JAIFGZ020000016.1, read as the reverse complement.
TATAACATTGCACGAACCAATCACATAGTAGAATAGATATTGATTTAAAGATTAAATCACACATCGGCTGAGAGTCTGATGTCATAAAATCCAAATGATCAAATGTTCAATGAAGCCTCTGCTACAATCGGCTAGATCCAACTTGTATACAATCCTTGTAAGCCGATGCAATATCCAGATAACTCATCGGCGAAACCCCGATGAAACCCTTAGTGGCGTCAACAGGTGCTAGAGATTACGGTTCTAATCATGACTTAGTAGATCAAACTGATGCAGCAGCAAGTATGAAAACAAAAGCAATACCTAGACAATCAAGCCCTTGGCTGATTTTCAGGGTGGTAGATGCCTAAACCAATCTAATCTAGTATAACGATTTAGCTGGTATCGGCAAAAACCCTAAAACGAGAGACAACCGATAGGGATAAACTGAAATACTAAGATTAGATTAATAGAGACATATGATAAATATTCAGGCGAACATATCAACTAGCCGAAGCAATCCAAGAGGTCGAATGTACTGATGCAGCCTTGGACGATGCCGACGTAGCCAATACGATTGCCTGAACCTGCGGAACTTTGGACTTACCCCTTCGCGGAGGTCGAAGCCGATGCAGCCCCGCGTCAGGTGCCAAGTCTCGCCGGATGTTGAACGAAGATGAAGAATAAAAGGTGGTCATGCGCCGAATTGTATTGATTGAGAGATAATTTACATGAACCCGGGCTTACATATTTATACCCGTGGGGTGACAAAGATCCTAACATATTACAAAACAAACTTTCCTAAAGATAAACTAGGAAACTAACAACCTCTTCCTAATTAATAGATACAAGCCGTATCCTACCTGGACTCGGTTTCTTCTGGATAAAATTTTCTCAAACCGAATCTAACAAGAACCGATCGCTGGAAATATGGACCCTCCATCGGGCAGCAAAACTCTCACCGATTCGCTTCGAGCCGATACTAACCCTTATCCGATAAGGACTTCGGGCTTACCAAATTTTGGCGTTAACACATGCCCCCGCTTTGGAGTATGAGAAGTCATGCTTCAAAATTGTCCTTGTCTTGATCGCCCCAAAACCGATTCTTTTCTTCTTCTTGACACTAGCTCTCATAAGCTGATACCTTCTGTAATAGCTGAGCCAGGATGTCAAACTCATGGATGAAAACCCTGCCTTGGTTAGCTGCTAACAACCCTTGGAATGTAAGATCTGCTATCTGCTCATCACTTAGGCTCAAACTGTAACATCGGCTGTGGATATTATGAAACCTTTGAATGTATTCCTTAGCCGATTCCCCTTCTTGCCGTTTAACCGATATCAAATCTGCAAGCCTCAACTCGCTAAGCCCAACAAAGAAGTACATGTGAAACTGCTTTTCAAGATCGGCCCAACTTCTGATGGAATTTGGTGGCAATGATGAAAACCATGTAAAAGCCGATCCAGTCAAAGATAATGGAAAAAGTCTAACTTTTAGAGCTTCTTCAGCCGATGCCTTCCCACATTGAGCTAAGAATCCACTGATATGTTCCATTGTGGATATACCATCTTGCCCTGAAAACATGGAGAAATCTGGAACCTTGTATCGGCTTGGAAGTGGAACCCTATCAAACCACTCAGGATATGGCAGCCGATACACAGAGATTTGATTTTTACGTTTAATTCCAAATTGCTCCTCCATTACCTTTGCAATTATATCGGCACAATCCTCTTTGGATGGATATCTTTGAATTTCTTCTGGCCGATATTGCTGATGTGGTTCTTCTACTGATATTGATCAACTCGCCCCCCGAGCCAATTTTGTTGTTGCCGATAGTGTTGAGATTGCTCACCAATTTGCCCCCATGATGACTTCTTAAAGCAATTACCTTAGGAACTGTTTCCTCGATCAAACCATACAATGTATTCATCAAAACTCCAGATTGATCAAACACAACACAATGAATGACGCTATCAACCATCTCTTGAAGTGTCTCATCATCCATCGGCTCAGTCGGGTGTTCCCTATCTTCATTCATCAGCTTGAGAGATTGTTCTTCTTCGGCCTTGACTTCTTTATCAGACATCTTGCGGCAATTGTAGGTCCCGAGAACCGTGTAAAAATCCTGTTGTCACCAACACACTCCCACCGGGCGTGCCAAAAAATGTGTTGATGCGAAAAATCAACACGTCGGCCTGAGAGATCTGCTTAGCTCCAGTGCAGGTCCTAGAATAGATGAAGCGCGGACGTGCCAGTCAGTTTGATCCTGCTACTGACAAGTTATGCAAAATAGCAGAACATAAATCATATCAGCCGATAGACCGATACCCAAAAACTAACTGATCGGCTGATAAGCCGATGGTGCAGCACTAAGTATGCTAATTGTGTTAACAATGATGTGACATAATAATCATGCAAAGCATGGCACGCGATACATAAGTACCCGATTTATTATACACAACAAAGCCCTTCAACTATTCATGATTTAGCCTTACACCAGCACGATATATGTTTACTCCAAACAATACCATTTTGGAAACACGGTATAGGACCATTAAGTGGCAGGCCCACGCCTTAAACTTAACGCCGTGGGGGCGGACATGACGGGAACCCACCCACGTGGCACATTATTATTGAATTGGACAGGCTTAGTCGCCTAACTACCACGCCGGGCATTAGGAAGCTCCTCTGAGTTATACAAACTCATACACTTCGGCCTACCGAAATGTGAGGCTAAACCACAAATAGGATACTAAGCTAGGGCTATCCCATACTAGCACATGTGGTTGTACTGTATTCGAGTTGAATAATCATGGAGTGAAGTCCTTAGAGTAGTTTGGGCACACACTCCCCCTATCGGTGTACAACTAAGCACCATATGTATAACACTTGTGGCCCAAACTTGATAACCAAGTTGTAACATAGAGCATACTTGTCATAACATAGTTTTTGGAAATGGAAGCTTTGCAAACAAATCATAGTTACTCAGCCCAACAAGGAAAATGTTTACTACTAGCAAAACTAAGCATGGGGATAAATACGTCATAAGACATCATATTGGTTCACTATATTTTAGCTCACGAATATTTCTAAGGTTTGGAATTGGCTAAGGTGGTAAGTAGAGTTTTCACGGGTATGCAACATCGGGTTGTATCTAACACCTTTGCATCAAGATTTTAGTTTTATACATCAAACATCATGCAAGTTCCCAACCATTTGAAATAACCTCCATAAAACTAGGATAAATGTGCTCAAAGGGGGAGGTGAGGACTTGCCTGGTTCTCCTTCTTTTGGATTGTACGAGTATATGGGATCCTCGAACGGTGCCGACGGTTCGTCTAAGGTAAATATGCAAAGTCTTAGACTTAAGGTGCTCATGAAAACTTTAACACACTAGGATGAATGCATATGAGAATCAAGGGTTTTAGTCTCAGGTTGGAATATTAAGTGAGGTTCCTATTAAGTCTTTTCCCTTTTAAAGTGAGAGGCTTATTTATGGTCCATTTTGTAGTATAAGGAGATAGCATTGTGTCGTTCTAATTTGCTCAGGACCAAACTATAGGTTTCCTAGTAAGTGTGTTATTTTTAGTTGGTAGTACATAGAAGAATGGTCCTAACGAAATTTAGTTTGTATTTTTAGGGATTTTATTGGGCCCACTATGATTTTTGGAAATCTGGGAGTTCTAAAATGACTCTTTTGCTAGATAAATCTATAAGTGGTTTTTCTTCCACAGAATGTATATGGTTTATTATTTTTGTCTTAATTTAAATCTTTCACAGTTTCTACAGAGTCTTGTTTCACATTTTTCAGAGCTAAGATGATTTCCCTATAATTTTTATATGCTTAACCTGCTCCATCTAGCAGTGTTTACAAAATGGATTTTTCTGGCCAAATCTGCTACTGGGAGTAGTCATTTTTATTCCACAACATTAAATTACATAATCTTGCGGATCTAACAAAATTTGTTCCATGTCAAAAGGTGCTGTTTCCAATTTTCTACAGATTTTCAAAGTGCAGCTACTTTTCTGTTTGAAATACCTCTATTCGGATTTAATCCTTTATTTAGCATGGGGCCTACATGTCAGCGGCAGCCAGGTTTAAACAATCTAATAGCGCGCCTGTTAGGTGGGCCCCGGTTGTCAGTGGCTCGTGGGGAGGGAAAATAGAGCAGTGGTGCGAGCGAAGTTCTCGCCGGCGCCGGCGGCGAACGACGGCCGGTGGGCGGTCGCGGTCAACAGAGAAAACATAGTAGAGTTTATGGCGAACCAAATGGTGGTCAGCTCGCTAGCTACTGTGGTCGGGATGGTGGCCAGTGAAGGCGACGACGGCACCATGGTTTGGGTTTGACGTGCATGTACATTTATAGAGTTGGCCGGGCTTTGCATGCAACGAAAACAGCATCTAGGTGCATTAGGGGTGCTTACCGAGCAATGGGGTGGCGCTGGTGAGGTCTGGGTTGCGGTGGCGCCGTATGGGTCCCAAGGCAGCAGTGATTCCTCACTTCGGGTGAACGTCAACAGGGAGCTACGGTGGCCGGCTGTCAAAACCAAATGTGGGCCCTAATACTGGTGAATCTGGAGATGCTCTGAGCCAAAAGAATCGGTCTATGACTTTACCAAGGAGGAAAAGAGAGGAGGTCGACGATGGCAGCCAGAGGTGGGGACGAAAAGGGGTTTTCCTTCCTCAGTGCTTCTCCGGTCGATTCCTTTGGTTTCAACCATTGTTAGACATCAAGGAACACGGTGGCGAAAGGGTTTGGACAGAGGCTCACCGTAGACGGCCGGCGACGAGCGGGTGGTTCGGCGACGGTCGGTGCAGAACGCACGGTTCACAGCCTCGGCTTGACGGCGTTCCCAATCAATGGCTGCACCATTTCGAGCGAAAAGAGAAAAGAGATCATAGAATCGAGAACGGAGATTGGTTAATGGATTCGCTCACCGGAATGGCAATGCGACCGAATCTCGTTCGACGGCAGAGGGAGGTCACCGGCGGTTTCTCGGCGCTTCGAGGGCGGTCAGCCCGTGTCTCTCTCGTGGAATGTGTGTGGACTGATGGGAGGAGCAGTGCTGGTCGGGTGGTAAAGTTTTATTTGCATGCCGATGTCGCAGAGGGATGCCGAGCTCGGGGCGATGTGTGCGCAGCGCGTTCCTCGCGCGCGACGCATGCTCCCGTGTGTGGCGCACGCGTGGGACAAGGTGGAGCACAGTGTGTCACTATCGTTATGGCCCCACCGGTCAGTATGGCCCGCATGGCAGTGAGCAAGAGAAGGAAAGATGTAAATCCTGAGATTTTTCTAAGTCCTGATACCGTGGCGACTTTCCGACTTTAGGCTCCGTTTAAAAATACTTCAAGGCCGATTCAGGGGCTGTGCCCTATGAAAAACTTGTAAAGCGTGACTCAATCTACAATACTGCCAAGTTTCACCGCCTGGGGCTTGCTGGATTAATTTTGGCAACAGTTCAAAGTCAACTCCAGAGTTCTGTGTCGGCCAGCTCAGCACTTAGAAGATTTTCCCTAGGGTAAAAATCTAGTTTGGGGTTAATTCCTATCTTTTACACTAGTATTGTGTTCAAAACCTTTGTGGTTAATTTGCTGAGGTCCCTTTCATAACTTTTGGGTATTTTCCTTAATTTTTCTTGGGTCCCTCTTATTTTAAAATCCAAGGAAAAGTTATGCCCTCGCATGCGTGCACTCTATCGTACATGAAAATTGGGTATCCGTTCGTTGTTCAAAGGGAAATTTTTAGGTTCAAAATTTACAGTATACATTTTATTCTTTCTTCTAGGTACAAGATTTTTAGGATATGACAGCTCTACCCCCCTTACAAAAGAATCTCGACCCCGAGATTCGTTTCCCTCTAAAAGAAGCTAGGGAACTCATTTTTTAGTCGGTCTTCACGTTCCCACGTAGCCTCGTCTTCAGTGTGATTACTCTATTGCACTCTGAGCATCTTTATGGTTTTTCTTCGGGTTCGTCTCTCTTTTTCCTCTAGGATCTGGATAGGATGTTCTTGGTACGAAAGATTTGGGTTCAGATTATGTCTTCCAAGGCGGTGTGTTCGATCGGTGTGCAGAGACACTTGCGGAGTTGAGATACGTGAAACACGTCATGTACGTTGGAGAGTTGTGGGGGCAATTCTAACTGATAGGCTACTTGCCCACGCCTAGCAATGATGCGGTAAGGTCCAATATAGCGCGGAGCAAGCTTGCCATGGATTTGGAAATGTTGAGTACCCCGTAGAGGTGAGACTTTAAGATAGACATAGTCGTCTACGTTAAAGATTAGTTCCCGTCGTCTGCGATCGGAGTAACTCTTTTGTCGGGTTTGAGCTTCCCTCAACCGGTCTCTGATGAGAGTAACATTCTTTTCGGCCTCATTTATAACTGCAGGTCCGAAAATTGCCTTTCTCCCACTTTCGACCAGTATAGCGGTGTCCGAAACTTTCTTCCATAGGGTGCTTCAAATGGTGACATTTGAAGGCTAGATTGGAAGCTATTGTTATAGGAGAATTTTGCAAACATTAAACATTTCTCCCAGTTTGTGCTATGCTCGAGGGCACAAGCCCGAAGCATATCCTCAAGAATTTGGTTTGTCCTTTCCACCTGTCCCCCGGTTTGCGGGTGGAAAGCAGTGCTAAAGAATAATTTAGTTCCTAGGAGTTCATGTAGATTCTCCCAAAATCGGGAAGTAAATTGAGTGCCACGGTCAAATACAATGACTTTTGGTACACCGTGGAGCCTCACAATGTGGGTTAGGTATAACTTAGCTAACTTGGCTCCACCATATGTCACATGTACTGGTATGAAGTGAGCCACTTTCGTCAGTCGATCCATAATAACCCAAAAGGAGTCGTGCCCACTAGGGGTCTTAGGTAAACCCGTGATGAAATCCATTCCGACTTCATCAAATTTCCATTCTGGAATGTGTAAAGGCTGGAGCAGACCAGCAGGTCGTTGATGCTCAGCTTTGACCCGTTGGCAGGTGTCGCAGACGACAACGTAGGCAGCTATGTCTCGCCGCAGGCTAGGCCACCAATATTGGGTTCGAATGTCTTGGTACATTTTTGTACATCCCGGATGGATAGTTAAAGGGGTGCAATGTGCTTCTGTAAGAATAGTCTCTCTAAGGTTCTGGTAGTCTGGAACATAGATTTGCTTCTCATGCATGATTACTCCATCCGGATTGTGTACAAAGTTTGCGGTTTGGTACTGATCTCCTTGCGGATTTCAGCAATCTCTTTATCAGAGTTTTGGGTTGCTTTAATTTGGGAGTAGAGAGTAGGCTGTAATGCTAATGCAGCAACGTAGCCATCTTTCACTAACCCCAAATTCAGCTTTTGAAACTCAGTTGAAAGAGATGACTGGACTATTGATTCAATACCATCTGGGTGGCGTTGCTTCGGACTTAAAGCGTCTGCTACAACATTTGCTTTCCCAGGGTGATAATGAATACCGAGATCATAGTCTTTTATGAGTTCTAGCCATCTTCTTTGCCTCATATTCAGATCTGATTGGGTGAAGAAATATTTCAAACTCTTATGGTCGTGAAGATTTCACACCGGCTTCCAACCAAATAGTGCCACCAGATTTTTAGGGCATGCATGTCTCGTGGCTAGTTCTAGGTCATGGGTTGGATAGTTGAGCTCATGAGGTTGCAGCTGGCGTGCAGCGTAAGCCATAACCTTTCCTTCCTGCATAAGCACACAACCTAGTCCTTGCCGTGAGGCTGTTGACATATGGCATTACCAACACTAGGGCAGTGGTAAGACTTCTCTTTAGTTCGAGGAAATTTGCTTCACAAGCCTCAGACCAGATGAACTTAGTTTCCTTTTTGAGGAGTTGTGTCAAGGGCTTGGATATTTTAGAGAAATTCTCGATGAAGCGGCGATAATATCCAGCTAGACCGAGAAAACTCCTGACTTCAAAGACATTTTGTGGTTGCTTCCAATTTAGTACATTCTGTACATTGCTTGGATTTATAGCAATACCACCCTCTGAAAGGACATGACCGAGAAATCTAACTTCTTTTAACCAAAAGTCACATTTTGAGAACTTATCGTAAAGTTGGTGTTCCCGCAGTTTATCAAGTACCATGCGCAGATGCTGCGCATGTTCTTCGTCATTCTTGGAATAAATAAGGATGTCATCAATGAACACCACCACAAATTTATCTAGATACTCCATGAAGATTTTGTTCATCATATTCATGAAGGTGGCTGGCGCATTAGTTAAGCCAAAAGAAACCACGGTGTATTCAAATAGATCGTAGCGAGTGGTGAAAGCCGTCTTCGGAATGTCTTCAGGTCTGATCTTGAGTTGAAAATATCTCAATCTCATATCAATCTTTGAAAAGACACGGGCACCTGTTAATTGATCAAATAAATCATCGATTCTGGGAAGATGATATTTGTTTTTGATAGTGACCTCATTCAGGGGTCGATAATCTACACACATTCGCATGGTTCCATCCTTCTTTGGTGCGAATAGAACAGGATAGCCCCATGGAGATGAGCTTGGGCGAATAAAGCCTTTAGCCATTTGTGCATTGATCTGCTTCTTCAGTTCTTTCAAATTTTCCGTGGTCATCCGGTAAGGCCTCTTGGCAATGGGTGCCATTCCAGGAATTAGATCGATTACAAATTCAATGTCTCGATCAGGTGGCATTCCTGGTAGCTCTTGTGGGAACACATCAGGATATTCATTTACAACGGGTACCATTTTTAATTCCGGTACAAAGAGAGATTGAGTGGATGGCTGCTTGGAAGTGAAAGACTTTTCACAAGTGTCCGTTAGTGCTAAGGAGCGTTACCACCCCATGTTCACAATCAATGGTTCCTTTGAGTTGGATAACCAATCCATTCCAAGTATAATATCCAATCCCAAGGTGTCTAACAATATAAGATAGGCCAAGAAGTTCACCCAATTCATATGGAATTCTACCCCTTTGCATAGTAATTTTGTGGCCATGGTAGACCCAGGTGATTGTATGTGCATAGCATTACTAAGAAATTCCGGTTTCAGTTTAATTTGTTTTGCTCTCGATGCTGACATGAATGAATAGGTTGCACCAGAGTCAAATAATACTATGATAGGAGTGGAGTGTAGATAAACAGTATCGAGTACGACGCCGGGCGCGTCGGTTGCCTCTTCCACGGTGACGTGGTTCAGCCGCCCTTTGCCGAATGTTGGGGCCGGCTTCTGGCTTGCAGGAATTCCCCGTTGTCCAGCCTGAGCGGGACTTGGGGCCCGAGGTGGAGCTGGTGTAGCTTGTGGACGTGAGCTGGTCTTCACAGTCTTCGGGTAGGGGCACCTTGGTGAGACATGCCCCCTCTTGCCACAGTTGTAACATATGATGTTAGCGACGCGAGAGGCATCCCCAACTGCCTGTACCGACCGAGGATTTTGACGATATCCCAGAACTGGCGGTCGTGGTGACGCATACATTGGACTCGGTGGTTGTGAGAACATGAGCCTGTTTGCTGGAGGAGAAATCAGCCGAGGACGAGTGGAGCAGCTACTTCCCGCGAACTTCTTCGCGGCCCACTTGCGCTTACGGTCCTCGATCACTTCCTTCTCGTCGGACTCGACCCGAAGGGCTTTATCCACCAAAGTCTTCATGCTACTGATTTCATGAGCAGCTAAGGCATGCTTAAGTTCAGGTGACAATTTGTCCTTGCACAGTTCAAACTTTTTGGCCTCGGTGTTTATATCGGCAGTGGCATACCTGCCGAGATAGTTGAACCGCTCCATGAATTCCATGAAGGACATGCTCCCTTGTTTCAGGTTGAGGAATTCCTTCTTCTTGATCTCCATGAGACTAGCTGGAACATGGGCAGAACGGAACCCTTCCCGGAATACAGTCCATGTGATGGATTCATCAGAAGGAATCAATGTTTTGTGGGTCTCCCACCAGGCGGCGGCAACACCTTGGAGATAGTAAGCAGCGAATGTGGCCTTCTCAATAGGGTCACACCGGCAGAGATCCAATTTATTTTCAATATCCCACAGTCAATCGTCCGCAGCAAGAGGATCGGCTGCTGAAGAGAAATGCGGCGGGTGAGTTCGTTGAACATCTGACAATTTGGAGGGCTCTTGATTAGCATGAGGTGCTATTGCTGCCCCCATATTTTCAGAATTCTGCACCATTCGCTCGAATAGGCGATTTTGTTGAGCCAACAACTGTGCGAGAGTCGGATCATCTTCACGCTGCTCGGATGAAGTAGCGCTGCAATTGTTTCCGGCACGAGCCGTGGAATATGTGCCAGAGCGTGTATGAGTCATCTTGCACTCAGAGTACAACAGTACATGAGTTCTTGTGCAAAGAAATGACATATATATATACCCTCTATACTCAAAGTAGATTGGAATGTAGCAAAATAGTTGAGTATGCAAGTTATCCTTTGGATATCCATATAGAACAAATCTTTGGACAGCAAGCTACTCATATATATAAAAACATACATTCCATTCCGTTACATAGGTTTCAAAGGAGGCAAATGTTCGACAGTTTGCATAGAGATGGAATAATGGTCATAAGCACCAAGTACACAACTAGGTGTTACAAAAGTTTGACCATAAAAGTATTACATAGTAGGATGTCATCTCATACATCTTGTGGAAAAGCAAGAAATGAAAGTTACATCCGATACAGTTACTTCTCCCTTGACACACCTCTCCTACGAAGTCTGGGAGAATCCAATAGGAGGGTGTGGCACCATGGTAGTTGGAGTGGCCATAGTCAAACTATATTGCCTTCCATTCCGCTCGAACACATAGAATGGTCCTAGCAGCTCAAATCTCCAACAAGTGCGGGGTCTGGCATGGTGCGACGGTTGCGATGAAAACCAACCCTCATGCGGGCTTGAGTGTTTTTGTTTTGATAAATGCCCATTGGAGATGGCAAAGTTTTAGTAAGTGGTTGAAGATCTTGATCTCCATAAATGGTGGCGTTATCAAAGTACCCTTGATGTCCAAGTGGTTCTATACGCCTATCCAGCATTACTACCCTTGCTTGCAACCTACGCAATTCTGACATAGCGCTTGCAAGGTACCTGTCCATAGCTCGGACTAGGCCAGCTAAGAAGAGCTCTGGAGAGTTAACCTCTCTCTCTTGCCCCTCTAGACCTGGATAGTAATTGGCAGAAGCTTGGAGAGCACGTGCCGAAAAATACGGGAAAAATCCATCTATCCCGGGCCTATGGTGTCGAAGGTACACAATTGCCTGAAATGCAGCCTCGTTCATTGTGGAGGGTGCATCCCAGCCATAAGCCTGGAAATAGAGAGAAGTATCATGTGCCCAATGTCCGGGTATGCGTAACTCTGCCATGTACACTTGGAGCGATGAGCTTTGTTCCATAACAAAGAAATGGTAGTCCAGGTGATGAATATAACCGAGATGCTGCAGCATAAGCCTTAGGATGTGATATAGTGATCCTTCCCAATAACCTCCGGAATAACCTAGTGGTTGCCACATGGTAGTCACCTATAACATTTGAAGAATATATTGTTGTTATTAAGAGGCTTGGTTAGGGTGCACCAAAGCTTAGAAATAATCTTTGAAAAGACCGAGCCGAAATCTGTTTTAGGTACCTTTATGGTGGTAACAAGTACTATTGTGAGGTACGGGAGATTTTTCTTGCTCTAGGGTCATACCTGGGGTTTCCCTGATTATAGTCTCACGTTTATAACCTGGTTTTCAAAATTTTAAGCACCCAAAATTTCCCAAAATGGTCTCCGAATCTAAGTGACGCAGTTCTGGAATTGTAGTGCAGGTGGTACTGGTCGAATTTTTTACGCTATTCTCCAGTCGTGTAAAAATTCAGGAAAACTTACTGGGGTTTTGGGATACAGTCGGGTAGCCACTGGTAAATTTTCTGAAGTTTTGGCGCAGCATCCTGGTCTGTACAAAATTATGAAGGCAGACTGCTACGAGTTCTGGAATCCGCAGGGTTCCCAGTTTTTGGCATTTTAAAACATGATGCATGTATGCAGAACCTTTTGTGCCCAGGTCAAGCTTCAGAATAGGTTTAATGCAATGGATTCACATCATCTGGTGGCCTCTACATGTCAAAGAATTTAGGGCTTTGACACACAAATTTTGTTCCTATCCCGTTCTACCCCATTTCTAGGCGTAATGTAGAAAACTCGGGTTTTGAATTTCATTTTCAGAAGAGTGAGCATTCATATTTTGTTAACAGAGGTCTTTAGAAACTCCCCATGGCTGCCATTATTTAAAATTTTTGGTTCCTTTATCACTAGCACACGTCTATTATATTTCTAGGGTCTTTTCTCGGCCTTCTAGAAGCAAGATGAGGTTTTCAAACCAAAATATAGAGTAAGTAGGAAAGATACCTTCCTAAAGAGGGATAAGATTTAAGACTAGATTTTATCTTTTGAATATACTTTTGTAAGGGAGTGATCCTCCAAATTACTTTCTTTTGAAGCCATTCTATCACCCAGTTCATACAAGGTTCCTACGATCGGTCTTGGCTCGCTACCACTTGGTGTCGGGACGCCTTCGGACCTCTTGTCATAATTAAGAGCTGAATGGAACTCATCCATCCTTCTCCAAAGTATGGCAAAACATCCGACGCTCCAAGTGAGACATAACCGAGACCTCGCCGGGCCTTTAGCCTCGCCCAACTTCAGCCTGGATTGAGCCCGTCAAACCACTCGATGGCGGGGATCAGATGTATTACACAACCAGGAGACTTGACATCAAATGGCTAAAGATCTACGTTGTCTCAATTATCTTTAACTCATACTCATGGTTAATTCGTTTCTAACAAAAGGAATGGGCTAACCACTTTCATCTTAGCATATGGTATCGATAAATGGTTCAACGACCCACTATGAGTCATAAGCTATTACAACACAATAAGTCTTAGAGATACATACGGCCATTAGGCCAAATAGTTATATGTATAGGTAATCATAGCAAACGGAAGCAGATACATTCTCGATGATCGTTCTCCAGTTGACTGGGAGTGACCTAGTATGAACCATCCGGGTAGAATGACACTTCTTTGGTGAATTCTTTCTCCTCGGGAGGAATTTCCCCTGCATTCATATCTATGCACAACAAGTGTAGACATACATAGCAAGAATCAGTACAAGAAATTGTACTGGCAAGCACCCAATCAAGCCTAGGACTACATGAACAGCATAATCAAGGTAAAGCTCGTGTGGGGTTTCATTTTTGAACAAAGCCATCTTTATTTTAGCAAAGCCCAATTGCAAATACCCAAGTTTGAGAAATAAATTTCAGCCAACAAGTAGTTCTCTATATTGGGCATTAATACATAGTATAGCTCATAGAAGTTTCTCACTTTGCATTACGGGGCAGCAAAGGAGTATATTGTTCATAAACCATTCATCATTTGCCTTGTTGGGGCAGCAAAGAAATAAATCAGAGAGCAGGAATTTTGAACACTTTTGGTAAACAGTTGTAGAAATATTCTCAAACACAGGAAAACTATACCCACGACACATTCACACAACGCTCGTTACCGTGAGCACGGCTAATCGATTAGTTTTAAACTCTGCAGAGTGTATACACTTTACCCACATGATGTGACATAATAATCATGCAAAGCATGGCACGCGATACATAAGTACCTAATTTATTATAAACAACAAAGCCCTTCAACTATTCGTGATTTAGCCTTACACCAACACGATATGTGTTTTCTCCATCCCATACCATTTTGGAAACACGGTATAGGACCGTTAAGTGGTGGGCCCATGCCTTAAACTTAAGCCGTGGGGGCGGACACGACGGGAACCCACCCACGTGGCACATTATCGTTGTATTGGACAGGCTTAGTCGCCTAACTGCCACGCCGGGGCATTAGGAAGCTCCTCTGAGTTATACGAACTCATACACTTCAGCCCACCGAAATATGATGCTAAACCACAAATAGGATACTAAGCTAGGGCTATCCTATACTAGTACATGTGGTTGTACTGTATTCGAGTTGAATAATCGTGGAGTGAAGTCCTTAGAGTAGTTTGGGCACACACTCCCCCTATCGGTATACAACCAAGCACCATATGTATACCACTTGCCGCCCAAACTTGATAACCAAGTTGTAACATAGAGCATACTTGTCAGAACATAGTTTTTGGAAATTAAAGCTTTGCAAATAAATCATAGTTACTCAGCCCAACAATCATAGGAAAATGTTTAGACTAGCAAAACTAAGCATGGGGATAAATAAGTCATAAGACTTCAGATTGGTTCACTATATTTTAGCTCATGAATATTTCTAAGGTTTGGAATTGGCTAAGGTGGTAAGTAGAGTTTGCAGGGGTATGCAACATCGAGGTTGTATCTAACACCTTTGCATCAAGATTTTAGTTTTATACATCAAACATCATGCAAGTTACCAACCATTTGAAATAACCTCCATAAAACTAGGATAAATGTGCTCAAAGGGGGAGGTGAGGACTTGCCTGGTTCTCCTTCTTCTGGATTGTACGAGTATACGGGATCCTCGAACGGTGCCGACGGTTCGTCTAAGGTAAATGTGCAAAGTCTTAGACTTTAGGTGCTCATGGAAACTTTAACGCACTAGGATAAATGCATATGAGACGCAAGGGTTTTAGTCTCAGGTTGGCATATTAAGTGAGGTTCCTATTAAGTCTTTTCCTTTTAAAGTGAGAGGCTTATTTATGGTCCATTTTGTAGTATAAGAAGAGAGCGTTGTGTCGTTCTAATTTGCTCAGGACCAAACTATATGTTTCCTGGTAAGTGTGTTACTTTTAGTTGGTAGTACATAGAAGAATGGTCCTAACAAAATTTAGTTTGTATTTTTAGGGATTTTATTGGGCCCACTATGATTTTTGGAAATCTGGGTGTTCTAAAATGACTCTTTTGCTAGATAAATCTATAAGTGGTTTTCTGCCACAGAATGTATATGGTTTCTTATTTTTGTCTTAATGTACATCTTTCACAGTTTTTACAGAGTCTTGTTTCACATTTTTCAGAGCTAAGATGATTTCCCTATAATTTTTATATGCTTAACCTGCTCCATCTAGCAGTGTTTAAAAAATGGATTTTTCTGGCTAAATCTGCTACTGGGAGTAGTCATTTTTATTCCACAGCATTAAAGTATATAATCTTACAGATCTAACAGAATTTGTTCCATGTCAAAAGGTGTTGTTTCCAATTTTCTACAGATTTTCAAAGTGCAGCTACTTTTCTGCTTGAAATACCTCTATTCGGATTTAATCTTTTATTTAGTGTGGGGCCTACATGTCAGCGGCAGTCAAGTTTAAACAATCTAATAGCGCGCCTGTTAGGTGGGCCCCGGTTGTCAGTGGCTCGTGTGGAGGGAAAACAGAGTGAACGACGACCGGTGGGCGGTCGCGGTCAACAGAGAAAATGTAGTAGAGTTTATGGCGAACCGAATGGTGGTCGGCTCGCTAGCTACCGTGGCCGGGATGGTGGCCGGCGACGGCGACGGCGGTGCCATTGTTCGGGTTTGACGTGCATGTACGTTTCTAGAGTTGGTCGGGCTTTGCATGCAACGAAAACCGCATCTAGGTGCATTAGGGGTGCTTACTGAGCAATGGGATGGCGCTGGCGAGGTCCGGGTTGCGGTGGCGCCATATGGGTCCCAAGGCGGCGGTGATTCCTCACTTCGGGTGAACATCGACAGGGAGCTACAGTGGCCGGCTATCAAAACCAAATGTGGGCCCTTATACTGGAAAATCTGGAGATGCTCTGAGCCAAAAGAATCGGTCTATGACTAACCAAGGAGGAAAAGAGAGGAGGTCGACGGCGGCGGCCGGAGGTGGGGACGAAAAGGGGTTTTCCTTCCTCGGTGCTTCTCCGGTCGATTCCTTTGGTTTCAACCATTGTTAGACATAAAAGAACACAAGTGGCGAAAGGGTTTGGACAGAGGCTCACCGTAGACGGCCGACGATGACCGGGTGGTTCGGCAGCGGTCGGTGCAGAGCGCACGATTCACGGCCTCGGCTTGATGGCGTTCCTGATCAATGGCTGCACCGTTTCGAGCGAAACTTAGGGATTAGAGAGAACAGAGGTCATAGAATCGAGAACAGAGATTGGTTAATGGATTCGCTCACCAGAATGGCAAGCGACAGAGGGAGGTTACTGGCGGTTTCTCGGAGCTTCGAGGGCGGTCAGCTTGTGTCTCTCTCGTGGAACGTGTGTGGACTGAGGGGAGGAGCAGTGCTAGTCGGGCTATCGAGTTTTATTTGCATGCCGATGTCGCAGAGGGATGCCGAGCTCGAGGCGACGCGTGCGCAGCACGTTCCTCGCATGCGACGCGTGCTCCCGTGCGTGGCGCATGCGTGGGACAAGGTGGAGCGCAGTGTGTCACTATCGTTATGGCCCCACCGGTCAGTATGGTCCGCATGGCAGTGAGCAAGAGAAGGAAAGTTGTAAATCCTGAGATTTTTCTAAGTCCCGATACCGTGGCGAATTTTCGACTTTAGGCTCCGTTTAAAAATACTTCCAGGCCGATTCAGGGGCTGTGCCCTATGGCAAACTTGTAAAGCGTGACTCGATCTACAATACTGCCAAGTTTCACCGCTGGAGCTTGCTGGATTAATTTTGGCAACAGTTCAAAGTCAGCTCCAGAGTTATGTGTCGGCCAGCTCAGCACTTAGAAGATTTTCCCTAGGGTAAAAATCTAGTTTGGGGTTAATTCCTATCTTTTACACTAGTATTGTGTTCAAAACCTTTGTGGTTAATTTGCTGAGGTCCCTTTCATAACTTTTGGGTATTTTTCTTAATTTTTTTGGGTCCCTCTTATTTTAAAATCCAAGGAAAAATTATGCCCTTAGTATGCAGTGCACTCTATCGTACATGAAAATTGGGTATCCGTTTGTCATTCAAAGGAAAATTTTTAGGTTCAAAATTTATAGTATACATTTTATTCTTTCTTCCAGGTACAAGATTTTCAGGATGTGACATTACCGAGGTGGAAACGACGGCGAACATCCATGGTCATGAGTGGGGTCATTCGATGTCACCGATTGAGGCTGCACAAAGGGAGAAGAGAATAGCATCAGTATTCAATTTGTCTAAGTATTAAAACATACAATTTAAACATTACAAATTTCATTGCATCATACTTGACGACAAGATAATAATATAGAAATGAAACTACGAGGTTGTCAAGTGACTCACAGGAGTGCCTACAACAGGGGTGGAGGAAGGAACAACACCGGTGGCGAGAGGACAAAACTCATAGGAGTGCCTACAATAGAGGGTGGAGGAGGGAATAGCACCAGTGGCACAGGATGACCCATGTTATGAGTAAGAGTTTGCACGTATGCATACATCTCACTCATCCTCACCTCCATCTCCTCCCGTTTCTTTTTCTCTTCTTGCACCACGGCCTACAATATTCCATCCCAATGTTACAATGCGAAGCAAACACTCGACAAACATCAATTAATGATGAATAAAATAGAAATTTCTAACCCTGGCTTCCTTCATCTTGGACAGTGCAGCGGTCGACCATGGGCGTATGGCCGGGCTTGAGCTCATGCTCCTTGCTTGAATCTAGGACAGAGTGGGTGTAGTAGTCGTGTCAATTATGTTGTTGCCAATCCAGTACCACTCATGCTTCTTGCCTCCTCTCACCCTCATGACGACTTCTCCATCAAGATCCTGGGTGCTCGGATCGAACTCTGGCCCATAGACCTCCCATGCCATTGATGTGTAATCACTGAGACGGTTGTAGATAGTCTGTGACACCCCAAGCCACAAAACCCTGGGATATCACTAAAATCCACTATGCGACTAGCTGTTGTGCTAACCAGTAGAATAAAATTTCAGCAGCATCTCCTGTGTAATTTAAAAAATGCGGAAGCAAAATAATACTTGATATCATATAACGCATTCCAAAACCATAAAGAGCATCCTAACATGCACGAAAGGTAAAGTTTTAGTTTCCATCATCCTTTCTAGACAACCACCACCAAGACTCAACAACAAGCCTTAAAGGTATAATATGGTTTTTACGATTAGCAAAAGAGATAATTAGAGAATGATGATGTGTGCATCCATGCAGCTACGCCCCTTCCCATAAAAATCTACCTTCGGTACCTGGAGGAGGGAAAAAACAAGAGATTCGAAAATATCAGCAAACGAACTTGTTTTGACAAGCTATTTAAATCACAAGTTCATTAAGCATCGATTTAATATAATCATTCAGGATATCAGAAGAAAAAAATATAACTTCTAGAATTTTAAAAGCCCAATTCCACATAGATAAGGTAAACATGATACTTCCTCACATCCACATAAGCATGAAAATATTATTCATCTTCAGAATATGCGATGAGTATGCATATAAAGGCAATGCCATGTCTCCTGCCTTCATACCCAATAAGGTATGGAACTGCAGTCGTCGATGCTGTACCGGTACGGTCATGACCATAGGTCGATGACATAACTTCAAATGCATATGAATGATGCAAGATGCATTCATGACATGATTCAATATTCTCACAATATAAACATGCAACTATAACTTCCTTGAACAATGTGGATTAACCACATACATCTTGATGAAAATGATAATAGCTTTATATAAAGAAAATGATTATCCAATTCCAAATGATGGATAAATTAAATAGCAAGATTCGGTTGTAGGAAATAAACAATGGTTCTTCGCATCAAAGTGTAGGTGATAAAGATAACAAGCCAAAATGGTAGCAAACCACCGCTACATTCACTTGTCTGCAACTTGATAGAGATGAGCGCTCTAGGCGCGATCTGGAGCAACACCACCTTGCCTTGAGTAGGAGCAGCAAGAACACTCGGTTTCCCACCCCTCTTCTCCCCCCATCCTCTTCTTCCTTCTTCTCCTTCCTTCCTCTTCTTCCTTTCCTCTCTCCTTTCTCTACTTTGGGGGCAAGAGCAGCAGCAAGCAAGGAGGGGAAAAGTTGTCTAGGGTTAGAAGAAGCTAGGGATGGCTGCCATTTTATACTAGAGTTCTCTAGACACACATCCAACGGTCCACAAATAGTCGGATCACCGTAGGGAAATACTTAGCCGAATTGGGCGAGTGAGTAGTCAAACGGACTCGTCTCGACGAGCTCTACGCAACCACGGTCTCTGATCGTCCATCCGAGCAATGGATTTAAAAGTCAACTTTTACCCCTCTTGGATGAAATTAGTCAACTCTCTTTAATTTTTCTATTATTTTTCATTACCAGTATTACACTCTACCCTCCTTAAAAGGAATTTGTCCCCGAATTCTACTGCAACTAAGACAAAAGACAAGAGTAAACTACAACTCACCAGCTTCAAAGAGATTGGGGTACTTCTTACACATCTCCTCCTCAAGCTCCCAAGTAGCCTCACGCTCAGATTGATTAGTACACAAGACTTTGACATATTTGATAGTCCTTCTTCTCATAACCCACTCCTGTGAGTCCAATATACGCACTGGGCGACACTCCACAGTCAAGTCTTGCTGAACAACGATGGGGTCCAGGTCAATCTTGTGTTCTGGATCTTTTAAATACTTCCTTAGCATCGATACATGAAAGACATTATGTACTCCACTCATATATTCAGGCAACTGCAG
Organism: Oryza australiensis; assembly: GCA_019925245.2. Lineage (NCBI taxonomy): Eukaryota > Viridiplantae > Streptophyta > Magnoliopsida > Poales > Poaceae > Oryza > Oryza australiensis. The sequence continues at coordinate 2,700,886 of JAIFGZ020000016.1, read as the reverse complement.
GTGATAAGCCAAATTGCCAACTCGAGCTACAATCGAAAAAGGGCCAATGTATCTTGGGCTAAGCTTCCCTGTAGTACCAAACTGCACTATGCCCTTTGTGGGGGATACTCTAAGGAGAACTTGATCTCCCACTGCAAACTCGAGGTCTCGCCTCCTTACATCTTCATAGCTTTTTTGACGGCTCTGAGCTGCCAAGATATTTTGTCGTATCTCCCTTACCTTCTCAGTTGTTTGTTGAATCCAATCCGGACCAACTAGAGATCTCTCACCCATGGTCTCTCAACATAGTCGAGAAATACATCTCCTACCATACAATGCCTCAAAAGGTGCCATCTTTATACTAGCCTGATAGCTGTTGTTATAAGCAAACTCGGCCAAAGCTAAGCGATCCTCCCAACTGCCCTTTCAAGAAAGTACACAAGCTTGTAGCATATCTTCCAAAGTCTGGATAGTCCAATCTGATTGCCCATCTGTCTGAGGGTGAAAAGCAGTACTAAGTGAAAGTTGAGTGCCCAAAGCACTATGTAAACTTTGCTAAAACTTAGACTCAAATTTGGAGTCACGATATGAAACAATGGATTTAGACACAGCATGTAGCCTTACCACTTCCTTCAAATACAATGGAACCAACTCTTCAGCTGTATTAGTTGTCTTCATAGGAATGAAGTGCGCTGACTTGGTGAGTCGATCAACCACCACCCAAATGGCATCTTTACCTCACGGTGAACGAGGGAGCCCAATCACAAAGTCCATGGTTATATGTTCCCATTCCACTTTGGGATATCCAATGGCTCAACAACCCTGCAGGTCTCTTGTGCTCAGCTTTCACTTGCTGACACACCTCACAAGACGCCACATATCTAGCAATATCAACCTTCATCCTCTTCCACTAAAAATTTTGCTTAAGGTCTCTATACATCTTAGTCTCACCAGGATGAACTGTATATGGAGTACGATGTGCCTCTCAAGATATCCATCTTCGCATCTGACTTTTGTGGCACACAAAGGCACCCTCTGAAACGAACCACATCATGCTCATTAATGCTGAACTCTCGAGGTCTACCATCTTCAATTCTCTTACGAACCTCCTGAATCAAGCGGTCATGTTGTTCTGCCTCACGCACACGGTCAAGTATGGGTGACTGAATTAGCAACTGAGTTTGCTCATACATAGTACCTGCATAGCAAAACGAGACACCCAAGCGATACAATTCTGCCACTAAGGGCATCACCGTCTTAGAAACACCTATCCTACTTAGAGCATCTGCCACTACATTAGCCTTTCCAGGGTGATATTGAATTGTCAAATCATAATCACTTATCAATTCAAGCCATCTTCGCTGCCTCAAATTCAACTCCTTTTGAGTAAAGATATACTTAAGACTTTTATGATCAGTGAAGATATCACGAGACTCCCAATAGAGATAATGCCTCCAAGACTTCAGAGCAAAGACCACTGCTGCCAACTCCAGATAATGAGTAGGATAATTCCTCTAATGTTTCTTCAACTGCCTAGAAGCATAAGCAAAACCTTTCCATCTTGCATCAAAACACAACCAAGACCGATACAGGAAGCATCGGTATATACCGTGAATCCGCTTGCCACTTTCAAGTAGAACTAGAATAGGAGCATTCACCAACTTATCCTTCAAAGTTTGAAAACTAGCCTCACACTCAGTACTCCAAACAAAAGGAACACCCTTCTCAGTAAGTCTTGTCATTGGCTTTGCAATACTAGGGAAATTATGTACAAAACGCCGATAGTATCCAGCAAGTCCAAGAAAATTATGAACCTCTGTCACACTAGTAGGCCTTTGCCTCTCAACTACCAAAGCAACATTCTTTGGATCAACAGTAATACCATGTTGGTTCATAACATGACCAAGAAAACTCACTTCCGATAAACAGAAGGCACATTTCTTCAGTTTAGCATATAACTTGTTCTTTCGAAGAACATCCAAAACTAGACTGAGTTGATGCTCATGCTCTTCCTCTGACTTGGAGTATATTAGGATATCATCAATGAAAACAAAAACAAAGTCATCCAAGTATTCATGCAAAATCTTATTCATCACTTGTAACACCCTGAAAATCGGAGAATTTGAAACCGGGAATTAAAAATTGAAACTTACAAAAACTTTTTGCTTGTTGCTTCTTGATCGTGTTTATTGCTTCTTATTTACCAAATTGGTTGCATAAAATTCATTTTGGAAATGATTTAATTTGAGGTTGGAGAAAAACCAAGTGTTTTGAATTCCCGGCTGGGAGAAAAGGTTCAAGATATAGATTGGAAGTAATAAATAATTAAGATTTGGGAATTTATAAAAGTCACTTTTGAAAAATATATACTCTTGGTTTAAACTATAATTTAATGATGTAAAATTAAATATTATTTAAATATGGGTAATAAAAATATTTTTGAAAGGAAAATATGAAGTTAGAAAATTGATTTTAACCAAAGGTCTTACTTTCTTGAATTTAAAAGAAAAAATAAATTAGAAAGGAAAAATATATTTCGAATAATGTGAAAAGGTTGAAAATATATTTTACAACTTATTTTGGGTGTGTTATATTTTATTTTGAATTTTAGGGGAGAAAGGAAATAGAATTGGGAAATTAGGAATTAAAATCGGGAAATTCGAAAGTTTACTATTCATTGCGCGCCAAGTGTTCGACGCCGTACCCCGGACCCCGGACCGCCTCGCCGCCGCACGCCGCGCGTCGCGCTCGCAGCACCGCGCCCCATGCCGCCTTACCATGCCCATGCCGCGCCGTACCACGCCGTTATGTCGCGCACACTGTACCACGTCGCGCCGTGCGTCGGCCACGCCCGCGCCCGTGCCCGGACCCCGACCCGAGCGCCACCACGCGCCGTGCTCTCGCCCGGACCCCGCTGCCCTCGCGCCCACGCGCCACTCGCCGCGCCCGGCCCTCTCCCGGCGCTCGCCACATGTCGCCATGTCGCGCCGGCTCGCCCATGCCGTGCGGCCGATACACCCTCGCCGTCGACCGCCTATAAGAGGCCTCCCCAGACCAAGCTTGCAGCACAGAAAACCTTCACCATCGTCCCCTCCCGCATTCCCCCAAGTTTCCCACAAATTTCCCCACCGTATCGCTCGAATTTTGAAGGAACCCGACGTGGTGAGCCGAAGAAACCTAGGCGCCGGCCGACCGAGGCAAAATCCAAAATCCGTCGCCCTCGGTCGAGTTCTTCCCAAATATAAGGTACTTCCACGATCTCCGTGCTATAAACTTTATTTCCCCATGTTTCCCGAGCCGATTAGCCACCGAAGTTCGCCGGCGACGAGCCCGCCGTGCCTCCCCGCTCGGACGCCGCCATGCGCATGGTGTCGCCATAGCGTTTCCTCGGCCGAACAAATCCCCTAGCTAGCTTCTCCGTACCCTGTTTATGCTCCCAGTCCCGTCTCCGTGGCTGTTCCGTCGCCGGTTAGCCGCCGCAACGTGCGCCGCCGTCGCCATGGCCACCTCGCCGTCGCGGGCCCATCCCACCGCCTCCCTGGTCCGGCCGTGCCTCAAAATAGGGTCCCCGTGGTTCAAGGATGGTTCTTGGCCCTTTAGTTCCCGAGCCCCGACCTTCCCTCGCCGTCGTTTGCCCTTACCCCACCGGCGCCCGCACGGGAGGAAGAAGAACAGTAGAAGAGGGAACAAAACAAAAAGAGAGAAAGAAAGAAGCGAAGAGCTGCTTGGCGCAGTGGAGAGAGACGAGAGAGAGGAGCGTGAGGTCCTTCGTTCGAACCCACAGCCGCGTGAAATTTTGCCGATTTTCATTTTTTTTTCTTTTCCCTCTCCCGCAGGCCCACATGTCAGAGAGGAGCAAGGAAGGAGCAGCGCGGCCCACACATCAGACAGAGAGAGAGCGCCAGAGAGTAGAGAATAGAGAAGGGAGTGAAGAAGGGAATAAAAAGAGAGAAAGGAGAGAATGAACGAGAAGCGCGTGATAGCCCAGGGAGAGGGCTGATCCTAGTGAGAGTGAGGGTGCGGCTTCGATTCCCGACCGAAGCAAATTTTTTTGAAATTTTGAAAATTTTTATTTTAATTTTTTAGGGATTAAAAATAAGAATAAGCTTGGCAAAAATCCTAGGAAAATATTTAAATTCTTTTAAACTCTTCTAAAACTTTATTCACAAAGATTTTGCATCTTTCAAAAGAGTTTATTTATTTACTTTTAAATTGCTTTACAAATAATTATGGAGTTTATATTTAAACTTCGAACTTTTAATCCGATAAATTTCCAAAATGTTTATATATTTTGGAGGGGCCCATTCATTCATTTAGGTTATATTCATAAAACTAGAATCTTTTCAAAGAATTATAAACTACCTGTACGATTTTTGATCAACCCTTCTCGACATATATGTTTTATGTTAAATCCTTCCCGACCGATTTTCGAAAGACCGCGACACCAATTAATTTCGATTTAAATTACTATAAACCCTAGGGCTTCTCGACCCGATGGATATTCTGACAAAATTGAAAGATAAGCACTTCCTTTTTACTAATTGAATCATCAACTCTCATATTTCTCAAGCTTTAAACATATTAAATTAAAATAAATATCAGCTCATACTTAATTAAACCGGGTTCAATACAAAACTTCAACTCTTTCGCTCTAACTCGGATTTCGCCGAAACTCGAGCCTAGGTTCGCGTAGAGTCATAACCTAGTGTTAGGAGCCGCTATTGCGATTTACTTGGTTTTCTTTTGGATCTTACTTGATTCTATTTGAATTCTAAACGAATTCAAATTTGATTTCTCGCACATACGATTAGCGTCCGAGGAAGGCATTGAGTGCGCGGAAGACCCCAACCAACAAGTGTGCGAGCAAGGCAAGTGTAACATCCCGAAAATCGAAGAACCGAAATCGGAACATAAAAATCGGAACTTTCAAAAACCTTCGCTTGTTGCTTCTTCGGGTTTGTTGCTTCTTATTTGCCACTCAGTTGCATAAATTTTGACGTGATTAATTTCCCTTTCGGTGTTTTTCGATAATTTGGTGTTGTCAAAAGGAGGTGCGGAAGCCGCATCGGGTTTTTAAAAAAGGAAATCGGGAAAAGCGCGGATTTATGAAAACGCATAATGGGAAATATAAAACAAAATTTTGATTGGGAGAAGATAAATTAAGACACAAAATAAATAATCAAATTTTCGGGAGTTGTACTCGAAATCCGGAAAGTTTTGGAAAATATAGGAGAGGATATTGAAATTTGAAAGAAAAAAAAAGAGATTTTTAAAATAAATAAATATGAAAAATATTGTGGGAAAATAAAAGTGGAGAAAAGTTGAAAATATTGTGTTAAAAAATATTTTTGAATTAGGGAATTTATTTTGGAATTTTTAGAAGAAAGAAAAATAGAAATAGGAATTAAAAATCAAAAATCGGGAAAAATATAAAACTGCACTTGTTCATTGCGCATGAGGTGCTCGACGCCGTACTCGGCCCCGGAGCGCGCCGCCGCACGTCGCCCGGCCGTACGCGCCGCGCCGCGACGCGCGCCACGCGCGCACGCACGCGCGCCGCGCCGGACCCCGCCGCGCCCCGCGACCCGCGCCGCGCGCCCGTCACCCGGCCCCGCGCCCGCGGCTCGTCGCCGCGCCACGCGCCCGCGCCCGCCCGGACCCCGCCCGCACCCGTGCGCTCGCCCACGCGTTCGATGCCGTACGCGTCCCCGTTCGCGCGCTGCGCGCCCTCGCACCGTGCGTCGCCGGCCGGCCCGCTCGGCCTTCCGCGCCGCCGCGTGGAGACCGCCGTACCGGCCCTCCCCAAGCGCAGCCGCGTGTCTCCACCCCTCGCCGCGCCGGCCCCTCCCTTCCACCCCGTGCCCGCGCCGAGCGCGCTCGGCCGCGCCTATAAAAGGCGGCGCCTCGCCCTTTTCGCCGCACACCGCCGTTTTCCCTCTCCCGGCGCCGCCGCCCTAACCACCGGAGCCGCGCCGCCGTGCGCAAACTCCCTCCGTGCCCCACTGCTCCTCCCCGAGCCCGCCGTCACCGGTAAGCCCCCTTGCGCCGCCCCTTTTGCCGCACTGCCGCCGCCCCTGTTTTGAAGCGCCCCGGTCGAACACCTAGGGTGCAAATGAACAGTGCGCCAAAAAAGAAAGAAAAAAAAAGAAAAAGAAAAAATAGGAAAAATTTGGGAAAAATTTTGGAAAATTTGGAAAATATTTTGGGATGACTTGAGTGAGATTTTGGGCAAAAATAAATTATTTTCTCCCATGTTTTCTCGGTGCAAAGTTTGAAAAATTGGAATCGGATGTTTTGCGGAATTTCGTTTCGCGTCTTTAAATCCGGACTCCGTTTAATTCTTTCTCGCCATTTAAAAAGGCTTCTCTTTTGTGATCAAACCCTCAAATCTCGAGCCCGAATTTCCTCCGCTAATATTTTCAAACCTAAATTCCCAAAATTATTACGATCGCCGTCTTTGCGAAAACCCTAGGAAATCGGCTCGATTTCAAAACTCGGATTTTTCCTAAAAGCGACCTTTGTCCCGACTCAAGTAGAATTTTAGGCAAAACATTTGGAGTCGTTTTCATGGCCTTTATGGTTCTTTTCGATCTCTCGGTATTTTATTGAATTCTAATTGAATTCAACGACCTTTCGCACGTACGGGTAGCACTGAAGGAACCGACATCGACCCCGCGAAGGCACCACCCCTCAAGCGTGCGAGCAAGGCAAGTCATCACACTCTTTGAACATATTGATCCTACTTTGTGAAATGATGTTGATTTCAGATTACAAATTGCACGCTTTATACAAACAGTACCTATGCTTGATATACCCTGCTTTGATATTGATCACCATTAGAATGTATTCTTTGTAACCTTCGATGTGATATGACCGGAGGATAACTTCGGTACAAATGCTTAGCCCTGCTTACACTAGATCCCTGCATACTCATGATTTTGCAAGAAAGCTTTGTGCTCGGGTAACTACCTTCGGGGAGGTAGTTGAAATACGGCCTGTGGAGACATGAGCGCCACATGGCCATGAGAATGTTGAACTAGGCTCGATGAAAATTGAAAATGCTATACAAATGTTTTAGACTGGGGCGGCTGGATGAATTGGGTGGATTCCGGAAAAGGCAAGTGTCGACCCTGGTCAATTAAGGACCGAGCCATGAGATAGCCGGGAAACGAGCCAGTACAACCGTACTTCTCGAATGGGTATAGACCTAGCTGACTAGACAGCCGAGCGGAGGCAGTATCCTTGCATAGATGGTTCTCTATGATGTGGTTATGGGATGAGAATGAGGCTGCGGCCTTTGTTGTGAATGGTGGAATTAAACCGATATTAATTAAACTTAAAGATTGAGAAAGTTTTCCTTACCCCGGGTGCGCCAGAACTCCTCTCACTGCTAGAAAAGGACGGCTAGAGTGCATGAGGGCTTAAGTTCATGGAGCGGGTACTGCCAAAGCAAGGTTATCGAAAGGCTTTGCCGTGACCGTCTCATGTGTTGAGGCGTAGGCTCATTTGTTGGGCTGTCGCGGAGTACGGGTAAAGTGTACATCCACCGCAGGTGTGAGTGAATCAATCTATTCGAATAGCCGTGCTCGCGGATATTGAGCATCGTGACAAGACTTTCGCTTGGCTAGACTTTAAACTTAAAACGTGGGATGGGTTTGCATGATGATTTCATTCGCTGGTGGATCAACTTCTCGAGATGCGAGAAGGGGTAGATTCCCCAGAAAATCATGACGAATCGGAGGCGGGAAGCCATCCTTGGAATCACGATGGATGGTAGACAGAACCGTCACCGGATTAATGAACTGTGAAATTAAAACTTGATTTGGCTAGTTGATAGGCTTGTGAAAAGAATTGTGAAAAATTGGCTTTATGCAAAAGAACCCCAGCCATTCTTTGAATAACCCTATCATATGCATCAATTCCGTGTTGGCTTGCCGAGTACGGTGGGTACTCACCCTTGCTATACGCACAAACCTTCAGCTGATGGAAATGAAGAGCCGGAGGACCCATACGCGTATTACCGGGAGGGTGAAGGAACCGACGGCGCATACTAGATCTTAGCTCCGGTCGTTGCCTGTGGCGAATGACAAGCCGCTGCCTCTATTCCGCTGCCGTATCTAAACTCTGTTTTTGTGTTGTATTCGGACCATAAGGTCCTGTGGGTTGAACATTGCCTTCGGGCCTATTGATGTAATAATGTTGATGTAAGACTATTCGTGCATGTGCACCTGATTATCCAGTACTGTATTCGTGGGTACCAACTACTCGATCCAGGGAAATGGTACTATGAACACGAAAGATTCCCGTCTCAAAAACGGGGGTCCACAGAGCTGGTAGTATTCGTGGGTACCAACTACTCGATCCAGGGAAATGGTACTATGAACACGAAAGATTCCCGTCTCAAAAACGGGGTCCACGAGAGGCGGTATCGAGCCATGCGACCGTAGGCTAAGACCAAATGGCGCCTTACCCCGACTAGTTGGCTAAAGGGAAATATCCCTACATAGGATCATTTTTAAACTATTATTTCCGAAAATACAATTATACCTTTTCTACATCTGTATTTCCTTTTATTTACCAAAAGATTATAATAGCTCTCTCCCTCTAACCTTAAGTTGCCTACAAAAGCATATGTCGAACCATGACGGAGCCTGGGAGGTCACTATCCCACGAGACGAGGGGTTTGTGGCGCAGCTTCAGTCCCTGTTGTGGTGTTTGAGATACCCGAAACCACCCACCTATCACACCAAAAGGCATGGCTCCGAAGGATATCCAGCATGGGAGGCAGCCGTTTCCATAGAAGCCCGCATGGGAAGTGAAACATCTTTCTGCTTCCACACCCGCTATCACTGGGATTTAGCGGAAGCAGCCATCCAAGATGCGGCCCGCAAAGCATTTCTTCGCCTTAATGCGATACATCGTGCCGAACTCACGGTGACGAGTTCGTGCATCATCCCTATCGCGAAGAAGGCAACCCACGATGGTCACGCGTCTATCACGTTGGGCGGAGACGACGATGATAGTTACGAGGAGGCCTTGCTTGAGATCAACGACCGGCAGCCACGCCTCAATGATCTGGTCGAGAGCCACCAAGGCGTGGGGATCGATAAACATGCTGAGACTCAGCCGCAAGCCAATGGTGCCCAATATGAGCAACTCTCGGACCGCTACATGGCCCGTGGGAAGCCCGGTAGAGCTGGAGGAGCAGCTCAGAAGAGCAAGCGGCAAGTCAACCAGTGGAAGAGCATTGCGCACTCGCCCTGTCCACGCTGCAGTACTTCCACCGAGATTGTACCAACACCTCCCGCTCTTGTGCCCGACCATTATTACCTTATGACTCCAGCATGCTTGGATACCTTTCAAGCCATGATGGAGCAAGCTTTATGTTGAGCACAGAGCCTGCGCGCAGCATGCCGATAGACCCCGCTGCGCCACGTCCATGGGACCCACCTCGAGCTCCGTAGCGGTGCCATCCGAGCCTGGATCGGGAGAGGAGAACCCCATCCAGATCCACACCGACTCGGAATCTGAGGCGGAACCTATGGAGGTCAAATGGGAGTCCAGCGACACCGACCCAATGGAGGAGGAAGCTCCCACTCGTCGCCCGACTCACACCGGAGGCCCCTCACCCGCCGGACCGCTCGCAAGAGTACGCGGCCACCGAGCCGGAAGATTCGGCATGACTCGAGGCCACCACCTCCGAGCCATGGGGACTCCGGTTTGCTTCGGCGAGCGGACCACCCACTTCCCGCACCGGCTCTTGCGGATGGTTGGACGACTAGGCGGGAGGACCACCCCAGCTTGATCTCGTTCTGGATGGCTCGGCAGCACGGACCACACCCTATTCCTCCTTAATTAGTTAATGCAGTTAGACGATGTAGTTGTTGCTATTATCATGGCATGAAGGACTGTGCATGTACAGTCCGTGTATCCCTTTATGTAATATGATGGACCGAGCATCACTTTGCGGTATCTTAATTCGTGAGCTTATTATTATTTTACCCCGCTTGTTGATGGAAGATCATTTAAAAAGAACTTGAAGAAAAATCCCCTAGGAACCATGACCTAAACTGGTCCGATCTCTTAATTCATCTATCTTCTTCGGATGGCACATCGCCGCAGAGCAGCGGCAACCAACGAGAACCCGCCGAACCCAACCCCTCCACTCGGCGGAGGTTATGGCTTTGCTGACCCAGCTACTCCAAGCAATTGCTAACAACCGGGAAGTCGAGGAGGATCAAGTCTAGGAGAGTTCATGCGAGCTAAGCCACCAACCTTATCCACGCGAGGACCGGCCGAGGGTGATCGAGAAAAAGCTAACTCTCGTCCGAGTTCGAGAAGCGATAGAGTGGTCTTCGCCACTAACCAGCTAGAGGGTCCCACAATTGACTGGAGGGACACCTACAAGGAAACGCGAGCTGAAGACGCCGGAGAACCGACATGGGAAGAATTCACGGCTGCGTTTCGTGAGAATTTCGTGCCAGTGCAGCTTATGAGGATGAAGAAAAATGAGTTCCGCAGGCTGCGTCAAGGAAACACCTCGGTACAAGAGTATCGAACAAGTTTACCCAACTTGCCCGTTACGCCACAAGTGACTGACGGACGAGGAAGAGAAGATGGATAAATTCATCGAGGGACTAAATGACGAGCCGAGAGGACCGATGATCGGACAGGACCACACCGGTTCCAAAGCCTCATCAACAAGGTCGTTCGGCTTGAACACGACCAAAAGATGGTAGAAAATAACCGCAAAAAGGAGGCTCGCTATGGCTCGCCCATTTCGGGGAGCGCCACAACGCCCCAAGGGAGCCACCCCGTCCGGATGGAAGCCAAACGTTCCGGCAGCCGGTCGTTCCCCGCTCCCGACCATGTCGCGAGCCGCCTACACCTCGCCTTCGTACACCCACACCAACCCTAGCCGCTCCAGAAGAAGGAATGTGAGCCGCTTCAATTGTGGAGAATTCGGGCACTACTCCAATAGCTGCCCAAAACCACGCAACACCCCTGTGCGCACCGGCGCCAATGCAACGCCCGTCCGAGGAACCCCACCCCCGGCAGACGAGGTGCTGTCAGGACCCCACTATCCAACGAGGCCGCCACCGGGTTTCGACGTGGCCAGTGAATCATGTGCGGGCTGAAGAAGCTCGGGAGGACCAGAGCGTATTGATGGGTATGTTCTCTATCAACTCTACACCGCTTAAAGTTTTATTCGATTCGGAGCCTCGCATTCATTCATATCTTCCCAAGTAAGCAAACAACACCACCTACACCAAGTAGCACTTAAGAGACCTATGCTGGTACACTCACCTGGGGGAGACATAACCGTACCCCATGCTTGCATCAATGTGCCCATACGGATTAGGGACGTGGTGTTTCTTTCAAACCTTATGGTGCTATCAGCCCCAAACCATTGATGTCATACTCGGGATGGATTGGTTGACCAAGAATAATAGAATTATAGACTATGAGTCGAAGGGAAGTCACGGTATCCACCCCATGGGGATCACCGATGAGCATAACTATGGATCAAAACCCGAAGCTATGCGAACAAGCTGCGGGAGTGTTCACCATGCTACCTCTAGGAGGATGCCGTAGTACAAGAATACCCGGACGTATTTCCCGAGGAATTGCCCAATGCCCCGGATCGTGACATAGAGTTTATCATCGACCTAATGCCCGGTACGCCCCCATATCCAAGAGGCCTTATCGAATGCCGGCCAACGAGTTAGAGGAACTCAAGAAGCAAATACGAGAACTACAAGAGAAGGGATTTGTACGCCCAGCTCTTCTCCTGGGGCCCCGGTACTCTTCGTCAAGAAGAAGGATGGGAGTATGAGGATGTGTGTGGACTACCGATCGTTGAATGAAGTGACTATCAAAGACAAGTACCCACTACCTCGAATTGATGACCTATTCGATCAGCTTAAGGGTGCGCAGTGTTCTCAAAAATAGATCTTCGGTCGATATCATCGCTGAAGATTAGAGCGGAGATATTCCTAAGACGGCGTTCTCTACACGTTACGGCTTATACGAGTTCACGTAATGTCCTTTGGATTGACCAATGCCCCGGCGTATTTTATGAACCCGATGAACAAGGTATTCATGGAGTACCAGGACAAATTCGTAGTGGTATTCATCGACGATATACTTATCTACTCCAAGAACGATGAGGAACACGCGAAGCATCTACTCTGTCTTGGAAAAACTACGAGAGCACCACTGTATGCAAAGTTCAGCAAATGCGAGTTCTGGCTCAAGGAAGTCGCTTTTCTTGGCCACGTGGTTTCAGCCGGAGGAGTAGCAGTAGACCCCGCCAAGGTCGAAGCTGTCACGGAATGGAAGGCACCCAAGTCGGACGGAAGTTCGGAGTTTCTTGGGCTTGGCCGGTTATTATCAACGGTTTATCGAAGGGTTTTCCACTGTAGCCCGACCTATGACTCAACTTCGAAGAAGGAAAAGAAGTTTGAATGGAACGAGAAGTGTCAAAAGGCTTTCGACCAACTAAAAGAAAAGTTAACCACCGCCCCAATCTTAACCTTACCTGACAACCGGAAGGATTTCGTGATGTACTGTGATGCATCTCGGCAAGGACTAGGAGGCGTGTTAATGCAGGATGGGAAGGTCGTAGCGTATGCCTCGCGACAGTTACGACCCCACGAGGAGAATTATCCCACACACGACTGGAATTAGCCGCGGTTGTTCACGCATTGAAGATCCGGAGACACTATCGATCGGGAACCACCGTGATGTGTATACCGATCACAAGAGTTTAAAATATTTCTTTACTCAGCCGATCTCAACCTACGACGAGGCGATGGTTGGAGTTGATCAAGGATTACGATCTAGGAATCCATTACCATCCCGGCAAGGCAAATGTAGTGGCCGATGCGCGAGCCGCAAAGCCCAATGCAACCACATGGGATTGGGAAGTATGGCCAATGAGCTCCAAGAAGAAATGGCTCGACTTAATCGCACCCGATTCCTCACGGAGAAGTGAACTCACTTGGAAATCCAACCCCTCCTAAGGACCCAAATAGAAGAAGCCCAAAAAGGGAATGAGGAAACCCGGAAATCAAGGAACGCATGGCGCCGGACGCGCTAAGGAGTTTTCGAGTGACGACAAGGGAATCATGTGGTACAAGAAAAGAATCTGCGTGCTCGAACGAGGTGGTTTGAGAGGATTGATCTTAAAAGAAGCCCACGAATCGGCATATTCGTTACATCCCGAAGCACGAAAATGTACCAGATTTGAAGGGGAATACGGTGGCCCAATATGAAGAGAGATGTAGCCGAATACGTAGCCATGTGCGATGTGTGCCAAAGGGTGAAAGCCGAGCATCAACGACCAGCAGGCTTGCTGCAGCCACTCAAGATTCCCGAATGGAAATGGGACGAGATAGGCATGGATTTCATAGTGGGACTACCCAAAACTGCGATCGGTTACGATTCCATTTGGGTAATAGTAGATCGGCTCACCAAGACTGCGCATTTATTCCCGTAAAACTAACTACAACGAGTGCCAAGCTAACGGAACTATACATGAGTAGGATTGTGTGTCTCCATGGGGTACCGAAGAGGATTATATCGGATCGTGGTACCCAATTCACGTCTCATTTTTGGAGCAAAGTGCACGAGGCACTCGAAAGTCACCTCGCCTTCGCACCGCTTACCACCAACGAGACGACGGACCGAAAGGACGAATTAGGTACTAGAAGATATGCTTGAGAGCCCGTGCGTTGGACTTCACCAAGGATTGGGAGAAATGTTTGCCGTACGCCGAGTTCTCCTACAACAATAGCTATCAAGCCGGTCCAAGACGTCACCAAACGAGGCTCTATTTGGTCGCCGATGCCGAACTCCATTAATGTGGTCGAAACCGGTGAACGAACCGTATTCGGACCGGACATAATCAAAGAGGCCGAGGAAAAAGTTCGCCTAATCCGGGACCGATTACAAGCGCTCAATCCCGGCAAAAGAGCTACGCGGACACCCGCCGAAGAGAATTGGAGTTTAAAGAAGGTGACTACGTGTATTTGAAGGTCTCACCACTACGGGGAACTCAAAGGTTCAAGGTCAAAGGGAAACTCGCACCCAGATACGTGGGCCCATACTTGATAAACGCTAGGAGAGGAGAAGTGGCCTATCGGTTGGAACGCCCCTTGAACCTCTCCGATGTCCACCCAGTGTTCCACGTATCGCAATTGAAGAAACGTTTGCGGGTACCGGAAGAGCAAGCCCCGTTAGAAACCATCCATGTCCACAGTGATCTTACCTACCCGGAACATCCAATCAAGATACTAGACGAGGCGTAAAAGAAGACACGGACCAAGTCATGGCGCATGTACAAAGTACAATGGAGCAATCACACGAAGAAGAGGCTACCCGGGAGAGCGAAGAGTTCCGAGGACAGAATACCCACACCTACTCAAGAATGGTAAGAAATCTCGGGGACGAGATTTATTGTTAGGGGGTAGGTTTGTAACATCCTGAAAATCGAAGAACCGAAATCGGAACATAAAAATCGAAACTTTCAAAAACCTTCGCTTGTTGCTTCTTCTCGGGTTTGTTGCTTCTTATTTGCCAGCTCGGTTGCATAAATTTTGACGTGATTAATTTCCCTTTCGGTGTTTTTGGATAATTTGGTGTTGTCAAAAGGAGGTGCGGAAGCCGCATCGTGGTTTTTTAAAAAAGGAAATCGGGAAAAGCGCGGATTTATGAAAACGCATAATGGGAAATATAAAACAAAATTTTGATTGGGAGAAGATAAATTAAGACACAAAATAAATAATCAAATTTTCGGAGTCGTACTGAAATCCGGAAAGTTTTGGAAAATATAGGAGAGGATATTGAAATTTGAAAGAAAAAAAAAGATTTTTAAAATAAATAAATATGAAAAATATTGTGGGAAAATAAAAGTGAAGAAAAGTTGAAAATATTGTGTTAAAAAATATTTTTGAATTAGGAGAATTTATTTTGGAATTTTTAGAAGAAAGAAAAATAGAAATAGGAATTAAAAATCAAAAATCAGGAAAAATATAAAACTGCACTGTTCATTGCGCATGAGGTGCTCGACGCCGTACTCGGCCCCGGAGCGCGCCCGCCGCGCTGCGCGCCGGTCGTACGCGCCCGCGCCCGCGACGCGCCACGCGCCGCACGCACGCGCGCGCCGCGCCGGGACCCGCCGCGCCCGCGCCCGCGCCCTCGTCGCGCCACGCGCCCGCGCCCGCCCGGACCCCACCCGTACCCGTGCGCGCCCACGCGTTCGATGCCGTACGCGGCCCCGTTCGCGCGCCGCGCCCCTCGCGCCGTGCGTCGCGGCCCGCGCCCGGCCCGGCCTTCCGCGCCGCCGCGTGGAGACCGCCGTACCGGCCCTCCCAGCGCAGCCGCGTGTCTCCACCGCGCCGCGCCGAGCCGGCCCTCCCCTTCCACCCCGTGCTCGCGCCGACCGCGCCTCGGCCGCGCCTATAAAGGGGCGGCGCCTCGCCTTTTTTCGCCGCACACCGCTGTTTTCCCCCTCTCCCGCGCCGCGCCGCCGCCTAACCACCGGAGCCGTCGCCGCCGTGCGCAAACTCCCTCCGTGCCCCACTGCTCCTCCCGAGCCCGCCGTCGCCGGTAAGCCCCCTTGCGCCGCCCTTTTGCCGCACCGCCGCCGCCTGTTTTGAAGCGCCTCGGTCGAACACCTAGGGTGCAAATGAAAAGTGCGCGTGAAAAGAAAGAAAAAAAGAAAAAGAAAAAATAGGAAAAATTTTGGAAAAATTTTGGAAAATTTGGAAAATATTTTGGGATGACTTGAGTGAGATTTTGGGCAAAAATAAATTATTTTCTCGCATGTTTTCTCAGTGCAAAGTTTGAAAAATCGGAATCGGATGTTTTGCGGAATTTCGTTTCGCGTCTTTAAATCCGGACTCCGTTTAATTCTTTCTCGCCATTTAAAAGGCTTCTCTTTTGTGATCAAACCCTCAAATCTCGAGCCCGAATTTCCTCCGCTAATATTTTCAAACCTAAATTCCCAAAATTATTACGGTCGCCGTCTTTGCGAAAACCCTAGGAAATCGACTCAATTTCAAAACTCGGATTTTTCCTAAAGCGACCTTTGTCCTGACTCAAGTAGAATTTTAGGCAAAACATTTGGAGTCGTTTTCATGGCCTTTATGGTTCTTTTCGATCTCTCGGTATTTTATTGAATTCTAATTGAATTCAACTGACCTTTCGCACGTACGGGTAGCACCTAAAGGAACCGACATCGACCCCGCTGAAGACACCACCCCTCAAGCGTGCGAGCAAGGCAAGTCATCACACTCTTTGAACATATTGATCCTACTTTGTGAAATGATGTTGATTTCAGATTACAAATTGCACGCTTTATACAAACAGTACCTATGCTTGATATACCCTGCTTTGATATTGATCACCATTAGAATGTATTCTTTGTAACCTTCGATGTGATATGACCGGAGGATAACTTCGGTACAAATGCTTAGCCCTGCTTACACTAGATCCCTGCATACTCATGATTTTGCAAGAAAGCTTTGTGCTCGGGTAACTACCTTTGGGGAGGTAGTTGAAATACGGCCTGTGGAGACATGAGCGCCACATGGCCATGAGAATGTTGAACTAGGCTCGATGAAAATTGAAAATGCTATACAAATGTTTTAGACTGGGGCGGCTGGATGAATTGGGTGGATTCCGGAAAAGGCAAGTGCCGACCCTGGTCAATTAAGGACCGAGCCATGAGATAGCCGGGAAACGAGCTAGTACAACCGTACTTCTCGAATGGGTATAGACCTAGCTGACTAGACAGCCGAGCGGAGGCAGTATCCTTGCATAGATGGTTCTCTATGATGTGGTTATGGGATGAGAATGAGGCTGCGGCCTTTGTTGTGAATGGTGGAATTAAACCGATATTAATAAAACTTAAAGATTGAGAAAGTTTCCCTTACCCTGGGTGTGCCAGAACTCCTCTCACCGCTAGAAAAGGACGGCTAGAGTGCATGAGGGCTTAAGTTCATGGAGCGGAGTCGCCAAAGCAAGGTTATCGAAAGGCTTTGCCGTGACCGTCTCATGTGTTGAGGCGTAGGCTCATTTGTTGGGCTGTCGCGAGTACGGTAAAGTGTACATCCACCGCAGTGTGAGTGAATCAATCTATTCGAATAGCCGTGCTCGCGGATATTGAGCATCGTGACAAGACTTTCGCTTGGCTAGACTTTAAACTTAAAACTGTGGGATGGGTTTGCATGATGATTTCATTCGCTGGTGGATCAACTTCTCGAGATGCGAGAAGGGGTAGATTCCCGAAAATCATGACGAATCGGAGGCGGGAAGCCATCCTTGGAATCACGATGGATGGTAGACGAACCGTCACCGGATTAATGAACCGTGAAATTAAAACTTGATTTGGCTAGTTGATAGGCTTGTGAAAAGAATTGTGAAAATTGGCTTTATGCAAAAGAACCCCACCATTCTTTGAATAACCCTATCATATGCATCAATTCCGTGTTGGCTTGCTTGAGTACGGTGGGTACTCACCCTTGCTATACGCACAAACCTTCAGGTGATGGAAATGAAGAGCCGGAGGACCCATACGCGTATTACCGGAGGGTGAAGGAACCGACGGCGCATACTAGATCTTAGCTCCGGTCGTTGCTCGTGGCGAATGACAAGCCGCTGCCTCTATTCCGCCGTCGTATCTAAACTCGTTTTTGTGTTGTATTCGGACCATAAGGTCCTGGGTTGAACATTGCCTTCGGGCCTATTGATGTAATAATGTTGATGTAAGACTATTCGTGCATGTGCACTGATTATCCAAGATCTTGTATTCGTGGGTACCAACTACTCGATCCAGGAAATGGTACTATGAACACGAAAGATTCCCGTCTCAAAAACGGGGTCCACAGAGCCGGTAGTATTCGTGGGTACCAACTACTCGATCCAGGAAATGGTACTATGAACACGAAAGATTCCCGTCACAAAACGGGGGTCCACAGCAAGTCATCACACTCTTTGAACATATTGATCCCAATTGCAAAATGATGTTGTTTTAAACTTCAAATATGCATGCTATACACAAAGAATTACCTATACTTGTTATGCCATGCCTTGTTATTGATTACCTTTAGAATTATTCCTTGTAACCCTCGATGTGATACATACAACCGGAGAATATCTTCGGTAAAATGCTTAGCCATGCTATTCTTAGATTCATGCATACTCATGATTTTATAAAGAGCTTTATGCTTGGGCAACTACCTTAGGGAAGGTAGTTGAGCTATGGCATGTGGAGACATGAGCGCCACATTGCTTGAACATGATGAAAATGGTTTTGATGGAAAAACAAAAAAAATATAAAACCAACGTTTTTAGACTGGGGCGGATGGATGGATTTGGGTGGATTCCGGGAAAGGCTAGTACCGTCCCTGGTCAATTAAGGACCGAGCCATGAGATAGCCGGGAAACGAGCCAGTACAACCGTACTTCTCGAATGGGTATAGACCTAGCGGGGTAAATAGCCGAGCGGAGCGGTACCCCCGCATAGTGGTTCTTATGTATGAGATGAGATTGCGAATGGATGATTGAAAATCGAAATTTATTTATAACTTGAAGAAAAAAGTTTTCCCTTACCCCGGGAGCGCCAGAACTCCTCTCACTGCTAGGAAATGACGGCTAGAGTGCATGAGGGCTTAAGTTCATGGAGCGGGTACTGCCAAAGTGAGGTTATTGAAAGGCTTTGCCGTGACCGTCTCATGTGTTGGGACGTAGGCTCATTTGTTGGGCAGTCGCGGAGTACGGGTAAAGTGTACATCCACTGCAAGTGTGAATGAATCAATCTATTCGAATAGCGTGCTCGCGGATATTGAGCATCGTGACAAGACTTTCGCTTGGCTAGACTCTAAACTTTAAAATGATGGGATGGGTTTGCATGATGATTCTTATTCACTGGTGGATCAACTTCTCGAAATGCGAGAAGGGTGGACTCCCGAAAACCATGACGCACTGAGAGCAGAAACCATCCTTGGTATCACGATGGATGGCAGACACAACCGTCGCCGATTTAATATACTCTGGAACTAAAACTTGACTTGGCTAGCTGTTAGGCTTGTGAAAAGATTTGTGAAAATTGGCTTTATGCAAAAGAACCCCAGCCATCCTTTGAATGACCCTATCATGTGCATCACTTCCGTGTTGGCTTGTTGAGTACGGTTGGTACTCACCCTTGCTATACGCACAAACCTTCAGATGGTAGACATGAAGACTTGCAGGATCCATATGCCTACTACTAGGAGGGCGAGGAAGCCGACGGCGCCTGCTAGGTCTTAGTCTCCGGTCGTTGCCTGTGGCAATCGACGAGCCGCTGCCTTCATTGCGCTGCCTTACCTAACTTCTACTTTTGATTGTATCTGGACCATGAGGTCCTATATGTCGGATATTGCCTTCAGCCTATATCGTAATACTTTTCTTTGTAAGATTATTCGTGCATTTGCACCTGATTATTCAAGATCTGTATTTCATGGGTACCAAACTACTCGATCCAGGGAAATGGTACTATGAACACGAAAGATTCTCGTCTCAAAAACGGAGTCCACGAGCTGGTATCGAGCGGTGCGACCGTAGGATAAGACCAACCGGCGCCATACCCCGAATAGTGGTTAAAGAGAGGTATCCCTACATAAGATTATTTTGAAAATACAAACTATTTTCACAAAATAGATATGTTTTTCCTTACACCCTTGACCCCCAAATTCTCTACAAACATTTGATTTTTACCACCACTTTTCTCTGGCCCTAATCTATCTTCAAAAATAGATGTCAGACTATGTCCATGTTGGAACTTGGGCGATTATTTAACCCACTAAAGACAATGAGAGTACACAGAATAAGGCCCCATCCATAGCTTAACCTCTACTTTTCTCTTTCTCTCTGACAATAGATGGGAAGAGCCAAGGGCAAGAAAGCAAGATCCCAGCAGTCTCATGGATTAACCCAGAGCGACCCTGTGGACACTCCACCTCCTTTCCCTGTGAACCCGACCTTAGCCCAGGTAGTGGCTAACCAGACACAGTTAATGGCCATGATGATGCAACAGATGCAACAATTGTTCCAACAAGAACAGATGCAAACCCGGGGTCGGTACCCGAGCAACGCCGTACGTTCCGTCGCAAACCCCGATGACTCCCGCAAGTATACTGTCAAATCCATGGGGAGCAATGACACCAAACCCGAAGGGTTACGCGGAGGCTACGCTAGCCGAAAACAAAAAATTTCTACCGCGCAAACCAGGAACACTTGCAAGTAAGGGCCGATAGATCGTTACCGATTGGAGTAGAGTGCATGAATAGCCAATCGGGCAATCCGATCCGGAACAGTGTAGCCTATTCCCGGAGACAGCCGATTCGCCAATCAGCCGATTCGAGTCGTCCGGCCGCGTTCTCACGCCTCGTTCCGATGCGCCCGACCGCAGCCGATCAAGAGCGCGCAACGTAGCGAGCGCCTCTACCGGTATCCACACGTCCGGGGACGAACGCCGTACACCCCGTGTGCTAGCACGCGATGCAAGGCTAGGGTTTGGCTCGAAAGTGGGGACGGTTTCCGTGGAGATTGATCTCGGCGACTTCGTTGCACGCGATGCAATTGACGTCCCACAGCTCTCCACCCCTCCCTCCTTTATATAGAGTTGGCCGACGGGACTAGTGGCCGATTAGGACTCTATTTTGAATCGGATCTCATCCGTATCTCATAGAGTTGGCCGCCCCACACGTCGTAAGCCCATAGGACTCTATCCGATCGGATCCCTATCCGATCGAGCCGTATCCGAGTCCAACTCGAATATCTATTCTATCCCCTTAAGCGTGCGACCACAGTAGGTTCAGGTATACTCGGTTTCGGCTATAGTCTAACTTAGCCGATCGTCGGCTCGAGTCCAACTCAGCCGACTGTCAATAGCGGCGCCTAGCAAGCACATATTGACACCATAGTATACAAGAATATAATATCGGCTCGAACCTGTAATGTGTACACAAATCCCTTTGCCTCACGATACCGCTTAAGCTATAGGCAAGATGTGTGCCATCCCTTCAATAGCTTAACCATTCACTCGAACCGTATTGGATTATCTGTCCGTTGATTGACTCCTCAATCAACTTAGCATGGCCATGCATTTCCATAATCCATTACCTCGAGGGCCCGAGAGATATCTCTCCAAAGGAGGGGCAAATTCCATCTTGATCACTCACATCCCACTCCATGTTTCATAGCAAACCCGAAAACTACCTTTATAACTACCCGACGGAATAGCGTTTGGTAGTCCCAAAGTAGGCTACTACACATGTTGGAATCCATGGTGATCTCGGGTCTAAGGACTTTGTACCAACACTACCGAGACCAACTAATGGCACATTAATTCTTAGTGTCTCATGGTGGGTCTATCCAACAATGTGTTCTCCAACACATGTGTCCATGTTTATTGATTTGGTATCACCATACCCATGATCTATGAGACATGATCATCAATCAATAAACATGCCGATCTTAGAATCATATTTGTTCCAACAATATGACATATGATCGGGGATCGTTTAGAAATAGATTCATACATATCGAGTCTCATAAATAAGTCACGTACTTATTGATCAATACAAGATGTCTATTTCATGGAACTGAATAACACTTTATTCATTTATACATAAACATTGACGTGATATCCAACATCTCCATGTTGCCTCTAGGGCATATCACTAACAATCTCCCACTTGCACTAGAGTCAATCATGTAAGTATCTAATACCCATTGCTCTTGTGTGCGCCTCATGCTTCGCGAGGAGGAGAGGTTTTGTCGGCGGATCGGCTATGTTGAGATCCGTGTGCACTTTGCATATCTTGACATCACCTCTGTCCACAATCTCGCGGATGAGATGATATCGCCGAAGTATGTGTTTGGACTTCGATGTGACCTCGGCTCCTTGGCTTGCGCAATGGCTCCACTATTGTCACAATAGAGAGACATTGGACCAGTCGTACTAGTCATCACACCAAGCTCGAAATGAATTTCTTGATCCAAAGGCCTCCTTTGCGGCTTCCGAACGAGCAATGTACTCGGCCTCCGTTGTAGAATCAGCAACGATATCCGCTTGGAACTCTTCCATGACTGCGCGCTCCGTTCGGGCGAGAACACGAACCCAGTTGCGATCTATAATCATCCTTGTCTGTTTGGAAGCTAGCATCGGTGAAACCACTTACAACGAGCTCTTCTTCACCTCCATAGACTAGGAACATATCCTTAGTTCTTCTCAAGTACTTAAGGATATTCTTTACGGCGATCCAGTGACCTTCACTGGATCTCGACGGATATCTGCTCGTAGCACTCAAAGCGTATGAGACATCTGGCGTGTACAAAGCATGGCATACATGATGGATCCAATTGCCGAAGCATATGGAACCATACCCATCTTATTCCGCTCATCATGTGTCGAGGACACGATTCTTGCTAAGATTAATGCCATGTGACATGGGCAAGAAACCTTTCTTGGAATCATGCATGTTGAACCTTTTCAACACCTTGTCAATGTATGTACTTTGGCTTAATCCAATTAGCCTCTTGGATCTATCTCTATAGATCCGAATGCTAATATGTATGCTTGCCTCCCTAAGTCTTTCATGGAAAAACTATTTTTCAATGAAGACTTGACGATTCAAGCATAGGGATATCATTTCCAATCAACAATATGTCATCCACATATAAGATTAGAAATACAATTGCGCTCCCACTGACCTTTTTGTAAACACAGGCCTCTTCTTCATTTTTGATGAAACCAAACCCTTTGATTACTTCATCAAAACGAATATTCCAACTCCGAGATGCTTGCTTCAATCCATAAATGGATTTCGTAGCTTGCATATCTTTCCAGCGATTCTGGATCGACAAAACCCCGAGGTTGTATCATGTATACATCCTCGCTTAGGTTTCCATTCAGGAAAGCCGTTTTGACATCCATCTCGCCATATCTCATAATCGAAATATGCAGCAATCGCTAGCATAATCCGAATAGATTTAAGCATTGCGACGGGCGAGAAGGTTTCATCATAATCAACTCCTTGAATCTGTTTAAAACCTTTCGCCACCAATCGCGCCTTATAGATGTGAACATTTCCATCCATATCGGCCTTTTCTTAAAAACCCATTTACACTCAATGGTTTTGACACCATCAGTGGATCAACCAAGTTCCAAACTTGATTGTCGTACATGGATTCTATTTCGGATTTCATGGCTCCAAGCCACTTGTTGGAATCGGGTCCCACCATCGCTTCCTCATAGGTCTTAGGTTCATCGTTGTCCAACAACAATATATCACGTTGTTCCGCACTGTGTACTGTCGGTGCACGACGTGATCTTTCGACCTCCGTGGGCTGGTGTATCTACAACGGTGGCGCAACACTTTGCTCCTCCGTTGTGGTTCTCGTGGTCGCCAAACATTTTCTGGTGTTTCTTGAACTTCTTCAAGATGCATCCTGCTCCCACTAACCCTTCTTGAAAGAAACTCTTTCTCCAAGAAGACACCGTGTCGGGCGACAAACACTTTGCCTTGTTCCCGATTATAAAAGTAATATCCCTTGGTTTCCTTAGGATATCCCACAAAGAAGCACTTGTCGATTTGGGTGTGAGCTTGTCGATTGTAAACGTTTTACATAAGCCTCACATCCCCAAATTTTGAGAAAAGACAAACTAGGGGGTTGCCCTGTCCATATCTCATATGGTGTCTTTTCAACGACTTAGATGGAACTCTATTTAGTGTGAGCGCATGTTTCAAGAGCATATCCCCGGAAGGATAACGAAAGATCACTTTGGCTCATCATCGACCGAACCATGTCCAACAAGGTGCGATTTCTCCGTTCGGACACCCCATTCCATTGTGGAGTTCTGGCGGAGTCAACGTGGAACAATTCCACAATCTTTCGATGATTACCAAACTCTTGGCTCAAGTATTCCCTCCACGATCGATCGTAGAAACTTGATTGTTTTCCCTAAATGATTCTCACTTCATTCTGGAATTCTTTGAACTTTTCAAAGGATTCGGACTTATGCCTCATTAAGTAGATATAACCATATCTACTAAAGTCATCGGTAAAGGTCTGAAGTACGATAACCACCTCGGCCATTGAGCTCATTGGTCCACATACATCGATGTATGAGTGCCAACAAGTCACTTGCTCTTTCACGTGTCCCGTGAAAGGTGCCTTTGTCATCTTACCAAGTAAACAAGACTCACATGTCTCAAATGATTCAAAATCAAAAGAGTGAAGCAATCCATCCTTATGGAGCTTCTCCATGCGTTTCTTATTTATATGGCCTAAGCGACAATGCCGATAAACGTGGGGTTTATATCATTAGAGAGTTGCCTTTCTGTATTAATGTTATAGATGGGAGACGCTTCAAGATTCAAAACGTATAATCCATTCACCAATGGAGCATGAAAATAGAACATATCTCTGAGATATATTGAACAACCATTGTTCATTGATCTAAAATCATATCCTTCCGCTTGCAAACATGAAGCGGAAATAACGTTTTGACATAGTGTTGGAACACAATAACAATTATTCAATTCCAAAACTAATCCCGAAGGTAGATGAAGTGGTCTGTGCAACGGCAACGTAGCAACGCTTGCTCCATTGCCGACGCGCAGTTCACCTCGCCCCTTCTCAATCCTCTACTTCTTCTCATTCCCGCAACGATTTGCAAATATGAGCTACGATCCGGTATCAAATACCCAAGAGTCGGTAGGTGAAGTAGCAAGATTAATGTCTATAACATTAATACCCGAAGTCGTACTTTGCTTCTTCTTGAGATCCTCCATGTACTTCTTGCGCCTTTTCCAGTGGCTTGTCTCTCCTTGCAGTAGAAGCAAACGGCATCGATGCCGCCGACCCCTTCTTGCCCTTCTTTGCATTAGAGGCACTCGCGATCTCATCGGGAGTTAACTTTCTCTTGGTGCAAAGTTTCTTGACAGTGGTTTGCGCTTAGCCTTCGCATCATCATCACATGATGACCGTTTTTGGATACTCTCCTCACTGTCTTTAGCATCCCATGCAATTCAGCCAAGGTCCTATCCATATTGTTCATGTGATAATTTAATATGAATGGCTCGAAGCTCGAAGGGAGCGACCTGGAGAATCACATCGGTAGCCAACTCTTGGCTAAGGGAAAACCTAGTTTTTCCGGACTCTCAATGTAGCCAATCATTTTTATCACATGCGGACGACGGGATTCCCTCAATAAGCTGCACGCAAACAAGGACTTTGAGGTGTTGAACCTCTCGGCCCGAGCTTGGTTCTCAAACATGCCACGCAGTCCCCGAATAATAGTGTGAGCATCGCTGCTCTCATATTGCTTCGAAGCTCGGGGGACATTGTAGCAAGCATGAGACACTTATATCTAGGGCATCATTAGTGTGCTTCTCATAAGCCCTCCGTGCGGTTGCGGTGGCGTTATTAGGCAAATCCTCGGGATAGGGTACTTCAAGAACGTACTCCTTACGCTCTTGCTTGAGAACAATTCTTAAGTTGCGATACCAATCCATAAAGTTTGTTCCATTTAATTTTTCTTTTCGAGAATAGATCGCAAATTAAAGGTGCGGGTGTAGTATTAACCGCCATTTATTCTACAACGAGAAAAGCAAAGTTTAGCACAATGTTTATGCTATGTCTATTGTTAAACAATTTAACATTAGACTCCCATTACGTATTTTCCACCTTCCCTCTAGGTTACGTATTGGGTCAAGATCCACATGTTAATTAATTTTCTAGTGAGCTTTGGCATCACTGCTAGAAAATTAGTAACATCGATAAGCAACACCTTGCTAATCACATCTCTATGTGACTCTTGTTGTTGGTGTGGCATCTCCATGCCCCGGCGCCAACCTATGCCCCAAGGCCCAAAACTGTTTTGATAGCCTTGTTAAGTAAACCAAATGCTCTGCTGTATATGTCCGACATATACCCCTCGTGTTATGATAGAGAATGGCACTCTGCTTTGGCGACCCACCATTGACGAGCATAACGGTGACGGTGCAACATTTGGAAGGGCATCATTACTACTTAATTTTGCGAGGGATGCTATCCTATCAAACAAACATATCACATATGAAAGCAAGAAGAATAGCATATAGTGAAATAGTATGGCCCCCTTCACATGGTGATCTCCATCTCCATGTCGGCGAGGATCTCCATCTTCGGCACCATATTCCAAGTGTCGAATGCTTGATATCTTCAAACTAAGCTACTACTATAGAAGCTCTAATTGAAGATTACATCGACTCGCAGTCGTGAAAGAATATTACAAGCATTGCACGTATGAAAGAATATTACGGGGATTGCACATATGAAAGAATATTACATGCATCACATGCATCTCATACATACAATAGGGCCATACCATCTCAAAGCATTCTCTGCAAAAACAAGTTAGACGTAGAAACGTTTTCTACTTATCGCGAGCTACGGCATCGAGACGACCTATAAGGGGGTACGCACACGGCGGTCCCGCTATGAAATCGCTTATGGAAACCATATCGGCATAATCATATTATGCCGTCCCGATACACTATCAAGGGAGATGGTTTGCGTAGGCGCGAGCAGCAACAAAAGTCGGACTACGAGATAGCTTCGGTATAATCACATTATACCGTTCCGATACACTATCAAGGAACGCTATCTCGAACCCAACTCAAACCGAGTTATTTGGAAATTGCTTCGACGTAATCACATTACACCGTTCCGATACACTATCAAGGAACGCAATTACCATTAACTCTCCTCAACGAGATCCCGTTAAACCGATTGATCTAATCAACCCGTGCGCAAAACTTGTTCGGATCCAATCTAAAACCCGAACTAAGCAAGATTAGCTCGATACCACCAAGGGTTACGCGGAGGCTACGCTAGCCAAAAACAAAAAATTTCTACCGCGCAAACCAGGAACACTTGCAAGTAAGGGCCGATAGATCGTTACCGATTGGAGTAGAGTGCGGCGGAATAGCCAATCGGGGCAATCCGATCCGAACGGTGTAGCCTATTCCCGGAGACGCCGATTCGCCAATCAGCCGATTCGAGTCGTCCGGCCGCGTTCTCACGCCTCGTTCCGATGCACCCGACCGCAGCCGATCAAGAGCGCGCAACGTAGCGGCGCCTCTACCGGTATCCACACGTCCGGGGACGAGAACGCCGTACACCCGTGTGCTAGCACGCGATGCAAGGCTAGGGTTTGGCTCGAAAGTGGGGACGGTTTCCGTGGAGATTGATCTCGGCGACTTCGTTGCACGCGATGCAATTGACGTCCCACGCTCTCCACCCCTCCCTCCTTTATATAGAGTTGGCCGACGGGACTAGTGGCCGATTAGGACTCTATTTTGAATCGGATCTCATCCGTATCTCATAGAGTTGGCCGCCCCACACGTCGTAAGCCCATAGGACTCTATCCGATCGGATCCCTATCCGATCGAGCCGTATCCGAGTCCAACTCGAATATCTAATCTATCCCCTTAAGCGTGCGACCACGTAGGTTCAGGTATACTCGGTTTCGGCTATAGTCTAACTTAGCCGATCGTCGGCTCGAGTCCAACTCAGCCGACTGTCAATAGCGGCGCCTAGCGGCACATATTGACACCATAGTATACAAGAATATAATATCGGCTCGAACCTGTAATGTGTACACAAATCCCTTTGCCTCACGATACCGCTTAAGCTATAGGCAAGATGTGTGCCATCCCTTCAATAGCTTAACCATTCACTCGAACCGTATTGGATTATCGTCCGTTGATTGACTCCTCAATCAACTTAGCATGGCCATGCATTTCCATAATCCATTACCTCGAGGGGCCCAGAGATATCTCTCCAAAGGAGGGGCAAATTCCATCTTGATCACTCACATCCCACTCCATGTTTCATAGCAAACCCGAAAACTACCTTTATAACTACCCGATTACGGAATAGCGTTTGGTAGTCCCAAAGTAGGCTACTACACATGTTGGAATCCATGGTGATCTCAGGTCTAAGGACTTTGTACCAACACTACTTGAGACCAACTAATGGCACATTAATTCTGTAGTGTCTCATGGTGGGTCTATCCAACAATGTGTTCTCCAACACATGTGTCCATGTTTATTGATTTGGTATCACCATACCCATGATCTATGAGACATGATCATCAATCAATAAACATGCCGATCTTAGAATCATATTTGTTCCAACAATATGACATATGATCGAGGATCGTTTAGAAATAGATTCATACATATCGAGTCTCATAAATAAGTCACGTACTTATTGATCAATACAAGATGTCTATTTCATGGAACCGAATAACACTTTATTCATTTATACATAAACATTGACGTGATATCCAACATCTCCATGTTGCCTCTAGGGCATATCACTAACAAACCCGCCATTTGGATGGAAGAGAACACTTGATCCCGCTACGGTTTCATGGAACAAGGGCATGGAGTAAAGAACAGACATGGGACAAGTACACTAGGACCCCGATCAAGGGAGAGATACGGGCGGAAGAAAGGATAAAGAATCCAATCAAACAACGGCCAAGATTTCAGTTCGCCACCATCTAACCCCAAGAAGAGGAAGTCACCAAAATTGAATATAGGTGGTACTGGCAAGATGATCATTACAAGCACAGTGTGTACCCCTGAAGATACTGAGGAGATTCCTCAACGTCTAAGGAAGAATGTGACTTGCTTCAACTGTGGGGAGTTTGGACACTTTGCCAACCACTGTCCCAAGCCACGCAACATTCCTCCTCTTACCGGTGCCAATGCGACAGCCATAGGTGACAATCCCAAATCAGGCAACAACCTGGATAACTAGACGAGAAACCTGCAGCAACCCTGGTCTTGCTTTGAAAGGAATTAAGACATCAACGACCATGCCCCTACCCTTTATGTATAAAGACCCTAGATCGATGATAGTGTCGTTGTATTGTGTTGTCTGGGACTACACATGTCCAATGTATCCCCATAATGTAACACCTATGAACTAATATAGAGTTCTATGTTATGTATTAAATGAGTTTATTCCACCATGCTTGTTGTGTGTAAAAGATCACTTAAAAACAAGTGGAAGATCACTGAAAAAAATGATTAGAACCATGACCTTAATCGATCCAATCTCTTACCCCATCTATACTCCTCAGATGACGCACCATCGCAGAGCCCCCGCAGCTACTGAGAATCCGCCGGAGCCTAACCTCTCCACCCTAGCAGAGGCCAATGGCTTTAGAAACCCAACTGCTTCAAGCCGTTGCCAACAACCAGGGGAATCACGGAAGTTCAAGTTTAGGAGAGTTTATGAGAGCCAAGCCGCCTACCTTCTCCACAACAGAGGAACCCATGGATGCTGAAGATTGGTTGAGAGTGATAGAGAAAAAGCTAACCCTCGTCCAAGTACGAGAAGCGAACGAGTCATCTTCGCCACTAACCAGTGGAAGGTCCCGCAAGTGACTGGTGGGACACTTATAAGGAAACCGGGCTGAAGATGCCGGAGAACCGACATGGGAAGAATTCACGGCTGTTTTCGTGAAAATTTTGTACCCGCCTAGCATTACGAGAATGAAGAAGAATGAGTTCCGTAGATTGCGCGAAGGCAACACCTCGGTGCAAGAATACCTCAACAAGTTTACCTAGCTTGCCCGTTACGCCCCAAGTGACCTGGCGGACGAAGAAGAAAAGATGGATAAATTTATCGAAGGACTGAACGACGAGCTGAGAGGACCAATGATCGGTTAAGACCACACCGCTTCCAAAGCCTCATCAACAAGGTCGTA
The DNA here is from genome assembly GCA_019925245.2 of Oryza australiensis. Lineage (NCBI taxonomy): Eukaryota > Viridiplantae > Streptophyta > Magnoliopsida > Poales > Poaceae > Oryza > Oryza australiensis. The sequence continues at coordinate 2,671,086 of JAIFGZ020000016.1, read as the reverse complement.
AGGCTTGAGCATGACCAAAGGATGGTTGAAAACAACCGAAAGGGAAGGCTTGCTCTAGCCCGTCCAATTCAAGAGACATCTCGGCGACCCAAAGGAGCAACACCAACGAGAATGGAAACCAGCCATCATAGCGGCCAATCGTCCCTCTGTACCCAACAACGCTAGCAGGCCACCGGCAACACCTTTCCGCACCCCGGCCCCCACTTTGGCAGCACCGGGAAACCGGAAGGTTAATTGCTTCAATTGTGGAGAATTCGGGCATTATGCCAATCAATGTCCCAAACCGCACAACACACCCAACCGTACTGGGGCCAACGCCACGGTTGTGAGAGGAACCCCTACCCCGGCGCACGGACGAAGCTTGTTCAGAACACCCCAGCCGAAGGAGGCTACCACCGGATTCCGCCATGGCCAAGTGAACCACGTGCGTATAGGAGAAGCTCAGGAGGACCAGGTCGTGCTAATGGGTATGTTCTCTATCCATTCTGCACTAATCAAAGGTTTGTTTGGTTTTGGAAATCCGCATTCTTTCATAACCTCAAAATCAAGCACAGAACATAACCTACGTCTGGTAAACCTTAAGAGACCCATAATAGTACATTCACCCAGCAAAGATATAGCTGTACTCCATACTGGCACCAATATAGCCCTTACCCTAAAAAGCCAAGCTTGAACTTATTGTTAGGGAGGTAGAGTGACAGACCCCGGACTCTCAGATTGGACACTATATTAAAGTTAGGTAGAACCAAACCTTTCCCTAGATAACCTCTTGTCGTCCACCAAAATCACACGACTGCAATCCTACCAGGATCACCACCCGTCTGCAGCTAAAGGTTCCAACAGTTTAGAACAGCAAGTCTATTATACAACTTAAGGAAAATTAGAGACCTGCTGAATCCTGCATGCTTGAAGGATGCCCAAGGATTAAGAGCTGACAACATCATGTTATCTGAAACAAAGAATCAAAGTGGACCACCCTTAGAAACTCAGTGATAGATTCGAGCGTCACCCAGAGTAGCCAACCTATTCGTCGTTCTTTTAGGAAAGAGTCCTAACGGATCCATCCTATATGTTTATACCGACCGACTCCCAATCACGACCCGACCCAAATCTCGGGGACGAGATTTATTGTTAGGGGGGTAGGTTTGTAACACCCTGAAAATTGGAGAATTTGAAACCGGGAATTAAAAATTGAAACTTACAAACACTTTTTGCTTGTTGCTTCTTGATCGTGTTTATTGCTTCTTATTTTCCAACTTGGTTGCATAAAATTCATTTTGGAAATGATTTAATTTGAAGTTGGAGAAAAACCAAGTGTTTTGAATTCCCGGCTGGGAGAAAAGGTTCAAGATATAGATTGGAAGTAATAAATAATTAAGATTTGGGAATTTATAAAAGTCACTTTGAAAAATATATACTCTTGGTTTAAACTCTATTTTAATGATGTAAAATTAAATATTATTTAAATATGGGTAATAAAAATATTTTTGAAAGGAAAATATGAAGTTAGAAAATTGATTTTAACCAAAGGTCTTACTTTCTTGAATTTAAAAGAAAAAATAAATTAGAAAGGAAAAATATATTTTGAATAATAGAAAGTGTGTGAAAAGGTTGAAAATATATTTTACAACTTATTTTGGGTGTGTTATATTTTATTTTGAATTTTAGGGAGAAAGGAAATAGAATTGGGAAATTAGGAATTAAAATCGGGAAATTCAGAAAGTTTACTATTCATTGCGCGCAAAGTGTTCGACGCCGTACCCCGGACCCCGGACCGCCTCGCCACCGCGCGCCGCGCATCACGCTCGCAGCACCGCGCCCCATGCCGCCTTACCATGCCCATGCCGCACCGTACCACGCCGTTACGTCGCGCACACCGTACCACGTCGCGCCGTGCGTCGCCACGCCCGCGCCCGTGCCGGACCCGACCCGAGCGCCACCACGCGCCGCGCTCTCGCTCGGACCCCACTGCCCTCGTGCCCACGCGCCACTCGCCGCGCCTGGCCCCCTCCCCGGCGCTCGCCACATGTCGCCATGTCGCGCCAGCTCGCCCATGCCGTGCAGCCGATACACCCTCGCCATCGACCGCCTATAAGAGGCCTCCCGGACCAAGCTTGCAGCACGAAAAACCTTCACCATCGTCCCCTCCTGCATTCCCCCAAGTTTCCCCTAAATTTCCCCACCGTATCGCTCGAATTTTGAAGGAACCCGACGTGGAGCCGAAGAACCCTAGCGCCGGCCGCCCGAGGCAAAATCCAAAATTCGTCGCCCTTGGTCGAGTTCTTCCCAAATTGAAGGTACTTCCACGATCTCCGTGCTATAAACTTTATTTCCCTCATGTTTCCCAAGCCGATTAGTCACCGGAGTTCGCAGGCGACGAGCCCGCCGTGCCTCCCCTGCTTCGGACGCAGCCATGCGCACGGTGCCAGCTCGCCGTAGCATTTCCTCGGCCGAACAAATCCCTAGCTAGCTTCTCGTACCCTGTTGATGCTCCCGAGTCCCTCTCGTGGTCGTTCCATCGCTGGTTAGCCACCGCAATGTGCGCCGCCGTCGCCGGCCCATCCCACCGCCTCCCTGGTCCGGCCGTGCCTCAAAATAGGGTCCCCGTGGTTCGAGGATGGTGCTTGGCCCTTTAGTTCCCGAGCCCCGGCCTTCCCTCGCCGTTGTTTGCCCTTACCCCACCGGCGCCCGCACGGGAGGAAGAAGAACAGTAGAAGAGGGAACAAAACAAAAAGAGAGAAAGAGAGGAACAAAGAGCTGCTTGGCGCAGTGGAGAGACGAGAGAGAGGAGCGCGAGGTCCTGCGTTCGAACCCCGCCGCGCGAAATTTTGCCGATTTTCATTTTTTTGCCGGCCCACATGTCAGAGAGGAGCAAGGAAGGAGCAGCGCGGCCCACACGTCAGACAGAGAGAGAGCGCCAGAGAGTAGAGAATAGAGAAGGGAGTAAAGAAGGGAAGAAAAAGAGAGAAAGGAGAGAACGAACGAGAAGCACGTGATAGCCCAGCGGAGAGGGCTGATCCTAGTGAGAGTGAGGGTGCGGCTTCGATTCCTGACCGAAGCAAATTTTTTGAAATTTTGAAAATTTTTATTTTAATTTTTTAGGGATTAAAAATAAGAATAAGCTTGGCAAAAATCCTAGGAAAATATTTAAATTCTTTTAAACTCTTCTAAAACTTTATTCACAAAGATTTTGCATCTTTCAAAAGAGTTTATTTATTTACTTTTAAATTGCTTTACAAATAATTATGGAGTTTATATTTAAACTTCGAACTTTTAATCCAATAAATTTCCAAAATGTTTATATATTTTGGAGGGCCCATTCATTCATTTAGGTTATATTCATAAAACTAGAATCTTTTCAAAGAATTATAAACTACCTATACGATTTTTGATCAACCCTTCTCGACATATATGTTTTATGTTAAATCCTTCCCGACCGATTTTCGGAAGACCGCGACACTAATTAATTTCGATTTAAATTACTATAAACCCTAGGGCTTCTCGACCCGATGGATATTCTGAGAAAATTGAAAGATAACCACTTCCTTTTTACTAATTGAATCATCAACTCTCATATTTCTCAAGCTTTAAACATATTAAATTAAAATAAATATCAGCTCATACTTAATTAAACCGGGTTCAATACAAAACTTCAACTCTTTCGCTCTAACTCGGATTTCGTCGAAACTCGAGCCTAGGTTCGCGTAGAGTCATAGCCTAGTGTTAGGAGCCGCTATTGCGATTTACTTGGTTTTATTTTGGATCTTACTTGATTCTATTTGAATTCTAATCGAATTCAAATTTGATTTCTCGCACGTACGATTAGCGTCCGAGGAAGGCATTGAGTGCGCGGAAGACCCCAACCAACAAGTGTGCGAGCAAGGCAAGTCAGCACACTCTTTGAACATATTGATCCCAATTGCAAAATGATGTTGTTTTAAACTTCAAATATGCATGCTATACACAAAGAATTACCTATACTTGTTATGCCATGCCTTGTTATTGATTACCTTTAGAATTATTCCTTGTAACCTCGATGTGATACATACAACCGGAGAATATCTTCGGTAAAATGCTTAGCCATGTTATTCTTAGATTCATGCATACTCATGATTTTATAAAGAGCTTTATGCTTGGGCAACTACCTTAGGGAAGGTAGTTGAGCTATGGCATGTGGAGACATGAGCGCCACATTGCTTGAACATGATGAAAATGGTTTTGATGGAAAAACAAAAAAAATATAAAACCAACGTTTTTAGACTGGGGCAGATGGATGGATTTGGGTGGATTCCGGGAAAGGCTAGTACCGTCCCTAGTCAATTAAGGACCGAGCCATGAGATAGCCGGGAAACGAGCCAGTACAATCGTACTTCTCGAATGGATATAGACCTAGCGGAGTAAATAGCCGAGCGTAGGCAGTACCCCTGCATAGTGGTTCTTATGTATGAGATGAGATTGGGAATGGATGATTGAAAATTGAAATTTAATTACAACTTGAAGAATGAAGTTTTCCCTTACCCCGGGAGCGCCAGAACTCCTCTCCTGCTAGGAAATGACGGCTAGAGTGCATGAGGGCTTAAGTTCATGGAGCGGACGCCAAAGTGAGGTTATTGAAAGGCTTTGCCGTGACCGTCTCATGTGTTGGGACGTAGGCTCATTTTTGGGCAATCGCGGAGTACGGGTAAAGTGTACATCCACCGCAGTGTGAATGAATCAATCTATTCGAATAGCCGTGCTCACGGATATTGAGCATCGTGACAAGACTTTCGCTTGGCTAGACTCTAAACTTTAAAATGATGGGATGGGTTTGCATGATGATTCTTATTCACTGGTGGATCAACTTCTCGAAATGCGAGAAGGGGTGGACTCCCCAGAAAACCATGACGCACCGAAGACGGGAAACCATCCTTGGTATCACGATGGATGGCAGACACAACCGTCGCCGATTTAATATACTCTGGAACTAAAACTTGACTTGGCTAGCTGTTAGGCTTGTGAAAAGATTTGTGAAAATTGGCTTTATGCAAAAGAACCCCAGCCATCCTTTGAATGACCCTATCATGTGCATCACTTCCGTGTTGGCTTGCTGAGTACGGTTGGTACTCACCCTTGCTATACGCACAAACCTTCAGATGGTGGAATTGAAGACTTGGAGGATCCATATGCCTACTACCAGGAGGGCGAGGAAGCCGACGGCGCCTGCTAGGTCTTAGTCTCCAGTCGTTGCCTGTGCCAATCGACGAGCCGCTGCCTTCATTCCGCTGCCTTACCTAACTTCTACTTTTTATTGTATCTGGACCATGAGGTCCTATATGTCGGATATTGCCTTCGGGCCTATATTGTAATACTTTTGCTGTAAGACTATTCGTGCATTTGCACCTGATTATTCAGTACTGTATTTCGTGGGTACCAAACTACTCGATCCAGGGAAATGGTACTATGAACACGAAAGATTCCCGTCTCAAAAATGGGGGTCCACATCACTTCCATGAAAACAGCTGGAGCATTCATTAGTCCAAAAGACATAACAACATACTCAAAATGGTCATACCTTGTGCTAAAAGCGGTCTTCTCAATATCTTTCTCCTTGATCCTCAATTGATGATAACCAGATTGTAAATCAATCTTGGAAAATACAATTGCATCCCTCAACTGATCAAATAAAGCATCAATGCGGGGTAAAGGATACTTGTTCTTAATCCTTACCTGATTAAGAGCACGATAATCCACACATAGCCTCTTGGTATCATCCTTCTTCTCTACAAACAACACAGGAAAAGCCTAAGGAGACTTGCTAGGTCTAATGAATCCCTTAGCAAGAAGTTCATCTAGTTGCTTCTTCAACTCCACATGCTCCACTGGGGCCATCTTATATGGAGTCTTATAAATTGGCTGTGTGCCATGAACTAGTTTGATTTCAAAAACAACATCAAGCTCTGGAGGTAATCCAGGAAGTTCATCAGGAAACACATCAGGATAACGGCACACCACCGAGATACTCTTCACTTGTAATAAAAGCTCACCACCCTCAGTCATAGCTAAAAGGATGCCAGACTTCCTCATCCAACGATATGGAAACAAGTGATACAAGAGAGACAGTGAGTACTTCAAAGCACTCCCATGAAAAATCACCTCTCCACCTGAGGGTGCCTGTAAAGTGATTGTCTTCCAAAAACAAGAGATAACTACTTGGTATTGGGAAAGCCAATCCATGCCAAGGATAACATCAAAGGCCTCTAAAGGAATCACCACTAGATTAGCAACAAATTTCTCATCAGCAAGGACAATGGAACAACCAGGACAAACAGAGTAACTCGATATAAGTCCTCTAGCAGAACTAACCACAACAGGTTGGCTAATCTTCTGCACATGAAGGCTAGCATGACGGGCAAACCCCTCAGAGACAAACGAGAAGCTAGCGCCAGAATCAAAAAGAACATGTGCATCAAATGAATCAACTGAGATAGTACCTATCACCACGTCTCCACGATCTCTACTATCAGCAGTGGGCATAGCATATGCCTCAGAAACACCAACAGAAGAAGAAACACCTGGAGTAGGACCACCGGGTGCAAGAGCCCAAGGAGCAGGAGGTGACAATTGTGTAGTAGCCTGAGGTGACAGCGAAGTCCCAGACTACAAGGCTTGTGTAGGAGGCAACATTATGTATGGAGGGTGAATTGGTGTAGGCAAGTACTACTAGGTAGGTGGCATAAGAAACTGTTACTGTGCAAAACACATTGCTGCCATCATCTGAACTGTGCCACTGGCTCCCAACGAAGCTTAGCATTTGGATTCTTCCTACAAACCACATCCTTGTGGTCCTGGCCACAGATAGCACACCTACCAGTCCATTGACAATCAGCGCAACGATGTACATCGCCACAACGAAAGCAAACAAGCCCCATGCCAGGCTTAGCAACAGCCCATACTGCACCACACTCTTATGTGAAGTGCCAGACTGAGAGGACTGGCCATGATATGAATGATGACGCTGGAACTTCCATTTCTTGTGAGTTGGACCACCAGAATGGCCCTTCCTATCAGTATGACCACGAAACTGCTCACCACCAGAAGACTTTTGTGTCTTAGAAGTATAAACATGCTGCATTTTCACACCCAAATCTTGCTCCACTGTAGTACGGAAGTCAACCACTGGAAAAGCTCCCAACACATGCCTAATAGATGGCTTAAGGCCCTAACAAAATTGTCTAGCCTTGTCTACATCATCATGGGCCACATGTGTCACAAAACGCATTATCTGGTTGAAGCCCACCTCATACTCTGTCACTGTCTTTTTATCCTAGACATAATTTTGCAAATATGACTTCATCTTATCAAGAAAAGTGGCAAGATAGAATCTCCTCTCAAACTGCCTAATGAAATCACGCCAAGTCAACGGTGCAGAAGAAGTTGGGTGTGCTGCCTGCACCCCTTTCCACCAAACCTGAGCCTCTCCCTTCAATAGTTGTGTACCAAAATGAACACGGTTCTGATCAATCACCTCAAAGATATCCATCTTATCCTCCACATAAGTGAGCCAATCTGCCGCCTGAATAGGAGTACCCATGCCATCCAAGGTGTCTAGCCATACTAATCCACTGCAACAAAGAAATTCCACTAACAGGCGGGGCAGAAGCACCAGCGAGACTAGTAGCACCAACAGCCCCCTCAACATGAACATCACCACTCCCAACATTAGGAGAACCACCCGGACGTATAACATTATGAGTGGGCACGGCCGGCCTCAAACTTCTGAGCTCTTCCGACATTGCCTGCATCATGGCAAGCAACTATGCTTGATTAGCATCACCCTGAGGTACTGACTGGGCATTAGAACCCGCATTCCATTCAACATTCCCCGATTGACCATCCGCTCTAGAATGAGCTGACCACGAGTATTAGCAGGCATACCTACAATCACCAATACAACAAACAGACGAACAAATCAAATCCAAGAAGTAAAAACTACAAACATTACAATTGAAGTTGCAAATGAAAACAATATATGTAAAGATATGAAACCCATACCCATCCTACAAGTGCAAGTGTGTCATTTTAAATTTTATTTCACCAAGAATCTAAAGCATAGGCTCTGATACCAGCTGTGACACCCCAAGCCACAAAACCTTGGGATATCACTAAAATCAACTATGCGACCAGTTTTGCTAACCGGAGAATAAAATTTCAGCAGCATCTCCTCGTAATTTCAAAAACGCGGAAGCAAAATAATACTTGATATCATATAACACAATCCAAAACCATAAAGAGCATCCTAACATGCACGAAAGGTAAAGTTTTAGTTTCCATCATCCTTTCTAGACAACCACCACCAAGACTCAACAACAGGCCTTAAAGGTATAATATGATTTTTACGATTAGCAAAAGAGATAATTATAGAATGATGGTGTGTGCATCCGTGCAGCTACTCCCCTTCCCATAAAAATCTACCTTTGGTACCTGGAGGAGGGAAAAAAACAAGGGTGAGATTCGAAAATATCAGCAAGCGAACTTGTTTTGACAAGCAATTAAATCATAAGTTCATTAAGCATCGATTTAACATAATCATTTAGGATATCAGAAGAAAAAATATAACTTTCTAGAATTTTAAAAGACCAACTCCACGTAGATAAGGTAAACATGATACTTCCTCACATCCACATAAGCGTGAAAATATTATTCATCTTCAGAATATGCAATGAGTATGCATATGAAGGCAATGCCATGTCTCCTGTCTGCATTCCCAACAAGGTATGAAGCTGCATCCGTCGATGTTGTACCGGTACGGTCATGACCATAGGTCGATGACATAACTTCAAATGCATATGAATGATGCAAGACGCATTCATGACATGATTCAATATTCTCACAATATAAACATACAACTATAACTTCCTTCAACAATGCGGATTAACCACATACATCTTGATGAAAATGATAATAGCTTCATATAAATAAAATGATTCTCCAATTCCACATGATGGATAAATTAAATAGCAAGATTCGGTTGTAGGAAATAAACGATGGTTCTTCGCATCAAAGTGTAGGTGATAAAGATAACAAGCAAAAATGGTAGCAAACCACCGCTACATTCACTTGCCTGTAACTTGATAGAGATGAGTGCTCTAGGCGCGATCTGGAGCAACACCACCTTCCCTTGAGTAGGAGCAGCAAGAATCCTAGGTTCCCCACCTCCTCTTCTCCCCCTTCCTCTTCTTCCTTCTTCTCCTTCCTTCCTCTTCTTCCTTTCCTCTCTCCTTTCTCTACTTTGGGGGCAAGAGCAGCAGCAAGCAAGGAGGGAAAAAGTTGTCTAGGGTTAGAAGAAGCTAGGGCTGGCTGCCCTTTTATACTAGAGTTCTCTAGACACACATCCAACGGTCCACAAATACTAGGATCACTGGAGGGGCAATACTTAGCCGAATTGGGCGAGTGAGTAGTCAAACGAACTCGTCTCGACAAGCTCTACGCAACCATGGTCTCCGATCGTCCATCGAAGCAACGGATTTAAAAGTCAACTTTTGCCCCTCTCGAAAGAAATTAGTCAACTCCCTTTATTTTTTTTATTTTTTTCATTACCGGTATTACACTCTGTCCTCCTTAAAAGGAATTTGTCCCCTTGCCCTTGCCCTTGTGGGTCCTCCGGTTGTAGTCGACGTCGGACGTCGCCTTGCCCTTGTGGGCTAAAGCCCATGCCTTTAACTGGGAGATAGGCTGGCCATCATGCGATGCCAACTGCGAATAAAATTGCAATCTGATTAGGAACTATGCAGAATTGGCGTTGGAATGAAAAATTGAATTCGCATACCCATCTAGCTGCATATTGGTTGAGGCTAAGGCTGCCTTGGTGGTGTGGTGCACCTGGCATCATCAGACGCCTCTCCCGACAAGCGATGTGTGTCTCCTGCCACTCGGGAGCGCACCACTTGTCCACCATGTGTTCCCAGCAATCGAGAAGCTAGCCGCACCACCAAACAGGCACCTACACGTCATTAAGTATATGACATATACTTAGATCAAATCAAGTGTACTTAATCATAGAAAAATCAATATTATATTTACCTGCATGTATTGTTCCTTTGTCAGATTCATGGTTCTTGCTTTAGTTTTGGTGACATTCAGGTTGTTGTAGGCAGCGTTGTATGCTATGATGTCCTGGATGTGCACCTTGTAATGCATGTCAATCACGAGCTTGTGACAAGCTTTGTCAGCCGCTGCAGCCGCCCTGGCCTCGTATCCATCCTGGCATCTGAAAAAATCCTACATATAGACACTATGTATTCAATCCTTTTGTTTCAATAATGTCCAATGAATGTGATGTACTGAGCAACGTGGTGTGATGAAGACTTACCCATAGCTCGGCCTTCACCCGCTCCGCCCTGTTGTTGAATATCCTTCCATCCCGATCAAGAAAATCGGAGACGGCGATGTAGTGGTCAAACATGTAGGCAGGCTCCGACTTTTTGGCATACTGAACTAGGCCAGGAAAGTGTACCCTGCACAGAAGACCTAGGATGTCATTGACATGGCGTTTGTGATCACCTGCTCTGATCACAGTCCAACACCTACCCAAGTGAATAAGATAAATTATTAGTTTCTATTGTGATTTTCAACAAATCAAATGGAAAAGTAGTGACAACATCCAAAGTTACTTACCGAGTCCCTTCAGGTTGAATCAGCGGGCATTTCTAGATAGGTATCGGTCGCCATGGGAGGGCCGAGGGACCTCGCAACCAAACAGTCGGCGAACCAGAGAAAGCAGATTCCCCAGCCGAAGCAGAACCCCCAACCTCCTGCTCCTCCTCACCAGAGGAAGCAGAACCCCCAGCCTCCTACTCCTCCTGCTCCTCCTGTACCCGCTCCTCCTGCTCCTCATTACCAGAGGAAGCTATAGGGGAGGGTAGCCTCCCTCGACCCCTGCCTCCACCCTTGTGTCGACCCCTACCTCAACCCTTTCCAGACCCCTCAACTGTAGCGAACCCTCGAACTGCATCGACCGCTCTCTTGAACATCGATGCACACTTCCTTAAACCACCCACCATCTTTGTTCAATCACCTGCAATTAAAAAGAGCAAACCAATTAGCACATATATACAAAACGTACCAAGAAAGAGATGCAAAATAAATAGAACATAATTATATGGTTCATATATGTATTAGAAATAATCATCCTGATCGGGATTAGCTGGATCATAAGTCTCATCATCACTATCAGCCATGTCGATAGAATCATTAGCTTCCTGCTCTGAAGGAGAAATGTTGTCATCACGCTCTTTGCCTAAATGTAATCGCTGAAGTAATTCTAAGTCCTTCACATTATGAACCTCATCTCCAGTGTCCTCGTCAACAACCCTTTCATTGCCTACATCCATTCCGATTGCTTCGGTTAAGTCTATCTCAAAACTCCCTTGTAGCCCATCTTCTTGAATGAACACCCCGTCATATGTGTTTGGGTTCATGTTCTAGTCTTCATTGTTTGGTACAAGTAGTGTACCGTGTGGCGATACCTTGTACACAACATCCCAACCTTAAGATGGTGTCTGTTTGGCACGGGTATGAGAGATAATAAACTTGTGTGGCTTGTTGTGCAACAATATAGACATCGTGTCCTGCTAAGACGGTTGATTGTCGAATTTCAACTAGCCCAAGATTAGGGGTCCGTCTCACTTGTGCAGGATCAAACCAATGGCATTTGAATATGACAGGATTAAGAGTTCTACAACCATGAAACATGAGTTCGTATATTTCTTCAATTCTTCCATAGTACTCAACCCCATCAAGGCCTAGAGTAAAAACTTCAGTATTTGTGGTTCTTCGATTAGGCCGACTCTGCTCATGGCTTGTTGTGTGAAAGCGATATCCATTCACGTCATAACCGGTAAATGACCTAACCCTATAGGAATAGCCACTAGCAACTTGTCTCAATTCGGCACTCATAGACGTATTGTTTTGGCCCTGCAAGTTAAAGTAGGTTCTAAAGTCAAACATGTAAAGTTCAAGCAGGATATTATTCGCATCGGTTTGGATAGTACATTATGTTTGAACCAAGAAATGAAATAGGGCATTCCATTTCACGCACCCTGTCTTAGAAGGTTTTCAACTTCATGCGGGGTAGGTTCCCTTGGTTGACATCAGAATTGATGTTGAAATTCCCTATATCAACTAGAACGAGGGGGTTGAACAATGAGAATAGTGACTAATCAAGAACAAGTTTGTTGAGAACTTACCACATATACGGCTCCACTTAATCAAGGTTGGTCAACACGTATAGCATGATAGGGCGCCACTCACGATGATTCAATGTCTTATGGGCCGCTTCACTAGCACTTTCGAGTTGCCCTCAGAAAAGACTGAGGTTCAATTCATCTTCACCAGCATTATAACAATGGGGTGGATTATGCACGCTAGGAAGGTTGTCAGCATAGTATTTTGATGTGAAGTTTGACACCTCCTCCAGAATGTATGTCTCTGCAATGGAAGCTTCAATCTTGCATTTATTTTTACATTTAGTTCTAAGAACCTTTATACATCTCTCAATTAGATAGCACGAACGGCAGTGCATGGGCCCCCCATTCGTGCCTCATACGGGAGGTGCAGAATCAAATGCTACATTGGATTGAAAGATCTTCATATCCGTTGCATACCCATTAGGGAACATTAACATTTGGAACAATTCAACTACTTCCCTCCTTTGGGCCCTCATTAGGACAAAATCGGCCTTAGGCTTTCTCCATGACTTGCCACCTCTTGGAGGCGCCATGTCTAGCTTTGGTCTATTGCATAACATCGCTTGATTCACTCTAGCCTTAACATTGTCCTTTGTCTTATCAGGATGTCCATGATTATACCAAAAAGTGCCTCGGCGACATTCTTTTCAGTTTGCATCACATCAATGTTATGTGGAAGAAGGAGGTCATCAAATTAGGGGAGCTTCCACAAGGCCGACTTCTGAGCCTAGGCATGTTGCTCACCATATCCCACAAAACCACCTCCTTCTTCATTGACCTCGAGAGCATCTAACTGAGCACGAACTACGGCACCTGTCATCATCTGCGGTGCAGCCTTTTTAACTCTGACATCTTTTGTAAAGTTCTTGATGTCTCGCCTGAATGGATGGTCAGGAGGGAGGAATTGTCGATGTTTGTTGAACGAAGAATACTTACCATCCTTCGCCAACCAAATAAACTTCAGAGCTGCCTTGCATACTGGGCTGGAAACTTCCCATGAACACACCAACTGCAGAATATCTCATACACCGGCAAGTCATGCAGGGAGTTATGGTACCAAATATGTATTTTGAAGTTTGCCTTTGTATCTCGGTCGTATGTCCATATCCCTTCCTCCCAAGCACGGACCAAACATCAATCAAAGGCTCCATGTAAACACTCATATTCTTCCCTGGATGTTCAGGAATTATCAATGACAAGAATATAGTCGGTTGTTGAAAGAGGACGCCGGGGGGAGATTGAGGGGGATAACGAACATGGGCCAACAAGTTTATGGGGCAGCCGCCATTCCATAAGGATTGAACCCATCTGTTGTCAGCTGCAGCACGTACATTACGAGCTTCTAAAGCTTTCCCAAGATGAATCACATCAAACCTTCTCCATGCTTCACCATCAGATGGATGTACCAGCTTCTCAGGATTGTATCAACATCCCATGTTTGTGCCATGTCATCTATTTTACGGATTCCTTGGTCATGTAAAGCCATTGGATCCTCGGTATGAACGGAAGGTACCGTAGGATCTTCACGGGGTTGCGAGCTGACTCTTATGACCATCACCAGAGTCTACCTCCACGAACCTAGAGGATCCACACTTTGCACAGTACTTTGCTTCCGCATGCTCTTTCCTAAATAGGATGCATCCCTTCGGACAAGCATGTATCTGCTTATATGGCATCTTAAGTGCACGAAGTAGTTTCTGTGCCTCATATATGCTCTTTGGCAGAATGTGACCATTCGGAAGCAGGCTACCAAAAACTATCAACATAGCATCGAAGGCCTCTCTACACCAACTAAACTAGGACTTTACGACCATTAGGCGTGCAGTGGCATCCAGTTGAGAAACCTTGGTATGCCCGTGAAGGGGTAGTTGTGCCGTAGACAACATGCCGTAATATGCCTTTGCGGTAGCCTCCGGCTCCTCCTCCCTACGTCCTTCATCGAAGTGTGCTTCATCATAGTCATTTAACATGTCTCCTACCCCAGCATCACCATCAAAATCCTCGATGCGTTGTCTCACGACCTCGTCTCTCCCATGATGGGCTTCACCATGGAAGGTCTACCGGGTATAATCTGTTGTAAATCCATTCTTGCAAAGGTATTTACCCATGATCTCTTTTGTTTGTTGCTTCATGTTTGCACAAGTTCTACAGGGACACCAAGTGGTACCTTGGCAAATGCAAGTTGCAAGAAAGCATCGGTCTTCTCAATCCATTCATTGGTCAATGAACCATGACTTGAGCGGCCCGTGTACATCCACCTCATGATCATCCATCCTCTAACATATCGAAGAATAATATAAAAATCATTTGCATCTACCGAGTGCCTATATTGTCTAATAGGTAAAGATAAGTCCTAATCCCACCCAAGGATGTGTAGATGAGTTTAGTTTTCATGCTCTAGTACTGATCGAGACGAATTTCAGCAGATCCCACTGTTCTCCAAATACATGTCCCTACAGGGAGATTGTGTATCCGGAGAACAACAGGAGATCATAATGCCGAAATTCTGTCTCGGATGAGTACTAGAGCATGGAAACTAAACTCATCTACACATCCTCGAGTTGTCCAAAAAACGTGGACAATTCAAAACAGATACGGTTAAAGAAATGCAAGAATCTACATATTTCCAGCTGTATCTTTTTCGAATGGGAGACGCCTAACTAGGTTACGTTATGTACATGTAGCCGGTGGCGACGGCAGCGACACCTGCAAAACAGGGAAGCACGGCTCGATGGCTGGCACACAAGCGATGGCAGGGCTATGCGATGTGACTCTGTTCCTCAGCTCAAAAATGAAGGCTTTGAATGTTGAGCTCACCTTAGGGCTTGTTGGAGCCGGCGCGATACCGAAGGCAGGGTCAGGGCCGGGACCGGTGTGGATCGAAAATTCAACTTGAAACTCGCCACAACTGCTCAGACACAAGATAGACAATTTTTATCATAGCATTCATTGTGGAGTAGTTGTACCCTTCACCTTCATTTTTATTTTGACGACCCTAATAGCAAGCATGCATGATCAACATGTGGTGATCAATCAATATATGGAGACAATATATATACATGCATAACTTGCAGTTCTAATTAACCATAGTACATATTCATTCATTTGTAGTCACTAAAAATACTAACAACTAATAATCTATATACACACAACACTATTATTATATCAATTATCTCTAACTCATAAATTTCCATAATAGTGAATTAATTGAGAAACCACAAAATGTTATCCCCTGCCATCCAATCTCAAAAGACAATATATATAATTGCATAACATGCTGATGAAACCACAAGTTCTGAAAAGTCGTGTAATTCATAGATGTCGGGGCATTATTACCGGAGGCGGTGCGGCGGGGAGGCGGCGGGGGAGGGGGGGCGGCGGGAGTGCGGGGGCCGTGGCGGGGGCACGGCGGTGGGCCGACGGAAGGGCACGAGAGGGCCGTGGCGGTAGGGGGCCGCGGAGGGGGCGACGGCCGGGGGCCCTCGATGCCCCTACTGCCGCCCCCCCCCCTCCCCCGGTCGGGCGCGACGGTGTGGGCTCTCCTCCGAGAGGTCAACTCCCACAATATCACATAACCTCCCAGGAGTTCGGTTATGCGAGAGATAGTACACATACAAGAACTTCATTAATTATTACAAACCGTTAAGATTTTAGTACAAACTTACGATACCAGACTGCAAACTTGTAGGACCAACTAGGCCTAATAGTTACATTACTGATTCCGCGACACTTCCACAGGGATAGTCCGAGTGTAGAGTTGACCTAAAACTCGTACTCTTCCTCCCAGTCCTCCAAGGCACTAGGAGCTTCTTCTCCGACTTCGGGGTTTCCTAAAGATGGGGTATGCAAGACTGAGTAGTGATGCTACTCAACAAGACAAACTAAATCAAGACACAAAAATAGATATGCAGGGTACATTAAAGGGAGTATATGTTATAATCCTAGCCTTATCATGATTTTATGTCCCACCCTTCTTTTGAATAATTTACATTTAAACTTCCACATTTTATGATGGTATTAGCAAATTTCTTATGCCATTAAACTCGATTCACCCATAGACACAACTCCATTGACTGGGAGTACGACGTATTCAAATACATACAACTCTGCAGCGTCTGCTCAGCTTTACCCGAGGATTAACCTTAGTTTGCAAGGCTAAGGGTAACATAGCATTTACATCGCTCAAACTTTTCTTTATGTGTGATAAGACATAAGGGCTGTCTTAATATGGGCACCAACCTAACCAGTGATGGCGCTTGACCCAATATTTTATAGCTGTTTATCACACACTTGCCCTGGCTTGGTAACACCTTAAACTATCTTAACAGATGGTACCAATCTGGTTAGCATTGGCTATTTGTCCGCTGTTTACATAGTTGTTTACCAATAAAACTTCTGCACCATTAAGGTAAGCCTCCAGGGAGATTGGTCAAGGAAATGTATTTGCTAAGCCGGTAAACCGGTCCAGCGGATGGACGCAACTATGTCATTATCCTGGCACAAGAGTTTTATATTTTCTGGCATCAAGCCAAAATCATATTTCTGTCACATGAAATGATATAATTACTATCTTTCTATCAAATTAAATAATAGAACTTTCCCTTCTCATTGCACGAGATAATAAGACTCATCTTTTTACCATGCCTAACATGACAGTGCATAAAATGATAGTACATAAAGTATTAGTCATTCTATTGCATTGTGATTTCATATTTGGTCTAAAATTATTAAGGTGTTGCACATATGATCAAAAGGGGTATTCATAATCACATGAAATGATAGGTTATTACTATTCAATTTAAATAACCAAACCCATGTGATACTTCTAAATAAATACACTATTTAAATCATGACATCTAACTAATTTGGGTTCGACATATGATCAATGATTGTTTGACTTGCCTTCGCGGTCAGCGGTCTCCGACCATTCTTCTCTTTGAACAGCAGCGAGGGCATTCACGTCGGTGATGTGGTCGAGCTCAGTTCCTTTCGTAAACTCGACGTCACGATCTATCGATAGGCGATAAAAGAAATCAAGTGAATAATTCCAAATAAATATCAAATAAATATGGAAATTTAAAAAGGATTTAAAAGATTGTTTTTGGAGTTTTAATAGGAAGATTATTTGTTAAATCCTAAAATTTAAAATTTGGGCTAATAATATAAAAAGAGCCAGAAGAAACATTCAAAAATGTTTAAAAAAGGAAATATGGGTAGATTTGAGGAAAATAGAAGGAATTAGAATTTATAAGATGGGATTTTAGAAGGAGTCAAAGGAGGTCTATTGGTCAAATAAAGGATAAAACAATTTTCTGGATTTATTTTTGGGTCCCCTCTTCTCTCTCTCTCTCTCTCTCTGTCTCTCCTCTGCTTCCTTCCAGAGCTGGCCGCCGGTGGGGTGGAGGTGAACGACGGCGAGGGGCGGCTGGACCTCGGAGACGAGGGGGTCCACCCCCATCCACACAACGCGGCGACCCCATTTTCGAGCTCAGCCGGGCCGGAGGTGCAGCGAGGCTGGCTGGCGGCAGTGAGTAGGCAGCGGCGGCGGCGGTGCTCGACACGACGGCGGTCCGGCAGCGGCGCGGTCAACGCGGCGGGTCTGGGAGTATCCCTGGTATGCAGCGAAGGTAGCTAGGGCAGTATCTTGTCCGGAATGGCGCTGAGGCGGCTTGGCGGCGTGCGCATGGCGGCGGCCAGAGCAGGGGAAACGCGGCGGCTCGCCGGCGGCGGACCTCCGGTGGTAATTTCGCTCGGGAAAGTTGGGGGAAATTAGGCTATTGACCTGTATAATGCAATTATACCTTCAATTTGAGGACAAATCGACCGATGGTGATGAATTTTGGGGAATTGTTCCGGGGGCTATAGCTAGGGTTCTTCGATTTTGGCTTGGTGACAGCAATTGAGGGCACGCAGGTTAGTGCGAATCTCAGAGGAAGGTAGAGGAAGGAGTGGGGAGTAAGAATTGCATGGATATTAGGATTGGTGTGCTCGATTTATAGAGGATTGAGGCGGTGGCGCGCGGTACAGAGGCGGTGGCAGCCAGTCGGTTCGGCAAGGATGAAGCGCGCGATGACGAGGATGCCCTAATCGTGTAGTGGCGCGTGTGCAAGAGCAAGGCGGTGGCCGACGTCGCTCGTTCTTCCGGTGGGCAGTGGCGGCGCCCACCGCTCCGGTAGCCGGAAACAGGGGAGGCCGCGGTCGGCCAGAGCAGGAAGAAGGAAAGAGAAAAGGAAAAAGAAAAAGGAAAAAATAAGGGGAAGGAAAAAATGGGGAAAAATAAAAGGAAATGTGATCTAGGGTTCAAAACTAATTATGCTCAATTATCGGGAATTTTTTTAATAAAGATGTTAAATTGGGATTTTTCAAAAAAAAGACAATGAATTAAAGGAATTAGGATTTTTTAAAATTAAAATAAAGGGAAATAAAATAAAGGATGCAAGAAAATATCAAAGAGAATTCAAACGTTTTGAAATAAGACAAACAGTGAACCTGGCGCAAAAATTTTCTAAGTTAAAATAAATGTTTTTAAAAGTGAGGATTTTAGGGATGTTACATGCGGTGGGGGTGGGGGCGGCATCCAGGGCCGCGATGGCTGGGCGGCGATGGCGGGGCGGGGGGGGGAAGGCCGTGGTGGGGGCGATGCAGTGGCAGTGGCAGTGTGTTCTGTTTCAAGTGGCACCACGATGGGTTAGTTTTAGGGGATATTAAAACACTCTTAGCCAACTGCCCGTGATGTGGCACTCGGCAAAAGACATCCTTTGCCGAGTGCCGACCACGTGCACTCGGCAAAGTTTATTTTTTATTTTCCGCAATTATGAAATTTAAAATATATCTTTTTACATTTTATCGTGTGCTTTTTTGCCGAGTGCTACGCTTGGCAAAAAAACTCTATATTTCATGCATCTAATAATTTAAAAATTATCAAATGGATCCAAAAAATTATCAAAATTTGACATAAACCAATCTATGCTAACTATTTCCTATAGAAAAAGTTTTGAAGTCAAACCCTAATTCGGTCGTCGCTTTGTCTCA
Organism: Oryza australiensis; assembly: GCA_019925245.2. Classification (NCBI taxonomy): domain Eukaryota; kingdom Viridiplantae; phylum Streptophyta; class Magnoliopsida; order Poales; family Poaceae; genus Oryza; species Oryza australiensis. The sequence goes on along the minus strand of JAIFGZ020000016.1, from coordinate 2,651,830 downwards.
AAATCCTACTGATCCTTCTCAACACTTCTAATCTTCTTCGGAAAAGCTTCGGTTTGTGAGCGTCGTACGGAAAAAAATATTTGAAACCTTCTTACTTTTTACCACAGCCTCAACGTGTGATATCATGACATCTTGACAAATTTCATAATTTTTGGAATTTGTTTGCTATTTTTACATTTTTTAAAACCATTCGGTCCACGTTCGTGATCGTGTTTCCTGAAGAAAATTTCGAAATTTATTTTCATTTGCCGAATAAGGCCTCAAACTGGACCAAATAACATCAATACAATTTTTTCACTTATTTTATTCCATTATTTCAATCACTTGCAGTTCAAATTTGACACTTGGCAAAAAATTCCTATAAATACAATAAATCAATGAAATATAGCAAAACATATCGATAAAAATACCAAATTTTAAAATTAAGGACCACATGTTGTATTTGGAGAGAAAAAAAGTTTGGAGGGCGAGAGGAGAAATTATTTTTAAAATTTTGCCGAGTGTCGAGAATAACATTCGGCAAAGATGTTATCTTGCCGAGTGCCGGGGTGAGGCACTTGACAAACAGGCCATTTTGTCGAGTGCCAGGGCGAGACACTCGGCAAACAGGCCATTTTGCCGAGTGTTAGTGTAGGGCACTCGGCAAACTACTATAGAAAACGGTAATGGATTGACAGGTGTTAAAGGTTTGCTGAGTGCCAAATAAAATAAAACACTCGATAAACTTGCTCTTTCCTGTAGTGTGTGTATATCTAACATGTATTTATTTATTATATATATATATTATAATAGAAAAACAAGGTCAAATATATATTTTGGAGACTATATGTCATTTTGTAGAATGTCAAAATTATGAAACCAAAGAGAGAGTATAATATGTTTGTCTACAATGATCGTAAACATAATTAGCTAGCTATTTAAAAATATTTTCACGTTATCACTCTCCTTGCACATTTCCAAACAGTAGCTATAGCTAAATATATAGCGTTTTAATTGTATGTTCATCGATCACGAATTACAATATTTATTATAATATATAATTAAAAAATATAAATAAATATATTTAAAATTGGTAAAAAGAACTTTTGGCGGGAAAAATTCAAAATTGCCATGAATATGACCACACGTGGACAAATTCCACATTTGGGCACATGCCAAAAGTATTTCTTAGCCGATACCACTTAGCCGATAAGCGGCTGGGTTGTGCCACCCGTCTACGAAAATGCTTCTATGCAGGCGGCTGATTGCCCACCTGATGTCTTTAGTTGCAGGTGGTGAAGCTGGCCATCTGCGATAACCCATTTCGTCATGGTAGTGTCCATCCATTTCTTTCTTATCTTCCTTGTATTACAGATTGTTGTTTTAACATGATCATCAGTTTTATATTTATATGTTCAAATAGTCTTTTTTTCTAGTATTTTCTATTTTGCTTCTGTTACCACAAAATTTGTTCAACACATAAAAACGTGAGAAATTTGGTTTGACTTGCAGTTCCTAAAAATCAAGTTTCACGACATGTCATTTGATCCTGATATTGACAACATAGAAAAGCAAATAAATTGGATCAAGGGCCAATCCACCAACATGCCAATATAAAATCATGTGTCCAGCCGATGTCTATAAGGTTTGGCTCAATGGATATATAATCAATAAAAAAATTGAATAATTAAAGCAGAAAAATAAATTATCATTGGCAGAACAAAAAATATATAATCAACTATCAATATTTCTTTATTAAAAATAATCTTGATATATCGACCGAACCAAGACAAGTATAAAAGTATAAAATTGAAGCTAATAAATATTAACCCAACTGGTGATTATACAAAACTGAGCAAGAGTCGATGTGATATTTACATATGATAACAGGATAATTCATCGGCTAGAACTTCGAGAAAACATTGAATAGAATCTATCAAACTTTAAAAAAATCTACTTAGTAAATCAAACATAACATAATAGATCAGACCTAACTGATACAGACCTAACTGAGACAGTACAGGATTAATAATAGCTAATAGATCTAACCACACCGATAGATTTTATGTAAAGTTGATAAAACTTATTTTCTCTCGTTAGAGATCAAATTGATGCAGCCCTGCTAACAAATAAAGAACTCGTCGAGATTGAAAAGTGGTGATACACCAAAGTAGTGTATGAAACTAAATACGACAGCCAATTTTTAAAAACTCAAAGATTATCTATACAATGGGATACACTTTCGAACAGAACCTAATTCAACTGATGGTGTTAATTGCTCCTCTTGAGCCAAGTTTGACCAACGGTTACGTCAAATTTTGCCGTTAACGGCTTAAAAAAGAAAAGTATTTTATAAAACTGATGAGACCATTTGCCGTCTGTATTATCGACCATTTCAACCCTAATGACACGCACCACAGGGTTAGCGATGAAAACAGTACGGAAATCTGTACCGGCTATTGTATAGTTTTGTACTTCGTACCGACTATTTTCTTCCAATTCTGTATTTTTGGAAAATAAAACGGAAATGTCATAGGTTTCTCCAACCATTTTAACGGTATATCCTTTCTCGTAATCCTTTTATCCTAAAATATAATAACTTTTAACACTCAGAATTTATCTGAAAATATAACATTTTCTACACACTACTGCAAATTTTTTTATCTGTGATGATCCATAACATGTCTGAGATTTACGAGCCATCATAACTAAGTCATCTCAAACGGGTCTAATAAGAGACCAACAAAGATATAGTCACATAGACATGTCATATGTGCAGCCCATTACGGATGACATATATCCATGACGGGCCAAATTTACGGCCCGACAAAGATAACAATCTCTAGCTCATGGCCCGATTGAGATAACAATTAGGTCCATCACCGATGAGTGTCGTCGCTGATGGGCTTGAAGTTAGGCCTGACAAAGAAAACTATAATACTTGTCACAGTTGTTAATTTGTTGGTTGTTACAGATATTTATTACACTCTATAAATACCCCAACCAGACAGTGAAGTGGTTATCCCACTGTTCACTGTCTTGGTGGGAGGAGGAAGGGAGCGATCTTTTGTCTTTTTTCCTAGGAAATCAGAAAGGGCAAAGTAATTGAAAAATAGTAGTCATTTCTCATAAATCTAGTAAATACTTACCTATAAAATGTTATTTTAATATTTTTCCATTTTTTTGCAGCTCAGCGATGGATCGAAGTTAGATATATGGGAAATCTGTGTGGCGTTACAGCGAAGAGTATCAAAATGACGTGTTAAATTTTATAAACGCCGCGGAGGAGGATAGGAAAAGAAGAAAGAGCGATTACATGTGTTGTCCATGTGCAGATTGCAAAAATAAGAATATGTTTCGTAGCAGAGTGGACGTACACACTCATCTGATACAACGAGGATTCATGAAGGGGTACACACGTCGGGTGAAACATGGAGAGTAAGAATTAAGCAGTGGTGAAGCTGCAGACAGAAGTGATGCACAAAATCAAGAAGATAAAGATGAACATGACATGTTTGTACCTTCTCCTCTGGGCGGTGAAAGGGTTGATGTGGATCATGATCTGCTGCAAGACATGTTACATGACGTTGAGGACCCAGCCTATAACGAAAGAGATTTCATGAAGTTTAGCAGGTTGCTTAGTGACTCGAAGAAGACTTTATACGTCGGATGCAAGCAAAACACACAAAATTGTCAGCTACCTTGGAGCTAATGAAGCTGAAGACAAGTAGTGGATGGACAGGCAAGAGTTTCACACACCTTTTGAGAATTTTGAAGACCATGCTTCCAGATGAAACACATTGCCCAAGACGACATATGAAGCAAAGCAGGTTTTGTGTCCCCTAGGGTTAGAGGTCCATAAAATTCATGCTTGTCCAAACAACTGCATACTGTATCACAAACAATATGCGAATCTAGATGCTTGTCCTGTCTGCAAGGCTTCTCAATACAAGAGAACAAAAAATGCTGACGAGGGAAAGAAGTCAAAGCGGGGTGGTCTGTCGAAGGCCGTGTGGTACCTACCTATCATCAATCGTTTCAAGAGAATATTTACCAACCCCAATGAAACAGGGTTAGTACGTTGGCGTGTCACAAAGAGAAGGAACGATGGTATGCTAAGACACCCTCACGATTTCATTCAATGGAGGAATATTGATCGAAGATACCCAGTTTCACACCGACCCTAGAAACATGAGAGTATGTTTGTGTACGATGGCATGAATCCTTTTGGAGACATGAGAAGTTCTCATAGCACGTGGCCAATTTTGATTATAAACTATAACCTATCGCCATGCTTGTGCTTCAGAAGGAAATATATTATGTTATGCTTGTTAATCCAAGGACCAAAACAGCCTGGCAATGATATTGATGTGTTCTTGGAGCCTGTTATCGATGACCTTGAGACTCTATGAAAAGAAGGTGTGGAAACTTGGGATGCGTACGGCCAGGAGAACTTCAACACTATGCGTTCTATTGTTCTGCACCCTTAATGACTATCCTGCATTAGGCAATCTTTCTGGACAAACCGTGAAAGGAAAGAAGGTCTGCTCCGACTGTATGGAACATACACGCAGCAGGTGGCTGTAGAAATCCAGAAAGATGGTTCACATGGGTCATAGGAGATGGCTCCCTCTCCAACATGCATTTAGAAGGAAAAAGAAACTTTTCAACGGTAAGAGGGAACTTCAGACTGCACCCAAAGATACGTCCGGAGATGAGGTCCACAACATGGTCAAGGACCTAACTAATGAGTTTGGCAAGAAAAGAAAACGAAGTAAGGCAATAGACAAGGGTGTGTGGAAGAAAATATCCATATTTTGGCGACTTCCTTACTGGAAAGATATCGAGGTCCGTCATTGCATTGATCTGATGCATGTCGAGAAGAATGAGTGTGAGAGTCTGGTAGGGCTACTGCTGAATATTCTCGGGAAGACAAAGGACGGGTTGAATGTGTACCTTAATCTACAGGAGATGAATATTCGCAGTGAACTCCTGCCTGTAACAGATGCAGAGACAGGCAGAGTGTACCTCCCTTCAGCTTGCCACACATTGTCGAAGGATGAGAAGATCACAATGCTATCATGCCTCAGAAATATCAAAGCTCCATTAGGCTATTCAGCAAGGATAAGTAAGTTCGTCAAATTGGACGAGCTAAAACTGGTTGGAATGAAGTCTCACGATTGCCATGTGCTCATCATGCGAATCTTGCCAATTGCTATCAAAGGCATTCTACCACCTAAAGTCCGTCACATGATCCAACGTCTGTGTGCCTTCTTCAATGCAGTTGGTCAGAAGGTTATAGATCCTGAAGACCTAGATGGATTGTAGACTGATATTGTTAATACCCTCTGTCACATGAAGATGTTTCTTCCTCTGTCTTTCTTTGATATCATGACTCATCTTCCTGTACATCTCGTGAAGCAAACAAAATTATGTGGCCCTGCATTTCTAAGATAAATGAATCCGTTCGAGAGGTACATGGGAGTTAAAGTTTTACGTGAGAAACAGAGCAAAACCAGAGGGGAGTATCATTGAAGGTTACACGACCGAAGAGGTTATTGAATTTGCGTTGATTATATGGCCAAGGTCAATCCTATCGGAATACCAGCGTCTCGTCACAAAGGAAGGTTGTCAGGCGCTGGCACAATAGGCAGAAAAAGAGTTGTGCCTGATCGAGCCTCCTATTCGCATGCTCATTTCACTGTGCTCCAACATATGGCAGAAGTTGCCCTATACTTTGAGGAGCATTTAGCGAAAATCCAACAGGAGAACTAGGGGCGATCGGACACGTGGATTAACAGAGAACATAACTCCAAGTTCAACGAATGGTTCAAGAAGCGTATTACAATGTCGATGGATGATTCAACTGAGACAGTACAGTTGTTGGCGATGGGACCGTGTTGGAAGATAGACACATGGCAAGGATACGATATCAACGGTTACACGTTTTACACCATACAACAAGATGACAAAAGCATAGTGCAAAACAATGGAGTCCGTATAGATGCATTCCAGATTTAGTGAATTAAATAATTTATTAAACTTTACTAAATTATTTAGTGAATTATTCATGAAATAAATAAATTATGTAATGGATAAAATATTTTGTATTAAATTTTATTCAGTGAAATGGATAAATTTTGTGTGAAAAATAAATTTAAAAATTATAACAAGCCTTTTGTATAAATTATTTAGTGAATTACCGAAAATAATATTTTATATATTAAATTTAGTTAACATGGAGAATTATGTTGTGAACTAAATAATTTATTGAGCATGGAGAATTATTTAGTGAATTATTCACGGAAATAAATAAATTATACAAGTGGAAAAAATTGTATCGGTGACAGGCTTTATATTATAGACCGATAGGGAAGATTCTCGTGCAAACGGGCTTAAGCTTTGAGCCCGATAGAGATGATTAACGCACTAATCAGGTTTAAACTTAATGCCCATCACCGATGACCTTAATTTCATTCCGACAGAGATGGTTAATTTACTAATCGGGCATCAAGTTCGGGCCCGTCACCGATGAGGTCATTCATGATGGGCCTTATGTCGGGCCCGTTACCGATAAAATTTTTCCATCGGTTGTTGGGTGCCGAACTAGACATCATCTGTGACGGGCTTTATATTAAGCCCGATTGAGATGACTCATCTCAATCGGGCTTCATATAAAGCCCATCACCGATGTGATTCCAAATATGTTCAGATCTATACATTAGTCCCTCACTCTCACTCAAAACCCTAGCATCGTCGCCGTCTCTCGAGCTCGTCGCCACCGTCCCTCGCGCCCTCCCGAGCCCGACGCCGTCGTCCCCAAGCACATTATCGTCGTCCCCGAGAGCCGGCATCGTCCCCGAGCCTCACGCCACGTCTTCTTCACTCGCCGTCATCGAGCGCACCGTCGTCCCTGCTCCAGGTTAGTGTCCATGCATAACCCTAGCCTTTCTTGGTGTGTCATGCGTGTGATTAAATCTGCAGTTGTTGTTCGTCTTTGCTGTCCTTGAGCCCGTCGCCATCCCCAAGCCACCTTCTTCCCTCATCGCCGGCCACCGAGCGTCGTTGTTCGACCCCTCGTCACCACCGAGCGCCGTCGTTCTTTCCTCGTCGCCACTGAGCATTGCCATCTTCTTCCCTCGTCGCCACCAAGCGCCGCCATCTTCTTCCCTCGTCGCCACCGAGCTCCAGGTTAGTCTAGCTCCATCCCCCTCATTTGCCATGTAGTGAATATTTGCAGTGAATCGGCCGGGTTGATGCCATGCATGCTTATATTAGTGAATCTGAGATGAATATGTTAATTCGTGTTGCATGTGTGTATAATGTGAGATGAAGTTATGTTGGTGTTGTGAGATGAATCTTGTCAATGCATGTTGTGAATCTTGTGAATGTTGTGAATCTATGTGTATAACCTTGTGAATGTTGTATGTATGGCACCGATAATTATATAATGGGACTGTTATAATGGGACAATTATATTGATTTGTGTATAAAAAACCTTTTGTATAATGATGTTGTTTTTATATATTTTGGTGTTGTATTTATATGTTGGTATATATTGATGTTAGTTGGAGACCGGACTATTAGTTAGTCTCATAAAAAATAAATTTAAAAGAGAAATGTATTATCTATTCAAAGACAATATTCAGAATACAATATGTATTATCTGTATTATCTCCTCCCTTTCAAAATTATATTCAAAGATTTATTCTCCTCACTTTAAAAAATAAATTTAAATATTCAAATATTGAAAAATAAATTCAAAGATTTATAATCCTCCCTTTCTCATCCCTTTCAAAAATATTTTCAAAAAGTTTGAGAATTTTGACATATGACAACTTATTGAATTTCGTTGTCTCCTCATCTTCTTCTTTCTTTATTTCCAATCCATCTTCTTCTTGATTAAATTAGTTTTTTCATTTTATGATGTTGCAAGCTATTTAGAGGATGTCGCAGAATGATGGAACACCGTCGGCGATAACTAGTGGGTCCACAAGGTCACGGACCCCTAAGAGCGACAATAGAATCCCAAGGGAGAGGTACACCATAACAGAGGTGGACCTCGTAGGAAAGCCGATCGCACCAAAGAACGTGTGCAAGAAATTTAGCTCAATTTGCGGGATAATAGGGAGGCATACCTTCACGATCTTGATTGATAATGTGAAGGACGTGCTGACAGTGGAGAAGGAATCTGCATGGCTGAAGTTCAAGGAGAGCTTCGACTATCCTGCAGCCGACGAGAAAAGGCTAAAGATTATGGCCTTCAAGTCATTTGGAATTGCTTGGAAGAACTTCAAGTTCAGGCTAGTCAACGAGTATACCAACAACCCTAGTGTCGGGGAGCCTTTCGGGGAACACCCCTTCATCATGCAAGAGGTGTGGGAGCAGTTCATCGAGAAAAAAACAAGTGAGGAGGCCCGAGCAAAAGCCGAGGCTTATAGGGCACTCCAGGCTCGAAATGTGCACACGCACCGGCTTGGCACGGGGGGATATGCCAGGAAGCTTGAGATATGGCAGAAAAAGGATGAGGCGTTAGAGGCATCCAACACGTCGCCTCCTTTTGCCGATATCCCGCACCCAAGGGCAAGGAGCTAGGCAAGGACAAGGGCTGTGAAGAACAGCGATGGAACAATCACTTCGTCAAATGCCCAAGACCAACAAGTTTACGAAAATATTGTAAGTGTCTCACCTTAATATATTTTTTTTCTTTACACAAATCATACTATCGATTTATACTGAACTCACTTGTACTGCAGAAAGAGTTGGTTGTCGTGAGACAGACCTCCCAAGAGGCCTACTCTTCTAGACGCGAGGATGACATCCTCACTCAAGCGTTAGGCAACAGCGAACACCATGGACGTACTAGGGGGTTAGCACTTTGGTCCCTTGGAAATATGGATTTCCAGAATACGCGAGACAGTACAAGAAGCGGGCTCTATCAAAGGCGAAAAAAGATGCCCGGCTGGTCAAGAAGATCCGAGAGCAGGTCAAAGCCAAGATAAGCTATGAACTACAGGCGAAGGTGGATGACATTGCTATAAAGATCAGGGAAGAGATATGACAAGAGCAGCAGAATGTCGACCACGCCGTTGTTCCGCGCCGAGATAGTCCTACACAAAGGCGGAGCAGTTGCACATCAACTGAGATGACAGAACCTCAACAATCAGTCCTAGTCGCCGTCGATCAAATAACGGTAAAACTCTCAGCCACAATGCATAACAGTCTTAACAAATCCTTCTAATATATTATGCTTAAAATATGGATGAATCTATCGTAGGAACCGACAAACTGTACGCTATTAGTTAAGGTGATGTCGTCCTTCACTGTTGTGGTGGCCGAGGGACTTGCCTTTAAGCCAACCCCAAATACAAGAGTGCATGGGGCGCAACTGATGGCCGGCACGACGAAAGTGCAAGTTGACACGGTCAAGAACGAATGGGCTCATTTGCCACTGCAGTACCCATCGAACGACGAGATCCTAACCCTAGAAGCTACATATGGAAGTTTTATCCAATGGCCCAAGGAGCTTATTGAAATAAAGTTAACTCCGAGGTCAGCCACTCCACCGAGCACATGACCGCCGCCCCGACCGACACCTGTTCCTTCAGCCCCTCCAGCTCCCGTTGTTCCACAAGGTGAAATGGAGGCCGACAACACGGCTAAATAAATTAATCCCCTATCGCTCAAAAAATTAAGGAATGTGTGTTCCTCTTCTCCGCAAATAACTAACGAAAAACCTGCGGCAAGGGGAAGAGAAAGAGCCCAAGGCAAGGCGAAGCCCTCGTGTCTACAACCAAAGAAACTAGAAATGAGTAATTACGTATCTACGACGTTCACCAATGGCATGCCTTTGGTTGGAGACGACGCCCTATGAACGATGGGCAACGCATGCAGGGAGCTCCACCTATACTACATGGAGAAGACAAGCAAGAGGACGAACAAATAGACTGACATCGTAGGCCATCACGGTAAAAAACCATTTTTTGGGCCTGAAAACTACATCTCCATAGACTTCAAGAACTTGTTCGACCTCTACAGACTACGAGCTGTGGACACAAGTCTACTCAAGTGCTACTTCTTGTAAGTATTCTTGCATTTCTCAATTTTGGTAAAAACAATTCTTATAACACGCTTATAAGAGCGTTTGTCTTATGTGTAGGCTAAGTTGGAAGTGATGCTAGAGAAATGCACCGGAAGTGGTTTTCTTGGATCCACAAACTGTCTCAGTCTTCAATCTAGATCATGATAGGAAGTCCATGGTGGACTACATTTTTGAGAACTTGTTGGCCCAACAATACAAAGAGTACTTTCTCTGCACCTATAATCAATAGTAAGTGTGTATCCTAAATATATGCAATTGCATGATACGCAGTACTTTAGAATTTAACTTTTACTATATTAATGCCACAGTGCCCATTGGATCCTTCTGGTCATTACGCCAAAGTGGAGCATATGCCACTACATAAATTCCAAAATCACTAAGACGTATAACTGGACCCCGATCCAAGAAGCAATCAATGAAGCGTGGGGACCATATGTGGAGAAAGGAGGGCGGCATAACAATTACCAACAAACCCTCATCCACAAAAAGTACATCCCCGTCAAACAACAAGTAGGTGACCAGTGCGGATTCCATGTGTGCTACAACATACGATTCCTATACAACAACAAGTTCAAGACTATGACCGAATTTGAGGTTTGTGATCTCAATTATGATATGTACTAACTACTTCGAATTATATATATATCGATCGACTAATTTTGAACTATGTACATGTAGGAAAATATATCCAAGTCTGCGCCTACCAGCTTTGACGGGATTAGAGAAGAGATAGCGGACAAAGATAGCAGACTTTATAGTCCATGAAATAGTACATCCCATAGGAATGTATACAGTAAAAGTACAGGGTTAAAGTCAAAGACATGAAATAGCAGACTTTTTTGAACATTTTGGAATTAATGTCAAATACATGTAAATATATAACACTTCTGATATTATTAAATTATAATTTTGTCAAATATGTTTTATACTTGCAATATGAAATATGTGAATAATGGATGTGAATAGATGTATGAGAATGTCAGATGTATGTGAATGTATGCGAAATATCTCTGTTTCTATCATTTTTGCAGGGGCATGGCTAGCAAAGGCCTGAGGCTAGCCAAAAAAATATTTTTTTAAAAAAAACTAATCGATGACGGGCTTTAAATTAAGCCCGATGAAGATGTTAGTCATCGGTGACGGGCTTAAGTAAAGCTCGATTGAGATGTTAGTCATCCATGACAGGCATTAAATAAGGCCCCTTTGATATTATATCATCGGTGTCCGGACCCTTATTTGACTAGTTTTGTGGGTCAAACATATCGGTGACGGGCTGTAGTTTAGCCCCGACAAAGATAAGTGCATCGGTGACGGGCCTTTGCCCGACAGAAATGACTTCTCACAACACTGATCTTTGCGTCGTGACGGACGTCATACCCGACACAGATGAGGGTTGCCTCCCGATTGAGATGAGGATAACCGTTATAGTGACACCAACATTTTTTTCCAACTAATCATGACCCTCCACCATTTACTTTTTTCATCTACCTTCACTTCTCAACCAATTACAACCTCCTTCAGAAAGATCGGTTATCGGATGTCTATGTCATGATATCATAGAGTTAGGCATGAATTTTGCTGAATTTAAATTCGTATGGGTTGGTAGGGAGGCAAACTCGGTGGCTCACTGTTGTGCTACGATGGTGTCATATACCGAGCGCATCTTCTTTTGGTTAAGAGTCTATACCAAAGTGGCTAGTGGTCTTAGCTGCTACTGATTGTAATCCTGTCAGTGATTAATAAAGCTCTGTGATGCTAAAGAAACCAATTACAACCTCCTTCCTGGTCTTAAATTCATTCTACACATCTTACGTACGCGCAGGGTGACGCGCCAGCCAAGCGGAGCGGTGCAGATACGCATGCACGGTACATGAGGTGATCACGCGTCCACCCATCGTTTTCCATCCATCGATCGAGACGCATGCAATTAATTAACTTTAATTACCGCGCACGCACGCGTAAGTAAAACCGCAAAAACAAACTTGGTAGATTTTCTCGCGCGCGTTTTCTCCCTCCTTCCCGTTAGAAGATTATCCATCGTTGTTCATATTAATCTCCCCAATGCCATTCCCCCTCAGGTTTTATAATTAATTAATTTATCTTTTAGTGCCAGGCGCGAGGCAGTTACTCTCTCAATCAACCACCCTCGCGCTCGATCGATCATGAGCGCGGCGCCGCCCGACGCCGGCGTGCGTCGCCGGCCGCCGCCGATGACGCTCGCGCTGCCGCACGGGCTGGTGGTCGTCGGAGACGAGGCCGTGCGGCGCGCCGTGGTGGCGAGGCTTGGACTGAAGTACCGAGGTGTACTTGAGCTTAATTAATTAATTTGCTTCCATGGAGATATAGTAGCTACTACTAGTAGTAGCTAGGTTTGCAGACTAATTAATTGCTTGTCATTTTTTGCATAGACGATGACCGGTTTTAACAAATTAATTAACCTATTGTTTGTTGATGGTGATCGATGTGTATATATGCTGCTGGTTGCAGCGACGGTTTGCTCGGATATCAACGCCGCCGTGGAGATGCTGCGTGAGAGAATGAAAGAATTCGACTTCATGGTAGTGTCAGATGAGTTGATTAGATGCTCAAGGCCCGAGATCATGAAATTTTTACGCGAGGAGACAGGGCTGAGGTTACTCGGTATATGTCTTTTTTCGACATAATAACTGTTTTGTGTCGTATGTTAATTAAGGTTTAGGGTTTAAGTTGAACCCTACTTTTTTTCTCTCTCCGCCGGCGGCGTCTTTTGAAGAGATGAGTTCTAAGATATTACATATACTGTTGTGCTATAATTAATCAATCAGGTTGATCTAAGTGTTCCAATTGAGTACGTTAGTGCTCTAGTTTAAACGTTAAGTTTTATAAGCTACTTTGTTAGAGATACTCCCTCCACCATAAATATATATGTAGGAGATTTTATTTGGCTATATTACGACAAACATAAGTTATAAATTATAAGTTATAAGTATGCCAAAATCCTGTCTAGGTAGACAGTCAAATTTTTATGGATACGTATCTATTCTTCTTTTAAAAGCAAGTCTTAAGAGATAAAATGGTTTTAGGGATAAATAAGAATAACTAAGTTTAAAATTTTTAAAAACTAGGCATGAAAGATGGTAAGTGGTGAATTTACCTCACTTTCACCACTAACTCTCTATCTTTTTAAAAATAAAAAAGAACATATAATGTTAGAGGACCCAGATGACAACCACCAACTTTCTTCTACCTTTTAAGAGAAGGAAAAAAATAACAGCGTTAGACTAAAGGACTCATATTGTTGGTAACAAATTTATTTAGAACTTATACTGAAAATAATGATAATAACATGTTAATGATAATTTTTATTAATTAAGATTTCATTGTAACGCGTGGATATGCTAGGATAGGATAAATATAAAGATATATGTCATCCCTCGATTGATCTAGACATGCATTGATGCATACTCACATGATGGTAAAAGTTAGTGAGCCAATTAGTTTTCTAATTGCTATGTGAAAAACATAAATATATTATATATATTTTCTGTGTGATGTGCAAAGTTGCATGCATATATTGTTTTATCGATCATCTATATATACATGCATGGCAATTAACTCTTCTCTTTTTTTTCTTTTTTCCACATACTCGATCCAGTGCTGAGGAATGAGGGAGGCAACGAGTACTGTTTCAAAGTTATGCCCAATTCACGCAAGGAAGAGGAAGGACAACTCGAGCCCGTCAGGCGATCTACCACGAACAGAGAGATTTCACATGCGTCATCCTCTAGGCTGCCGCCGGCGCCGGCGGCATCACGGCACGGTGACAACAACTGCTCGCCGGCGACCATGGCGGCAACGGCGGCGATAGCCTCGTCGGTAAAAGGGGCGACCAACAACCGGAGGAAACGACAGCGCGCCGAAGAGCAATCTGGCCAGCATCGGCAGAGGAAGCGGAGGCTCGTCTGGACCAAAGAGCTGCGCAAGAAGTTCAAGGAAGCATATAACCAGCTCTCGCTGACAGAAAGTAATGAATACTAGCTTTATCTATTATGTCGTATGCATATAACATTATCTGATATCTTGTTAGCACTTTAGGCTAAGATTACATTTATTATATTAAAATATAATACATTCTGTTTTTTTTGCAACTATCTAGAGTTTGGAGCCTACAAAATAGCTACTTAGCTAGTATCTAGTACCAAATCGAAATTAATGTTTATTTAGCACCACTTTGCACGTTTATCACATTCTGTAATTAATAATGAAATAATCTTATTTACCATTCTTTATCTTCGAACTACAATTTATGAAAGCTTTTAAATTTCCAATATCTTATGGATCTATATCTTAAATGTTAGTTTTAATATCCATAATTAAACCCCCATGGCATTCAAATTTCATATTGGTATGCATATTGGTATTTATGCTAAGATTTGAATTCTTATCATTCTCTTTTGATAATGAATATCCAAGACGACTATGAAAAAAATATTAGTATCATAGTTATTTTTTTACATATCCTACTTTCAAATATTTCAAAAAAACATTTGTGAATAAAATTATTTTGATGAATTTAAACTATACACTATTCCATTGAAATTTTTTACATGCTTCCATTTATGACTTAAGTTAAATAATCAAACAAAATAATTGTAATTATCATCTAAACCATCCTAAATCTTGATAGATTGACCCCTAGTTTTTAGAATGTGCTTTAGAAATTTTAGAACATGTATAGCACGACAATTTAAATGGAGGTACCCCCAATTAATTGCATACACAATTATAAGATGGAGCACAATTAGAGGATCAATATATTCAAATTGTACAAATGCCAGTACTTATGATAATTCTTCTTTCATGTGTTATATGTATAGTTTTTAATGATGATATTACCAAATATTAGTCCTTAAATTACATAATTGGTAATTTATAAGGTCGTAAAAAACAACACTTTAAATAAGAGCACCGTGTATATTAAAATGGCTCTAACTATTTTTTAAATATTATTAGTTTATTTTTTCCAGATGATAGTGTTTATAATGATTCTTCCTTCATTGTACCAAATATTAGTGCTTAATAATAAACTATTTCCTATTGTTTGATTAGACCCGGTGCCAACAAAAGTTCTTAAATTGATGAAATCGATGATTGATCCGATGAATGATCCAGAACTAACCCGAGATAACATTGCTAGTTATCTCCAGGTAATTAGATCAAACTTCTCTTCCTAATTAGCAAAAACAATATTCTACTGTTTTTATATTGTTGTGAATTTTTTATGAATTGTTAAATGTCTAACAAACGTTTTGTGGACTGCAGAAACATAAGAATCGTCTTAAACAAGAAGATCAGAATCGTCAGAATCTTCTTAAACAAAAAGACCAACAGTTACCTATTGATGACAATACCAATACCAGTTCTATCCAACAACAGATTATGCATTATGGTAAATATGATAGCATGAACAATCAACCACCAATTCTATCAGAATCCCGCTGCAATGAACATAGTAACAAGCAACCCAAGTTGTTGACAGCCAATTATCATGAGCCTAGAAACATGCATCATCATCACAAAAGCATCATCAATATGCAACCTTCCAATGTAGTGCAGCCTCCTAACTTGACCAGTGCAAAGGAATTTAATATGCCCTTCAACAAGGAAGGAGTGGATGAAACCATATATCAGAGCCAACTAATGGCACATCGAGTTTCTGCAAATCATGTTGTTGCAATAGGTACTTATTTGTATGAATATTTTCATGAATATATATTCCGAGTTATTGAATTCTATATCCATGATATGATCCCATGACATTCCATAATTAGTTTTA
This sequence comes from Oryza australiensis, assembly GCA_019925245.2. NCBI lineage: Eukaryota > Viridiplantae > Streptophyta > Magnoliopsida > Poales > Poaceae > Oryza > Oryza australiensis. The sequence goes on along the minus strand of JAIFGZ020000016.1, from coordinate 2,635,934 downwards.
CAAAACTCTAGTTTCTTTTTACTAATCTGTTGTAGCACAAGCCAGTTGGAAAGTAACGATGACGCAAGATATGTTCTCAAGTACGTCAAGAAACAACACCTGTCGATTCCTCCAATAATACAAATGGCATATCTGAAAATGTAAGTTTTGAAAGAATGATATCATATTTTGCATTTTTTATATTAGAATCTATAGTATTTTACTCTGATTTTGTTTGATTTTTTATTTCATTTGCTAATGTATTTTTACAATCATGTATGTCTTTTGTAGAATAATTACCATGTTGAGAGGAAGAATTCTGGAGCAGATATGATTGGCATCCTTTGACCATGGTTGAGATAGATTCTGGCGTAACCTTTAAGGACCGCAAATTTTGATAGGTGTGGCTATAGATACCTTTGAGTGCTGAAAGTTGCTGGTTCTATCTTTAATATATATATATATATATATATATATATATATATATATATATATTTCATTCTTAGTTGAAGAAATCATATTGCTTATGCTACTTTAGTTAATATTAGTGGTTTCGGGGAGTTTGGCTTAATTCATGCCCAGTTTAAAGTTGTCTGGATAACAAGCTCCTCTAAACAAGGTTGAAACAGGTTCTATTTTATGTAAGAGAGATGATGCTTATGTGAACTCATGTCATAGCATCTGGTTTAGTTCATTTGAATAAAAGTACCATCGATTTAGTTTATATGAATAAAAAAAGTAAAATCTTCCCTATTACTGCTTTCAAGTTTCAATTAGAGGGAAAGGCTTTTGCAGATGGAGAAGGTGCCAGTTCCAACCCATCTTTTATTTGAATAGAAGTAAAATGCTCTGTATCGCTGCTTACAAGTATAGGGAGAGGCTTTTGCAGATGGAGGTATCAGTTTAACAACACAACATGTACAAACTCTACAAAAATATGGTGCATTCAGCGGTCTGATGAAGCACTGAACAAATAGTTGTAAAAAACTGCGGACTGAGGTAAAATATATATATTCAGTTGGCAAGTTCGCTTTTACAATTGTAAGACTGGTGTCGCGTACTATGAACAATATGCCAGTTGGTGGACATGTCAAAGAAAAATTTACATTAAGAAACTGTATTCCAGCATCAAGCCACTAAATTATCTCGTTACTTTACTGCTCTCTACTCTGACGAACATCCCGATAGTCTTAATTGTAGGGCTGGGGACGACGACCACCGACATGGAGATATGTAGGACAAAATTTTAGTCACGACACTCAAGATGCAGCTTGGGCAGCACCAAGTTTGTTAGCACCCTTGTCGATTTTCTTCTTTGTCCCCTTCTTTTCAGATTTCTCCTCTTCTTGGTTCTTCATCACTGGCTTGAACTGTTGAAATATAAACTAAAGTCAGTAAAATCGCCAGATATCTATGTGGGTTGAATGAAGCACATCCATTAGCACAGAATAAACTGTGTGAGAGCTACGTAATATTTATTCAAAGAAACAAATGGATCAGGACCAAGACGAGGACACAGCATGTACATGTCACATGGTAAGAGAGCCCACTAGCTGTAGCCTGATGTTTTGATTCAAAACTGTTCAAACACCGTCACTAAGTGACTAGCTAGGTTTTCATGAAAGACAAAATTGTAAATTTGTAAGGCAGTGCACAAAGGAGAAATCTGTTTCCTGATTTAAAAAAGAGTTATCTGGGTTTGCAACCACAGCACTCTTCTGATTCTCTGTAATGTGCATGCTTTATTCTCTAGAGAAACACTGAAAGGACCAGGCAAGCTTGTGAATCAGAGGGCAGACTAACCTGATAAACAGAATAAATTACATTCCGCCGAATTTGAGCCATCATATCCAAGAAAAGATTATATCCCTCCAGTTTATATTCGATAAGAGGATCTCGTTGAGCGTAACCCCTCAAACCAACAGCTTGTTGCACAAACTTCAATGCCTGCAAGTGTTCCTTCCAGAGCCTATCAATGTTGCTTAGAATAAGGAACCTCTCAGCTTCCTTCATCAAGCCTGGAGCTTGTTTCTCCACAATCTCCTGCCACATAGAAAAAGGAAGTTTGGTGATATGCAACAACGGATTGCATCTTTTAATTCCTACACTCCTAATACAATTGGCAAATAGCACATTTTACTTGTTATTTTCATTTCCATTTGAATAAAAGTGCCGCTGATCTTTGAATTTTAAAAGGTGTATTGAAGTGTTTACAGTGGAGAGCTATTGCTTGTATTCTGGTGAAATTAGTTTTTTGCCTCTTTTCATAATAAATTATTTTACCTGAATTTGATAGGGTAATTTGAATTATATTGCCTGAATTTGATAGGGCAATTTGAATGGTGTGAACTAAATTGAAATGTTGAAACGTTAATTCTCTGTCAAGTGTCAACATTGGTTTGCATTACTGTAAGGCTTAAACTTTACTTGATCTTATAGTTATTCATGCAAAGCATTTCTATTCATGAATACACAGAAACAAACTAACAGCTTTTTGGTAGTATGCTTCACGTCCTCGGGCACGAAGGTACTCTTGCAAATCTTCATAACTTGACGATTTGCCCTCCAATAATTCTGGTGTCAAATCGTCTAATAGATAGCAATACCTAGCAAAAAAGATAATCAGAATGTTACAAAGGAGATACATATGCACAAATACAGTCGATAGATCCCCTGAAATCTTTTTCTGGCCAAATACATTTGTATAAGCATTATCTGAAAACTCACTGTTGAAGTTTAGCTATCAGTTTGCTCAGATCCCAATCTTCTCTCGGGGTATCAGGGCCAATGTTTGCCTACAGATAAGAGAAAAAAGCTTAGAGCAATGAGGCTTACCATTAATGTATTTAGAAGAAAGGTAAACTTCGGCATGTAATGCTTAGGAGCAGCTACCAAACTACATATATAACAATTGTAGCTGGTAAGTGTAACTAACCTCTAAAATGTCATCCATTGTTAATTCAGCATACTCCACAATAAGTGATTCGAGACTATCAGATGCAAGAGCACGTCTTCTTTCTGCATATACTCGATCTCTTTGGCTATTCAATACCTCATCATACTCAAATAATTGCTTTCTGATATCAAAAAAATAGTTCTCAACTTTCCGTTGAGCTTCATCTAGGGCCCTTGTTAGCATCTTCGACTCAATAGGAAGATCTTCAACTCTGAAGGCTTGCATCAAACCCTACATACATCACGGATGGCAATGTTTTCAGACAATTTAGCTTATACTGTTCTATTTCTTGGCTCATTAAATGTTTGAACTAATACTCTTGTATGTCATGCAAAGAATACATGACAAAGAAACAAGCAGTTACTACCGAATCATGCAGTGGTTTTCTACTGTACCAGACACATTCTTGAGACTACTAGTTAGAACAGGTATTGATCAAAAATTAGATTAAGGTGCTGAAGAATTGAGCCAGCTGTTTCGGGTAAGAAGTCCTCCATCCAATTTGTTGGAAGAAGCGAGATGTAAGGACCTGAAATTGGAAGTCTCAACTCTGTAGAGAAGTTCAGAATAATTAGAGTTCGCACAAGGGACGGTTAAGACCAAAGCCAGTACCCAGCAGGCCAGCATTTCATCAAGTTTGCTTAAAGGACTTCCAAGCACTAGGATGCAATGTTGTGGTCACTGTATATGCTTGTTGTCCTTTGTGTTTTGGTGTGTGATTAAACTGTTTAAGTCCCAGTTAATGCTGATGTAATCAAGCTTAAAATGGGTATATATAGCCACTCTAAAAGTATAAATATGATGCCCTGAGATATGTTTCCTCTAGGAATAGGAGTAGCATATCATAGAACCCTAGATTTGGTCTTCTGGCTACCACAAAAAGTTCAATTCTACTCCATTTCAGAGAGATCCATCTCAGTCTTGAGACAACAGCTGAGAAATTACAAACCACATATGGATCAACTATTATTTACTTTCATTATGATGCGTTGGATTTAGCAGTGGATAGATTGTAGCTTCTGATGTTCCACTTTCATGAATTTGGAATATAGTCATCTAAGAGTAGAAACTTCAAATACTGAGAAAGGTTCTTTTGGATGCAATAACATTTGCAGCACTACATATTGATATTGTTGCAATGTCATCCAGAGAGAAGAAATGGAAATAGCGAAGATATAACAAACCTGTATCCTGTCACCTCCAAAAATTCGGAATATATTATCCTCAAGACTAAGAAAGAACCGAGAGCTCCCAGGATCCCCTTGCCTGCCACTTCGACCACGGAGCTATACCAGATAATGCAAACAAATCAAATGGGATGATCCATGGGAAAGTGTCATAAGCAAAAATCCAATCAAAAGTTACTAGATGTTCTGGTGTTCAAAGAAATCAATATTAGTAATGAAGTGCACCATCTCTAAATGTAGGGAACTGTGAGATTTATCAGCATTTTCGAAGTTTGACCATGATCATAAGCAAAAGTACAGAAAGAGCCTGTGTCAAAGGCAGACTTTTGCAATTTGCATGTAAACAATGATAGCTCAATTGGTATATTACCTGATTGTCAATTCTGCGAGATTCATGACGTTCTGTTCCAACTACATGAAGTCCACCTGCTGAAATGACCTGAACAAATGACAACAATACCATGATTTCTGTGCACTTCAATAACAATGGATAAATATTTAAATATCCTTTTCATTGTGCATTATAACCTTCTTCTTTTCCTCCTCTGTGTAAACCTTATATTCATCCACTATCTTCATGAATGCACTTCTCAGATTTGCAATTACTTCATCACGAGTTGGTCCCTGAGATACAAAGAAACACAGTTAAGCTTCCTGCATTCATTTTTTTTCTCTCTGTGTCTGTGGGTTGTTGTGGTGGGAGAACCATGGGGCTAGGATGTATGGTAGGTACCTATACTATGAGCTGGGTCAAACTGCTGTCTTTGCACCCAAAATACTAATCCAGTCTACTCAAACTTACTCCATTAGAGCGATACAGCATTCCAGGCATGCGCAAGCTCCTGACTCAGAAATGTCTCTATACTCGTCTCATGCATAGGGTTGCTCCCCTGCTCAGTAGTTCTCGTGAATCGTGATTTACTCACACCACCATGTGCCATCCTCAAGAAGAGTAGTGCCACTGGAGTTTGGAGGGGCGCAGGCTGCCACTACCAACAGGGCCATGACCAACAACAGTGCATGCGCCGAGCCACTGTTCTTGGGTGGATAGGAACCTATTATACCTATGTGAAGTGTGAATTTAGGCTGTACTCTTAAATGATTGATTGACTGACTGTTTGGTTACAGTTTTCCAGCAGAAACTTTTTTTCCTATAACTTCATGATAAAGCCATGCTGACATAATATATCATTTTCCAAAATATTTGGCCGATGTAAGTTGCGACTCTTCTTCGATATTTCATGATTTCCCTAAACTAGTGCGAATGTCGTACTGACAATTAATATATTCGTCCATTCACTTTTAGCACAAACTATTCATGCTTTAATTTTGATACAACGACCTTTGCGTTTTTTTTTCACACAGCAACTGTACCTGGCTTCCAGGAACGAAGCAAAAATTCACCAGTGCTCATTGCCATGTGTGTACCATCTATCCAAGCCATTGGTGTGCTTTTTTTACGTGTGTGCACCTTGTTGTATAAAGTTGTTATCATCTCATTCATAGGGATTTTTCCTTCTCTTTTGCAATCATACTGGATGTTTCAGTTAGTTTTATATGGCTTCACTCTAATGTTTGTCCCTGTATGTAGTTAGTCGACGCCTTGTTTGCTATTACAGCAAACTTTGGAAGTATATCTCCAAATTCCACTTAGTATAGATCCTCTATTTTATGGTATGGTGCAAACAGTTTGTTATCATTCTGTTTTGAGCCAACATCCTCGGGACTCCCCTATTCTTGGTGAGAATGACTACTCCAACAGTTCTCAATGTTCGGATAAGAAAACTTTCATGAAATCCTAATACACCCAGAAGGAAGCAGAGTGAGTAGGAGACCAGCAAGAGCCCTTAATACAGATATTAATACTATCAAGAGTGCTCATTCCCTTGGAACCAAATCAACAGTGTCTTATTTCTATCTATTCTTTAAATAACTATACTAAAAACTAAGAAAACTTTTTTGCATGATTCAAATGAAAAATCTTTCTCAACGATTTCTCCTCTACTACTTCTACTAACAAGAGTAGACGTGCAAAATTTATGTTTGTTCCTGAAGGGAAAACCATTCGAGTTGTTCCTGAATAGCTTCCTTCAAAAGGATTTCCGCTTCCTCGGTTCCCTTGGAACTAAATCTACTTTGTTTCAGAAACAGCACTGCCGCTGGCAAATGTTAAGAGGGTCACAGTGCAAGGTGTGCCACATAAATGCGTAAATATTGCCTGACACTGACGTAAGTATAGCTTGGGTAAAATAAAAGTTAAAATAAGTTGCTGAAACTTTGCAGTGTTGAAAAAAATAGCCACTCCAAATTCCAAAATAGAAGTGTTAAATATTCATATATATTGTCACAGCAATGTTGAGTACATTTATTCTAAAAATCTTAAAATAGTCTCAGCTTGAACTCCCACTAGGTCATTGGAAACATTTTCTGGTTGACCCGTAATTGGTAGAAATAAACCTTAGGAACAGAAACCTATGAAAAATCATGCCAAACAAGCTATCTTTCAGTTTTCTCGTAAAGATTAAAATAACATCTCATGAGACATGACCAACTATGATAAAGTGACCGACAGTTAAAATGGAGATCCAAGTCGTTTTACTTCAAAAGCCATACCTTCTCACATGAGTAGGAGAGCCGCTCTTCAGCTTCTAGCTCAGTCAATGATTTTTCTCCCCAGGCTTTGACAGCCACTTCAACTGCATCTTTAACATATGATAGTGCGTCTTTTGAAAGTTCACATGGAAACAAACTTTCATTTGTCTGAGAAAGGGGGCAGATGAAATAAGTTAAAGCACCATCAATTTTATCACAACTAAAATCATAGCCCAACTATCTGAAGAATAAAGCCCAAAATCGTAATTCGCATTAATTCACATAACAGGTGAACAATTAGAGATATAGTTCATTATCTACCTTCCATGTCTTCTTAGGTGAGGCCTGCTTTTTAGATATAATGACACCATCCAATGGATCAACAACTCTGCAACATGATGCCAGAATCAGAAGTAAATATAAGCAGTGTTGCGAACACGTTGAGAACAGTACAGTTCAGTACTAGAAAACAATGGTCACATTAGGTGTATTGGCAGAATCAAATGAATGAAATCCAAAGAAGTATAGTGTCAACATGCCATTTCTAGGAAAGTTCGTCAAGATAGGAGGTAGGTCCATTGCATCTTCCAACTCATTCAAGTGGGTGAAATCAATCTGGAGGTTGTGTTAAAACTAATAAAAATCAGAAGAATTGCAATCACTTTAAGGTTCAATGGGTATGGGTATGTTGGCAGGTGAGCAGGTCACAGTAAGTCACTGTAAAACATCACAAAAGGTCTTACCAGTTGTCACAACATGGTTTCTCTGGTGGTTACATATATGTTGAAATCTTGTTATAATGCCTCTGGTAATATGCCACATTTATATGTTGAAATCCAGTTAATTCACGTCATTCTAGTTATATTTATTTTTTGGGGGGACTAATGCAAGCAACAGGCATGCAAATAAAGAACTGAATCAGTACCGTATCAAATGTGTTGTTTTCCTTAGAAAACAGCCAGGAGCAGCATATCTGGTGTCATTTGAAATTCTGACAATAAAATTAAATACCTTGGCATAAGCATCTCACGCAGCTTCAACCTTGCCATGAATTCTGCATTTCCTCCAAGAATAATATCAGTACCACGTCCTGCCATATTGGTGGCAATTGTCACTGCACCAAGGCGCCCACTCTGAGCTACAATTTCTGCCTCCCTCTCTACGTTCTCTGGTTTAGCATTGAGGACCTACAGTACAAATTTCAAAGTAAATTAAGACAATTTTCAACTTGTTAGGAAATGAAAACATGAGCTTGTGACTTCCAAAGTTTCAAGCACATAATCAGAAGGCTAGCATAAAATGCTTTTCAGATAGTTCCTTTTTCTATTGCAGTTAAGCTGTATTCTTGAGATGGTATAGAAGAGGCTTCCACAAAGAGACAAGGAACATGCAGATGCATAGAATATAGAGAGAGTGAGGGGTTAACTGATTTCTATTCCTGTGCATGTTTGTGGGTGGGTGTTGGGGGCGGCAGGGGTGGGGGTGGGGGGGGGGGAAGGGGGTCACACTTGGATTGGAAGAGACAAATTTTGATTCATTGCTTAACCCAAATGACAGTACAATTCATCCTTATATAGATGGAGGGAGGTCCCAATCTAATCCAATAGACTCTAATCAACCAAGCTAACATACTGTGTACCATGATTGGTACTGGGTACTGGGTTGCCTTGATCCTTGGCCTCTCGGCTCAATGCTCATGATAGCATGTGCACTGTACTACTGTTCACAGAACAGTATCGCAGCCCATAGCATGTCATCCATCCCCTTCCTACTAAAGATGGATCTATTCGATATCTTGCATTGAAGGTTTGAGCTCAAGATAGAATGAGTTTATTCATCTTCTCCAGCTGCAACTCGAGCACTAATTTATCATGGGGAAACAAATGGAGTGGGTGCTAAATAACCTGCAGATGGAATGCAAGTAGCAAAAGGTTGCCCTGAAACTTCAACCAAGCTACACAATGCACGAAGAAATGAACTCTCTTTTTTTGTGGGGGTGGGGGAGTATGAGAATGCAGATTCCATTACCATGGAAATTCTTTTAGTTAAGATCAGCATTCTTGTTATAGCATTGCACTAAAAGGAAACTAACTGAATATTTACTGTTAATGAAGTTAACAGGAACAGGCATACCTCATGAGGAATCCCTGCTTCATGCAATTGTTCTGATAAGGTTTCACTTTGTTCAACACTAGTTGTACCAACAAGCACAGGGCGACCAACTTTGTTCATTCTTGATATCTCCACGACAGCAGCTCGCCATTTTCCATTTGTTGCTCTGAAAACAACATCCGATTCATCCTGCACAGGAAGAGGTGAAATCAACTTTTGTCACAGAAAGGGGTTGCGGTAGTTGAATTGAAAGGACATCTCTTTCACAACTATTATGAATTAAAACACGCACAGAGGAAAAAGGCAGGCACCTTTCGTATCATTGGCTTGTTTGTTGGAACAACGGTAACTTTTAGTTTATATATGCTTTCAAACTCCTGGCTTTCCGTAGCAGCAGTTCCAGTCATGCCACATAGTTTCGGAAACTGTCACAGGATGAAATCAGTTCCCTTAGAAAACAACAAACAGAAAATATTAAAAATAAAGGGGAGATTTACCATTAAGAAACAAAATGATCAACAATGGTTAGTACTCCATTAGTTCCAAAAAGACTTGATGTCTAGCATACAAAATTTGTCCCAAAAAGAGTTGATTTCTAGCCTCTTAGCTACCCTCGGTCCACAAATCAAGCAGTTTTATCACCTCAATACCCCTTACCTACACCTTACCCACTACCTGGCAATAATACTTTCCTATTAATGAGGTGCACGATGATCTCCTCACTACTAAACTTTCTTGGAATTGCTAGAAATCAAGTCTTTTTGGGACAGATGGAGTAGCTATTTCAGTTCACCTTGTATCTCAATTATATTAAAGAACTTAATAGCGGTGTTGGTGGAGTCTGCCATCCCACCACAACCCCTAGAGTTGGCATGATCTTTTAAGGGTGGACAATTAGATCATTTGTGCAAGTGTGACTTGGCAATCTGTGAATTGTTGTTCACTTACACGTTATGTAAATTGTTCCACAAGTATTTTGCTAGTAACAACGGGTATGATCGGATGCTTGCCACTTTACATATTATACAATCATGTGTGAGTAGCCTTCCAACATTGGAAAAAATTGTCACTTGCCTGTAGAAAGAAGTTCTGATAACTTATTGACGCAAGGGTAATTGTTTCATTTTGTATAGGTACACCTTCTTTAGCTTCAATTGCTTGGTGAAGACCATCACTCCATCTTCTGCCCTGCCAAAAAGTAACATCTGAAAAGTGAAAACTAAACTAAGATAGATATTGAACAAAAAGATAACCATGACTGCACAAATAATGAAAAAGGATGCAACTTTTAACATCATATACTCACAAATTTGGATGAAGATAACTGGGCTGGGACTTAGATCAAGTTTAAACTAAATTCTAATCCAACTCCCAAACAGAACCAAGCTTTTAAAATAGAATGATTTGCACAAATAGTGTGGACCCACACAAACAACCATGTAGATCATCCAGTAAGTTAATGATTTGGACCACATATGCCACTATTAAATAGCATTCTCGAACTACAACTTTAACAACATTAAAGGACAGAATATGGAGTAAAAATATCCAATAGCTACAGATTAGTCTAATCCCTCATTGAACTTATATTTTGAAACCACACATCCCATGACAATGGGTTTATCACATAATGGAGGGAGTAAACATTCTATGTCAAATAGCTGTCAAATAGTTGTTGAGAATCAGAAGTAAAGCATGCATGCAGTAGCAAAGAGGCAACAGAATTAATTATTTTTTTCAGCTTTGTGGATCAGTTAATGTTTCACAATGTTGATAACAATGATGCAACACTTACTGGCATTACTCGACCTGTGAACTCATCCACAATAAGCACTTCCTTGCTACGAACAATATAATTCACATCTTTAAGGAAGAGCTCCTTAGCTTTGATTGCATTCAGAACATATGAAGCCCACTGTTCACGAGGATCGTATAGGTCATTTATGTCGAGTATTTCTTCCGCACCCGCATAGCCTTCTTCTGTAAGTAAAACATTTCTCTGCTTTTCATCAACCTGAAGAAAATCATTTATAAGATCACAATTAGCATTTAGCTGGTGTTCTTTCTGGAAATGTTAAACAAAAGTTTTTCCCTCGTATCTTGATCACTTGCAGTTTTTCGTTATTTTGTAATCCCCAGGGTATGATACCCTTTAGCTTCACAGTGACAAGACATTTTCTCATTACTTTGGCTCTTTCATTTTCCATTTGTATAGGCATTACGATCGTTGGATTTCAAAGACATGGGCTTCATTTTTTAGCTTCTTATTACCTGCAGAAGTCCCACTGCCATTAGCACCTTTTTTAGTACTCCTTGAGCTAATCTCTCATTGTTTTCGTGCATTAAGCTCAGGAATATGTTTATTTGCTAATATGATGGCCAGTCATAGTTCAGTAAAGATTTTAAGTGGGTTTGCTTGGACTGTTATTTCTGAATAATATTTTATATTTCATAGGAGATCTTGGTAAAGCAGACAAATTATGAATAAACACAATGTGCCTAAGAGTAATCATACTCTATGAGCAATATAACATCATGATATACTCACATTCTAAAAATGCCCTAAGATATTAGCACAAGCATATTTCATAATGGGTGCAACATAGAAAATATGCTACATGACATGATCTAAACCGATGTTACATGATCTATCTACAGAAGATTATACAACAAAAGATGATTCCACAGGAACAAAAGTAGTTCATTGCTCACAGTGTAATGAATATCTTGTTCAAAAACTTCAGCTATTTTTGCTGCTTTGTAATACCGATCACTTGGCTTTTCAGCAAGGCCTGATATTATAAGTGGTGTTCTTGCTTCATCAATGAGAATGGAATCAACTTCATCTATCACACAATAGTTAAAGTTCCTCAGGACAAGCTCATCAACAGTCTGAAAAAAATTTGAATCAGTTAGCAGAATCTGTGAATCTGTTATCACTGCACTCCTTCACCTATGGACAGGGAGAGGGAAATGTGATTGTGACACTTGAAAGATGAATGTACCCAATCTGACATTAACAAATAATTTCTATCAACGAAAACAGCATACCATTGCAAGGTTATCTCTTAGATAATCGAAACCAAGCTCACTGTTTGTAACATAAGTAATATCACACAAATAATTTTCCCTCCTTTGCTCAGGTGTCATGTTTTCTGTCAAAATAAAAAGCAAATGTTCAACAAACCATCACAAGAAAACAGAGAATAGTTAATGAAACCAAAGAAACACAAAATTCAAAGAGTGAGTGCTAGTCAGGCCTGTGAAGCTATTGCTTCGTAGTGCCTGATACAAGCTAATTTGCTTTGACAGTAGGACAAGTTAAACGTCCTTCTTAGTTGTCAAGCTTCTGTGGATCAAAAATCAGGTCCCTTGGGCTTCCATAATTCAATTTATTCAAATACATATCAGTATTATTATCTTCACGAAAATTTCGTACACTAGTACTCAGGCAGGGAAGTAATCCTTAATCATATTTGAAGTTTTGAGGCGGGTGTTAAACAAAACTTTCAATTAGGAGATGGCACAAAAAACAACAATGAACAAAACGATTTGATGACATACGTTGAATTAGGCCAACCTGCAGTCCTAGAAATCGGGGAACCTGACCAACCCATTCGCAATCACGTCTTGCAAGATAATCATTTACAGTTACAACATGCACCCCTTTTCCACTCAAAGCATTTAAGAAAGCTGGTAGAATGGCCACAAGGGTCTTCCCTTCTCCAGTTTTCATTTCTGCAATCTCCCCCTTGTGCAGAACCATTCCACCAATCAATTGTACATCAAAGGGACGAAGGCCCAAAACTCTCTTGGAAGCTTCCCTCACAACTGCAAATGCTTCCTGCAATAGCCAGCAAAGCAGTAAGAAACAAACTTAAGGTTGATTAATCTAAATATATAACAGAATTAGCTTTTCTACGGTATTAAAAAATCTGAATAAGTCCATTTCACACCACTCAACTTTGAAACAGAAGTTCATTAGACGTCCTGACCTGAAAAGGTAGTTTATTTAACACCCTAAACTTAAAAAAAAGGTCAATTTATACATTCAGCAAGTTTGAGAGGGTAGTTTTGCTGACAGGCATCACAACTCAAGGTGGCTGCTATTGCCATTTGGGTTGTCTTTTCATTGTTATTTTTTCTATGGAAACCCACCTTAAGGATGTCGTTTTTCTTTTCTTGATGCAATATAATTTCTTTTGTTCACGCACAAATTTCAAATATTTTAAGTTTAGGTCATCTTTTTCCTGTTCAACTTGATGTAGTACACCCTAGTCCAAGTCATCGCATAATCCGATGGTACAGAATAAACATGAACATAACATTTATATAAATATATGTTTGTCACTTCAAAGAAAATCAATAAAAAAGATATTTGATGAAAAAATAAAAAGTAACAAAATTAAGTCAAGGAACAGGTCTGAACATTGAACATGAATCACATTTCATCTTACAGCTGCAACAACTTAGCTGCTGTTAGTTAACATATATATATAGAACATGCAAATTGTTCAAGTGATATTGCTTAGCACTATCCTTAAAGTCTTAAACAACATATGAACTTTTTATTAGCTGAACACTTGTTTTTTTTCCTTTGTGGAAATCACTGGCCTCATTCTCTGTATATAGGTTTTATCTGTCCCCTGATCTCATGCTTCTTCTCCAAGGAGAGTTACAAGGTGCGAAAGGAGTTCTGTACTACTCATACTATACACATTTAGTTAATGATCATCTAGATTCTAGAAGTTGAACTCCACAGCCACCTTTGTTCCCATTGTTACTGGATGTTCAGAGATCATCTTGGTTTTTTTTCGAGCCACAACAGTTAGTATTGCAGCATGCTACTAACGAAAAGGACCACAAAATTTACGGTTAATATTGACTAAAATCTTGAAACCGCAGGTGGAAATGTAGGATTTATTATCGTGCCGTGTACTCACGGGCAGGAGGGAATCGAGGGACTCCCCGGCGCGCGCGCGCTCCTGCAGCTTGGCGGTGCGGGCGCGGAGGTCGGCGTCGGAGAGCGCGGAGACCTCGGGCTCCATGGAGTTGACGAGCCGCACGGTGTCGGCGTACCTCTTCCTCGCCGCCTCCCCGTCGTCGCCGCCGGCCCCGCCGAACATGCCGCCCAGCAGGCCCCCCAGCCCCGCGCGCGCAGCGACGCGGCCCCACCACCCCGCCGACGCGAACTCCGGAGGCTCCGTCGTCCCGGCTGGAGGCGGCCGCCGCAGACACCACCGAGAGGATGCGGGGCCGCGGAAGAAGAGGAGGAAGAAGAAGCGTGAGAAGACGGGTGGGGGAAGCGCAGGGCGGCGGCTGGAGGGGCCATGGCCATCGCTGCTGCCGCTGCCGCGGTGGAGTGGTTCGGCGCTTCGTGTGGCCTAGTGGAGTGAGGCGCGCATGGCCAGAGGCAGCCGCGAGCTCGGGGTGGAGGGAAGAGGACGCGCAATGGCTACGGGTGGTCGGATCGGGTGGAGAGCGAGGGGGAGGCAGAAGGATAAGGAGATCGGCCCGTTTGAGCTGGGTGGGCCTGGGCATTCGTGGAGGGCCGGACCGGGCCGGGCTCCTTTGTATAATAACCTGGCAGATGTAGGCCTCCCTTCGACCGGCCGGGATCCTTTTATTTTGCTTCTCTCATCTTTTGCTTCCTAATTGAATCACATCTTTTAACTACAAAATCGGGTATAATGCATCTCTCATCTTTGAAAACCGGTATAAATCGACGACTCAATGGTTTTGGAAAGCGGTTTGTGCAAGCAGCGCCCACATGTTAATGAGATATGATAAAACATATGCGATGGGCCTCACATGTCAATTCATTTTCTCCTTCCCCACCCATCTCTCTTGTCTCCCTCTCTGTCGTCACGTTCTTCTCTGGGGAGGGTGCGCTGGCGTTGGTGCTCGTCAAGCCTGCATGTGGCGTGTGAGTGCAACGACGTGGACCATGTAATTTGTTGCGCTTATGGACGACATAGGTGACGGTGTAAGAGTCGTTGTTGTTGTCCTTAACTGCACCGTCGATGTCGTCGTCGCCAAGGCCAGCTGCAAAAGAGACGCGGATGTGGACGCGCGTACCGTTGGTTGGGACCCTATGCAAGTCCTAGTCCTTGGAGACAACGATTAAGGTGGCAAGGGCACCGCGGAATCGGCGGTGATGCGGGCGCGACGAGAGAGGACTTGGAGGGTCGACTAGATAGGTAGGGGTGGGCATTCGGTTTAAATCGACGCTTTGGTTCGGTTGTTTTTCCTATGCATAATTCAGTTTGGCATAAAGTAACAACCGACCGGTTCTCGTAAATATTGAAAACCGCAAAATTCGGTTTGGTATTTTCGGTTTGGTTTTCTATTTTTACCCAAAAAGCGAAGAAACTCTGCATCGTCGGCGCGGGCGCGAGCGGAGGCGTGGGCGGCACGCGTGGGGTTGGGGCGGAGGCCTCATGGCGGCGCGGCGCGCCGGCAGTTGGGGCGAAGAAAGGCTAGGGTTTGACGGTTTGTGAACTGTTCGGTCTTTTTGGCCGACCGGCTAGGGTTTCTCAATTGTTCGTTTTTTTTGTTGTTCGGTTTGCAGATGTCAAAAACCAAATCCGAACCGAATTACTCGGTTTATGCAACTTCACGAACCGAAAACAAAACCAAAATCGAAAAACCACAGACTTCGGTTTGGTTCAGTGCGGTTCGGTTTTTTCCAGTTTTCGGTTTAAAAAGTGCCCACCCCTATAGATAGGGAGGGGCATGGGGGTTGTCGTTAGGGCTGGATAACGAGCCGACTCGGCTTGGCTCGCTCTAGCTCGTTAGTATAACGAGCTGGCTCGGCTCAGCTCGTTATACTAACGAGCCAGGAGGCCGGCTCGGCTCGGCTCGTGAGCCGGCTCGAGCCAGCTCGGTTAGCTTGCGAGCCATTTCAATATAGTGTTATTTGTGTACAAATAACATGTTCATTTCTTCCTAAGTCCATCAAACATGCAAATATAAAACAAAAAAGTAAAAGTGACATATTAAGTCCATAATTAACATAATAACACTTGTGCATCGATAATCATCAATGCAAATGCAAATGCAAATGCAATGATGTAATTAGACTAGATATCATTACTATTACAATCAAAATCATTAGGTCCATATTGACCATCACAAAATCATAAAAGTTATTGACTTATTGCCACATCATAAAAGCTTTTTCATGGTCCATGGCCCTACTTTGTAAATTGTATCGGCTCGTTGAGGTCATGAGCAGCTCGTGAGCCGAGCCGAGCTGAGCCGAGCCAACCACGAGCCTAGCGAGCTAACGAGCCACGAGTTTTTTGTCCACCCCTAATTGTCGTAGTCGTTGTTGGAGTCAGCGTCCTGGGAGGCTTCGGTCGTGGAAGAAGGGCTGTGGAGGTTGTCATCTTGGTCGAGGTCTGTGGCTCTTCTGGACGCGACCTGCACATGTTTGTATCCGCATTCACAGAGCACTTCAGCTGCTTAGAGTCTTAGATGCCCATCTTGATCTGCATCGGCATAAGCTGGAAAGGGCACGACAAAGGATGGCCGATAGGAAGGCGAAGGCTGACCTTGAAGCCATGATCGAGGCTAATCGGCAATGCGTCATTGTCGAAAAAGCCAAGCTAGATGATCTAATTACCGAGCCATCTACCACTGAATCCAACATTGATCGGCTAAAGAAACGACAAGCCGAACTGACCGCCGAGTTGGAAAAATGCAAAGTTGAGCTGGCTTCCGAAGAGCAAAAGCTAGCCGATCTCCCAAGGGCCACTGAAGAGCAAAGGGCCAGGTTGACATCCTCCATACAATACTTAGGAGACTTGAGGAATTCGCTGAAGACGGTTCCAGGAACTGATGCAGCCGACGCCAAAACAATAAACAAGATTGAGCAAATCAAACAAAAGGCGATATCGGCCATCAATGATCTAACCGGAAACTGAGCCGATTTGTAATAGAGCTAGGACTTCTAACTCATAACACTTGTAACATATTCTTTTGTGTCGGCGAACTTTGCAAACTCCAACTTCATGCCTTGTAATATATCCTTTTGCCGATTTCTGCAACCTATCTTGTCTTGAAAAATTTCAAAGTCCTCAAAAATTTTCGCTTATGTATGTATTATATATATATATATGCCCCCTTAATTTTACAATGTCGACCGATCATTGATAAAATTATAATTCAAGGACGACACAACACAAGATCGGCCATCATACATCGACAGAAACAGAACCGATTGTGACAAGAATAAAATGACTAAGGACGATACAATTTATATCGGTCATCACATATCGGCGGAGCACAACCGATTATAGTAAATTTGAAGAGACTAAGGGCGATATGTATCATATCGGCCATCAAAAGGCGATGTAAACACATTGGCTACCATGTATCGGCTTAATACAGCCGAATCATGAGTTGATACATATACTAGGATAATATTTCTCAAGTACTTCCCATTTAAAGCCCTTCCAAATACCTCCATTGAGTCCTTCTAGCATGTAAGCTCACTTGGAAACGTATTTGTGGATCTTAAAAGACCCTTCCCAGTTAGGTGACTATTTGCCAAATTTATTATCTCTTATACCAATTGGCAAAAAATTAATTTCCAGACTAGCTCGCCGTCTGAAAATGATTTAGGCACAACTTTCTTGTTATAATGACGAGCAACCCTCTCTTTATCCCTGGTCACCTTTTCCAAAGCACGCATCTTGGACAAAACATTATGATTCATCCACCATTAGATTGTGATAATTATCGGCTGTCAACTCGTCTTGTAATTCAATCCTTCTTGAGCCGATGATACTTTCCTATGGAAGTACGGCTTCATGCCATATACCAAATTGTAAGGAGGCACTTGGATTGATACATGACAAGCCATCCGATAGGACCACAATGCTTCGGCCAATCGGCTATGCCATTGCTTTGGATATTCAGAGATCTTCCTCTTTATCAACTTGATCAAACTCTTGTTGGATGCTTCCACTTGCCTATTAGACTGTGCATAATATGGTGAAGAATTCAACAGTTTAATCCTCATGCTTTCTACAAACTGGACAAACTCATCTGAGACAAAGATAGATCCCTGATCGATTGTAATTGTTTGTGGAACGCCGAATCGGTAGATAATGTGTTCTTTGACAAACTCAATTGCATCCCCAGAATCAACTTTCTTCAAAGGAATGGCCTCCACCCACTTTGTAAAACAATCGGTTGCCACCAATATGAACTTGTGTCCTTTACTCGAGGGTGGATTAATCTGGCCGATCATATCAATTTCTCATGCTCTGAACGGCCAAGGCTTAATAATAGGGTTCATAGCCGACACTGGTGCTCTCTGAATTGCTCCAAATCTTTTACAATCTTGACAACCCTTGTAATTTTGAAACAATCTTCCAACATTGTTGGCCAAAAATACCCAGCTCTCCAAAGTAACCATTTCATCTTATGAGCTGATTGATGCGTACCACAAATGCCTTCATGCACTTCTCCCATTACAACTTTTGCTTGATCAACACTCAAACATTTAAGTAGCACTCCATCAATCGTCCGACAATAGAGATCATCATCGAGCAAAACATATCTCAAAGCCTTGTAACACAATTTCCTTGAAGCCGATTGGGAAGGATTCTGCAAATAACTAAAAACATCATTCCTCCAATCGTCGGTTGTGATCGTTGCAACTTCAACTTCAATATCTTTAGTCAACGGCTTGTAGCCTGATGCCCCTTAAGCCAAGTCATTTACTTCAACGTTCTGCTCTCGAGGGATATGTTTGAAAGTTACTAGCCGAAAACCATCCATCAATTCTCAACACTTTTGATTGTAGATCATCAGTGTGTCATTCTTGCATTCATATTCTCCTGCTAAATGGCTGATGACCAACAAGGAATCACCCATAATGTCCACAACATCGGCTTCAACCTCTTTCAAAAGTTGTAAACCCTTAAGGACTGCTTCGTATTCAGCTTAATTATTTGTAGCGTAAGGCGCAATAGTATAAGCAAAATCAAAACTTGCCCTCCTGGGTGATATGATAACCAAGCTGATGCTACAGCCATGAGTGCAAACTGATCCATCAAAAAACGATGTCCAAGGCACCATGTCGATCGAGCCAATTGAATCATCTCGGTGTTCAACAATGAAATTGGCTATAGCTTGACCCTTAACTGCCTTGGGTGCTTGATATCTTAGGTCAAATTCTGTCAAAGCAAAAATCCACTTCCCAACTTCCCCTTTCAAAACTGGAGCCGATAGCATGTATTTGACTATATCGGCTTTGCAAATAATGGTGCATTCGTTGGATAATAAATAATGTCTCAACTTTGTACAAGAAAATAAGCACAAGCACAACTTTTCTACTGGAGAGTACCTTGTCTCTGCATCCAAAAGCTTTCTGCTGAGATAAAATATTGCTCTTTCCTTGCCTTCAAACTCCTGGATCGAAACTGAATCGATTGATTTTTCATCGACTGACAAATACAAGTTAAAAGGCACTCCCTTCTGCGAAGGGATCAAAACTGGAGGGGAGCTTAAATAATATTTGATGTTGTACAAAACTTTCTGCTGCTCTGCCCCCCAAGTAAACTCTTGATCAGCTTTTAGCCTTAGCAAAGGCGCGAACGACTCCATCTTCTAAGATAAATTAGCAATAAACCGTTTGATGAAATTCACCTTGCCGATCGAGATTGCAGCTGCTCCTTGTCCCGTGGAGGTTGAATATTCTTGATTGCATTAACACTTCTTTGTGTGACTTGAATCCCTCTCTCATGAACAAGAAATCCTAAGAACTGTCCAGCCGATACGCCAAAAGCACATTTGGCAGGGTTCATCTTCAAGTCATATTTCCTTGTTCTTTCTAAAACCTTCCTTAAATCGGCTATGGATCGTCTACTTCCTTGTATTTTACCACAACATCATCAATGTAGATCTCAACCAAGAAGCCGATCAGGTCATGAAAAATATAATTCATGGCTCTCTGATATGTAGCTCCGGCGTTTTTCAATCCGAATGTCATGACCACTCACTCATATAAGCGATTGCACCAGACAAAAAGCCATTTTATGAATATTTTCCTCGGCCATAAAAATTTGATTACATCCAGCATTGCCATTCATAAAACTTATGATTTTATGCCCTGAAGCGGCATCGACCAATAAATCGGCAATTGGCATGGGGTACTCGTCCTTAGGAGTGGCTTTGTTCAAGTCACGAAAATCGATACACAAGCTAAGCTTGTCGTTTTTCTTGATCACTGGGACTATGTTCGAAACCCACTCAGCGTATCGGCACGACCAAATAAAACCAGCATCATACATATCGGCTTTAAATCTCCTGGGAGGCTCTTTGTACTGCCAATATCCTAGTTTAATAGGGAGCCAATGTTCCACAATCGATCGGCTAAGACCTGGCATCTCAAAATACTCCCAAGCAAAACAATCTTTATATTTCTTTAATAACTCAATAAGCTTGGTTATAAAATAAGAAGACAAATTTTTACTAATGTATGTCGGCCTAGGCTTATCTCCTGGACCTATATCAACCTCTTCAAGCTCGTCGGCCGACATAAAACCTTGTCCTAGTTTGCCATCGAGATCGTCCATCGTATCCTTGGTGTAGACGCTTGAGCCCTCCATGACGCTCTCAAAGTAATAATTGAGGCTCTTTGTCTCCAATTGGTTGTATAGTAGAATCGGACACCTTTAGAAAATCAGCCTCCCAAACCTTGTCAGACAAGCAATCGATGTCGTCGATTTCCCAAAGGATTAAATCGACATTGGCTACATTTATTGACTTGTCGGCTGGAACGATTTTGATCTTGTCTCCTTGCCATTGGATCAAGCTCTGGTGCATGGTAGAAGGGATGCAGCAATTGGCGGGGATCTAATCACTTCTCAGAGAAGCCGTATGACCCCTTCCCGTCGATGACAAAAGGGTGGTAGGCACCGTCTTACTATCGACGGTGAGCTCAACATTAAGAACCCCTTTTGTTTCAGATGGGTTCCCGCTAAAATCCTTAAGGACCATATTTGTCTTGATGAGGTCATCGAAAACCTTGCCCAGCTTTCTAAAAGTAGCATAGGGCATTTGATTGATAGCAGCTCCCCCATCAACTAGCATTTTTGACATTGGCTTCCCATTGTCAAATTCTTTGACATAAAGAGGCTTAATATGCCGATGTCCTGTCCCTTCTAGTTTTTCAAAGAGTGCTTATTTTGGGGACAACACGAGTTTGGCCAGTGACTCCTCTACGATGTCTGCATCGGCTTGGGCTGCTTCAAATTCGGCTGGTAACACAAAAACCATATTAAACGATGCAGAGGCCACAACCTTTCCCTTGGCCTTTCTTTTTGCCTTGTCGGCTTGATCTTCATCATCTGCAACGACATTGTTCTTCACGCGCCACTGCTTCCTCAGGCGCTCTTGTTCCTTCTTCTTTCTTAGCCGATAATCAATTTTGGCTTGAACCTCTTGCGACCGACCCTCGCTCTTCATTCGTTGCACCTTCCATTTCTGGGTCTTTGTGAAAG
The DNA here is from genome assembly GCA_019925245.2 of Oryza australiensis. NCBI lineage: Eukaryota > Viridiplantae > Streptophyta > Magnoliopsida > Poales > Poaceae > Oryza > Oryza australiensis. The sequence goes on along the minus strand of JAIFGZ020000016.1, from coordinate 2,614,590 downwards.
TGTCGGAGGGGCACCATTGTGGGGTGGTAGCTTGTTCTTCGTCATCCTCGAAGTCCTCCTGAAAGAAATCTTCATGGATTGGGCCCAGCCTTTGGTGAATAGGGCGTTTCCTCTGTCTCGGCCGATTCTCTCTGGGCGGCAATCGACGGAGCTTTCGCTTGCTCATCTTCATAACCACGCACGCTAGACAGTCTTGGAGTGATGGTAGCCTCATCCCCTGATTCCAGCAAAACCTGAAGAATTCACAGCTCCAATGGGGATCGAAGCGATCATGTTGCTGATAGCAAACCTCTTCCTACCGATCATGTTTTCTTGGATGCACTCTGTAGACTCTGCCCGTCTCTCTTTCTTCATGTCCCTTCATGAATTTGACCAAGATGTCGATCTCTCAGGGGTGATGATCGGCTGATCAGCGACTAGCATAAACCATGTTAATGGGAAAAGGGTTCTCATCAACCTTCATCGGCTTTTTTGGGTCTTCAAATTTAATTTCCTAGCCTCTATAGCCGACTGGATTTGCTGGCAAAACACCTTGCAATCGTTCGTACTATGGGAACTAGTGTTGTGCCACTTGCGTATTTTCTCTTTTTCAACTCCTCACGATGGGATGACATGATTGGCCGAAAGTTGGATCTATTTCTCCCGAAGCGGGATCGAAGATGTTGTCAGCTTTAGTAATGTCAAAATCGTACTTCTCCTCTTTAGCCGAATTCTTCACCCATTGACATGTTATGATCTTTTTGTTCCTAGCCCATTCGACTGCTGCCACTTCGGTTTCACTATCAGTTGAATCGGAGTTAGAAGCATAGGCAACGTGGCTAACATTCTTAAAGGCTTTCTTGGCTTCCTGGAAACGTTGCTCATGGGCAGTGATCTTCTGGGCCAAGTGTGCCAAGCTTTCAAAATCTTGAGCCAAAAATCTTTCCCTGATGGGTGTTAACAAACCCTGAAAGGCAAGATCGGCTAGCTGGGAATCGGATAGCACCCTGTAGCACCGATTTCTCATGTCTCTGAATCTTTGGATATAATTTTGGATTGATTTGTCATGCTTTTGCCTGATGGCCATTAAGTCAAACAGCTTCATCTCGTGAATGCCGGTGTAGAAGTAGCGATGAAACTGTTTTTCCAAATTGGCCCAACTGTGAACAGAATTGTATGGAAGCGAAGAAAACCAAGTAAATGCCGATCCAGAGAGGGAGAGGGGAAAAAGCATGACCCTTAGGGCGTCTGTAGCCGATGCCTTTCTGCACTGGGCTAAAAATCGGCTAACATGCTCATAGGTAGAAACATTGTCCTGCCCCGAGAATTTGGAAAAATCTGGTACTTTGTATTGGTTGGGCAAAACCCTCTCAAAATATTTACGATATGGTTATCGATACATATTGCCAGTGTCCTTGGGCTTGAGACCAAACTGCTCTCTCATCACATTGGCAATCAGGTCCACCCAGGGCTTGCTTTGTTGAGGTGCCTTTTGCGCTTGCTGCTGTATCAGCTCATATTGATCAAACTGGAGCGGTCCCTGCCGATTCGGCATCTGAGGCGAGTGAGGCCGATATTGCTGGTTGAAGTTGCCTCCTGCGTGCTGCTGAGGAGATTGATGCATCATGTGAGGCTGCTGATCATGCAGAGGCTGAGAGTCGACAGGATGTTGGGGGAATCCTAATGGGTAGGATCCTATCGGCACCTTGGGCAGAACAGGTGGCCGATCTGCGCTGAACACGGCCTCAATCTGTTCTGGAGAAATCCGAGGAATCCCATAGCCCGTATGTTGAGGTTGTTGCCTCATCAGGACCCTGGGTTGAAACTCTGACGGCTTTGATGTCGATGGTGGCACAAATGGCTTGAGGGGGACCGATCCTGGCACGATCGGCTGTTCTGGAGGAACCCCTGAAGCAGTCGGCCGCCCATGTGTTGCAAGACCCTGTACTGAGGAAATTTGCCCTCAGGGAGGAATACTGGGCCCCTGGCTTGATGTTCAGCTATTCTGGAGTCGACAATTGTACCGATCATGTTGTTGAGGGTATTGACCAATATTCCAGACTGATTGATCAAAACATGATGGACAACATAATCAATCCTATCTTGCAGGTTATTTAGCTCAGGTCCTTCCTCCTGTTTGATTTCTTATTCTTTGCCCTTGCTAGAGCCTGCTCCAGATTCATCCTAACCTGGGATCTTGACCTTGTATTTTTGGATGATTGTCCCTGAGCTGGTTAGAGCAAAAGATTGTAGATAATGACTCTGCAACTGGTCTATCATCTCCTTGTACTCAGCCTGCTGTTCAGGAGTCAGCTTATCTATGGTGATCGGAAAAACATTGCCTTGGTCAACCTCGGAAGTCTTGACGTCAACCATTGCGTCTCGCTCGTGTCTTGAGGTCCCACCAGGCGTGCCAAAAGTGTGTTGATGAGAAAATTTCCCACGCACTGGCCTAAGAGATTTGCTTTACTCTAGTACAGGTCCAAAGTATTGATTCGAGGTTCGTAGGCGTGCCAGTTGGTTTGTTTTTGAAACGAACAAGAAACTAAAAAGAGAAAACAAAGTTAGATTGATAGCCGATCGGTTGGTGGTCGATGACGTATCCCTTTAGTGTTGTGCCGATGCAATTTGCACCGAATTGGCAACAACTAGATTCGTCCGATCTACTGTAGATGTTAACAGAATACAATCCAAATCATAAAACATGTTTAAATCAAGTGACTGGAATAGATCGAGACAGTATAAATCACTTAAATCTAGAAATGTCATAAGTCAAGGATTATACATGTTTACAGCATAGCCGAAGATATAAATCTAATGTGTATCAGCTAATACTCCGATACTACTATATACAAAGATATCATAACAGATTAAATATATTAAACAAGAAGTAATCAAATATTAAGATGCCTTAACAGATTGATAACAAGCTTAACATATTTAATATAATGAGATCTTAATATAAAGTGCAGATTTAACATATCAAGCACAACTAAAACCTACAAGACAATTAAATTAGGTAAGATCGACTGAAACTTCGATACTATCTCTAATAGCTCATCGAACAAGATAGATCTTTGTGATTCTAAAGGTGACTTAATAGATCGAACTTAACCGATGCAGCATTAAGTACCAAAAGAAGCATAGGATCTAAATTAGCTAATGAGAGTCTTTCAAGATGGTAGATACGTCGTACAATCTAAATTAACATCGAGATCTAACCCTATCGCCTATCACCTAGCAATTGATGCTAGCCGATTGAGGGTTAGATCGCAATGTCGATCTAAATTATATAGCATATATGATAACTTTGCAGATTACGATAACAAAATTAGAGTATCATGATGATGGAAGCTCTAATCCCGAGAGTGCAAGCCGCTTGTAACAAGAATTACCTCTCGTCGGAGATCGAAACCGGATGCAACCCAACTCAAAGCAAGAACTTATCGAGATTAAACTAAAAGAAAAGGTGGCGATGCGTCAAAATTGTATTGATCGATTGTTGATTGATTATTACATGGTCTCGGGTCATATTTATACCAAGATACACGATGAGTCCGTGACGGACACGATTCCTATCTCTATTACAAATTGAATTACAGATGTGCCTAAAACAAACTGATATTATCTATAAGGAAACTATACAAAATATCCTAACTTAAAGATGCAACTGTCTTTTCAGGACTTTATCCATAGATGGCAACATCTCTGAAATACTGGAAACCAAATCCAATAATGATCTTCATGCTTTCCTACCAGGATTGGTCACATTTAATTACCCCAATCGGAATCGGCTATGTCTGATATCCCTGTCTGACTCGGTCTTAGCCGACGGACTTAGCCGATTCAAACTCAGCCGATGCGCACTCTGTTTCCGAGAATCGCGCGCTCCTCCAATTCCGCTTCAATTGTAGCTTCAAACCCGGGAATTAGCTTGCCAAATTTGGTCGTCAACAATACCCTAGTCGAATTGTGTAGATTGGATCTACGTCAAGGATTCCACAGTACGACATAAGAAGTAGCACGTAGCGATCACCCAATTAGGGTTTCCAGACCCCCTTATATAGACCTCGGGGAACCAGTTAAGGATGATACGGTATCGCTTATAATCCAGGTACCTACCACCTATTTACATGGGATAAGATTTACAGCCCTATCTTTAATCCCTTTCTTAGATTAGAAGTTAGCCGTATGGGCCTAGGGTACTCAGCCCACCCCGTACTAAACACCCGAAGGCCTATTATAAGGTACCCGGGTAACATGCACCCCACAGTAGCCCTCAAGTACTAAGCTTGGCTCTGATTCTTCTCATTGCTGAAGTCGTTGAATAAGAAACAAGACGAGCTGAGTACTCAAGCCCGAATGCCTCCGAGTAATACTTTGTGGCCAAGTAATTAGACCATTAGGGAGGTATCATAAACTTTGTCGAGAAGAAACCTTCTAGGCCGGCCCAATGAAGCGTCTTATGGCTCCATAAATAGCAACCTAAGCACGGAGAACCTTACCTAAATCTCCAATTCGAACATAGTAACCGTGCCCCTTCGTCTTCCTCACCACGCCCCCTTCTTTCATCCCTTTGCTAGGGTTTCTCAGATCCGAGGCCTAAGAATCTTTTTAGCCTCAAATCCAGAAGCTTCAATCCATCCAGATCCAAATTCCCCCAACCCTTCCACTTCATCTTTTCACGTTCGTTAGGAGAATCCATGCCTCTGTCGGATCACAATCTTTCATGGACTCCGTCTACAGTGACCAAGTCTGGTATGCTGCAAGCCGTGGAAGATGGAGTTCTTCCAGCCCAAGAACTCATTGGGTGGTGACCACGCCGGTGAGGAATTCCCTACCCCCAACACCGACGAGACTGTGGTCTTCCTCCCCTTTTTCTTAATTGGAGTTATTTGGGTTTGATTCGTATTTTGGAAGTGGAGCTCAAATTCCTAATGAAATTCCACCCAAATCTAAAATATTCCTATTCAATTTCCTAAATTCCTAAATTCTCCTAAAAATTCCAAATATTTCACATTTGAAATTTTCCCTATTCAATTTCCTAAATTATCCTAAAAATTCCAAATACTTCACATTTGGAATTTTCCATAAAAGTCCCTAGATTTTTCCTTATTCTTTTCTTTCCTTTTCTCTCTTTTCTATTTTGCATTTTAGCCCCTTTCTTTCTTTTTCTTCTTTCCTCCTCCTTCTTCCACCTTTGGCCAAGGAGCTGAAGCTCCTCTCTCCTCCACCCGAGAAAGCCAGGGAGACCAAGCCCCGAGCCTGACCGTCCCTACGCACTCGGCTCGACCGTCCCCTACGCCGTCCTCGGCCCACGCGTCGTCGACCCGACCCGACCCGCGCCGCCAAGCCATGACGCCGCTGGACTCCGAAGCCGCCGCCTTTCATCCTCGGCATTGCTTTCCAAAATCCGGCACCGAGCCTGACCAGCTCTGTTTCCTCCTCCTCCCCTCTGTGCCACTGATATGTGGGTCCCGTGTCCAAAATCACCAAACGAATCTGAGCCGTCCAATTTCCAGATCAAATCTCAGCATTTGGATCTTCATAAACCGATCCGGTGCCATGTCATCCCTAAATCCATCCACATCAGTGCCACATCATCGCCACATCATCCTTTGTCGCCACGTGGCATCCACATCACCAAGTCCACCGTACCTCCCATCTTTCGATCGTGGACTTAGTCCATCATGAACCAAGCCACTGACCAGTGGGCCGCACCTATATTTTCCTATTCAAAAATAAATTAATTTCCAAATTAAAAAGCCAGAGAATATTCCCGAAATATTCCTTTTCTTTTTTATCCTCAGATTTTCTTTGAATTTAAACTTTCGAAGGCCATAACTTTTCCGTCCGAACTCTGATTCAACCCGTTCTTTTTCCTAAATTCTTCTAAAATCGAGCTCTACCTCCTGGTTTAGTTGGTTACTTCATTTGGTGTTATTTAGATAGTCTTTTCTTTTGTTTATTTATTTCTTGTTCATGGTCGTGTAGACGTTGGAGCAAAGGAGCAGTTCACTTCAGAATACGCAGTGCAAGGACAATACTAGGAGGAAGGCAAGTGCACTCTTTGAACATATTGAACCCAGTTGTCGGTGTTTTTAACCACCGACTAGGAAGTCTCTAACAACTTGTGTGTCCGGCTCAGATGGTGTCCAAAAGAGGACATAAAGATGTATACTGGTTCGGGCCGAATGTCCCTACGTCCAGTGGAGAGTTGCTTGTGTTATTTGCACTATGTCTGTAGTAGGGGGTTACAAACTAGAGAGTATGTTATCTACGTCCTGGGACTTGTTCTTCTCCATTAGTCCCTCATCCCCTTTTATAGCCTAAGGGGAGGAGAGAGTTACATGATAAGGAAGGGTGGCGTCCTGCGTCATTCCGTCCCCTCGTTGACATGGGCCCTTCATGCCCTGTTGGTGATGGCACGGTTGACTCCACCCATTGTTCCTGTTTCGTCACCATAATCGTGCAACGATATGGTTAGTTGGTCATGATGTCTCATTCCGCTCGGGCGAATGACGCAAGGGCAGACACCCGCACCAGATGTCGTACATCAGTTAGGCAGCATAGGGACCGCCTATCAACACTGTGGATGGCATAATTCCTTAGGCATGGTGAGCATGAGTCAACCTCATTCCTACTCCTGCTCCATCGTGGGATTTGGCCCGCCGGTACTTCCTCTCCACACGTGTAGTGGTTGAGGGATAGCATAGGTCCCATCACGTGTCCCACGCTATAGGAAAGGTGGGATTCCTTTCCGTGAGCTCGAGACAAGCCCGATCCATAGGGGTCGGGCATGGCGGTGTCCCTTCGGCATCAGGCGAGGTAAACTCATCCCCTCGAGGTCATGCGTGGCGAACCCGTCTCTCTGGGCCGGGCGAGAAGGAACTCGCTCCCTTAGGGTTAGGCGACATGGAGCCAAGCTCGAGGAGATGTGTCCTGTATTTTTCGGGGTCAGCTGGGTTCATGAACTGCTCGCTCGAGACGTCTGAGTGCCTTGGCTTGTGATCCTTTCTGCCGGGTACCCCTATTACTAGTACCCGACACCAGTTTATAAAATGTTTTGTTTTGAACATGCATTATTTCATTTTATTATAAATTACTGATGGGTATGTGACCTAATTGTTATTATACCTTGCCTTTGATAACTATTGATTACCTGTGACACCTTGTCGCCCTAGTTTTTGTGAGCTGGAAACTGGGCTCAACTCAAGGTAGAATAGCTATGCTTAGCCCCGCTCAAGGTTGTTTTACAAGCAAAACATAATCTTGATTAATCATATACGTATAATTACTTTTATATAAGATTGTGTGGTTGTGTACTATCTTTCTGATAGCATGTGTTGCACCGTGTAGTAAACAACAGGCGGATAAAACATTTTGGACCAGGGTGATGGGTGGTTCCGCATCAACCTGGTTAGGTGGTGATGTATCCATGTGATCATTACCATGTATGGTCTCTGTGTGAGCCTACTTTCAAGCTGTGTGCTAACTAGTTGCTCAAAGGGCCAAATATGTGTCCTTAAGCTGCTACCCTATGTTGTGTGCTACTGTAGTTTTGGCAAGTTGTCATGGTCAATTAAGGACTTCACTTCATAAGCCATTGATCTGAGCCTACCATATAACCACATGTTCTCATGGGAAGAACCTGGCCCAGTAAGATTCCGAGTCTTGACACTGTCGGCCCAGGTGGCTAAATGATAGGTATTAAGGTTAGCCATGGGTACTTTCTTGTCTGTGTGAGGGAAAGGTGTCCTATGTGGGAAGGCAGTGTTAGGGCAGAGTTTCTAAAAAGCCTTGTTACAGACTCCTTGGTTGCACACAAACTAAAGTGTGACATTTACGCATGGTCGTTAAAAGGATGATTTATCTTGTGGGTCAAGCTGTACAATCTCTGTAGAGTATTAAACTAATTTATTCGAATAGTCGCGTCCACGATCATGGACATGCTCGATGATTTCTCATGAGGGGTAGTTTGCGAAAACTGGGAATGAGTTGTGTGCAGGTTAATGAATATAGCTATGTGGTTCTGTGTGGATAGATCCTATGTGGGTGGATGGTTGGTAACATTCGTTATTTACAATTGTGTGTTTGAATTCTTATTTATAAAATTGTTTGCAACTGTAAATTGTTGTGTTATTCAAAATAGTTATTGCCTTCTTTGTTAGCCTTGCTTATGCATTTTTCTGTGCACTTGCTGAGTATTCCTGTACTCACCTTGCAATTTCCCCAACTCCAAAAGAGAGGTTTTCACTATTTCTTGAGGAGTTTTCTGCTGAAGATGAGGAATAGGCAGTGAGCCCCAGTCGACTGCCTATGGCAAGTTAAATGGAGTCCCTGCGCATTTATCATAATTTTTGTTGCTGCTTTATTTATTTTTCTTAGGCCTTCTGAGACAGGATAAATGTAAAACTTAGGCCTTAAGGCTTATCACAGTCACATTATTATTAATATTTGGTTTCCTTTGTGATGTTGGCTGTGATATCATCTTTGGGTCTGTGTGTGCTAGCTTGATCCTGGACTAGCACTTATACACAAGAGGTCCTATTTCGAGTCCTCACACTTGATTGTTGTTCTTTAGTCCGTTCTGCGACGAAGTCCGCCAATGCCTGGGACTTGATGGCTACTTGGGGTTGGAAGGTGATATCAAATGCCATCAGCTTGAGTGCCCATTTTGCGATGCGTCTGGTTGCTTCTTTGTTAAACATAACATTGCGGAGGTGGTAGGTGGAGAGGTCGAGGGTAATCGGAGCCTCTAACCATTGAGCCGGGCGTCGGGGGATGACCGCCGCGATTTCCTGGGCGGTGAGTTTTTGCTTCTGCTTGGACTATATGCGTCCGACCCGCCGTAGATGTGATTGAGCTCCGTGTGCGGGTATGGGAAGCCGGGCAACGCATCCGGGTCTTCTTTGTCGACTGGTTTCGCATCCTTGTTCGAAGGCTTTTCAGAAATTCGTTGTGCGTATTGCTTAAGCAGGTAATAGTCCTTCGCCAAGTGGTTGGAGTTGGGATAAAAGAGGCATGGGCCATCTAGGGTGAGGACGACGGTTGCTCTAGTTACCGCGCTCAACGACATTGATGGTATCTTCCCACTTTCCCTTCACGCCCTTTCCTTGGGATGACTAGGTGTTATCCCGCCTAGAGAAGGAAGGCGATCATTTCTCGAGGTGGGCTGCAACTGTAGCTCCAGAGATGGCATCTTTGTTCGCTGGTCAAATATCTGGCGGACAGTCGTTGGAGTTTTCAGGCCCACCATTTGATGAAGTCCTCGTTCTTGGCTCCCTTATGGAATGCCGCCATCACCTCTGCATCTTTCATGTAAGTTATAGTGTTGCGCTTCTTCGTGTATCACCTAATGTAGTCGGCTAAGCACTTGTTGTTGCCCTAAACTATCTGATATAGGTCCCAAGGCGTTCGAGGGCGAGGGAAGGTACCCTAGAAGTTGGTGATGAACTAGGCTTTGAGGTCTGCCCAAGAGTTGATGGTGTGCTCAAGGAGGCTAGTCAGCCAAGCTTGAGTAACTAACGTCAGCATGACTGGCAGATAATTTGCCATGACCGCCTAGTCGCCTCGGGCAGCTCTGTCGATGGTAGAGTAAACGAACAACCAGGAGGCAAGATCCAATTTGCTGTCATACTTCTCGACCCCCGTTGGCTTGAAATTGGGTGGCCAGGCTACCCGGCGGAGGTTGTTGGTGAAAGCTGGGACCCTGTCTGCCTGGTCAACATGTCTAGGGCGGAACTCGGGAGCACCATCTGAGTCGTTTTGAACTGAGAGCCACACTAGGAGACGCCCATCGAGCATGTACTATGCTTGCCTTCGGCCGCCATCGGAGTAAGCTTCATGGATCTGAGCTCGATTGACATCGCATCCATTGGAGCTCATTCATGATGTTGTGGAGGTCAGAGTTTCACCGCTTGTTGGCTTTGATCTTCTCACGCAAGTCGCTAGTGGAGGCAGCCGAGCGTGAGCTCCTGGCTTGAGAGTTTGGCGGTGATGGTGGCGAGCACCGACACTTGGCTGGTGCGTCGGCCACTTGGAGGATTGGATGGCCGAGTTGGTGACAGTGGGCGCCATCTCCTGGCGTCGAACGGCGGCAGCCTCCACCATGGCCCTCACATGGGCTATGGTAGAGTTTACGGCATGGTCATCATGCAGTTTGGCTTGGTCGGTGTACGCACCTTGGCCACCACGATACTGTGTTGCGACATCATGAAGATGTTATGATCCCCCATCTTGGTCTGGAGGATTGCATCGTTGGCGACTCGGTCTCTGTGGCGGAGTTCCTCTTGATGCCTGTCAAGGTCGTCCTGCTGTTGCATGAGGTGTTGCTCCTTGGCTTTGTGCTCTCGGGCCTCAACTTTGACTTCCTCTGTTGTTCGCATGACAAAGCCAACATGGAGAGGGGAAGAGATCTCCTGTGGGGCGCTTTTGGAGCTCTCAAAGTCGGAGTCGGAGAGCCTTACAACCTCATCGAGGAACCTGACCCAACGAGGACTGAGATCCTATGGTACCCGGGCTTGGCGGCATGAGACTCAATGACCCAGAGTACTCTTGGAGCGTGGGGCAGTCTGCTCGCCCAAGCTAGTAAGGTATCTGGTGGCATTAGCGGCATCGTTTATTAGGCCGAGTGGAGCAATGTGGTCCGATGTAAGCCACTGAGCCATGTCGTGCGAGGGCAAGGACGTCGGTGCTTAGTATGACGTGGCTGGCTTGAGGATGCATGCCCTATATGCGGTGAAGTTCATGGATCCGAAGTGGAATTCCGGCCTTAGTCCAGTTGTGTAGATTGGATCTATGTCAAGGATTTCGCAGTACGACATAAGAAGTAGCATGTAGCGATCACCCAATTAGGGTTTCGGACCCCCTTATATAGACCTCGAGGAACCGGCTAAGGATGGTACAGTATCCTTTATAATCCGGGTACCTACCACCTTTTACATGGGATAAGATTTATAGCATTATCTTTAATCCCTTTCTTAGATTACAAGTTAGCCGCATGGGCCTAGGGTACTCGGCCCACCCCGTACTAAAGACACGAAGGCCTACTATGAGGTACTTGGGAACCGTGCACCCCACAGAGTCTGATTCAAACATGACTTAATTGGCTCAGGACTTTATCTCTATAGAAAAGGAAACTAACAAACTTTCCTTCATATGAAAGCTAAAACAAAAACAACTATAACAACAAACTCTATCCGATACACTTTCCAACCGTAGCCACTAAAATCATGGCGCTAATTTTTCCCCTTGACCATCCTTGACTAACGGTAATTGCGAAATTCTACCGCTAACACATACCCCAAATTTTGGAGTATATGCATATGTTGTGAAATTCTCGTGTGGCCCATTGAAATCAATTGGCCCAACTCGCCTGACGCGACCCTCAACACACTGCTGATTCTTCTTTTAAACCCCTCGTCATCACCTCTATCATTTCCCTGGTCACATCCTTCGTTCTCCATGCCAGCAAGCCTCAAGCCCTCTCTCTCCTTCTTTGGCGAATTCTTCCAATCATTGGCGAATTCCTCCAACCGGTGCTCCTCCACCGAAGAACTCACTCCTCTGCATCAAATGGCTTTGTCAAGTGTGGTCCTGGATGTAAGAATCTCCATAACCCTTATTTTCCGTCACCTTTTCCTACATTGTGTAGATTGAATCTATCCTTGCCCATGTTTTTTCTCCAGTGTTCTTTGTGTTCATCTTTACTATTCCTCTTTTACTATAGAATATGAAAAAACAAATCATGATACCTGTCCTAAACCATCTGACTTATTTTTACCTGGGTCCAGTGGGCAACGAAGATCCAACAGATTTTATAAACGCAGAAACTAAATGAATCCCCTTCAAAAACTCTAGCATGTCACGGATTGGAATAATAGCTTCAGGTCTTGGCTCTCAAGGCTCACTTGGCTGGCGCAAGTGGTATCGGCGTGTTCTCGCCACCAAACACAATATGTGGGATGATTTGGGCATTACTTACTGCATCGGCTTATCTTTAGCTAAAATGGACAAAGACGAGTCCCTTATTTCCTTAGGATACTACTTTTGGTCATGTGCTTTGGATACTTTCCTTTTTGGTCATGGGCCGATGACACTAAACTTGATGGATGTCACTATGATAACTGGTCTTGATGTGACCTCATCGGCTAACGTCATGAGCTTGAAGATCAAGTGCACTCAGCTTGACACCAAGAGCGTTGACGGTTGAACGAACTACATCGCTCATCATGCAAAGACTTCTGGTACAGTCACCAATTGGGGGCATGTTGCTTTTCTAAACCTATGGCTAGAGATGTTTGTCTTCTGCGCTCAACCTTGGGTCCAACAGCAAACATGCATCACCTGGCAGAAAACCTCATTGACAGGAAGAAGATGCCCTTGGGAAAGTGTTTGCTATGGGCTACCTATCATCTAGTACATCAAGTAGCTTCAAAGCTATCGGCTGGCCAGCCCATCGGTCATATTGGTTGCCTTTGGTGGTTTATTCAAATGTAGCTAAAACTCTACACCATCGAAGCAGTTGGGAGGCCTGCTCTCACCAGCCTTAACTTCCCATCGGATTATGCCAAAGGCACAACCTCCGCCCATCGCCGATACATGTCTTATGGCGAAGCCGTATCAGATTATCTAGGAGGCAAAATATCGATTGTTGATCTTAGTTATTGGTTCAAAGCCTTCTATTATGTTTTTGTCAAGTATACTACAACCTGCTATGCTTATGAGGACATTGATAGCTTCGAGCTCCCTTCCCACTTTATACCCCATCTGATCAATACTCATGAAGAGAGCCAAGTTGTCTTCAGCCTTCTTCCCACCGATATTTCTATGGGCCGTAATTCTCGTGCGTCATATGAGTTTTACCATCCATCAGTTTTTGCCCGTCAACTAGGCTTTGGTCAGCTTCCAATCGGCCTATACTTCATCGGCAAACTTTAAGCTACGGGCCCAGTAACCAATGCCCTGGAATTTGACTGCATGATGTTGATTGAAGGACCACCTCTAGGTGGCTTTGAAGACTTCGATTTCCATACATCAAGCTCAAAGCTTTGGTCCTGATGGTGGAGTGAGTGGAAATTGCACATTTTCAACTCAATACTCTCTAACTACTGCTCCTTACTTGATCCTGACTTCGTCGAATCTGATATAGAGGTATCTATCATTGCACACTTCTTTAACTTGCAAAATTTTTCCTGCTAACTTCATCATGCTTTGTCACCTTGCAGGCCGTCAATGTCGATCCCCCCTTCGTCAGCCAAAGCGTGCGACCTATCAACTATGGCTCTGTATCGGCTAATCCAAAGCTAGGTGCCGGAGCTCCTCCACCATCATCATTGCTCCAAGGGTCTCAACAAAAGGGCAAGAGGAAGAAAACTTTAGTGCACCCAAGCGGTAAGACGAAACAAGCCATCGACCCTTCTACTACTATCATCGATGCTGAAGAGATTTGGTATTGACATCGAGGCCGCTTCCACACTACCGCCACTACCATAGAAGATGTTGCCGCTTCAAGTGCCGCTGTCGATGTTGTTATTGATGCCGACATCGATACTGCTACAACCAATCTTAGTGAAACTGATGTTGATCCCATTCCACTAGCAAAACAAGCAATTCCAACTCCCCAATCGTAACACCTCCAGCATCGGTAAATCTTTTAACTTGTTCAATTATAACTTTCTTAATCTAACATCATCACATTTCAAATTCAGCACATTATATGATCGGCTTCTCCTTCTCGTCAAGCTTCCAGCAAACGCACCATTAAATAAATCGCCACACATTCTCTTGCTGCTGAAAGCCACCATGTTGATGAGAACATCAGAGTCAAAGTTGCTATCCCACAAGTAAATTTCCTCATACTGATTCACTCGTTTTACTTTAACTTTGTTCTAACTCAAGTGAATTTCAAAATGCAGAATATAGCTCCTTGATATCGCCAATCAGCTAAATGCCTCCATTGATGCCTTGGTGGAAAACACTGGCCCAATCAGGACTAGAGTTAATGTGATACAAGACCAGCTCCCTGATGAACTTATAGATGCTTTTTTCAAAACTCCCGCAGCTTGAGTCTCATTGATTCCAGGTCCTGAGGGCTCGCCAGCGGATGGCCGATCGCATAACACTACAATCCTCAAAAGAACCTCTCTAGATTGATTGGCGATCGGCTCAAATTGAGAAGGCAAAACTTGATGGATTATCAACTGCCCATTCCAACACCAAGACCCGCATCGAAGAGCTTGAAAAACAAGAGGCCAATCTTGTAGCTTGTCTTGAGAAAACTCACAAGGATTTGGCTCAGGATAAGCAACGACTCATTGAACTCCCCAAGGCCATAGAAGAATAGGAAGCTAAGCTCAAGGCAGCAGTTTTCCAAGTGGCCAATCAGCACAAGAACATTAAGCCAATCCTAGGATCCAATGCTGATGGCACTTGTGTTATTGATGAGTCTAACCAAATTTGCATGCGAGCGATAGCGGCAATCCAACAATTCTTGGATTGAAGTAATAGGATGAACAATTAGCAATATTTTGTCTGATAACTCTGATGATGGACAAATCTCATAATATATACATCGGATCAACTCCGAGTCATCCTTTTGTTTCATTTTATTGCTTCTAAGGGCGATACCATCTTAAGGCAATGCTTTAGACATCGACTATCCTCCAACCAATTTATGAATTGATCAAAACACTAAGATAGTATTTCTTCAAATATTTTTTCTTGAGTGTTTTTCCAAATACTTCTCCTTCAAGACTTATTATCTCTTGACCACTTACCACTAGGATATGCATTACCCGACAAACAACGATGTATCCAATAGGGTCCTTTGCAATTAGATGACTACTTTCCAAACTTATTATCTATTGATCCTATCGAAAAAATCAACTTCCAAACCAATTCACCTTCATCAAAAGACTTAGGCACCACCTTTTTATTATAATGTCTTAAAACTTTAGCCTTATTTTCTTTAAACTTCTCAAGCGCACGTAGCCGATCCCGAACCAAGTCCTCCAACTCATCAATCATCAAGTTGTAATATTCATCGGTTGTCAATTGATCTTGCAAAGAAATCCTTCTTGAGCCGATGTTAGTTTCCCATGGCAAAATAGCTTCATGTCTATAAACCAACTGATACGGTGGACTTGAGTAGATCCATGACACGCCATCCGATAGGCCAACAACAAAGTATGCCACCCCCTTGGTTGCTCATCAATCTTTCACTTAATTAACTTGATCAAACTTTGGTTAGACATTTCTGCTTGTCCATTGGCTTGAGTGTAATAAGGAGAAGAATTCAATAACTTAATACCTATGCCAGCGACAAATTGCAAAAACTCATTAGCCACAAAAATAGATCTCTGATTGGTTGCCCTTGTTTGAGGAATTCCAAACCAATAGATTATGTATTCATTAACAAGCTCAATTGCATCCTTGACAATAACCTTCTTCAATGGAATCCCCTCAGCCCACTTTGTGAAATAATTGGTTGATATCAATATAAACTTATGTCATTTGCTTGATGGTGGATTATTTTAACCGATCATATCAATTTCCCAACCTCTGAACAGCCAAGGCCTCATGATTGGATTCATAGCTAATGCTGACGCTCACTATATAGTTCCAAGCTTCTGACAATCTTGGCAACCCTTGTAATATCTAAAACAATGTTTCAACATCATTGGCCAAAAATATCTAACCATTCGCAATAACCACTTCATCCTATAAGCCAACTGAAGTGTTCCATAGATTCCTTCATGGACTTCACACATTACTACTTTATCTTCTTCCAAATTCAAACACTTGAGCAAAACTCCATCAATCGTCTGATAATATAAATCATCATCAAGCAAAACATATTTGAGAACCTTATATCGTAACTTCCTTGATACCAATTGTAAATGATTTGTTAAATAAGCAATAATTTCACCCCTCCAATCAGCGGCTTCAACATTGGCAAATTTAATTTCCACATCTTTTAACATCGGCTTGTAACCTGATGCTCCTTGAGCAAGATCATTGGCCTCAATATTTTGTTCTCTAGGAATATGAATTAGTGAAACAATCTTGAAATTTTTCATCAAATCCTGACACTTCTCATGATATATCCTTAAATTTTCATCATTGCATTCATACTCCTTGGATAGCTGCTTAATCACCAATAATGAATCCCCAATAATTTCTATAGCATTGACATCAACTTTTTTCAACAATTTAAGCCTCATGAGTTTACATATCGACCGTCAAAGAATAAAGTCCAAGGCATCGGCTCAACATATCCTACGAATCATCCCGATGTTGTATCACAAAATTGGCTATGGCTTGTCCTTTTATTGCTTTAGTCGATTCATATCGCAGATCAAACTCTATCAAAGCAAAAATCCATTTTTCAATTCTCTCTTTCAACATTGGAGTCGATAGCATATAATGAATCACATCGGCTTTATAAACTACTATACATTCAATTCATAAAAGATAATACCTTAACTTCGTGCATGAAAAATACAAACGTAAGCATAGTTTTTCTCCATCACAGTATATCTTATTTCTACATCAAGAAGCCTTCTGCTATGATAGCATATAACCCTTTCCTTTCCTTCAAATTCTTGAATCAAGACAGAGCCAATAGACTTCTCATCAGCCGCTAAGTATAATTTAAATGGAACCCTTTTGTGGTGGAATTAAAACTGGAGGAGAACTCAAATAATTTTTAATCTCATCAAACGCCTTCTGTTGCTATTGTCCTAGACAAATTCTTGATCGAATGGCTCAATTTTACCTGATAAATTCGAAATAAATCTTCTCACAAAGTTAATCTTGCAGATCAAATATTGCAACCCTGTCTTATCAACTAGTGGTTTTGTAGTCTTGATACCTCTTATACTCCATTGACTAATCTCAATGCCTCTCTCATGAACTATGAAACCCAAAAATTGTCCAGCCGATACACCAAAGACCCATTTATTTGGATTCATATTTAAACCATACTTCTTTGTTCTTTCAAGTACCCTTCGTAAATCGGCTATATGCCCATCAACTCTCTTGGATTTTACAATCACATCATATCGTATATATAGATTTCAACCAGTTAGCCGATGATATTATGAAATATATAATTCATAGCCCTCTGATAAGTAGCACCAGCACTCTTTTGAGTCCAAAAGTCATGACAACCCACTCAAACAAACTGATTGCTCCAGGGCATCTAAAAGTAGTCTTCAAAATATCTTATTCAGCCATAAAAATTTGATTAGATCATGCATTGCAACACATAAAACTAATAATCTTATGTCCAGATACAGCATCAACCAATAAATCAACAATCAGCATTGGGTATTCGTCCTTGGGTATAGCCTTGTTCATATCACGAAAATCAGTACATACCCTTAGCTTCCTGTTCTTTTTCCATACTGAAACTATATTAGAAACCAACTCAGCATATCGGTATGGCCATATAAAGTTTGCATCATATAACCTAGTAATTTCTACCTTAATAGCTTCATATAACTCTGGCTTAAATCGTCTTGGAGGCTGTTTGTGAGGCCGATATCCTGGTTTAAGGGGCAGCCGATGTTCACAATTGATCGGCTAAGTCCTGGCATCTCATGATATTCTCAAGCAAAGCAATCCCAATACTATTTCAATAATTCTATCAACTTTTTTAAACTCAACATTTAATTTTGCACTTATAAATGTCTGCCTTGGCCTATTGCCTGGTCCAACATCAACTTCCTCTAACTCATTGGCGGACATAAATCTTTGTCCCAATTTTCCTTCAATATCATCTATGGTGCCCTTAGAGTAACAAGATGGTTCCTCCATCACTAATTGGTTGTATATCATGATCGGATACTTTTAAGAACT
This sequence comes from Oryza australiensis, assembly GCA_019925245.2. NCBI lineage: Eukaryota > Viridiplantae > Streptophyta > Magnoliopsida > Poales > Poaceae > Oryza > Oryza australiensis. Next base: position 2,596,746 of record JAIFGZ020000016.1, on the reverse strand, counting down.
CATCTTCCCAAACTTTACCAGACAAGCAATAAATTCCCCCCATCTCCAAATAGATAAATCGGCTATAGCAACATTAACTGATCTATCGACTGGTATGATTTGTATCTGATCACCTTGCCATTGAATCAAACTTTGATGCATAGTTGAAGGAACAAAACAATCGCATGAATCCAATCTCTCCCAAGCAAGAAGCTATATTACCCTTTTTCATCAATCACAAATAACGTGGTAGGAAAAGTTTTGCTGCCAATTGTCAACTCCACATCCAACACTCATTTTGCGTCCGATGAATTCTTACCGAAATCATTCAAAATCATGTTTGTCTTGGTAAGGTCTTCTGGAGTTTTTCCAAGCTTGTGGTACATAGTATAAGGCATCAAATTCACTGTTCCTCCCCCTCCCCTGCATCAACCAACATCTTTGCCATTGGCTTCCCGTTCACATGTCCTTTTATATATATAATGGCCATACGTGTCAATGCTTAGATTCTTCTGGCTTATCAAACACGGCTTGTTGAGGCGGCAACACCAATTGAGCCATATATTCTTCAATTTCTTCATCATCATACAAAGGTGCTTTGTATTCGACAGGTAAAATAAATATCATATTGATGGCAAATGATGATCCTGCCTCATCAACTTTGGCCTTTACTCGCCACTCCTTCCTGATCCTTCTATGTTGATCATCAACTTCTTCTTGTTGTTGTTCTTCTGCCTGCTCCCGATGCCTCAAGCGTTGAACTCTCCTCTTCTGATTTTTAGTGAAAATTTCACTTGGACACCATTGAGGATTTTGAACCTTTTCTTTTCTACTTAATTTTTCTTCATCTTCAAAATAATCTTCGTGGATCGGCTCAAGTCGTTCATGTACTGAAACTCGCTTCTTCATTAGCCGATCTTGATCATGATTGTGAAAGTAATTCCGCGAAGAACTCCCTCGTTCAAAATACCTTGAATCCTTATAGTTGCATTCAGGGCAATCTTCGGCCGATGGCAACCTCATCCCTTATTCCAACAAAACCTGAAAACTCACACTATCAATGCAGATTAAATCGTGGCTCTCTTTCAAAATGTGTGTTTTGTATCCTTTTCTAAACCCTCTGGTATTTTTCAATTATACCCGATGAACTGGTCCTTGACATCTTGAACTCATGATAAGTCTGATAGTTCATCCTATCAGCTTGATCATTTGATCGTCCCATGCATACCATGTTTACCAGAAATGGATGGCCATCAATCTCCATCGACTTCTTATTATCATTAAATTTGATCCTCCCCTGTTCTACAGCCAATTGAATCTATTATTGAAAAACTTTGCACTCATTTGTATGATGAGAACTTGAATTGTGTCATTTGTAGTACTTCCTTTTCTTCAACTCATCAACTAATGGGGTAACATGGTTTGGAGGCAATTGAATCTGTTTTTCCTTAAGCAATAAATCAAAAATCATATCAATTTTATTTATATCAAAATAAAATTTCTCTTTCTTTCCAAGCATCTTTAACCCACGGGCATGCAACTATCTTTTTGTTTTTTGACCACTCCCTAGGCCAATTTCGAATCTTCCTCCCGATCCGACTTTGACATATAATCATGAACATGAGCCACTTTTTCGGAAAATTCTTCTTTCCTTGCCTCCTAAAAGTGCAACTCATGAGCCAATTGAGATAGACTCTTGAAATCTTGCAAAGAAAACCTTTCTTGGATCGGCCCCAATAAACCTTGAAAAGCTAACTCAACGAACGTGCATGACTCAAACTCAAACTATAACATCAACTCCAAATATCATGGAATCTCTGAATATAATCAAGAACTAATTCATCCGATCGTTACCTAACCGATATCAAATATGTGAGCCTCATCTCTTGGATACTATCAAAAAAGTATTTGTGGAATTGTTTCTCTAAATCGACCCAACCTCTAATAGAATTTGGTGGAAAAGATGAAAACAACGTGAAAGCCAATCCAGAGAGCAATAGCGGAAATAATCTAACTTTTAAAGTTTCTTCAGCCGATGCTTCTCCATATTGAGCTAAAAATCGGCCGATGTGTTCAACTGTTGAAATATTGTCTTATCCTGAAAATTTAGAGAAATATGGAACCCTGTAACTGTGAGGCAATGTTACTCTATCAAACCACTCTGGGTATGGTCGCTGATACATATAAGTTTGCTCCTTTGCCTTGAGACCAAATTGTTCCCTCATTATTTCAGCAATCCTATCAGCCCACTCATCATTCCTTGTATCCATATTATACTGATGTGGCATTGCTCCCTACATATATTGATTCCTTTGGGGTAGATATTGATAGCCCTCTCCATGCCTATACTGGTGAGGTTCTTCTGGCAAATACTGATGTGGTTCTTCCTGTCGATACTGATGTGACTGCCCTCCATAGTAAGAAACATTATGATAACCGTGTGGAATTTCATTAACCGGTCCCTTGTTTGGACTAACTAAATTCGGAACCACATCCTTGTTGATCCCAAGTCGTGCCGGAAGTGCGTCGACTTGGAAAACCGTGCACTGGCCTGAGAGGTTTGCTTTACTCTAGTGCAGGTCCAAAATATTGCTTCTTAGGTTCGTAGGCATGCCAGTTGGTTTGATCCTGCAACCAACAAGAAACAAAGAAAGAAAGTTAGTATTAGTCTGTAAACGATAGCCAATCGGCTGATGGCCGATGACGTATCATTTGTTGTTAAGCCGATGCGGTATGTACTAAATCGGCCAAGGAAATTAAACCTAATCGATCGACTGTACATATTCATAACATATAATCTAAGTATCAAAATATATTTAAACTAAGTGATTGAGATAGATCAGTAGCGTACCAAGATAGTATAAATCACTTAAGTCCAAAAGTACCTTAATATGCAGATTATATATATTTATAGCATAGCCAATGTCATAAATTTAATGTGTATCGGCTAGTACTTCGCTACCACCTTATACTAAGATATCATTGTCGATTAATACACTAAACATGAACCGATCAAGTGTTAAGATAGCCTAACATATCGAATAACAAGCTTAACATATTTACTTACAGTGAGATCTAAATATAACGGGCAGCTTTAACATATCAAGTAAATATAAAACAAACTAGACAGCTAAAACAGGTAAGATTGGCTGAAGCCCCGATGTTATCTCTAACAGTAATCATGAGATAAGATAGATATTATGATTCTAAGTATTACTTAATAGGTCGGACTTAACCGATGCAACATTAAGCGTAAGAAGAAGCATAAGATCTAAACAAATCTATGAAAACCTTTCGAGATGGTGGATATACCATATAATCTAAATCTACAATGATATCTAACCCTGTCAGCTGTTATCTAATAACAGGCTAGCCGATTAGGGTTAGATCGCAATATCGATCTAGGTTATATAGCATATATGATAACTCGACGATTTACGTAAACAGGATTAGAGTATCATAATGATGAAAGCACTAATCCCGAGAGCGCAAGCCGCCATAACAAGCTTTTACCTTTTCGTTGGAGATCGAACTCGATGCAGCCCAACTAGAAGCAAGAACTCATCGAAACTATTAAAAGAAAAGAGTGCCGATGCATCGAGATTGTAATGAACTTGATTGTTGTCAAATTACAAGGTCTTGGGTCGTATTTATACCCAGATACAAGATATGTCCTTGACGGACACGACTCCTATCTCTATTACAATTTAAATTACAGATAAATGCCTAAAACAAACTCTTACCGACATTATCTATAAGGAAACTATTTAAAATATCCTAATTAACAGATACAATTGTCTTTCCTGGACTCTAACCATGTATGGCAATCCCCATGAAGCACTTTAATCGAATCTGAAGAAAATTCCAACATCTTTTCCTCGAGATCGGCCATACCAACTATCCTTATCAGAATCGGCTACACCGGCTATCCTTGTCCGATACGATATCGGCCGACAGTCACCTTAGCCGATTCGATTACTAGCCGATGAACTCCCTAGTTGATTCGTTCTGCACTTGGCGCGTACCATGTTTCTTGAACAACCTGTTTCCCTCCAAATCGGCTTCGGCCTTAGTTTCCAAATCTGATAATTGTCTTACCAAATTTGGTCATTAACACATGCCCCTCAAGTCCGCTATATTGTTAATGTTGCGGATTTGTCGAATCTTATCTTAGAGAGATTTTAGGGCTTTCTGTTTCGGTCGGTCACCGCACCTTCTTAAATAACAACCGCCGCCTCAGAGTTTTTCACACCGTCACTTTTTCCTCCACTGCCTTAGCCAAAAAAATCCACAATCTTCACCTGCGACTTCCTCGGAGCTCTCGGCGATCTCGCAAACAACCTGCGCACGGTGACGAACTCGCTTCCAGCGATGTCGACCTCAACTACCCCCTCCACGGCGTCATCAGCCGAGTTCCCAGAGGTAAGCCCCGTCGGCTTTAGATTCTCTCTTTTCTGTAATTTGGCTCTTGCCTTTCATAATCTGTCCTTTCTGTTTTTCCTTCATTGTAGCACCTTTCTCACCAAATTGCAATCCCCAACCTCATCCATTCCAACCAATACCTCTTAGGACCAATCGGCAACCTAGACCCCTCAGAATTCATCAATGTCGAGACCAACACGATCCCCTTTAGGTTGTCCAACCCTAATCTGGCACATTGGACTGGAACTTTTAAATCATGGCCATCAACCGATAAGACTTGGCCAACATGGTATAACAGGGTGTCAGCTAGCAAAAAGAGCCATTGGGAAGAACTAGGAATAGCACAGTGCTTAGCCCAAACCATAGCCGACATGCCTAAAGACGAACCCCTGCTATTGGCTGACAGTTACTTTTGGTCCAACACCCTGAACTCCTTTCTGTTCAACCAAGGACCGATGACGCCCACCCTTCTGGATATAATAATGATCATGGGCCTTGACATAACATCATCGGTCAATCCTATTAGCCTGAACACCAAGTGCCAGTACTCTTTCAAGACTAGAGCCATTGGAGGCTGGAACAGATTCATAAGCCAAAACATGGGAACCGGCCCAGTGGACCCCAGAGAACACACAGCTTTCCTTCTTATGTGGCTGCAAAAAATTCCTGTTTTGTGGTTCAAGCTGCAGCCCCACAACCAACTGGCAACACATAGCCAAAGCCCTAGTGGAGAAGATGCAAATTCCTTTGGGAAAATACATGTTAGGGTACCTCTATTAGATGTTGAATAACACATCGGCTAAAATTGCCATAAGTTCGACTATCGGCACTGGAGGTCCCTAGTGGATATTGCAGATATGGCTAAATTACATACATATAAAGTTGCTCAGAGGCCAGACTTGCAAGACGCCAGCTTCCCATTAGCACAGCCGACAACAGACGAAGATGGCGATGAAATCACAACACGCCTATGTATGTCATTCGGAGAGGCAGCATCTTCGTACACCGGATCTAAACTCTCAGCCGATCCTTTCAAGAATTGTTAGGCAACTTTTATGATGGATTCTCAACAGCTTCAATGATTTGGTTTGCCTATGATAATTCTGAAGATTTTGAACTTCCTAGTGACTTTAGATTTGATGAAATAAACTCTGAGAAATTCGAGAAGTCTAGGGAAGTCTTTACATCGGCTATATCTCCTTGCATACTCCCAGTCGGCATCCATCAAGGTAGAAACGTACAAGTCTCTTATGAATTTTATCATCCCATGAGTGCTGCCAGACAACTAGGCATGGGACAGCTGCCGATTGGTCTGTACTTTTCCGATAAGATCAAAACTAGAGGCAAAATCGGCTCAGGCCTCATGATGGATAGGCTGCTGAATATCGAAGGCCCCCCACCTGGCAGTATAAACAACATCGAGCTGGCAATAACGAGGACTGCAGCCTTCAACCGATGGTGGAATGAATGGAAAAAACACCTATTTCACCAATCGGCTTCCATGTACCTCACCAACATATACCCGGAGCTGATCCCAGAAGTAAGCACTTCTCCCTCTTGTCATTTATTATTTATTATCGGCTATCTTTCCTCTATATTTAACTAATTCTTCTCCCTTATTTGCAGACTACCGATTCATCTCCTCCACATATCAACAACACTGGGGTGGCTATCAATTATGCCATCAGCATCCTCCCCAACAGCGGTGGACTGGCCCCCTCTAGAATTGGCTACAATGCCCTTAGGACATCAACTTTGCTCCATGGCCAAACCCGCGAGCCACTTCAAAGGAAGAAGAGAGCTAAACCATTGGCTGTCGATCCATCGGCTGTACAAAAGAAAACTTCAAAGAAACAGAAGACAACCACAGTCGATGATCTACCAAGACTAGATCCAGACTTGGAGGCATTCTTGAATCAAGAAAAGATGGAGGAAGCTATTGATGAAGTTGCTGCTGAAACAAACGAACCAATAACAACCACGCAGACGCCGCCGCCGTTGACTGTGCTCAAAACACACTAAGTTCCCAAGACGTCCAAAGATATGCATTTATCTAAAATCCTTTTCCTTTAAATTCATATGCAACCCCTCATTAAGTTCTTTGTCTTGCAGAAGAAGAAGTTGGCCTCGAGGAAGAAATCGGCTCCAGTTCCATCGGTAATCTTGACTTCGAGCTCCTTTCAATTTTTAATTAACCGATGCTTAGTCAAACTTGTCTTTCTTTGTGTACAGCCTCCTCGCTCTCCAACACCTACCCCTAAGCATCAAGTGAAAGAACTCCATCGGCTAGGGGCAACCACAATGTTGAGGCAGAAACAACATCGGCTCCTGTCATCCCTGTAAGTTTTTTTCTTCATATCGGATACTTTCAAAGTTTTCAATGACTAACAGTCTCAATACTTATCAATTCCAATATTCTCTTTGCAGGCTCGAGCCGATATGTTTCTTTTTGATATAAAGGAGTTTATGGATGATGAGGAGGACACCACTGACAAGACTCTAGCCTCTGCTGATGATGATTTGAAAACAACACTACAAGATTTGGCTCGTCGGCTAGAGAGTTCTTTAGACTTCCTAGTCACTGACTATGAAGCGATCAGAGCCAGATTCAAAGAAATTCAAGATCGGCTCCCAGACCACATAGCCGACGCCATCTCCCAAGGCATATATCTTGAGCAGCATCGGCATAAATTTGAAAGAGCCAAACAACGGATGGCCGATAGGCGAGAAAGAACAGCCCTTGAAGCTACAATTGAAGCCAATCGGCGATCCATACTAGAACAAGGCTAATCTTGATGAAGGGCCAACTTACAATCTTGATCGGCTACGCAAACGTGGAGAAGAGCTGCTAGCCGAGCTTGCCAAATGCGATGCCGACATATCATCTGAAGAACAAAGGATTGCCAATCTCCCAAGGATAATACCAGAGCAGGAGTCTAAGTTGAAAGCTTCGATGAGAAATTTGTCAGACCTCACAAAAGTCTTGAAGGTGATCCCTGGAAATGATGCAGCCGACATCAAAACCATTAAAGAGATTGACCGAATTCGGCGAAGAGCGATATTGGTAATCAATAGCTTCATAACCGGCTAAGCCGATTCGTGTAATAGGGCTAGCTTGAACACTTGTGATCTTCAGTAATATAACTTTTGTGCTGATCCTTTTTTGAACTCTTGCAACACCTTTCGTAATATAATCTCTGCTGATTCTTGTATTCTGTCATGCATGCATTGAAAATTTTTTCGAAGTCCACAAAAATTTTGATTTGAAGTCCACTTGAGTTCACTTGTGTGTACATATGCCCCCTAATTTTACAATGTCAATCGATCATTGATAAAATTATGGCTTTATTAATATCACACATCATACATCGGCAAAACCACAACCGATTATGATAAGAATAACAAGACTAAGGGGATATAACTTATATCGGCCATCACATATTGGCAGAGCACAACCGATTTTGAAAAATTTGAAGAGACTAAGGGCGATATAACTTATATCGGCCATCTAAAGGCGATGTAAACACATCGGCTACCATGTATCAGCCTAACACAGCCGAATCATGAATTGACCCACACACTTGGATAATATGTTTTCAAATATTTTCCATTGAGAGCCCTTCCAAAAACTTCTCCATCAAGCCCTTGCAACATGTAAGCTCCTTTGGAAACACACTTGTAGATTCTAAAGGGCCCTTCCCAATTCGATGACCACTTGCTGAATTTATTGTCACGAGTACCAATCGGCAAGATCAACTTCCAAACCAACTCGCCTTCTGAAAAAGATTTCGGCACAACCTTCTTATTGTAATGACGAGTGATTCTCTCCTTATCCCTTGTCACCTTTTCCAAAGCACGCATCCTGGATTGAACCAAGTCTTCCGACTCATCTACCATGAGATTGTGATAGTCATCGGTTGTCAACTCATTTTGTAAATCAATTCTTCTTGAGCCGATGACACTTTCCCATGGCAAGACGGACTCATGCCCATAAACTATCTTGTACGGAGGCACTCTAATCGATCCATGACAAGCCATCCGATAGGACAATAATGCTTCGGTCAATCAGCTGTGCCATTGCTTTGGATAATCAGAGATCTTTCTCTTTATTAATTTGATCAGACTTTTGTTACATGCCTCTGCTTGTCCATTAGCCTGTGCAGAATATGGTGAAGAATTCAGCAATTTAATCCCCATGCTTTCTGCAAACTGGACAAACTCATCTGATACGAAGATAGATTCCTGATCGGTTGTTATTGTCTAAGAAACACCGAGCGGTAGATAATGTGCTCTTTAACAAATTGGATCACATCCCCAGAATCAACTTTCTTTAAAGGAATTGCTTCCACCCACTTTGTAAAATAATCAGTGAATATTAATTAGTGAATAAAATGAGTGATAAAATATTTTAAAGGATATATATGAAGTCAAGAAATTATTTGGAATCAAAATTGTATTTTCTGGAATTTAGGAAAAAGGATTAAATTAAATATGTGAAATATATTTTTAAAATAATAAAAGTGGGTGAAAAAGTTGAAAATATATTTTACAACTTAATTTTTGGGTGTACTATATTTTATTTCAAATTTTAGGGGTGAAAGGAATTAGAATTTGGAAATTAGAAATTAAATCGGAAAATTCGGAAAGTGCACTTGTTTTTATGCGCCACGTGCTCGACGCCGTGCGGCCATACCGCGCCCCCTCCGTGCGCGTGACACGCGCCGCGTGCCGTGCCGCGCCACGCCGCGCCAAGGCCCCGGTCTCGCGCCGCGCGCCGCGCACGCGTGCCGGACCCCGCCACGCCGTGCGCCACTTTCGCCGCGCCGTGCCCGCTCGTGCCGCCCCGCGCCACGCACGCTACGCGCCTCGACCCTGCGCCCGGACCCCGCCCGCGCCACTCGTCGCCCGCGCCGGACCCCGCCGTCCTCGTGCACGCGCGCCCGAGTTCGCCGCGCCCAGCCCCGCCATCCGCGTCGCCGCGTGCCATCCACCCGCCGCGCGCGCGCCGGCCCTCTCTCTCTCGTTTCTCTCGCCGCGCCTATAAAAGGGGCCAAGCCCTCCTCGTTCTTCCCCACCTCGCCGCCTCGTTTCCCCCTCTTCCTCGCCGTTCTCTCCTCGCCGCAAGCCGTCGCCGCCGTAGAATGCCGTCCGTTGCAAGCCGCCGCAAGCCGTCGCGCCGTGCGCCGGAGGCGCCGCTGTTATCCACCACGCGCTGGAGCTCCACCGCATCCCCTCGCCATCGCCGTCACCGCCGGTAAGTCCCCGGGTTGCCGCCCTTGCGCTCGCGCCGGTCGCCGGCCAAAATAGAGGAGGGAGAGTGCGCAGCGAACAGAGAGGAAGGAAAGGAATAGGAAAAAAAGGGAAGAGAAAGAAAATAAAAAGAAGAAAATTTAATGGAAGAAAAAAGGAAAAGAAAGGAAATAGGAAAAGGGAAAAAATAGGAAAAATATGGAAAAATTCAGAAAAATTAGGGAAAATATTTGGGAAAATATTTGGGCAAAAATATATTGTTTTCTCCTATATTTTCTCGGAGTAATCTCGGAATTCAAAATCGGATTTTCGGAGATTTCGTTCTCGCGTCGTTTTTAATCCAAAGTTTATCTATTTTCTTTCCGCCATTAAAAATATATTCTTTTGGTACTCGGATCTCCAAAACTTCGAGTACCTATTATTTTGATCAACGTTTTTTTAAAATTTATCCCCTTAATCAAATTGGATCGACATTTTGCGAAAACCCTAAAATCCCAAAACTCTCGCCCGAACTCGAGTAGAATTTTAGGCTAAACATTTGGAGTCATTTTTATGGTTCTTTTCGATCTCTTGGTATTTTATTGAATTCGATCGAATTCAATTGATTTTTCGCACGTACGGATAGCAACCGAGGAAGCGGCAATGACTACGTTGAAGACCCCGGCCAACAAGTGTGCGAGCAAGGCAAGTCAACACTTCCCTTTGAACATATTGATCCTACTTTGTGAAATGATGTTGATTTAAATTACAAATTTGCATGCTATACACAAATGAATACCTATGCTTGATATACCATGCCTTGATGTTGATTACCATTAGAATTATTCTTTGTAACCTTCGATGTGATATAACCGGAGGATAACTTCGGTAAAATGCTTAGCCCTGCTTATATTAGATTCGTGCATACTCATGATTTTACAAAGAAGCTTCGTGCTTGGGCAACTATCTTTGGGGAGGTAGTTGGAATACGGCATGTGGAGACATGAGTGCCACATTGCCTTGATCATGATGGAAATAGTTTTGGTGGAAAAATAAAAAGTACAAAACCAATGTTTTTGGACTGGGTCGGATGGATGGATTTGGGTGGATTCCGGTAAAGGCAAGAACCGTCCCTGTCAATTAAGGACCGAGCCATGAGACTTATAACCTAGAACGAGCCAGTACAACCGTACTTCTCGAATGGGTATAGACCTAGCAGAGTAGATAGCCGAGCGGAGGCAGTATCCCTACATAGTGGTTCTTGAGTGAAGAGGTGGTTCTGGTTATTGAGATAAGGTTGCGGCCTAAGTGTTGAGTAATGAATGAGAATGTTGTGAAAGTTTTCCCCTACCCCGGGAGCGCCAGAACTCCTCTCACTGCTAGGAAAGGACGGCTAGAGTGCAGGAGGATTTATGTTCATGGAGCGGGTACTGCCAAAGCGAAGTTATCGAAAGGCTTTGCCATGACCATCCCATATGAAGGGATGAAAGCTCATTCAATGAGTAGTTGCGGAGTACGGGTAAAGTGTACATCCACTGCAGTATGAGTAAATCAATTTATTCGAATAGCCGTGCTCACGGTTAATGAGCGACGTAACAAGTTTCTCCCGTGGCTAGACTCATAAGTTTTAAAATGATGGGATGGGAATGCATAATGATTTTGTGTGCTGGTGGACTCAACTTCTCGAACTGCGAGAAGGGGTGGACTCCTCAGAAAAACCATGACGAACTAGAGGTGGGAAGCCATCCTTGGAAATCACGATGGATGGTAGACAGAACCGTCACCGTTTTAATATACTCTGAAACTAAAACTTGACTTTGCTAGAAATTAGGTTTGTGAAATGATTTGTGAAAATTGGCTTTGTGCAAATGAACCACAGCCATCCTTTGAATGACCCTATCATGTGCATCATTCCGTGTCAGCTTGCTGAGTACGTTGGTTACTCACCCTTGCTATACGCACAAACCTTCAGATGGAGGAAGCGAAGAACTGGAGGACCCCGATACTTACTGCCAGATGGGCGAAGGAGGTGAAGGCGTCTACTAGGTCTTAGTCCCCGGTCATTGCCTGTGGCAATCGACATGTCGCTGCCTTCCGACTGCTATCTTATCTAAATTCTGCTTTTGGTTGTATCCGGACCAGTAGGTCCTATATGTATTGGATATTGCCTTCGGGCCTATTATTGTAATAATTTCGATGTAAGACTATTCGTGCACTTTGCTCCTGGTAATTCAGAATTGTATTCGTGGGTATCAAACTACTCGATCCAGGGATATGGTACTATGAACATGAATGATTCCAATCCTCAAAAACGGGGGTCGACAATTAATCTGGCCGATCATGTCAATTCTCCAACCTCTGAACGGCCATGGCTTGATCATGGGGTTTATAGACGATGTTGGTGCTCTTTGAATTGCTCCAAATTTTTGATAATCTTGACAACCTTTATAATATCTGAAGCAATCTTCCAACATCCTCGGCCAAAAATACCTAGCTCGTCGAAGCAGCCACTTCATCTTGTGAGTCGACTGATGAGTACCACATATGCCTTCATGCACTTCGCCCATCACCACCTTGGCTTGATCGGCACTTAAACATCTTAGCAATAATCCATCAATCATCTGATAATATAGGTTGTCATCGAGCAAAACATATATTAAAGCCTTGTATCGCAATTTTCTCGAAGCCGATTGAGAAGGATTCTTGAGATAATTGAAAACATTATACCTCCAATCATCGACTGTGATTGTAGCAATTTCTACCTCGATGTCCTTGACCATCGGCTTATTATCCCGATGCCCCCCGAGCCAAATCATTGGCTTCAACATTCTGCTCTTGAGGAATATGTGTCAAAGTCACCAGCCGAAAATTCTCCATCAACTCTCGGCATTTTTTGTAGTAGGTCATCAACGCATCATTTTTGCATTCGTATTCTCCAGCTAGCTATTTGATGACCAATAAAGAATCACCCATGATTTCCACGGCATCGGCTTCAACTTCCTTCAAAAGTTGCAATCCTTTGAGAACTGCTTCGTACTCGGCTTGGTTATTGGTAGCATAAGCTTCATAGTATAGGAAAACTCAAAACATGCCCCCCTAGGTGATATGATGACCAAGCTGATACCGCAACCATGAGTACAAACCGATCCATCAAAGAATAAAGTCCCAGGAACTATATCAACTGAGCCGATTGAGTCATCACGATGCTCAACAATAAAATCGGCTATAGTTTGTCCTTTGACTGCCTTGGGTGACTCATACCTGAAATCGAACTCCGTTAAGGCGTAGATCCATTTGCCAACTCGTCCTTTCAGTACTGGAGCCGATAGCATATACTTAATAACATCGGCTTTGCAGATTATGGTGCATTCGTTGGATAGCAAATAGTGCCTTAACTTCGTGCATGAAAAATACAAGCATAAGCATAACTTCTCCACCGAAGAATACCTTGTCTCTGCATCCAGAAGCCTTCTGCCTCAAAAAAATATTGTTCTTTTTTGCCCTCAAACTCTTGGATCAAGATCGAGTCGATTGACTTCTCATCGGCTAACAAGTATAACTTGAAAGGCACCCCTTTCTGTGGAGGAATCAATATTGGAGGGGAACTTAAATATTCTTTGATATTATCCAAAGCATTCTGTTGCTCTGCCCCCCAAGTGAACTGTTGGTCGACTTTCAACCTTAGCAAAGGTGTAAATGGCTCCATCTTTCCAGACAGATTAGAAATAAACCTCCTAATAAAATTCACCTTGCCGACCAGAGATTACAATTGCTTCTTGTCCTGTGGAGTTTGAATATTTTTGATGGCATTAATGCTCCTTTGCGTCACTTCAATCCCCCTCTCATGGATAAGAAAGCCCAAAAACTGTCCAGCCGATACGCCAAAGGCACATTTTGTGGGATTCATCTTCAAGCCATATTTCCTTGTTCTTTCCAAAACCTGTCCTCAAATCAGCTATATGCTCATCAACCTCTTTTGATTTTACGACCACATCATCGATGTAAATTTCAATCAACAAGCCGATTAGATCATGAAAGATGTAATTCATAGCCCTCTGATACGTAGCTCCAGCGTTCTTCAAACCGAAAGTCATTACAACCCACTCGTATAAGCCGATTGCACTAGGACATCTGAAAGCAGTCTTATGGATGTCTTCTTCTGCCATGAAAATCAGATTATACCCAGCGTTACTATCCATAAAGCTTATAATTTTGTGTCCTGAAGCAGCATCCACCAACAAATCAGCAATCAGCATTGGGTATTCATCCTTAGGAGTAGCTTTGTTGAGATCTCGAAAGTCAATACAAACCCTAAGTTTGTCGTTCTTCTTTATCACTAGAACTATGTTAGAGACCCACCCAGCATATCGGCAAGGCCAAATGAAACCAGCGTCATACAAACGAGTAATTTCGACCTTGATAGCATCATACATATCAGCCTTGAACCTTCTAGGTGATTTCTTAACCGGCCGATATGCTGGTTTGATAGAAGCTGATGTTCAACAGTAGATCGACTAAGTCCTGGCATCTCAAAATACTCTCAAGCAAAACAATTTTTATATTCCTTCAAAAGTTCTATTAGCTTGGTTCTAAATTGAGAAGACAAATTTTTACTAACAAATGTCGGTCTAGGGCTATCTCCTGGACCTATATCGACTTCTTCTAAGTCTTCGGCCGACATGAAACCTTGTCCTAATTTGCCATCGAGATCATCTACAATGTCCTTTGTGTAGAAGCTAGACCTCTCCACGATGCCCTCAAAGTAGCAGTTGGGCCTCTTCATCTCCAATTGGTTGTATTTCAGAATCAGACACTTTTAGATAATCGGTTTCCTAAACCTTGTTGGACAAGCAATCAATGTCATCCATCTACCAAAGGGTTAAATCGGCATTGGCGACATTAACTGACCTGACGGCTGGCACAATTTCGACCTTGTCGCCTTGCCATTGGATTAAGCTCTCGTACATGGTAGAACAGATGCAGCAATTGGCATGGATCCAGTTCCTTCCCAGCAACAGGTTGTATGATCCCTTCCATCGATGACAAAGAAGGTGGTAGGCACAGTCTTGCTGCCGATTGTCAGCTCCACATTTAGAACCCCTTTGGTTTCCGATGGGTTGCCTCCAAAGTCTTTCAAAACCATGTTGGTCTTGATGAGGTCGTCAGAACTCCTGCCCAATTTTTTGAATGTAGCATAGGGCATTAGGTTCACAACAGCTCCTCCATCGACCAACATCTTGGATATCGGCTTGCCATTGACAAACCCTTTAACATAAAGTGTCTTAAGATGCCGATGCCCTGTCCCCTCTGGTTTTTTGAAGATAGCTTGTTCTGGGGACAAAATTAACTTGGCCAAGGACTCTTCAACCACGTCTGCGCGGCCTGAGCTGCTTCATAGTCAGCTCGCAACACAAAAACCATGTTGACCGATGCAGAGGCCACATCTTTTCCCTTAGCCAATCTCTTTGCCTTGTTAGCTTGAACTTCATCGGCTGAGAGCACCTTGCTCTTAACATGCCACTCTTTCCTCAGGCGTTCTTGCCTCTTTTTCTTCAGCCGATGGTCAATCTTGGCTTGAACCTCCTCGAGCCGACCCCTGCTCTTCATCCTTTGTACCCTTCTTTTCTGACTCTTCGTGAAAGTATCAGAAGGGCACCATTGTGGGTTCATGGTCTCGTCTTCATCTTCATCATCATCCTGGAGAAAATCTTGATGAATCGGACCCAACCTCTGATGAACAGGGAGTTTCTTTTGTGGCAGCCGATTTCTCTCAGGCCGAGATCGGCTAGACTCTCCAACGTAGTTGCCACTATGATCACTGCAAGCTGGACAATCTTCGATTGATGGCAGCCTCATCCCTTCGTTCCAGCAAAATCAGAAAAATTCACAGCCCCAATGAGGATCAAAGCTATCATTTTCTCCCTGCCTGTCATATTGTCTCTAGGACCTGTTGATGATCCTGGCAGAATTGGGCTACCGATAATCCCTTCTATCGGCTGCTCTTCCACTTGTATGGACCATGTTGATGGGGAAAGGGTTGCCATCAATTTTCATTGGCTTCTTCGAGTCTTCAAATTTGATTTTTCCGCCTCGATAGCCGATTGGATCTGTTGTCTAAAGACTTTGCGATCATTGGTGCTGTGAGACCTAATGTTGTGCCATTTGCAATACTTCCTCTTTTTTAGTTCCTCAGCCGATGGAATCACATGACCGGCTGGAAGCTGAATTTGCTTCTCCCGAAGCAGCAGATCAAAAATTTTGTCGGCCTTGGTGATATCAAAATCATATTTTTCTTCTTTGGCTGAATTCTTGACCCATTGGCATGTAATAACCTTTTTGTTCCTACCCCAATCGGCTGCACTTCGGAGTCACTGTCTTCTTCTGATTAAGAAACATATGCAACATGGCTAATCTTCTTGAGAGCTTTCTTGGCCTCTTGGAATCTTTGTTCGTGTGCTGATACTTTCTAGGCCAAGTGAGCCAAACTTTCAATGTCCTGAGCCAAAAACATTTCCCTTATTGGTGTCAACAGACCCTGAAAAGCAAGATCGGCTAGCTGGGAGTCTGACAGAACCAGGCTGTAACATCTGTTCCTCATATCTCTGAATCTTTGGATGTAGTCTTGGATAGATTCATCATGCTTCTGCCTGATAGCTGTCAGATCGGACAGTTTCATCTCATGGATACCGCTGTAGAAGTATCGGTGAAACTGTTTCTCTAGATCGGCCCAGCTTTGCACAGAATTGTAAGGTAGAGAAGAAAACCATGTGAAAGCCGATCCAGAGGGGAGAGAGGGAATAACCTAACTCTCAGGGCGTCAGTAGCCGATGCCTCACCACATTGGGCTAAAAAATCAGCTAACATGTTTATATGTAGAGACATTGTCTTGCCCTGAAAATTTGGAGAAGTCTGGCACTTTGTATCGGTTAGGCAGTGGAACCCTCTCAAAATATTCTGGATATGGGTACCAATACATGTTGTCGTATCCTTGGGCTTGAGGCCAAATTGTTCCCTCATTACATCCGCAATCATGTATGCCCAAGGTTTCTAATGCTGTGCTCCTTGCACCTGCTGCTGTATCAGCTCGAATTGATCAAACTGAAGTGGTCCCTGTCGATACTATATCTGGGGTGAATGAGGCTGATATTGTGGATTAAAATTACCCCCCCATATGATGCTGAGGAGACTGATGTGCCCCGTGAGTGGGCTGATCGTGAACGAGCTAGGGACCGATAGGGTGTTGCTGCAAGTTTGGCGTGTACGACCCTATCGGCACTCGTGGAATTGGCTCCACCGGTGGCCGATTCGTGTTGAACATGGGCACAACCTGGTCTGGAGTGACTTGGGGGACATCATGTCCCGTGTGTTGAGGCTACGGCCTAGTCAGAAATATAGGACTGAAACATGGCTGCTTTTGAGTCGATGACGATATAATCGGCTTGATCGGAGCCGATGTTGATGCCATCGGCTGTTCTGGAGGTACGGCAGCGGCAGGCTATCTCTAGTAGTAATCATGAGATAAAATAGATATTATGATTCTAAGTATTACTTAATAGGTCGGACTTAACCGATGCAGCATTAAGCGTAAGAAGAAGCATAAGATCTAGACAAATCTATGAAAACCTTTTGAGATGGTGGATATACCTGTTGATGAGAAATTTCTCTCACGCGTTGGCCTGGGAGATCTGCTTAGCTCCAGTGCAGGTCCTTCTCGGCTGCCTGTGCAGTACAGGGCGTGCCAGTTGGTTTGATCTGTTAACCAACAAGAAAAATAAAGATATATGCGTTAAGGGTTAAGTTAGATCCTACCGGATCGGCTGTGAGAGTCAATTTACATATATAGGCTATCCCGAAGTGCATTTAAACCAAGTGACTAGAATAGATCGGCTGTGCCGATACAGTATTAATCACTTAATCCAAATATACAATGGGATAATAAATATATGCCTTAACAGCCTAGCCGATACCGTAAGACTAACTGTGAATCGACTAGTACTCCGATAAGTCTTATCAAAAGATATTGATCTAAGCTAAATACGCTAAACCTAGATCAGTCGCCTGTCGGCTGTGGCTGACAGACTGATTCTGGCTTAGGGCATTTAACTAGAGCAAGATCTTAATATAAGAGGCAGCTTTAATAAACCTATAGTAAATATACCAAAAGGATACTAAAACAGATAAGGCCGGCTGAAACCCCGGCACTGTCTCTAAGCATATACATCTAGCCAAATAGATCATAAAAGCTCTAAAAATGACTTAATAGGTCAGATTGATGCAGCATTAAGTATAAAAAGAACAATCAGATCTACTATAGCTGACTAAATCCCTCGAGACGATGGATATCGCATATAATCTAGGTCGACCCTTAGATCTGCTCTATCGGCTGCTGATTCTTGATAGAAACAAGCCGATGTAACATAAATCATCGAATTTAGAGTATCATAGAGATGGAAGCACTAAATCCGTTGAGATACACCACTAATGACAAACATTTACCTTAATTCGGGGATCGAAACGATGCAGCCCGAACCCGGATCAAGTGTTCGTCTGAAGAAAATAGGAGGCGATGCCCCGAAAGTTGTATTGATTATGTGTTAATTTACAGGGATCTCGGGTCCTATTTATACCCAAGAATAACATTACCCGTGCGAACCACGATCTCTATCTAATCTACTATTTAAAGTACGACAATATCCCGGGATATGGTCCCATGCCGCATCACAATAGAAAATCCAAACAAATTCCTAATTTACAGATACAATTGCCATTACAGGACCCTATCCATGGATGGCAATACCTTTTAACGCGCAATTTGAGAACCGAATCTTCTATTTATCTTTAAGAACTTTCATCGGAAATGATCTTATCTTCTTCTCGACTCAAGGCATCGGCTATCGCCTATCCTCGTTCGACTCAACTTCAACCGATTAGCCTCGTAGCCGATTGTATCACAACCGACTTGACCTCTGTTCTTCCAATCCGATTCCGTTTCTATCTCGGCAGGGACTTAGAGATTTGGTTACCAAATTTAGCCGTTAACACATGCCCCCCAAGTCTGTGATAAGATAAAATCGTGGATTTGCCGCTTTTTCCAAATTCCCGCTCTTTTCGACCTAAACCGTTTCGGCTGCCAAAAAATATTATTTAAATACTGCCCCTGCAGCCACCGCACGTGTCACATTACCACAAACAAACAGCCATCTCAACAACCCTTGAGTTCTCCGGCGACCTCCTCGGCGACCTCGGCGACCTCGGAGCCCACATCTTCCCCGGCGAACCCTAAGAGGCAGCAATCACCAGCAATGACTTCCTCAAGCGCCCACTCCGAAGCAACCCAAACGGAATACCCAGAGGTAAGTCTCATCGGCTATCACCCTTTACTTCATGCAATTCGGCCTTCATCTTTTATAATCTTGTTTTTTCATCCTTTAAATCATAGCATCTTGGTTACCAAATTGCAATTCCAGACCTCACCAGTCCCAATCAGTTCTTATTAGGGTCGATTGACAACATAGACCCCAGCAAGATCATTAACGGTGAAACAAACCGAGTCCCCTTCAGGTTTTCCACTCTGAACCTAGCCCATTGGTCCAGTGCCTTCAAGTCCTAGCCCTCAACGGATAAAACTTGGCCAGCTTGGTACTCACGGATGTCGGCTAGGCTACAAACCCACCGGATGAAACAAGAATAAGTCAATGCCTAGCCCTGACCATAGCCGATGTCTCAAAAGACGAAGCCCTCTTATCGGCTGCCACCTATTTCTAGTCGGACACGCTAAATGCGTTCCTTTTCAAGCAAGAACCAATGACACCAACCCTTATGGACATAGTGATGATCACAGGGTTGGATATAACATGAACAGTTGACCCAATCGGCCTCAACATCAAGTGTTCTCACAACTCCAATACCAAAAGCATAGGGGGTTGGAGCGGATTTATTTCCATGAATATGAAAGGCGACCCAATTTCTGAGAAAGAACACACCGCTTTCCTGCTAATGTGGCTAGAGAAATATGTCTTCTGCGGGTCGAGCTGTGGGCCGACTAGCAACTGGCAGCATGTAGTCGAAGCCCTAGTAAGTAAGAAACAAGTTCCTTTGGGGAAATATTTGCTCGGCTACTTATACCAAATGCTAAGTAGTGCATCGGCTCTGCTAGCTTCTCAACAAGCTGTCAACACAGGAGGGCCCTAGTGGCTGCTACAACTGTGGTTAAACCTTCACCTCCACCGGGTTGCAGAAAATTCATCTCCATTAGAGGCCGATTTCCCCTTAATCGAGCCAAGATTTGAAGATGATGAAGAAGTAACCACCCGCGATGCTTGTCATACGGGGAAGCAGCAGCAACCTATCCCAGATCCAAACTAATAGCGAACATTTCAAAAATTGGTTTGGCAACCTGTATAACGGCTTCCCAAGCACTTCAAGGATATGGTTTGCTTGTAAAAGATTTTGAAAGATTCGAACTCCCAGATGATTTTCGGCTGGATGAACTCAACTCTGAAAGTTATGACAAGCCGAGGGAAATCTATACATCGGCTATCACACCTTGCATACTTCCTGTCGGCATTCACCAAGGACGCAACATTCAAAAGTCTTATGAATTCTATCATCCGATGGTAGCCACAAGGCAACTTGGTATGGGTCAGCTGCCAATCGGCCTCTATTACGCAGACAAGATCCAAACCAGAGGCAAGATTGAGGGTGATATCATGATGAATCGGCCGCTTAATATCCCCCCCTCTAGGCGATTGACAACATCGATCGCGGTGAGGAGGACATCAATCTTCACCGATGGTGAAACAAATGGAAATGACACTTGTTCCATCAGTCGGCCTCGATGTATCTGACCATCATCGACCCAGAAATGACTCCATCGGTAAGTATGTTTTTTCTCATCTTAGCCCCTGTTTTCTCTTTCAGCCCCTCCCTATATTATTGGCTGATCATGCTTCATTTCTTTGCAGACAACTAACTCCTCACCTCCGCACATAAGCAACACAGGAGTGGCCATCCACTACGCCCCTGGGGTGTTATCTGGCGGCTGAGGATTGGCCCCGTCCATCATCGGCTGCCATGCGTCGAAGGTGGGCACTTTGCTCCACGGCCAGACCCGTGCACCGCTGCATCGGCTAAAAAGGGCGGCACCATCGGCTGCTGCTACTCCGGTTGCAGAGAAAAGAAAATGTGCTTCAAAGAAGCCGAGGACAACCCCAGCCGACGATTTGCCCCCAGTCAATCCAGATGTGGATGCGGCCCTCGAAGAAGAAGTTAGGGGTGAAGAAATGGAGGAGGCCGTCAATGCTACCGCAGCCGAAACAAGTTCTTCAGACAAGTATGCTCAAACTCCATCGGCCGAGCAGACCACCGAGCGAACACCAAGCCCTCCAAAACGCGTCCCTCATCCTCAGCCGGTAAGCATTTTTGTTGCTCAACCCTGCCATCTTTTTCCCTTTTTATATTGCAACTTATCGGCTTTCTGTGTTCGTAGGAACAGAAATTAGCCACCAAGAAGAAAACAGCTCCCCCTCCTTTGGTAAACCCAATCTTCATCTCTTTCTCACTAGCACAGCCGAATTTCTAACTTGCATTTTCCTTTTACAGCCTCCCGTGCTCCAACATCTGCCCCCCGTGTATCGAGGGAGCCGACGCTGATGGCCGCGCGCGATGGTGACGCTGAGGACGTGGCTACCTCAGTTCCAGCTATCCGAGTAAGCCCTGCTTAGCTTTACAAATCGGCTTATTAGTCTTGTCAGCTCTCTTACCAACTTCCAACTTGCAGTCTGTAGCCGATCTATTAGATTTTGATTTATCGGAATTCCTTGATCTTGACAAGGGCGTTGATAAGTCCATGGTTATATCAGACGACGAGCTACAAGCAACTTTGTCGGATAAAGCCAAACGGCTGGAGTGATCTCTAGATTTCTTGGTCACCGACTGCGGTTCCATCCGTAGTCGATTCGAAGACATTCAAGATCGGCTGCCGGACCAGCTGGCTGACACAATCGCACCGGCTACTTTTCTGGAGGCGCATTGGCACAAGCTCGAACGAGCTAAACAGAGGATAGCCGATCGCCGTAAGAACCAGGCACTGGAGGCCACCATCAAGGCTAGCCAGCAAGAGATCACTGCCGAAAAGGCCAAGTTTGACGCTCTGAAGACCGAACCGATTGCCAAACTTGATCAACTTCGCAAACGTCGGGAAGAGCTGATAGCCGAACTCGCCAACATCGACGCCGACATCATGGTCAAGGAACAACGTGTGGCCGGCCTGCCGAAGGAGATCGAGGACCAGCGAGCAAAGATCAAGGCGGCCGTGTCAAACCTGTCAGACATGGCCAAGGCGATGAAGCCGATCCTGGGGAGCGACGCAGCCGATGCAAAGGCTATCGAAGAAATAGATGGGATCCGCTGCAGAGCAATATCGGCTATTAAGGACTTCCTTTCACGTTGAACTTGCTTGTAACAGCTAGCTAGGTACTCTTGTACTCAACCTTTTGTACATTGTGTGATCGGCGGGACATCCTCTCGTAATTGACTAAGACATCTTCGTAATCGGCTAGTCGCAACTTACCCCCTCTTTAATGTACGCTTGCCGATTATTTTAAACTCACTCGATTGCTAGTTCTCAAAGTTTTGAAATGCCTTGAAAACTTGAAACTTTTGCTGATGTATGATGTTTGCCTTCTCAATCGCAATTGTTGTATATATATGCCCCTCTAATTTTGTTGATGTCTTCGGTGTCGACAAAATTATGAACTTAACACAATTACGCTTCATTATCATTGTTGTTGACTAAGACTGGCCGATTGCAGGAAATTAGGGAAAACTTTGCATAAAAATGGTCTAAAGGCGATGCTTGCTTAATACAGAACATCGGCTAACACGAATCGGCTGAACAAACAGAGCCGAATCATGAGTTGATCCAAACGCTTGGATAGTATTTTTTTCAAATATTTTCCGTTTAGAGCCCTTCCAAATACTTCTCCATCCAACCCTTCTAACATATAGGCCCCTTTAGAGACGTATTTATGGATCTTGAAAGGTCCTTCCCAATTAGGTGACCACTTGCCGAATTTATTATCTCTTGATCCAATCGGCAATATCAGTTTCCAAACGAGTTCGCCCTCTTCAAAAGACTTAGGCACAACTTTCCTATTATAAAGATGGGCTACTTGTTCCTTATCCCTTGTTACCTTTTCCAAGGCCCTCATCCGTGATAAAATGAGGTCTTCTGATTCATCCACCATCAAGTGATAATAATCATCGGCTGTGAGTTGATCTTGCAGTTGAATCCGTCTTGAGCCGATGATATTTTCCCATGGCAGTACCACATCGTGCCCATAGACCAACTTGTATGGAGGGACTTGGATAGATCCATGGCATGCCATCCGATAGGCCCACAATGATTTGGCTAATCGACTGTGCCATTGCTTGGGGTACTCAGAAATCTTCCTCTTTATTAGTTTGATCAAACTTTTATTTGACACCTCTGCTTGCCCGTTGGCTTGTGCATAGTATGGTGAAGAATTAAGTAATTTGATCTCCATGCCATCGGCAAACTGAACGAACTCGTCCGATATGAAGATAGATCTCTGGTCTATTGTTATTGTTTGTGGGACGCCAAATCGGTAGATAATATGCTCTTTAACAAACTCGATTGTGTCCCTAGAATCAACCTTTTTAAAGGAATTGCCTTCACCCATTTTGTAAAATAATCCGTTGCCACCAGAATGAATTTATGTCCTTTGCTTGAGGGTGGATTGATCTGGCCGATCATGTCGATGCCCCATCCTCGGAACGGCCAAGGCTTTATGATTGGGTTCATAGCGGATGCATGTGCTCTTTGTATGGCTCCGAATTTCTGACAATCCTGGCAACCTTTGTAATATTTGAAACAGTCCTCTAGCATCGTCAGTCAAAAATACCCTGCTCTTCGAAGCAACCACTTCATCTTGTGAGCCGATAGATGCGTGTCGCGTATCCCTTCATGTACTTCTCCGATAGCCACCTTGGCTTGATCGGCACTAAGACATTTGAGCAGCACACCATCAATCGTCCGATAGTAGAGATCTTCGTCGAGCAAAACATATCTCAAAGCCTTGTATCGCAATTTCCTTGAAGCCGATTGAGAGGGGTTCTGTAAATAGCTGTAGACCTCAAACCTCCAATCATCGGCTGTCATGGCGGCGACTTCTATCTCAACCTCTTTTATCATCGGCCTGTAGCCTGATGCCCCTTGAGCTAAATCATTGGCTTCTGTATTCTGCTCTCTAGGGATGTGTTTCAGTGTGACTAGCCGAAAGCTATCCATCAATTCTTGGCATTGTTGGTAGTAGACCATCAGCGCATACTTCCTGCATTCATACTCCCCTAACAACTGGCTGATGACCAATAGTGAATCCCTCATTATTTCTATGGTGTCGGCTTTGACTTCTTTGAGAAGATGCAATCCCTTGAGCACTGCTTCGTATTCGGCTTGATTGTTTGTAGCATGGGGGTCGATAGAAAAAGCAAATTCAAAGCTTGCCCCCCTAGGCGAAATAATGACCAATCTGATACCGTAGCCGTTGGTGCACACCGAGCCATCAAATGTCAATGTCCAAGGCATAATTTTGATTGAGCCGATCGAGTCATCTCTGTGCTCCATGATAAAATCGGTTATAGCTTGTCCTTTAACTGCCCTGGGTGCTTGATACCTCAGATTGAATTCTGTCAAGGCAAAAATCCACTTTCCAATCCGCCCTTTTAAAACCAGAGCTGATAGCATGTATTAGATGACATCGGCTTTACATATTATTGTGCACTCATTGGATAGCAGATAATGCCTTAACTTTGTACATGAAAAATATAGGCACAGACAAAGCATCTCCACTGGTAAATATCTTGTTTCTGCGTCCAAAAGCCGTCGGCTGAGATAGAAGATAGCTTTTTCTTTGCCTTCACTCTCTTGGATTAGGACTGAGCCGATTGACTTGTCGTCGACTGACAGGTACAGCTTGACGGTATTCCTTTTCGTGGAGACATTAAAACTGGAGGCGAGCTTAAATAATTCTTGATATTGTCCAAGGCCTTCTGTTGCTCTGCCCCGCATGTGAAAGCTTGATCGGCTTTAAGCCGAAGCAGTGGTGTGAACGGCTCCAGCTTCTCTGAAAGATTGGCTATGAACCGTCTGATGAAGTTGATTTTGCCGATCAATGATTGAAGCTGCTTCTTGTCCTTCGGGGGCTGTATCGTCTTGATAGCGTTGATGCTTCTTGGTGTGACTTCAATCGCCATCTCATGAACGAGAAACCCCATAAATTGCTCGGCCGATACACCGAACGCGCAATTCAACGGATTCATTTTTACGCCATACTTTCGTGTCCGCTCCAAGACCTGCTTCAGATCGGCTATATGGTTCTCCATCTCCCTGGATTTGACAACAACATCGTCAATATAGATCTCTACCAGGGAGCCGATCATGTCGTGGAAGATATAATTCATGGCCCGTCATAACGACCCATTCATACAAGCCGATTGCTCCAGGACACCGAAAAGCAGTTTTGTGAATGTCCTCTTCGGCCATGAAGATTTGATTGTAACCTGCATTGCCATCCATAAAACTGATGATTTTGTGGCTCGATGCGCGTCTACGAGCAAATCGGCTATAGGCATCGGGTATTCATCTTTGGGGGTAGCCTTATTTAAGTCCCCGAAATCGATGCACACCCTAAGTTTGTCGTTCTTTTTCAATACTGGGACAATGTTTGAGACCCACTCGGCATATCAGCAAGGCCGAATGAATCCAGCATCATATAGCCGAGTTATTTCGACTTTGATCGCATCATACATATCAGCTTTGAACCTCCTGGGAGGTTGTTTGAACGGCCGATAGCCTGCCTTGATTGGCAGTTGATGAACAACGATAGATTGGCTAAGACCAGGCATCTCAAAGTACTCCCAAGCAAAACAATCTTTATATTCTTTTAACAAATTAATGAGCTGGGATCTACAATGAGAGGACAACATTTTGCTGATATACGTCGGCCTAGGCCTGTCTCTAGAGCCTATGTCTATTTCTTATAATTCGTCGGCCGACGTAAAACCTTGCCCAAGCTTGCCATCGTCTTCATCCGCGATGTCCATGCCGTAGACGTTCGAGCCCTCCATGACGTCTTGCTCAAAGCAGCAGATGCGGCTCGTCGTCTCCAATCGGCTATATGGCAGAATTGGACACTTTTAAAAAATTGGCTTGCCAGATTTTCCCAGACAAACAATCAATGCCATCGATTTCCCAGAGTGGCAAATCAGCATTGGCGATGCTTACTGACCTGTCGGCTAGTACAATCTCTATCTTGTCGTCGTCCCATTGGAGCAAACACTGGTGCATGGTGGAAGGGACACAACAGTTGGCATTTATCCAGTCCCTCCCAAGCAACAGGCTGTAAGACCCCTTCCCGTCGATGACAAAAAAGGTTGTGGGCACGGTCTTGTTGCCGACGGTCAGCTCGACATTCAACACGCCCTTGGACTCTGATGGGTTGCCGCCGAAGTCCTTTAGTACCATATTAGTCTTGATCAGATCTTCGGCTCCCTTTCCCAATTTCCTGAATGTTGCATAGGGCATAAGGTTTACTGCAGCTCCCCCATCCACTAGCATCTTTGACATCGGCTTGCCGTTGACGAAGCCTTTTACATATAGCGGCTTGAGATGCCGATTTTCGGTCCCTTCCGGCTTGTCAAAAATTGCTTGATCTAGGGATAGTGCTAGTTTGACCAAGGCATCCTCGATATTGTCTGCATCGGCCTTAGGAGCACCGAACTCGGCTGGCAATATGAATATCATATTGATCGATGCAGAGACTTTGCCTTTCCCTTTGGCTGCCCTTCTGGCTCGATCGGCTGAACTCTCTCTGGTCTATTCCTCGTCAGCCGTGGCGATTTCCTTTTTGGGGATCCATCGCCTTTTGATTTTACCCAGCCGACGGCATTGCTCTTCTATCATCTGCCAAACTTCTTCTTTCCTTCCTTCACGCTTTAGCCTTTGAATTCTTCGTTTCTACGTTTTGGTGAAGAGGTCAGAGGGGCACCATTGGGGGTTGGCTGATTCTTCATCATTGGCTTCTCCTTCGTCGTAGTAGTCATCGTTCTCGTCTTCGTCGAACAGTCTTGATGGATCGACCTTAGCCGATCGTGAACGGAACGCCGGTGCCGATTGAGCTGTATGGCCCTCGGGACGAATTGAGTTGGGCTGGTGATTGGCTGGCTTCTGTGTTCGTCCTCGCGGTACTCGCTGCACACTGGCCAATTATCTAGCGTCGGCAGCCTCATCCCGGTTTCCCAGCAGTGCCTGAAAAATTCATAATGCCAATGAGGATCGGCACCGTTGTGATTCCCGTCGTACCGGCGGCCTCACGTCTCTGGCTCTTGTCGATAAAATCTTTCAAACCAAGCCTCTTCCCGCCAAGATTGCTGTTGGGAGCGGCGTCGGTCGTTCGTGTTGATCGGCCGTTGATCGCCCGACGGGCAACGGAACGCACCATGTTGATTGGCGCGGCTTGGCTTCCGTCGGCTTGTCCTCTGCCTTGACCCTTTTTAATGTTTCAGCTAAGTCGTATGTCATTTTGTGCTGCCGATCAGCTTGCTTGGGGCCGAATTGAACCATATTGACCGGGAAGGGGTTGCCGTCTACCTTCATCAGCCGAGTAGAATCGGCAAACTTGGGTTTACCGGCCTCTATTGCCGACTGGATCTGCTGCCTGAAGACTTTGCAGTCGTTAGTGGCATGGGATGTATAGTTGTGCCACTTACAGTACTTTTTCTTCTTTAGTTCATCAGCCGATGGGATCACATGGTTCTCGGAAAGCTGGATCTGCCTTGACAGACGATATCAAAATTCTATCGGCGTTGGTGATGTCAAAATCATATTTATCCTCATTGGCCGTCTTCAGCAGCCATTGACAGACAATGGCCTTTTTATTCTTCGCCCATCCGGCTGCCGCCACCTCTGCGTCATCGTCGCTGGAATTGGAGTCTGATTCAACTATGACTTGATTTATGTTCTTGACGGCCTTCCTGGTGTCTTCAAACCTCTGCTCATGGGCCGTCACCTTTTGTGCCAGATGCACCAGGCTGTCGAAGTCTTGAGCAGAGAAGCGCTCGTGGATCGGCGCGATCAGGCCGTGGAAGGCCAAATCGGCTAGCTGGGCGTCCGACAGCACTAGGCTGTAGCATCGGTTCCTCATCTCTCTGAAACGTTGAATGTAGTCCTGAACCGACTCTTCGTGATTCTGCCTGATGCTGATGAGGTCCGACAACTTCATTTCATGGTTGCCGGTGTAGAAGTAGCTATGGAATTGTTTTTTGAGATCGGTCCAGCTCTGAATTGAGTTGTAAGGCAATGAAGAGAACCATGTGAAGGCCGATCCCGAAAGAGACAAGGGGAACATTCGAACTCTCAAGGCATCCGTAGTCGATGCTTCGCCGCACTGCGCCAAGAATCGGCTGACATGCTCATAGGTTGACACGCTGTCCTGCCCCGAGAATTTCGAAAAGTCTAGGACTTTGTATCGGTTGGGCAATGGAATCCGCTCGAAATGCTCCGGATAAGGGTACGGATACATGTTTCCCGAGTCCTTTGGCTTGAGGCCAAATTGATCACGCATGACGTCCGCAATCAAATCGGCCCATGTCCAGTTGTCCTGTTGTATCGGCTCATATTGATCATACAGTGCGGGTGCTTGCCGATACAGTGGTGGCGGTGTCTGGGGCCTGTAGTGATGATCTTGGTGGCCTCCTTGATACTGGTACTGGAACGGATGATCAGCGGGAGGCGGCCGATTTGCCGGTAGCGGCGTTGGCGGACCCGGGAACAACTGTCGGCCACCGGCGTTGTACTGTCCTTCCAGGCCGATCTGGGCAACCGGCTCTAATTGCCAATTGTTGTTGAACATGTTGGTGATCTCGGTCCGGGAAAGTGGTTGTTGTCGGTTCAGCATGGTGACCACCGGTCTCGCAGCCCGATCCGGACGGATTCGGCTAGTTGAGGACCCCTCCTGGCGGCCCTGGTTGTGCTGGTGGTGGAATCGGCCGATTCTGGGTGGCCAATGTCCTGTAACCAGGAAACTGGCCGTCTGTGAAGTAAGTCAGCCCCCGCTGCAGTTGGTCGGCTATCTTGGCGTCGACCACAGTGGCAATCATATTGTTGAGGGTGTTGACAAGAATGCCACTCTGGTTGACCAGTGCATGGTGTACGGCCGAATCAATTCGGTCTTGCAAAGTATGCAGACCCGAATCATCTTGTTCTTGAGTCGGCTCCTCTGCCTTCTGTTTGTCCTTTGATCCGCTGGAAGAGGACGCCTTGAGTTCGTCCATGCTGAATTTGTACTTTTGGTGCATGGCCCCAGACCTTGTCTGGGTGAACGATTGTAGGTAGTTGGCTTGGAGCTCTTCTACCATCCTTTTGTAGTTGGCTTGGAGCACTTCTACCATCCTTTTGTAGTCGGCTTGTTGTTCAGCCGACAGTTGTTCCATCTTCACAGGCACAATGTTGTCCTGAGAAACGTTGGGGCTCTTGATGTCGACCATCTTGTCGGCTGCATCGATGCGTTATAGCTGAGTTGATAGAGATAGTCCCACCGGGCATGCCAAGAAGCGTGTTGATGAGAAATTTCTCTCACGCGTTGGCCTGGGAGATCTGCTTAGCTCTAGTACAGGTGCTTCTCGGTTGCCTGTGCAGTACAAGGCGTGCCAGTTGGTTTGATCTGTTAACCAACAAGAAAAATAAATACATATGTGTTAAGGGTTAAGTTAGATCCTACCGGATCGGCTGTGAGAGTCAATTTACATATATAGGCTATCCTAAAGTGCATTTAAACCAAGTGACTAGAATAGATCGGCTGTGCCGAGACAGTATTAATCACTTAATCCAAATATATAATGGGATAATAAATATATGCCTTAACAGCCTAGCCGATACCATAAGACTTACTGTGAATCGGCTAGTACTCCGATAAGCCTTATGAAAAGATATTGATCTAAGCTAAATGCGCTAAACCTAGATCAGTCGGCTGTTGGCTGTGGCTGACAGACTGATTCTGGCTTAGGGCATTTAACTAGAGCAAGATTTTAATATAAGAGGCAGCTTTAATAAACCTATAGTAAATATACCAAAAGGAGATTAAAACAGATAAGGTTGGCTGAAACCCCGGCACTGTCTCTAAGCATATACATCTAGCCGAATAGATCATAAAAGCTCTAAAAACGACTTAATAGGTCAGATTAATGTAGCATTAAGTATAAAAAGAACAATCAGATCTACTATAGCTGATGTAAATCCCTCGTGACGGTGGATATCGCATATAATCTAGGCCGACACTTAGATCTAGCTATATCGGCTGCTGATTCTTGACAGAAACAAGCTGATGTCAAGACAGATCTAAACATCGTTCTAGATTATATGTGATATATGATAACTAGCGCAACATAAATCATCGAATTTAGAGTATCATAGCGATGGAAGCACTAAATCCGACGAGATACACCGCTAATGACAAACATTTAGCTTAATTCGGGGATCGAAACGATGCAGCCCAAAGCCGGATTAAGTGTTCGTCTGAAGAAAATAGAAGGCGATGCGCCGAAATTTGTATTGATTGTGTGTTAATTTACAGGGATCTCGGGTCCTATTTATACCCAAGAATAACATTACTCGTGCGAACCACGGTCTCTATCTAATCTACTATTTAAAATACGACAATATCCCGGGATATGGTCCCATGCCGCATCACAATAGAAAATCCAAACAAATTCCTAATTTACAGATACAATTGCCGTTACAGGACCCTATCCATGGATGGCAATACCTTTTAACGCGTAATTTGAGAACCAAATCTTCTATTTATCTTTAGGCACTTTCATCGGAAACAGTCTTATCTTCTTCTCTAACTCAGCATCGGCTATCGGCTATCCTCGTTCGACTCAACTTCAGCCGATTAGCCTCGTAGCCGATTGTATCACAGCCGACTTGACCTCTGTTCTTCCAATCCGATTTCGTTTCTATCTCGGCAGGGACTTAGGGATTTGGTTACCAAATTTAGCCGTTAACAATACCATATAATCTAAATCAACAATGATATCTAACCCTGTCAGCTGTTATCTAATAACAAGCTAGCCGATTAGGGTTAGATCACAATATCGATCTAAGTTATATGGCATATATGATAACTCGATGATTTACGTAAACACAATTAGAGTATCATAATGATGGAAGCACTAATCCCGAGAGCGCAAGCCACCATAACAAGATTTTACCTTTTCGTCGGAGACCAAACTCGATGCAGCCCAACTAGAAGCAAGAACTCGTCGAAACTATTAAAAGAAAAGGGTGGTGATGCGCCAAGATTGTATTGAGCTTGATTGTTGTTAAATTACAAGGTCTTGGGTCGTATTTATACCCAGATACAAGATATATCCTTGACGGACATGACTCCTATCTCTATTGCAATTTAAATTACAGATAAATGCCTAAAACAAACTCTTATCAACATTATCTATAAGAAAACTATTTAAAATATCCTAATTAACAGATACAATTGTCTTTCCTAGACTCTATCCATGTATGGCAATCCCCATGAAGCACTTTAATCGAATCCAAAGATAATTCCAACATCTTTTCCTCGAGATCGGCCATACCAGCTATCCTTATCGGAATCGGTTGCATCGACTATCCTTGTCCAATTCGGTATCGCCGACAACCTTAGCCGATTCGATTACTAGCCGACGAACTCCCGGCCGATTCGTTCGCACTTGGCGCGCACTGTTTCCTAAACAACCCGATTCCCTCTAAATCCGCTTTGGCCTTAGTTTCCAAATCGATAATTGTCTTACCAAATTTGATCGTTAACACTCCTTTGCTATACCATAAGTTAGACCATGCTCTGCCTTTATCTATTTCAAAGGTGGTATCCCTCTTATATTTCCAGGAAAATAAACATGTCCTCGGTTTATCTCTTGTGCAATAGATCCATCGATTGTTTCTTAATTAAACTTTGTAGCATATTTACCAGAACTCTAGACTGATTGATCAAAGCATGATGGACAGCTTCATTGACAGTTTCTTGAAAATTTTGATGAGTGGGATTTTGAGGATTACTTGATTCCCTCACCAATACTGTTCTCGGGAACTGAGTTTTCTAAATAGGTCCCTGCCATGTTATGCTAAAGGATTCTAAACATAGCTTCTGAAAATCTTGAACTCTTAGTCCACTTCTGCTTTTTGTTCATTTGTGAGTTTCTCCATTGTTACTGAAATGATGTTTCCTTGATCGACTTCCTTAGTCATGATGCAAAAAACGTGTCCTACTGGACGAGCCAAAAGTATGTGACTCAAAATCTGATGCAACACATGAAGGCATGCGAGATCTGCTTAGCTCTAGTGCAGGTCCAAAAAAATCGGGTTTAGGATGTGCTAGTTAGTTTGATTCTACAACTAATAAATAAAAAAATAAATCACAAGGCCGATATAAAATCATATACCTAGCCAATACTGATGAAATTCGGATCAACGGCTATATAACCGATGGAATTTGGATAAATAATATAAAACAAATTAAGCTATCATCACCTGAGACTAGATAAAATATAATTGCTAATAGTCTTGCTTTATTAGAAATAATCTTGATAGATTAGACTAAACCAAGACAGTATAAGATTGAAGCTAATAAAGATAAAAACTAGGCAATTATATAGTCTTGAATATTAGACAATGTAACAATTCAACTAATGGCAAATAGATAACTAATCGGCTAAAACTTCGATGAAACAATGAATAGAATTTATCGGATCAAATGAACTTATCTAATAAATCAAAACCTAATAGATCGGACCAAACCGAGATAGTATGAGATTGATGATAATTTAGATAGATCTAATCATGTCGACCCCCATTTTTGAGGACGGGAATCATTCGTGTTCATAGTACCATATCCCTGAATCGAGTAGTTTGATACCCACGAATACAGTTTTGAATTACCAGGTGCAAAGTGCACGAATAGTCTTACATCAAAATTATTACAATAATAGTCCCGAAGGCAATATCCAATACATATAGGACCTACTGGTCCGGATACAACCAAAAGCAGAATTTAGATAAGATAGCACTCGGAAGGCAGCGGCATGTCGATTACCACAGGCAACGACCGGGGACTAAGACCTAGTAGACGCCTTCTTCTCCTTCGCCCATCTGGCAGTAAGTATAGGGGTCCTCCAGTTCTTCGCTTCCTCCATCTGAAGGTTTGTGCGTATAGCAAGGGTGAGTACCCAACGTACTCAGCAAGCCGACACGGAATGATGCACATGATAGGGTCATTCAAAGGATGGCTATGGTTCATTTGCACAAAGCCAATTTTCACAAATCATTTCACAAACCTAATATCTAGCCAAGTCAAGTTTTAGTTTCAGAGTATATTAAAACGGTGACGGTTCGTCCACCATCCATCGTGATTTCCAAAGATGGCTTCCCGCCTCCGGTTCGTCATGGTTTTACGGGAGTCCACCCCTTCTCGCAGCTCGAGAAGTTGAGTCCACCAGCACATAAAATCATTATGCATTCCCATCCCATCATTTTAAAACTTATGAGTCTAGCCACGGGAGAAACTACGTCGCTCATTAACCGCGAGTACGGCTATTTGAATAGATTGATTTACTCACACTGCAGTGGATGTACACTTTACCCGTACTCCGCAACTACTCATTGAATGAGCTTTCATCCCTTCATATGGGATGGTCACGGCAAAGCCTTTCGATAACTTCGCTTTGGCAGTACCCGCTCCATGAACTTAAATCCTCTTGCACTCTAGTCGTCCTTTCCTAGCAGTGAGAGGAGTTCTGGCGCTCCCGAGGTAGGGGAAAACTTTCACAACATTCTCATTCATTACTCAACACTTAGGCCGTAGCCTTATCTCAATAACCAGAACCACCTCTTCACTCAAGAACCACTATGCAGGGATACTGTCTTCGCTCGGCTATGTACTCCGCTAGGTCTATACCCATTCGATAAGTACGGTTGTACTGGCTCATTCCAGGTTATAAGTCTCATGGCTCGGTCCTTAATTGACCAGGGACGGTTCTTGCCTTTAACAGAATCCACCCAAATCCATCCATCCGCCCCAGTCCAAAAACATTGGTTTTGTACTTTCTATTTTTCCACCAAAACTATTTCCATCATGATCAAGGCAATGTGGCACTCATGTCTCCACATGCCGTATTCCAACTACCTCCCCAAAGATAGTTGCCCAAGCACGAAGCTTCTTCGTAAAATCATGAGTATGCATGAATCTAATATAAGCAGGGCTAAGCATTTTACCGAAGTTATCCTCCGGTTATATCACATCAAAGGTTACAAAGAATAATTCTAATGGTAATCAACATCAAGGTAGGGTATATCAAGCATAGGTATTCATTTGTGTATAGCATGCAAATTTGTAATTTAAATCAACATCATTTCGCAAAGTAGGATCAATATGTTCAAAGGGAAGTGTTGACTTGCCTTGCTCACACACTTGTTGGCCAGGGTCATCAACATAGTCGGTGCACTCGCTTACTCGGTTGCTATCGTACGTGCGAAAAATCAATTGAATTCGATCGAATTCAATAAAATACCAAGAGATCGAAAAGAACCATAAAAACGACTCCAAATGTTTAGCCTAAAATTCTACTTGAGTTCGGGCGAGAGTTTTGGGATTTTAGGGTTTTCGCAAAATGTCGATCCAATTTGCTTAAGGGGATAAATTTTAAAAAAACGTTGATCAAAAGAATTGGTACTCGAAGTTTTAGAGATCCGAGTACCAAAAGAATATATTTTTAATGGCGAAAAGAAAATAGATAAACTCCGGATTAAAAACGACATGAGAACGAAATCTCCTAAAATCCGATTTTTGAATTCTGAGATTACTCCGAGAAAATATAGGAGAAAACAATATATTTTTCCCCAAATATTTTCCCAAATATTTTCCAAATATTTTTCCTAATTTCCTGAATTTTTCCATATTTTTTCCTATTTTTCCCTTTTTCCTATTTTCTTTCTTTTCCTTTTCTTTCTCTTCCCTTTTTTCTCTCTCCTATTCCTTTCCTTCCTCTCTGTTCGCCCGCGCGCACTCCCTCCTCTCTTTTGGCCGACGGCCGCACGAGCGCAACAGCGTGGCGGGGACTTACCGGCGGCGACGGCGAGGGATGCGGCGAAGCTCCGGCGCGCGGTGGATAACGGCGGCGGCGACGGCGCACGGCGCGATGGCTTGCGGCGCACGGCGGTCTACGGCGGCGACGGCTTATGGCGAGGAAAGAACGGCGAGGAGAGGGAAACGAGGCCGCGAGGTGGGAAGAACGGGAGGGCATGGCCCTTTTATAGGCGCGGCGAGAGAAAAAGAGAGGGGGACCCGGCGCGGCGGTGGTACGGCGGATGGCACGCGGCGGCGCGGAATGGCGGGTCGGGCGCGGCGAACGCGGAGCGCTCGCGTGAGGACGACGGGGTCCGGCGCGTGGCGGCGTGGCGCGGCGCGGGCGGGTCCGGCGCAGGGTCGAGGCACGGCGCGGCACGGCGATGGGGACCGGGCACGGGCGTGGCACGTGGCGTGCGCGGCGCGGGGCGGCATGAAGCGGGCACGACGCGGTGGGAGTGGCGCACGGCGCGGCGGGGCTGCAGGGCGGGCGCGACGCGGCAGGAGTGGCGCACGGCGCGGGCGGGGTTCGGCGCGCGGCGCGAGGCCGGGCCGGGCGCGGCGCGGCGCGGCACGGCGCGTGTCGCGCGCGCGGCGGGCGCGGTACGGCGTCGAGCACTTGGCGACGATGAATAGTGCACTTTTCGAATTTCCCGATTTAATTTCAAAT
Source organism: Oryza australiensis (assembly GCA_019925245.2). Taxonomy (NCBI): domain Eukaryota; kingdom Viridiplantae; phylum Streptophyta; class Magnoliopsida; order Poales; family Poaceae; genus Oryza; species Oryza australiensis. Next base: position 2,561,253 of record JAIFGZ020000016.1, on the reverse strand, counting down.
TTCCAAATTCTATTTCCTTTCACCCCTAAAATTTAAAATAAAATATAGTACACCCAAAAAAGTTGTAAAATATATTTTCAACTTTTTCACCCACTTTTATTATTTTAAAAATATATCTCACATATTTAATTTACTTCTTTTTCCTAAATTCCGAAAAATACAATTTTGATTCCAAACAATTTCTTGACTTCATATATATCCTTTAAAATATTTTATCACTCATTTTATTCACTAATTAATATTACTCACCCACCAAAATAATGTTTTGATCCCAAAATATATATTTTTATAAATCCACAACCCTTTTTCTATTTTATATTAAAATTTCCAACTCAAAACTCCGAAATTCTTCCCGAGTGGAAATTCAAATCGTTTGGTTTTTCTCAAACATCGAGACGAATCGCTCACATATAAATTTATGCAACCAAGCTGGCAAATAAGAAGCAATAAATACGATCAAGAAGCAACAAGTAAAAAGTTGTTGTAAGTTCCGATCTTTTTAATTCCTGGTTTTAAATTCTCCGATTTTCGGGACGTTACAAATCAAGACAATAAACTTCATGCAAAGTGATTGACATATAGAATCTAACCAAGATATTTAGCAAAGCAATCTAAGAAAGAGCTGATACATCAGATAAAAAAGCATGTAAGAACTTAATTAGAATATCGAACCTAACCGAGCGAAATTGATGGAACTTATTTCTTGCTAGATATCGAAACCGATGCAGCCCAACTCGAAACTAAGAACTTGTCGAAACTAGAACTAGTGTGACGATGCGCTGAGAGTTGTATATTAATTTGTTGATGATTACAAAAGACCCTGGGCAAACATATTTATACCATCGAGCTAAATTGAGCCCGATTAAAACACGACTTGATCGGCTCAGGACTTTATCTCCATAGAAAACAAAACTAACAATCTTTCCTTGATACAAAAGCTAAAACAAATATAACTCTAAAAACAAACTCTATTCAATACAGTTTCCAACCGTAGCCACAAGAATCACACCGTCAATGAGGTCAATCTTTGCCTATTAGGCAAGAGGATAGCAAGTTCGAAATTCTGTCTCGGTAGGACATGGATTTCTATTACTATGAAATTCATAAATGAAAATGAAGTAGTTAATTGGAGGGCTACCATTATCCTTTTTCTTGTATGTGTTCCTAAGAGAAGGAATTTGTCCATTTCATGTTTCGAGGTCTCAAAAAAGGGCGTGGAAACAGATAGAAACTCTTGAATGGTTTTCCCCTTTACCAGCCTTGACTAACGGTAATTGCCAAATTCTACCATTAACACGAGCATTGGTGCTAGCGCATCCTCCGCAGCAGAGAAGAACGCGAGGGGAGAGAGGGAAAGAAGAGAGAGGGAGAGGTGGGGAAGGAGAAAAGGAATTGACATGTGGGGCCCATCGTATATGTTTTGTCATATATCATTGACATGTGGGTCTTCTCAAACCATCGAGGATTTGATTTATATTGGTTTTCGAAGATGGAGGAGGCGTTATATTCGGTTTTACGATTGAAGGATATGGTTCGGTCGGTAGCAAGAGAAGTGGGAGGTAAAATAGACTTATTTCCGGCCAAAAGATGTTCCGGTTTTCTACCAGCTGAAAAATAGGACGTTGGAGTCGGCCCAGAATGGAACTGGGCCAAATAATTTGAGCCGGGTTGGGTTTAGGCTTGGGCCGGGCCACCCAATCAATTTTTCGCGTAACAAATAAACCTACTTGTGCTACCGCACTTGCCTGCACAATATTTCATTGCCATCCATGCGTATCAGATTCTATGTTTTACTTTAATAAGTATTACTTTGTCTGTCTTAGAAAATAAGTTAAAAGTTAATTTTTTATGAGACGAAAGAAAATTTTTAGTTAAAAGTTAGATTTTTATGAGACGGAAGTATACCAGACCACCACTTTTGAGCTTTACTTAGCATACCACCACTTTTGAGCTTTACTTAACATATGCATTCGATTCCTCAAAAGCAAAACCCAAAGGTTTTCTTTTTCAAATTGCTTGCTTCGACTACAGATTTGCAGAGATGTTCTTGTTTGCAGTCGAACAAACTTTTAATTAGGAGAACAAAGTCTGACACTGCCCTGAACAAACAAATGGAATCCAAAAAATAGTTAGGTCAGATATCATATAACATCCCATTAATAATGAACTATCCAACAGGAGGAGACATCTTATTGTGTTGATTTGGCGCCTGTAAGACAAGTGGCAAATTTAGACTGTATGCTATGGCGTCAGAAGAAAGAATCGGGCAAAATCACACAACTCTCACCAGTCACCACTCCAAACAAAATGTGTTTGGCATTGGCATGTCCCTGCAATGCACATTTTTTACTTCACAAAGCTTTCAGCTATCGTTTGGCAACTCTATCAGAAGCCAGCCCTTGGCTTCTACAGCTATCCACCTTTCTGGATCCGATTATTTGTATTAGCTTGGTTCAGGTGGAACCAATTTGAGGCTGCGCATCCACTCGCAGAAACTATGGTCATCGAAGTGGATGAAGCTGCTCTTTAACCTAGCCCTTTGCTCAGGAGCAAGTGTCCTTAACTGAGGAAATCTTGACTCCTGAAACATATAAAACGTGCATCTATTAACAAATTACAGCTGCATAGAGAGTTCGCTGCAGTTTACTTTATAAGGGGTCACATTAGTAGCTCTAGTAACATTGATTATCACCAACAAGGATGAATTCTAGTGAAACAAAACACATCTGCTGAGGTTCGAAGTATTACCTGCTCATAAGTTGGGTCCTTGTGAGCTGGGATAAGGCGTGAGACAAAATATCTAGCCTGAGAGCTCCCTTCCTGTACCAGAATCAAGAAAGTGCAGTCAATTAGAAAAGCAAAGCATATAGTGCTGCTTAAATGGTACTACATGCTACTAATGTAGTTAATGAAATTGGATGTCCTGTGACAAGACTAAATTGTTTCAAAGAACTGTACACTCTGTATGAGGGATGCAAAGTTCTTATGCCACGATAATCTTATGGAAAGATATATATATATGTTGGGCTTCATAAATGCGACAATGTTTGTGACTTGTTTTTCTATGAACGAACATGGCCTATATTAGGCAGGAGAAAATGTTTGAGCAAAAGAGTTGATACTACGAGGGAAGGCGATTAGAAATCAGAAACAATAATTCAGTGAGAACAGAAAACTGACTTTGAATGAAAGTATCCTGGGAGCTGGGAAACGGAGCTCGCTGAGTTCTTCAGCCAATGTACGGCATGCTGCTAAAGCTGCAGCACTTTGTCCTTCTTGAGCTGCTAGTTCAGCACCCTGAAAATATACAACAGAGTACATGCAGATATTACTCTTATAGAAATGAAAAAAGAATATCCCAGCAAATTACGTGATGTGTATAAAAGCAACATCCACAAAGCAAAAAAGAAAACAATATCTTCCACAAGTTAAAATGTCAATTCGCCATAGTATATCAACATTGTTTACTCATATCATATTTCTAGCCAAAAATTGTTTTCTGCTGTATTTGTACATACCAGTGATGGTAATTCAATGATTATAATGCATTCACCTTTCTTATTATATTTTATATGTTATCTATTGCAAAGTATTTAGTATCTACTCCCACCAGTCACGAAAACATGTCGTTTTGTGCATATCTCTAGCCAATGTTTGAACATTTTAGGATCAATATTTGTATTGGATACATGAAATCATATGTATAGATTCGCCTGGCTTCAGGGTATCATAAATATATTACAAGACAAATTAGTAGTCAAAGTTGCACTTTGGAGACCATGTCGATGTCCTAAAACGCATGCTTCCGTAACCACATGGAGCATTATATAATACTTGGAGCAAATGAGTTTTGTCTGCATTAGAAAAGCAGAGTGGACAAGCAAAAGATATATTTTCTTCTGCAAAACCACATATTACATTAATATGCAGTAACATGGACGTTTATACTTGCTGAGGTCATCTTGAAAGTTCAAGTATAGCAGCGAAGAGCAAATCCATGTTCATAGCTACAATGTAAGCTATGCAAACAGTATCATTCAACACTAGTGAACACAATCCTATTATCAAGAAAGATGGTCATTCAGGCCCTGTTTGTGGCTTAATCCCCTAGTAATTGTCTAAATGCGAAGAAGATGTCAAGTCTACTCCCAGCTGCAACTCCAAGAATTTTTGGAGCTGGAGATAAATGCCCCAAAAAAAACTTGGAGCTGTATAAAACAGGGCCATAGATGTGTTGGAATAACTAAATAATTTATTACAAAACTGAGTTAAGGTCAACGAGATGGATATGATGTAACTTACCAACCAAATGAAAATATCAGTTCCATGGTCCAATACCACTGCAGCATTAGATTGCATGGCAAGATCATATGCTGGCAGCTCCTCAAAGGTACCACCTTCGCGGTGCATTATACAACGAGGTGCTAACATACGGAGCGAGAGGTCAAATGAGGAATTCAAGAACAAATTCCTAAGGACAGATCGCTCATCTTCATGTCCTACTATGCTACCTAAGAGTGGTCCCCTTCTCAAATGAAACAAACACTCAGGTAGTGATGCCAGCTCTTTTGGAAACCGGTAAAGCTTTGATTTTGGAACTTGAGTACCAAATTTGAGAGCTATGTCCTTAACTCTTTCATCAATTGTGAGCCTCATGTCAATAGCATCTGAGGCAGTTTTGGCACGCAAGACAGTTCTCTTGCCAATGATGACCGAAGCAACATCATCCTGCACACTTGCCAGATATGCCGATAAACCATCAACAGTGTGCAGCCTCATAGTGATTACTCTGGTTATTTCTGCTTGATACATATTAGAGTAATGGACTGCAAACTGGAAGTAAACAAAATCATTCTTGATATCACCCTTTGCCTCCATAGACACGGAAAAACTCTGTGTTTCCTCAACACTATGCATCTGGATACAAAACGAGGTATCATGCTTGAATGTTTCATGAGAATCAGGAGATGCTTCTTCACCAGGGCCAATGACTTGAGTAACAAGCATGTCATCAGAACATCTAATCTCAAATAAACCATGGGAACCAGCTGCTCTAGTTGACGCTCTTTGCAGGTTGACCCCAAAGGCCTCTCCAAAATCATCATGAACTAAAAGAACACCTCCAGAACACTTTGCTAGTGGCTGCAACACAGGAACCCTCACAGGACATGTTCCAGCACAAAGGATATCAACAACAGTACTGTGCCTATGCGCTTCATGACCAAGACGCTCCATCCACCTCATAGCTGTCTTCTCGAGGTAGGCGTAATTTGGGTGTTGAACAGAATGAGGCACTGATCCTGGACCAAACGTGCTAGGGCCACCCGCACAAACCAAGATCCTGTAGTTGCCTCCAGATCTCTTGATTATTCCACGGGACACCTCCGCTGCTGGCCCTTGGATAATACCAAGGGCAACCTCTACCGCTGCACCAATGCATCGGTCCCTTGACACTTCCGGTACACTCAACTGATAGGGTCTCAGAGATGAGAATATTGTGTGTGCAACAGGCAGTGAAGCATGTACAGGAGACAGGTATACACCTGTTCCATAGATTATAGCCTTCAAAGACTCATGGGTAGGCGACTTGTTTCCAGGTAGCACATCCGCTGACACCGCTGCCCCCTCTGAAAAATCATACACTGAGACTGTGCGTCCATAGGAAATGATCCCAATTCTAGCTGTAGGAGGGAGCGAATCCACAAAAGCATGCAATGAGCCTTGTAGATGCTGCAGGTGTGCCTCATCAAGGCACTCATCTATGAGGATAAAAATGGGTCCAGACACCCTTGTGTCAGGCACCGGGACAAAGCCTGGCCTCCTATTCCCTGATTGCACATAATCAACAGCTGAGGACGCAAGCTCGGGCCACTGGAGCAGATCATGCTTGCTGGAGACAACAAATTCCCCTTCACTGCCGTTCATCTTCTTGCAAATCACGCACTGCCATTGCCCAGAGCTGATCAACACGTCACAGTATAGATTAACATAAGCCCCGCAGTTCAGACATCGCCGTGGATCACGCTCCACAGTCTCTGGCCATGGCGCCACCTCCCTCCCAGGAGACACTAGAACTCCGAACCCTAAACTAGGAGCATTCAGCAGTTTCTTCTGCTTCAGGACCTACAAGTAGGAAATGCCGATCACAGAAGGAACAAATTTTCTCTAGGAAACAAACCACAGTAACTGCACATCCATATGCAATGAAACACTATCCGCGTCTCAAAATCCCATGTAATTTGGCTATGCTAGTGTAATTGTGTGAGATTCAAATGATAGCGTGCTTATGTGCGGGGTTGAGCTCAAGGAGATGGACAGGCATTAGTGCAGAGCAAGGCGTGAGCGACGCGTACCTTGTGGGCGGAGAAGAGGACGTAGGGGGACTCCTCGGGGGCGGAGGCGGGGGCGGGGCAGCGGCGGACGGGAGGTGAGAGCTGGGCGTGGCGACGCCGTTGAGGAAGTGTGGGCCGGAGGAGGTCGGGAGCGACACGGCCGCGGAGGAGGACGAGGAGGAGTAGCCCCCGCGGGACGCGAAGGGCACGGGCTGCGGCGACGCCGGGGTGGCGCGGAAGGGCACCGCGGCGGGCCGCAGCGGCGAGGAGAAGACCGGCGGGCCTGGCGGCGTGCTGAACTGCGCCGGCGGCGCCGCCGCGGCGGAGCCTGTGCTGGGGCTGGGGCTGGGGCTGGGACTGCCCCGCGAGGAGAAGGTGCTCGGCGGCGGCGGGGTGAAGACCGCCGGAAACTGGGGAGACGGGTGCGGCGGCTGCGGCGCCGTCGACGTCTCCTCCATGCCGGCCTTATTGGGTGGGGCGGAGGCGGGAGGCGGCGCCGAGCGCGGGGCGCAGATCTAACCTAAATTGGGAATTCCCGGAATGCGAGGGGGAGAGGTGCGTGGATTTGGGGATCTGGAGAGGAGGAGGAGGAGGAGGAGATCGCAGATTCGCAGCTAGTCGATGGAGCGGCGAGATGAGGGAAAATTACAGCTCAGTGAGCGTGCAATTTCTTCGACTTTCGGGGGTTTTTTTGTCTTTCTTTTCTTTTTCTCGTCGATGTCATTGCGGCTTCTTCTCGGGCTCCGATTGGTCGAGGCGTAAGGTGCCGCTGCGTCGGTGCTCGCGCGTTGGTGTGGATCGTGGTGACTAGGATTGGGTTCGTCCTTTTGTTCAAAAACCTTAGGTCAACTCGGGTGAACGTTGATCTATGTGCATCAAGTTCATAATTCCTTCATTTAAAAATATAATAATTTTTGATGTCTTCGTCCCAATATGATTACTGTATGAGTCTATGGAACCAGACCAAAAAGTACATTAATGTTGCATCAAACAAACCGTGAAGTTCGTTTACCCGTGCACTGTGTTGCGCTCTCTAGTCCATCGAGTCATGTTATCCTCGCTGATAACCTCGCAATGTCTACGCGCATCACCTCACACCATTACACTGCGTTATCCCCGTCATCTCAAACATCACAATAGTGTCACGTTAGCCGTGTCATCTTGCTTTTGACCAACATCGCTAAATCGATCTGCAAGTTGTAGTCGATCGCCATTCACAAAACTTTTAGAACTACGTGAGCTCACCTCCTACGCAACCACCTTTTCAAAAAATGAGAAGCTCACCCCTCCTTAGGGGTGGGCATTCGGTTAAAACCGAGACTTCAGTTCGGTTTTTTCTCTATGCAAAGTTCGGCTTGGTATTAGGTAACAACCGATCGGTTCTCGTAAATACTGAAAACCGTAAAATTTGGTTTTGGTTTTATGGTTCGATTTTCGATTTTTACCGAAATAACCGAACTAGAAGAGAAGCGGCGCCACGGCTGGCCAGGGCAAAGGCGGCGTGGCGGCATGGCCGGCCAGGACTGAGGCGGCGCGACGCGCTAGGGCAGAGGCGGTGAGGCAACGGTTTTTTTCGGTTGTTCGGTTCTCCGATGTTAAAAACCGAAGCCCGAACCGAATTATTCAGTTTATGCAACATCATGAACCAAAATCAAAATAAAAAACTAAAAAACTGCAGACTTTGGTTTGACTTGGTGCAGTTCATTTTCTTCAATTTTCGGTTTAAAAGTGCCCACCCCTGCCCCTCCTTGACCATATATACTCTTATGTCGACATCCTTTCCGATCATCTCTTCTCTACACATATCGCCGCCATCTCTTTCTGTCATCTCTCTTATCCATGGCAGCGTTGGATTTTGATCTAAATATTGATTCACCCGGTTGGGATCTAAACGATCCCATCAATTAGAATGCCATTGGCGATTGGGATAGTTATGCGCATGAACTCGACTTTTACTTGATGCGACAAGATGAATGTGTTCTTGATTGTAAATAATCTTTGTTTTTTATGTCTGAACCAAGAGAATGCCATGAACGAGTCTCACAATGCACATTTATGAGGAGTTGTTAATTTTGCTGAAAAGCAGGGTAAGTGAACATTGAGATGAAGGTTCTGCATGTCATTTTCAGAAACTTAGACTAGATATATTACTTATTCATAATGATTCATATAGCAAAGTGTAAAGTAAAATCTGAAAAACAAGATGCTATTGTACTGAAACCAGCTCTATTGCTTTTGTACTGAATACTACAAGAGTATTAGTACATGAATATATGTAGTCATATACTATGGTTCTAAAACCTAAAATTCTGAGTCTTAGGTTTTTTTAGAACGAGCCTTAGTTCTTTTGTACTAAATTGGAGTACTCTTGAGAATCTAATTCTACAATCTTTAGTTACTTGCTGAAATTAGAGTTTCAGCCGTTTTTAATTATTTTGTATGTTTTATATTTACTTGATATGTTGAAACTGTCCTTTATATTAAGATCTCTTTATAATTAAATATATTAAACTTGTAATCGATCTGTTACGTTATCTTAGTACATGATCGGTCCCTATTTAATATATTTGGTTAGTAACGATATCTTAGTATAAAGCAGTATCGGAGTACTAGCCGATATATGTTAGATTAATCTCTTCGGCTATGCTGTGAACAAATATGATCCTTGCCTTATAGTATATTTCAATCTAAGTGATTTATATTGTCTCGGTATACTACCGATCTATCCCAGTCACTTGATTTAAATATGCTTTAAGACTTGGATTGTATTCTGTTAACATCTGCAGCCGATCGGACAAGTCTAACAGTTTCCAATTCAGTATGCATGGCATCGGCTTAACCTTAGACGATACGTCATCGGCCACCAGCCGATCGGCTATTGTTTGCAAGCTAATTCTTTATATTGTTTCTTATTGATTGCATGATCAAATCAATTGGCACGTCTACAAACCTTGAAGCAATAATTTGGACATGTACCAGAGTTAAGCAGATCTCTCAGGCCAGTGCGTGGAAAATTTTCTCATCAACAGCTACGTCCAAGCTCACCGCCACTGGCCCGTTTGGCCTGTTCCTCGACCAGGCGCAAGCCATCATCCCCAACGTGTGCAACCTACCCAACAACCTCTACGATGGTGCATGCCCTTGTGCACTTCACGCTTACATATATATTTGCAAAACATAACCCATTCTCGTGGTGATGCATATGCAGACATGGCTGCGAAAAGCTTCGAGCCTACGATGACACCGGTGGCACTGGCATCGATGGCACCGACAGACACCGGCCGATCATACGTTGGCAATGACACCGTCCGTCGAACCGGAGGTGTCAGCTCTCACCCTCCGACCATCTCATCCGATCATATTGATATGTGATTTTACTATACTGTCCACTACTTTTCAGTTCCTCCTAGTTTTTTCTTTTGAGTTCCTCCTAATTTTTTATCGTTGGATCTAAAACGATGGACGGTCCTTATTTTTTCAACCATCGTAAAAGTTCTATCTAAATTAACCATCCGACGATGATAGCTAACGAAGTAAGAGAGAATTAAATATTACATGTTATAAAAGCTAACAAATAATTCGTAAAAGTTCTATCTAAATTAACCATCCGATGATGATAGCTAACGAAGTAAGAGAGAATTAAATATTACATGTTATAAAAGCTAACAAATAATTCATAACAAGCGATCCAAAATAATACAGTCGAATAAACTTTTTTGAGTAAACATATTTTTAGATTGCAGAGCAAATATTTAATGACAATAATCCATTGGATAAGCGGAAAGAAATATGGCCTAAAGAAGGGTAGATTTGTTAGATCATCCAATAGTCAGCTGCCTATCAAATTATAACTCTGTTCATTGGAATACCACAGTCAAAACAAAAGAGATGAATATATCATTTACGCAATATGTAGATTCTTTTATCTTAGTGATGGCTCCATTTTTTATATTCTGTTGTGCTTACTACGTTTTTACTTTTACTTTATATTGTTACGTCTTCATAAAGTCAAAACTACACGAGTTAAAGAGTTAAAGGATGCGTATATTTTACTCCGTACCCTGGTTAAAAAAATAGTAGTAAATTTTTACAAAGCCTATCAAAATTCAGCTAGGCCGAGGCGTCACCTCCATAGATGAATGAAAGCCTAATCCATCATCTTGTATCCCAAAAACGATGCTTTTCGATGGCTATGGAACCACCATGGTTCATAAGGCGTCTGGACCATCCTTAAAAAAATATTGCATCAGTGCGTGAAACTAGTTGTTTTGAAAATCTCCTCTTTGTTCCGCTACTTCACTAATTCTTTTTGAATTAAAACATTTAGGCGTGGGAGTACTCACCCCTATTGAACCTTAAAAATATACAATGATTATTGGTATTTAGGCATTTATATAATTTGTTAATGTTTGTTGATTTATTTTCATTTATATTTGCTTAACTGGTTAGCATACATTACCATACATTCGAATCGAATCTAAAAAGATTTATAAAAATCATGAATGTTAATATTAGATTGCGATGGTAAAATCTGTTGTCGCTGGGGCACACATAATTTTCTTCGCTCATGTGAGAGATGATTCATAACAAAATTAGCTTCAACAGTTTGCCTACTTTACTGCCAAAAGTTTGGAGTTTTTATTCTGTAGTTTTCACTCTCAGACTTATGAGGAACGAGCAAAAGTTCCGAATTCGCTTTCAATCGCGTGCTCCTGCCTGGCGTCTCATTTATGTGTCGAATCAATCACAATCATATGAGAGGATGAGAAATAAACTGATACTTATGGATAGTTTATTTTTCTATGGAGTCAATTTTTGCCAATCTTTTGGAGGGGTAATTTTTTTCACGCATCAAACTATGACTCTGTTTACTTCATGTAAATTCTTGTAAAGATTTAGAATTTTGGTTACTTTTTGTCATTTTGGAAGTAAACACATGGATGTAAAGTAAAAAATTTTTTGGGAGAAGTGCTTGTCCACTCCTACCCTTGCGTGCACAATAAATTTGATTTTAAACTTTACATATGAGAAGTAAACACTACTCTTAGATGTAAAGTTTACTCCTAAAATTTAATTTTTTAGTTTAAGATTTCTCCAAACAGAATTTTAGTGACATAATTTAGCCAATCTCACGCAGGAACGCACAAATCACGAGATCCAAGTATCCAACGGCCGAGAAGGGCAGAAAACCGCCGGAGATGTGATTTGGTTTGGGCCTTTGTGGGGGATCGAGTAGTGGCAGCCAAAGGCGAGCTTCAGGCAGCGAACGAGTTTTGCGGCAGCGGCGGAGGAGTAATGGCCGGGGAGGAGACGACGTCGGGCTCCAAGCCGGTGGCGGCGACCACCATCCGCCTCGTCAACTTCATCTCCCAGGACCAGGTAACCCCGCTTTCGCCGAGTCTGGAATCGGAAACCCTAGAGAAACCCGCTGAAATCTGGCGGTCGTGGTGGGGGAAATTTCTTGGCAGCTTGACGAGGCGAAGCGGACGAGAGGGGAGCGGGCGGACGATGGCACCGCCCAGCGCGACAAGCCGCTCTTCCAGGTCGGTCACCCGCACCATCTCTCAACCTGCTAATCCCCATCGTCTCCTCCTTCAAGCGTCCTCTGTCGCGCTGTGCAGATCCTGCAGGAGAACAAGGAGAAGAAGGACGCCGAGTTCAACGAGCGGTTCAAGCACAGTGAGTTCCCCTCCCGCTCCACCTCCGCTCTTATATCGTAAATTGCAAAACGGAAACGAGGCTATTATGTTTGGACAATTCAATAGAAGTGTCATCTTGCCAGTAGAAAAACAACATTTCTTTCATGAGAGCTGGAAGCAGAGCTATCTCAAGTCCAGGATTTTCATTTTGAATAGTTCAATTTCTATAGCAATTGGGGAAAATCCCATGTTCCTGAGTCCTGACAGGGCCTAAGGTGTGTTTGGGAGGAGGGGTTGGGAACCCTCCACTTCGGCACGTAAAACAAAGCACGCATTAGCGCAGGATTAATTAAGTATTAACTTAATAAAATTAAAAATGGTTTAATATGATTTTTTAAAACAGTTTTTCTATATTAACTTTTTGCAAAAAACGTGTAGCAGTTTGGGAAGTGTGCACGCGAAAAAGAGAAAGGTGAAGTTGGGAACATAGGCATAAGAACACAGCCTCCCCCCCAAAACACCACAAATTATAGCACATTGCTGTATTTACAGTGTTGAACTTTTTCTTTACCCTTTCTATAATAAAAAACAGCCTGTTCTTGTCCATGAAACTGAGAACATAAAATCCTTAAACCTCCCAGATAGAGGTCCACCCTGTCTCCAGTTTAGTTATGCTGAACATATTTCTGCTTTTCCCCAGACACTTTGGTTAAAATACCCATGGTTTTACATAAGCATCTAAAACACTAGGAATTGGGTTTTCTAGCTTACAAGAACAGTGTATCCTTCATTTCTATTTGCTGTCTATTTTATTCCTTGACATTTGGTTTGTGAGTGAATATGTAAGCAAAAGAAGCAGGGTACTGGGGTTTGCATTTGACCAAGTTTTGTCTTGTGTCCTGATATTCCTCTTTTTATTCAATTCAGGACCTCCAAAGGCCTTGGATGAAGATGAGATGGAGTTTCTTGACAAACTTGCCTCAGTGAGTATTTTGATACATGCTAGCATTGAATTTCCCTGTCCAGGTTAAAATTCTAATCTTGTCTGACTTCATAGCTACCATATTTAGCAAAACATGCTTTTATTTGCTTTATCCCCATCGCATATATATCTGCACTGGGCTTGAAGTTTCTACCCCCTGCGTCCTTGCTGTTCCGTTACAAACCATGCATAATGAAACTTTGTGGAGTGGGTTGAGAGTTTTTATGACGTGATAACCTTAGACTATATACCGGTCTGTTCACAAGATATCAATAATTGATATGCATGTCATTATGTTTGCAAATCAGCAAACATTATAAGAAACACGAACCTAATTATTTATGTTGCTAAAAAAAATACTTTGGTTGAAAGTTGTAAGAGAAACATATGCCTCTGTTTTCCATATACTAGTAAGTTTCCTGTGCTTTGCAACGGAATCTGGGTAAAGGATGTGCCATTCAGTTTTTTATACCTGTTTTTTTTTTGCGGTGGAACGAGTTTTTTGGTCCACCTTTTTTTTGCGGTACGGTTTTCTCTTCACATAATAGAAGGAACAAAACTTTGTGCGGGATGGGAGGAGTGAGCAGGTGGATGGACGGAACTCCCCCTTTAAGTAGTAGAGATTTATATTAGAGTGAATTGTTATTTAAGATGATTGTTCTTGATTCATGACAAGTGACAACAACTATCCATTGGGTTGGCAATTATCATACTCAAATTTAAATGGTACAAAGTTGATCTGAAGTCAAATGCTTGGATAGCTTGATTGTATTTGTAATCTCCAAGTAAATTCACAGTCTTTGTTATTTGAATACATGAGAAATTATGGAGTGCAAGCATATGTGCTTTTAGGTATATTGAATGTATCTTATAGCCCATGCTTTTGCAACATCTTAAATCTTTGAGCAGTCAAGGAAGGAATATGAACAGCAGGTGGCTAATGAAGAAGCTGAACAACTCCGCAGTTTCCAAGTGAGTGTTTTACCAACAAACTGTATGTTTGTGCCGTTTTCACCATTGTTCAATGTTTGTATATTCCAATTAGAATTGTGAAGAAGTGTGGGTTTCCTTAGATTATCTACCAAATGCAAGTCGCACGACAGGCCTAATCGATGCTTGTTCTTTCAGGAGGCGGTCGCGGCCCGGTCTAATATTATACATGAAGAGGCTCCTACAGTCTCGAGACCAGAGGTCTGTTATAAATATAAAGGCGATCTGGGACTCATACTTTAATTTGATTGTTTCAAGATGATAATAATAAAAATATGTGATATATGTATTACAATCCATACTCCTTTCTGGGCCAGTTGTTGCAGTCCTCATCAATTACCATGATGGGCAAACTTGGTTCGCATCTGAGTTGTGTGTATATCTACTTTTTAGGAGAGCAAGCCTAAGGCAAAGAGGAGCCAACCTGCACTCCTGAAAAATGTAATAATTTCCGTGAAACCACAAGCGAAGAAAGCAAAGGTAGATGCGGAAGATAAGCCTCCTGCGAAGGAGCTTCCTTCAAATGGGCACAGTGCAGATCACAAGCCGCCAGATGCCACCAAGGGCGTGCTTGGTTCTCTGGTGCAGTATGATGATGATGAAAGCAGTGACGAGGACGTATGACAATTGTTCTGAGACTGATAATGGATTTCAGAAGCTTAACCGTTGCAGAGCAACAGTCTGAGGTTTTGCTGGCTGGTGTTTGGGCAAAGTATGTTTCTCCTGTAGTCCGTGTCCATTAATGTCCATGTTTTTTCTTGTAGCCTGTGAATCTATTGTCAGCGGTAATGAGAATTTGATAACGAAGACAATAGTAATGCACGAATACTTTAACCCTGGTGTTTTCTTCAATTCTACATGGGTTTGCACATGGTTGGGGACATTTTTCAGCTGCGAAAAAAGTTCATTGTTCATCTACGTAACCATGGTTCTCTAATTTCACCTTGAACTGTCATTGTCATACCTGAACCAAAACTGTACTGTAGTTAGTAGCGTGACTGGTGGACTCTGTTCTAGTGTGGTCGATTTGCGGTCACACTAACATGGGATTTGGAAGCGCTAGGCCTGGTGGCACGGATGTGCAGTACAGTATTGTTCACTGACATGTGCTAAGTCCTGTTGGCTGTTGGGCTTTACGGACCCTTGGAGTTGGGTTGGCACTGTTTCTTATTGGTATGAACTATTGAGACAGTTTGTTTACTGCAACAGTCTTTTGTGCAACTATATCATGCATCACTGTGTCTATTTTTAAGTCGTTCTAGAAAATGTAATTCTGTCATTATTGTAGTATATTTATTGATCAAATTAAGGATAAAGAAGACGTGTGTTGTCTATATATCTTATACAGTTCATCCCCACTAACTTTATTAACTACTAATTCTCTGCATCGTGAGTTATCCACGTTATTATATTTGGTTACCATCGTTGGATTACAATTAGACGCCATAGATTAGCAGTAGCATAGTCGATACCTTTTCCCACTGTTCATGCATGTAGCTGGCTACCAGTACTATGTTGTTCTGAAAGGGTAGAATATGGGTACACCAACAATCCGTAGAGCTAAGAAGTCAGGGAGCCAACAAGCAATTAGAAGCCTTAATTAACACGCAATTATTATCATCTTCCTTTCCCCACTGCAGTCCGCTATATATATCACTGTGCCACTGCCATTTAGCTGTGACTTTGTGTTGTGCATGTTGTCCAAAGCTTCGTGCGTAACCAATCTTTCATATATAGCAGCAACATGTAAACCATATGAAGTTAGTGGGAAAGAACTCTACAAAGTATATAGATACACCTGTTTATTTTCTAATATATATATCGTATTTTGTTGTTGGACAAAATACATAGGACTAATTGGATCCATGCCACCGTAACTTTTTTATTTAAAAAACTCTTTACCATTCGTCTATTTAAAAAAATGTCATTATAATTTAATCGAAATTAAAGATATGTCATTATGTACCCTTCAATATAATTATAAAAAATCTGGATCAAATTACTCCTTCCTTCGCCTCTTCTTTCTTCTCCCTCTCACTAATCTCTGTCATCTCTTCCATCGGTCCTATCTGATAATCTCCATCCAGCTCGTCGTGGAGATCTCATCGTCCACGATGCCATAGCACAACCGATACAACACAGCCGATGCAAGAAGCTTCGATTTCTGCCAGACACCAAGGATTCGCACCGCTATCAACACCATCCGACCACTTCGCCGCTAGCTCCATCATCGGTGGCGTGACTTCCTCTAGATCCCAGATAAAAGAGGAGAGAGGGAGAAGAAGAAGGGCAAAGGAATGATGAGAAGTAATTTGGTCCAAATCTTTTTATAATTGCATATTGAAGGAGTACGAAGTGTTCTATCTTCAATTTTGGTTCAACTGTAATGATATATCTCCAAATAAATGAATAGTAATGATATTTTTTAAAATCGAAAAAATTACAGTGATACGAACGCAATTATCCCAAATACATATATTATGTTTGCTTTATGATAGGACAGGTAACAGAATTTTCTTCCTAAAATTTTCGCAGCAACACGCGGAGAATCTCTAGTTCAACCGAAATGGTGTCACAATTGCCCCCCATGTATTTAAAACGCCTTAGTATCATAAATTGCAACTTAAATTAAAGTAAAAATCAATCAACCAAGCGCCTGGAACATTCAAAAACAGTTGCACAAAATGTGATTACCATATTCCAATCGATGTTACTGAAAATATTTGCAGCTTAGCATCACACCAAACGAATCAATAAAAGAACTTTACAGCCATGCATACAAACTTACTAGGAGTACATGGCTATATATATACACGCACAACCGAAATTACACACACACACACACACAAAGTCAGGACGAAAACGAGCATCGAATCAGCATAAGCTCCAGCTCCACGTCCATCGCGTCACCGCCGTCGTCGTTGGACCGCCCTCCCCGCTGGATTCCGGCGGGAGTAGACGGCGCGTCATCGGACCGTGTGGTGGTGGTGATCTCGGCGAGCAGCGCGGCCATGCGGCGGGCGCTCTCCGACCTCTCCACGGCCGACCGCCGGAAGCTGGCGGCCCCGGCGCCGGAGGAGAAGACGGCGGAAGAGTTGGAGAGGATGAGGTACACCAGCGCCTGCACCACGACGAACGCCGCGAACTTGGTCAGCGTCTCGTTGCCTGCCAATGCCAGCAAGTCGAAATGATCCATTTTAATTAGGGCCTATGGATGCTTTGTAGTTAAGCTTGCTTGCCTCCTTAATTGATGGGGTGATTACTGATTAGTGGCGAAGCTAGCTATAGGTAGGACTCTCTCTATATAAAGGTGCTGTGCTTGTTGAGCTTTAGTCTGACTTTGTGGAGAGAATAAGAAATGATGCGTGATGCAGATAGCCAGCAGATTCGTACATTCAACGCATCAAAGATTGTATTGGTAGAAATGGTCTTCTGCAGAAGAAAAAAAACTCAGCTAATCACTTACTACTATTATCGTTTTTTTAAAAAAGGTCTACTCTTTCACTCCTCACGTCGGCAAAACTACAGTTAGGCAGACAGACAGAGATAGTAAGAAATATTGTCTAAAAAAACTCGGAAGCAAGTAGCAGTACAAAGTAGCGTAAGAGTATAAGAAATAACATCTGATTTTTAATAGATGACGTGATTAGTCGTCTTATTAAAAATTATTTATTTTTAATTTTTTATTATTAAAAAACTTTAAGTATAACTTATTATATTTATACTAAATATTTATAATTTTTTGAATAAACGAATGGTTAAATATTATTTAAAAGTTGACATCATCATTTGTTAAAAACGCGGTAGTATAAATGCATAATAATTAGCTGTGTACGTATTGAGATCAACGTACGTGAAATGAAATTTTACAGTTGTACGATATGATCAAGTGATAAACCCTAGGCCACAGCTCGAGGCCTGGGATAGAAAGTCCATTTTGCAATATATTTTTTCACCATGTAAATTCAAGCTTAGCCTAAAATACAATGGGCTGGCCGGGGCCTTGAGCCAAGGCTGCGTCTGTACCTAGATATGATGTATGCAGTGCAGGCTTACTTGGAGGCTGTTTGGTTGTCACCTGAGACAAATATGCCTAGGCAGAGACAAGCATGAAAAAATACTGTATAATCCAACAAGACCAAACTAACCTATTAGAGAGGGGATAAATGTTAAGAAAAACCAAAACCAAAAAAACTTTTAGCGAAAATAAAATTTACCCTCGAATCAATGGAGATGTCGCTGCCGGTCAAACCGCCCTCACGCCGCCGGTCAGACCACCATACCTGCGTCGGTCAAACCGCTGCCTTGCCTCCGATTGGACCGTCACCACAACCCGCCGGTCAGACCACTCGCACACCTGTGGTCAGACCGTCAGGATCCAAAAAACACCAGTAGATGAACTCTCGAAGAAGTAGATTAGAACTTTCGACTTTATTGCTCAACTAGTGTTTACAAAGTGCAACAACAACACTCCTTACCAAAATCTCAAATTAAACTCGAAACCCTAGCTATTCTTTCAACTTGTTCACTTGCAAAAATCAATATGCACTCTCTCTCTATTTATACCAAAAAAAACTTACTACTCAAAGTAAAAATAGAACTCCTATTCCCAATAGGACTTAAGAACTTCTATTCCCAATAGGACTCAATTACTCTCTTTCACTCCTATTCTCAATAGGACTCAAGAACTTCTATTCTCAATAGGACTCAAGAACTCCTATTCTCAATAGGACTCAAGAACTCCTATTCCAAATAGGACTCAAGAACTCTCTTCCCTTATCTCAATCCATCTTCCTGAATCCTTCTCGAATCCAGACTTCCTTTTAAATTTGACTCCTCTTTTTATACGCACACGATTCCTCTCGTATACCATATGGATTCTCCATCTTTCACGTGCATTGTTCTCTAGTCTAAGCATCCCGCGTGATATCCTTGATCGTCTAGACCTCAACTTCTCTCAAACCTAGTCCCAATCCATCACCGGCTATACTTCCATGGCCTCAAGCAACACCTGCACATGAACAACGAAGAAACTCCATATCCGAGTACAAGTTCGCACCAACTTGACTCACATCAGCACACAATAGTATCACATATGAATAGAAATCATCTAGAAGTTATATCCATAAAGAAATCTAGAAATCCAACGAAAACAACCCGAAACTGACTCCTACCCGGAGTCAGCCGGTCTGACAGTCGGGTAACCCAATCAGACCGCCCGGACACTTTCGGTCTGACCGGCAACACCCAACCGGTTTGACCGGCCACACATGTCGACCTGTACTATGCATCAACCGAAAATACTATTCACCGTATTTTCATAAAATACTTACCTTTGACAATTGTTCATCACATGATTCTACAATCTTTCCCTTGATGAAATTGTTATTAGTTGCCATGGAGGGCACAAGGATGATACCATGATGATATTTATGTTGCTATTATTATTGTTTATTCTTTGATTTACAAATTTGGTTGAAATATACTATTATTTACTATTGTAAAACAAAATTTGCTTTATGCCAAAAATGAGTCACACATATGGCTATCTTTGATCTCAGCTTGCAATAGTCAATATCTAGTGTATTGACCCACCTCTTCTTGTTATTTTTAGAGTTGGATGCAGGATGTGAGGTGCCTAGCGACTATTACTTTGCACCGGGTACTAGAGTTTTCGAGGATGGTTCTTCTAGCGTGAATACTAATTGGTTGCCCGTGTGGTTTGGTAGATGGACACACTGAAGAACTTATATATCTTGTATCTTATTTCCGCTGCGTTTCAAACTCTCTTTTTGTTTGGTCGATCGGCCTAACTGCTATGTAAGACTCTTGCATCATTAAGTTATGAGAATTATTTTTTCTATTTAATATTATATATGTTGTATGGGTGTGACAAAAATGTTGTGGATGCGTGTACACTACTGGAGAAACCATCATTGATTGAAGTGGCAAAAACCACAGTAGTCTCGGTTTGAGTTGCACCCAGGACTAGAGATGATCTCTAGTCCCGGTTTAAAAAGTCTACGGATTTCTAGGAACATTAGTCTCGGTTCGTGTCACGAACCAGGACTAAAGATCACCTCTAGTCCCGGTTCAAACGTTGTCAGAGCCTGTCAGAGCGCCGGGTACCTTTAGTCCTAGTTGGTAACATCAACCGGGACTAGAGATGCTATCTTTAGTCCATGCCTGGCGCTCTGACAGGTTCTGACAGCCTCTGACACCATCTTTAGTCCCGGTTGATAACATCAACCGGGGCAAAAGTGAATGTGCTTATTTTTTAACTGAACCTAATAAAAATGTATAAATTTTGCTACATGATTCAAATGCCCAAAAATTAATTTAAGGGGATCTGTAA
Organism: Oryza australiensis; assembly: GCA_019925245.2. Taxonomy (NCBI): domain Eukaryota; kingdom Viridiplantae; phylum Streptophyta; class Magnoliopsida; order Poales; family Poaceae; genus Oryza; species Oryza australiensis. Next base: position 2,540,955 of record JAIFGZ020000016.1, on the reverse strand, counting down.
TTTCAAAAAATGTGGTGTTGTGTGGAGGTGGGTGATTGAAGATAGAAGGAAGCTTTAATTTTGTTATTACATATCATCATATTGTTATTAACTAATGATTCTCAATATACAAAATCTTTTGTAAAATTATTTTGGTGATAATAAACGAATCGGAGGGATGTACAATATTGATAAGAACATTTAAACCTTGGCCGTCACGTCCAGTTTATGCGCGTTTAACAAGTTTTATGCGCATTGTTCCCGTTTCGTCCTCTAACTCGGAGTCGGTTTTTAAAACGGCCATAACTTTCGCATACGGACTCCGATCGAGACGTTCCATATATGAATATCGATGAGAAAAAATTTCGGATGCGTTAGTTCGCCGCTTTGCCGCGTTCGGCGATTTTATTTTGCCCAAAAAAGCCTCAGAAGATTGCCTTTTCGAGCTCGAAAGCTTTTTTCCGATTTTGAGCGTGTCTTCCGAATTTTCCACAGCCACGTCTTTTGCTTCTTTACGCTCAAATTTTATGTGATTACCTCTCGTGTGCTCCTAAGTCCATAAAAATATAAAAATAAAAATAAAAGTGTGCTCCTAAGTCCATAAAAAATATAAAAAATAAAAAAAGTGAAATTTTTGCTGTCTTGCTCAACAGCAAATGAAAATGAATAAAACCGAGGGGCAAAAGAGGAACAATATCTAGAGGAGCACATTAATGTCTAGAATTATCTATATTTGATTTAAGTTTAATATTATTATTTTAAACCTATATTTAATGAATTTAATTTGACCCTATTTAATGGATTATTTAATTGTTAACTCTAGTTGAGACCAAATAAATTTGAAAAATTACGAAAAATTATCTTTAGTCTCGGTTGGTGGCACCAAGCGGGACTAAAGATGAATTAAAAATAGTGAAAAATTATCTTTAGTCCCGGTTGGTGCCACCAACCGACTAAAGATGAATTGAAATAACGAAAAATTATCTTTAGTCCGGTTGGTGACACCAACCGGACTAAAGATGAATTGGCTATATATATAACCAGCTCGCATCGTCTTCTCCACCGATCCAACACTTACCATATTTTTCAGATCTCTCTCCCTCTCCCTCTCTCTCCCTCTCCCCTCGGCAAGCAAGGGGAGGGGAGGAAATGGCGGCGACGGGGGAGGAGGTGGTGATAGCAGGGCACCATCTTCTCACCAGTAGCGAGCGGGAGCGGGAGCCAACAGCGAGCGGGAGCCGACGGCAGCGGCGAGCCGAGCGGAAAATTGATGTTGTTGTATTTTATTGTATATAGTGGATTTTGTTGTATATATGTCTGAACAAATTTGTGGACAATTTGTTGTATACATGTTTAAATTTTGTTGTAGCATTTATTGTATTCGATTTCGATGTTGTTTGCATATATATATGTATGTTATGTGTATTATATATGTGTGTGTTATGTATTTAGACATATATATGCAAATCTATATATGTATATATATATATATGTGTGTGTGTAAACATGTAGCAAGGAGGAGAATTAAAAAAATAAAAAAAATCTTTAGTCCCGGTTGAAGCCACGGGACTAAAGATGGCGGAGCCAGCCACGTGGCGCCGCTATCTTTAGTCCTGGTTGGTGGCTTCAACCGAGACTAAAAATGTATCTCTAGTCCCGGCTATTTAATCGGGACTAGAGATCGCCCATCTCTAGTCCCAGATTCATAGTCCCGATTTGATAACCGGGACTAATGTGACTTTCTCTAGTAGTAGACATTGATCATTGGACTAGTACGGTGTATGCTCCAGATATTCGAAAATTTCATTCCTGGGTGCCGACAAATGTATTTATATGTCATATCTCGGAAGAAAATAGGCCTTAACTATGCCAAAAGTTTAAATACAAAATTTTGAATTCAAAACACAACTAATTAAACAGCCGTCTGCTGCTAAAGGTGTGTAAATGCAGCATTGTATGCCAAAAATCCGTCCCAAAATTATGTTTTTAGGATTCCTAATTAGATTTGAAGGTGTTAATTCCCCCTCTCTAAGAGATATCTAAAAATTGGCTCCCAAAGTAATCAGTGGGTTTAACTCGAAACTAACATCAGAAACAAAATTGCTCTCCTCCTGGCCCAAATCGATCCCTCCACCTGCGTGTCGCCTCTTCCCCTTCCCACGCAGGCTCATCCACTAATACTGGAGAACAACAAGGATGAAGAACAGGATTCCAATTTTTGGCCACGTAATTAGGAGAACTCTTGGAGCCAACTTTAACGAATGTTCAAAATTTTAGTACTGGGATCCATATTAATTAGACATATATGGATAATGACATAATGCCCAAACTTGTCAACTTTTCATGAAAGATATACACACGCCATCACGTGCACACAACACTGGCACACCCCTTTAAGGCCCCTAACACATGCGTGGAGAGCCATACTAATTCAAATCATTGGCTCCACTGAAATTTCTACCAAGAGGATAATCGTGTGTATGCGTAATATCTATGGGCACGATTTGAATCCGGTGGTCCGGAGGAGTCATATTTCAATCACATCTCCAGAACCACACCGTACCTTTATTGCTTCTAACACATCCTGCTCATAGACACCAAGACACTGAAGAACAGTTGCATCAAAACAAGATTATGGTCATAATATAACTCAAATTCTACCGGGATATTAATTTGCATCGATCTTACTTAGCATCCAACCAACAATGAAAGAATTTTGCAGCCATGCATACAAACCGTATACATCCAGAACTGAAATTACACACCAAACCAAATAAAGAATAAAATTCAGGACGAGAAGGAGCAGCGAATCAACAGAAGCTCCAGCTCCACGTCACCGCGCGCGCCGTCGTCGACGTTCGACGAACTGCCGGCTGGACTGGACGGCTCGCCATCGAACCGTGGTGTCATCTCGGCGAGCAGCGCGGCCATGTGGCGGGCGCTCTCCGACCTCTCCACCGGCCGCCGGAAGCTGGCGGTCCTCCTGGCGACGCCGCCGGAGAAGACGGCGGAGGAGTTAGAGAGGATGAGGTACACCAGCGCCTGCACCACGACGAACGCCGCGAACTTGGCCAGCGTCTCGTGGCCTGCCAAGTCGAAATCAAAGTGCTGATCCATCGATCTATGGCCTGTGGATGTTGGTTATAATTTGAAGGGTGTTGTGTTCTTCAACTTCTTAATTTGTGTCTTTGATTGGGAGTAGTTTTGCTGTGGAGTGATCAGTGCCGAATGACATGGATATATATACTGAGATTACTGAACATTAACTAAACTTTGTGGAGGGCGTAAGAAATGGTCAGTGATGCAGATAGCTAGATGAGGTACTAAGTTCAGTGCATTTATGGTTACATAAGTAGAAATGGTCCTGTTAGGAAGAAAAAGACTTGCTAAGTATATTTTAGGAGAGCTGTGATTGCTAAACTGGGTACATCTCTCATCGTAGTTTATTTTACAAACCATAAAAAAAATATTCCATGACGCTGATATTTAGCCAGAGGCTACATAATTTAGTCATCAGTGAATGCATTTACGGTTACATATACAGATACGGAAATGGTCATCTTGGAAGATAGAGACTTAGCTAATCATTCACTCAGCGCAAAAATCGCGTCAAACCCTTCACTCACGTCGGCGAAAATACAGTTATATGCAGACAGTTAGCAAAAGGAAATGCAAGTTGCGGTTGTGTAGACGCGGAAGGTGACGGGAGGAGACCGACGCATGCAGATGCAGGAACGAGAAGAAGAAGCGGTCGCCTCGCCGCGCCGCAGATCGATCGGGCTAGGGAGGTCATGCAGGGTTGGGCCTGGTCGACCGGATCGACGTCGTCGAATCCGCGGCCGGTGTTAGTCACCGATCCTGAGGTTGGAGGAGCAAGTAGTGGGTTGTGGCGGAGAATGTGCAGGCAGGCATAGCTCGGTGCAGGGTTTACACTTTCGTTTTTCAAGATAATTTCGAAATTTCGGTAATTTTTTGGACAAAATTATTTGAAAAATTTAACAAATTTTAAATGATTTGAGTAATTTTTGACCAAAATAAAAAAAGATTAAAAAGACGGAAATTTAAGGTGAGATATGTGCTTGCCGTGTGTGTGTGTGGGGATTTTTGAAATATCATTCGAAAATGGCTATTCTTGGCTCCATGTGACAGATCAGCTATGCCCGGGTTGGACGGAGGCTGAGGGAGGGTGATGTGTGGAGGTACCATCTCGAGGTAGCCCAAACTAAAGACAGAGGACCGAGTGGAACGGATCGAAAGTCTTCGGAGTGAGATTGGGAGCCAGACCCCGGGCGTGGTCAGCAAGCCCGACCACGACCCCTGGCCCAGCCTCGGCTCCTTAGTCTGACCTCCATGCATGGCCTCGACCAGGACGGAGGACGGCCGCCCCTTCTCGGGAAGCAGACTTCCTTCATAAGCCTCACAAACAGGACAAACGTGAGACAGACCGACAGAAGATGATATCACCCGACAAGACTGCGCAAAGGTACCTATCACGGCAGATCTCGAGGCAGGACTGTGCACGAGACGTCCAGGGCGAACAGATCCCAAGACGATTTCTGTTTTGCTTTTCAGCTTTAGCCTGTACTTGCTTTATACTTTAGGCGTCAAGTTCATTGTAACTGCCCCCTCCTTAGACTATAAAAGGGGAGGGCAGAGGTGCACGTAAGGGAGGTTGGACTCTCTGACTTTGTCCATTGTACTCACACTCTATTCATACACCACCTCAACAAAGAACACATGACGTAGTCTTGTTATTCTCTGGGAGAGTCGAGCCTGTCTAAAAACCTTGGCTCGCATTGTTCTTGAGTTGACCATAAGATCTGTTGGTGAGACGCCCCGACCACTCTTTCACCTCCTCGGATAACCCCTTTGGAGGATTGCTGACCTACACGTCAATATGGTGAGTAGTGGAGGTGCTATGTGGAGGGGGAGGCAGAGGCGACAAGTTGATGGTTTTGGGCTTTTGGCTAGGTTTCTAGGTGAGGTGTCGGTGCTATATGGGGAGATGAAGGGGAGGGAGAAACTGACTCGTCGGTCCTATGGTGCTTTCCACGTGTTGGTAAGCCACATGATCCTCCATGTAGGTAAAAATGACAAATAGTTAAGAAACCATATTTTTTATAATTTTATAAGTGCAAATCTAGAATGATATTTGGAGAATTGCTTAACAAATACTACCTCCATTTCAAAATTTATGACGCCATCGATTTTTTCCATAACGTTCTACCATTCATCTTATTAAAAAATTATATAAATATTATTTGTTTTTATCCAGAATGCTTATAAGCGCTCTATAGGCTGTGGGATTTAGACTTTCATTGCGCTCATCACAACATAGATGTATAGGTTTTGTTCCTTGATCGGAAGAAGAAGCAAAGGCTTGTCGGTAAAGTATCTGTTTTTTTAGTGGTCCTTGCATTCACTCCTCCAAGGAGGTGAATTGTGACTTGTTTTATTATCAAATAAAATATAATCTTAATTTATATTTTTACATATTTATATAAAATTTGTGAATAAAATGAATGATCAAACGTTGTACGAAAAGTCAATGGCATCATACATTCTGAAAAGGAGGTAGTAGTTAAGTTTCCCTGATTTCATATTGAGTATTTGGATACAAAAGTAGTATTTTTATTTGGAATCCTCTTTGTTGGAGCAAATTTTGTGCACTGTAGATTTTTATTGGACTTTGAGAATTGTTCCAATGGAAAAACTTAAATTGCACAATTCGAATCAAGAAGACTTTTATTTAATTAAAACAGTTCGTACTAGAAAATTTTGGGGATAAAAGAAAACAGGGCAAAAAAATGTTGTTAGAGAAAAGTCAAAGCAATAACTATAGGTTAGGCGAAGACTTACTCGAATAGCAAAAAAGAAAAAATGAAGCTAGCCATTCCAATCTCCATGCGAAATGTACGTAATCATACCTAAATATACAGACATTTTATCCAAGCAGCACAAAACCCCCGGATGCCACTTTTTTAAAGCAGCAACATGTGTTTCTTAACAAAAAAAAAAAGAGACAATAAAGTGATCTTATTTGATCTTAGTACAAACAACCAAAGCCAGTTCCTGAGTACGTGCCTGAGTACGTGCTGTGCGACCACACAAGGCATCTAAAAAATGAGGGCCCCAAAAATTATGTGTTTTAATTTAAACTGTTTCAATATATTTAGGATGTTTCGACATATTTAGGATCTTTAGATTATATTTTTTAAATTTTCATTTTTATGTTCCACTGAATCGGCCCGATCGAGTTGTTTTTTTTCTCAACTCCGACAAATGTTCAATGGTAATTATAACTAAATCAAAGAAGTGTATTCGATGTCGACAATGTAAACATGTGTTATAGGCAATAAGGATTCTATTTTTCTATTTAGTAAGAAAAACTGAATTGTTACAATGATTCTTCTTCTATTTAGAAGGAACGCCACATACATGGGTGAGCTTATTCGACATAACTTTAGTTGTCATTGGCTGCGAATAATTCTTTGTTTGTTTGATAGCATGACATAGCTAAAGAGAGAAGTATCAGACAGATGCTGGCTTTCTACCGTAGTTGGAAGTTAGTGATCTAGAAAAAAAATAGTGGCAATAGAGACTCACCCAATGTATTGTAAATAATGCATACCCTTGATTTATTGAGCAATTAGTATTTTATTTATATTTCACACAGGCCCCCAAATTATTACTAGGGACGATCCTATAAACAACCATAAAAAGATTCCCAATACTGGTTTTGGAAATGGAAGCAATAATCTGGATTATTTCCCATAATCACTTGTGTTCAGGCTTTCTGAAATCGACGCTTGCACAGCTGCGCTTTCTCCCATCACTTGCACTCACCCTGCATCTGTGCACCTTGCCGCTACTGCATCTGTTCACCTTTCCCGTCCTCACCCCTACCCCTGTCCCTTTCCTCCTCTATCTTTTTTTCTCTTTCTCCATTCTCCTTCCTTCCTTTTCCTTTTTTTTTCTTCAGATCCAGTCTCTTTCGACAATTAGGCTCGTAGGTGATGTGCTCCTTCGTCCAGGAACCGACAGAAGATTGTTGACATTGGTTAGGTGCTCGGTAGGTGTAAGGACAAGTTCGGACAGGGCAGGAGTTTTATTCCGGGAATTGATCTCCCCGTCTTCTGTGATGTCTCTGTTGTGGCCGCTTTGATCCAAGTCATGGACCCTGCCCTTGATCATGTTCACCTCACAGATGGAGTTTGATCCTGAAGATTCGTGATCATCCAATCCGTGAAAGAACAGATGATTTGTGAGGCATCGAGTCTGATATACCCAACCAATCTACCTGAATCTGTTGATCTGTTGTCGTCCACTTGTGAGTCGTTGGGTTGCTTCCGATGAGAGTGGATCGGGCAACACTTGGGGTAAGAAACGTCTGACGAGGATATATGGAGAGGTTACGATGCATGCATCACATTCTTGTTCAATTGCCCCGGTCTCCCATATGTTAGGTTAGGTTGATGGAAATTTTTGGTGAGTTTGTGTTTACTGAGATAGCGATCGATCAATGATAGTCTTCACCCATATGCTGACCTCAGCTGGGGGAAACACTCACCCTGGCCAAGTCATTGTAAAATGCATGCTCGACACAAGAGCTCCATGAAGGTTGAACCCCCTTACATTTCTACTCCCTCAATCTCACAAAAAAGAATATATTATTATGTAACTCGAGTGCTACGTGCATAGTCTAGAGAGGTTGCATAATCTAAAACCAAAGTGAAGACACAAGAGATATGTAGGAGGGGTAGCATTCTCTTCTCAAGGGGTGTACAATAGTGATCCTTCTCCCTCTATTTATAGGCATAGCCATAGGTTCCTTTTCATATTTAGTAATGGACCCAATTAGTGAGTAACCAGGCTACGCTTTCATTGGCCATCGATTTCCTAACACTCCCTCTTGGACTCTCATTGCGTGATGCTTATGTCTCATCAAAACTTCACAAAAAACCAAGTGAAAAAATATGGAGAACGAGTACATATCATACGCTTGCAATGCCGCATGAATTGTCTCGTTAACAACATTGATAAGAAAGTGCAAGGAGAATTTATCCAAGGAGAAGAAGAGTACAATCCACCCATTTTTTGTTCAATCTTTCTATATTGGTTTTGGATACTTGATTTTCTATATCAAGATTCTATAATGAATTAGCAAAATTCTCCTCCTGAATTTTGCATTTCTCTAAGTCTCATTATTCCGATTCCTCGGACACATATGTTCAAGAGAAGATGCCAATAATGAATTAGTGGATATTTTTTTAAGATTTTCACATAATTTTGTTTGTTGCTTTTATGCAATTCATGTACATGGAAGAACTTGGGGTTCAAGTGAGTTTATTCACGTGACTCGTTTGCATTATACATCATACACTGCATTATTTTCAAATGGGGGATAAGATAGTTTTTAAACCATAACTACTGAAATAGGGTAACCATCTTTCAAAGCATGCCATGCCAAGGCTTTGTATAGTTCAATGATGCTTAGTTTGGTTTAGTGCAATAGCCAAGTATTTGAGTGTTGCTATCACACACTTGTGTCTGGCAATTTTGATGATAATTAACTATTCTGAAGCCATGCATCTTGAACACTTTTCTAAGTGTGGTTGGACTGATGTACTAGAATTATATCTGTCACATGATTTTAGATGCAAGCATAAGCGTGATTTGGATTCAGCCAAATATTACATTTCAAATCAAACTCAAATTCAAAATGAACGACTTTGTTTTTTCAATTCTTTCTGGATTATTCTATTCTTCTTGGTTCAGAACTTAGTACTTCTTCATGTGATGTTATGCAAATGCCCGATCCAAGCTCCTGAAGAACATCCATTGATTCCATCTCCAACATTTTCAACATTCAAGTTGAATTCTCTTTTCAAATTCTTTCAACTTTTGGTTGACTGCCAATAAGTTTTGTTATTTAAGCAAAACCATGCCCACAACAAGTCTCATTTCCAACTTCTATTGGTTGTATGACACTATACGAATATCCATGTATATTCGAGGATATGCAATTTTCATATTGTTCTTCTTCGTGCTTAATGTTTTTTGATGTGGGCATGATCCTTTTAGTGTACCAGCGTTGATGTGCACTCCAACATCTTATTTTCTTCCTTGATGGAAAGATGTGGCATGATCTGTTCTGAGGTTCCATGCCACTTGTCAGATCTCACTTGGCCCTCCTTTTATTCCGTGGGGTACTTTTAGTGATTTTGAGTATGATAAGTCTCTCTAGCCCTATTTTCACCAGACATCTCTGGTTATTTAGGGGCTTGAGGAACCAGAGTTTCTTATCCTATTGTTTTTATTCAAGGCCTCTGGACAAAATGAGGGATACCTTTACTTTCTTTGGTATTTCACCCTCCTTGATGCATTTCATTCATGCAACTTAGTCAAACTCTTTGTAATCACAGAAGTAATCACAAAGTGATTTGGTAGTTTCAATTCTTCATGTATACTTTTGTTATTTAGTTTGCATTCACTAGTGCAATGTAACATACATTAGTCCCTTTCTACTATCGTATTTTCTGATTGTCCTATCTAGAGGTTCATTCTCTTCCTAAATGACTGGAAATAATTTTTATTTAGTCAAGGAATTAAGGCTTCGTAACTATCTCCGTTCAAAGTTTCTGACTTTTGGAGAGAGCATTTTGCAATGCACTGTGATAGTGGGATATGCACATGAACCAAGTAAATGCAATAGCACTAGTTGCATAGGTAAGTGGATATTTATGTCAATTGTCTGAATTTTCTTTCAAAATCCACTGCATCAGGACTACATGTTACTACATGTTCTTTCGTACTGCAGGTATTACAACGATGATATAGCGAATGCTGCATTTCATAGCATGTAATTAGTCCGTTCATGCGGATATTTGGTACTTTATGCTACCAGTTCACTAATCATCAAATGCTATTCTAGCACAGTACTCGTAAACTTATAAAGGTGATTAGTGAAATTCGTTCAAATTGTCGTGATCTTGCCGGATCAATCTTGGCACAAACATGATGTCGAATAGACACTGGATGTTTGCTACTTTAGAAATAGTTTTTTCTGTTATTAAGAAGAGCCGGTTGTGTGCACAAAGCTGAAGACGACTTTGATTCAAGGAAGGGAGGATGATGTGACCAAGGCCCCCGTATTATTCGTCGTTGGTTCTATGTCCATTTTCGTTTTTCGTGGAGCAAGACACAAAGAAGAATTATCAGCATAAAAGAAAAGATCATATGTGAGAAGAATTATGCAAATTGGTTTTATGGAGGTAGAAATTAAGCCAACCTAGGTTTATTAAGTAATTTATTAAGTTGGCTAATTATTATTGGGTATTTAGTAGTTGCTTTAAGGTTAATTAAGTTCAGTGTCATTAGCGGCATCGTTACCTAGGTGTTAGGTTAATCATCTTGAGTTTATGGGCTAGGCTTGCTTACATGCATGGATGGGTCCTACTAGGACTCTGTCTCCGGTGCTTCCCGCATGCATATCTATATCTATAATCTATAACTATCTATAACCCAAATTTTGTTTTCCCTGACTATTTTACACAAAACCTCTTGAGTTTTTTCAAAATTAACCCACAGTCTGCCTGGCTATTTAAAAAACAGTTAAAGAAGAAAAAGGGATTATTTTGCAGAAAACTCCTTGAGTGTTTATAAAATTAACCAAGCGTCCGAATGCTGAAAAGAAAGGAAGGGTTTGGATGGAAAAAACCTCCTGCGTCCCTCTCTTCCGTCCCCATCCGTGGGGCGTCCCGCGCTGCGCCTGCGCCCCTCCCTCCCGTCACCGCTCGAAGCTCCCGCGTCGTCGGCTGGACCTTCGCCCTCCGCCTGCTTCCCTCCCTGCGTAATCGTCCCGTTGCAACGCATGGGCGTTTTTATATGTTATATATACAAGTAGTGTTTCCACCCAAAATTTTGTTCTGCCTGGCTATTTTGCAGAAAACCCCTTGAGTTTTTTCAAAATTAACCTGCAGTTCGCCTAACTATTTTAAAAAAACCAGTTATACGTACAATAGAACTTATCTTAACTACTTAAAAAATCTATAACTTTTCGATCATCAAATTGTTTTTTTCGTCCAAATCTATAAAATTTCGATCCGTATAACCTCTCGCTCCATTGTTACCTCGCTTTCCTAACCTCCAGTAGGCGAGTCCGACTCACGCGCCTCCTGCCTCGCCGTGCATTGCCCTGAGCGGCGGCCCAAAATTTTGTTCTGCCTGGCTATTTTACAGAAAACCCCTTGAGTTTTTCCAAAATTAACCGGCAATCCGCCTAGTTATTTTAAAAAAACCCAGTTATACGTACGATAGAGCTTATCTTAACTATTTCAAAAATCTATAACTTTTCGATCATCAAAACTTTTTTCATCCAAATCTATAAAATTTTCGATCCGTATAACCTCTCGCTCCATTATTGCCTCACTTTTCTCACCTCCAGCAGGCGAGCCCGACTCACGCGCCTCCTGCCTCACCATGCATTGCCCTAAGCGGCGGCCGAGCACACACTGCATGCATGAGCTAGCGCGCCACCGTCGAACAAGGGAGAGAAGCGCCTGTGAGGCAGGATGCCTCCCTGACGTCCTTCTATCGTCGACGGCCAAAGGCATGGCCGAGCGATGTCACCTTCCGCGTGTTGCCTCGCTTTCCTCACCTCCAGCAGGCGAGCCCAACTCACGCGCCTCCTGCCTTGCCGTGCATTGCCCTGAGCGGCGGCCGAGCACACGCTGCATGCGTAAGCTAGCGTGCTGCCGTCGAACAAGGAAGAGAATCGCCGTGAGGCGGGACGCCTCCTTGATGTCCTCCTATCGCCGACGGCCAAAGGCATGACCGAGCGCCGCCACCTTCCGCGTGAGGACGGGAGGAAGACGACATCCTGTAGCTTTTGGCGATTTTATATTTTGGTCCCATATTTATGGTAAATCAAAGACAGGTCCTAGAGGCTACATCAGGCCCCATTGGCTGTGATGTTTGACCATAGTTAATTGGGATAAGTAAATTATAAGGAGATGCAAGGGTTCACATGCCTGTTGATGATAACATGCAACTTATCCTATTCATCAATATACTTTTGTAACTAATAATATCCGAGTCGTAAATATTTTAAACTTTTACCAAATTTCTAATCGGTTTAAAGTATCAGTAAGTCAATATCTATTTTCATTATATTTTGGACTTAATTTGGTGAAATTAAATTCACTTAGACTAAATATCTATCTGATATTATTTTTTAATCAAGGTCCAATGGTACACAAAGTTAAAGACACCCTTGCTTTCAAAGTTATATATAAATGACTAAAAACAAAAATAAAAAGACCTCGTGCGTCCCACTCTTCCGTCCCCATCCGCGCCGCGCCCCGCACCACGCCTGTGCCCCTCCCTCCTGTCGTCGCTCGGAGCTCCTGCGCCGCCGCTTGGACCTTCGCCCTCCGCCTGCTTCCCTCCCTGCGTCGTCGTCCCGTTGCAACGCACGGACATTTTGCTAGTGTGTGTGTATATATATACACATACATACTAGCAATTGTGCCCGTGCGTTGCAACGGTGAAGTCGAGGCACGACGCGGATGGGGATGGCACGAAGGGCGCGGAAGCTCGAGCGGCGATGGGAGGGAGGAGCGCAGCGCGACGCGGAGCGCGGTGCAGATGGGGACGGGAGGGGTGCAGGGAGGGAGGGGCGAAGGAGGTCTTTTTTCATCCAAGCTCTCCCTTTCTTTTCAGCATTGGGACTGCGGGTAGGGCTGGACGAAATATTCGTGGCTCGCTAGCTCGTTCGGCTCGTGGTTGGCTCGGCTTGGCTCGGTTCGGCCCGTTGAGAAATGCTAACGAGCTGCGCCAAGGATTTAGCTCGTTAGCTATAATGAGCCAGCTCGAGTCAGCTCGCGAGCTGCTCGTGAGCTCAACGAGCCAGATGCAATGTACAAAGCAGAGCTTAATGTTTTGCTTGTTTTGCTATTTTTTACTTGTTTTGTTGTTGATGTGGCATAAATCAATAATTTTTATGATTTTATGATGGTCAATATGGATCTAATACTTTAGATTATAATAGTAATAATATCTAATCTAGTTACATCATTACATTTGCATGGATAATTATCGATGGACAAGTGTTATTACGTTAATTATGGACTTAATATATCACTTTTTAATTTTTTTAATTGTATATTTGCATGTTTAATAGACTCAGAAAAAATAGAATGTAATTTGTACATAAATTGCACTGTATTAAAGTGGCTCGCGAGCTAAACAAGTTGGCTCGAGCCGGCTCACGAGCCGAGCCAAGCCGGCCTCCTAGCTCGGCTCTCTACCAAGCCGAGCCGAGCCGAGCCAAGCCGAGCCGGCTCGGTATCCACCTCTAACTACGGGTTAATTTTAGAAAAACTCAAGGGGTTTTCTACAAAATAGTCAGGCAGAACAAAATTTTGGGTGGAAACACTACTTGCTTTATATATAGTTATATATATATCTATGAAGTAAGTAGTGTTTTCATCCAAAATTTTGTTTTGTCTGGCTATTTTGTAGAAAACCTCTTGAGTTTATGAGGGCCGCAACCCAAGCAGCGATCCACCTCAGATTTGATCCAATTCAGAGGTCATCTCGCGCCCAACACGAACCAGGCCCGAAATCCCTAATCGACGACCAGGCGCACGACCCACTATGCGTGCGACCACTTTCTTTTTGGCTTATTGGTTGTTTTGGGAATTTTATTTTTCAGGCCAGCCTGTGCGATCAATTCGGCCCGTTACAAAATTTGGTTGCACGTTTTCAGACTTTCTCTTTTGTAATATTTTAGGGCTTCATTATTTAGCAGGCCGGCCCAATTCGTTCACACACACCAAATCGGGCTTTTTAGCAGGCCTACTATTAAACCTATGTGTATACACTTTGTATAGGTACGTACGCATACAAAGTATATATTTATATCTATATCTATAATCTAACTATCTATAAAGCAAGTAATGTTTCTACCCAAAATTTTCGTCGCCGACTATTTTGCGAAAACCCCCTTGAGTATTTATAAAATTAACCCACAGTCCCAATGCTGAAAAGAGAGAGGGCTTGGATGAAAAAAGACCCCGCACCCTCCCGCCCGTCCCCATCCGCGCGCGCCTGTGCCCTCCCTCCCTCACCGCTCGGAGCTCTCGCGCCGCGCTTGCCCCTCCCTCCCATCCCCATCCGCGCCGCGCCCGACTTCATCCGTTGCAACGCACGGACACGTTGCTAGTATATATATATATATATCAAAATTTTGTTTTGCTTGGCTATTTTGCAGAAAACCCCTTGAGTTTTACCAAAATGAAGGGCCACGGCCCAAGCAGCGATCCACCTTGGATTTGATCCAATTTTGAGGCTATCTCGCGCCCAACACGAACCAGGCCTAAAATCCCTAATGGAAGACCAGGCACACGGCCCACTATACGTGCGACCACTTCCGTTTTTGGCTCATTGGTTGTTTTGGGAATTTCCTTTTTTGGCCCAGCCTGTGCGATCAATTCGACCCGTTACCAAATTTGGCTGCACGTTTTTAGACTTTCTCTTTTGTAATTTTTATGGGCTTCATTATTTAGCAGGTCGGCTCAATTTGTTCACACACACCAAATCGGGCTTTTTTTAGCAAGCCTACTATTCAACCTATGTGTATACACTTTATATAGGTACGTACGCATACAAAGTATATATATTTATATTTATATATCTATATATATATTATATATAAAGCAAGTAGTGTTCTACCCAAAATTTTCGTCCGCGACTATTTTGCAAAAACCCCTTGAGTGTTTATAAAATTAACCCACTGTCGCAATGCTAAAAAGAAAGGGAGAGCTTGGATGAAAAAAGACCTCTCGCGCCCCTCCCGCCCGTCCCCATCCATGCCGCGCTGCGCCCTCCCTCCCGTCCCCATCCACATCACGCCCCAACTTCACCGTTGTAACGCATGGGTACGGTTGCTAGTATATATATATCACCAGTCATGTAATTAAGGAGATTAGGGGTAGGGTCTGTTCCGTCGAGGTTTTCTCCAGATTATCAGGGAGATGGTGATCCCATCTATACAAGGTTGAAGGTTGCCGACCTGAGGTTATGAAGAAGGGAGAGAAGGTGTGCCACTTGATTCTCGAGAGGATCTCATCTTCTGTTCGTCTTGATCAAGCATGGGTGGAGTATTTTTCTAGGGTTTTGGATTGCAGTACTTGTAAGCTGAGCCAAGTTATTTATTGAATTTTTGCGGTTACTTGAATTATATCTTGTTTGCTTATTGGTACCATATAGAGGGAAAAATCAGGGCACTCATAGCCGGATGCTCATCATGCATACAAGCATATAAATCTTCATGATTTAGAAAAATTATGCAGATATGTGCTATAACCATACGAGTTGTAATGTTTATCATTATAATTCTAAGACCAATATGGTTGAAAAATCTGTTGCTAAAAGGTAGTACATGTGAAATCATCGTTATGATTAATGTTTTGTGATGAACAATTGGCTTTGCAAACGATTTATTTGATGGAATTGTTTTGGTAATGTGTGGATGTTGGTGTGACCATGTGTGACTAATGTGGGTCAGGTTGTGATATTTGCCTAGGAATAGTTGTTTTGTTTGATTGTGTGCAGGTGACTTAAGGTCAGTCTTGGTCAATGGTGATGATTGGGACTATACTCAAGGAGGAGTGGTCTAGTACGGTTGAGATACCATGTGAGAAGATGACTAGATTTAGGATCCTTGAAGATCAACCTCAGATAACGGTGATATCGGGACTAGACTTAGGGAGGAGTCGAGGTCCAGACGAACAAGAATGCCTGATGATGAGGTTGAATACGAAATGTTACACGGTAGATAGATATCGTGTCAGCGAGATCTTCGTAACGGGCTTCATGAGGGTGTTGATGAGAAATTCGATTCTCACGCACTGGCATGGGAGATCTGCTTAGCTCCAGTGCAGGTCCAAATTGGTCGCCTGTGGTGAATTGAGGGCGTGCCAGTTGGTTTGATCCTGTAACCAACAAGAAACAAGAAATAGACATTAAGTTGAAATTAGATCCTATCGAATCGGCTGAAGACATCAGTAAACATATAATTGTTATTCCAAAGCACATTTATACTAACTCATTGGGATAGATCGGTAGCATACCGAGACAGTATAAATCACTTAGGCTAAAGGCACATTAGGATAACAATTATCTGCATTGATAACCTAGCCGATACTGCAGATCTAATGTGAATCGGCTAATACTCCGATACATTTTATAAAAAGATATTAATCTAATCTAAATGCACTAAACCTAGATCAATCGGTTCTCAATGTAACTTGACATATTGATACCAATTTAGGGCATTTAAACAGATTGAGATCTTAATATAAAAAAGGTAGTTTTAATATATCTAATAGCAATTGAAACTAAGAGATAACTAAAACAGATAAGGCTAGCTGAAACTTCAGCGCTGTCTCTAATGATAAACATCAAACTAAATAAATCTTAACAGTTTTAAGAGCAACTTAATAGATCGATCAGATGCAGCATTAAGTACAAAAAGAAATATCATATCTGTATGAGTCAATGTGAACCCCTTAAGATGGTACACATGATATATAATCTAATTCAACCCCTAGATCTAGCCTCGTCGGCTGCTATCTTCAGAGAGAAATCAGCCGATTGTGGAATAGATCTAGGCATTGCTCTAGATTATAGGCCGCATATGATAAATTACGTAGTTTATAACATCGAAACTAGAGTGTCATGACAATGGAAGCACTAGTCCCTACGATACAAACCACTAATGACAAATAATTACCTTGTTCAGAGATCAAAACCGATGCAGCCTGAGCAAGAGCAAGAACTTGTCGAAAAATAAAAAGGGTGGCGATGCACCGGAGTTGATTGATTGTGTGTTGGTTGTTTTTTACATGAACCCCGGGCTTACATATTTATACCCATGGGCTAACGATATCCGTATAGGACACGGTTTCTACCTTATCTACTATTTACAATACGACAATATCTTGGAACGCAGTCCCATGCCGCATTACAAAATAAATATTTATACAACTTTCTAATTTATAGATACAATTATCGTTACAGGACTCTATCCATAGATGTCAATATCTTTAACGAATATTTGGAAACCAAATCCAATATTTATCTTTATGCTCCTTTTTGGGGTCGGTTCAATCTCCATCTCCTAATCGGAATCGGCTATCGACCATCCTTATCTGATTCGGCTTCAGCCGACTGGTCTCCCAGTCGGTTCGGTCTTAGCCGATGCGGCCTCTGTTTTCCCGCAGACTGCGCTCTTGATCTGATTTCGCTTCAATCTTGACTCTGAACACAGGGATTTGGTTACCAAATTTGGTCGTTAACACATGCCCCCCAAGTCCGTGATGTGATAGTATCGTGGATTTGACGTTGTTTCGAATTCCCGTGAAAGTTTTGCCCCAGTCCAATTCGGCTGCCACAAGGTTTCTTTAAATAATGCCCGCCTTGCGCTGAACCAAACCACACTGTCACTTTTGCATCTTCAAGCCCTAGCCAGAAAAAACCTTTCCGTCTCCTCGGCCCGGACTCCATCGGCTGAACAAACCGTCGAAAAGACTCCGAGCCCTCCGAAGCACGCTCCGCGTTCCCAACCGGTAAGCATCTTTCATTACTTGATCTCATCACCTTTTCCAAGTTTATGCTTCATCGGCCTTTTGTGTTTGTAGGCGAAGAACGGCTGCCAAAAAGAAGACGACTCCTCCTCCTCGGTAATTCTACCATCCTTAATTTTTTCTTATCAACACAACCGATTTCTAACTTATATCTTTTTTCAGCCTCCTCGTGCTCCAACACCTGCCCCCTACGCATCGAGTGAACACACGCCAGCGGCTGTAGGTGGTGGTGATGCCGAAGATGAGGCTACCTCGGCCACAGTTGTCCAAGTAAGTTCTGTCCAACTTCATGAATCGGCTTACTAGTTCTGTCGATCTTCTAACTGTCTCTTGTCTTGCAGACCATAGCCGATCTTTTGGACTTCGACCTTTCAGAGTTTCTGGACCCTGATGAGGATGCCGACAAGGCCATGGTGCTATCGGATGAGGACCTACGGGCTACTCTGTCGGACATAGACAAGTGGCTAGAGTGCTCTCTCGACTTTTTGGTCACCGACTGCGGTTCCATCCGAAGTCGGTTTGAAGATGCCTAGGATCGGCTGCCAGATCAGCTGGCTGATATCATCGCACCGGCCACCTTTATGGAGGCGCATCGGCACAAGTTCGAACGAACCAAGCAGAGAATAGCCGATCACCAAGAGAACCAAGCGCTGGAGGCCAACATCAGAGCGAGCCGACAAGAAATCACCGCTGAGAAAGCCAAGTTTGATGCCTTGAAGACGAGCCGATTGCTGAACTTGATCGGCTTCACAAGCATCGGGAAGAACGGCGGTGAACTTGCTAAGGTTGAAGCCAATATCATGGCCAAAGAACAGCGTGTGGCCGGCTTGCCGAAAGAGATCGAGGACCAACGAGCGAAGATCAAGGCGGCCGTGTCACATTTATCCGATCTAGCAAGGGCGGTGAAGCCGATCCCAGGGAGTGATGCAGCCATCGAAGAGATAGACGAAGTTCGTCGTAAGGCGATATCGGCCATGACCGACTTTCTCTCCGTTGATCCAAATGTAGCAACTAACTAGGCTTCTATAATTTAAACTCGCAGCTCTTTTATAACCGGCTTGCCGATACTATTTATATGCGTACTTGCCGATCACGTCTCGAATGCTTCGAAAACTCCAAAAATTTGCTAAGTCTGATTTCTGATTGGCTTGCCGATATTATTTCTTGCCGATTGCGTCTTCTTCAAAAATTTGCTATTCAAAAATTTGCTAAGTCTGATTTTTTATAGTATATATGTATGCCCCTTAATTTTGTTGATGATGTATTCAGCATTAATAAAATTATCAAACCGAATATCGTACCGCTGTCGGCTAGGCAGAGCCAATGTATAAAAATTAGGGGAAAAACTTAGCATAAAAACGACCTAAAGGTGATGCGTATTCAACACATCGGCTAATATGAATCGGCAAGACCTTAGCCGAATCATGAGTTGATCCAAACACTGGGGTAATACTTCTTCAGATATTTGCCATTTAGGGCCCGTCCAAACACCTCTCCCTCTAAACCTTCCAGCATGTAGGCTCCTTTAGAGACGCATCTGTGGATCTTGAAAGTCCCTTCCCAGTTAGGTGACCACTTGCCGAATTTGTTATCTTTTGATCGAATTGGCAATATTAACTTCCAAACGAGTTCGCCCTCCTCAAAAGACTTAGGCACAACTTTCTTGTTATAATGACGGGCTACTCGCTCCTTATCCCTAATTACTTTTTCCAAGGCACGCATTCTTTACAAAACGAGGTCTTCTGATTCATCCACCATTAGGTTATAATAATCATTGGCTGTGAACTGATCTGAATCCTCCTTGAGCCGATGATATTTTTCCATGGCAGAACTGCTTCATGTCTGTAGACCAGTTTATATGGAGGCACCTGGATTAATCCGTGGCAAGCCATCCGATAGGCCCAAAGTGATTCGGCTAATCGGCTGTGCCATTGCTTTGGATACTCAGCGAATTTTCTCTTTATCAGTTTGATTAGACTTTTATTTGAGGCCTATGCTTGCCCGTTAGCCTGGGCATAATACGGCGAAGAATTGAGTAACCTGATCCTTATGCCGTCGGCAAACTGAACAAACTCATCTGAGATAAAGATAGATCCCTGATCCATAGTTATAGTCTGAGGGAGGCCGAATCGGTATATAATGTGTTCCTTAACAAACTCGATGGCATCCTCAGAGTCAACTTTCTTCAAAGGAATTGCTTCCACCCACTTGGTAAAATAATCAGTTGCCACCAATATAAACTTATGTCCTTTGCTTGAGGGTGGATTGATCTAGCCGATCATGTCGATTCCCCAACCTCTGAACGACCAAGGCTTGATGATAGGGTTCATAGCCGATGTTGGTGCTCTTTGGATAGCTCCAAACTTTTGACAGTCTTGGCATCCTTTGTAATACCTGAAACAATCTTCCAGCATGGTCAGCCAAAAGTATCCTGCTCTTCGAAGTAGCCATTTCATCTTATGAGCTGATTGATGCGTACCGCAAATCCTTTCGTGCACTTCTCCGATGGCTACCTTGGCTTGATCGGCACTTAGACATTTGAGCAGCACACCATCAATCGTCTGATAATATAGGTCTTCGTCAAGCAAAACATATCTCAAGGCCTTGTAGCATAATTTCCTTGAAGCCAACTGGGAAGGATTTTGCAGGTAGTTATAGACTTCAAACCTCCAGTCGTCGGCTGTCATGGTAGAAATCTTCACTTCAACTTTTTTGTCATCGGCCTGTAGCCTGATGCCCCCTGAGCTAAATCATTGGCTTCTACGTTTTGTTCCCTAGGGATATGCTTCAGTGTTACTAGCCGAAAACTATCCATCAATTCTCGGCATATTTGATAGTGGACCATCAACGCGTCGTTCTTACACTCATATTCCCCTGACAACTAGCTGATGACCAACAGTGAGTCTCCCATTATCTCAATGGCATCGGCTTCAACCTCCTTGAGGAGTTGTAATCCCTTAAGCATGGCCTCATACTCGGCTTGGTTGTTTGTGGCGTCGGGGTGATTGAGAAGGCGAACTCGAAGCTTTCTCCACTTGGGGAAATTATGACCAAGCCGATACTGCGACCGTTGGTGCAGACCGAGCCATCAAATGTTAGAGTCCAAGGCATGATGTCAACAGAGCCGATCGAGTCACATCTGTGTTTCACTATAAAATCGGCTATATCCTGTCCTTTCACTGCCCTGGGTGCCTAGTATCTTAGATCAAACTCTGTCAAGGTAAAATTCCAGTTTCCAACTCGTCCTTTTAGCACTGGAGCCGATAGCATGTATTTTACTACATCGGCTTTGCACACCACGGTGCATTCATTGGATAATAAATAATGCCTCAACTTTGTGCATGAAAAATAGTAGGCAAAGACACAACTTCTCCACCGGTGAGTACCTTGTTTATGTGTCCAGAAGCCGTCGACTGAGATAAAATACAGCCTTCTCTTTCCCTTCGACTTCCTGAATCAAAACTGAGCCAATGGACTTCTCGTCGGCTGACATATATAGCTTGAATGGTATCCCTTTTTGTGGAGAAATCAAGACTGGAGGCGAGCTTAGATAATCCTTGATATTATCCAACACTTTTTGCTACTCTGCCCCCCAGGTGAATGCTTGATCGGCCTTCAGCCGAAGCAATGGTGTGAACGACTCCATCCTTTCTGAAAGATTTGCGATGAATCGTCTGATGAAATTAATTTTACCGATCAAAGACTGCAATTGCTTCTTGTCCTTTGGAGGCTGAATCTTTTTGATAGCATCGATGCTCCTTGGTGTAACCTCTATTCCTCTTTCATGAACAAGAAAACCTAAAAATTGTCCGACTGATACACCGAACGCACACTTTAGTGGGTTCATCTTCAGGCTGTATTTTCTTGTCCTCTCAAAAACCTGCCTTAGATCGGCTAAATGATTTTCTATTTCCCTGGATTTGACGACGACGTCATCGATGTAGATCTCTACTAGGGAGCCGATCATGTCATGAAAAATGTAGTTCATGGCCCTTTGATAGGTTCCTCCAGCGTTCTTCAAGCCAAACATCATGACGACCCATTCATATAGGCCGATTACTCCTGGGCATCTCAAAGCGGTCTTGTGGATATCTTCCGCGGCCATGAAAATCTGGTTGTAACCTGCGTTGTCATCCATAAAGCTTATGACCTTGTGGCCAGAGGCAGCATCCACGAGCAAATTGGCTATAGGCATCGGGTATTCGTCCTTAGGAGTAGCCTTGTTTAAGTCTCTGAAGTCGATACATACCCTAAGTTTGTCGTTTTTCTTCATCACTAGAACTATATTTGAAACCCACTCCGCATATCGGCAGGGCCGAATGAATCCAGCATCGTACAGCCGAGTGATTTTGGCTTTGATCGCGTTATACATATCAGTTTTAAACCTCTGGGAGGCTGTTTGTACTACCGATATCCAGGCTTTATAGGCAGCCGATGCACAACAATAGATGGGCTAAGACCAGGCATCTCGAAATACTTCCAAGCAAAATAATCTTTATATTCTTTTAACAAATTAATAAGCTTGGATCTAAAACGAGAAGACAAATTTTTGCTAATATATGTCGGCCTAGGCCTATCTCCTGGACGTATATCAATTTCCTCTAAATCGTCAGTCGACATGAAACCTTGCCCAAGTTTGTCATCGTTATCGTCCTCGCTGTAGACGCTCGAGCCCTCCACAACGCCTTCAAAGTAATAATCTAGGCTCCTCGTCTCCAATGGGTAGTATAGCAGAATCGGACACCTTTATAAAATCTACTTGCCAGATTTTGCCAGACAGGAAATCAATACCGTCAATTTCCCAAAGTGGCAAATCGACATTAGCGACATTGACTGACCTGTCGGCTGGCACGATCTCAATCTTGTTGCCTTGCCACTAGATTAGACTTTGATGCATTGTGGAAGGGACGCAGCAGTTGGCATGAATCCAGTCCCTTCCTAGCAGCAGGCTGTATGACCCCTTCCCATCGATGACGAAAAATATCGTGGGCACGGTATTGCTACCGACGGTGAGTTCAACATTTAAAACACCTTTGGCTTTCGATGGATTGCCGCCGAAGTCCTTGGGTACCATATTTGTCTTTATTAGATCTTCGGCTCCTTTGCCCAGCTTCCTAAAAGTGGCATAGGGCATTAAGTTGACTGCAGCCCCTCCATCGACTAGCATCTTTGATATTGGCTTGCCATTAAGAAATCTCATTACATACAATGGTTTTATGTGCCGATTCTCAGTCTCCTCGAGTTTTTCTAAAACGGCATGTTCTGGGGACAAGACTATCCTTGCCCATGTTTCTTTGATGTTGACTGCATCGGCCTCGGTGGCCTCAAACTCGGCCGGCAGCACAAATACCATATTGACCGATGCAGCAACTTTTTCTTTTCCTTTGGCCGCCCTTCTTTCTTGATCGGCTGGGCTTTCATCGACTGGGATGGTCTTTTTCTTGGGGCGCCACTGTTTCCTGCCTTGCCGATGCTGCTGATGCTGAATCATATGTTGGACCTCTCCTTCCCGCCCTTCGCTTTTCAGCCTCTGTATTCTTCTTTTTTGCGTCTTAGTGAACAAGTCAGAAGGGCACCATTGTGGGTTAACCGATTGTTCTTCGTCGGCTTCCTCTTCTTCCTCATCGTTGTATTCGAAGAAATCTTGATGAATCGGCCCCAGCCGATCGTGCACAGGCAGCCTTCTCTGATTGAGTTGCACGGCCCTAGGGACGAATCGGACAGGACTTTGCATTGGGGGTCCTTGTACTCGTCCTCTCGAAATTGGCTACATGCCAGGCAGTCTTCGATTGTAGGTAGTCTCATACCCGATTCCCAGCAGAATCGAAAAAAATCACAACACCAATGCAAGTCGCAGTCGCTATGGCGTCGGATGTATCACAATCCTACCCGCTCAAGTTATCATTGGTATGGCCTGTCGCACCGGACTTCTTCTTCTTGATGTACTCGCAGTTGGAACCCGAGTTGGCTATCCATTCGTATCGGCCGACGACCAGCCGATTGGCCAATGGTATGCACCATATTGACTGATGCGGCTTTGTCTCCAGTCGGCTTCGCCTCGGCCTTCACTCCTTTCAACATTTTGGCTAAACTGTACGCCACTCTGTGCTGCCGATCAGCTTGCCTGTGGTCGGCCTGGACCATGTTCACCGGGAAAGGGTTCAACCTTCATCGGCTTAGCCGATTCTGCAAATTTTATTTACCCGGCTTCGATGGCCGACTGGATTTGCTGCCTGAAAACCATGCAATCGTTAGTGCTGTGGGAGGTGGTGTTGTACCATTTGCAATACCTCTTTTCTTGAGCTCCTTGGCCAATGGGATGACGTGGTTGGCCGGAAGCTGAATCTGCTTCTCCTTCAGCAATAGATCGAAGATCCTATCGGCCTTGGTTATGTCGAAGTCGTACTTCTCCTCCTTGGTCGTTTTCAAAAGCCATTGGCAGACTATGGCCTTCTTATTCTTTGTCCACTCGGCTGCTGCCACCTCTGTGTCGCTATCGCTGGAATCGAAGTCTATTTCGCAGACAACGTTGGTGATATTTTTGATGGCCTTCCTTGATTCTTGAAACCTTTGTTCGTGGGCCGTCACCTTCTGAGCCAAGTGGGCTAGACTGTCAAAGTCTTGAGCCAAAAATCTTTCACAGATCGGTGGCAAAAGCCCGTGAAAGGCCAAATCGGCTAGCTGGGAGTTCGACAACACTAGACTGTAGCATCGGTTTCTCATTTCTCAAAATTGTTGAATGTAGTCTTGAACTGATTCCTCGTGTTTTTGCCTGATGCCAGTTAAGTTCGACAGTTTCATCTCATGGTTGCCGGAATAGAAGTAGTTGTGGAATTGTTTCTCTAGATCGGCTCAGCTCTGTATTGAGTTGTGTGGCAGCGATGAGAACCAGGTAAAAGCCGATCCAGATAATGAGAGCGGGAACAGGCAGACTCTGAGCGTGTCTGTAGCCGACGTCTCCCCGCATTGAGTCAGGAATCAGCTCACGTGTTCGTAGGTAGATACGTTGTCCTGCCCAAAGAATTTGGAGAAGTTTGGCACCTTGTACTGTTTTGGTAGTGGTACCCTCTCAAAGTGTTCTGGATATGGATACCAGTACATGTGACCAGAGTCCTTTGGTTTGAGGCCGAATTGATCACGCATTACATCGGCAATCAGATCGGCCCAAGTCCTGTTGTCCTGAGCTTCTTGTATCGGCTCATATTGCTCATACGGTATGGGTCCTTGCCGATACTGAGGTGGTGGCGTCTGTGGCCGATACTGGTGGTCATGTTGGCCTCTCGGATATTGGTATTGGAGTTGGTTAACAGCAAGAGGCGGTCGATTCGCCAGTGGTGGTGACTCCTCGGGAGGGAGCCGATGGCCGCCGGAGTTGTGGTGTGGCCCTGGAACGAGGTTGCCAACCGTCTCGGGTCGCCAATTGATGTCAAACATGTCCACCAATTGCTCCTGGGAAGGAGTCTGTTGTCGGTTCAGGATGAAGGGTTGCGGCCTTGAAGCCAATCCGTGCACGTTAGGCTGGATCGGGACCCCTCCTGGTGGATTTGGCTACGCTGGCGGCGGCGGCGGCCGATTTTGGGTCGCCAACACCCTGTAGCCCAGGAATTGGCCGTCAGTGAAGTAGGTTGGCCCTCTTTGAAGCTGATCGACTATCTTTGAATCAACCACGGTGGCTATCATATTGTTGAGAGTGTTGACCAGTATGCCACTTTGGTTGATAAGGGCGTGATGCACAGCCGAATCGATTCGGTCTTTCATGATGTGTAGTTCCAAACCGTTTTTTTCTGCTTGATGTCCTCCACCTTGTGTTTTCCTTTCTCGTCCTCGGAGGAGGACACACGTTGAAATCTTCCATCTTAAACTTAAACTTTTGGAGGACAGCCCCAGATCTGGTCTGGGTGAAAGATTGCAGATAGTTGGCCTGCAACTGCTCCACCATTCATTTGTAGTCTGCCAGATGTTCAGCCGACATTTGCTCCATCTTCACGGGAATGACGTTCTCCTCGTTGATTTTCGGGGTCCTGGACGTGAACCATCACGTCGATCTTAGGGATCTGCTGATGTGTCCCACCGGGCGTGCCAAAAGCGTGTTAATGAGAAATTTGATTCCCACCCACTGGCCTGGGAGATCTGCTTAGCTCCAGCGCAGGTCCAAATTGGTCACCTCTGATGAATTGAGGGCGTGCCAGTTGGTTTAATCCTGTAACCAACAAGAAACAAGAAATAGACATTAAGTTGAAATTAGATCCTACCGGATCGGCTGAAGACATCAATAAACATATAATTATTATTCCAACGCATATTTATACTAAGTGATTGGGATAGATCGGTAGCATACCGAGACAATGTAAATCACTTAGGCTAAAGGCACATTAGGATAACAATTATCTGCATTGATAACCTAGCTGATACTGCAGATCTAATGTGAATCGGCTAATACTCTGATACATTTTATAAAAGATACTAATCTAATCTAAATGCGCTAAACCTAGATCAATCGGCTGTCAATGTAACTTGACACATTGATACCGGTTTAGGATATTTAAACAGATTGAGATCTTAATATAAAAGGCAGTTTTAATATATCTAATAGCAATTAAAACTAAGAGATAACTAAAATAGATAAGGCTGACTGAAACTCCAGCGCTGTCTCTAATGATAAACATCAAACTAAATAGATCTTAACAGTTCTAAGAGCAACTTAATAGGTCGATCAGATGCAGCATTAAGTACAAAAAAATATCAGATCTGTATGAGTCAATGTGAACCCCTCAAGATGGTAGACACGATATATAATCTAATTCAACCCCTAGATCTAGCCTCGTCGGCCGCTATCTTCAGAGAGAAATCAGTCGACTATGGAATAGATCTAGGCATTACTCTAGATTATAGGCTGCATATGATAAATTGCGTAGTTTATAATATCAAAACTAGAGTGTCATGACGATGGAAGCACTAGTCCCTACAATACAAACCACTAATGACAAATAATTACCTTGTTAGGAGATTAAAACCAATGCAGCCCGAGCAAGAGCAAGAACTCGTCGAAAAATAAAAAGGGTGGCGATGCGTCGGAGTTGATTGATTGTGTGTTGGTTGTTTTTTTACATGAACCCCGGGCTTACATATTTATACCCATGGGCTAACGATATCCGTGTAGGACACGGTTTCTACCTTATCTACTATTTGCAGTACGACAATATCTTGGAACACAGTCTCATGCCGCATTACAAAAGGAATATCTATACAACTTCCTCATTTATAGATACAATTGTCGTTACAGGACTCTATCCATAGATGGCAATATCTTTAACAAATATTTAGGAACCGAATCCAATATTTATCTTTATGCTCCTTTTTCGGGGTCGGTTCAATCTCCATCTCCTAATCGGAATCGGCTATCGGCCATCCTTATCCGATTCAGCTTCAGTCGACTGGTCTCCCAGCCGATTCGGTCTTAGCCGATGTGGCCTTTGTATCCCCGCATACTGCGCTCTTGATCTGATTCCGCTTTAATGTTGACTCTGAACTCGAAGATTTGGTTACTAAATTTATTCGTTAACAGAGGAGTCCATGCCAGTGTCTATGGTCGTGAAGGAAATTGGTCGAAGAAAAATTGAAGAAGGAAAGAGGTGCAGTACATGCATGTATGTGTGCTGTACGCGTGTGTAGCGAGCCATAGATCTAAGGTCAGTCTCAATGGAAGTTTTATGTCTCAGTTTTCAATACATCTAGATTTTAGAAACAGTACAGAATAGTTTCATGGGGATGAAACTATCTCTACTCCCATAAAACTCTTATCACCTCTCTCTTCATTAATACAGTGACATGTCAGCATATTAAATGTGCATGAAACTCTATGAAATTCTCATTGAGATTGGCCTAAGATGCAGAGGAGAAAATCGGACAGGACACGTGCCAATGGAGGATTGGCGTGGGAAGGAGTCCAATACGATGATGAAGTGATTTTCGGTGGCAAGGCTAAAGGTTTTGAGATATTACAATTTTGGTAAATTGTAATTTGATTTGAAAATTTAGTGTTCGAGTTTTAGTGGAACTAAGTTTTACTCCTATTTTATGTAGGAGGTTTTAGGTATAAATAGATGAGAGGTTGAGACTAAAA
The DNA here is from genome assembly GCA_019925245.2 of Oryza australiensis. Lineage (NCBI taxonomy): Eukaryota > Viridiplantae > Streptophyta > Magnoliopsida > Poales > Poaceae > Oryza > Oryza australiensis. The sequence goes on along the minus strand of JAIFGZ020000016.1, from coordinate 2,513,202 downwards.
GTGCATCGACTTTTTATGAGAGAAAAGTTAGGATTTTTTTCGAGGTTTTGATTCTAGTTCGAGTTCGAGAGTTGAGAGAGTGGTGCTTTAGATGCACTTTGTAAATACATATTGATACAATAAAATTGATCTATTTTCAAGAGCATCTTTGGTGTGTTTATCTCTGGATCCCGATGGTGACATTGATGGCAAGGCGATAGTCTAATCGACGGGAGTACTGCAGTCAGACCGGCAGCAATCCTGCGGTGTGACCGGTGCAACTTCGTCTAGTTTGAGGATAAATTTTATTTTCGCTAAAATTTTTGGTTTATGGTGTTCCAAGCATTCACCCTCCTCTGGTTGGCTTGGTTCTACTATTCAATCCTATAGTACAGCCCAAATCATCATACTTTTAAAAAATTCAGGGGTTAATAATACAATAGATACTTCTATAAAGTGTATAATTGTACCATAAGTAGTATGACCGTGGCACTTTCTAGGCCAACAAATTCAGTTGTTGTTTCTAGCAATAGTCATAATATTTCCAATTCCATGCTTCTAAAAATATCTCTTTCTCTTAAAGTGCTATTTGTGATTATGCGGTACACAATTCATTCTTTTTCTTTTATGTTTGGGAGTTTCACAAAATTCAAAAGCATTATAATCATGTACTAGGAAGAAGCAACAAAATAGTAAATGCCTTAAATATGCTAATTTATACTGGAAATAATCCTTTATCATAGGGAAATGTGTCTTGCTCTACTTGGACAAAAACCATTTATTCAATTCAATATTCTATTCAAAAATTGCAACAAATGATAACGAAGTATTGATTCAATAAAGTATTTAGGTACGTCAGATTCAATTAACTTTATAGCAAGCTTCTTGCTCGGTAGCTATGGCAATGTTTTTCTATTTTGATATAAATTTTAAGATTAATCTGGTCTAGCATAGGAGATTTTACGTCCATGGTCATGCAAATAGGTTAGGACTCCCCCTTAATTTACGATGGGTCTACTATTAGGATCGTCCTTTTCTTTTCATATTCATAGTTCTAGATTGTTTACCGTGACCTGTGTTCCACTTCCCTTTTTTCTCTTCTCTTGTTTGAGGTAAACACACCATGCTAGCTGATCGTGTTGTTTTCATTATCAACTATGCTAGGTGGTTTGAGAATATAATGCTCTTCTAGTGAACACTATTATGAATATGATGTGATTCTATGATAAATTAGCTATGTATACTTCTCGTATATGCACTAATGATATTTGTGTGCGATTGTCGTCGCATTCAGATAGAATACCAAGAGTTTTTGTTGTATTTGGTTCACCGTATCACTGTACTCTGGATCATTTGCTCAGTGAATCGTATTAAAAAAATACCCACTCTTGCTCATAGTCCTTGCTCTATGAGTGGTTGGGGTGTGCGCCATAATTTTCCAAACTGTTTCTTTGTGCAATTTAGAATAATGTCAACGCACTTATCCATCTAGCATACTCATTCATCGGAGTAGCTTGGAAGCATCGACGAGATGTTGAAGTGCTATATCAATCTCATCGAGTCAATGAATATAGCGCACTTGGTTTAATGGTACCGTAGAGCTTCTTGCTCCATTATAATTTTGACATTGGATTCATATGTCAGAGATATTCTAGATTCGACGAACTTCTACTTTGAGATGCTAGTCATCTTCAATTATTCAAAAAAATATGTGCAAATTACATTTAGGTAAAATACACAAATGTTGCAATATAATGGTAGACAAAATTTTCGTAAATAATTTTAATATATTCTATACAATTCTATATAAGACATTGATTAAAAGTAATAAATGCATTACAAATAATCAATTACCGTAAATGCAATAAATAAATTTTATAATTATAAACATCGGTAATAAGGCGCCTCAAATGCAAAAGTGGGATGAAATTCGAAATCCGGAGGTTGTTTTACGCGAGAATATGATTTTTCAGTGATATTTGCAACTTTCAAAGGCCACTTGGTGAATATCCCATGCGTAGAGGAAGATATGTGTTTTTTAAAAAAAGAAATACGGGGTTCAATACGCACAAATCTCCATCCCGGGAGGCATGCATGTAATTTTGAAAATGTCCAAGGGTCATTGTGAAAAATTCACCAATTACATTGTTTTCCTTTCCATTTCTTCTTATCATTCCTTTTTCTTCTTCTTCCCCCCGATGGCGCTTCTTCCATTTGTGGCGGCCGGTTGGATAGCGGCGGCGCGGCCAGGCCGTGCAGCGGCGTCGGCGGCCAGGGTGGCGCGATGCGGGAGCGGCGGCTGGAGCGGGCGACCGGCCACGCTGTGCGGCCGAGCAGGTGCGGGCACGGCAGCGTCGCGGGCGGTCGGCGGTGGCGCCTCGGCCATCCGGTGTTGCTAGTCGCTTTTTCCTTTTCTTTTTTTCTTTTCTTCGTTTTCTTCATTCTTTCCTCCCTCTCCTAATGGCACCGGTAGCCGTGGACGCGGCGCGACGCTGCCCAGCGGTCGGCGTGGCTCGGCCTATGGTGCGGCCATGCGAGGATGGTGGCGCACAGCCGTTCGGAGGCGCGGCGCGGTCTGGCGCAGGCGCGGTTGCTCGGCGGCCGATGGGGGCGGCAGCCTGGACGGTGCGGCAGCGGCACGGCCATGGCTACTCGTGGCTTACCCTTTTTTTTCTTTCAGTTTTCTTTCTTCTTCTTTTTCTTGGTTCTTTTCCGGCCAGCGCCTCCATAGCGCGGCGAAGGTATGGCACCTTGCAGTGTGCGGCCGATGCGCAGTTAAGTGTGGCCATCTCGTGGTCATGGCGTCGACGAGGCACGATCGAGGGCATGTCTAGTGCAGCCGAGGGCGCGGCCATCACGACCTTTGTGACCAGCATGCGGCTACAGCTGCGGCACACATGGTGTGTGCAGCGGCTGTTTCCGACAATATCCCATTCGGCTTTTGCCGGCGACTCCAAGTCGGCGTTGGTGGCGTTCGTCGGGAACGGCCAAAACAGAACAAGAATGAGAAGGCGAATTCATTTTTGCGATTTGATTCAAGAAATACAATGTGGGTCTCTGCAATTTCTTTACCTCCTCCTTCTTCCTTGGTCTCCTTGTAGAAACTCGTGCTAATAATGTATTATGCAAACCCAGCGCTATGTGTGTGGTCCAGAGGGGTTGTGTCTTGAATCAAAGTGGAGACACGAGATATGTGTAAGGGGCATCATTCTCATTCACTCTCTTCTCCATCCAACCCTACAATAGTCTCGATTCGTAACCTCCTATAATCTCGGTTCTCAAACCGGGACTACAAAAGCAGGACTAAAGATCGATATGATGCATCTTTAGTTTCGGTTGGTGTTACCAACCGAAACTAAAGGTTTTTTATTTTTTTTATTTTTGCTCTTTTTTTATTATTTTTCCGATTACATCCTGTAATAATATTTTTTTCACCATGAAATACGACAGATCGAATGCAAGTATTTTCGCGACAGCATCAAAGATTATTCTTTCAATGCCACAAATCGAATACAATAATATCAAAATTAACATCACACATCAAGTCCAACAACAAAATCATCCAATCATCCACAGATTCAAAAAACATCTAAAAAATCAAAAAAAACATGAGCGGGATGCCGCATCTCCTCTTCGTCCTCGTCGCGCATGTCCTCTGCCACCGCCCGCCGCTCTCGGCTCGCCGGCCGCCGGCCGCCGCCCACACTCGCCGCGGCCGCGCTAGCCGCCCACTCCTGCTCCCCGGCTCCGCTCGCCTGCAGGTAAGCCCCTACCGTCGCGAGATGTGAGGGGAGAGGGAGAGAAGGGAGAGGGAGATGCGAGGGGAGGGAGAGAGAGGAGAGGGATAGAGAGCTAAAAAAATAGCTAAGTGTTGGATCGGTGAAGAAGACGATGCGCCGGGGATATATATACTGGATCTTTAGTCCCGATTGGTGTCATCAATCGGGACTAAAGATATTTATTCGCTATTTTTAATTCATCTTTAGTCCCGGTTGATGGCACCAACCGAGACTAAAGATAATTTTCTGCTATTTCTAATTTATCTTTAGTCCCGGTTGTAGCCACCAACCAGGACTAAATATAATTTCCGCTATTTTCCAAATTTTTTCGCTAGAGTTATCAACCAAAAATTAAATAATTCATTAAATAATATAGGTTTAAAACAATAATAAGTAATGCATTAAAATTTAATCAAATAGAGGTAATCCTAGACAATGCACCTCTCTATGTGCTCCTCTAGATATTTTTCCTCTTTTGCCCCTCTCGTATTTTTCTTTTCATCTGCTATTGACCAAGACATGAAAATTTTGACTTTTTTATTTTTTTAATATTTTTTCTTGACTTAGGAGCACACGAGAGGTAACCACAAAAAATTTGATCCTAAACAAGCAAAAGATGTGGCTGGTGAAAAATTCAAAAGACACGCTCAGAATCGAAAAAAAACTTTTGGGCTCAAAAAAGGCAACCTTCTGAGCCGTTTTTGGAGAAAATAAAATTGCCGAACGTGGCAAAACCACGGACGAACGCATCCAATTTTTTTCTCATCAATTTTCATATATGGAACGTCTCAATCGGTGTCCGTATGCGAAAATTATGGCCGTATTAAAAACCGACTCTAAGTTAGAGGACGAAACGGAAACAATGCGCGCAAAAACTTATTACACGCGCACAAACTAGACGCGGTGGCTAGAGTTTGATGAAAACAAAGGGGAAACACACGAACTGAACTCTAACACGATCTAACCAGTAACAAGACCTCGACCAGGACACAAACTCGACACGACGAACTCTGAAACTGAAATATGCGAAGGCGGAAGGTTATAGTGACAATACAACGGAAGGTATCCGAAAAAGTAATGTTCTTATCAATATTGTAATCACTCTGATTTGTGTATTATCACCAAAACAATATATTGAGTAATAACAATATGGTAATTTGTAATTACAATGTAAGGATCAAAGCTTCCTTCTATCTTCAATCACCACCTTCACCCAACACCACTCCCTTTTCACTTACAGATCTTTTCAAATAAATTTCAGGCCATTTTAAATCATGTAACAAATTAATTTTATTCCTTTACAACAAAATCATGCAGTTAAAAAAGCACCTTCTTCACTTTAGTCCCGGTTGGTGTTACAAACCGGGATTAAAGATGGCCGCTAGCCTAACAGATTCTAACAAGAATCTAACCGGGACTAAAGATGATCTTTAGTCCCGGTTTGTAACACCAACCGGGACTAAAGATCCTAGAGAGCTGGTGTCTTTTTAAACCGGGACTAAAAACGTTTTCTAGTCTCGGTTCCTATTGAAACCTGGACATTATGAATTTTGACGCTTCAACCAAAGATCGTTTCTCCGGTAATGATCTATTACATAGTCATAGGTTTCTTTTCGTATTTAGTGATAGACCTAATAAGTGGGTAACCGTGTTGGGCTTTTATGGACCAAAGGTTTTCTAACATATATAATTCTAGCATACAAATTTTGTATCACTTTTCCCTCCAACCACTCTCTTTAAAATAATCTCATAAAGAATATAACCTTGAGTACTACTTTTTCCTCCAACCACCTATTGTTAAAATTTATCGGTCTTACCCTAAAACCTTCTCGGTCCCAACCACTCCTTATTTAACGAGTGACATCTAGATCATTTCTCTTCCTTAATATAATTTAGATATTAGATATTAGAATTATACTTATTATGGGACGGATAGAGTACTCATAATAGGCATATGAACATAATTAAGAAAATAACATGAATGATTATCTTACCTTATTTGTATTATATTGGACGAGAGTCATTTGTTTACGATAGATCAATATTTATTTGGTAGAAAAACATGTAAGAAAAAATTGAACATGTATATAGAAGCTTCACTTTTATTAGTATTGGTGGTTGTATAAAAGGTTTTCTAAAAATAGATTAATTAGGTTATTCCTCCATACTCGATAATTGACACTTCTGATAAACCATTTGTTTTCAAATTTTTGTTAACCCACACCTCCCCTTCCAACTGCCCTATACACCTGTGCCACTACCAGAAATATCCCCACAAAAATATCCCCAGGTTAATTATCTATTAAAAAGTCATAGCGTAGGAAACATATTTTTCTATTAATAAAAACCAGATTATAGTCTGACTTACCCCCGTCAACTATCTCAAATTTTTCTCCTTTCAATTACAAAATCAGACAGCATGCACCCCTCAACTAGCTAAAAATTCAGACACCTAACTCCCCATTTCTAGTGGTTTTCGGCGTGTTGTCTGACGTGAAACCTCCGTGTGACGATGTGGTGGCAGCACATTTGAAATACCCTCTCTCTTTCTCTCTCTTTGTGAAATTCTAACTAGCTCTGTCATATTTGTTTTCATATTTTGAGTCGAAATAGAAAACCTTGGATACAAAAATGAAATTGAATATAGATATGGTGCAAATACAATACAGGACAAATATTTGCAAAAATATAAAACCCCCTCAAATTAAGCTTCCTAAATCAACAAAGAGATATGGTGAAGAGATATAGCTTGTTATATTTATGAAATAATATGTCAATATTTCCAAATTTTATATCGTCATTTGATTGGCAGCTCCACAATTGTTTGTAAAAATCAATTTTTATAATAAGTGTCTTAAGACCCACATATGATAATGATTTTTTTAGTTCCTTAATCGAACCCAAGACCTTTTCCTCTACCCATAAAGCTTACTTACCATCTCACTTGTGAAGCTCTTGTTATCTAGATTGGAGATGGTATTTATTTTATCTTACCTCTCTAAAACTTATAATGTGATGAGGACATCACTGAGTTGGATACAACCATCCTTATGTTACACATCAACAAGCTAAATATACATATGTTCTATATTAGGTTTACTGAGTTTTGTATCTTCTTGTTTGCAGAAATACTTGCGTGGGTGAAGGAAAGCAAAGCGGGCTCACGAAATACTTAGATGATCAAAGAAGTTAATTATGGACCAAACCAAGATCTTCCTCAAGTCTACTCCTACATCACCACGACACTTTTTGTGACACCCCAGGTCACCAAACCCAAGGATGTCACTAAAATCCACTATACGACTAGCTCTTGTGCTAACCAGTAGAATAAATTTCAGCAGCAACTACTCTTGATTTTCAAAAATGTGAAAGTAAAATAATACTTGATATAATATAACGCAATCCAAAATCATAAAGAGCATCCTAACATGCATGAAAGGTAAAGTTTTAGTTTACAACATCCTTTCTAGTTATCCACCACCAAGACTCAACGACAAGCCTTAAAGGCATAACATGATTTTCACGATTAGCAAAAGAGATAATTAAAAAATGATAGTGTGTGTATCCATGCAGCTACGCCCCTTTCCATAAGATATATCCTTCGGTACCTGGAGGAGGGAAAAACAAGGGTGAGATTCAAAAATCTCAGCAAGCAAACTTGTTTTGACAAGCTATTTAAATCACAAGTTCATTAAGCATCTATTTAACAAAATCATTCAGGATATCGAAGGAAATATAACTCCTAGAATTTTAAAAGCCCAACTCCACATAGATGAGGTAATCATGATACTTTCTCACATCCATATAAGCATGAAAATATTATTCATCTTGAGAATATGCGATGAGTATGCATATGAATGCAATGCCATGTCTCCTGCCTGCATACCCAACAAGGTATGGAGCTGCATCCGTCGATGTTATATCGGTACAGTCGCAACCATAAGATCGCGACATACTTCTAATGCAATGCAATGCAAATGCAAATGCACATGTTAAGGTGCATTCAGAATACCACCAACAAACCTTCGTTTCATTCTCAAGTGTGGACTTAACCACACACCACAAGATGATACCTTTCAATTCCTTCTCATGTGTGGATTTAACAACACACCATAGCCAAAACATGTGGCAACAAATACTTTCATAACATTAAACTTTATCATGTTAAGTAGTAAAGCATCTCCTTTAGGGTTTCATGATAACTAGAGGGTTAAATATTCTGATTTTAGAGTGTAGGTGATAAAAAAATAAAAAGTCAAAACATGTGACGAACCATCGTCATGTTTACTTGTCTGTAACTTGATAGAGATGAGCGCTCTAGGCACGATATGGAGCAACACCACCTGTTAAAAATCTCACATTCTCAGCATACAACAAGGGGAAACATATACAATCAATATACAACTCGCATCTACGTCCAACACCCCAAATAGGCAAACAAAGACACAAGCACACATCCTGAAATATTAATCTAGAGTAGCAGATCTTATATTTTTCATATCTCCTAATTCTTATAGATATAAATTCTCAAATTTTGCTGTGAGTAACATAACTTCATAAGCTACCATTCTTTATTAGTAATCGTCCTCAACAAAAATCATTTAGGTCATCAAACATTCAGATTAAGTTCAGCATGTACGTCTGACAAAAACTACAGAGCACTCACAAAAACAGTCATAATTTTTGCTACAAAATTCCAATAAATATGTGCTTTACCAATCTGGAAAGCTTACAAAATTATGTAAAACTTCTACAACTTCCACAATGTCTGATTCGGCCTCTAAGCAGGATTAATCTGCAGTTGATCAGATACTGCTCAAATTCATAGGAATGAAAAACAGTTAGAAAAAACATTCATAACTCACTAACCACAAATCCGATTGAGGTGTTCTTTACGGACATGGAAAGATCTTTAAATCCCCTACAACTTTTAGAAAGGCTTTTTTTAGCCAATAAGAGGCCAAAAACTGCAGATTGCTGAACTGCATGGTCTGTCCAGTTTTAGTTCGGAAATCATTTGATTTCGAAGGTTTCTTCTGTAATCCCATTCTCTAACCACAGATCTAATCCTCAAAACTCAATCAAACTAGAGGGTTAGGGTTTCACCTTGCCTTGAGTAGGAGCAGCAAGAACCCTAGGTTCTTCACCTCCTCTTCCACCCCATCATCTTCTTCCTTCTCCTTCCTTCCTCTTCTCTTCCTTCTCTAGCTTAGGGCAGGGGCAAGAGTCACCAAGGGAGGGGAGCACGAGAGAGCACAGGAGCAAGATGGATATGAACGGGACAAGCACGAGAGATGACAATGGATGAAAGGGAACCGAGCCCCCCCCCAAAATATCTGAAGTTTCTAGACTCCTATCCAACGGCCCACAAACACTCGGATCGCCGGAGGGGCAATACTTGGCCGAATTGGGCGAGTGAGTAGTCAAAAGGACTCATCTCGATGAGCTCTACGCAACCACTGTCTCCGGTCGTTCATCCGAGCAACGTATTTAAAAGTCAACTTTTACCCCTCTCGGGAGTAGTTAGTCAACTCTCTTTATTATTTTTTCTATTATTTTTCATTACCGGTATTACACTTTTGGTCCATAAAAAGACAAGAGATGAAGTTCTACATGTTTTGAATTTGGATTAGGGGCTCCTAACAATATCAACTTCAAACGGACCTAGCTGCTTATCTAGAAGGAATCTCGGGATCCATGAATACTTGTTGAAAAGCTAATGAAGTCTATCTTCAGATCTTTTTGGTCCCACATCAAAATTCCTACTGAACTGTCGGAAATCTATAAACAAGTCACATATTTCATCCAATCCGAGTCTAATTTGAGTCTTGAGCCTTGTAATTATGTCTTGGGATAAGCCCAAGTTGTGAACGCCCTATGGATAACCCTAGGATGTCCCTAGTTATATTTATTCAATAGCCGTCATAGGATAAGCCCAACGTAGGGGTGGTTTAGTGATTGTGAGGGGTTCGATCATCCTGATCAGAGCCTTTGGATCATCAACGTCGAGTCTTCATAATCGACTTATCCAGTACCTAACAGAAGATCAAGACCCTATTCCTCATCATAATGTTTGTTTCGTACTTCAAATAATTTCAAAGAAAAAGGTCATAAAATACAAAGTAGTAGAACCCGGAAAGCTATACAACTTTGATATAGAGCACATCTCCATCGGAGTTCGTTTGAATCATTAAGGTCTAAGATTTTGTAAAAATCGATATGAAATTTTGTAACAAATATTTATACCCTCTAAATGATCTTAAATGATAAAGTTGAAAGTTATAGATCTCGTCGAGCTAAAGTTTGTCCTCATCCCACTTTATATGATAAAGTTGTGCATATATACATTTTTTCTAAAAGTTGATCTTAACTTGTGGGTCCGGATAGGTCCCAACTATTTTTGATTTTCAACGGATACTAGTCTTGTTTTAAAAAAATATCCGTATTCATTTCTGTATCTGGTACTATCAAAAATGACTATTCGTTTTCATAAATATGTCCGTGTATCCGATACTATCCAAAAATTACCTGTCGAGACTATTCATTTTCGTAAATATGTCCGGATATGGAAAAGTATTTGAACTGTTTTGAGAGGATTCGCGTACTGCAGATTTTTAAAGGAAAACAGAGTAGGAGAAAATAGGCCATACGGTGAAGAAGATGAGAAAGGAGACTGGTTGAAGGCATTTTAGATTTTTGGTGGAGAAGGCTAACCATTGTTGGCAGGGCTGTCCCGGATAATTTCGTGGCACTGTGTGAAACTTAAAAGAGGCCTAAACTTAAGTTGGAACGTTGAAACACTAAATCAACTGATCCGTACATATAAAACATGAAAAGGAAAAGCGGAAAAATAAAGCTAGGATTTGGAATTAAAGACTTGGAGTATATACAGGAACGTAGAAGCTTTGTCACTGCCACTGCAGCAGCATTGTTTTTGCTTGTATATGCGTTGGCTGTAATTCGTAGGCTCCACTCCAAGAAAATGAACAGCAGTGATGGCGACCATGAGCTCTCAGTGTTGCGTTGCTATTGCTGCATTACCATATTAATCGGCCTGACACAAAGCGCAAATGCGAAGCGAGGCAGAAAAACCCACGGATTAGGAGACAAGAAGACTTGGAGAGAGATTTTGAACTATAAAAATAATAATAAAACGAAGCCTACTGTAACATTATATGTGTAGAATAGTTAATATATAACTTGGGGTCTCTGTACGGCCACAGGGCCCATATGAGCCTGAGGACGACCTTGATTGTTGGTGATATTGGATTGGTAAATGAAGAGCTCAAAAAGGTAGAAATGGTTGGAGAAAAGAAGGAAATACGCAAGAGCCAGGACTTCGGATAACAAATTTAGGGACCGGTTTCCCAATTATGTAAGAGCATCTTCAAGGGCTATCCTAAAATTTGATCTGCTATAATGTAGTTTTGGGGATGCAGTTAAAAATAGGACATTGCAAACTACTCTTTCATCCAACAGGTTCCCTAAAATAGTTTCTCAATTAATTTGAATTTATGAGCTAGGTCACGTTTAGGCTCTATTTTGGGCCTTTTTTTCCGATCCGTGTACCTGGTCCGGCGATCTGAGACAAGCACGCTAGTGTTGATCCAAAATGGGCAGCATAAAACCTGAACAGAAGTACTTCACTGATCCAAATACTTCACTAATATATTTCATACAAAGCAAAAGCTAAAACAAAGCAAAAGGCACATAGCAAGCTTCAGCGTCATGCACATTATGCTGCTCTGAGCTAGCTGAACAAATACGAGCACCATAAAACCTGAACACACAACCTGAACAAAAATTGAGAGCACACAACCTAAACATATATGTCTTTGTTTTGGTAGTAGCAACAGATTTCGCTAGCAGCAGCAGATTTCGGTAACAGGTTCATGTCCTCTCTGGAGATTTTTCATCTGTTTTCTGTGTTCCCAAACACCAAAAGTAGCATTGCACTATGTTATCTATTCGCATTTGGGCACACATTTTACATAACAGATGGACAAACTATCAGATCCATGCTTCCAACTCACAAACCCATCCAGATCCAGGCACCGATCAAAGAAAGATCCATAGACCAATCTCAACCAAGAACCCAAATCCATAAACCACACATCAACCAAGAACACAAATTCAGACCGACAGATCGGATCAGCACCAAACCTTTTACTTGTCCCATCAACCATTTCGCCACAACAACACCATATTTTTGTTATGGAATTGTGTAACATCCTGAAAATCGAAGGAGTAGAATTCGGAACGTGAAAATCGGAACTCACAAAAACTTTTTGGAATCATTACTTCTTATCGTGTTTTTCGATCTTAATTGCCAGTTCAGCGATATAAGATTTTCTTCTAGAATTACTTTGAGGTAAAATGGAATAAAACCCTAAGCGTTGCAATCCCAGCCGGTGAAAACAATTTCAAATAAACATGTGTGTACTCTGAAAAGAGCATATAGATATATATATATGTATATATTATGGTGCATTACAAAAAGGGATATATATTAATGTTTAAACTCTAATTGACGGGGGAAATATAATAAATAATTGGAATTGGATGGCAAAAATATTTTTGGAAAAAGAGAAATAAAATTTGAAATTTGGCTTCAATCAAAATTCCATTTTCTTGAATTTAAGAGAAGAGACAAAATAAAAAAATGGAAAATATATATAAAGAAAAAGATAGGGAAAAGTGGAAAATATAATTTTTGAAATTGTTCTGTGAATACCAAGATTTATTTGGGATTTTTTAGGAATAAAAGAAATGGAAATGGAAAATAGGATTTCAAATTCGGGATAAATGGAAAAGCGCACTGTTCATCGCGTCAGCAGGTGTTCGACCAAACCGTCAGCCACGTTCGCGCGCGCCACGCGCCGAGCGCCGTGCCGCGCCGTACCAGGACGCCCGCGCACGCGTGCTCTGCCCAGCGACACCGTCTGCGCGCACAGCCACCGCCGGTCTGATCGCGCCACTCCGCGGTCGCCGAAGTCGCCGCGCCGCCGCGCTAAGCCGTCGCCATGCCGTCGCCGTACTGCCCGCGTGAGCGCCGCGCCTGTACAGTCCGCACGCACCGTCCTCGCCGCGCTCACCGTACGCACACACATCGGCTGCAGCTTGCCGCACGTCGCGCACGACGACCCCCGCGCGACACGCCATGCCGCCGACGCTGCGCCATTGCCGCCGTCGCGTCGCCCTCGCCGTCGACCGCCTATAAGAAGCCTCCCGCCCAGCCCCCAACATCGAAAATCTTCCCCGGTGCTCACTCGTGCTTTTCCCCCAATTTCCCCCAAAAGTTAGCCACTGCATTGCGTGAATTTTGGGAAGGATCGGAGCTCGGCCGGAAGAACCCTAATTCGACCGCCGTGCGACACTCCGAAATTCGTCACCCTCGGCCGATTTCTTCCCGAATTAAAGGTACCATTATCATCCCCGTGCTCTAGGTATTATTTCCCTAAGCCAAATGGTCGCCGGAAAATCGCCGGCGACGAGCCCCTCGAACGCCCTGTCTCGCCGCCGCCACCCCCCCGTCGCCGCACGCCGTAGCACCTCCCCGCCGAACCAACCCCACCTTTAGCATCCCTAGGGTTCACCGATACTCGTAGACCCCTTACTTTGGCCAACCTCGCCGGAGTTTGCGTCGACGAGCGCCACCGCCGCCGAACCACCCCGCCGTCGCGCCCCTCTCCGCCGCTCCCCGGTCTCGGCCGAGTGGAGAAATGGAACCCCGTGGTCCCAAGATGGTGAAAAGCCCCTCTTTTCCCTAGCTCCGGCCCTCCTCACCGTCGGCGCCCCTCCCTCGCCGTCGGCCGTCGGAGGCGAGCGAGAGAGGAAGAAGGAAGGAAACAGAGGAAATAAGGAAAAAAAAAGAAAGGAAAAAAAAGAAGGAAAAGAAAAATAGTAAAGGAATAGGGGTAAAGGTAAAAATTATTTTGGAAATATTTTAGGATAAAATAAGGTTTTTGAAATATTATTATTTAGGAATGAGTATAATATTCTTTTCCCTTCCAAAAAGAAATACTTTGTGAAAATGATTTATAGATTAAATTTTTCCTTTTTATGAATTCAAATATTGTCCAACCTTTAAATTGTTATCGAAGTTCACCTGAGACTTTTTTTTAAATATTGGCTAAGCATGGATGACATTATCCTGTCGTTAGAATTTCAAAAACCCTAATAAATATAATTGCAACATTAAAGATCAATTATTGGAGATATAAAAATTTAAAACCTAATTATTCTAGGATATTTTCAAATTTAAGTGCAAAATACATATTAATTACAAGATGGTTCGCTTGGTTTAATTGAACTCCTTTTCGTTGATTCAACTCTTAAGATTTCCGAAGTTTGAGGTTGTGTTTGGAATCCGCTTTCCGCGATCATTTTGAGATCTCTTTCTTTTTCGGTGATGTTGTTGAATTTTAATTGGATTCAACCCTTCTTTTCGCACGTACGGATAGCGTCCAAAGAGGTGAACACTGACTACGTGGAAGACCCCACTCAACCAGCGTGCGAGCAAGGCAAGTCTTCACACCCTTTGAACATATCGATCCCAATTGCGAAATGGTGTTATTTTAAACTCTAAACCTGCATGCTTTACAGAGTTACCTATACTTGTTATGCCATTCCTTGCTGTTGATTACCTTTATAATTACTCCTTGTAACTCGCGATGTGATACAAACAACCGAAGAATAACTTCGGTAAACTGCTTAGCCATGCTATACTTAGATTTATGCATACTCATGACTTTATGAAAAAGCTTAGTGCTTGGGCAACTACCTTAGGGAAGGTAGTTGAGATTCGGCATGTGGAGACATGAGCGCCACATGGCCATGAGAATGATGAACTGAGTTTGATGAAAATTGAAAGTACTATACAAATGTTTTAGACTGGGCGCTGAATGATTTGGGTGGATTCCGGAAAAGGCAAGTGCCGACCCCAGTCGATTAAGGACCGAGCCATGAGATAGCCGGAAACGAGCCGTACAACCGTACTTCTCGAATGGGTATAGACCTAGCTGACTAGATAGCCAAGCGGAGGCAGTATCCTTGCATAGATGGTTCTCTATGATGTGGTTATGGGATGAGTATAAGGCTGCGGCCTTTGTTATGAATGGTGGAATTGAATCGATATTAATTAAACTTAAAGATTGAGAAGTTTTCCCTTATCCCGGGTGCGCCAGAACTCCTCTCACTGCTAGAAAAGGACGGCTAGAGTGCATGAGGGCTTAAGTTCATGGAGCGGGTACGCCAAAGTGAGGTTATCGAAAGGTTTTGCCGTGACCGTCTCATGTGTTGAGGCGTAGGCTCATTTGTTGGGCGTCGCGGAGTACGGGTAAAGTGTACATCCACTGCAGTGTGAATGAATTAATCTATTCGAATAGCCGTGCTCGCGGATATTGAGCATCGTGACAAGACTTTCGCTTGGCTAGACTTTGAACTTAAAAATGCTGGGATGGGTTTGCATGATGATTTTATTCTTTGGTGGATCAACTTCTCGAGAATGCGAGAAGGGGTGGACTCCCGAGAAAATTATGACGAACCGGAGGCGAGAAGCCATCCTTGGAATCACGATGGATGGTAGACGAACCGTCGCCGGGTTAATGAACTATGAAATTAAAACTTGATTTGGCTAGTCGATAGGCTTGTGAAAAGAATTGTGAAAACTGGCTTTACGCAAAAATAACCCTAGCCATGTTCTTTGAATAACCTTATCATATGCATCAATTCTGTGTTGGCTTGCCGAGTACGGTTGGTACTCACCCTTGCTATACGCACAAACCTCCAGTGGTGGAATTGAAGAGCCGGAAGATCCATACGCATATCACCGGGAGGACGAAGGAACTAACGGCGCATATTAGACCTTAGCTCCGGTCGTTGCCTGTGGCAAATGACAAGCCGCTGCCTCTTTCCGCTGCCTTATCTAAACTCTGTTTTTATGTTGTATTCGGACCATAAGGTCCTATGGGTTGAACATTGCCTTCGGGCTTATTGATGTAATAATGGTATTGTAAGACTATTCGTGCATGCGCACTTGATTATCCAGTACTGTATTCGTGGGTACCAACTACTCGATCCAGGGAAATGGTACTATGAACACGAAAGATTCCCGCCTCAAAATCGGGGGTCCACAAATTGCTTGTGCCATGCAATGTGTGATGAATCTAAACCAGGCACTGCTCAAAGATCCACAGGTGGAGAGATCTCACGGCACCAGATCAGAATCAGATCGCACATCTGCACATGGAAACCATCCCGCAAAGAACAGCCGTGTTCTTCCGTATGGCGCGGGAGCAGGGCGCCGATGGGGCACACCCCGACAGCGCGGAGGCGGAGCTCCTTGGCGTTGCGCCACACCCGGCGCGCGCACTCGCGCCACCCACGGCTGACGGCGGTGGAGGCCGCCACGCCTCTTGGCGGCAGCCTCTGCAGCACCTCGACCACCACCTCCCCGGGCACCCACCTCCCGCCGCCCACCTCCACCCACCCCCGCGTCTCCGTCTCCTCCTCCGACGAGGAGTCCACCTCCACCACCTCCACCTTCACCTTCTTCTCGGCGGCGGCGGCGCGCCACCCACGCCTCGTCGAAGTATAGTGCCCTCCTCGGCCCAACAACGTCCTCCACGACCGCACCGCACTTCCTCGACCGCGACCCGTGCACGCCCCTCCTCTCCTTCCTCCGCCGCGACCACGGCGCCGTCGTCGTCGGATCCCCCTCCACGGTGCTCCTCGCCGAGGCCTCTGCCGCCTCTCCCTCCTCCGCGCGCGCCGCCGCCCTCGACCGCGCATGCCACAGATTGCCCCTCCGCGTCGGCGTGTCTTCTTCTCCCTCCCGCCGGAGCTCGCCTCGCCTCCAACCGAAGAACTCGGCGGCGACACTGACAGCGCGCTGATTTTTCTCGCGAGAGATTTTTGCCGCCAGTCCGCGCGCGCGGAAGAGAGGATAGGCGATGGGATCCCGTTTCTCAAAAGTGGGGAACGGGGAGGGGAGAATAGGGGATGAAAATTTTTAGTAAATGTGATAGGACATCTATTGGAAGCTGAATTTTAATCTAAAACTCTTAAAATTTAAATAAAATAAAGGATAGGATTGGCTGTCCCTATGGTTTAGCTATTATACTAGCGAACCTTGCCACGTTGCTTACTTGCTATGCGCATTCCGACCAATGAATTCGGGTACAACACTTGAGGGAACATTTATACGAACCTTGGAATTCAGAATCAAAACCTTAAGATACAAAGTATCACATGACATGACCATGGCTCCTAATCAGTTACCAGGAAACAATTTAACGAAATTTTGTCATTTATAATTTTAATTTTTTAAAGATTTACAAAAATAATTTTCAGATTCAAAATTTGTAAAACTAGTCCTTTCCGTTCTCGGGAGGGCGGGATTCAAAACGCCCTCCCGGAGGGCGTTTTATCCGACGTGGCAGACGGCCGTTGGGTGCCGTCTGTCGCGTGCGTGAAATTTTACATTTTACCCCCTTCCCGTCCTTACGGAGGGCGTTTTTCACTGTTCATTTTACTGTTCACCACTGTTCACTGCACTGTTTACCACTGTTCACTACACTGTTCGCTACTGTTCACTATTCACTGTTTATTACTGTTCACTGCACAGTGAAAAAACGCCCTTTGTAAGGGCGGGAAGGGGCAAAATGCAAAATTACACGCGCGCGGCAGACGGCACCCAACGGCCGTCTGCCACGTCGGATAAAACGCCCTCTGGGAGGGCGTTTTTTAAATCCCGCCCTCCCAGAGGGCGGGAAGGGACTAGTTTTGCAAATTTTTGAATCCGGAAATTATTTTTGTAAATCTTTAAAAATTTAAAATTATAAATGCTAAAAATTCACAATTTAACTGTAGGAAGTAGAAACCTGGGATTTCTAGTAGTGGGCCTATATCAATTTTCCCCTCCATGGAATCTGCTACTTTTGGGGGCCCATTGACCAGCCTGGCATTTTGCTCACTTGGGTCGTGTGCTCTTCTCTACCGAACAACTTGGACAGAAACATTCATCAAAATATTGTCGCTGTTATATTTTTCCTCTTTTGAGATAAAACCAAAAAATAAAATAACCAATTAAAAATTATTTATGAGTATATATGTATCATTAACAGTTTCGAAGTCAAGCCTGAAAATATAAACTATGATAAAAAGAACTTGGAAATTAACTTAAAAGCAGGTTTCAAAATTTAATTTTTGACTATGGCTTATAAGCCAACAAGTAGATGCTGAAAAAGCTAGTACTTACAGAATAATAAGTAGGATTTAAAAACTACTACCTTCGTCTAAAAACTTTGATACGAACTTCGAGATGCTATTTTCATCAACAATATTTATAAAAATAAGTTATTTTAAATAAATGGAGTAGCATATTACAATAGTTTGTTTAGTGATAAATTTAATAACATCATTCTCATATGATCGATCTTTTTATTTTTTTTTTCGTTATTAATAGTTAAAGTTAAAAATGTTTGACTTGGCATTATTCTAAAAATGTATATTTTGAGATGGGGTAGTAGGACTTAAGGAGAGAATAATAAGTAGGACTAACAACCACAAACTGTTTGCTTTTTTGAGTATTTATATAACCCATCCAGACTGCATCGAATTTACAATATTCTCCTAAAATAGTTCAAATTCCGTAGAAATTCGTCTCGATAAGATGTACGACATGTCCTGTTGCTGCCGTACGTACTGCTACTAGTACCAGCCTGAGCGGCTGAGCAGCGGTCGAAGCAGAAGAGGTGTTCAGCTCGGCGAGCTTTTTAGCTAAGCTAGCTGCTGGGTGTGTGCAGTGCAGTACTACTACGCATCTTGGGAGTGGAGTTGTACTACCAAACTCGGAACAGGTCAGCATCCTGTACTCCAGCTTGCTCTCTCCTTGTACTGACGGATGGCAAATTGGCAGGCTATGAGATGTGGTACTAGTGTACTAGCATTGGAATGGTTCTAAGGCAAGACATTGCGTTGCGTTGCGTGTATATATACATCTCCTTTGTTTTCTTGACGATGATGGCGTTGCGTTGGTCTAAATCGGATTTGCCGTGCATCATCAGGTAATGCGGGGGAAAATTTGTTCAGAAAGAGATGGGGGAGTTTGTGATTGGAGAGGAGAGGAGACAGGGATGAGGCAGAGCATGGGATGGGGCTATCAACAGATTTTACTATTAGATTATCCTTTCGATCTTGAGAGCTGTGATAGTAGCATAGCAATATCCTCTTGTGGATTGTTGTTTGGACACAAGAGATGATGATGATGAGTTGTTGAGTGAGAGGATGAGAGATGGCTGGTGTTGTTGCTCCCTCCCCTGCACTGCCTCTTCCCTGGCTCCCCTGCATCTCTCTCTGTGTGTGTGTGTGTGTGTGTTTTTGTTTATTTCTTTTAGTATTTCTTTTCCTTCCATGCGTGATACGGTAGGTAGAAAAAAATGAAACTAGAATGATGTGACAGTTCAAGAGCTGTTGCAAATTAACACATTTTCAAAATGAACCAGCGTACTAGTATTTTCTCTGCATGTAGTTCCAGCTCAAAACAAGCATTTTCATTCGGCATGCCATGCTACTACTTTCTAGCTCAATATAGCATTTCATTAATTTATTGAGACATGGTATATTAGTTCTAGCTCAAAACTGCACTTCATTGGCCATGACATCCAAGTTTCTAGCTTGAAACAACATTTCATTTGGCATGCTATATGCTAGTTTCTAGCTCAAAATAATTTCTAGCTCAAGGTATCTTTCTGCCTGTACACGAAAGCAGCTGTTTTGGTGCAGGGGAGGAGGAAACTGCGTGGCTTAATGGAGAGATGGGAATTTGGGATGGAGGGAAGCAGAACAAAGTGAAAAAATAAAAATCCAAGGTGCCATAGTAGAGTAGCAGTAGTTTTTTAGACTGTTCTGCTGCCTGTAACTGCCGGAAAGAGAAAGTGAAAAATAAGGAACAATCATTTTCGGCTTTAAAACCATGCAATGCAACGATGAAACTTTTGAGTTTCCTCCATGATTAGACAACCGAAAAGTTCACTTATTTTCTTCGGCTGTGTGCTTTGTCTTCAATTATCATTCGAAGTGAATTTTGCGAACTATGCAATGCAAGACAGCAAGAGGCAGCTGCCTCCTGAAAACTTCATGACAGATACGCTTGCTGTATGTATACTGCAAAATGCAAGCCGTTAATGCAAATAGCTTGAGCTTAAAGCACCATAAAACAACTCCAACATGTCACAATTTCAGCTGCTGTAATGGTGTATGCCTGTCAGAGAGTCTGCATTCAGTATTTCAGATTTTCAGCGCTCCAAAAAAAACAAGCGTACGCGACATAAGGAATCATACTCACCTCAGCTACTTTTGTTTCCTCCATACAATGATCCCTAGTACTGCTATAAAGATACAATGGGAATACACTGAGCTCCAGAAGCACCAGGGAGTAGACAATGTTAACTAGTAAGGGCACCTCCCAGTTCTCTAGATTACAAAAATAAAAATAAATCCTATTTATCTAGCACTTAGAACAGAGATTGGATAATCATGCTTCCTAAAATTACAAGAACAAAGGTAAGTAACAAATAATCAAGGCTTCCATGTTTTCATCATGCAATCTTCAGCATAAGTAGCAATCAAGTTCCTATGAGGGTGGTGAGTGATGCCTATCACATCCTTGTCGTGGACCTGAGAAATTCAAGAAGGGTTATCGTTTAGAGAGCATTACTACAACGTTATAAAAAAACATTATAAATTTGCACAGCCCAACAAAACTTCATTTTTATGTCATACAAACCTTCATTAGATGCTCCAGTTTACCGGACTGGTAACTAAAGCAATACATGTTCCTGCAAAATGAGTACAACTATCATTAGTCATGATGGCACTCACAATAAACCAGACAAAAATTCAATGAAGAACTTTATCACAATATCCTTACATGTCTTCACCAACGCAATATATCCATTCTCCTTTTGGTGAAATGGAAGCTGCAAGGAAATCTCCTCCTTCCCGTTTACCAGATGAAAAACTTTTTACAACCTGTAACAAGTTTCCTAGTCAAGAATAACCACAATCTAGCATTCATAAATAACCATCAATATGAAAAATGCAATGCATTTCCTTCTATGCAGGATTCAATAAAGTCAATTTATGCCTTTTCGATCAAGAACCTCAGCATACCCTTTGAGATAGATCCTAATATTAGAATCCCAGCACACTATTGGTTCTTGGTGCTATGATAGTTGGGATTTTTTATGTGATGTCATGTCCCGAAATCCCAATAGATTTAGCTAAAATACCGCAAACTGCGCATCAGAACGCATAAATCAGACAAAACCATGATTTAGGTACTTCAATTCTGCACCCAGGGTGTTGTCATTCTCGTGAACAAGAACACCCAGAGTGCAGAATTGAAGTACACTGCAATAATACAGTATTGCAGTGTAAAAATCAGTACACTGCAATAATATATATAGTATGTTAGCACTACAACCACATGTAACGTTTATGCATGATCTTGATATATATGTCAACACTTGATCAAACCAACCACCTGGCAAACTAAAGGAATCATATGCCCTAAACTAGAGGCCTGAAACATGTATATACTGACACCTAAGGAAGAAGTAAAATATATGTAAATGGACACCTGAATTTTTTAACACAGAAAACGAAAACTGACATAATGGAATATGAAAATCACATTATACCTGTCCTTGTAGAGTCATTATGTATATTGATGACGTCTTATTGCACACTATAATGTGATCAGTATTTTTTGGGAATAAATGGACAGAGTTAACAGGTGCATCTCCTCCCTGGAAATGGAAGAACACATGAGGTAAAAGGCATGATTCAGAGCCTACACAAATTTTAATGGAAGAGATCAAATGGAAAGACAAGCTATTAGTCCTATTATTTATTACCCTCAAAGGAGGCGGCGGCTTGAATGTTTGCAAACAATCTGTTGTTTTCGTATCCCACACCTACATCAAGAAATAATAGATGAATATGCGCACATTTACACAGCATGCACAATAATAGATGTGTGAAGTAGAAGAACAAACATAAAGATTAAACTGTATACAAGCAATCTGCACCTTAACAGTACAATCACTGGAAGCTGTAATAACACGGCTACCATCTGCAGAAAAGATTGCACAATTCACAAATGAGTTATGGCCTCGGAATTCCTTCAACATCTTTCCAGACTTGAGGCCATGTATTCTGCAAAATTGAAAAGAATAAGCCTAATTCTTCCAGAAATTAAAATTGCACAGGATTTGATTTTTCGAATATGCAAAACTGCTCTGAACTCAACAGAACCAAAGGTACAAGAAGAAAATTGATATTTTTAAAATAGCAGTTTGCAGGATTTCACAGATACAAAAATCATGGCTCAGATATCTGGTACATGAAAAAACTTCACAGGTAGTTTGCCAACTCCAATCAGGAACATTGTCTAAAAAGTAAAATGCAATTTGGGCCACCTCTTTTTACCAATGTTGAATTCAGTATGGACTAGGGGTAAGATGACATTTTCGCTTTAGACCAGGTAAGTTCGCAAAAGGTTTCCCCTTGAAGCCCCTTCTCCAGAACCCCAGCCTCCTTTCTCTCACCTTGAGCTTATGCTCCAGTGAGCAGGAGGGCAGGTTGAGGTCAAGTGGAGCTTGAGCTCAGCCCCAACACCACTGGAGGTCATCAAACTCAAGCTTGAGCACAGCCCTTAGTACATGCCAAACTGACGATTGTCAAGCTCAGCTAGCCAGAGCTTGGGGACAAAACAGGGTTGAAGCAAGGCTTTGGGATGGCAGATCGGGAGCAGCGCTCGAGGATGACAGCAACGAGCAGAGCACTCCAGGGCCACTGGAGCAGCACTCGAGGTTGACAGCAACGAGAAGTCCTCCAGGGCCATGACAGTGGAGAAACTTGCTGATGCCCGCGATGGGAACTGCTTGAGGATGGTAGCAGCCGGCGGCGCTCCATGGCCACAGCAGGAGCTGCTTGAGGATAGTGATGGCACTCCATGGCCATGGCAGTGAGAACCAGTCGAGGATAGCTGTGCCAGGTCATGGAGAGAATGGAGAAGAAGGTCCAAATTGAAACATTTTGCAAACTCATCTAGTCCAAAGTAAAAATGATGTCTTGCCTCTAGTCCATCTTGCAACATTGGTAAAAGAGGTGGCCCAGAGGGCAGTTTACTCAAAAACTTATTATATCAAACTTTTTTTCTCGAATGCACAGGAGCGCTGCGCATCGTATATTAAGAAGGAAAAGAGTCCACAAGGACTCAAACAAAGCCCGTTAGGGCAGGGTTCAGTACAAAACAGCTTTTCAAAGAAATTTATTACATCAAACTTAAGACCTAGTTTTTAGTGATTGCCTTTCACTCTCCAGTTATTGTAGACTTCTATTCAAAACATAATACACCAATGAAGACCACCTAAAATACACTTTGTCAATTAACTGGATTGTACCAAAAGACTAAAAAGAGGCAGCCCATATGAGCAGTTGTAAGCAGAAATGCTGCAGTATGGTGCAAGTGTCAAGTCATCAAATACTAGAATGGAGAAAAGCGTGAAATTTGCCCAAATAATATGCATTAGCTCAAAGCTGCAAAATATCATCTTCAATAATGTTCTTTTTGTTAGAATTAAAACAGTAAATGCAGAGAGATATTTCGACAACAAATTCAAGTTGGTAGAGGTGGATCATGATTGCATTACCTTGCGGTAGTGTCAAAGGATGTACTCAATATCTGAGTTCCATCACGTGAGAATGTAACACTTGTAACACCTTTTGCATGTGCACGCTCGAGGCGACGCAAACATTGGCCAGTTCGTATACGCCAAACCTTAAGATCAAGGAACAGATTAGTATGGCAATTCCATTCATAATAAGAACGTTTTTGGCATAACAATTAGAAATTAGATAACCTGAACATTTATTGGGGTCTTTGCACACTATTAATAATTCCTTTATATGGTTTTACCAAATGATTGTAATCAAATAGGACCAACAATGTATTTGTTCAAGTAGAGTACTGCCAACCATATGTAAAAGCGACATATTAGGAATATTACAAAGGGGGATATCCCAAAACTACGACTATGCTTGTTTTTCTCTTATTAAAAATATATACTTCACAGCATTTTAATTCATAGTGAACGCTTTAACCACTCTAAACATGGAATCCATATATAGTTTTATAAAGAAATGTCATGAAAAGTGATATCAAGTAATATGACAAGAGCTAATAAGTACAAAAATCTACATGCTGAATAGTGGGAACTTGGGTACCTTAATCTTTCCATCCTGTGATCCAGATGCCAGCATCTCAGAATCTCTACTGAAATCAACACAAAGCACCGCATCATCGTGCATCATGAAGATTTCCTGTAAAGAGTTTTTAGAGAAAATAATAAATTTTATATTTGCACCTAAAAAAGAACCTATAAAGCTACTGAACTTGAAGATCATGTTGCATTCCACATGCACCAGTACAGCAATCATGTTAATTACTTAAATTCTGTGTTAAAGTTGAGAAAACATCAATCCTTTGGCCTTACATCAGCTTGATATTGAAGATCCTTTTTAAGCTTCCCACTGATATAATCCCACACCTGAAAGTTTTAGTGAAAATTTTCAGTTATATTAAAAGAACTGACCTGCAAAACAGACTAGAAAGAGAGTTACCTCAATGATTCCGTCCACTGAGCATGAGACAAGGTACTGACCATCAGGTGAAAATCGAGCACATTCAGGGTGAGTTTTCTTCCCAAACTGCAATAAAGAATAATGTCTAGTTACAGTAAGTAGTAAACAAAATGCAATTATGTTATTGGCCTATGGGCCCAAGACCTGCACACAAAGCATCGTGCAAGGGGACTCCGCAGTATATGAGCAGTGCACACCGTACTGTAGCATGATTACTGTTCATGTTGCAGCAAAAAAGAATGCCTGCGTTAGTTGTGCTACAGATAAGATCTGATTTGGGTCTCGGATAAATTGGTTCTTCAATATTACATATATGTTTTTAGTAATCAAACCATCAAATATGTATCTCATGGGTCAAGTAAAGAATAGCACACTAAAAGCGTCCATAATTGTGGACCAGTCACGCGTGAGTGCTACTCTTGGTTCTCAAAACCTCCCAGCTAAGGTCTACAATATTTGGTACCAGAACCACTAATCATGGCTTCTATTGCTGAGGAATTAAGGCCACACGGGACCTATATGCGGAAATCCAAGATTGCATCAGCCACACAATGTATATCAAAGTAGAAGTATCATATAACATCCATGTTCATTCAGAATGCAAATGAATATGACAGAACCCTTGAGCTACATCTTAGAGAAGGTTTGTCTTTCATCAATTCTAAGTATACACAGATTATATAGCACATGTTCAGTGGTCTTTAGATTGATCTTTCTTACCCTGCTAAGTTGCAGAACCTTACTTCAAAAAACAAGGTAGGTATCAGCATATGTTAAAGCTAGCCAAGTAAGATAACGTAATAAAATATGCATCAGCATTCCTCTATTATCCAATCATGTCAGAAATCAATTCTTTTGAACTTTTGAGCTCATTGATATTAAATTTAATCAGAAATTTAACTCGTGTTGTACTGAAGCTCCTTGGTATAAATAAATGAGCCAATGTAAGAAAGCAACCACAACAACGGAATCACCTTTATTTGATGTGATAAAGTAGTAGGGTATGTCTCCTCTTCATCTTGCTTCATCGCAGCAGTTCCCCTGAACAAATCAAACTGTGTGCCAGGTGGTAACAATCCTGTACAAAAAAGGGGGGAAAAGGAATTCAAGATGAGTTCATACTAGCTGTGCTGAGATCGTTAGAGTACCACAATAATGTGCAACCAGGAAAGTACCTTGGTGCTGTTGCCATTTCAAAGCCTGGCCAATCAATGCCATTAGCCGAGAAGGTGGAACTACTGAAACTTCAGACGCAATAGCTGAAATTGGCATGGCAGAGGGACAGCTATTAGTAGGATTAGAAAGAACAGAGGTTCCAGGAAGCTAGTTAGTTGTATGATCTCAGAAACAAGAATAGCTCCAGCTTCTCTACTATGGGGGTGTTTGGCAGGGCTTCAGATCCTGGATCCTGGTGGAGTAGAGCTGAAGCCCTGCCAAACGGTCCAGCTCCAAACAGATCTAGATGGAACACTTCAGTAAAATGAACTAGCAAGGTGAATCTACCTTCCACCAGCTCCAGACTCTAGCTCCAGCTGGAGCTGGAGCTTGGAGTTGGAGCCCTACCAAACACCTCCTATATAGAGTTAAGAGAACCTTTTAGCAAGAAAGAAGAAAAATGATCAGCAAGCTCACCCTGGGAAATCTGTGCTCGTCGTTTCTCCTTGGTGGATTCTTGGTAGGCCTAGCAATGGAATGGCATACCAGCAATTCACAATTTAGATAGCTAAAACAAGAAAACGAATGATGCTAAAACTATAGATGGACAACAAGTTACCAACCTCATTGGGGTCAAAGTATGTCCGGACAAGGAGATGCTCAAGCCTGAGGTACCGCTCAGGCTGCTCCTGCTTCATGACGCCCATGACCTGAGTCTGGCGGAGGATGGCACGGGCCGTGTCCAGCTCACGGAGCTCAGCCATCTCCAGCACAATCTGCTCGTACAGGTCCTCGAGCTTCTTCCGCGGCAGCTTGAGCTGCGCAACCTGGGGCAGCACGGCATCCCAGCGGCCGGCATTGATGTCGGCGATGAAAGTGTCGATGCTGTCGACGGTGTTGAGCGAGACCTGGCACTCGTTCTGCAGCGTCTGGAACGTCTGCTGCAGCGAGTTCTCCTTGCAGAACTGCAGCACAATCTTCACCACGCTGCATCCATGGATTGCAAGAAACAAATCAAACCTAACGAGCTCGCACAATTTCCATCTTTGCTACTACAAGCTAGCCACTACTCAATGGGGGTTCTTGAGAACATATAGCGAAAGAGAGAGATCCAAGAAACAGCAAGAAATTCGCCAGCACACTCGTCGATTCCTTTCAATCCTTGCTCTACTCTACTAAGACGCGGGTGGACTAAACCTTTACAAGGATTGACGCGAGGAGGGCGCGGATTCGAGGAGCAGCAGGTAGGGTTTAGGGATTGCAGGGCTGGTTCCGTCCCCGCAAGGTGTCAACTGTGGACTCGCCGAGAAAGAGAGAGAGGGAGAGGGAGAGTGGGGGTTATATACGTACTCACGGGCCTCGATCTCGAGGGTGGACGCCGACGACGCCATCTGCGGCTTCTGCGGACGGCGGCTTCGGCGGCGGCAGGTCGGGAGCGGCGGCCGGAGAACGGGAGGAGGGGGAGGATTGTGGCTAAAGCCCGAGCGCGACGGGAAGTCGTCAACTTTTGGGCTGACGGGCCCTGTGGGCTTGCGGGCCATGGCCTATGAGCCATTTTTTTATTTTGAGTTTTGCTTGAGATGATGATGATAATACAAGCCCTCTATGAAATACTCGTGGCTCGCTAGCTCGTTCGGTTTGTGGTTGGTTCGGTTCGGTTCGGCTCGTTGATAAATGCTAACGAGCAAAGCCAAAGGTTTAGCTCGTTAGCTATAATGAGCCAGCTCGCGAGCTGCTCGTGAGCTCAACGAGCCAGATGCAATGTACAAAGTATGGCTTAATGTTTTGTTTGTTTTGCTGTTTTTTGTTTCTTTGTTGTTGATGCGACAATAAGTCAATAACTTTTATGATTTTGTGATGATCAATATGGATCTAATGCTTTTTAGATTATAACAGTAATAATATCTAATCGTTGCATCATTGTATTTGTATGGATGATCATCGATGGACAAGTGTTATTATGTTAATTATAGATTTAATATGTCACTTTTTACTTTTTTCAGTTATATATTTGCATGTTTGATAGACTCAAAAAAATAGAATGTAATCTGTACATAAATTGCACGTATTGAAATGGCTCACGAGCTAAAGGAGCTGGCTCGAGCCAGCTTACGAGTCGAGCCAAGCCGGCCTCCTCGCTCGTCTCTATACCGAGCCGAGCCAGCTCGTTTGGCCAGAGCCAAGCCGAGCCGAGCCGGCTCGATATCCACCCCTAATCCCTACTAGACTAGTGTAGTCTTCCTTTGCCTCCCTCAATTTTTAGATTCATACGTGTTGTAAGAAGAGGCTAGATAAAAAATATGACTTCAGCTCTTTCTATGAAATATTTATTTGTCACTGCGAGTGAGTTTCACTTGCCTACACATATTTTTTTTTCAAAAGAAGCTATGGCAAAACTATTTATTTAAGCGTTGTATCATAA
The DNA here is from genome assembly GCA_019925245.2 of Oryza australiensis. Taxonomy (NCBI): domain Eukaryota; kingdom Viridiplantae; phylum Streptophyta; class Magnoliopsida; order Poales; family Poaceae; genus Oryza; species Oryza australiensis. Next base: position 2,485,155 of record JAIFGZ020000016.1, on the reverse strand, counting down.
AGCAATATGTCAAAAGTTAAATTTATTATAAAATTATATATTGGTTAATGTATCAAGAAACTATGTATTTAGCACATAACACATCATAAAATTGTAGAGAGGCTTCATTCCTACTTTATTATTCCGACGGCACTTTAAAAACATGTAACTTTTGTTAGGTTATCTGCTAGATGTATAGTCTTTGTGATATCTTGACTTAAATATGTAGGAGTACTTTTTTTCATAAATTCAATGTTAAATGTGTATTGTTTCGTGGTATAATGGCTTAGATCTTTAGTTTATGATAGTTTTGCAAAATTATCTTTAGTTTTTTAAAATTTGCACTAACAATATTTTTTAGATATAATTTGGAGGATCGATTGTAGATAATGCACAGAAGGTCCCTGAATTTCATCACCAGCCTCAAATCTTACACTTACTGAAGTTATTAATACCGCACTATTTCGTTAAGATTGATTTTGGCACCAAAGACCAAACCAAACATGCAACATATTCTATGCACATAAGTTTTTCGTCTTCATTCCATACACATCAACTAACAAATGTCACAAAAAATTCTAAAAAATTACACATATTTTTGATAGTATTACAACTATGTGTTAAATCTTATCAACAAATTCGTTATATTTTAGCCGTAACAAAAAACAAATTTTTATTCTTAAAATTGTCAGATTTTTAATTTTTTTTACGGTTCAAATGTAATGAATTTGAATATGAGACTTTGCATATATGTGTAATATTATTAAAGTGCATGTCTATTTTTTTAAAAAGATGTAATATTTTTTAGTTGGTGTGCACGAAATATGCACTGAAAGGTTACGTGCACAGAATAATATGTTTTCTGTTTAGTTTGGTCTTTGGTGCCAAAATCAATATTAACAAAATAGGTACGGTATTAACAACTTTTGTAAGATAGAGGTTGTCAGCGATGGGATCCCCAACAACAAAGAAGGAAGACCCCCTTTAAAGATTCGGCCGGGGGGCGAGTTGTGCTCGCGTGCGTTGGGCCGCCCATGTCCGTAACACCCCACTCTTGTGTATGTGAGTTATCTGCGAGAAACTTGGATTACAATCAGATATGGAACTTGTCTGAGCTCCTAATGTTATCAGTCCAACCCCCTTACTAAGTTGCATGACTCCTTTTATACTTTGAAGGTGAGCCTACTTTGTATGGAAACATGTTTATGCATAGTCTTGTCGTTGTCCTCCTAGCAACCTACTCAATGTCACAGTTTTGCTCTCTGGTAGACATATGGTTCAGGAGTCAAAGCAATATTCGCTTAGTCATCATGGGGCCCACTAGTCAGTCCTTGTGACGTGGCAAGATGAAAATCGCTAAGGTGCTATGGGCGTGGCACGTCGCGCTCCTCATATTCCTTCGACATACGTGGGCATGGAGGAGGCTACATGCAGCGCCACGTCCCTGAGATGAAGACAGGTGAGCTATTCTCCAACTATTTTCCTCCTGTAACAAAAACCATCACATTTGAAAGGAGTTAAGCCCCTGGGCCCACTTAGCAGGGCGGGAAGAATCCCAACGTGAGCCGAGGGTAATGGGGTGTGCTCGGGCAACAGCTTGAGGCCCCTAGCCACAAGTCATGTGCCCCGAGGAAGACTCTGTCCCTTCGGGCGGCTGCGTACCCTGGGCCTATCCCACACCCAGGGCCCCGCGCATGCTTCCTCTGCTTCTTTACAGAATGTCTTGTTAATTTAGATGAGCTTCTCGAAGATGTCAAAGATGAAAGAGTTCATGATGGACGGACGGGTCTTAGGTGAAGCATCGTCATCAAGATACACCTATTTCAACACCTTAAAGATATATATTTTGTACGTCTCCATACTCCACTTGGTATCCTGAAAAGATTAACCATTCACTATATCGGGCGTCGAGGCTCTGGGGCCTGGGATGAACCAAGCCTCGGTTCCCACTTGACATCGAGGGTCACTTATTGCCTCATCAGTTTCTGACCGGCAATAAATTCTGTGTATACGTGGACATTCTTGCAAGCCTAGAGTATGCGACGCCCCTGGGGGGACGGAGGATCCCAGTTCTCGTTTCTCCAACAGAGGTGTATGCATGTTTGTTTTGTTTTTGATGCATCCAGTGTTAGGTAAAAGTTATTCTTGGTGTCATAATTTTTTGGTAAGATAGAAGTCTTTTTTTAAACAACCTACACAAGATAATACGACATTTTTATTGATATAGCAGAAAAAATATAAGTCTATAGCCATTGGAGACTATAGTTAGGAAAAAGAAAAAACAACCACACCATGTGTTTACGCCTGATCCTGCTACTGAAAGCAAAACAAGCACACAACACCCTTAGGAATGGATCTTCTAAACGACGCCTTTAGGGAGGATACGACGCTCTCCGCTTCCTGTCCTAGGGAACCAGAACATGGTTTTAACCTAAATTTATTGGGAAGAGGAGTAAAAACGCAATAATGCCCAAAGGGAAATGCGGCACCCGCAGGCATCGTCGTTGCAGGCCCAAAGGCTAGGCTTTCGCCCGTAGTTGTCCTACCCTCCCAAGCCATTGAGTGTCTGTCAGGTTCAGCAGCCACCACCAACTAAACTCCTTCAACGCGTAGCCACCTCGTCAACATCTTGTCGTCGGCCAGCCATCAGAGCAAGATCTTGACCTCCAGCACGCTCCAGATCCATCCACGTGGTGGGTTAGAGAGGGAGAGGGTGAGAGAGAAGGATAGATTCCTTCTCCCTCGCATTAGCCCGCCTAGCATGACCATCTTGCGGTGGCAAGGCACCACCGCAAGAGGAATGACGTCTGGATAGGAATTCGTCGTAGCCCTTCAACGCCTACCTCATGGCGCTACCATCCTCGTCGTCTCGGCCAGGCTGCCCGTGCCATCGCCGCAATGGGCTGCTTGGTTGCATCGCCATCGTCTTGCTTCCTCTCACCACGGTAGCCTCGCTGCCACACTGCTCTAGCCTTCACACCACACTCGCTGGCCACAAGCCTCCGTGCCACGCTCGCTAGCCGCTCCTGTCCCCACGCCACCAACGCCTCCAGTGTTGGCCGCCGACGCAACCTGCTCCAACCTCCCCACACCCACTAGCGCCACCTCGCACGGCCTCCCATAGTCGTAGGCGTCGCCATGGCCTTCGCGCATGTGCACCACCGGGTCCATCTCACCATCCACGGCCTCCTTGCTGCCGCCGACATCGTCGGTGTCTTCCTCGCACTGCCGCCGGTGCCATCCTCATGTTGTTGCCGACGTCGTCCTCGCGCTATTGTCGGTGCCATCCTCGTATAGCGTCGGCCTCCTTGCGTAGTCCTTGCCCTAGCCATGCGTCGTGGCCCGCGCCGACAGTTTTCCCACCGATCCAAGCGGGGTGCGTGATCCGCCGCGGGACTGGATTCTGGCCGGAAATCATGGTCACCGCCCTCCGGCTTCCTAAGTTCCGCACTTCCTTCCTCGCACCGAAGGCTGAATGTCGTCAAGGTTTGGCCCCGTCGCCGCCATCCTAGCTTCTTGCCCAGTACTCCGGACGGCACACTCTGACCACAGCGAGACGAAGATAAGGAGGGAAGGAGCGGCGGCGGGCTAACTAGGGTTTTGCTCCGAGCCATCTGCGCGTGGGCGACGCAGAGCGTGAAAGCTAAAACATTGTTGTAGAAAGCTAAAGTCTTTTTTTATTGCATGGTTTGTTATCATATTAAAAGTTTGAGAGAATCTATTCCATACTATTGAATTTGTCGTGTATCTACAATTTGACATCATATTTGTCCACTTGTATTATATGCCATCAAGTTTTGTAATTTCTTTTACAATTTGCCATTGCCATCAGTTAGTGTGCCGTTTGTCCTTTTGAAAAGACAAAATTAAATTACCCATAACCCATACGGCATGCCCTTTGCTCGTTCTTCACCCGTGCAGCAAACTGTCTCCGGCTCGATTACGTTCGCCGGCGAGATGTGGCGCTCCACGAGACCAGAGACCCCACGTACACGAGCAGGGCGTAGGTGCGACATGGCGGCGGTGACCGAAGTAGGCCAATTCTTCATTTCTTCGGTGGTGTTTGAAGTGATTTTTTCTCCATGAGGGACGATAGCGTCTCAACCAAATAATTGGAATATAAAAAGTGAATACGGTAAAGGATATCAAGAGCCCTGAATAGTTTAATTTTAGGCGTCTTTTCTTTGAACAAATAAAGATTTTATAAAAAGCCATTAGATCTTAAAGGAAAAAGACACGAAAAGGATGAAATGGTTTTAGGTAATTATAAGTAATTAGATGCCTATTTTTCTCAATAAAGTATAATATAAGGAATTAGATTAGGAATTGTTTTATAAATTAAGTTGACACACGTAAAAATTAAATTATTAGCACATGGCTAATTAAGTTTGAGTTATTACATAAATATATATAATTGATATTTTAAAACAATAAATTTTTATATATGAAAATATCATTTAGTAGTTTAAAAATAGGTTAATGAAAACCATGATAAAATCTTTATAGCCGCCCAAACCGAGCCCCCAAGCTGTGGGCACGCGTAGCAGCCAGCAAGCTGCTCTGCTTCTCAATTCAGTGTCAGCAGCGTGCTAATCTAGTGAGGTGCTCCGCTTCCTTAACAGGTTGTTGCTTTAGTTCTTTTATGTCAAAATATTGGGTAGCAACATATCGTGGATTCATGCGACCAACAAGAAGCAAACGAAATTGATTCATAATTGGTACTGTAGCAGCAGCAGCGCAACTATGGAGTACTTCCTCGTTCTCTCGTATGAAAAGAGACGAACGTACAATAATCTGTTGCTGAAGAAATAGTATGAAGCCATTTGTGTCATTTTTGAAAATACTAACTTGACAAACTGACGGTAATGGCAAATCATAGAAGAAAGTTGAAACCTGATGATATACAGTACAACTGGACAAACTCGGTGGTAAAACATAAAACCATGACAAAGACAATGGCATGGAATAGATTATCTCTAAAAGTAAATTTTGGTAAAGTTGAAAAAGTAAATCAGGCATACCTTAGAACTAAAAGTTTTATTTGGATCAAATTTTATATCTTATGCTGAGTTAGCGCGACAGGATGACCGCTCGGTTTTCGTGAAACCGTTGGTCGTCGATTTGTGAAAGCCAACTAATATTAGGTGGTTTTTGTATGGTGTTGACCGAAAGTCGTAAGTTTTTATCGGTTTTTAGTAAAACGATGAGTGAGCAGTTTTCACTTTGAAAACAAAAGCTTAACGGAGTAGGTTCCTTAATACTCACGAGTCATGATAACTATTTCTCAGTGGTATAGGATATTTAGACTCGACGAGGCTCACCATATACCAAGCGTTATACAAAATAAAGCCTCATATAAAAGATGTTCCGATAAGAAAGATAAGAATCCTACTTGTACACTATATGTCTACTTGGATCTATCTATACTTGAATATTTACTTCTCAGTTCTATTTGCACAAGGGACACCTGGTGATATAAATACAACACTTCCAAAAAGAAAAGGTAACACGCAAATACAAACCAACACAGATCAACATAAGCCCCGACGAGGTCTGTACGATCCAACGAGCATTACAAAAGCCCACCAGAGAGATATATAGCTTCTTTCAATCTCGTCAAGTTTATATTCGAGAAGCTGACAATTGCTAGCTGTTGATCGTATGTGAGCTTTACGCCACTAGCCTGATAGAGACTAGATTAGGTTATGCTTCTTATTGTACTTGCATGAGATTGATATATAAGGACAACATCGGCTTCGGTTAACAGAAGTATAGCTATTACCCATAAGCAGGAGGCTCAAACCCGTATAAAAATATATATCTCCCATCTTTTTTACCGTAATCTCGCGTATACACTGGTACAATCGATCCTCATACGTTACAAATACCATTGTCAGGTATAATCCTATGACACTCTTAATTATTTGTTATATTCAGTTTGATATACTGATCTTTTTGTGGGTAAATGTAAACGAATGATGGTGAACCATATACACCTAAGTTTGGTTTAACCAATTTATGACGTAGAAGACGTACACACATCATCATCAGATGTGCGGTACAGGAAACGAACCTCAACAAATGCACTCTTTAGCACACGCTTATAGATAGAGGAGGAATAAACGGATACATGATTTGGTACTGAAAGCATATTCTTGTCTCTATAATAATTAATTAAATAGGGGAACTACTAGGATTGTCCCACAGCTGTGCCACACACAAACATGCACCAAAAATTAATACGCCTCCAAAATTTTGGTTAAATTTGTGACTATTTTGACAAATACTTGTGTTTTTACTCCCTCCATTATTTTAAATAACCGACAATAGAACTATCCATCTTTAATTCTTTACTACTCGTATTTTAAAAATATAATTACTTAAAAATACAATATGATCTTATTAAGTACAGTCTTTGTCCTATAATAATTATATTTCTAGGATTAAGTTTGTCAAAAATAGTTGTCACTATAGAATTAATTATCCAATCAATCACTTCTCATTTAAAATTTTTCATATTTTTTCTTAATCATCCTCCCACTCTTACCTATACACCATTTAGTGAGGGACATCATAATCTTTCTTCTCAAACTTTAATATATGCTAAACAATCTATAGTTACAATTATTTTAATACGAAGATAGTATACTACATAAACTTTCATGCGTATGGTTCAGGCAAAACACACGTGGTTAACGGTGATAGTTACTTAAAGACGGTGGAAGTATTTAAAAATAAATTAAATTTATTTTTGGAATTGCTAAAACGTAAGTTATTTAGGTAAAAAGAACTTTTAATAGTATAATTTTAGTGTTCATATGGTATAATCATAATATAATTACACTTGTACTAAGTAACATGCACTTTTTAATACATGTATACCAGTTACATAAATAAATAATATAGTTGTAATATATTTACATTTAAGTACACTACAAATATATGTATAGTAATATTTAAAAAATCACACAAAAATCAGCTGCAGTTTTTTAACAGTTTCTTTATTTTTATTTTTTATTTTCGGTTTATATGGCACACATACGGTTGGTTCGGACGATTGACAACTTTTAAATAATATAGTTATAATTTAAGCACACTACAAATATGTGTAGTAATATTTAAAAAAAATCACACAAAAAATCTGCGGCAGTTTTTTTGACAGTTTCTTTATTTTTTATTTTTTTCAGTTTGCATGGCACACATACGGTTGGTTCGGAGTTCGGAATGACAAATTACTAATTGCTCACCACCTGTAATAATTTAACATAAACAGTAGCCATATATCCTTGATGATCGATCCAGCTGGCGCGACACATGGTCCAGGTCATGCCGACGCTACTGTGTGCAGCAAGCATCATCCGTAGCCGTCCAATGTCACGAACGCGTGATCACACGTACGGCGTCCGTCAGGATTGGACCAATAAAATTAATACGCTGTTCAATTAATAAACACACCTAAAAGCTTCAGATTAAATGAGAGAAAACCACGCTATAACAACATGCCCTCCCCCCGTTATTTGCGCGCCTCTTAATTTGAAACCTACTCCGCTTCAACACCCATATTACTCGATGCCTTAGCCAATCACTCTTGGTGACAATGACATCATACGTATGTCCACTTGAGGCAACATTTTTGTTTCATTATTTCCGCCATCAATTCGAATTAAGTTAGGAAAGACTCTGTAAAATTTTAGGTAATTCATTCTTTTTACAAAAGTATGTTTCAATCGGTCTGAATTTGCACGAAGAAATAATGAATAATTCAATGATGCAATATGTGCATTGTTGTTTTTTTAAGTTGTCACTCACCGACATTAGAAAAAAATAAAAAAAGATTATCGGTGTTCCAGAAAACAATGTAATACCATCTATTCAAGTAATCAAATAAATTAATCCACTAAAGCTAGCTAGATAAGACCTAAGAAATACTCGCCAATAAGTGTTTCTTTAGAGTTTTTTTCCCAATCATTTTATTCTAATATTGTACATCTTACTTATTCTTTTTACTGTATCGTAATCATTCACCTTCCTAAACATTTTATCATTGCTATCAATATACATACATACTTAAGAACAACAGTCAAAAAATACCCATGAGAAATGTGCATGATATGTCAATAATTTAGAAACTAATTAAGTCGTTGTCAAAAGCTATCCCACAATCTCGATCGTGCATGCAATTTTTTTTCATAAAAATATTGTGCTTGAGTCAGTAATTAATTAATCCAACCAATCAAACCGGAAAGATTGTGAGTGCAGGGATGAAAAGAGATGTAGCAAGCTATAAGCTTAGTTAGCTAGGGCAAGTAATAAGGCAAGTAGCTTTCAGGGTTTTCTGGTGCAACCTCTCAATCCATCCCCAAAACCTGCGTTGGCCGGGCGGCCGGCCGGCGATCCCCACCTTCTCTCTCTCGCGTGGTTGCATGGGCAGCATCCATCCATCCATCCGTCTGCCTGCCTTTGCTTGCGGACAAACGCTAAGCTAGCCACCACCACTAGTGTGCGATGCGGCTAAGCTAGCTGGCTGGCAACCCTGGTCAGGTTGATGAGGTGCTTACTTACTTACCCCCACTGACTGATTAGTGGTTAACTATTTCAATAATCTAGCTACATCGAGCAGGACTGATGTGTAGATCACCATCACCGAGAGAGAAATAGGAACGGCTAATCAATCACTGCCGGTTCTAAGACCGCGTTTGGCTCTGCTTAAGGTGAAAGTTAAAATTAAATGCAGGCACGTAGAAAAATATTAATATATGATTAATTAAATTTTAATTATTTTAAACATAAAAAATAGATTTATTTTATATTTAAATCAATTTTATATAAAAATTTTTCATATAAAATATATTGTTCAGTAATTTAACAAACAAAAAATAGAAATTGAGATAAAAATTTTATCTTAATGAGAAAAAAATCAGGCCTAAATGTGTCAATACATGTTGAGTAGTTCACACTGCTGAAGAAAGGCTCGATTGTCTCGGTTGATAACCCCAATAGTCTCGGTTGTCAAATCGGGACTAGAGATCGCCATTTTAGTCCCGGTTGAAATAACCAGACTAGATATGCATCTTTAGTCCCGGTTAGAGCTATCAACCTGGAACTAAAGATGACGGAGCCACGTGGCCGACTCCGTCATCTTTTACTCCCGATTGGTGGCTCCAACCGGGACTAAAGATTTTTTTTATTTTTTTAATTTGCTCCTTTCTCCAGCAGTGATGCTGCCTATATATTACACACATATATTATATTACACATATACATATTTTACACACATATATTTATACATAATATATTATATATATATATGTATAAATATATAATTTACACACATATAAATGAACTTAAGAAAGGAAATATATACATATATTATCAAAATATGTACACATATGTACAATATCCACATATATTTCGTATGTTACAAAAAATTATCTATTTTGTGGATCCAGTGGTTAAGTTACTTAAATGAAAGTAGAACTCCCCCGCGGGATCAATGATCTGCTCGTTTATAAATCTCATCAATTCTTCCTGAGCAGCTTGTATGAAAGTCTCGTAGGAGGGTTGTATCTTACTCGCATAAGTTGTCATTAATTCGAATAAATGAGAAATAAATATATGAAGTGAATAAGAAATCGAGACGTAATGTATGAATGGTCATTATACGTACATCTATATCGTCGATAGTTGTGACATCGGTCACAAAGCGATGAATATAGTCGCGACGTAGTGTCCGCATAAGTTGTTGCCCCGCGACGTTTTGCATACTAAAGGAGAAACGACGACAGATTTAATATACATTTCATATTTTAGAACAAAGTAATGATTCAAAACAACTTTGGAGCATGTTACTCACTGGAAAGTTCATACTCATGGAGAGCTTATATTTCCAATTTTCGCGAACATTCGCTCGAAGCCGTTCCCATGCCCTACGTGCAATTGAAAGTTAGCTAGTAATTATCCGAGAACCGCATATATGCAATAACAAGTAAGATATATGGCATTACCTGTTAAACAGTTCAAATATCTTTGAGTACGTGGACTCTAGTTTATCCATTGAGTCAAAGATATGGATCCGCGAGTGATCCATGTCAATTACTAACAGAACCCAGTGGAATCTGCAAATTGGTTTAGATGACACATAGAAAAATTTATGTATGCACGAGATTGAAATCAGTACGGAAGGAAGAAAAAACTTAAGCAGTGTTGTAGGGCAGAAGGATAAAGGACCGAAAGTGGTTTTGCACCAGTGCATTGTATATGTTGTCCACTGTTGGATCAGGAAATTGATCAACCAATACGTCGTTGATTTTGCGTGTATCCGTGAATCCATGTTTGGTACAGTTGTGCTTGTTGCAGTATTGGATCACCATTCTACAACGGTTAAAAAGAATTTTAGTCAGCTAAATACAAAGAGGTAAGAAACAAAATAACAGAACGATACTTACAGAACCCGCGTGGCTAGAAGTGAGACGTCGAGGGCATCAAGCTGGTACAGGTCGAATATGTCTTCGAATCGGATAAAGAAGTTGTCACCTCCATCGAAGAAATAGTGCAGTGAATATTTGCCCATTACCATCTCTTCACCCTTGCTGGATTCTTGCATGTACCACTTGTGGAAGCGGTACATCTATGTAGATAGCTTTTTCACTTGATCCGATTTTACAAGAGGCTTTCCAAGTTTGAACTTGTATTTCAGCGGAGCCTTCGCCAGGGGAGCACGGCCGTGTAATTGATCCATTGAAATTCCAGCAGATTCCATAAATTGTCTTAACTCTGATCTAACATTTGGAACTGTGCTGAACTCCAAAGGTTTCTGAGGTGCATGCCGAGCTGGGGTACATCTTTGCCCGTTCTCTTCGCCTTGCCAGCAACCTTTCGAATAGTCCTATCGTAGTCGGACTGCGGTTGAGGTTGCGGTTTAGGTTGTGGCGTTAGGTACGTCTTCTTGAAGAAGTCCTTGGTCTCCTGGGGGATTTCAGGAGGCTTCTCTGGAGACTTCTTTCTGAAATGGGCCTTGACTTCAGCTTGGACGACCTCGTGCAGCTCCTCTGGAGTCATGTCGTACGCCGTTTTCTTTGGAGCTGGTGGGAGCGGGTCAAGTTTAGGCCTCTTGCTTCTTGGTCCACTGCTGGTTGACATTGACCGCGTGGCTCGAGATGTTGTCCGTTTAGGAGTCGGTGCTCGTTGTGGCGATGGAGGAGGGTGAGAAGGCGGTGGAGTTGGAGACGGCCGTTTAGGAGTCGATGCTCGTGGAGGCGACGCAGGAGGCGGAGCAGGTGAAGGAGGCGAAGGAGACGACCCATGTGGAGGCGAGGGCGGTGGAACGATAGGAGACGTTGTTCGTCCGGTGAATATTATGAAGATCTTCTTCCAGAGAAATATTTCGTGAGCTGTTTCTCCTAGTGTCATCTCCCCGTCTCCTCCGGGGATATCCAGCTCGAGATCTTCATAGCCGCGTTCCACATGTTCAATTTCAACTTTCGAGTACGCAGGTGGAACGGGCCAGGAGTGGTAGGTGCCGTCTCGGTCTACTGGAATGGCCATGCCCGACGCGACCTGTTCGAGAAGATTGCTTATTAGTTAGTAATAAACGTTGATTAACAAGTTATTCAAGGAAATATACGTACAACATAAAAGTATGAACATACCTTTATTGATATGTTCTTTTGCGGAATGTGCAGCTCACATGGGTCCGCTGTGTGATGTCATCAACGGGGCATGGCGGACCCGGTTCAGCTTCTGGGGCCAAGTCGCCTTCATTTCCAGTTGAAGCGCAACTGCTGTAGTTGAGCAGTTGTTGCTGGATCTGGCTGTTGGCTATCCCAATGGCTCCGCTCCTCTGCCAACCTGCGGTTCAGCCTTTTGTCCACAATTTGATCTATTTGCGAGATCTTCATTTTCATCTTAGCGAACCTCGCATCGTGCTCTCGCCTGGACCTCATGCGGCTCCTGTACGTCTCGATATCAGCTTGAAACCCATATTTCCAGGGGATGACGTCTTTTCCTCGCGTACGCCCCGGATGCTCAGGGTTTTGGAGGGCAAGTGTTAGCTCGTCCTTCTCTCTATCGGGCCTGAACGTGCCCGACGAAGTGGCCTCCATCGCCTCCTCTAATCTTTGGCCGACTTCTTGGATTTCTTCGCCGAAGATAACTGTGCCATCTACAAGATTAAGTGAGCCGCCATGAGTATAAAACCAATGATTTGAGTTCTGGCCAGTTGGCTGTGCCTAGAACGATATCTCGCGCTTCAAGGTCGGCTTCCATTTACTACCATTTCTCCATTACTTTCTTATAGCCGCTTGACCCAAACCTGTGATGATATTTTTTTCTTCGCTGCATTGGCCTTGTTCTTTTCTATGATCGCTCGCGCTTCTTCCCCAGTCTTGTGTTCAACAAAAGCATCCCAATGATCTCTGAGCTTTGGGAACTTGTCAAAGTGTGGGTTCTGGCCCTTCAGGATGTATTTCTTGTGTAACTCTTTCATATAGTTCCTGAAGAGCTCTGCCATTTTCTTTAACGTCCATTCCTTGACCCTTGCTTGTTGTGAGTCTGGGATTGTGAACATTTGCAGCATTGTGATCCACAGCATTTCTTTCTCTGTGTCCGGGAGATAGCTCTGCTCATCTCCTCTTTTGGTTGATCGCCTCCAGTTGGCAACGCTTATGGGCACGTGATCCCTCACCACCCATCCGCTGTGCGCCACAAACTTCCTTGCGGCGTCCTCTGGGGTACTTGGTCGACCGTCAGATGCTATCTCTGTTATGACATGTCGACCCTCTATGCGCTTGCTGAGACCGCGTTGCCCGTGTGCCCTCTTCTGTCCAGTGGAGGCGGAGGCGGAGCCCTCATTCCCGTCCTCGTTCCCCTCCTCGTCCCCCCTCGTTCCCCTCCTCGTTGAGGTATTGATCTGGATCCTCAGTCCCCTTATCGTTGTAAAACTCTATGCTATCGCGTGCGATCTCGTCAAGGAGAAATTGTTCCTTGTCACGATCCGCCATTTGATTGTTGTAGGTTGAGGACTTAATCAAAGAATTCTGACAAAGAAAAAATTATTCGGTTAATACATGTATCAATTATTCAGGTAAATCATGTATGTCTACGTTAAAAAAATAGACAAAAAGAAGAAGATGAAAAAAAAATAGATGAACTCCGACAGACACTAGATCCAATTGTGCACACTTGTCTCTAGCATGTGTCAGACTACGTTCTATATTTTCCTTCTTCTTCTCTTTTGTTTCTCTTTGCTAGAACACGACCAACCGAAACGACCGACCGAACGACCGACCGACCGATCGTTCACGTCCGTTCGTTCGGACCCTTAACCCTAACCTTAACCCAAATCCTAAACTATCGTCCGTTCGTTCTATCGTTCGTTCACGTCCGTGGGTACGATAGTTTGGAGGAGAGGAGAGAAAGAGAGGAGAATGATGCGAGGGAGATAAGGTGGAGAGGAGAGGAAGTGGAGAGGAGAGAGAGAGAGGATGTTGCATGCCTACGTACGTTGTAACGACCGAACGAACGACCGACCGAACGAACGAACGAACGACCGAACGACCGACCAACCGAACGAACGAACGACCGAACGAACGAACACTCGTTCGTTCGTTCGTCCGTTCGTCCACGTCTGTTCGTCCACGAACGAACGAACGAGCGTACACTCGTTCGTACGTCCGTCCGTCCGTTCGTTCACGTCCGTTCGTTGATTTTATCGTTCTCGTTCGTTCGAAAATACAAAATTGACAAGTCACATACACATTCAAATTTAAATATATTCATGCATTCAAATTTAAATACACATTCAAAATTCAAAATTCACAATCTTCATACATTAAAATTTAAATAAACAGTCCATTTACATATAAAGTCCATAAAGTCCATTTACACATATAAATTTACACATACACATCAAAATTTACATTCTAACATAATTTATTTAAATACACATACATTCTAACATTCTAACATCAAAATTCACACATCAAAAATTACAAATTCACATAATTCACACATAATTCACATAATTCACATATAACATATATTCACATTTAACATTTAATTTGAGCACATTTAAAATTTGCAAAATGCAAATGGCGTGGCGGCGGCGAGGAGGCAGGTAGCGTGGAGGGAGGCAAGGGTTTAGGATTTAGGGGGCGGTGTGGGGAGGGGGCGTGGGGAGGGAGGCGAGGGGAGCGAGCGGCGTGGGGAGGCGGCGGCGGCGACGGCGGCGGCGGTGGCGACTGCGGCGGCGGTGGCGACTGCGACGATGGTGGTGATGGCGATGGCGTCGACGACGGCCTAAAAACCCTAGCGCGTGCATCAATGTGGGGAAAAAGAGGGGCGGCAGCGCTAACTGCGACGACAGCGACGAAGATGACGGCGCGGCGTGCCTCCGGCGACGACGACGGCGACGAAGACGGCGCAGAGACGACGTGCTACGGCGGCATCCTAGGGCTCGACGACGGCGACGACGATGAAGACGATGAATTGGTTGCGAAAACGGCTAAGTGTTCGGATCTCCCCACGGCCACTGCCATATATAGTCACGACATCTTTTGTCCTTGAAACCAACAACCGGGGCAAAAGAAACTTTAGTCCCCGTTGGTGGCTTCAACCGGGATAAAGATAGGATCTTTAGTCCTGGTTGGAGCCACAACCGTGACTAAAGATGACGGGGCAGCCACGTGGCATAGGTAGGTGGGCATTTTTAGTCTCGGTTGAAGCCATCAACCGGGACTAAAGATGGTTTTTCGCCCATCCAAATTCACTTCTAGTCCCAGTTGATTTTAAAAACCGGGATTAATGATTATAGTGCCCTATTATATTATATTTTATATTCATATATAATTAACAAACGTTCATATAATCATATAATGTTCAAATATTCATATATAATTATAATGTTCATATGTTGATATATTTTATATTCATATATAATTAACATATGTTCATATATTCATATATAATTAACATATGTTCATATAATTAACAAAAATATTGTAAATTAAAATAATAACATATAATTAGCATTTGTCATATTCCAAACTATTTAAAATTTAAATAATAATATATAATTAACATGTGGCCTATTTGAAAAATATTTTAAATTAAAATAATAACATATAATTAATATTTGTCATGTTTAAAACTATTTTAAATTTAAATAATAATATGTAATTAACATATGGCCTATTTGAAAAATTTTAAAATTAAATAATAATATGTTATTAACATTTGCCATATTCAAAACTATTTTAAATTCTAATAAGCATATAGAATTAACATTTGCCTTATATTCTTTGGGCAAGGCTTCTTTTTCTTGTTCTTCTTCCTTTGCTTCATAATCTTTCTGTCTTGCTCTTTCTTAGATAATCCGACACCCACCTCATTCCGTGATGGCTCCCGTAATTTAGAGGTGTGCTTTCTCTATTTTCAACAGCAATGTTTAAGTTCTCGTTGCTAATGCAATTGTAAGTTGGTACATGTAGTGGTCGATGTCGGCGGCGGCCGACGCGGTGATTGGCAGGTAGTTGTACGAGTTGTGATCACTACATGTCAATCGTTGTACGAGTTCTGAAAGATAAAGCATGCTAATTTCAATGCCTGGAAATAACTTTCCCTTTAAAAACTTCAAAAATCACCTTTCAACTTTCTTTTGAATTTTTGTATTTATTTGATGTTTCTTTTGTTAGTGATATGCCCTAGAGGCAACATGGAGATGTTGGATATCACGTCAATGTTTATGTATTTATGAATAAAGTGTTATTCAGTTCCATGAAATAAACATCTTGTATTGATCAATAAGTACGTGACTTATTTATGAGACTCGATATGTATGAATCTATTTCTAAATGATCCCTGATCATATATCATATTATTGGAACAAATATGATTCTAAGATCGGCATGTTTATTGATTGATGATCATGCCTCATAGATCATGGGTATGGAGATACCAAATCAATAAACATGGACATATGTGTTAGAGAACACATTGTTGGATAGACCCACCATGAGACACTACAGGAATCAATGTGCCATTAGTTGGTCTCGGGTAGTGTTGGTACAAAGTCCTTAGACCCGAGATCACCATGGATTCCAACATGTGTAGTAGCCTACTTTGGGACTACCAAACGCTATTCCGTAACGGGTAATTATAAAGGTAGTTTTCGGGTTTGCTTGAAACATGGAGTGGGATGTGAGTGATCAAGATGAAATTTTCCCCTCCTTTGGAGAGATATCTCTCCCCTCGAGGTAATGGATTATGGAAATGCATGGCCATGCTAAGTTGATTGAGGAGTCAATCAACGACGATAATCCAATACGGCTCGAGTGAATGGTTAAGCTATTGAAGGGATGTCACACATCTTGCCTATAGCTTAACTGGTATCGTGAGGCAAAGGGATTTGTGTACACATTACAGGTTCAGAGCCGATATTATTCTTGTATACTATGGTGTCAATATGTGCCGCTAGGCGCCGTCGTGACGGCCTACTGAGTTGGACTCGAGCCGACGATCGGCTAAGTTAGACTATAGCCGAAACCGAGTATACCCGAACCTACTGTGGTCGCACGCTTTAAGGGGATAGAATAGATATTCGAGTTGGACTCGGATACGGTTCGATTGGATAGGGATCCGATCGGATAGAGTCTTATGATCTTACGACGTATGGGCGGCCGACTCTATGAGATTCGGATGGGATCCGATTTGAAATAGAGTCCCGATCGGCCACTAGTCCCGCCACCAACTCTATATAAAGGGCGAGGTGAAGAGCCGACACATCGCTTGATCGCTTTAAACCGAATCCGCAACAGAAGTCGCCGAGATCAAACTCCACGGAAACCCTTCCCACTTTCGAGCCAAACCCTAACCTTGCATCGCGTGCTAGCACACGGGTGTTCGGCGTTCTGTCCCCGGACGTGTGGATATCGGTAGAGGCGCTGCTACGTTGCGCGCTGTTGATCAGCTACGGATCGGCTGTGGTGGAATCGGCTGCGGTCGAGCGCATCGGAGCGAGGCGCGAGAACGCGGTCAGACGACTCAGTGAATCGGCTACATCCGCAAATCGGCTGATTGGAGAATCGGCCGTCCCCTGGAATCGGCTACACTGTTTCGGATCGGATAGCCCTGATTGGCTATTTCCGCTGCATACTCCAATCGGTAACGATCTATCGGCCCTTACTTGAAAGTGTTTCTGGTTTGCGTGGTTAAAAGTTTTTGTTTTCGGCTAGCGTAGCCTCTGCGTGACCCTTCATCTTTAAAGTTCTTCATTTGATTTATTTTATCAAATACCAATAGATCGCAACGTCGAATTTACAAAAGAAACTGAGCTCGACCTTAGGATCGAAAAAACACCCTCGGAGAAGAAAATGTTGAGACCGCTGGTCCTGAAGGCAATAATTTACAATAGATTCAATAATTTACAATAAATTCAAATGATAGCAATAATATTCAATGATTCAATTTAATTTACATCATTCATACATAAATTTAGCTAAGTGACATTTGTCCTCACGTACTTTCTCCACACAATTGTTCCTTCGTTATGATCGTTGCGTGAGTAAGGGGTGTCCTCATTTGATAGTAGGATACTCGGGTCAACCGCCACCGCGAACGGAGGTTGCCCATCAAACTGGTCGTAATCTTCGTCAGTTCTATCCTCGACTCCACGATTTTCCTTTTGCCTGGGAGAACCACGTGGTGCTTTGGCTCATCGGACCTTTTCCCCTACTTTGATTTGCTAGCCGTGTCCTTGACATAGAAAACTTGTCGTACATCATTGGCAAGGACGAAGGGTTCGTCTGAGTATCCAACCTTGCTCAGGTCGACCGTTGTCATTCCACTTGCATCAATGGTTACGCCTCCACCACTGAGCCTAACCCACTGGCACCGAAACAGAGGGACCTTCAGAGGTCCATAGTCCAGCTCCCATATGTCATCGATGCTGCCATAATATGTGTTAGTCGTACTGTCGTATCCCACGGCATCGATGCGGACAGCGCTGTTCTGATTCGTGCTCTTTAAGTCTTGGGCCCGTGTGTAAAATGTGTACCCATTGATTTCATATGCCTGGAATGTGGTGATCGAGCAAGATGGTCCCCTCGCCAAGAAGGCTAGTTGTTGATCAAGGCTTGCGTTGCCCATGAGACGTTGTGGTAGCCAAGCAGGGAATGCATCGATGTGATGGCGTGTAATCCAGGCATCCGTCTTACCGATGTTTTCGGAGCGAACAATCACCAAGTGCTCCTCGATGTAAGTAGCCACCAAGGAAGATTGTTGCAACACGGGCCAATGTGCTTTCCTGTACAAGTCATTATCTATGTTCATTGTTGCCTTCCTTCCAAGAGTTCCCTTCCCCCGTAGTCTACCTTCATGGCTTGATTTAGGCACCCCGATGGGACGAAGGTCTTTAATAAAGTCGACGCAAAAGTCAATCACCTCTTCTGTTCCATATTCCTTGGCGATGCTGGCCTTCGGACGCGAACGGTTACGGACATACTTCTTTAGAACGCCCATATACCTCTCGAAAGGGAACATGTTGTGTAGGAATATCGGACCGAGGATACGGATCTCTTTGACAAGGTGGCATAGGAGATGTGTCATGATATTGAAGAAGGAAGGCGAAAAGATTATCTCAAAGCTGACAAGACATTAGACCACATCATTTTGAAAGTCTTCTAGTCTGTCAGGATCGATGATCTTCTATGAAATTGCGTTCAGGAAAGCACATAGCTTTGTTATTGTTGCCCGGACATTACCAGGAAGGATACCCCGAATTATAACGGGAAGCAGCTGTGTCATCAGCACGTGGCAGTCATGGGACTTTAGATTTATGAACTTCTTATCCTTCGTGCTTATTATTCCCTTTATATTCGAGGAGTATCCAGACGATACCTTGATGCTCTCCAGGCATTCAAACATTTTTTTCTTCTCTGCCCTGCTCAGAGTGTAGCTGGCTGGACTTAGTTATTGGGCTCTTTCTCCTTTGGCTGCGGGTGAAGGCCGTCGCGTTGTTCCATATGTTTCAGATCGTTACATGCCTCAAGTGTATCTTTTGATTTTCCATACACACCTAGAAAGCCAAACAAGTTTACGCAAAGGTTCTTGGTGAAGTGCATCACGTTGATTGTGTGGCAGACGTCCAAGACTTCCCAGTAGGGCAACTCCCAAAAAATTGACTTCTTCTTCCACATCGCCGCGTGACCACCTTCACTTGCTATAGGTTGGTTGATGGGTCCCTCTCCAAATACTACTTTGAGGTCTTTCACCATGGCAAACACGGCCTTTCTGTTGCGATGCTTTGGCTTAGTACGATGGTCCGTCTTTTGATCAAAATGTTTGCCTCTTCTCCGGACAGGGTGGCTTGCAAGAAGAAAGCGACGATGGCCCATGTACACTACCTTCTTACAAGTGTTTCGTACGTACACTCGGTCTCATCCATACAATGGTGCAAGTGTTGTACCCCTTGTTTGACTGTCTGGATAGGTTGCCAAGTGCAGGCCAATCGTTGATGGTAACAAACAGCAACCCTCGTAGGTTAAACTACTTCTGTTTATCCTCATCCTACACGGGAACACCTTCTTTCTTCCACAACAGTTTTAGATCTTCGATGAGAGGTCTCAGGTACACATCAATGTCGTTACCAGGTTGCTTCGCTCCTTGAATAATAACCGACATCTGAATATACTTTCGCTTCATGCATAGCCAAGACGGGAGGTTGTAGATACACATCGTTACAGGCCAAGTGCTAGGCCCGCTGCTCATCTCTCAAAAAGGATTCATGTCGTCCGTGCTTAAGTCGAACCTTAGGTTTCTTGCATCCTCGTCGAAGTCTCTAAATGTTCTGTCGATGTTTCGCCACTGTGACCCATCGGCGGGATGTCTCAGCATGCCGTCTTGTAGGCGTTCTTCCGCATACCAGCACATCATCCTTGAATGCTCTTTGTTTCTAAATAGACGCTTCAGCCGTGGTATTATAGGAAAATACCACATCATCTTAGCAGGAACCCTTTTCTTCGAAGGCCGTCCATCAACTTCACCTAGATCATGTCGTCTGATCTTGTATCGAAGTGCTTTACAAACCGGACATGCTTCTAGGTTCTCGTAGTTCTCACCGCGGTAGAGGATACAATCGTTAGGACATGCGTGTATCTTCTGTACCTCCAATCCTAGAGGGCAGACTAAGTTCTTAGCCTCGTACGTTGATTCCGGCAATTCTTTTTCCTTTGGAAGAATGTTCGTCACAAGTTTTAGTAACTCGCCAAATGCCTTGTCACTGACACCATTTTGGCCTTCCATTGCAAGAATTTCAGCGTAGTATCCAACTTTTTGTGCCCCTGTTCACAGCCTGGGTACAAGGACCTTTTGTGGTCCGCCAACATAGTTCCAATTTCTGCACCTCCTTTACGCTTTCACAGTTCCCCTGTACGTCGTGCAACATCTGACCAAGGTCATCGACACCGTCGTTTTCTTCAGCATCCATGCCCGCCTCGCCTGCTGTATTCTCCACAAACCCATCGTATTGACCACAGTCCGGAATGCTATCGTCGTCTTCTTCATCTTCTTCCATTGCAACCCCCACCTCTTCGTGCGATGTCCAGAAATTGTAGTGAGGCATGAATCCCGATTGAAACAAGTGGGCATGAATAATTCTTTATGTAGAATACTCCTTCTCGTTTTTGCACTTTTTGCATGGACAACGTATGAAACCCTTCTGCTTATTGGCATCGGCTACACTCAAAAAATAATGCACGCCTTGAATAAACTCTCTTGACCGTCGATCCGCGTTGTACATCCATTGCCGATCCATCTACATGGAATGCACAAAAATCGTAAAAAAATTCCATGAAATTCAAACCATTTAAATATTATTACAATAATTATATATGTAACCAGACTTATATACTAATCCAACATACGTAATGTATTGTTTAAAAAAATAGAATTATTTTTAAAAGGTCTTTTAAAGTGGTAAACATAAAATTAATTAATAATTTTGCATCTATTTTAAAAGGTCCTTTGCAATCTGTTTTATAACTTTTTTGTCCAAAAGATTCTCTCTCATCAATTTTCATAAACATTTTTGAGATAAAATTGTACGGACTAAATTCCTACAAATGTAACGTGCTAAGCATACTTTTCTTCCTCTTTATTTCTTTAACTTTTTTCTCAACACAATATAATGTGCTTAACAAAATAATTAGTCCAAACAAATTTTCTCTCTCCTCATGTTTACAAGAAAATCTAGAGACGAAAATGTATAGAAAACAACCATAAAATACGAAGTGCTAAGCATAGATCATAACAGAAGAAGTTGCTAACCTTGTAGATAGCAAAGATTTGTGTATTATCACCAAAACAAAATCACAAAAAATTTTGGCAGCACCTCGCCTCTAACTAGAGAAAAATTTTGAAGACAAGTGTAGCTGGCTCGGGCTGGAGAAGGAAGAATGAGTATAAAAAGCAAGCCATCTTTAGTCCCGGTTGGTGTTACCAACCAACACTAAAGATCAAAATTATCTTTAGTGCTGGTTGGTAACTCTAACCGGGACAAAAAATAGCATCTTTTAGTCCTGGTTGGTGTTACCAACCGAGACTAAAGATGGTGTCAGAGGCTGTCAGAGCGTCGAGCATCTTTAGTCCCGGTTGATAAAACCAACCGGGACAAAAAATAACATCTTTAGTCCCGGTTGGTGTTACCAACCGGGACTAAAGATGCTCAGCACTCTGACAACCTCTGACAATATTTGAACCGGGACTAATGTTTCCAGAAATCCTAGACTTTTTAAATTGGGACTAGAAATTTTTTCCCGAGTATTATTCAAACCAGGACTATTGTGGATTTTGGCACTTCAATCAAAAATGGTTTCTCCAGTAGTGTCACGCTGGTATTCTACGTCTTTATCGATCGGTCACTGCAAAGTGGTAGTTATTATCCCTTCAATACATTCTGAACATGACGCAGGTTACATTAATGTTGTTTCACTTTTATATGGTGTATGCATAGCTCTGTTTTTGTTTCGTGAGCATTTTACAAATGTATTAATGTTGAAATAACCTGACTGTATAGTACTAAGAAGTAAATATAACTATGCGATCATATCTCTTCAGGTAAGAAACATGTAGGAAGATAGAACTCGGGAATAATAGATGGGAATTGATTATTTGCATTGAGGCTCTCAGCCGGTATATATAGAGTACAAGGTTTAAGGGATAAGCACAGGGGTTGTTATCCAACTCTATCTAATCCCTATCGGATATACTCTAACATTCCCCCACAGTCACAGTAGGAGCACTACAGACGATGAGACTGGAGAAGAAGCCGAAGGTAGAAACCGACGGACTGACAGTGGTAACGTCGGTGCGGTGTGGATGCTGCGACTGGAGAGAAAACCGGCGAGTAACTCATGCGGATGATAGCCCTTTGTGCCGATGTCGAGGCAGCTGAGCAGGAGTCATGGACATGGATACCGTGCATAGAATAGCCGAGGTCGAGGTAGCTGTCGAGGTTGCCGAAGATGACGGAGCCGCACATGAAGCCGCGGGCGCACGAGTATGCGTCGGGTGGGTGATGGCGCGTAAAGGAGGACGCCGAGGACGAAGACGGGGATGCACCGAGGCAGTCGAAGAGGAGGGTCGATGCCGAAGTCGATGCAGTCAAGCCGTCGGGCGAGACGTTCCCGGGTTTGCCAGGCCCGAAAAACGTTGTCGGGGACGAAGGCACGCACCGGTGTTGCCAATACCGGACGTGCGAGAAAGAGGGCACCATCATATCACCATTGTCGGAGGGACCAGCAGAGAAGGCCTCTAGGACGGTGGTAGGCGCAGAAGAACAGCGAGGAAGAAGATGTCGATGTAGCCTGCAGTTGTCGGGAGTAGATGAAGGGGTAGAACGAGACGACGACGCTGACGACGAGGCGGTGCTGGACAAAGTGAGAAGATAGACCTGGACGATCTGGTGCAAGGCCTGATGGTCCAGATCACACGGCGGCGAAGCTCGAAGAGGACGATGAAGATGCAACGTTGATGAAGACCACAGATGGCGCGCCACTGCTGCCCGAAGAGGCGATGCAGCGAGAACCGTCCAAGGCATGAGGCCGACGGGCGGTGGGCGACGCAATCCCAATCTCTGATCGGGTAAATAAAAAATACAGCAACAACAGTTCGTGTGGACAACCTCTGATGTGCGTAGCGGAAAAAAAGAAAAACAAAACTCCCTCATCCCCTTCTTGTAACGTCCCACCCTTCCCCGGGCTGGGCCTGCCTACATCTGGAAGCTCTCTGGGATCTCAAGACTGCCCTCACAGCCCAATATAAGTCTTTTCTGTGTACTTTGTCCTCACTCATGTGCACCCGTCAAGAACTTCCCGGTCGATCACCCATCCCCAAATTGCCTCAGGCCAAACACGCTTAACCTTAGAGTTCTTTGGAGATGAGCTTCCAAAAAAAGTTGTAACTTGTTGATATGAATATCCTATTAAACCCTAGGCCAGGATGTTACATTCATACCTCCTTAGAAGACCGACGTCCTTGTCGGTCAACCCCAGGCTAGGAACCTCGTGAAACTGACCCGCCACGCGCCCGTGAAACCGCGAGAGTCGGCTATGATACCACTTGTAACGTCCCACCCTTCCTCGGGTTGGGCCCGCATACATCTGGAAACTCTCTAGGATCTCAAGACTGCCCTCATAGTCCAACACAAGTCTTTTGTATGCACTTTGTCCTCACTCATGCGCACCCAGGAAGAACTTCCCGATCGGTCACCCATCCCCAATTGCCCCAGGCCAAGCACGCTTAACCTCAGAGTTCTTTGGAGATGAGTTTTCGGAAAAAAGTTACAACTTGTTGGTATGAGTATTCTATTAATCCTATTAAACCCTGGGCCAGGATGTTACACTTCTCCTCTATATCGTAGTCGACACATACCACCGTTCGCAAGCCACAGAAGAAAAGGAGATGAAGGGCCAGAGCGGGTGGACGGCGATGGAGTCCGACACGCGGGCCCAGGAGAAGCGGACGAAATCCTGTCGGCGGAGGAGGGAGAGACCGATGCGTGGCCGGCGACGGCGGAGAAGGCCCGTGCGCGCGCGAGCCCCGACCTGTGGTGACATCGGTCCGACGTGTGGAGAGACGCGCCGCCGACGAGGATGGAGGGCCCTGTGCAGAGGCTCCTGCTACCACCACGGCAGCATAGGTAAAGCGCGGGCACCACAGGAAGACTCTGGCTGCCACCACGACAGCATGGGTCGGGGTCATCGGCGATGGCGTCCATGACGGCGAGGTACGTCGATCTGCTACTGCTCGACTTTGGACAATGGCGGAGATGAAGCTTCGCCGACTGGAGAGAAAATAGTGATGGCGGATCAAACGGATCAGGCGCCTAAATAGGGGCGTTGCCCCCGGTGGAGAAGGACCTCTTCCCGGGGGCGTGGTGCGGAAGCGGCGGTGGCTAGATTAGGATAAAAACCTAGGACTCTGATAACTCGGGAATAATAGATGGGAATTGATTATTTGCATTGAGGCTCTCAGCCGGTATATATAGAGTACAAGGTTTAAGGGATAAGCATAAGGGTTGTTATCCAACTCTATCTAATCCCTATCGGATATACTCTAACAAAACACATGTGCATTAGAGACAACTGCATCGTGGCTAGAAATTAAATTACATCCTCTCTTGTTGAGATAGCACGTGTTTGAAAATGATCAGACAAAAGTATACACATAACATTTTTTTAAAAAAAATCTATTTGGCCCTCAAAAGTTTCTCATGAAGGCCATTCTCACCATGAATTAAAAACCAGTTGTTTTCATCCATAATTTTTAAAACTAAATAAATAACACATACCTACTACACACTATTTATCAGTTTTAAAAGTTAATGGTACAAAATATTCAGTTTTAAGTTTAAGTTTAATTTTTGTTAGGAAAGTTCAAGGCCAAAAATGAACTTTATCTTTCTAAAAATGTCCTCAAAGTATACATAACATATTATAACCATACTAAAACAAAATATTCTAGCACATGGTCCCTCCTGGAATTGTATATGAAAATACACAATACAATAAGATTAATTGAGGATTTTATACCAAGTATTATAATATTGATGACCTTGGAATATGGTTTAGGGTATTATTTGTTTAGTTTTGAAAGGTGAGGGCGAAAAACTACCCTTTCTTAAGTTCATAGTGAAAAATTAACTTCTAGAACAGATTATTCACCGGATTAACTATTCTAGTCAAACATGGATTTTACCCAGATGCCTATGGGCTGGCGCAAATTGAGATCTATAGGCCAATTAAAACGGGTCTTAGGGACGAAGACTATGATTAGCTGAGTGTATTAAGGGTATCGTGGTGCCTGGTCTCTTCTGGGACTGTGAGCATCAAATCTCAGACATCTTAGCAGCTAAGTAGACATCCTAACAACCGATTTGATAGTGCACAGTTTGGTTTGTTTGAACAAGAGCACAAACCCATCTGTCTAAGTAAACTCGTTTTGCACAAGGACTCGATGAAAAAAAAACAATTTTTCTAGCTTTCATGGGAGCAACACATGGCTTTAAGGCTAGACAAAAGAAAGTCTTTTGGGTGATGACTAATAATAACCTGCAAGTGAAGCTACAAGCTGTCTACTACAATGATTTGTCTGCTGCTGGGACAGAGACTCTGGAATAGTGCCTTTTTGACTGTGATTGTACCAGGGCTTGTCATTTTCACCTCTAATAGAAGCAAATCAAAGTGGAATTATTCTTCATCCTTACAAAAAGTTGGAGATGATCTTGTCTCTTCTTCTTCTCCTTTATCCCAAGGAAACAGTATAAGTTTGGTGTGCAATTGCAGATCTCCATATACTTCATTTATAAAGGAAAGTGGAATAACAATGTGTTTCAGGAGTAGGGTTGGTTTTACTCCTTTAGTTATAATTGTGGAAGAAATAAAGGGATTTTTAAAAATAATACTCATTTCTTTTTTTTTCTAGGTTCACTCGTGTATTTTCGTTGTGATGAATTCACTATAGAAACAATTTGTTTCACCCTTTACGGCTTGCTATGGCATCCCGGAAGAATTTGTTGCATTGTATCACTTCTAGCTAAGATAGATGTAACTCCTACTATTCAATTATTCCAACAGTTTTTTTCGCACAAATAAATCATCCTATTACAAAATCTGGTGTTCAAGCCAATGATATAGAAAACCTGCCCCTTCCAAAATCGAATTACTAAAAAAACTTGTAGGATCGAATAAGACCAAACAAACATACCAGATGGGGATGAATGATAGAGAAAGTCAAAACAAAAAACTTTTAACGGAAATAAAAGATTACATTTCTCCAATGAAATCAATCTAGAAAAAGAAATCAAACCGTAGCGGTTGAAGTCGCTGCCGATCACACAGCTGTATACTGGCCGGTCAGATCGCCCCTTATGGCCGGTCAAACCGCCGCCACAACTCCGCTGGGACTGCGCCGCAACCCACCGCCGACCGCCGCACACCACGGGCCAGCCGTCGGACCCGTAAAACACCTAGATGAACTTCCAAAGAAGTAGATCAAACTATTTCGACTTTATTGCATCTAGGAGTGTTTACAAAGTGCAACAACAGCACTACTAACCAAAATCTCGAACTAAACTCGAAACCCTAACTTTCTCTATTGCAAATCAATATCAAGGAGGCACACCCTCCCTCTCTATTTATAGATGAAGTAAGCCACTAATTCTACACGAATTAGGACTACTAATCAACATAGGAAACCCTCTCTTGCAAGCTACAAACTCATCTCTTTCCTTATCTCAATCAATCTTCCCGAATTCGGACTCCTTTTCAAATTAGACTCCTCTTTCCTACGCACACGATTCGTCTCATATACCATATGGATTCTCCATCTCCCACGTGCATTATCCTCTAGCCTTTTAGTATGCCGCGTGATCTTTTGATCTCTGGACGTCCACTTCTCCCAAGTCGACTTCGATCCATCACCGGCAATACTATCCCGAGGCCTCAAGCGATACCTACACATATACGACAAAAAACCATATTTCAAGCATAAGTTTGTCCAAACTTGACTCACATTAGCATAACAACAGTAACCATACACATAGGAACCATCTAGAAGTCAAATTCACAAAGAAACAATCCGAAACCGAAAAGATAAATCGAATCCAAAACTGAGTCGAAGTCGGCCGCTGCACCATGCACATACCTCCCGCCGACCGATCAAGCCCCGGCCGCTCCGATCGGACGCACCACCGGCCCGACCGTCGTAAAAACGTGCACAACTTTACAAATCCAACCATCATCACCTAAACCAATATTTTACATATTAAATATCATAAATCATCACCAATATTTCATCACACATTTGATTCTTGTCAGACTGGACTCCTACATAACACAATAATTTTATAGGATTTAGTTTAATTTTTTCATAAAATAATCTCATAAAATTCCTCCATTTTTCGAAGGTGTTTGTAACCCTAAAATTCCCGACAGATTTGCTTAAAAAGAATTCCTATTTTAATTCCGCATGCTAACGTGAAAAGACCCTTATCATACAGGCCAATAAAAATCCATCTGCGTATGTATGCCTGCCTCGCTGTCCATTCCGTTCTACCGAACACGAAATTCCACGTCACAGCCTGACTCACACTCTCCCGCCTCTACTACTTAATCTTGATTTAACCACTCCAATCCCACACTTTTCCCTCTAAGAATGTGTTCAATACTAACGTGGGTTCAATTTCTACTCGTCGTTTGTTGAACGCGTGGTTCGAACGGTTAAATGGTGTGTTATTTTTTAAACAAAACTTATAGAAAAATTACTTTGAAAATAATATCATCATATTTTTTTAAGTTTGAATAGTTAATATTTAATTAATTATGGATTAATAAGACATCTTGCTTTACCTATTATTCTCCGGAACACACCTAAACCGTTGCTTTAATCCCACTGTTTAGCACTAAACACCAAACAAAACCGAGAAAAAACCAAGCAGAAAATGGCCGCACCAACACCAAAGCCACCACCAACTCCTCCAGCTACAGCCGCTGCACCAGCTGCTCTGCTGCTACTACTACTTCTACTTCTGCTGCTGCTGCTGCTGCTGCTGCTGTTCTCTCTCACCATTTGCGTTTTCTTTGGGGGAGACACAAGAAAGCGCAACAAGCAAGCGCAGCGGGCACACGGATACTTTCCACTCCACGCATACCATACCACCACTTACCTACCGCTCCCCACATCTCTCTCTCTCTCCTCCTCTTCTTTTGCCCT
The DNA here is from genome assembly GCA_019925245.2 of Oryza australiensis. NCBI lineage: Eukaryota > Viridiplantae > Streptophyta > Magnoliopsida > Poales > Poaceae > Oryza > Oryza australiensis. The sequence continues at coordinate 2,456,913 of JAIFGZ020000016.1, read as the reverse complement.
CTTCCCCACCTCCCAAATCTGAAGGAATCCGCCATTCCTTCTCGAGCTTGCTGTTCCAGGGATTGGCCGGCGGCCGGTGTGCGTGTGTCTGTCTGGAGTTCTTTCTTTGGTTGGAGGAGGTGATGTTTTGTGTAGCTTCGGGTGTGGTCGATCCGGGCTGTTGTTTTTCTTGGTGGGTAGCCTGCTATTGGTGCTGAGGAGGTGGAGGAGGAGATCTGGAGATCTCTCAGGTGGTGGCTGCTTCTGCCTCTGTTCTTGATTGTGATTGCTGCTACAATGTGCCTACCTTTGTTGTTGTTTCTTGGTCTGGATCTCGGGGTGACCGTCCTGCTCTTCTTGCATTTTATTTGTAAATTTTCCGGATTATTATTCTTGGGTGAATGCTTCTCTTCGGCTGAAAAGATCCAGGACGGGAGTTCTTGGGGGATGGATGATTGATGATTCTTGATAAACGAACCATCTTTCTTTTGTCTTTTGGTTGCAAGAAATCGAGCTAGAAAAGAGAGAGAGAGAGAGAGAGAGAGAGAAACAAAGTAACTATCTTTTTTCTTGCCAACTGTGGGAAGATGTAAAGTCTTGCCAACCATGGTAGCTAGCTAGCAGCGGCTGCTTGGTTCGTACTCCACTTTGTACTTGCTCGCTGAGGATTGCTTCACGTGTAAAACGCCCTCAAGGCCACGATCCTTCCTCCAGGTCCAGGGCGGCGAACAAACACAGTGAAAAAAAATTAATGTGCTAGCTGTTGATCCTTGCGAATGTCGGTACAGGGCTCGTACCGTGATCGGCATTGCGGGAATTTAATCCCCTGTACAGCCTTGGAGCAGAGGAGCAGTAACTTCTTGCCTTTGCTTCCCTTCCAGCCCAAGATAGTGTACTCGTATGTCTTAATTGGCGTTCTGTAGTTGATGAATCCGGCATTATTATACGCTTGTACCGCCAATGTAGATGCTTGCATTTGTTTTTCACTGTGAAAAGAGCTGTAAGGGCATTAGTATTTACTGCATTGTGTGGTATTTGCAGCTGAGTAGATGGGCAGCTAACGTGGTCATCTGAATTTGTTTGTCTGTAGGAGCAAAGCATTGACATTCCTCTATGGAGGCTCCTTCGTCGTCCCCGTCATCGCCAAGTCTGAAAGATCATCTCTCTTCGCCAACTGGCCCCTTGCATCTCAAAGTATGGGAGGTCATATGCATTGTCTTGGGGGCTTTCATGGTGGTCATCTTCTTCATAACCGTGTGGCTCACGATCCGGAGTAAGAAGAGGGTTAGACGGGCTTCAGCAAATATCCCAATCACCCAAATCCCTGCTATTTCAAAGGAAATCAAGGAAGTGAGGGTGGAGCAAGTCCCAACAAGCGATTTTGCGGCACATGATGGAGTCCTGATGACGATCCAAGACAAGTCTAGTGAGAAGGAGTCAGACAAGGTCATGGTCCATTTGGGTGTAAGCAAATCGAAGCGTGGCGATGAGAGCCACTCAGGATCATTCCGTTACATGGACAAGGATTTAGGATTCCAGTCAGCTGATGAAGGAGGCTCAGGAACATTTCGGCATAATTCAGCTCATGCAATAACTGCTCCTTCACCTTTGGTTGGCCTGCCAGAGTTCTCTTACCTAGGCTGGGGCCATTGGTTTACTTTGAGGGATTTGGAAGTTGCTACTAGCCGTTTTTCAAAGGATAATATTCTTGGTGAGGGTGGATATGGTGTAGTTTATCGTGGCCAACTGATCAATGGCACTCCTGTTGCTGTTAAGAAGCTTCTCAATAACCTGTAAGTTTTGCCCTGTTTATCAGAGTTTGATCTTTTTGTTTGTTCTCGTTGTCTCTTGTCTCCAATACCACAAATCAGACAGCTTTAAGTTTTTCCAATCGATGTTCTGTAAACTTGCAGAGGACAGGCTGAGAAGGAATTCAGAGTTGAAGTTGAGGCTATTGGTCATGTTCGCCACAAGAACTTGGTCCGGCTTCTGGGTTACTGTGTGGAGGGTACTCAAAGGTATTGATATTTCTCTTGTATCTATTCGCAATGTTCATATTTCCAAGCTACATGTCCATGCTCTTGAGATCTCTAGGTTCATTTGACTGCAATATTTGTATGTAATTCTAAGACATCATTGTTAACTTTGTGTGCTTTTTTCAGAATGCTTGTCTACGAGTATGTCAACAATGGAAACCTAGAGCAATGGCTTCATGGAGCTATGAGTCACCGTGGTTCCCTTACATGGGAGGCCCGTGTAAAGATTCTTCTTGGGACAGCTAAAGCGTAAGTTCTTCCTGGAGATGTTGTTTCTTTTTGCTACTACACCATTTGTTTGTTATATTGTCAGTCCACCTTAGGACAATGTAATCTTCTGTTCCTATCATTTTCCAAATTGCATTACCTTTTTTTTCTGGAGCTATTTCTGTTATTTTACTTGCATCATAACATGACATCCCTCTTTATTGGAGTATAACTGAGCTGAAGCTACATAAATTCCTAATACAACACTGAACTGGTTTGTTGTTGAACCTTGTTCACTTTCCCTTCTCCCTATTTTTTCATGCGTGAATTGAACTAAATCGAAGAATTATCACTGCCTATCTGCAGGCTTGCTTACTTGCATGAGGCAATTGAGCCCAAAGTGGTGCACCGTGATATCAAATCCAGCAATATATTGATTGATGATGATTTTGATGCAAAAGTATCAGACTTTGGTTTAGCTAAACTTCTTGGTGCTGGCAAGAGTCATGTTACTACTAGGGTTATGGGAACCTTTGGGTATGCTGTGTTAATTGTGAACAAGATTTCCATGGTTAACGGAATGTTAGATTGCTAGTACTAGTTAATGATGCTTTGCATTGGACTCATTGCAGCTACGTGGCACCAGAGTATGCAAACACCGGACTCTTGAATGAAAAGAGTGACATTTACAGCTTTGGAGTAGTACTTCTAGAGGCAATTACAGGGAGGGATCCTGTTGACTATGGTCGTCCAGCGAATGAGGTATTGATAAATTGGTTAAAATCATTTGTTCTGATAACATCCATGTGCATTCTCCTTTGATACCTGTGTATGGTATCAAATTGCAAAGTTAGGATGGGAACAGTAGGGTGCTGCTTCTCACCAAATTGAGTCTCTTAACTCCAAGTTTAATTTTATTTTTATTATGATCTAGAATGCTTAATGTTGACTATAAGTTGTTCTATACATGTGGATATTTTCTCCTATTTCATAACAGGACATAATGTTATGCCATTGGCTTAGACACTTGTGATGTTCGCTAGACTCGGAATTGTTTCCTTTATCTGTGGCTGTAGGCTATCTAGACTAAACTGGCTTGATAATGACACTGAAATTCTGCTTAAATGTGATGCACGGCATTAGTCATATAAGCATGCTGCAGATATCTGTGCCCTTCCAGAGATTTTATTATTCTATTTTACTTAAGCTGACCAGGTAGTTTTTCTTTTAAAAAAAACATGGCACGAGCTCTACCAATTCACTTCAGAAGGGATAAATAGAACTACATCGCTCTACAACACTTGAAGGAAATATCAGACAATAATCAATAGTCTAACTGAAGCAACATTGTTGAAATTTGTGGTGAAATTTGTTTTTCAACACTTCGAGTGAACATTATCCAACCATAGATTGTTGACACTACTGTTGTTCCTGCCCTTCATGCGTCCGGATATATTGGACTGGCCTGGAAGCTACGGCATTGATGTTACATAAATTGCCATCTGAACATCTTCAGAGCTGTCTAGCTATGAAGTGTAACAATTTAACCTAGCTGTCCTTGAGTTGGAAAAGCTGCTAGCAATGCTGTAAATTGTTGGGCCAGCCTGTCAAATCATTATCCAAGAGAACACATGTGGCAACTTAGTACCATCCAAGACCTAATGCAGCTTATAACAACTATGCTGCTGCATATTTAATATTTCAGAGTTCATTGCAAAAATAGCATAACCTGGCCATTGCAGAATAAAGTATCATCTACAATATTTGATTTTACGACACAGTGCTAATTGCTGTTTGTCTCCTGTTAACAGTTCCTTTAAGAAAAGGAAAGAAACATTCTTTCTGCTTTTCTGATTGGACATTTTGATTTGTGCCACATGCAGGTAAATCTTGTTGACTGGCTAAAAATGATGGTTGCTAGCAGGCGATCAGAGGAGGTGGTGGATCCTTCCATAGAGACCCGGCCTTCGACAAGAGCTCTCAAGCGTGCGCTTTTAACAGCTCTGAGATGTGTGGATCCAGATTCAGAAAAGAGACCAAAGATGGGTCAAGTTGTGAGGATGCTGGAATCGGATGACCCAATTCCTCGTGGGGTATGTATTACTCTATTACTGGAAATAAGGACTTTATCCTTGTTTTCTTAATGCAAGTTTTACTTCAGTTTTTTCTTTACTTCCATTTGAAACATTTCACCTGATTATGTGGCAGTCTTGAATTAACTTTGTTCTTAGCATTGTACTCAAAATGTTAGCTGGCCCTTGATTCATGTCATACTGAAAGTGGATAAATTGTATGGAAGCAGGATAGAAGATCTAAGCACAACCGTGGAGGGAGCACCGAAATGGATTCCCAAAGGGACAACAACTCCGACACGGACAAGAGTGACAATCCAGATTCCAAACCGAGCAGGAGCAGAGCCTCATCTTCCAAATGAGAACATCCAGCACTCCTCTCCTATCATATTCCTTTGGTCCATAACGGACCGTCCTCCATCTGTTTCTGCTGACGAATTGGTAACTGCAATTACTGAAGCTTGAATACAAAAGAGCTCGAAGACACATTGGTTTTCATTCCTTTTTTTTTCTTCTTTTTCGTGGCTGTAACGGTTTATGATTTATTTGTAGAGAAGGTGTTGGTTTTTCTACTTATGAATTTATATATATACATATATACTTAACGGTGGTCTTGACAATTTGTTGTTGTAAGTTTTTAACAGTGTGTACAGTTGTAGCATTATGAATACTGGTCGAACCCGAATATTTGTGAATGATAAATGTTCCAATTGGTAGCCTATGCTCGTTCTGAAATACCCCAGATGCTGGCATTTTCAGTTAAGAAAAGAAAGGTACTTGACAGGTTCCAGTGCGATACTGACACAATTCCCTGTATTGGGAAAATGGGCAAAATACTCCGAGGAGTGTTCTGTTCAGAACGCCAGATCTCAAGTTCATTAGCAGATCTGAACCCAGCTGAACTGAGTGGAACAGAATTCTGGATAGTGGTTACACACCTTGAACTCGAAGGCTTGAACGAAATGTATATCCAGGAGGACAAAACAATGTACTGCTGGCCTGCTTGGGGAATACACCAAGTATTGGTCTCAGGGAAACTGGTAGTTAGGGACTTCCATCTTCTTTCAATGATTTTACTAGAAGTGAAGCTTACACTCAACAACCTGCAATGGCTTCTTGTTAACCTTCCAAGGTGTGACCTGGAAATACTCTTGTTGGAAGAGGAAATCAGGAAATCCTCTTGTTGGAAGAGGAAGGAGTAGAAGTATAACCTCATTACACACAAAGTGCAGTGTGCCAATGTCTTACGCAGTGACAGAGCTAGAAACACATGGATATAAAAGTTTTGCTCATAAATATTTTTCATTGCTTAGTTCGTTTTTTCACGGCTTATCGGCCGTAGATCAAATGATGAGAGGAGAATTATTAATGTGCCCCTGGTATGCAGAACAACAAAACTTATGTCTGAACTTATCTGTTAAAGTTTGTATCAAATATGTGTACAAAGTCGGTTACAATTTATTATAGTTTAGGACTTGGAGTTGTATTAGGTGTTAGAAATAGAGTAAGAGCCGAACTCTATCCTAGGCTCTCTTAAATAGAGGGGCGGACCTATTGTAACCGCATAGTGATTTAGCATAGGCGAGAGGGAACGGTTGCCGACGACATCCGACCATAAGTCGTTGTAACTATGGTACGCTGTAATCTGTTGGATCGAGGAGGAGCGTCCGTAATCAGTGCCTCGAGATGTAGGCTTCGGCTGAACCTCGTTAATAAATATCGTGCCTTGGTGTCGTCATTGTGTTTAGATCTCCTATGGCGTTTCTTTCGTGTTTGGTTACCGATATGATTTTGTGACCGGTTTTATACCAAGTGGTATTAGAGCCTGTGGGAGGTCCATGGATAGAGGCGCGATATGGTGCCCCACAACGCGCCGCTCACGTTTTATGTCCAGGAAGGGACATGTGCGCAAGGTGGACCATGGCGACGATCAACGGAATTTGATCGGTGGATCGAACACTTTAGGCGGCGGTCTGAACCATTCAATGGCAGCTTTCAACGGGGAGACGACCAGATATGGTGCTCGGGTTGATGGCGGTGGAAGTGATTGGCGATCCAATCAGTGGGTCAGACACTTCAGGCAGGTGGCTCGGACTTTTCGGTAAGCTACTCTCAACAGGGAGACGTGCGGCTGCACGCTCGGGTTGATTGAAGCTGGAGGCAATCGACATTCTCGGTCAGTGGATCGAACACTCTGGACAGGGTGGCCCGAGCCTTTTGATGAGCTGCGTTTGACGAAGAGACGGCTAGACATAGTGCTTGGGTTGTTCTGTGGCTGGGAAGACGGCATGTGACTTGTCCGCTTTGGCTCGCGACTAGATTGTTGGCGTTCAATCGAAAGTTAGAGCGGGTGGTTTCTAGAGGCTGCTTTGGAGGTGCTGTCGACAGGGTACTGTACGGTGGATTTCTACTTAGCAGCATACATGCGATAGGTGGCAGAAGAGAGACAGTTAGATTATCATAGGGTCGGCACAAATTGGCGGCGGAAGTTGTTGACGATGTCGGTGGTCGTGCTGTGTGCTTGCTCTGGAGCCAGGATGTCGCTGGGGATACATGAAGCTTGGAAGTAATGGTCGCGGCGGTGTGCATGATTTCACGTGGAGGCTGGCCAGCGGCGAAGGCAGAAACACAGCTAGTGGAGTAGCCGACCCGATTTGGGATCATGCAGGATAGAAGTGATCGAGGAGCAGACCATGTCGGGCATGGAAGGGGATTGAACGAGGACAAGGATTCATTCTGGAATCAGACTCGAGTTTTTCCCAAATAAAAGCAGTAAGAGGATTCCACGTGATTGCAATCAAACGCAACCAAGCAAATCACAAATCAAGGGAGAGAGTTGAACTTGATTTTCTCGAGTGTGATGGATTTGTTGGCGACAAGCTCAAGCGGTGGTGCAGAGCGACGGTGTAGGTGGCGGAGAGGCTTTGCGTGGCCGGCTCCAGGAGGAGATGGCGGTTTTCCAGTGGCGGGCGACGTCTGCTCCAGCGTCGGGAGATGACCCATGGGGATCAGCATCCTTGACCGGTGGGAAGACCACGGCGGCGGTAGCCCTCATCGGCGAAGTCCCAAGGAGAGGTGACGCTTCGGGAGATCCCGTGGATGGCAGTGCTTTCCAAGCGGGCGACAGCGTCAAGGCGACCGACGTCGGTGGCGGCGGTTTCCACAGGGGTGTGAAGGTGGTGAGGTACGGCGGCTCTTGTGCTCGTGGCCGGCAGGGAGCGATGGCAGCACAACTGTGGTAGCTGGGCGGCGACGGGCTCAGGGCCGATGGGGATTGGGCAGAAGGATAGAGGAAGGAAAAAGGGGATCGAATTCTCCTGGATCATGTTGACTGTTTTTTTAGGAAAAAAAGGGTTGGTTTGTCCGGCTGGTTTAGTCGATGGGTCAATTAAACTAGTGCATATCTGATTTGACCGAGGCGACAATAAGTTGAATTAGATTATTGTCGACGGTGGCAACGATGTTTTCTAAGTTTGATTTGGTAAAGTTCGATGGCACTGGTAATTTCATTGTTTGGCAAACAAGGCTGAAGGATCTGTTGGCTCAGTAGGGAATATCCAAGGCACTTGGGGAGATTTCGGACAAGATGGATGTTGACAAGTGGGAGGTAATGAAGGCACAGGCAACTGTGACAATACAGTTGAATCTCTCAGATTCTGTCATGTACCAGGTCATAGAGGAAAATTTACCAAAGAAAATTTGGAACAAGTTGACAAGTTTGTACATGTCTAAGTCGCTGACTAGTAAGTTGTATATCAAACAATAGTTGTATGGTTTGCAGATGCAAGATGAGTCAGATCTTAGGAAGCACATGTCTTCAATGAGTTGGTCATAGACCTAAGCAAGTTAGATGTGAAACTGGATGATGAAGATAAGGCCATAATTCTTTTGAGCTTGCTTCCACCATCTACGAACATGTGGTGACTACCCTGACGTATGACAAGGATACTGTCAAGACTGGGGAGATAGTTTTGGCGTTGCTTGCACGAGATTTGAGAAGATCAAAGAAAACTGAGGCAACAGAGGTTTCTCAGGCTGAGAGTTTGCTGATCAAGGCAAGGCATGACAATGAGTCGAGGATGTCGAAGAGCAACGAGAAGAGGGTACGTTGCTATAAGTGTCACGGCTTTGGGCATATAAGGAGGAACTGTCCGTTACTGAAGAAAAGGAAAGGTGCAATTACAAGTTTAGCAATTCATGGTGATGACTCAGACAACAGCAATCATGAGATTCTCATAGTGTCTAACGAGAAGTCTGGTGAAGCATGGATGTTGGACTCGGCTAGTTCCTATCATGTGACATCAAAGCGGGAGTGGTTCTTTTCATATAAATCTGGTGAGTTTGATGTCGTTTACTTGGGCGATGACATGAGTTACCATGTAGTTGAAGTGGGCGATGTCAAGTTCAAGATGTATGATGAAAATGATGTGCTACTTTCGGTTGTGAGACATGTGCTAGGACTAAGGAGGAGTCTGATTTTGCTTGGGAGCCTACATGAGCCAAGGTGGTTGTATTAGGTGGATTCTGTTAGAATGATGATGAATATCTGTTGATAAGAAATTTCTCTCACGCGCTGGCCTGGGAGATCTGCTTAACTCTAGTGCAGGTCCTTCTCGGTTGCCTGTGCTGTGCAGGGCATGCCAGTTGATTTGATCTGTTAATCAACAAGAAAAACAAGAGAATATGCGTTAAGTGTTAGGTTATATCCCCACGGGATCGGCTGAGGGAATCCATAAACATATATATGCTATTCTAAACTATATTTAAGCCAAGTGACTGGAATGGATTGGCTATACCGAGACAGCATCAGCCGCTTAATCCAAATACAGTAAAGAATAATAAATATATGAATTGATAACCTAGCCGATACTGGAAAGCTAACAATGAATTGGCTAGTACTCCGATGAATCTTATAAAAAGATATCATTCTTGAAACAGATGCATAGCCTGGAAATCGGCCGTCGGCTGTGGATGGTGGGCCGATTTCGGCTGGCAACGTCCGACAAGAATGCGATCTTAACATAAGAGGCAGTCCTAATATAAATCTAATAATAAATATATTAAAAGAAACATATCAGGGCAAATAAGGCCGGCTGAAACCCCGACGCTGTCTCTAAATAATATAAATCTTAACTGAATAGATCATTGATAGTTCTAAAAATGACTTAATAGTTCGAATCCGATGCAGCATTAAGTACAGAAAGAAAAACCTGATCTGTTGTAGCCAATTTATATCTCTCGAGACGGTGGATATCGCATATAAACCAGCCAACCTTTAGATATAGCCCTATCGGCTATAAGTTCTTGGTAGAACTGGCCAATGGCAGGATAGATCTAAACATTGATCTAATTTATATGCGCTATATGATAAATAGCGCAGCATAAACTCTTTGATTCTAATGTGTCATTACGATGGAAGCACTAGAAACAACAGATCATACCACTAATGACAAGCATTTAACTAGATCTGGGGATCGAAACGATGCAGCCCGTAGCCAAACAAAGTGTTCGTCTGAAGAAAAGGATTGCGATGCGCTAAAGGTTTGATTGATTGTGATTGTATTGAATGTCTAATTACAGGGGGTCTCGGGTCCTAATTATACCCAAGATACAATTATCTGTATAAACCCTGGACTCTATCTAAACTACTATTCAAAACACAACATTATCCTGAGCAGGACCCACGTCGTGTTACGACTAACAGTTTAAACAAACCCCTAAATTATAGATACAATTGCCGTTACAGGACTCTATCCATAAGTGGCAATATCGTTTAACACGCAATTAACAACCGAATCTTCTATTTATCCTCAAACTGCTGCATCAGAAACGGTTTCATCTCTTCCGGACCTGGAATCGGCTATCGGCTGCCCCTGTCCGATCCAACCTTAGCCGATTGGCCTCGCAGCCGATCACTCCTCAGTCGATGCGACCCCTGTCTCCAGCCGATCCGATTCTGCTTCGCCTTTTGCAGACTTGGGGATTCGATTACCAATTTTCAGTGTTAACACATGCCCTCAAGTCCGTGATACGAAGTGTTATAGATTTGCTTGCCTGTCCAAACTCCAGCTCTTTTCTTGACCTAGACCGCTTCGGCTTCTCCCCAAATGCCCTTTAAATATCCAATCTCCTCGGTCGAGACGCTTACGCCTTCAAAGCGCACTCAGCCTCATTTGCACGCAAGCTTCTTGCCTTCTCTATCCTCTCCGACGATCCCACCGGAGTTCGTCAAACCCCGTCGCGCTCCACGGACCAGACGCTTCTTTGCCCTCAATCATTCTGATGGCCTCCACCGTCGCCGCATCGAGCACCTCCATCGCGCCAGCCGCCGCCACACCAGCCGTAGCCGCTGCGCCAACCACTGCTGCTGTTCCGGCCGCCGTCATGGCCGAGTTCCCTGAGGTACTCCCTTCTGATCCATAACTTTCTTTTCGAATCTGCTCCTTTAAACACATTACATCAATATTACGTTCAGCCATTTTTGAGTAGCGCTTTCCTTCATTTTTATCAATTAGTACTTTTTCCTTCCTCGAACCGTAATGCAACCGTTCTTGATTAGCACCCCTCTTTCCTTTTTCTGAACTGTAGCACCTGTCACGTCAAGTGCTTATCCCCAATCTGACACAAGCGTTGTTAGTGATATGCCCTCGAGGCAACATGGAGATATTGGATATCATGGTCAATGTTTATGTATATATATATGAATAAAGTGTTATTCAGTTTCATGAAATAGACATCTTGTATTGATCAATAAGTACGTGACTTATTTATGAGACTTTATGAATCTATTTCTAAACGATCCCTGATCATATGTCATATTGTTGAAACAAATATTAATTCCATCTCCAAAAATAACCAAGAGAACTTTTAGTTTTTTATTTTTAAACCTTTTTTACATACTTTTCTCTCAATTATTATGGGTATGTTTTTGTCATCAAGACTGTTTCTAAGGATTCGATACCTTTTTTTATCTCATCGCGAATACGTCCTTGTCGTCAAGACTGTTTCCAAGGATTCAGTATTCATTTCTTTCTCTCATATAAATAAACATTTATATACTCTTGCGACGATTGGAACAAAAAGATAAATATGAGAAATAACTATTAGTGATATGCCCTAGAGACAACATAAAGATGTTGGATATCATGGTCATTGTTTATGCATTTATGAATAAAGTATTATTCGGTTCCATGAAATAGACATCTTGTATTGATCAATAAGTATGTGACTTATTTATGAGACTCTTTATGCATGAATCTATTTCTAAATGATCCCTGATCACATGATATTATTGGAACAAATATGATTCGAAGATCGGCATGTCTATTGATTGATGATCATGTCTCATAGATCATGGTATGGAGATACCAAATCAATAAACATGGACACATGTGTTAGAGAACACATTGTTGGATAGACCCACCATGAGACACTACAGGAATTAATGTGCCATTAGTTGGTCTCAGGTAGTGTTGGTACAAAGTCCTTAGACCTGAGATCATCATGGATTTCAACATGTGTAGTAGCCTACTTTGGGACTACCAAACGCTATTCCGTAACTGGGTAGTTATAAAAGTAGTCTTCGGGTTTGCTATGAAACATGGAGTGGGATGTGAGTGATCAAGATGGAATTTGCCCCTCCTTTGGAGAGATATCTCTCGGGCCCTCGAGGTAATGGATTATGGAAATGCATGGCCATGTTAAGTTGATTGAGGAGTCAATCAACGGACAGGATAATCCAATACGGTTCGAGTGAATGGTTAAGCTATTGAAGGGATGGCACACATCTTGCCTATAACTTAATTGGTATCATGAGGCAAAGGGATTTGTGTACACATTACAGATTCAGAGCCGATATTATATTCTTGTATACTATGGTGTTAATATGTGCTAGGCGCCACTATTGACAGTGTCGGCTGAGTTGGACTCAAGCCGACGATCGGCTAAGTTGGACTATAGCCGAAACCGAGTATACCTGAACCTATAGGGTCGCACGCTTAAGGGATAAGAACAAGCATTCGAGTTGGACTCGGATACGGCTCGATCAGATAGGGATCCGATCGGATAGAGTCCTATGGTCTTACGACGTATGGGCGGCCGACTCTATGAGATTCGGATGGGATCCGATTTGAAATAGAGTCCTGATCGGCCACTAATCCCAGTCGGCCAACTCTATATAAAGGGGTGAGGGGTGGAGAGCTGAGGTACGTCAATTGAATTGCATTGCGCCGAAATCAATCTGATCACACGCGGCTTTAGAAGTCGGCGAGATCAATCTCCACGAAAACCCTCCCCACTTTCGAGCCAAAACCCTAGCCTTGCATCGCGTGCTAGCACATGGGTGTTCGTCGTTCTGTCCCCGGACGTGTGGATACCGGTACAGGCGCTGCTACGTTGCGCGCTGTTGATTGGCTACGAATCGGCTGTGGTGGAATTGGCTGCTATCGAGCGCATTGGAGCGAGGCGCGAGAACTCGGATTGGCTGCGACATCGGCGAATCGGCTGATTAGTGAATCGGTTGTCCCCAGGAATCGGCTGTCGGCTTGCGGGAATCGGCTGTCATCGGCCAGCACAGTTCCATATCGGATAGTCCTGATTGGCTATTTCCACTGCATACTCCAATCGGTAACGATCTATCGGCCCTTACTTGCAAGTGTTCCTGGTTTGCGCAGTAGAAAAGTTTTGTTTTCGGCTAGCGTAGCCTCCGCGTAAACCTTTAGTGGTATCAGAGCTAATCTTGCTTAGTTCGGGTTTTAGATTGGATCTAGAACAAGTTTTGCGCACGGGTTGATTAGATCAATCGGTTTTACGAGATCTGTTGAGAAGAGTTGATGGTAATTGTGTTCCTTGATAGTTTATCGGAACGGTGTAATGTGATTACGTCGAAGCAGTTTCCATAGAACTCGGTTTGAGTTGGGTTCGAGATAGCGTTCCTTGATAGTGTATCGGAACGGTATAATGTGATTATACCGAAGCTATCTCGTAGTCCGATTTTGTTTGGTGCCTCGCGCCGTGTGCGTACCCCTTATAGGTCGTCTCGATGTTGTTTCTCTGTGATAGGTAGAAAACGTTCTACGTCTAACTTGTTTTTGCAGAGAATGCTTTGAGATGGTATGACCCTATTGTGAAGGGGGCCATACTATTTCATTAATTGCTATTCTATCTGCTTTCATATATATGATTTGTTTGTTTGATAGGATAGCATCCCTCGCAAAATTAAGTAGTAATGATGCCCTTCCAAATGTTGCACCCGTCACCGTTATGCTCGTCAATGGTGGGTCTGCCAAAGCAGAGTGCCATTCTCTATCATAACACGAGGAGGTATATGTCGGACATATATAGCAGGAGCATTTGGTTTACTTAACAAGGCTATCAAAACAGTTTTGGGCCTTGGGGCATAGGTTGGCGCCGGGGCATGGAGATGTCACACCAACATCAAGAGTCACATAGAGATGTGATTAGCAAGGAGTTGCTTACCGATGTTATTAATTTTTTAGCAGTGATGCCAAAGCTCACTAGAAATTAACTAACATGTGGATCTTGACCCAATACGTAACCTAGAGGGAAGGTGTAAAATACGTAATGGGAGTCTAATGTTAAATTGTTTAACAATAGACATAGCATAAACATTGTGCTAAACTTTGCTTTTTCTGTTGTAGAATAAATGGCAGCTAATACTACACCCAGTACTTTCAATTTGTGATCTATTCTCGAGAAAGAAAAATTAAACGGAACAAACTTTATGGATTGGTATCGCAACTTGAGAATTGTTCTCAAACAAGAGCGTAAGGAGTACGTTCTTGAAGTACCCTATCCTGAGGATTTGCCTAATAATGCCACTGCAACTGCACGGAGAGCTTACGAGAAGCACACAATGATGCCCTAGATATAAGCTGTCTCATGCTTGCTACAATGTCCCCTAAGCTTCAGAAGCAATATGAGAGCAGCGATGCTCACACTATTATTCAGGGACTGCGTGACATGTTTGAGAACCAAGCTCGGGCCGAGAGGTTCAACACCTCGAAGTCCTTGTTTGCGTGCAGGCTTGTTGAGGGGAATCTCGTCAGTCCGCATGTGATAAAGATGATTGGCTATATCGAGAGTCTGAAAAAACTTGGTTTTCCCCTTAGCCAAGAGTTGGCTACTGATGTGATTCTCCAGTCGCTCCCTCCAAGCTTCGAGCCATTCATATTAAATTATCACATGAACAATATGGATAGAACCTTGGCCGAATTGCATGGGATGCTAAAGATAGCTGAGGAGAGTATCCAGAAAAACGGTCATCATGTGATGATGATGCATAAGGCTAAGCACAAACCACCTGTCAAGAAACTTTACACCAAGAGAAAGTTAACTCCCGATGAGATCGCGAGTGCCTCTAATGCAAAGAAGGGCAAAAGGGGTCGGCGGCATCGGATGCCGTTTGCTTCTACTTGCAAGGAGACAGCCACCGGAAAAGAAACTACAAGAAGTACATGGAGGATCTCAAAAAGAAGCAAAGTACGACTTACGCCGGTATTAATGTTATAGACATTAATCTTGCTACTTCACCTACTGACTCTTGGGTATTTGATACCGGATCAGTGGCTCATATTTGTAAATCGTTGCAGGGAATGAGGAGAAGTAGAGGCTTGAGAAGGGGCAAGGTGAAACTGCGCGTCGGCAATGGAGCAAGCGTTGCTACGCTTTGTCGACAAGTACCACTTCATCTACCTTCAGGATTAGTTTTGGAATTAAATAATTGTTATTGTGTTCCAACACTATGTCAAAACGTTATTTTCGCTTCATGTTTGCAAGCGGAAGGATATGATTTTAGATCAATGAACAATGGTTGTTCAATATATCTCAGAGATATGTTCTATTTTCATGCTCCATTGGTGAATGGATTATACGTTTTGAATCTTGAAGCATCTCCCATCTATAACATTAATATAGAAAGGCAACTCTCTAATGATATAAACCCCATGTTTATCTGGCATTGTCGCTTAGGCCATATAAATAAGAAACGCATGGAGAAGCTCCATAAGGATGGATTGCTTCACTCTTTTGATTTTGAATCATTTGAGACATGTGAGTCTTGTTTACTTGGTAAGATGACAAAGACACCTTTCATAGGACACAGTGAGAGAGCAAGTGACTTGTTGGCACTCGTACATACTGATGTATATAGACCAATGAGCTCAACGGTCAGAGGTTGTTATCAGTACTTCATTACCTTTACCGATGACTTTAGTAGATATGGTTATATCTACTTAATGAGGCATAAGTCCAAATCCTTTGAAAATTTCAAAGAATTCCAGAATGAAGTACAGAATCATTTAGGGAAAACAATCAAGTTTCTACGATCAGATCGTGGAGGGGAATACTTGAGCCAAGAGTTTGGTAATAATATGAAAGATTGTGGAATTGTTCCACAGTTGAATCTGCCAGGAACTCCACAATGGAACGGAGTGTCCGAACGAAGAAATCACTCTTTGTTGGAACATGGTGCGGTCGATGATGAGCCAAAGTGATCTTCCATTATCCTTTTGAGGATATGCTCTTGAAACAGCTGCGCTCACACTAAATAGAGTTCCATCTAAGTCAGTTGAAAAAACACCATATGAGATATGGACAGGGCAACCCTCTAGTTTGTCTTTTCTCAAAATTTGGGGATGCGAAGCTTATGTAAAACGTTTATAGTCTGACAAGCTCACACCCAAATCTGACAAATGCTTCTTTGTGGGATATCCTAAGGAAACTAAGGGATATTACTTTTATAATCGGGAACAAGGCAAAGTGTTTGTCGCCCGACATGGTGTTTTCTTGGAGAAAGAGTTTCTTTCAAGAAGGGTTAGTGGGAGCAAGGTGTATCTTGAAAAAGTTCAAGAAACACCAAAAAATATTTCAGCGACCACATAACCACAACAGGAGGAGCAAAGTGTTGCGCCACCAGTTGTAGATACACCAGCCCCACGGAGGTCTGAAAGATCACGTCGTGCGCCTAACAGGTACACAGGTGCGAAACAACATGATATATTGTTGTTGGACAACGATGAGCCTAAGACCTATGAGGAAGCGATAGTGAGACCCGATTCCAAAAAGTGGCTTGGAGGCATGAAATCCGAAATAGAATCCATGTACGACAATCAAGTTTGGAACTTGGTTGATCCACCTGATGGTGTCAAAACCATTAAGTGTAAATGGGTTTTTAAGAAAAAGGCCGATATGGATGGAAATGTTCACATCTATAAGGCGTGATTGGTGATGAAAGGTTTTGAACAGATTCAAGGAGTTGATTATGATGAAACCTTCTCGTCCGTTGCAATGCATAATCTATTCAGATTATCCTGGCGATTGCTGCATATTTCGATTATGAGATATGGTAGATGGATGTCAAAACGGCTTTCCTAAATGGAAACCTAAGCGAGGATGTATACATGATACAACCTCAGGGTTTTGTCGATCCACAATCGCCTGGAAAGATATGCAAGCTACAGAAATCCATTTATGGATTGAAGCAAACATCTCAGAGTTGGAACATTCGTTTTGATGAGGTAATCAAAGGGTTTGGTTTCATCAAAAACGAAGAGGAGGCCTGTGTTTACAAAAAGGTCAGTGGAAGCGTAATTGTATTTCTAATCTTATATGTGGATGACATATTGTTGATTGGAAATGATATCCCTATGCTTGAATCCGTCAAGTCTTCATTGAAAAATAGTTTTTCCATGAAAGACTTAGGGGAGGCAGCATACATATTGGGCATTCGGATCTATAGAGATAGATCCAAGAGGCTAATTGGATTAAGCCAAAGTACATACATTGACAAGGTGTTGAAAAGGTTCAACATGCATGATTCCAAGAAAGGTTTCTTGCCCATGTCACATGGCATTAATCTTAGCAAGAATCAGTGTCCTCAGATACATGATGAGCGGAATAAGATGGGTATGGTTCCATATGCCTCGGCAATTGGATCCATCATTTATGTCATGCTTTGTACACGTCCGGATGTCTCGTACGCTTTGAATGCTACAAGTAGATACCAGTCAGATCCAGGTGAATGTCACTGGACTGCCGTAAAGAATATCCTTAAGTAATTGAGAAGAACTAAGGATATGTTCCTAGTCTATGGAGGTGAAGAAGAGCTCCTTGTTAGTGGTTACACTGATGCTAGCTTCCAAACAAATAAGGATGATTGTAGATCGCAATCTGGGTTTGTATTCTGCCTAAACGGAGGCGCAGTCAGCTGGAAGAGTTTCAAGCAGGATACTGTTGCTGATTCTACAACGGAGGCCAAGTACATTGTTGCTTCAGAAGCTGCAAAGGAGGCTGTTTGGATAAAGAAATTTGTTTCTGAGCTGGGTGTGATGACCAGTGCAACTGGTCCAATGTCTCTCTATTGTGATAATAGTGGAGCCATTGCGCAAGCCAAGGAGCCGAGGTCACATCAGAAGTTCAAACACATACTTCGGCGATATCATCTCATCCGCGATATAGTGGACAGAGGTGATGTCAAGATATGCAAAGTGCACACAGATCTCAACATAGCCGATCCGTTGACAAAAAACCTCTCCCTCAGCCAAAACATGAGGCGCACACAAGAGCAATGGGTATTAGATACTTACATGATTGACTCTAGTGCAGGTGGAAGATTGTTAGTGATATGCCCTAGAGACAACATGGAGATGTTGGATATCATGGTCAATGTTTATGTATATATATGAATAAAGTGTTATTCAGTTCCATGAAATAGACATCTTGTATTGATCAATAAGTACGTGACTTATTTATGAGACTCTATATGTATGAATCTATTTCTAAATAATCCCTGATCATATGTCATATTGTTGGAACAAATATAGTTCAATGATCGGCATGTCTATTGATTGATGATCATGTCTCACAGATCATGGTATGGAGATACCAAATCAATAAACATAATTTCCACTGAGCCGATTGAGTAGTTTCTTTGCTCCACAATAAAATCGGCTATGGCTTGCCCCTTGACTGCCCTTGGTGCCTGATACCTCAGATCGAATTTTGTTAGTACGAAAATCCACTTCCCAATTCTTTCTTTGAGCACTGGAGCCGATAGCATATACTTAACTACATCGGCTTTGCAGATTACTATACACTCGTTGGACAGCAGATAGTGCCTTAACTTTGTACATGAAAAATAGAGGCATAAGCATAGCTTCTCCACGGGTGAATACCTGGTTTCTGCGTCTAGCAACCGTCGGTTGAGATAGAAGATGGCTTTTTCTTTGCCGTCGACCTCCCGGATTAGGACGGAGCCGATTGATTTGTCATCGGCTGATAGGTACAGCTTGAACGGTATTCCCTTTTGTGGAGGCATTAAAACTGGAGGGGAGCTTAGATAATCTTTTATGTTGTCTAACGCCTTCTGCTGCTCTGCCCCCCATGTGAATGTCTGGTCGGCTTTCACGTAAAGCGGTGGTGTGAACGGCTCCATCTTTTCGAGAGATTGGCTATGAACCGTCGATGAAGTTTATCTTGCCGATCAATGACTGGAGTTGCTTTTTGTCCTTCGGAGGTTGAATTGTCTTGATAGCATTTATGCTTCTTGGTGTAACTTCAATTTCTCTTTCATGAACGAGAAATCCTAAGAATTGCCCGGCCGATACGCCGAACGCGCACTTAAGCGGATTCATCTTCAGACCGTATTTCCTCGTCCGTTCTAACACTTGTCTTAGATCGGCTATGTGGCCTTCTATCTCCCTTGACTTGACAACCACGTCGTCAATGTATATCTCTACCAGCGAGCCTATCATATCGTGAAAGATGTAATTCATGGCTCGTTGATATGTTGCCCAGCATTCTTCAAGCCGAACGTCATTACTACCCATTCGTACAAGCCGATTGCGCCGGGACACCGAAAAGCGGTCTTGTGGATGTCCTTGTCGGCCATGAATATTTGGTTATACCCTGCATTGCCATCCATATAACTGATAATTTTGTGGCCTGAAGCAGCATCGACAAGTAGATCGGCTATCGACATTGGGTATTCGTCTTTAGGGGTTGCCTTGTTTAGATCCCTGAAATTGATGCACACCCTAAGTTTACCGTTTTTCTTCAACACTGGGACAATGTTCGAGACCCACTCGGCGTATCGGCAAGGCCGAATGAATCCCGCGTCGTATAGCCGAGTGATTTCGGCTTTAACTGCATCGTACATATCGGCCTTAAACCTCCTCGGAGGCCGTTTGAACGGCCGATAGCCGCCTTAATCGGCGGTGATGGAACACTATTGATCGGCGAGGCCGGGCATCTCGAAGTACTCCCAAGCAAAACAATCTTTATATTCTTTTAACAATTCAATAAGCTGGGATCTACAAAGACATATTTTTGCTAATGTACGTCGGCCTCGGCTTATCACCAGAGCCGATGTCGATTTTCTCTAATTCGTCGGCCGACGTGAAACCTTGCCCTAGCTTGCCATCGTCTTCGTCCGCGGTGTCCATGCCGAGAACGCTCGAGCCCTCCACCATGTCTTGTTCAAAGCAGTGCGGCTCGTCATTTCCAATCGTGTATTGTGGAATTGGACACATTTAGAAAATCGGCTTGCCGATTTTCCGGATAAACAATCGATGCCTTCGATTTCCCGAGCGGCAAATCGGCACGCGACGACACTAAGCGGCACTGTCGCTGGTACGATCTCGATCTTGTCGCCGTCCCATTGGATCGAGCTCGATGCATTGTTGAAGGGATGCGGCGGTTAGCGTGTATCCAGTCCCTTCCAGCAACAGTGTAAGACCCCTTCCCGTCGATGACAAAGAACGTTGTGGGCACGGTCTTGTGCCGATGGTCGGTTCAACGTTGAGGACGCCCTTGGTTTTAGATGGGTTGCCGCGAAGTCTTTGAGCACCATGTTGGTTTTTATCAAGTCTTCGGCTCCCTTGCCTAGTTTTACGAATGTTGCGTAAGGCATGAGATTGATGCAGCTCCCCATCAACTAGCATTTTGGAAATCGGCTTGCCGTTGACGAACCCTTTGACGTACAACGGCTTTAAGTGCCGATTTTGGTTCCTTCGGTTTGTCGAAAACAACCGGTGCAGGTGAGATTACCGGTTTGCCGGTCATCCTCAATGATGTCTGCATCGGCTTCAGGAGCGTCAAACTCGGCTGGCAGTACGAACACCATGTTAACCGATGTAGAAATTTTGCCTTTCCCTTTGGCTGCCCTCCTGGCTTGATCGGCTGGGCTTTCCTCGGCTTGCTTTTCGTCGGCTATGGCGGATTTCTCTTTGGGTACCCATCGCCTTTTGATTTTGCCCAGCCGACGGTGTTGTTCGTGGATCATTTGCTGGACTTCGTCTTCTCTCCCTTCACGCTTAAGGCGTTGAACCCTTCCTTTTTGCGTCTTCGTGAAGAGGTCGGATGGGCACCATTGGGGGTTGGACGATTCCTCATCGTCGGCCTCTTCATCGTCACGGTTGTCACCATCGCGATTTTCGTCGACGAAGAAGTCTTGGTGGATCGGGCCAAGCCGGTCATGGACAAACCGCGGCCTTTGGTTTAACTGAACGGCTCTGGGGACGAACCGAGTTGGACTTGCAGCTGATGAGCTCCTGCGCTCGTCGTCGCGACGATCGTTGCATGCTGGGCAATCGTCTAGTGTTGGCAGTCTCATGCCGGATTCCCAGCAATACCTGAAAAAAATCACAATGCCAATGTGGATCGGCATTGTCGTGGTTTACCTCGTATCATCGGCTTTGGGTGTTCGGCTTGTGCCGACGAGGTGCTTCATTGTAAGCTTCTTCTGAGAGACCGTGCGATGACGGTATCGGCTACGTTCATGGATCGGCCGTCGGTCGGCCGTCGATGATTGGGCGCACCATATTAATTGGCGCGGCGTGACTTCCAATTTGATCGCCCTCTGCCTTGGCCCTGATCGATGTATTGACTAAGCCGTGCGCCATTCCGTTCTGTCGATCGGCTTGCCTGGGGCCGGCTTGGACTATGTTAACCGGGAAGGGATTGCCGTCTACTTTCATCGGCCGATTTGAATCGGCGAACTTCAGCTTCTCGGCCTCGATTGCCGACTAGATTTGCTGCCTGAAGACTTTGCAGTCATTGGTGACGTGGGATGTGAAGTTGTGCCATTTGCAATATTTCTTTTTCTTCAACTCTTCGGCCGACGGGATCACGTGGTTTTCGGGCAACTGAATCTGCTTCTCCTTGAGCAGCAAATCGAAGATCTTGTCGGCCTTGGTGATGTTGAAATCGTATCGTTCTTCCTTGGTTGTCTTCAGCAGCCATTGGCAAATGATAGCCTTTTTGTTCTTGGCCCATTCGGCTGCCGTCACTTCTGCGTCATCGTCGTCGGACTCGTAGTCTGATTCGACGACGACCTGAGTTATATTTTTGACGCCTTCCTGGTGTCTTGGAATCGCTGCTCGTGGACCGTCACCTTCTGCGCCAAGTGGGCTAAGCTGTCAAAGTCCTGCGCAGAGAATCGCTCTCGGAATGGAGTGATCAAACCATGAAAGGCCAAATCGGCCAACTGGGCGTCCTATAGCACTAAGCTGTAACATCGGTTCCTCATCTTCCTAAAGCGTTGGATGTATTCTTGGACCGATTCGTTGTGTTTTTGCCTGATGATGGTGAGGTCCGACAACTTCATCTCTTGGTTGCCAGATTAGAAGTAGCTGTGGAACTATTTTTCAAGATCGGCCCAGCTCTGAATTGAGTTGTAGGGCAATGAGGAGAACCAAGTAAAAGCCGATCCTGAAAGAGAAAGAGGGAACAATCGGACTCTCAAGGCGTCCGTAGCCGATGCTTCGCCACACTGTGCCAAGAATCAGCTAACATGCTCGTAGGTTGAAACGTTGTCCTACCCTGAGAACTTCGAAAAATCTGGAATCTTAGTATCGATTGGGCAATGGGATCCGCTCGAAGTGCTCCGGATAGGGATACCGATACATGTTCCCTGAGTCTTTCGGCTTGAGGCCGAATTGATCGCGCATAACATCTGCGATCAGATCAGCCCATGTCCGGTTGTCTTGCTGTATCGGCTTTTATAGGTCATACGGTGCGGGTGCTTGCCGATACAGCGGTGGTGGCGTCTGAGGCCTGTAATGATGATCTTGACGGCCCCCTTGGTACTGGTAGTGATGATCAGCGGGAGGCGGCCGATGTGCCGGTGGTGGCGATGGTGGTCCTGGAAACAGCTGTCGGCCACCGGTGTTGTACCGCTTGTTTGGATCAATCCGCTCTGACTACCGATTGTCGTTGACCATGTTAGCGACCTGATCTTGGGGCAGCGGCTGCTGTCGGTTTAGTATAGTAATTGCTGGCCTTATAGCCGATTCACCTGGATTTGGCTAACCGAGGACTCCTCCCGACGGCCCTTGTTGTGCTAGTGGTGGGATCGGCCGATTCTGTGTGACCAGCGTCCTGTAACCAGGGAATTGACCGTCTATGAAGTACGTCGGCCCTCGTTACAGCTAGTCAGCTATCTTGGCGTCGACCACAGTAGCGATCATGTTATTGAGGGTGTTGACCAGAATGCTACTTTGATTGACTAGCGCGTGATGGACGGCCGAGTCAATCCGGTCTTGTAGAGAATATACAATGAAATCGTCCCGTTCTGGGTCGGCTCCTCCATCTTCGTTTGCCTTTCGTCTCACCGGAGGAGGATGCATTAGTGTCGTTTATGCTGAACTTATACTTCTGATGCACGGCCCCGGATCTTGTTTGGGTGAAAGATTGTAAGTAGTTAGCCTGGAGCTCCTCCACCATCTTCTTATAATCGGTTTGCTGTTCAGCCGATAACTGCTCCATCTTTACAGGCACGATGTTGTCCTAGAAAATGCTGGGGCTCTTGGAGTCGACCATCTTGCCGGCTGAATCTATGCGTCTGAGTCGAGCCGACAGAGAAAGTCCCACTGGGCGTGCCAAGAAGCGTGTTGATGAGAAATTTCTCTCATGCGCTCGCCTAGGAGATTTGCTTAACTCCAGTGCAGGTCCTTCTCGGCTGCCTGTGCTGTGCAGGGCGTGCCAGTTGATTTGATCTGTTAATCAACAAGAAAAACAAGAGAATATGCGTTAAGTGTTAGGTTATATCCCCATGGGATCGGCTGAGGGAATCCATAAACATATATATGCTATTCTAAACTATATTTAAGCCAAGTGACTGGAATGGATCGGCTATATCGAGATAGCATCAGTCGCTTAACCCAAATACAGTAAAGAGTAATAAATATATGAATCGATAACCTAGCCGATAATGGAAAGCTAACAATGAATCGGCTAGTACTCCGATGAATCTTATAGAAATATATCATTCTTGAAACAGATGCATAGCCTAGAAATCAGCCATCGGCGGGATGGTGGGCCGATTTCGGTGGCAACGTCCGACAAGAATGCGATCTTAACATAAGAGGCGGTTCTAATATAAATCTAATAATAAATATATTAAAAAACATATCGGGCGAGATAAGGCCGTGAAACCCAGCTGTTTCTCTAAATAATATAAATCTTAACTGACAGATCATTGATAGTTCTAAAACGACTTAATAGTTCGAATCCGATGCAGCATTAAGTATAAAAAGAAAAACCTGATCTGTTATAGCCGATTTATATCTCTCGAGAGTGGATACCGCATATAAACCAGCCAACCTTTAGATCTAGCCCTATCGGCTGTAAGTTCTTGGTAGAACTGGCCAATGGCAGGATAGATTTAAACATTGATCTAATTTATATTCGCTATATGATAAATAGCGCAGCATAAACTCTTGATTCTAATGTGTCATTACGATGGAAGCACTAGAAACAACAGATCATACCACTAATGACAAGCATTTACCTAGATCTGGAGATCGAAACGATGCAGCCCGTAGCCAAACAAAGTGCTCGTCTGAAGAAAAGGTTGGCGATGCGCCGAAGGTTTGATTGATTGTGATTGTATTGAATGTCTAATTACAGGGAGTCTCGGGTCCTAATTATACCCAAGATACAATTATCTGTATAAACCCTGGACTCTATCTAAACTACTATTTAAAACACAACATTATCCCGAGCGAGACCCACGTCGTGTTACGACTAACAGTTTAAACAAACCCCTAAATTACAGATACAATTGCCATTACAAGACTCTATCCATAAGTGGCAATATCGTTTAACGCGTAATTAACAACCGAATCTTCTATTTATCCTTAAATCGCTGCATCAGAAACGGTTTCATCTCGCTATCGGCTGCCCCTGTCCGATCCAACCTTAGCCGATTGACTTCGTAGCCGATCACTCCTCAGTCGATGCGACCCCTGTCTTCAACCGATTCGATTCTGCTTCGCCTTTTGCGGACTTGGGGATTCGATTACCAATTTTTAGTGTTAACAATATCATGAAGGACGAAAAGACTATTATAACTGGCGAAATGGCAAGTTCATGTCTGTACAAGCTATAAGGGAGTGTTGTTGCAGGTGGAGTCATGAAGGCGACGAGCTTGGCGTAGGCTCGTCGGGCAGTTCAGTGTGAGCGACGGAAGAACCAACTCAGTCCTGGTACATGGAGGTTCGAGCAAGCAACATATTCAAATTGGCGTGGCATATTCGTCAAGGTAGAGTTTGTTAGAGTTTGCGTCGAATATGTATACAAAGTCAGTTACAGTTTAGGACTTGGAGTTATACTGTCTTACAAATAGGTTAAGAGTCGAACTCTAAATAGAGGTGGAGACATGTTGCAACCACATGACGACTTAGCATAGACGAGAGGAAACGGCTGCCGGCGGTGTCCAGCCATGAGTCATTGTAACTCTGATATGCTGTCGTCTAAACCTCCTTAATAAATATCGTGTATCGATGTTGTCATCGTGTTTGAATTTTGATATTTCTTCCGTGTTTAGTTACCGATGTGATTTTGAGATCGGTTTTATAATAGTGTCCGGTGACAGTGGAAGCCAAAAGTGGAAAAGCAAGAAGTATATATATTCATCCATTGCTCAAACTACAAGAGGTCGAGAGGAACACACATTCAGGAGGGATTACGACAATTTACATCAACAGAGTCTGAAGAGGCAAGAAGATTGCAGCAGAGCTACCCTTTTCACTTCACACAAACACCATTCATTTCCACTAAATTTTTACACATTGGAATCCATGGAAGCGAGCCTCCTCCGTCGTCGTTGGTCACCAGAGTCCGATGAGAAATCCAAATCCGACACTGTCACTCACAATGCTCATGGCGTGCGGCCGTCGGCGTCCGTCTCATAACCCGGATCGCTCGCCGGCGTCGGTGACTGCGGCGGCGGGGCGATTGTTTGAGCGGCTGTTCAGGAGTGGGTTGAGAGCCTTGACGACGATGCTCATGTTGGGCCTGAAGTCCGCCTCGTACTGCACGCACAGGGCAGCTACAGCAGCCATCTGTTTAATTTGCCAAAACCATGCTGGTAAAAATCATGGCATACGCGTTTTCTGCGAGCACTGTGTCTAACGGCAAAAGGCCGCAGATGTAAATCATTTTTATTATAAAAAAGAAAATTTAAGGCTGACATTTGGCATTTTGGGAACCAAGAAAGACCGTTTCCCTTGTTATAATGTGGTACTTAATATGTAGAAATATATATAGGGTAGAGAATGCTTCATCTGCTTTCCTAATATGCAAATGTTTTGTGTTCTTTGAAAAAAAGGTATTAGTTGTAGTTTCCATTGTACTTTCCCGCAAAACAAACCTGTGCAATTAGACAAAGAAAAATGTCTCTCGTATGCTCTGTTTAGTAAATTAATTGGAACATGGTCATGTTTAAAATCTGGTGCAACCTAAGAAGAATGCAGTAAAATTTGTGTAACTTGATAGCAGCAGAAACCATCTGGAATACAAAGTTATTTTTACCTTGGCAACAGCCTTTGGAGGATATTCTCCTTCAAGCCTTGGATCCACGCATTGCCTCACCTTGTCTTCACTTAGCCTTGGTGTAGCCTGCAATAACCAATGGTAATTGAGTTTCTCTTTCACCTTATGAATAGCCAAGAGAACTTTCATGGATGATGGAGAGGTCCGTACCCATGTCACAAGACTCTGTTGGCCACGGGGCAGCGTATGATCGACCGGTTTGCGACCAGTTAAAAGCTCCAACAACACGACTCCGAAGCTGTAGACATCGCTCTTCGTGCTAAGCTGCCCGGTCATCGCATACCTGGCACATTCCAAAATGGAACAGTACGTATAAGAGCACATTTTATTCTACATGCCTACTTGATGAGTTACAGGAAGAACAGGGAAATGTTTTGCTGCATACTCAGGAGCATGGTATCCAAAGGTGCCAAGAACACGAGTAGAGTGAAGGCGAGCCGCCATGTCAGGGGCCTGATTGGAGACATCAAAGTCGCCTATCTTCGCAACATCATTCTCAAAGAGCATAATGTTGCTGGATTTGATGTCACGGTGGACAACACGAGGCTCCGCCTTCTCGTGTAAGAACTCGAGCCCCTTTGCAGCACTCAACGCGATCCTCACCCGCTGCACCCATGATAGAGCTGGTCCTGGCTGAGCCCCCTTCACACCCTTTTTACCTATGATCATGATCCAGACATGCATCAGCTTAGCTCAGGAATCTTTGATTGGCTCTTACATTATCGATACCAATGAGAACAATATAAGTGCTAATTTGACTCCATTTGATGTAATGCCATTTACAAGATTCATATGGCATCTTTCATGAAGCATATCAGAGTGCAACAAACTAAGAGTAATGAAAAATTGAAGGCTTATTTTTCCTCACCATGGAGAATATCGTGCAAGGAGCCCCTTGTTGCATACTCATAAGCAAGAACACGGATGCTGCCTCCAGCACAATATCCGATGAGTTGGATAATATTCTCATGCTTCAGTCGTGAAACGGCTGAAACCTGAAAAATAAAAATGAGGGGGGGGGGTGAGAAGCTAGTTCGTTGCATCACATACATGAATGAAAAGATATAGTACAACGAAAGAAACAAGGGCTAGAACCTGCACAAGGAATTCTTCATCAGGCTGTTTGCTGGAGTCGAGCTTCTTCAGCGCAGATCTCCTGCCATCTTTCAGCACACCAAAGAAGACTCTAGCGTACGAGCCTTCTCCTATGAGAGCATCATTGCTGAAGTTCTTGGTTATTCCCTTTATTTCGTCGAGGGGAATGGCCGGTACTGCAATTGGCAGAGTTCTGCCGGTGGGGATAGAACGAGCAGGGACTGGGGGGCCGGGCTTGCTCTGTCCATAGTTGCCACCTGCATGTGGAAAATTTTATATGAAATTGCAACATGATAAGCTGAAAACCCTATTTTTCAGTGGTACTGATTGACGCAATGAGACACATTTTGAACTTCTTCCAAGGTTAAATTTATTTATTTATCCATTCTTATACAGTTTAAAATTGCATTGATGAGTTGAACTATACCATAAAACTTGATTAAAAGAAGTTATGTGCTAAGAAATAGTCTGATCAAATTTTTTGTTCCACCATATTTCCCAATTGACAAACTTGGAATACAAAAATTTTACTTTTTTTTACAGGGAATAACAATTTTGTATTGACCATAATCCCTTTGAAAGAGATAAAAAATCAAATGATAAAAATGAATTTCTGAGAAAGAAAAGACATTAGTATCATATAATCTACAACAGGATTGGTAACAAGCTGTTTGTATTAACGAATTTTATTGAATACAGGTTGCGACTTTTTCAACGCAGCTAATTAATCTGCACGAATTATTGAGCTGTCATAGTTAAATAATGTCTGATATATTTGTTTACCAATTTACTATTCAACTAGCTATTTGGGGGTTCACATCCTTTATCATAATGATAGATGCCGAGGCGTGGGTCAATAGAAGAGTGAGATTCACAAATCAGTGATTAGTGATTGTTAAAGGCAGCGCTATTATGATAGAGGATACTCACCCATATTTGAATACTCCTCCATCTGGCTTTATTTACTATTACCCCTATCTATTGTCTATTGAAGAAACCCAAGAGAATGCAATGCAATACTCAAGTGCAATGTGAGAGAATTATCTATACACATTATCACTCATATTTTTTTATAGGATAAAAGAGGACAGTAGCCCTTTGCACTGTTCAACCAACAAACAGAGCCCGGTACCACCAAAATTTTGCATCAAATCTGGAAGCAATAATTTGTTCGATTCAGCATGAATTCACGGCTTTCATCGATTTGCAACCATGATCAACAACACGGTAGTGAAAGCAAAGAGAGAGGATTAGCAACCTGGATCAGGGATCGGGACGTAAGGATCGTCGCGCTTCTTCTTCTTGCCGACATCATCTGCTCCGCAGCATGAAAAGCAACCCATCGCTTCTTCCTGACATCCAAGAGGGGAGGAAAACAACTATATTCAATCTAGATGCGCAGAAAAAATGATTTTACTGATTGGATGATCAAACCCCAGCCGACTGAACATAACAATATGTGATGAGTAAGGATATAAACATTGCATGCAACCCGCCCAAATATATGTATTCTTGACATCGAAAACAGAATCGAAACGTAAATCGGAAGAGGAGGTCGTATCAAAAAACGCTGGAGGGCATTTTATTGCACCTTTTTTCTTTTCCATCTATGGGCGGGGGAAAAGAAATAAAGAAACAGGGGCACTCGTTTTCTTGATCAGTAACCGTTCTTGCGGCCATTGCACGAACAAGAAACTGCTATGCATTTCGTCCTACATTTTTTTCCTCCTCTCACGGGCAGATCGATCAATGGCTGATCGACGGGAAACACGATGATTAATTTCTTGCACAACGACGAAAACAACAAAAGAACAAAAAAACTAAGAAACAACAAATCTTACAAACCCACAAAGATCGCCGCGCCAAAAGGAAAAAAAAGAGACGATCAACTGATCAAGAACCAAAAGAACTCACCAAAAAAAACAACGGCAAAATCAAAGAACCAAAGAACAACAACAAAAAAAAAAGAAGGGAGAAGCAGTAGTACCTCTTTCCTGGATCCTCGGCCGAATCGAGATGAGAGCAATGCGAAGGGAGGGAGGAATGGATGGAAGGATGGAGATCGAGAGGAGAGGAGAGAGGGGGGAGGTCGAGCGAGGAACACGACGACGCCCGCGGCTGGCCCCCTTCTCCTTCTCTCTCTCGTCTCGTCTCTTCTTGCTTGCTTTGCCTTCTTTCTTGTTTGTTTCCTCCTCTTTTTTGGCTGTTTCTCTCTTTATTACTCCTATTGTCTGGCTTCCTTCCCTCCGGCTGGCCTTCCCCCTCTTTCTCTCCTTTTCTTCCGCTGCCAACCGCCAAATAGGAAGAACCTATGCCTACCTCTTGCTATTCTTGCTATTGGCCTATTGCCATATATGCCCCTATTATCTATTGATGACTTGTTAATCCTACGTATCTAAAGTTTTATACATATACATGGGTATAAAAAATAGATTAAAAAATGACTGCTATACAACAAGATCCCATCCGGATAGGATGGTATCAAGCAGTATCAGATTCTGATACCTATAAGTATCATTCGATACCCGATATCAACTGATACTTCATCGATACTAGCTGATACCTTGTCGGTACTAGTTGATACCTGTCGGTACTAGACCTTGATACCAATCGGGTATCAGATCTAAACTGAGAGGAGGAAAAGAAGAAGAGATGAAAGATGGTTACTGGCATGACTATGGTGACGGCGGCACTGCTCCCTGTCCTTCCACGTCGTGATGGCAGCGCTCCCCATCTTTCCTCACTGCAATCCCAGATGAGAAAGGGGAAGCAGTAGGATGCTCGCCCACATCCTCCCTCCCTGCAATTGTAGACAAAGAGGAGAAGGAGCAGTAGGCAGGAGAAGGAAAAGGAGCAGTTTTCGGAAGGTAGAGGTCATGGGGATCTCGCCAGATGCCAATGGAGATCCTCCTCCTCGATTTGGCCGCCAGCGGCATACAGGGGTCACGTCACGGCCACGGTAGATGGCCTCTTGGCGGTGGCAGACTGGGAGCACGAGGCTAACCCAGTGTATATCGACTTTTTCGTGCTTCCGTGTGGGGGGCATGGGGGAGAAGGGGTGAGCAGGAGACGATGTTAGCTAGGGTCGAGGGTAGAGGGAAGAAGTGGAGCGATGATTTTGGGTGGTGAGTGCCGATGCGTGAATTGTGGAACAGAGGGTGAGCGATTTGGTTAGGATGGAATACCATCCCGTAGCATTCCCGTAAAAAATCCATTTCACTCGCTCGAACAACTTCTTAGGAGTACTTAACCCCTAAAATTTTTAAGCTCATTTTATACTCCGAACTACTAAAAAGTTTCAACTTACTCCTTAACAACATTTTTATTTTTCTTTCCTCTCTGTATAAGTTGTATTTTGTGTTGAAATTTGATAGGACTGATAGAGGCACATACCCAAAGTATAGAAAACAGATGATGAGAAAGAGCATGAGTACCCTCTTCTAAATGCATAATGTATTTATTTTTTATCCTTTTTGAGTATTGATTTAAGGATAGAGGATGGGAAATTTGTGATAATCCATAGTAAGTAATTTCTTTTGAAATGGATAATCACAAGAAAATGGGGAAAAAAATACTATTTGCCATCTTTCCAAAATGCTAATGCCCAAATGTCATTCTCCCAGATTTTTATTCTCATTTGGCACTGCAATAGCCCCCTGTTTGACATGGAGATCCAGGCAAAACGACTAGCATGGGGTTTCAGCCACGGAGAGAATCTCGGTGATATGGTGACAGTTCTCCTCCCCCGCTAGTGAGGCTCATGGGCGGCGAAGGCATATCATCATCATCTTATGCCTCAAGGATGGCCATGGCTGAGGCCCCCAGGTTGTCACCACCCCAGTCGTCATCGTCTTTTGCCTTGGCAACAAGCCGACACCACTGAGCCTGCTCCGTCACCGACAAAGCAGCTGAGCCGCGGCGGGAGTCCATGTTGAGTACCTTCTGCCATGCCGTCGACGCCGCAGATCTGCACTCGAGCTATCACCGTCGGTTGTCTCCTCTACTCAGGCTCGTCAGGCCACTATCAACCCCCCTCCTCCTTGCACTGCCTCTTCCCTGGCATCTCTGTCGACACTCAACCATAGGCTGGTCCACCTTCCCACCGCTGACGTACCTGCATCCACCATTGCCCCTCCTTACGGCTCACTCTTCTGACTCCATGGCCGGCGACACCCTCCTTGCAACTCTATCACTCCATTTCTTTCCCCTCCCCCTCCTCTTTCCCTCTCTCTCAAGTTGGGATGGCTAGGTAGGGAAGAAGTCTTACATGTGCGCCCATGGGCATTACCTTGTTTTTGCCCGAAGCTCAACGTCGGACGGAGGTTATTTGCAAAAAAAAGATACCACCTGGACAAAAAAAGTGATAAAAGTGGCGCATGCAAGTGGGGACCGGATGATAAATGAGAATGAAAATATGGGAGAGTAGCATTTGGGCACTGCCTTTTTAGAAGATGGCAAATAGACATAGTAAATTTTCTCTTTTTAGAAGATGGCAGATAGTAAATTTTCCCTAAGAAAATAGGTAGGTTTTGTAAAACAGAGTATTAGCTTGCATGAGTACGAAAACACGATGTCAACCTACCATATGTGTTAATACCTTGAACAAGATTATAAATATTTGATGTTCAAGAAGATTTAGTTCAAACTTCAATGTTGATCACCAAATTTTCTCATCTAAATTTGACACAAAGGTCATGCTAGTTTAACATTGAGAAAGAATTTGCTAATACTGAACTTGGCTAAAACATTTGTTTTGCAATACCTTGATTTACAACATAATACTGGAAATGTAGCACCCATGTCCTACACCCATTTACAGCATTTGGTATTTAAGGATAAACTACAACTGCCTACATGCAAGGCTGATATCTTCTCTTTCTATATTTTGAACAAATATGTAGTAGGTTGGAGTATCTTGTTAAGTAAGGCCGTGCATGCATTGCTTTTGTACCAATGCACGGATTCACAGAATATGTGCATTTGTCATCTCAGATAATGATGCCAGAGGACCATATTGAAAACACTACTTTGCTAAAAGTCTAGCTTATTAATTTATTGGCAAAAGCAACGGCAAAAGAGTACATTAATCCTGTCCTCTCTGAGGAGGATTGTTTTTCTTGTTCACCTGGAAAAGATCATAAACAAAAAAGAGGATATGAGAAACTGTCATCTCCAAGTTGACTCCTGTGGAGCAATGGAAAAAAAATTCTATGTGAGGGTACCACATATCATTTGAAGCATTCGTAGAAGGAAACATCTGTCTCTGCAGTGCAAACACTCGGCATATTCATATGTAATCCCATGTATACTTTTGTGATCATCGATGCTTGATCAAGTATACTGGCGCTTGAAATTCTCTGCTCATTCTCTATCTCTATGTCATAGCAGGGAAATCATAAACAATCATGTGGCATGTTGGAGAATCGGTTTGAAACGGCGTGTTCAACTTTCTTATATATATAAGATTTAATTGGATGATCAAATTATGTGTATTCGTAATATTCTTCAACTATTTGTTTTTGCAAAGCTTATAACTTCTCGATCCATGGAGAATATGGACTTCGCATACTAAAATGAATTTGTTAGGTCTATATTTTAAACTATTGGACAATGAAAGTACAACTTATAGCCTCTACACTAAGCCTATACTCTAAATATGAAATATAAACAAAATGGCTCACTAAAATACCCCCAATATACTCCACACTCCATCTTTATTTTTTTTTGACCTAGAAAAATCTGGCTAGAGTTTTGCTAAATTAGCTGATCAAGATGATTGGTTATATGTATAGAATGATACACAAATTTGCCGACATGGAAAATTTTGACCATCAAAGCCAACTGTAAATTTTTCCCCAATCTTAATAAACTTCGGCCAGCTTCCTTCAGCCGACCCGGCGGAAAAAAAAGGCCAACCATGAAAACAGGATTGATATTATATTTGCAGTACTGTTTGATCAATATTGGTATTGTTTACACAAGTACATGATGAATATATATACACACACACTTCGGCATCAATAAGACCAAATCAAGAACCATACTTGTAGTTATCGCATCGTTTGGTTGATTGCTTCGCTTTGTGTTCTTACTTGCTACGAACTTACAGGGGTTAACCTTTCCTTGCAAGTAAAATAACCAGGGGATGATCGTACACAACGTTGACAGCAGGCAACAAATATCGTGGAGTACTGACCTACCACTCGATGGTTACTCTCTATGAACGAACCAACAACGTGATTGCTACTTCGAATTATATATGGACAAAATGTCCACTTTCTTCATTCTTAAATTTGCTATTGGATTTAACACCACACATCGCCCACACGCAAGCGACACGGGGGGCGACTTCCCAGCGCCGCCGCCTCTTCTCTCCTTTCCCTACCTCGCCTCGCCGCCGCCGAAGTTCATCGTCGGGAAGCCGATCGGCGAGCTAGGATGGCGGCGGCGGAGTCCGGATCCGGTGGGAGTGCGGTCGACGACGGAGGAGGTTGACGTCAACGGCACCGGTGCCTCTTCAGCTCGCCGTCCCCCTCGGGCTCCTCCCACCGCAACGAGGAGGGCGTGCCGCCGGCGAGGCGAACGTGTCCAGCCCTACCCCTCGGCGGCGGCGTGCGAGCGTGGCCGCGGTGGCGGCGGCGGCGGCGTCGTTGCGTGGTCCGATGCGTCACCGCCGCGGCGCTTCCCAGCGTGGACAGCGAGGTCATTGCCGACGTCGGCGTCGATGATCTCGTTGTCGCCTCGGCGCTGGAGGAGCAGCTGTCGTCGACAACGATGCTGGTGGTTGCGATGTCGCTGGGGGGCTGTCGTCAAATGCCTTGGCTGCCACGGCCGCAACACGCTGGAGACCGCCGCCGAGTCTGCGTGGGCCCCGGAGGCGCGAGGAGGGGCACACTTTGGTGGAGGTGGGGGTTGCGCGAGGTTGCATAGCCGGCAAGGCTGGGAGGGCTTTCCGCTGGCTGCTGCCCTTTGGTGACCGCCCCGCTTCGCTGCGCTAGGAGTTACGGCCAGCGGTGAGAAGTCACGGCCGGAGGCCTTGGAAACCGGCGTCGACAGCGGGGGACAGCCCCGTCCATGGAGGCGTGTAGAGTTTTGCGGCCCCCGGAGGCGGAGTCGGGTGTGGCATGGTGAGGCATGGCCGATGGCGGCACGCGGGGGTGGGGGGCAGCGTCGTGGTGCCTTCGCATCGGCAGAGGTTGAGTTGGTGGTGGAGCTTTGGGCGGCGGTGGTAGATAGGTAGACGACGGATGGTGGTTGAAAACTAGCCCGACCTTGGCCGGGCCGGCAACGGTGTCGCTTGAGCGTCACTCCCTTCCTGAGGGCGTTGTCGTGTCTTCTCTTCCCCTCTTGCGGGCGGTCGAGTAAAAGCTTAGTCCTGGCTCTCTTTGAGACCTTGACGAACGGCGGCGGCAGTACTCCGTCATTTCTCTCCTTGGAGACATCGTCTAGGCAGCCCCTTGCCAAAACCTCCCAAACTTTGATTCAGGCTCGCTCTAGATTCACTTCCTCTTGTGGCGGCACCCTAGTTTTGACAAATAGGTCACATCGGAGGGCCTAGAGGGAAGAGTGGTTTCATTCTTTTGTCTCACCCTCTCTTCCTCAACCCCAAAGATGTGGATAGAGCGGGTCTTCGTGTCGGTTGTAAGGGTGGGTCTTGGGCGATCTGCTTGCAGTTCCTTTGTTGGCCTAGCGACGGTCGGTCACGTTTAGCGGCGGTCGATCTGGTGCTAGCCTTCTCCTGGGCCTGTGTGTTGAAGCTGTCAATGTGTGGGCGGTTGTTTTTCCCTTTTTTTTTCCTGGTTACGACCTGCCAGGGTTGTAATCTTGTAATTTTTCTGCTCTATCAATATGAACTTCCCACCGTCTAGTGCGAGTCGTTAAAAAAGCACCACCTAGAACTATAAATCTAGACAAGGACTTTCCAAATTCATTATTCTAGATGGTGTCAAATCCAATACTAGATAGCTATATTTTGGGATGAAGTATGCACTATGTATATTATGACCCCAAGCACAGTCAAGATTTGGTTCCTTTAAAAAATCAAGAGTAAATTACAATTTGGATCATTTTTTACCGTGAAAAGTTTTATTTTGGACCACCCTTAACTAATCTTTTTATTTTGGACCAAGTAACTTTTGCCAATTTTTCGGTTTGAACCACCCAAATCTCTTTACCATTCCTGTCTACCCTCTATACTAGTGAAATATTGCTTGCATATGGACAGAGAAGTTCACCAGTGTACCGAAGCCGATTTGATTGAAGTTGTTGATGAGTGGTGAAAAAGTTGCTTGGAATGGTCCAAACTATAAAAAAAAGATAAAGTTACCTCGTTCAAAATAAAAAAATTGGTTTAAGGATGGACCAAAACAAAACTTTGACATTAAAAAATAGCCTCAACTGTAATTTACTCAAAAATGAATAAGCACTTTCTCGATGAATAAGCACTTTCTCGGTTTCATATTAAGGACGCTTTGACTTTTTTCAAGTCAAACTTCCTTAATTTTAACCATATTTATAAAACAAATAACAACATCAACAACATCAAATTAATTTTATTAAATCTGATACTATATTGTTCTATATATGTTAAAAGTATTGTTATATTTTTCTATATATTTGATCAACTTAAACAACTTAAAGAAAATGGAGGAAGTAGTTATTTAAAACATGTTGTACATGTATTTCTTTTATGTAATGTAATGGTATATATAAACACGGTGGAAGACATAAACAAATACTCCGTAGACAGAGAGATCGCAAAGGACGACAGATTAACTCATCCAATCCAAGAGTCCTGCTCACAAACACATCCCTCCCCCAACCTGAAAAGAAAACTCATCCAAAAGGGAGGCATTAAAAACGTTTACTTTTTTTTTTGAAAAAAGGTGATTTTATAACTTAGCCAGGGAGATTACAGACATCAGTTATAACATTTTTAACGCAGAGGGGGGCATCAAACCGCCAAGCTGCATAACTATTTAATCTCCTAGCTAGCTGAGCTAATTCATGAGCCATCACCATATTACACCCTCTTCCAACTCTACGGAGCTTCACTTTTTAGAGAAGACCCATCATCCTCTTAGCTTCCGAGATCGATGCATGCCACCTTGATTTATCTGTTGACTTAACAAGAAGGATATTAATATCACCAGCACAATTAGATTCCAGGATAACAGGCATGCAAATTTTTTCTAATGCTAGCTTCAAACCTTCTTTACAGGCTAACAATTCAACCTCTTGCTCGATTAATTATTCTCCAGGATGACAGTGCACTTTTAGCCCCTTATCTCCGTCGGAGCAGTAGAACCCTATTAGCTCCTCCATTAATTTTTAGGTTCGTGTGTGTTGTAAGAAGAGACTGAAGATAAAATTTTAGTTCCTCTGCGCTGTCCCGAAAGATAACACCTATGCTGGCTTGTCCCGTTTCTGGTATAAAGGCTCCATCCACATTTATCTTTGTCCAGCCAGGTTCAGGTTTCTCCCAAATGATATTAACAATATTATTCTTACTCTGCACACTTAGTCGGTTCACTCGTATAACTCCCTTACCCTTACTGTCTAATCTCATTTTGTCGGATTGAGAATAAGGTGTCCCAGTAAGAACGGAGAAAACAAGTAGACCCTGCAATCCCTTCTTACCTTGTGCATGAACACTATCATTTCTGATGTGCCAAGATCTCCAAAAGTAGCAATAGGAGCTGTGCTTTCTGAATAGGTAGCAAGGAATCAAGCAGAAGTAGCAACCAATCCCTCCCAGCAAGACCCAGCTTTGTCTCCCCTGGGATCTATGAGACGCCAAGCCTGCCTGCAAGCAAGGGTTGGTTAAAAAGCCTCATATCCCGTAGCCCAAGGCCACCATAATATTTTGATAAAATCATTTGCTTCCATGATTTTATCTAATGGACCCTTCGCTGGTTGTCATCTTCGTTCCAACAGAACTTCCGTATCATTTTCATATAATCCTCGCAAAAGCCATCAGATACTTTGAAAACACCCATAATATAAGTAGGGAGAGCTTGTGCAACTGATTTCATCAGAGTTCTTTTGCACCCGATGAAAGATGTTTTTCAGACCAATCTGACAATCTTTTCACAAATCTTTCTTTTATTGGTTGAAAGTGCTCCTAGATTTCATCCGGCCTTCTGGAGTCGGAAGGCCCAGGTATATCCTTTCTATCTGCAATATTTGCTTTATCTCCTCTTGGACTTCCTCTTTTCTGAATTTATTGACCATAATCGAGCACTTACTGGGACTCAGAAGTTGGCATGTACACTTCTCAAAACAGCGCATGACTTCCTTCACCGCTATGGCCTGATTGATCCTTGTTTGCCTGGAAGAACACAAGACTATCATCTGCAAACAACAGGTAAGAAATCCCTGACGCTGGCCTGCAGATTTTCAGCTCACTAATCCTTTTTAAGCTCAGAGCCCTATCCAACAGTTTTGATAAACCATCAGCAACAAACAGGAAGAGGTACGGGCTAAGTGGATCACTTTGTCGTAGACCTCTCGAAGGCTCGAAAAAAGAGCCAACAAAACACCATTAAATCCATCTCAGTTCTCCTTTTTACTTTTAGGGGTTTATTTTTCTCCTGCTTTATTTAATGAAAACGGCACAATCTCTTGCCGATTTCCATTAAAAAAACCATTACATCTGACTGCGTACCGAACAGTGGTAACACAATGCATTATCCATTGGACCCATGTCTCACAAAATCCCATTTTGATCAAAACACCACGCAAGTAATTCCAATCCACTCTATCATAAGCTTTAGCAAGATCCAACTTATAGATACAAAAATTCTGGTTCTCCGATTTACATCTGTTAATGGCATGAAAGCGCTCAAATGCTGTTAAAGAATTATCAGTAATCATACGGCTAGGGACAAACTCACTCTGTGTAGATGAGATAATGTCCTGAAGAAGGGAGCGTAGCCTGTTCACCAAGCACTTAGAAACAATCTTTTATATTATATTACAGTGACTAATTGGTTGGAAGTCCTTAATTTCCTCAGGATTGCTCCTTTTTGGGATTAGCACAATCGATGTCTCATTGACACCCTCTGGCATTTTTACCATCCGCGAAGAATTGCTTCACTGCCTTCACCACATGTTCCTTGACCGTACTCCAATTCCGTGAAGAATACACTTACTATTGCTTAGCTTAAAAGGGTTAAATCAGAGGCTGAAACGCATTTGGTAGCATATATTATTGCATGGTGATTTAATCCTACCCACGAAATATCTAAAAATATCTACTGTACTTACCAGCAATCGTACAATTTGATAGTACTATATTGTACTCGTGCACTCACATGCTAACAATTGAACGATTTGATTCCACCATTCTTGAATGGATTCACTCAAACATACTCTTAAAAATAAATCCATTCAGACAGACATAAGCAAAAGATATGAAACATATCCCAAGAGAAAAAAGAACCCCCTTAAAATTTACTTAAATCCGAATACCTACCTACAAAATGACTTGCGTTAGCTGATTGCCATGAAGAGAGTTCAATTCAAATCAAATTCTCAATTGTACCGTTAGTTTGAGACAAACTAGGCCCACGGCCCAGTAGCCCACGGGTACAGCGAAAGGGGGGGAGAAAAAGATATTTTCGTTATCTCCTTCCCTCCTCGTGACATCGTCTCCTCCACTCCACGAGTGACCACTTCCCGCCATGTCGCCGCCGCCGCCGCAGCCGCAGCGGCCATCCCACTCCCACGCAGGCCACGCCAACCTCTTCTCCTCCCCGCCCCCTCCTCTCCCCAACCGCTACGACCCCCAGCACCGCTCCCTCCCCGCGCCGCCCTCTCTCTCCTCCTGCCGTCGCCTCCCCAGCAACCGCCGCCGCCGCCGCCACGAGCAGCCTCCGAGCACCGGCACTGGCGCAGGTACGAACAACCCTGCCTTCCGCACGCCGCACCTCCGGACCGCCTACCGCAAGCCCGTGCCCCCGTGGCGGCCGCGGGGGAAGGAGGCGCTCCTCGCCGCCGACCCCAGCGACGCCGCCGAGGGCCGGTCCGTGGTGGTGGGGCCATCGGGGGTCTCGTTCCGGCTCCCGGGGGCGCCATTCGACTTCCGGTTCAGCTACTCCGAGTCTCCCCGCGCCCCGCCGGTCGCCATCCGGGAACCCGCGTTCCTGCCCTTCGCGCCGCCGACGATGCCCCGGCCGTGGACGGGGAAGGCCCCGCTGCTGACCAAGGAGGAGAAGGCGCGGCGGCGGGGCGTGCGGCTGCACACCCCGCTCGGGGAGGAGCCGCCCAGGACGGTGAGCGCGCACGGGATCATGATGGAGGTGAGGGGGAGGAGGAAGCTGGACCTGGCCAGGGTCAGCTCCGGCGACGGCAGGAGCAGGGAGGAGGTGCTCGGGGAGCCGCTCACCCCCGCCGAGGTGCGCGAGCTCGTCAAGCCCCACATCTCGCACAACCGGCAGCTCAACATCGGTAACGGACTATACTGCACTGCAATTCTTTAAGACAATGATCTTTGCTGTTGCTAATCGATCCAAACTTGAGATTAGAGTGAATTCTGTTAGAATCTGACCAGGAAGTACTTCAAACTGAGTAATGTGTAACATATTGGTTTAAATCTCACTGAAACAGCTGTAATATGGTTCAGCTAACTCATAATTAGTGCCTAGCAAATCTAATTCCTTGTACATGGGTAGATAGTGGTAGATCTTCTGGTGATTGCTGCCTGTCATGCTTCTAAAATTGTAGTGGTACCATGCCATTCAATAAAGTGCGGAATGGTTCCTTGTTCTAAGGATGCATGCTATACTGTGTTACTTATATCGCTACTCTGCCAGAAGTAACATGTGCAGTTGCTTCTTCAAACTCGAGTAGTGTATGCACCATGAGTAATTGTCCAGGTCTTGATTCATTCTCACAAAGCACTCATTCGCAAAAACTTGCCTTAAAGCTTCCTGCCACAGAGCCTTGTACAGCCTTGCTGAAAATGTATCTGAACTATCATTATTGCACAGGAAGAGTGTGCAAAGCATATGCTTACTGCTGAGATTAACAGCTGCTTAAGTATCATGTCACAGCCCTCACAGTCTCACACTTCATCTGTGATAATCAAAGTTGTAGTAGGAGTCTAGATAACAAATTGGGCCAGAGCTTGGAACATGTTAGTCAAAACTAGCTGGAAAACTAAAGAAAATCATTCTGCGGAAAACTTCAGTCTTGCACAACTTGGGACATTTTCCTTGAATGCTTGATAAATTAATGCAGAGCTAAAACTTTGTTGCTGATACTAGTATAACTAAGCATACATTTTCTGATCCCCTTTTTTGTACTTGTAGGAAGGGATGGATTGACCCACAACATGTTGGAAATGATACATTGTCATTGGAGGCGCCAGGAAATCTGCAAAGTGAGATGCCGAGGAGTTCCAACTGTTGATATGAAGAATCTGTGTTATCACCTTGAGGTATCTACCTTTACCATGTATAACTATACCTTTACCATGTATAACTATACCTTTACCATGTATAACTATTTTTGAATTGTGCTCGTGTACATACATTCATGCACTCTGCAAATACGGACGTGCCACCTCCTGGTACCATCCACAGAATGATTTGCATAGTCAACTGCCATTTATAAAACTGCAATTCAATGCCATGTTATGTTCTTTACACTTACAATGAATATATTTACGTTTGAGAAGCATATGCTGGTGAAGTTCGTTTTGTTTCCTGGTCTTCATAATGGCTCATATATAATGGAAGATTATAACATCACAACTTCACAAGCTTAACCAGAAAACAAGAAAAAAAATGCTTGGATGTTATTTGGCCTTTGTTGTACAATAAGGGCATTACTACCCTGCTTAGGATGTGGTTTTACGCCCAATTCCCTAATTCTTTAAATTATTATTTTCATGGTACAATGCAATAATGTAGGACAGTAGTATCAGTATGGATATTGTGAAGCCAAAGGAGTATGTTCATAAAATAGAATTGCATGTTTTCATATTAGCCAAGAGCACATGACCCTGGACTGGAGGACTTGTCTATTGTTAGCCCTCTATGTTGTGGATCAAGAAGACCCCTGTTTTCATATATGCACGCTTGAACATTTTCCAACACAAGTGTATTGTTTTATTATGCTCCAGACATGTGACAGCCACACTTACAGGAAAAATCAGGTGGAAAGGTTATACACCGAGTTGGTGGTGTTGTTTTCTTATACCGTGGAAGAAATTACAACCCACGAACTCGCCCACGCTACCCACTAATGCTTTGGAAGCCAGCAACTCCTGTCTATCCTAAACTTATACAGGAAGCTCCAGAAGGTCTTACAAAAGAAGAAGCAGATGAAATGAGAAGGAGAGGGCAGGATCTGCTGCCAATTTGCAAATTAGGTATGTATTTATGGATTAGGCTGAATATTTGTGTTCTACACGATGCCCAGAACCCCAGGATGGGGTTACATACTGAAATCTCGCCTAGTTCCTGCTTCATGTTGCATGGCAAACAGTTCACAGTAGACAAAGTGGTGTGAGTATAAAAGTATCTTATTTCTGAAGAACCTAAACCCTGCTCTACACCATTTAAGCATAACCTAG
This sequence comes from Oryza australiensis, assembly GCA_019925245.2. Taxonomy (NCBI): domain Eukaryota; kingdom Viridiplantae; phylum Streptophyta; class Magnoliopsida; order Poales; family Poaceae; genus Oryza; species Oryza australiensis. The sequence goes on along the minus strand of JAIFGZ020000016.1, from coordinate 2,415,091 downwards.
TACCATGAATTCAGAGCTAATTGACAAGCTAATTCCTTTCGGCCATGGTTTCTCATTTTGCTTCCCTTCATCATTTGCAAGATTGTGTTGCAAGCGTGCAAGGTACTCCCATTTTCATAAATATTTGGCATTCACGACAAGATTCAGTCAAACTTTTAAAACTTTGACCATCAATAATTTTTCAAATGTTTGGTATACGTAGATTTGCCTCGAAAATTACTATCGTAATACCACAAACTTATTAGATTTTATAAACTTATCTAACATAAATTTGGCGGTCAGAATATTAAAATTTGACTGAATCTTATCCTAAGCATAAAATACTTATAACTGGACAAAGTAATAGACACGCTAGCAGAGCTCCTTGAGTCCAGAGTGGGTTATGATCCTCTGTTTTCTATGGAAATTGCTTAAGAAAACTATTAATTATGAAAATATGGCAACCACACTATAGCAGCCTGCTCATGATAAGGTTCTAAATATGCTTTGTTTGCTTGATCTGTCCTTTATTTCGCTCCACCCTCTGCCAATGAATATGCAGTTTGCTAGCACTCTGATTTGTGTTATATCAGTCTTCCATCTGTTGATGGGAATATACTGGATTTACTTAGGTTACTGTCATGTAAAATGGAGTATTAAACTGGTATATTATCTACCTCTTTACTCCATAAGTCTGTAACGAACAAAATATGGAAATAAACAAAATCTACCATTGATGACATCCTTTTTATTTCTTTGTTTTGTAGCAAAAAACGGTATATACATCTATCTTGTCAGGGATGTTCGAGATGCTTTTGAGGGAAGTGATCTGGTGAAGATTGACTGTGAGGGTTTGAATCCAAGTGACTACAAAAAGATTGGAGCAAAACTAAGGGTCCAACTCATCCTCACGTTTTGCTCTATTATCATGTCATTATACATAGTGGAAGTGAATCCTGTATACTTTCTGACCCCCTCAAATTTCTTGTTTCTGTACATGCAGGATCTTGTTCCTTGTGTTCTTTTGTCATTTGACAATGAGCAGATATTAATGTTCAGAGGCAAGGAATGGAAGTCAAGATACCCAAAGCCTCTGACTCTCATTCCAAAAATTCAAAAGAATTATCCGCTAATGTCATCTGATGAGAGTAGTTCAGGTGTGTATCCATACTTTCTGCCATTATCACAAATGATACAGGAAAAAATTTTCAAGCAGTCATAATTACAACCATACAAGGTCCAACTGGAAGCAGTGTAATCTTGATCCGATGGCTTAAAATTCGTGCACATTTTTTTTAGAATAGCATGCCGCAGTACAATTTTTGCCTTTTGGATCTATTTCTGCAAATGATTTATCAGATGTTTTTGTTTTGCGCATTTCAAAATTAATTTAATAAAACTTGGTTGCTCGAATGTCATGGAAGCCACTCACTGCCTTTTTGTTCTGCGTGAACAAAATCTCCTTTCCCAGTTATTTTATGTTTTTTCTCAGGAAGGTTGTACTCTGGATTAACATGCTATTTTTTTTGTACAGATGAAACCACTGATGCCGATGATTTTTTGGCAGTAAGAGAAGTATTGAGACCTAAAATGTTTAAACTATGGACGAATGCAATTGAGTCATCCGTGGCACTTTTGCTGCATGATGCTGAAGTGGATGCTCTTACACCTGATTCCCTTCTTACAAGGGTAGAGGGCTTCAGTGTTACATCTCAGGCTGTGGAACATTCATTTCCAGCTTTGCTTGTGGCCAATGATGAGTCAAACCCAGATGTCCTAAATGCTGAATACACCGAAGATGAGCCTGAAACAGGTACACTAGAACCCCAACAAGATGGGTTCACAGTATCTCCTGATGTCATCGAGGATGATCATTTCGAAGATGACATGCTTGAGCGTTTGGAGTCGTCAGTCCCATTGGGAGCACTACCGATTGACGAAGTGGTAAAACAACTTAACGAAGAGTGAATCATTGTATCATACAGTCGGGTGTTCAGGCCAATTGGGCAATGGCCTCCAATCACAAATACAGCAGTTCAGCACACCCCCAGATTACATGATCAGTCACAATATTTTGAGGACATTCAGCAATATCAATATGCAACCAAACATCATGTAAATGGACTGGAAACTGTGCTACTACTGTAGTCTGCAAAATGCACCCTTTGTAGATAAAACTGATCCATCAATCACCAATAATATGAAGATGGCAGCGTGTGGTTGCTGCAGCTGTACATATATATTAGGATGCTTGTATGTAACACGTCCAAAATGCTGGGAAGTCACGAGTGTACGTTGGCACTGAACAAGGTTGGGTTGGGTGCTGTGGAGGTCTCAAAAAAGGAAGTTGGCAGCTGTGTGAAAGATACTGCACAAGAATTTAGGTTGTCTGGTGCGGGAGGAATTGAGGTACGAACTATCCAAATGAAAAAAAGGAGATTAGTAAAACTATCATGGTCAAATTAGAATATCCAATTTGATGCAGAAATATATTTTTACCAAACATCCTGATTCCCTGCAGGAGCACTTGCATAATATCATAATATTCTCTTTGATATATTTGCAACATGTGATTAATTGGGGCGTGTAAAATGAATGTTCAAAGAAAAGAGTCATTTTACCATCTTAGGTATATCATATTTTTTATGTTAAAATTAGTACCTACAGTTACTAGATATTTGAGGTACCTAAATTTTCATCTAAATTTTTTTATATATTTTATCATTTGTCTAGTACCGGAAAATTTTCTCCCAAGTAAATGAGCTGTATGTACACCGCTTTCCAAAGAGGTGAGCAGAAGGCAGAAGCCGCAGAAGTTTCGCATTTGGCTTCCGGCAACGTGGGCCCAGAAACCACAGAAAGATGAACACGAGTCGATTGCACGAGTCAACAGCTGCAAAGACCAAACGAAAAAGGAGGGGAAAAGAAGACTCTACAGGTCTAGTACAAGAACAACGTGGCAATCCTGCTTCTTCTCTTTTGTGTTTTCCTCTGTCGCGTGTCACGAGCTGCCCAGAGCAGAAGGTGTGTGTTCCCTGATTCACTCTGCTAAAGGGACAAAGGGTGCGTTGGAGAAGAGAGGAAAAGATAAGATCCAGAATACACCCAAAATATATAATTAATTAAATAATATTTATTATTTTTAACTTGATAAATAAATTAATATATTTTTAAATAAATTTTGTGTTAATTTTTTAAAAAATATTTTGTTCAGCCGTTTGAAAAACGTGCGTTGAAAAATACTCTTTTCCCTTCGTGCAGTTTGCAGTCAAACTGGAGGAGCTGAGCTCATTGCTCTGTATCTAGCCACGTTCCCGTCCTAATCCATCCCTTTCTGAAACTAATCTGTATGTCTTAAAGCAACTTTTTTTCGTTTCAAAATATAAAAATCTATTAAATATTAAATATGATACATCATAATATTATAAATTTGAATATGTTTTTTCTAGATTTAATGTAAGAGTTAATCCATATATGAGTAAGAGCTACTTTTTTCGTTTCAAAATAAAATATAAAATTATGTATTGAATTAAATATAATACATCATGATATAAATTTAGACATGCTTCTATCCAATTTTATTGTAATAGAATGAAGTATAAAAACATTATATTGAATGAGATATATCCTAATGCTACTTAAGATGATTAGGTTCTTGTATTTTAGAGCATAGAGAATACTCCGGCTAGTTCTCTACCTTAGTACCAAAATGGCTTCGGTTTTATCTTTCTCACATGCACATAATACAAAGCCAAAAGATTAAAATGTTTTTCATCCTTTTATACTTCAATGCATTTGTCTCAAAACTTTTTCAAACTCAAATGCAGTTGCCTCGTACTTTTCAAACTCTAATACATTTATCTCTCCCTTTATCAAAACCATTGTTCTAAAATTAATTATTTATAGGATCCATGGAGTACATGCGCAGTGAAATGCTACTAGATCAGTCAACGGCTAACCTCAACTAGTAGTAGTATCCATTCTTGTTCCAGTCCGTGGCGACCGTCAATTTGCTAGGGTTGCCGCTTCACTGACACGTCCATAGCCGACGTGTTTCAGAAAACGGTAGAATATATAGTGTACGGTAAGCATCTTCCTAACACGGTTGTTGGCACAGTGACTCAGTAAGCCCAAGTTTCACGAGTTTTCGAGTGTCTGCGTCCTCGCTACTGAAGAAATATTATTGATGGAGAATAAAAGTAGTATTAATTTGAGGGTGCTGGTTGTGAAAGCAGCACAACTGCACAAGGTTTAAACGAAAATGAGGTTTTTCATATTACTTTGGAACCTATCTAGGAATCTTCATTCATGCAATAAAATTTTGATTGAACTTTTACAAGGTTTTAGAAGTACTGTGAGACGATCCAAAGATGTACTACTAAGAAATATTTGTATTTGCATTAAGTTATTTTCCAACAAAGATTTCCTCCGATGCCAAAATCCTTTCTAACAGCATTTTGGGTATAATCAGGTTGGTTTCACTCGCATCATGCAGAAGACATGTGAGCACTTGAGGAATCCAGCTGGAAGTATATCCTTTGATGTATCACGCATCAAACTTATATTTGCATCTTGACCAAACCAAAAAAGACAAACGCATACATAACAGCTAGGAGGTTGACTTGTTGAGTTTTGGAGATGAACCATTATTATATATAGAGAATATATATACTCATGCATGCTTATATCTATACACTCATATTATACTGTCTCTATTTTAGAATGTAAGATGCATTAGTTTTATTTTTAAGTCTTATAGAAAAACGTAGCTAACATATACTGTACCCAAATTAGTTTTAGTGACTACACTATGAAATATATTTTTATTGTACATTTGTTTTGTGTTTAAAATACTTTTGGAATAATGATTTAAACCATGATGCTGTTGGGCGATGGTGTCAAAATCCTTTTCTAGATGGACCTCTGGCTGTACAGGCAGACCATAGTTTCGTTCATTTCCGATCTTGTGCAAGTAGTTTCAGTGCGTCATCGTAAGACGTGCACGGTGATCAGGGGCTCCGCTTGGCTCCTTGATGTTAAGGGTGCGCTGACAGTACCGGTCCTTAGCCAGTTCCTTTTGCTCTGGGACACGATACAACCTATCCAGCTGCAAATTAAGATGGAGGACAGCCTCATCTAGCGATGGTCGAACAATGTCATCTTCTCTACCTCGTTGGCTTATCAAGCTTTCTTCGTGGGGCAACGTTTCTTTGCATGTGCTAACCTCCTCTGGCATGAGCAAGCACCTGCAAAAGTGTCATTTTTCATCTGTCTACATTGCACAAGGTTGTTGGACCACCGATGTCATGTTGCGTCGTGGTATGGATAGCCACACTGCTCGCCCCTTCCACGCCCAGGAGCAGGAGACAGCAAGCCATATCATCCTCACTTGTGTCTTCGCTTGCCAGTTGTGGCTCTAGATCCTCGCCCTGTTGGGATAGGCCGATGTTGGCATGCACATTGACTTACGAGGGATTATCGTCGTCCCTTCAATTCTCTCATTATGTTGATTTTCTAGCAGCTATAGAAGTAGAATATGCGCGTCTTCGATGATGTCTTGTCGAAAGGATCAAGCACGAAGGTCGACTATAGGCGGCAGCGAACGTATCTAAGTTGGAAGGATAGGCTTGTGCTCCATTTTTTTCTTTCTCTTGCCTTGAGGCCAATCTTGTATTAACACATTTTTTGCGTCTAGCCAGCCACCCCCTCTCCCCAAGCACCTCTATTGAAATGACATACATTTCTTTTTACTTTCTTTAAACTTGATTCATTTTTTTAAAATGACTTAAGACAAAATCAAAACAACTTCCATTCTAGAACGGAGGGAGCACCTTTTATTTCCAACAAAGATTTCCTTTTGATACAAATAATAATCTTTTCCGAGAGCATTCTGGGAAATAATCAGGTTGGTATCACTCACATCACCATGCAAAAGACATGTGAGCATATTCAAGGAAGTTATAGCTGGAAGTAGACTGATTTATTATCCATTATCTCGCACGCATCAAACTTAATTATGTTTTGCATCTTGACCAACCCCCAAAAAGAGGCAGACAGATGCATAACAGCAATGAGGTTGAGTGTTGGACATGGACCAACGGCAATACTGCACCGGCAAGCAAGAGAAGAGAGATTATGGGGTGGGTAATGACCGGTCCTGGGCCACAGCTCAGTGGAATCAGCACGTCACCACCACCCCTGATTTTATTGGCCAATGTAGGTGACTGCCTTGACCGGCCAAACACCTACTGTAACATTTTTTAGGATAATAGATAGAAATTGACCTAATTACTCCCTCTTTGTTTCTTGTTATTTGCTACTGTGAACCGATGTGATCTTATCTTTGATCAACAATTTTCAAATTATGATGTTTTGATGAATGCAAATGGTATAGTTATAGTTGGAATATGCACAGTGATATGATAATTAATACTGTCACAGAAGAAAAGTAATATGATAAGACAATATTTTTTAGTGTAAATTGGAAAAAGACGAAAGATTAAAGTTTATACATAAGTAGTTCGGTTTCATGTAAAAATGAATGGAGGTAGTAATACCTGAAGAACAAAGGTTACATTAATTACATACAGTTTCTAATTTGCAGTGGGTGGTTTTAGTTAGGCTACTCCCAGCTACGTCTTTGACTTGAGTAGTCCTAGTTGCGCCACGAAGGTAAAAAGCTAGTCATTTTATAAGTGATAATGGTGTATGACCATAAAGTGTATTTTCCGGTTCCATTCGTCCGTTGTTTTAGAATCCTGCAGTCAATAACAGTTATTCTTTTTACTATCACAATTATTTTGTACGCTACGGAAAATCCCTTTTTCCGAGTGCAGGACACTCGGCGAAGCTGTTTAACTCTCGGCGAAAATTTTGTCGAGAGTTGCACTTGGTATAGGTCACACGGTGAACTTTCGATCGGCAAAGAGCTCTTTGCCGAGAGTTTTTCATCGGGCACTCGGTGAGATCTTCGCCGAGTGCCGTGTCGACACTCGGCAACAAAAAGTACACGTTAGGTTCGGTGACGGAAAAGTTTGTCGAGAGCCGGAAAAACACTCGGCGAAGTTTCAATTTTACCGAGTGCCGGTGAATAAAACACTCGGTGAATGCCCAAACTTCGCCGAGTGTTTTAACAAAAGCTCTCGGCGAACTTGACAACTTCGCCGAGTGCTTTGGCAAAAGCGCTCGGCGAATGTGGTTATTTCGCCGAGTGCTTTTGCCACAGCCCTCGGCAGATCATGCACTCGGCAAAGAGGGTATCCGAACCCCAGTTACCCTCTTTGCCGAGTGTTTTGGTCATTGCACTCGGCGAAGGCCTCTTTGCCGAGTGTTGCACTCGGCAAAGTGAAAATTTTAACCCTCTTTTATTTGTTCATCGCATATTTCACAAATTTTCAATATATACATCACATTCACAATCCTAATCATTTCACAACCCCATAAGCATCATTCCACATCCCATAAGCATCATTCACGATCAACAAAATATAAACATTCACAATCCCAATCATTCCACAACCCCATAAGCATCATCCACATCCCATAAGCATCATTCACAACCCACAAGACATATAATTCACATTTGTAGTTACGGTCACAATCCATAAAACATAAACATAACATAGTAGTTCACGAGACGTAGTCCACAATTCGCAAACGAAATTCGAAGAAAATACGTAGTTCACGGTAGATACTCCGAATTACAATTGTTCAAAAGAAATTTACCGAGATGGCCACGACGCCCAACCGTCGTGGTCATTGTTGGGGGTTATTTGATGCCGCCGACGAGATTGCACAAAAGGAAAATAGAATAGTATAGGTTGTCAAGATAGTAACATTCGCAAATAAGAAAATTAAATGCGAGGTTAAGTGACTCACCGGAGTGCCTACAAAAGAATGTGGAGGAGTGAATACCACAGTGTGGTGGCGGTACGACAGGAAGACCCATGTTTTGACCGATTGATTGCATGTAGCGTACATCTCGATCATCCTCATCTCAATCTCCCGCCGTTTCCTTTTCTCCTCTTCCAACTCATCCTACAATATTCCATTTCAATTTTACAAAGTGAAGCAAACAATTAGTAAATATTAATAAATTGAGGAAAAATAATTTTCTAACCCGAAGGTGCTGCACTTCGGTCGTGCAAGTATCGGCCGTGTGCGTATGCCCGGGCTTTCGCTCGTGCTCCTTGCTCGAAGCCGGGACGAGTGGGTGTCTGGGCGTGTCGAGGAGGTTATCGCCAATCAAGTACCACCCATGCTTCTTGCCACCTCCCACCCTCATGACGACTTCTCCATCAATATCCTGGGTAGTAGGATCGAAATCCTTCCCATGGAGCTCCCTTGTCATCGTGGTGTACTTGCCGAGGCGGCGTGGACGGTCACATTGGTGTACGCCGAGGGCCCGTCCTGCAGGTTGTAGTCGACGTCGGACGTCGCCTTGCCCTTGTGGGCCAAAGCCCATGCCTTGAACTGGGAGATAGGTTGCCCATCATGCGACGCCGACTGCGAATAAAACAATAGTATGATTAAGAACTATTGAGCATTGGTCGTTGAAATGAAAAATAGAATTCACGTACCCATCTAGCTGCATACTTGGTTGAGGCTAAGGCTGCCCTTGGTGGTGTGGTGCACCTGGCATCATCAAACGCCGCTCTCGGCAAGCGGCGTGCGTCTCCTGCCACTCGGCAGCGCACCACCTATCCACCATGCGCTCCCGGCAATCGAGAAGTTGGCCGCACCACCAAACAGGCACCTACATGTCGTAATACGCCTTTGCGGTAGGCTCCGGCTCCTCCTCCCTACATCCTTCATCGAAGTGTGCTTCTTCATAGTCATTTAACATGTCTCCTACCCCGACATCGAATCAAACTCCTCGATGCGTTGTCGGACGACCTCGTCTCTCCCACGGTAGGCTTCACCATGGAACGTCCACCGGGTATAATCAGTGTAAAACCATTCTTGCAAAGGTGTTTGCCCATGATCTCTTTTGTTTGTCGCTTCATGTTACCACATTTGCTACGGGACACCATGTGGTTCTTGCTCTTTTAACCTTGGCAAATGCAAGTTCCAAGAAAGCATCGGTCTTCTCGATCCATTCATCGGTCAATGAACCGTGACTTGAGCGGCCCGTATACATCCACTCACGGTCACCCATCCTCTATCATATCGAATAATCATATAAATATTATTTCCATCTATCGAGTGCCTCTAATGTCTAATAGGTAAAGATAGGTCCTAATCCACTAGGATGTGTAGATGAGTTTACTTCCCATGCTCTAGTACTCGCTCCGAGACAAAATTTCGACATCACATCCCATTCGTTCTCCAAATACACGTCCCGAGTGTATCCGGAGAACAACGGGAGATACTACCGAAATTCGAGTCGGATCGAATACTAGACCATGGAAATTAAACTCATCTACACATTCTCCGGCTGTCAAAAAACATGGACAATTCGAAAAGATACGGTTAAAGATATGCAAGAAGACGCATATTTTCATCCGTATCTCTTTCGAACGGGAGACGCCTAAGGTTACGTTATACACGAGACAAACTACGGTAAAGATAGCGGCACTGCAAAATAGGGAAGCACGGCTCGATGGCCGGCACACAAGCGACAGCATGGCTGCGCGATGCGACTCCATTCATCATCTCAAATAAAAGGCTTCGACCATATGTGCATACAATAAACTTCAAAAATATATACGTGCATATTGCATTTATTTTCTACTCAAATTAAATCAAAGGAGTATATATATGTATCTAATAAATACCATTGTTTTTATCATATATTTGTTTGTAGTAAATACCTAAATATCACTCGTTTTAATAAACACCTAAATACATGATATTATTTTGATGTGTCAATAATAACTCATAGTTTGAACTAAATGTTTACATAATAACAAATCTAATTTTGTTTCAACTAAATGTTACAATAACAAATAAATGTTGCAAAAGTAAAAACCATGTTTACCAAAAATGCGGAGGGGGTGGGGGGCGTCGGCGGAGGAGGGGAGCGGCGTCACGGGGAGGGACGGCCGGCACGGGGAGGACGGGGGACGGCGGGCACGGGGCGGCGGCCGGCACGGGAGAGGACGGGGAGGACGGCCGGCACGGGGGCGACGGTCGGCGGGGCGGCGGTCGACGGGGGCGCGGGTAGGGGCGGCGGTCGGCGGCGAGCGAGCGCGGGTTTGTGTTTTTTGCCTAAGTCCGAATGTGAGCATGGCACGGGGAGGAGGCGGCCATATTAGAAAAGTTTGCCGTGTGCCGAGGCTTTGCCGAGTGCCTTGATCTGGCACTCGGCAAAAACAAGCTTTGTCGAGGGCCGGATCGCGGCACTTAACAAATACTTATTTCGCCGAGTGCCATTCTCTATGCACTCGGCAAAGATTTGCGCATTAGGGTTTTGTTCATTTTTTGCCGTGTGTGGTTCTTTGTCGGGAGCTACACTGGCAAGAAAAACTTTAGTTTTTATGCTTCTAATAATTTAGAAATTATCAAACGGACTCAAAAATTTACAAAATTTTTGTATAAACCCATATATGCTATTTATTGCCTAGGGAAAAGATTTGAAATCAAACGACAATTCGACCGTCACTTTCTCTCCAAATCTAACTAATCCTTCTCAACACTTATAATCTACTCCGGAGAATCTTCGGTTTTATGAGCGTCGTACCGATAAAATATTCGAAACCTTCTCGATTTTTTACCCCAGCCTCGACGTATGATATCATGACATCCTAACAAATTTTATGATTTTCGACTTCGTTTGCTATTTTTACAATTTTGAAATCATTCGGTCAACACGTTCCTAACCATGTTGCATGAAGAAAAACATCTCAATTTCCGTTCATTTACCACATATTGACTCAAAAGGGTCTAAATAACATGAATATAATTTTTGCACTACTTTTTTTTATTTTTTAACCACTTGTAGTTCTAATTTGAGACTTGCAAAAAAATTCACGAAAATACAATAAATCAAAGAAATATAGCAAAACCAATTAAAAAATTACCAAATTTGATAATTAGGTATTACATGTTGTATTTACATAATAAAAAAGTTTGGAGGATGGATGAGGAAAATTTTTGATATGTTTGCCGAGGGCCGGTAAAGACACTCGACAAAGGTGGTTTTTGCCGATAGCCTAGTCCCGGCACTCGGCAAAGGTTGCATTTTGCCGAGAGCCTAGCCCTAGCGCTCGGCAAAGATGGTACCAAACGGTATTAGTTGACGACGGTTAGTATTTTGCCGAGTGTCTCCTATTGGCACTCGGCAAAATTAAACTTTCGCCGAGGGCGTGTGGAGGCACTTGGCAAACCGGGCTTTTGCCGAGTGTTTTTGTTCGCCGAGGAAAAACACTCGGCAAAGTGTCTTTTTGCCGAGAGTTTTTTTGCCGAGAGCCCTCTCGGCAAATATGTTATTCGCCGAGTGCTCGACATAAAGCTCTCGGCAAAATTTTTACACTCGGTAAACATGGGCTTTCCCGTAGTGGTACAATGTTTAACTTTGATTATAAATAACGTAGCCAAGTTTATTATAAGGAAAACTTTTATGTTATTGAAATTGTGTATTTTTTAATTAAGTGGTCAAAGTTATATCTTATGCATGCATATTTAGTTTGTTGCTAAGCTGCCAGATTCATCAAGGTTCGTAGCTCTTTTATGGCTAACGAGTTTGGTCAAGTAATTTAAGGTCAACCACAAAAAATGTCAGTAGTAATCCAACTTAAGAGCCACTTATTCGTGAAGAAATTTCATAGGATTCAAATCCTATAAAAATTATATTTATTTGGTTCTTCCGTATAAAGGATTGAAACTTTTCAAATTCGATGAAATTCCTATGCAATGGCTTGTTAGATATAGATTTTGAAGAAGACTTAGCAAGAGTTCCAACCTTTTAGAAAATTTCTTTTGAATCTATTTCTCTCATTTTATTTTTATTTTTTTGTCTAATCAAACAAACATTCCTAAGTTTTTCATATATTTTACAATTATCTATTTTGCACTAAAATTTATCAAAATCCTGTGTTTTTTTATTCCTTCATTTTGTTAATTCTGTGTTTCAAAGACCCCTGCATTTGCCATTCTAAAGTGGTGATGGTTAACATATGGGAGGTCATTGGAGCCGGCACCATTACAGTTGGTATTGCGACCGACTAGAGCATTGAGCATAGATACTTGGTACACCGTGGATATGATCTCTTTTTATGGGAGAAATGAACGGATGGGATTTGCCCATCCCGGTTTTGCTTCTACACGTTCTAAAAACTTGTTAATTCGTAAAACTTATTAATTTGCTTGTAGACACTATAAACAATAAAACAACATATACAACTAGCTAGCTAAGGAGTTTTTTGGTCTTATCTTTTTTCACGGTCTTGTTCGTTCCTCTTCTTTAGACCGGCCGGCATCACCCCACAATGACCGCCACGAACAGCTAGCGGGTAGCGGCGCCTAGCCGTTGCCGGCCATGGCCCAAGCTGGGGTTGAGCAAAGACGCCCACACGGTGGCATGCTCCCGCCGTGTCGCCGTGTCCCTGTGCAGCTCCCCTATCCTAAACACCATCTCCGGAGTCGCCGTCGATCGCCGTCGCCCACGAACACCCGCGGGTAGGGGCAGGCAGTGTGCGGTTGCGCCGCTGCCATCTGCGAACGACGAACGAGAGCCATTTCGCGGCACGCCATTGTAGCCCGCGCCCTTTAGACGCCGACAGCGCCAGCGAACAGCGTCGGCCACAACGACGACAAAACTTCATCGCCCATGAAAGAGAGAGAGGGAAATATCCCGTCAAAATGATAAAGCGATAGAAACTCATAAAAATCTTATTAATATTTTTTAAAATTAATAAAAAATTATTAAAGACAAGTGTATATATGAAATACATTCTTAGATAAAATTTAAGGTTCAAACTCAATTTTATTTCAAAAACATAAATTTCAGATAAATAGTGTCATGTTACTATTGATTTAAAATTTATTTTTTACTCTCAAATAAAATTGAAATTGAACTTGAGATTTGATGATGAGAATGTATTTCGTATTTTTATCTATGTCTAATATTTTTTTCATTAATTTACAGCATTTTATGATTTTTATTAGTTTTTATCACTTAACTTATATTCATTCTCGTGAAAGAGAAGGATATCTATATGAGATATTTGAGGATTTTGATCAGATTAACTGCTTCTGACAAAAAAATAACCTGAAGTTGGTTATTATTGAGGCCCCTCGAAAACCGAGCCGAAGCTGAGCAGAGGCATCTTGACTTTTTAACTTTTTAACTGTTTCTCTTCGAATAGACTGGAAATAGTAAAATAATTATTTTGGTATTTTTTGTTCTAAAATAAAAAATAGATGTTGTATTTATTTTGAGAATGAGCGAGTAGTAAATTAGTGTCTAAAAGAAAACCTCATTTTTCATGATATCTAACAGCAAAAATTACGATCTTGAGATGTCCAACAAAATTTTCCGTAGAACAACGAGACCTGCGCCAGTTGGAGAGATATTTCAGCAGCAGAGCATCCACAGGATTACGGCGGCGGCGGCGGCACCTCGTTCGTTGTCTCATCCCACCGACAAGCTCAGCAGCGCGACGTGATGCCCACCATCTGTCGCGCCGACGCTGATACGGCCAGCCGTACGTGACATGCTGTCCTCACATGGTGTGTGCCTGTCTGCTCGCTACTTCCATCTCTCCATCCTTCATTGAGTCGACCTCCACACTGTCACACGCACTGACAGCTTAGCTTCCACAGCCTCGTGCATCCTGAGACTTCGATTCATGTAGTTTTTGAAGGAACAAAATGAATTTCAGAATTTGTTTGGCGAAGGCTGCTGCCTGTATTCTGAGTGCTAAGGAAAACCATATGCTTCATATCTGATATAGTCTTTTGATACATAAAGAGCTTGTTTGTCCAAAAATTAGGGAATTTCTAATGATGTCTGCTGATTGAGACGGCTTTGAAGTTGCCTCAAATGTGTTTTAAGGTACATAGATATGGAGATGTACTCCAGCAAACTAATATAATCAGTCTCCATGATTGAGATTTCAGACCTACAGTACATTGTGGTTAAGGAGATGATTATTCAGCTCGTGTTAGGTAATCCACTGGCTGCCACCAACTGTGACTGAAGTACTGAGCTTCACCATTCCTTCCAGGTCAAACTCAACAGTGAAGACTGAAGAACACACAACAAACACAGCTTGAAGAAAATTGTATACTCCAGGAGGATGGATGAATTATGATGCCGGTATCACATATGGTTCGTTCATATTGAAAGAGACAGTATTACAGATGCGGTTACACAAAAACCTGAAAAAATAACATGATAAACTGATAGAGCAAACTGCAGAGCTCTCTTGCAGCTTGAGCTGACACACAAAAAAAAAAGATAAAACGCCGAAGATATCCGAACACTAAACTCTGGCGGCTACACCAATCACTAGCAACGACGCAGCGTGTCGATTGAACCCTTTCACCTTCTTCTTCTTCCATGGAGCAACCAGTCACTACTGATCAAAGACACATCAGGTAGGTGGCGGCGGCAGCGGCGGGAATGGAGGTAGATAGCGAGAGAGACCCCTCTCATGTCATCTTCATCTTCCTTAAGAGGACGCCTTCTCATACTTGAGGGGCTTGACCACCTCCCATGTGAAGTCCGGGTCCTCGCGGCCGAAATGGCCGTAGGCGGCGGTCTTGATGAACCGGTTGCCGCCCCTCTTGAGGTCGAGGTTGATGGTCATCATCCCCGGCCTGAAATCGAAATTCTCCTTCACAATCTTGAGGATCTCCTTGTCGGGGATCTTGCCGGTGCCGTAGGAGTCGACGAACACGGAGAGTGGCTCGGGGACACCAATGGCGTAGGATACCTGCACGGTGCAGCGGCGGGCGAGGCCGCTGGCGACGATGCTCTTGGCGGCCTGCCTGGCAATGTAGGCGCCGCTGCGGTCGACCTTGGTCGGGTCCTTACCGGAGAAGGCGCCGCCACCGTGGGCTCCCCAGCCGCCGTAGGTGTCGATGATGATCTTGCGGCCGGTGAGGCCAGCGTCGCCGTGGGGGCCACCGATGACGAAGCGGCCGGAGGGGTTGAGGTGGAAGATGGTCTTCTCGTCGAGGTACTTCTCAGGGATGACCGGCTTGATGACGTGCTCCTTGAGGTCGGCGGCGATCTCGTCGTTGGTGACGGTCTCGTCGTGCTGGGTGGAGATGAGGACGGTGTGGACGCGGACGGGGACCATGGCGCCGGCATCGTTGAGGTACTCGACGGTGACCTGGGTCTTGCCGTCGGGCCTGAGCCAGGCGCAGGTGCCGTTCTTGCGGACCTCGGTGAGGCGGGCGCCGAGCTTGGTGGCGAGGACGTGGCTGAGGGGCATCAGCTCGGGGGTCTCGTCGGTGGCGTAGCCGAACATGTGGCCCTGGTCACCGGCGCCGATCTCCTCGGGGCGCTTGGTGAAGTGGCCGTGCACACCCTGGGCGATGTCGGGCGACTGCTGCTCGATGTTGACGAGCACCTTGCAGCGGTCGGCGTCGAGGCCGACGTCGTCGGAGACGAAGCCGATGTTGCGGCAGGTGTCGCGGACGATCTTCTCGTAGTCGACGGTGGCCTTGGTGGTGATCTCGCCGAACACCATGACCATGTTGGTCTTGGTGCAGGTCTCGCACGCCACCTTGCTCTCGGGGTCCTGGGCGAGGCAAGCGTCGAGGACGGCGTCCGACACCTGGTCGCACAGCTTGTCGGGGTGACCCTCGTTCACGGACTCGGAGGTGAAGAGGAACGTCTCCGCCGCCATTTCTATCTGCCCTCTGCATCGGATGCAAGCAAGCAAGCAATCAGTCAGGAGAAGACTCGATTTTTTCGGACAATTTCTACAGAGAATTTATTCATTCGTTGCAGCGAAAATGAGGACGAACTGGTGGATCCAAGAGAAAAGATTCGATTTTTGCACCAAAAATGAAGAGTGATTTTACTACTGCTACTTCCTGATAGACAGAGGAGAGCAAATTCGAATTCTCCGTTGGTGTAGACCACAAAACAGAACAAAAAACACAGAAAATTAAATCACAAAACACAGATCCCTTCTTCAGATCTATTGCTGCCGACAGCCAAGTACTGACAAAATTTGCAATTTAAAATTGGATCCACCAACGCTAGATCTAGTCTGTTACCCCGATAAACTAAAAGGATCGGACTTTTTTTCTCCTAATCCAGAACTCCATGCACGCACAATCGAAGATTAAACAAAAAGCAAGAATATCCCCAACCGCTTTCCCCCTCCACTTCCACGACCGATAAACGAACAAACAAACAATCACCACCCACCCCCCAGATCTCCAATCCACCAACCATCACCCCCACCAAACCTCCCGCTCCTCAGATCGAAGAGCGCCCACCAACCCAGATCTACCCAAACCCCTACCAAACAAGAAAAAGAAAAAGAAAAATCCCCGAGAGGAGTGAGGATCTCACGAGCAAGAGGTAGAAGACGAGGCGAGAGAGCTCACCTTCTTCGTCCGCCGCGGCGGCTCTCGCCTTTATTCGGGGGTAAGGCGAGCGAACGAAGGAGCGAGCGAGCGAGCGAGAGAGAGAGTCCGGTGTGTGATTTTGCACGGGGATGGCCTCCGGAATGCGCTCGCGCCGCCTATTTATAGCGCGTCGGGTGCGGATCGTGAGGTAGGAGACGAGACGACGCGGGGGAGTGGAGCCCACAGCGGGGTGCGGGGGTGCGGGTGCGGGTGCGAGGTCGCGTGCGAAAAGTATTTCGCGTGCACGTGAGGACCGCACGGCACGGCACAGCCAGGGCACGGTCGCTGACCCCCGCTCGAAACTTTTTTCACCGGCCGGCCAAGCCGCTGGAAGGTGGGGCCCTCGCCCGCCTCCACCAACCGCGTGGCCGTGGCCACCAACCCCCATGTTGTGTGGGGCCCGGCCTCACAAACGTGTCTCTCTCTCCACTTCCACTACTTTCTCCTTTTGTTTTTTCGATTTTTGGTTTCTATTTTTTTCCTTTTTTCTTGTTTGGATTGGCTGGCCTCCTTTCTTGGCAAATTTTCTCCATTTCACCAACCATGGCTTTGGATGATGTGAGCTATATTTTCCTTTTATGTTTTGAGTTTTTTTGGAAGGAAGTTCAAAATTAATTATTTGTGGTGGTGGACAGTTATTGAGGAATTAATTTTTGTTTTCCATTTCCTATTCAGTCCACTTGTAGTTGGTGGAGTAGGAGCCATAGGCGAAAAGGAGTACACAGTAGGCGGGGGCAGAGAACAGATTACATAAGCATCTTTAGCATCAGAGTCAAAATCCAAATATATCATTTAAAAATTTGTGCATATGTACAGGTTAACGCCGTTTCTAAAATATTTGCGATCAAATCATGAAAATGGTATTTCGTCTGTAATTGAGAAAAAAATGCGGACTAGCTAGCTATTTGATGAAAAATATTGTTGTCCTTATTATCTAAATCTTTCCATGTAATCACATACTTTTTACGCTGTTGACTGGTAGCATAACGTTTAGCAATTTATTTTTATTAAAAATATTAATAAGTGTTATTTATTTTGTTGTAACTTTTTTAAAAGATTAAGCTTGATTGATATATATTTTGCACATGTACACGAGTTTTAATAAGGTGAATGATCACACGATATTAAAACAAATAAATATGGAGTCATCAGAGTTTTGGATATGTTATTCATGCTTGCTTGACTTGATAGCATATACCCTCAATATTTTTGCCTGGATTTCCCCTCTTCTTTTCAAAAATCAAAAAGAAGGATATCGAATTGTTGCCGCAGGGTTGAATTTTGTTGTGTTATGTAAGAATTTTGTTTTGGCTTCCTTACTAAAACCCATCATAATGATTTGTAATGTAAAAATAATAAACGCATGAAAAAAATGTATTTTGAACTATTCTCTGTTTTAAATATATATTTTAAAGAAATACATAGCGTACAAATCTGGACATTATGGTTTCGTTTGTTCCTAAAGAAACATGAGACTTCCACATATTTATCCCATCACCTATAAATCCGTGCAAAATGCTTAAAAGATTCCAAATTGACATTCTCCTCCGCATCTTTCATCTTCATCTTTTGATGCCTAAAAAGGTGAGCTGAAGCTCAGGCCCTGTTTGTTTGAGGGACTAATCTCTCTAGTCCCTTGAAATTAGTCCCTTTTAGTCCCAAAAACCCAAACACCCTTGACTAAAAGGGACTAAACTAATTTTAGTCCTTAGTCCCTAATTGAGGTGCTTTTTGGGACTAATCTCACCCATTCCACCGGATGCCCTTCCACTTGCGCAACCACCCGCCCGCCGGTTGGCGCACTCACCGTCGCCGTTGCCGTGCTCTCTCCGCCACAAGTCCCGCCCGCCGGTCCCGCCTCGCCGCCGCCAGGCGCGACCCTAGCCGCCGCCGGCCCGCCCGCCCGCCGCCAGCCGCCGCCGCGCCGGTCCGGTCCCGCGCCACGATCCCGATCTAGCCGCCGCCGGCCCGCCTCTCCGCCACTCGGCCCTGCCACTTGCCGCCGCCGGTCGCCCCCGCCGCCGCCCGCCCTAGCCGCCGTCGGTCCGGTCCCCGCCGCCACCGATCCCGCATCTAGCCGCCGCGGCCGCCTCTCCGCGCTGATCCAGCCACTTGCCGCCGCCGGTCCCGACTCCGCTCCCGCTTGATCCCCCGTTGGCCGCCGCGTCCCGCCCCCGCCGGCGCCGATCCGCCCGAGCCGCCGCGGTCCCGCCTCGACGCCCGAGCCGCACATAAGCGAGTATGCTATTTTCATTGGAGCAGTCATTTTTGTTGTCCGGGATAAGTATATGGCTATTGGGGATGAGATAGTTCGGTGAAGGACTAAAGTAGATTGGGGATGGATATTGAACCGAAGAGAACGTCCAAACTAAAGTTAGGAGCCTAGCGAATGTTCCCTCCTTCAAATAGGGGTTGTCCTTTTATTTCGCATACTTGCCAAGACTGATAGCTAGAGACTAGAGGTGACTATTTACTATATTATAGAATAATTCATTTCTCACCTTATTTGTCGCATATCTCATATGTTTGCAAGATTGTTGTTTGTTGATTATTTTGGAAATGGATGAATTTTTGCGAGGACGCAATATCCGCAACAAAGAAATGGCCGGCAACGAGGATGAGCACTACGATTTTTCTCGCAAGCACGCACACATCATTCGGCGCGGCAAAGACTTAGGTTTCTCGCAAGCTTCGTCGGACATTAATGCATCTCGCGGCGGATTCCATTTTTCAGCGATGGGCTTCGGGGGAAGGGATCCGGGGTTCGATCCGAACTCTCGGGCGGACGCATTCCCGATTTCTCCTCGTACCAAGAAATGTTACGGTCGGATGGACATGGAGGTGATCCCATTTCGGCTAGCACTCGTTCGGCGTCGCCCATCGCGTCCTCCTATGCTTGCTAGCGGCGGGAAGAGGTAGACGGGGAGGAAGAACTGGTCGAGGCGTGCTAGGTCGCCGTCCATTGGCGCGGGATCCGACGAGGGATGCGGGGATTCGTACCCCCGCTCCCATTTCAGCGAAGGAATCGTCGGAGGCCGTGGTGGATCAATGTCCTCACTTGCGCACGGCTTCACCGGACTTGGTGGATTTGGAGGTGGTGGCGGCACCGGCTTCGTCATCGGCAATTCTGCGCGGCGAGGAAGAGTACAACGAGGACGACGAAGAACCGAACTTGGCGATGAGGGACAACGCACGGTAAATCCACTATGTGCATCTTTTTTTTGAATATTTGATGTTAAGACATTCTTCTAAGTTTTTATCTCACTTATAATTTTAATATATGCAATGTACAATATGTCTAAATTTTACCTTATGCCCCTAGAGTATTTATGACAAGGCATGTTGGATGAAGAAAACACCTATAGATTTTGTGTAATAGCATGTGAGGAATCGAGGGATGGTAATTGTCCCAATGGAACATGGACAACTAGAGGCTATCAAAATTTGAAGTCTAAATATTTTGTTAGCACTCAACTGAAGCATTCAACCAAACAATTGAAGAATAGAATGGTCCAACCGAAGAGTATCTACATATGTTGGGTTTGGCTCGACAACAAACGGGGTGTGGTCGAGGACCGAATGGAGAGATAACAGGTCGGATGGTTGGTGGAAAAGAACAATCAAGGTACTAGTATTTCTCATAACAACATCTTCTTGTTCTTTTACATAATTAGATTTCTCGTAACACGGTTTTATAACAGGAAAAACCGGATGCCAAAAATTTCGAATCGCAACCCCGAGTACTTGGACATGCTTATAGAGCTATTCCAAGGTGTCGCAGCTTGATGGATCCACCGCATATTTCCCTGGTGATGAAGATGATGAAGAGGAAGAGGAAACGAAAAGATTTGCGATGCGAGATGATGGATTTGAGGATAGTCCTATGAGCACTAGCAGAAAAAGAGGAAGAGCGTAGTAGTCTGTTGTCCACGTGTTCTAGTCCTGGGAAGAAAAGCAAGAGCCCATTGTTAGGTTGATGAAGGGGTTGTTCAATAGATGGGACAGTGAGACGAGAACTCCTCTCATATACTAACGAGCTTCTACAAACAGGAAACAAAGTGAGAAAAAAGGAGACAAGTTTGAGCAGATCCTTGATGCACCGCCAAAAGTTGGCAATTGAGTGTGGTGCAATAGAAGAGACTGGAGTACTTTTGTGCAACACGTTATTTCGGAAAAAGGAAACAGAGTTATGTTTGAACATGAGAAGTAACGAAGCAAGGTTTTTGTGGTTGAAGAGATGGTGCCAATAAGAATTTATATTAGTTATTAATTTCACTTATAAGTGAAACTTATATGCAATTTTGTTATGTAAGGCACTTGTTTATTGAACTATGTTATGTACCGTTGTTAGTACCTTATTATGTTGTGTAATGGACATGTGGTTGAATGGATTGCTACGATAAGTTATCATGTTATGTACTTATTCTATATTCTATGGATAACTCCTATGTTGATGATATGCTGAATTTAAACATGTAGGATGGTTATGGTTCATCATATGAGAAGGAAAGTGATGATGAGGATAGTAGTGATGAGAGCAATGATGATGACGGCGGTGGTGATGAGGATAATGATGATGAGGTGGAAAGTGATGATGACAACAATCTAGATCGAAAGAAGCGCGTTTTGGCGCATTGATGCTTCAAAAATCAAGGAAGCGAAAACTACTTATGCTAGGCGGCATGATTGGTACGTATTACTTGGACTCTTATTCAAACAAAGCTCCTAGAAGAATATCAATTGAGTCCGGACATGCTTGGGTAATGAGAACACTAGGCAACGAACGCATGTTACAACATGTTTAGAATGAGCGACCGGTGTTTGAGAAATTGCATAATGTTCTTATGGATTCTTATGGGTTGAAGTCCACCACAAATATGTCCTCAATTGAGTCTTTAGCTATCTTTTTGTGGATAGTCGGTGCCCCCAATCGCTTAGACAAGTTGAAAATCGTTTTGTTAGGTCTTTGGAAACAATAGTTAGAAAGTTTAATGAGGTGTTAAAGTGATAATCAAGCTTGCAAAAGATATCATTAAACCAAAAGATCCTCGCTTACAACTGTGCACAAAAAGTTACAATGTGCAAAGTATGCACCGTACTTGGATAATTGCATTGGAGCAATAGATGGGACACATATTCAAGTTGTGGTGCCGTTTCCACTTGTGCAACATATGAGCAGACATAAGGAGAAGAGTCGAATGTGATGTGTGTATGCGATTTTGATATGAGATTTACATTTGTTCTTGCTGGATGGCTGGATCGGTTCATGACATGAGGGTGTTTAATGATGCTCAAAATAGATTGGGAGATAAGTTTCCACAACCACCTATTGGAAAGTTTTATTTAGTCGACTCGGGTTACCCTAACAGACTTGGTTATCTTGCACCGTATAAGGGTACAACATATCATTTTCGGGAGTACAATGAGGGTATAATGCCTAGAGGGAAAAAGAAGCACTTCAATTACTGTCATTCTTCTTGTAGAAATGTCATAGAGAGATCTTTTGGAGTTTTGAAGAATAAGTGGAGAATTTTATTTCGATTACCCAGTTATCCAAAAAAGCAAAGCAAAATAATTGTAGCTCGCATAGCACTGCATAATTTCATTAGAGACAGTAAGCTAGCGATGAAGAATTCGACCATTGTGACCAAGATGCAAATTATGTTCCATTGGCCTAACATTTTCTTCTCCATCAAACGATGCAACCAATTATTTGGATAGCCGGGTGATGAATCATTTTCGAGACTCGGTTGCCGATGGCCTTTGGTCTTTGAGAAATATATGATTTGTCTTTTTATTGTTCTTGTGGAACGAGTAATTTTAATATGATTTGTAGAACTTTTATTTTAATTTGTAATAATATTTTGCTACTATGTTTGCAATCCATATTGTTGTATACATATTTGTAGAGTCATATATATAAATATCCTTGCATCTAATTTGTATTTTCAATGTAGTTTTTATTTTTTTGCTTGCATGGCTATATAAGGGTAATATGGTCTTTATACAATGTAATTAATTACCTTTAGTCCCTTTAGTCCCTATAACCAAACAGGAAGGGACTAAAGTTTTAGTCAAGGGACTAAACTTTAGTCCCTTGACTAAATTGCCAAACAGCCCTCAGTAACATGCACCCATGTTCTGAAGACTACTGGCACAGCCATTACAAAATTACTAACCATGATTACACGGCAAAAAACCTCAGATGATCTCTCCCTAGACATATACTAGCCGTTAATAACATGGAATCTCAATCTCTCATGCAGGCTGCAGCCAGCTGCAGCATCAACCAAAACATCCTGATAAATCTAAGGTTAGAAAAAACGAAAAGGCACGAAATGAATTTGCCAAGTTGGGAGTATTGGACAGAATGCTTCGTGCAGAAAGCAAGCATGATTACGTGTCAGTTATTTTGTCTCCTCTTTTTTAGAACTGTTATTTTGTCTCCTTGTCTCTGTCTTTCAAGAGAGCTAGGCAGGCAGCTATGGGATATGGCCAATGGGCAGCAAAAGATCCAGCCCTTCCTTCTCATGAACCATCATGCTTCAGCTTGCCTTCTTTCCTTCGAAGCTTAATAATGCTAAAGCCACTTTTCATTAAGTAATCCGGTTGATGTGGAGGACACATCACCGAAGCCCGGCGCACTTTATGCTTGTACAGGTAGTAGTGTATACACCCTTCATTCCATAAAAATTATCTTCAAAACAAAAAACCATGAGCACTTGATCAATTCAATTTTCATTATTACAAACTTGAAAAGCAAACTTATTTGATATTTTAAAATAACTTTTATACAAAGCTTTCGCAAGAATAGAAACCAAGATAAAATATGCATCTTTATAAAAAAAAGAACGAGGTTGATCTAGATACATAGCTAGAAGTTATTTCTTGGATGAGCATGAATCAATCATCCCTTACCAATAGAGTATATGGGAATTATGATAGTAGATGAACTTTTTCTCTCTTAGGAACCATTAGGCGTTTGTATTAGCGCGGGTGGATGAATTGGGTAGGTTATGTGAGAATCAGAGGCATAGAAGCATGGAAGAAACACCGATCGGTGCGGTGGTTACGTATTAATTAAGGCTTAACAATCAGCCAAGAAATACAAGACTTATATATAGATTAGACTTGCTCTGCCGGCCTTCCTACTTTACAGGAAAAAGCTGAACAAACTTTATCTACAGCCAGCCGAGCTTATCTCATCTATATCATTTAGTTACAGAGATAACTTCGTATCTTAACACTCTCCCTCAATCTAAGCTTATCAAATTTAGATTGTTCTTAAACATTTTGAATGGTCGCAGCAAGAGCTTTGGTGAAACCATCTCGCCACTTGATCCTTGGTTGAAATATATTCAATCTCAAGAAGCTTTCTAGCTACTCTTTCTCTTATAAAATGATAATCAACTTCTATATATTTTGTACAAGCATGAAAGACTGAATTGACAGACATATACTTAGCTCCAATATTATCACACCAAATTTTTGCAGTTGGAGGTACCTGAATTTCCAACTCCTTTAACAAGATTTGAATCCACATAATCTCAGCTGTCCTATTTGCCAAGGCTTTGTATTCAGCTTCTGTACTCGAACGCGACACAATTGCTTGTTTTCTAGCACTCCATGACACAAGATTAGGACCCAAAAATATTGCAAATCCTCCTGTAGATCGTCGATCATCTAAACATCCAGCCCAATCTACATCTGAAAAACCACTTACAAGCAATGATGATGATTTGCATATTTTTAATCCTAGTCTAGCAGTATGTTTAAGGTATCTCAAAATCCTTTTGACTGCAGCCCAGTGTTCAGTAGTTGGAGCATGTAAAAACTGACATACCTTATTTACTGAAAAGGAAATATCAGGTCTTGTTAAAGTTAAATACTGTAATGCCCCAACTGTACTTCTATAATGAGTTGCATCTTTTTCTCCGAGAGGAGTACCCTCATTTATAGATAATTTCTCTGAAGTAGATAAAGGTGTTGTGACTGGTTTACAATCACTCATTCCGATTCTTCGTAGCACATCTGATGCATATTTCTCTTGACTCAATAAAATTCCATCTCTTACCTTCTTAACCTCAATACCAAGAAAATAGTGAAGATCACCTAGATCCTTCAGAGCGAACTCCTTTCCAAGATCCTGTAATAAAGCTGAGGTTGCACTGGGCATAGAGCTTGCTACAATAATGTCATCAACATAGATTAGTAAAAACATCGTCACATCTCCTTTACTATAAAAGAACAATGATGTGTCTGTCTTGGAAGCTTTAAATCCTAGCTCCTGTAGTTTAGTACTTAATCTTGAGTACCATGCTCTGGGTGCTTGTTTTAAACCATATAAAGCCTTGTCTAACTTACAAACATAATTTGGAAAATATGCTTCTTCATATCCTGGAGGTTGTTTCATATATACCTCTTCTTCTAGAATTCCATGGAGAAAGACATTTTTTACATCAAGCTGTCGCAGACTCCACCCTCTAGACACAGCAATAGATAGTATTGTTCTAATGGTAACAGCCTTAACGACAGGACTAAAAGTATCCTCATAATCTATTCCATACCTCTGTCTGAAGCCTTTTGCCACCAATCTAGCCTTGTATCTGTCTAGAGTCCCATCTGCCTTCCTTTTGATCTTATAGACCCATTTACAATCTATTATATTTCTTCCTTTTTTAGGTGGAACCAGGTGCCATGTCTTACTTTTCATCAAGGCCAAGTACTCTGCATCCATGGCTTCTTTCCAATTTTTGTCACCTAATGCTTCATCTGCACTTTGAGGTTCACCAATTGAAGTAAAACATGTATATTTAATTGTACCATCAGTATATACCTTTTCCTTCCGTATTCCACTCCGTAGCCTTGTATGAGGACGAGTTGGCGTAGCGGGCCCTGGATTTGCTATTTCCATGGTATGCATGTCTTCTCCAGACTCAGCACTGTGCAATGTATGCATGTCTTCTGTTGCATGTGTGCCAGCTGCCTCTGTTGCATGGGTTCCATCATGCGCAAGAACAGGAGGCTTTCCCAGCCATGCACGCATGGAGGAGGTGTCGCTATCACCGGTCTGTATCCGTGCAGGAGTTGGCGCCAGCAAAGACGGTACATCACCGTCCTCCGTGCCGGTCGTGCGTCCGACAGGAGCAGGAGCTTGCGCCACCCGTACGCATGTGGGGGCGGCTTGCAACGTGTCGTCGTCCTGTACACTTGGTGGCGATGATTTTTGTGTTGCTTCTCCTGCATTTTGTGTTGCTTCTCCTGCATTTGCTTCACCAATATTGTTAGAGGTATTAGGAGAAGTAAGTATATGATAATCATGTAATTCTCCCCCTTGATCATAGCCGTGTAGAAGAGAAATTTCAGCACAGAGATGAGCACCGGCATTGGGATGCAGACGAGCAAAAGGAAACACATTTTCATCAAAGGTGACGTCACAAGAAACATAAACACGACCGGTTGATGGATCAAGGCACTTAAATCCTTTGTGTATAGTGCTATAGCCAATAAAAACACACTGTTTAGATCTAAACCTGAGTTTATGGGTGTTGTAGGGACGGAAGTTTGGCCAACAAGCACATCCAAAAATACGTAAAGAAGTATAGTAGGTTGTTGTTTAAACAACCATTTTAAGGGCGTGTCAAAGTCAATGACTTTGCTGGGAGTGCGATTTATAAGATATGTAGCAGTGAGGAAAGCTTCGTCCCAGAATTTTAATGGCATGGAAGCATGAGCAAGTAAGGCTAGACCAACCTCAACAATGTGCCGATGTTTTCTCTCGGCAGACCCATTCTGTTGATGAGCATAAGGGCATGAAACATGATGCGAGATACCGATTTTATTGAAGAAAGAGTTGAGTTTTTGATACTCACCTCCCCAATCAGTTTGAACTGCTATAATTTTTCGATCAAAGAGTCTCTCCACCAACTTTTGAAACTCAAGAAATTTATCAAAGACCTCATATTTGTTTCTAAGGAGATAAATCCAAACAAATTTGCTATAATCATCAATAAAACTAACATAATATTTCTTTCCATTGACAGAACTAGGAGCATTGCCCCAAACATCGGAAAAAATAAGTTCCAAAGGGTGGTGAGACACACTTGAGGACTTGTGATAGGGTAGTTGATGGCTTTTAGCCTTTTGACATGCATCACAAACTGACTCTTTATTGGACGCAGAAAGACATGGCAACTTATTCGAACCAAGTACTCTTGTAACAACTGGAGTAGATGGATGACCCAGACGACTATGCCATCGTGAGAAAGATGGTGTCATGGATAGGGCTTCCTTCACTGGTGAAGATGGAGATGGAAGACGATAAAGCCCATGTTGACGCCTTCCTTTAAGAATTATTTTCCTCGTGACTAGATCCTTAACCAAAAAATATTTAGAGTAAACCTCAAGAAAAACAAAGTTATCTTCAACAAGACGATGAGCAGAGACTAGGTTTTTCTTAGCTTCAGGCACATGGAGGATATTGTTTAGATGGAGATTACGGCTAGGGGTAGAAATTACAGAATTACCAATATACTTAATCTCCATACCTGTGCCATTAGCTGCATGGATTTGATCTCCTCTTTTGTATTTCTCTCGAGTAGATAGCTTGTCCAGTTCACTAGTAATGTGATCAGTAGCCCCAGTGTCAAGATACCAGTTGGTATCTACTCCATAGGCAGCATGTGTGGCTGCAGATGCATGTCTTTCATCGGGTGTATAGGCCTCGTCAAAGCGATGCCAACACTCGAAGGCAGCATGACCCCTCTTGTAGAAGACTTGACAGATGGGCCGGTTATCAACGCGTGATTGATTTCTGCCACCTCTGCCATGCCCACCATTACCACGGCCGCGAGGCGATGGTAATTCGCGTCCACGTGCACCACCACCTCGGCTTGGTGCCATTCCGCGTCCGCGATTTGCAGCATTTGTTGCGAATGCACTGTTGCGAAGAGTTTGCCTGTTTTCAAAGTTTAACAACACAGAATACAATTCTCCCAAAGTTACAGGTTCTACCCTTGTCACTAAACCAGAAATAGCCAGTTCATAATCCTCATCTAAACCATTCAAAATATAAGCTACAAGATCTTCTTCATCTAATGGTTTACCAGATGCATCTATTTCATCTCCAAGAGCCTTCATCTTTCCAAAGTACTCAGAGATGGATAGGTTACCTTTTTGCATTGTTACCAGAGAAAGCTTGATATTTAGAGAACGTGATCGCGTCCGTGATGTGAACATGCTTGAGATGGCGCGCCATGCTTCTAGCGCTATCTTGGATGTTGCGATCTGTGTCAAAACATCCCGCGACACCGACGAAAAAAGGAAGCCAAGGACCTGCTGGTCCGCAGCCATCCATGTTTGATACGCTGGATTGGAAATCATCGTCACCTTGTCGCCTTTTTCTTCTTCCTTCCTCTCGATCTGTGTTGGAGGGGCTGCAGTAGTGCCATCAATGTAGCCATCCAATCTCGCGCTGCGTATAGCAGCCAAAACCTGCGCACTCCATAGCGCATGATTTTGTTTGCCCAGTTTTTTCGTAACCTGGAAACCGAGCAACGGCTTGGAAGCAGCAGTGGAAGAACTAGCCATGGTGGAGAATCAATCCCGTACTCAAGTGCGCTCTGATACCATGTCAGAATCAGAGGCACAAAAGCGTGGAAGAAACACCGATCGGTGCGGTGGTTGCGTGTTAATTAAGGCTTAACAATCAGCCAAGAAATACAAGACATATATATAGATTAGACTTGCTCTGCCGGCCTTCCTACTTTACAGGAAAAAGCTGAACAAACTTTATCTACAACCAGCTGAGCTTATCTCATCTATATCATTTAGTTACAGAGATAACTTCGTATCTTAACAGTTGGTGTTTATGCAAGTTTAATTAGAGGGAATCTGAGGGAGGTGGAATTTGTAAGGTCTTGGTTAACCCCTCTCAAAGAGGATTAAAGAAAAATTGAAGGGAATTTATTTGATATTTATTATGGGAGGGATGAACCCTCTAACCTCTCCCTCATCAATACCACTTATAATGCACCTTATTGACGGTTGAGATACATCTCTTTCTCTTACTCACTCACGATCCGACGGACGAAATCATGTGTGCTATCCTCATCACGCGCGGGCGCGTCGCTCTCCCAATCACGCGCAGGCGTCATCTCCACCCGCGCCGCGCGCCTCCCCATCCACCGGCCGTGCCGCTGCCTTCATCCATCCGTCACCGCATGCCTCCCCATCCTTCGCCGCGCCGCACGCCTCCCTTCCCCATCCGCTGCGCCGCCGCCGCCGCCCCATCCGCGCGCGAGCCCACGCCACCGCTACGCCCTCCAGGCCTCGCCATCGCGCACCCCCATCCGCTGCCGCACGCCCCCAGTTGTTGCGGCGACGGGGGAAGGGGAGGATGTAGCAGAAGCCCACGGCGAAGGCCATGGAGGAGGAGGAGGAGGAGGTGAAGGGGAGGCTGGGCGCCGCCACCCGGCTAGGGTTCGGTTGGCGGCGCGGCGGCGGTTGGCCCCGACGATCCCAGTTTGCGGCGGCGAGAGAAGGAAAGGATGCGGCGAAGCCCGCGGCGGAGGCCATGGAGGAGGAGGAGGAGGTGAAGGGGGAGACCTAGGGCGCCGCCACCCCGGGCTAGGGTTCTGGTTGGCGGCGAGGCGGCGGCTGGCCCCGTCGACCCCTTCTTCGTTACTGGGGACATGGAGCAAGAGCTCCTCGCCAAGCAAGTGTGTCTTTCCCTTCCTCCTATATCTCTCTCCCCCTTTCTCCATTAATTTGCCACTTTAGCTTCTTCGATTTTACAGGATTTTTGTTAGCTGTATTGAGCTGGAACCCGTGAAAAGATC
This sequence comes from Oryza australiensis, assembly GCA_019925245.2. Lineage (NCBI taxonomy): Eukaryota > Viridiplantae > Streptophyta > Magnoliopsida > Poales > Poaceae > Oryza > Oryza australiensis. The sequence goes on along the minus strand of JAIFGZ020000016.1, from coordinate 2,385,740 downwards.
AAATAAAGATAATTAAATCAGTCATGACAAGCTTTGATTTTGCAGAAATTTAGCTGGACTGTACTTACTGAAATTTAGTTGTACTGTACATAAAAGGCAAATCTTTTGCTCTTCTTCTTCTTATGAATTGATGAAGGTTTGCTTCCTAGCCCAATGATGGAAGGGATATCAATCGACGTGCCGGTTTTAATTTTGCAAGTTGCGGTTGTGTCGGAAAATCAACGACTCAACTTTAATTTTAAAAAGAATGATGTTTTTCATTTATAACTAAAGTTCAACCCTAAAGATTGCATGTTACAACTTTTTTGTAATTGTTTCTAGGCTGAACAACGGAAAGGCGGGACAGGGAGAACTTGTGATGGACAAATTTATCGCTTGTAACCGGGGCCGCCGCTTTTAGCTTTCAATGCCGCTTACGCTTCGAGAATTCATGACGGATAACGCCGATGTAGATCCGAGCCCATCACTATACTACGATTTTCATAGAAATCACCCATTGCATCGATATCATATTTGTTTGTACTTTTATCACCTAATAATCGCCCAATGTTTTGAGGGTGTAGTTGGCTCAAGTTCCAGGTTCCCAGAAGAACATATTTTAGTGCTTCATTCATATGATATCAAGTTATCGAGGGCTTCCATGATAAGTTGCATAATTTTGTTGAGTTTAACTATCCTTTTTCACAACCTAAGTGTCGATTTGCGAGGAGGTGAAAAGGCTCGGATATTGGGTGTTGACACAAACAACGACAACATGACCGGTGGAGCAAATTCGCCTAAATCGATGCAATTGCTCGCGCACGTTGAATTAAGATTATTGATAGATTGCGTTAATTTTAAAAAGAATACGATAACCACATGTTCTAATTGAGTGTGCATTTTATGTTTTCTGCGGACCTAATATTATCGCAAGTGGAGACTTCTTTTGACATTGCCAACGGCTAGCGAGGTGCCAAAAGCTAGCGCTTGCTTTCTTGGAGTATTGTGGTGTTCTGGTTTTTCCAGTTTCTTTTTTCCAATGGTGATGTCTTGGCATTCAGGAAGACCACGGACGAAGGAATTCATGGTTTCTTTTGACCGATGTGATCGATTAAGATAATGTGTTGTCCCTTATAATGGCCATCAACAGCTCAACTACTTTTGCCATTGTCGGCTCAAGTTTCACTCATTCATCTATGTTGTTCTGCTTTGGATGCATACTGCCTAAGGCCTTGGTCAGCCGTATTTGTTATATTTCGATTATTTGTCAGATAACAGGAACCACTTCATTCCCTGTCCTGCCAGTGAGAAGCGTGGATTATTTTACTATGAAAGTATATGCGGATTTCTTGAAGTATCGAAATTTAAGGTGTATCTTGATTGATCAATGTCAAATATGTATCCTTGAAACTATTTCATCAATGTCAAATATCTAGCTATTTCACGAAGACGACGCCTGGAGCAAGGGGCAACGTCGAGGAAGACGACAGAGATAGGTACATTGTTTTGTGCCCATACTCCTCTGCACCGTGCGATTGTTTGTGTACTACTATTGGAAATTTCCTTTTGGTTTGGTCTCATGGTTCAGGATGTATGTTTATGCTCTGATTCATCTCTTGTGTTGTTTTGGTGTAGTTGCGGGCTGGAAGGTGGGATCGAGCAGACCGTGATGATTGGGAACATTTCCAATGACAGATTGGTATCGGTTCCTAACTCCTTGGGGTTAACATTATGTTGGTGATGTTCGACGTTATTATTTTGCTTTGCAATATAGTAATCATCCCGCTGGACATGTTTTGGCCATCTATGCATGAAAACATCAAATAAATATCTAATGCTCTATGTTTTGTCTGTAGATGGAGTAAGCGGTTCTTTGATGCTTCAAGGATTCATTTTGTTGCCTTCAATTCTAAAAGGAGAAATACCTATAAATGAATGCATTAGATTCAATCGCAGAGTTGCTCCTTTTGCTTCTAAAGGTAACTACACAATTTCTTCTGTTCCTTTAACTCGAACATTAATCTTCTCTATTCATAAACTGGATGTCCATGAGTCCATGATATACAACTTGAATCAAATAAAGCTCAATCGGACAGATTTGACGAATATTATTTTCACTAACATGACATATTTTATAGTTTTTTAAATACAATAGCTTCGTAGCGTTAGCATGGGTATACTAGTGGGGATTAAGAGAGCAAGAGGAGAGTGTGCTCTGAGATCCACAACCGTTAAGATGTTGAATATCCTCATGAGTTATGACTTACAAAATGAAGACCGGTAATATTTGAGTGGTAGACCCTACACATCCTTCGTAAAAAAAAATTTCTACGTCCATATACATAGCCAGAAGTTTATCACCTAAAATATTTTAGGTCTTTTCTAATGATTGTCATATAATAAATGTCGTTATTTATTTGTGTAAAGAGTAAATGGATGTTGCTGAATATGCTATATGTACGCAACTGTATGCATTCAACTAATTAACCAAGATTAATTAATGTCGGTGCAACTCCATGCAACATTTACAGCGTGATGCAATCTACGGATAAGAAGCGACAGAACACCTTAATTGATAAAAATTAATTTTATAACCATGAATGTTTTGTTGTACTTGGTTTTAGTGTCCTTTTACTTAGGTGATGATTAAACTGGGATGGAGTGAGTAATCCGGTCTATAAGGGCGTGTTTGGTTGGCTGCATCATACCTAGCTCGCACATACGGGTGCAGTCGCCGAATGTTTGGTTATTTACACTGCTGCCGAGGCCTGGCCACGCTCATGCAAATCAGCATCTTGAGCCAAGGCCCACTGGAAACGCTCGAATCGAGAGAGCTTCCCTTCTCATCTGGGTAGAGCGCGTGCAGGAGGGCAAGGGGTGTTAGAATAGATCTCCTTCCGTTGGACCGTTCCTTTCGTTGGGTCCAACGGTCCAACAGGATCCTTGATCACGCTTGATCGGGACGCTCAGCCTCCTCTTGGCTAGTGGACCCCTGTCACCTGCGCCATATAAAGGGGTGAGGGCCGGGGCGGCACACGACACGAGGTTCGCCGCCGCCACCAACCTCACCCACAAACCCTAGCCGATCTAACGCGGGGGCGCAGCAGTGACGAGAAGCACCACCACCACGTCCGCGCACGACGACGATGGCCGACGGGCAATCCTCCTCCTCTCACTCGACCGGTAAACCCTAATCCGCCCCTCTTTTAGTGTAATACTCATGATCTACACACTTGAACCCTACCTAGAACCGATGTCTAGTGATCCTAGCGAATCTAACAATGGTATCAAAGCTATCTAGTGCATCGTTCTAGGTTTAGGGATTGAAAATCCGGAAAAGAAAGAAGGGATCCGAATGGATCGAAAGAAAGAAAGGAAAAGTCACAAAAACTAAACTCACCTCGTCGGATCCACCGCCGGGCAAGGCGCCGCGACGGAGCCGGCGTCGGCGGCGCGCGCGCACTCCGAGACGCACGCGCGCGCCGGCGACAGGGCCCGCGGCGGCGCCACCATCCTCCGCACACCGGTGGTCGTCGTGGGGCTGCGCCGGCCATATAGAGTGGTGTGGAGAGAGAGAGAAGAGAAGACCGCCGGCCATGGCTTGCCGGCCATGGCGCCGGCGGTGAAAGGAGGAGAGCGGCGGCGATGTGGCCGGCCCCAGAGAAACAACTAACCCTAGGGTTAGGGTTCCGTCGGCGGGTCCTTTTAAGGCTGCTGAACGCCGCTCGACCGTCGGATTCATCCGACGGCCGGGATCAACGCGGTGCGGGGTTAAGGTGGGCCGATTCGGCGGCCCAGCCGTTGGTTGCTGGGCCCCGAGCCCAGCCGAAGATCAAAGCAGGCCAGGCCGAAATCAATTGGGCCGAACAAAAAAAAAGAGTATGGTTGTGTACGCTTTTGGGCCGACCTAATATTGAATTTTGTATAGTTTAATTATATATTTTGTTTAAAGTTTCCGTTGCAAAATTGACAAATATTATTGAAATTGATGTTTCTAAAATTGAATTTCGAACCAACGGGAGAATTTCAATTTTAGGAATTTCACTTATGGTAATTGATATTGCCATTTTCGACCAACGTTGTTAATTGCAATATCATGCTATGTGTTATGTCTATTTTTTGCCCAACGGTGATGTAGGCTTAATGCATAGGAGAGTTATGTGATAATTTTGTTTCTCACCTTTTAATGATCATTTTCGGGAGGTTACTCCTTGATGGGATGCATAAAAGACATTCCAACCTTACAAGGGGATAACTACGGTGAATGAAAAAAAGCTCGACCTTGCCTTTATCTTGGGAGAAGTGGATGGGTGCTAACAACACTCTGTCCTATAGAGCTGTTGCACTAGTCGAGGGCAACACGAGTCTAATGCGACTATGAGAAAAGAGAAAAGGAGAATGCTGACCTTAGACAACTATACATAGTTAAAAAGGCAAAGTGGGCCTCAGCCAACAAGAAATGTATGGCTGTGGTAAAGAATACAATTGAGCAGGCTATTGTAGGCTCAATCCCAGAGACTGACAATGTCTCTGAGTACCTAGAAAGGATAAAGACCTAGTTCACTGGTTCTTCAAAGACTCATGCCACAGAACTCATAAAGGACCTCGTCATGGATAGGTACACTGGAGGTAGCATTAGGGATTTTATGCTTCAAAAGAGTGCACAAAAGGCAAGGCTAAAGCAATGGGACTTGGATTTGAAGGAGGATTTTTTGGTTCACTTGATCATGTCTCGATTGCCAAAAGAGTTTGATGCTTTCATTCTCAACTACAATGTGCACCCAGAGAACTGGACCTTTGATACCCTTCTTGCACAATGTGTACAAGAGGAGGAGAGAATTAGGGCCAAAATTGGTGGCGTTATCAACTACGTTGGTAGCCCAAAGAAAAGGAACTATAGACCGTCCTGCTCAAAGGACAAACAACCTCAAAAGTCCTAAGGTCAGCACCAACCTCAGCAAAAGCAATTTACAGTGGGGACAAACCAGTGCCTCTATCGCAAGAAGGAAGGACATTTCAAGAAAGATTTTCCTGAGTTCTTAAAGATGATAATGGCAAAGAAAGTTGAGAATTTTATCACTTTCGTAAATGAATCCTTGTATACTAGTTATTCGAAATCAACATGGTGGATCGATTCTGGAGCAACCATTCATGCCTCCAACTCCTTACAGGGATTCCATTTGACGAGGACTACGTAAAGAAGCGAAAGCAACGTTAAAGTCGCAAATGGAGTTGAAGTGAAAGTTGAACCTGTCGGAAATCTCAATCTCAAACTTGATAACGACTTTATCCTTCCACTTCGAGACGTTTTTTATGTCCCATCTTTGCATAGAAACTTTATTAGTGTGCCATGTTTGGCAGAAGATGACTATTATTGTTATTTTGATAAAGTACAATGTCACATAATTCATATAATGAGTGTGTGGGTCTCGACTTCCGACGAGACAAACTTTATATGCTGCCTATGCATGAAAGTGTGAATGTTATATGCAATGATGCAAATGATGGGTCCTCGTTGACAAAGGAAAACAACAAAAGAAAGAGAACTCCTAATATCTCATCGAAATTGTGGCACTGTCGTTTAGGCCACATTTCGAGGGGGAGAATTGAGAGACTTGTTAAGAATGAAATTCTTCCTCCACTGGAGTTCTCAGATTTAGAACAATGTATAGAATGCATCAAAGGAAAATATATAAAGCACATTAAAAAGGGTGCAAATAGAAGCACAAGAATATTAGAGATCATTCACACAGATATTTGTGGTCCATTTCCTGTAAAGAGTGTGGATGGTTATGACTCTTTCATAACGTTCACAGATGATTACTCCCGATATGGTTATATTTATCCAATTAAAGAAAGATCGGAAGCATTGGATAAATTCAAGATATTCAAAGCTGAAGTTGAAAATCAACATGATAAAAAGATTAAAATAGTAAGATCCGATCGTGGGGGGGAGTACTACGGTCGGCATACTCCTTATGGATAAGTCCCAGGACCTTTTGCAAGGTTTCTAATGGAAAATGGCATAGTTGCCCAATATTTTACACCGGGCGAGCCACAACAGAATGGGGTGGCTGAACGACGTAACCGTACCTTAATGGATATGGTGCGCAGCATGATGAGCTACTCCACCCTACCATTGGGTTTATGGATGGAGGCGTTAAAAACCGCCGTTCATATTCTCAACAGAGTACCTAGCAAATCGGTGCCCAAAACACCGTATGAGCTGTGGACCGGAAGAGTACCCTCGCTAGCTCACCTCCGTGTGTGGGGGAGTCCTGCGGAGGCTAAAGTATTTAACCCAAACATTGGGAAATTGGATTCCAAAACAGTCAGTTGTCATTTCATTGGCTATCCTGATAGGTCGAAAAGGTATCGTTTCTACTATCCGAACAGTTATACAAAGTTTGTAGAAACGAGACATGTTGTCTTCTTGGAAGACGAAATGATGAGGGGGAGCACGGTAGCTCGAGTGATTGATCTTGAGGAGAAGCGGGAACATATACCCACTTCAACGATTCGGGAACCTTTCTTCTCACTACCTGTTGATGTTGCGCCGCAATGCCGACGTTGCGGCTCCAACACTGTTGTTCGCTCTCCGTGGTGGAAACGAATAGAAATGAGGAACCCGTCTTTCGGGATCCATCGAAAACACTACCACACATGAGGAGGAGCAACAACGGCCTCAAATAGAAGATGTGCCAAATCACGAGACTTCACAAGAGTCTCAAACAGAAAATGTGCCAAATGTTGAGGCCCCTAGAAGGTCTGAAAGAGTAAGAAGAAAAGCTATATCGGATGATTATCAGGTGTATAACACAAAAGAGTCTCATATAGAGGATGATCCCACCTCATATGAAGAGGCCATGAGAAGCGCCCGCTCATCCAAATGGCTAGAAGCCATGGAAGATGAAATGAAATCCATGAAACTAAATGATGTTTGGGATTTGAAGGAAATTCCTAAAGGAGCCAAAACAAGAGGCTATAAATGGGTCTACAAAACCAAATGTGACTCCAAAGGGAATATAGAAAAGTTTAAGGCGCGACTTGTGGCAAAAGGATTCACACAAAGAGAAGGAATTGATTACAATGAGATGTTTTCTCCAGTCTCTTGTAAAGATTCTTTCGAATAATAATGGCACTAGTGGCATATTACGACTTGGAATTATATCAAATGGATGTAAAACGGCATTTCTAAATGGAGATTTAGAAGAAAGAGTCTATATGGCACAACCAAAAGGTTTTGTTATAAAAGGAAAAGAGAATATGAGATGTCGATTAAAGAGATCCATTTATGGGTTAAAACAAGCTTCGAGACAGTGGTACTTGAAGTTTGATGGAACTATAAAGAAATTTGGTTTCCAAGAAAATGTTGAGGACAACTGCATTTATATAAAGTTCAAGAATGGGAAATTCATCTTCTTGATTCTGTATGTGGATGACATTCTACTGGCAAGTAGTGATGTTAGTCTTCTACAGGGAACAAAAGAGTTCTTGTCCTCAAACTTTGATATGAAAGACCTTGGTGAAACATCATATGTTTTGGGCATAGAGATTCACCGAGATAGAAGAAAATCATACTTACCATCATAGAATGCTAACTTAGATTTGACTCGTGCAAAATTATAGTCAAGTATCTCATATGCATCATGTGGAGAAGTTGCCACATCTCATTGAAAGTGAAGAAGTCGATATTGAGCATGTTCGTCTCGTATCCCCTTCCGTAATCATGCCATGGTTAGTAGCAAACAAGAAAAATACACAAGAATATGCATTCTCCAATCAACTACTAGGTAGTATAGGTTCAAATTTCACGCACACTTAAGTTTTTAACCAAGCTCTTACAAGATCTTACCAAAGCAAGCGGAATGGTGACCACACCAACTCAACCTAGACGCAATGGGGTTAGATGTATCGATGCCTCGGCAAACACCTGCTATACGGCTGCAATCAAATTTGTGGAGCTCTGGGTAGGATTAAATATGTAGCAAAGGAATAGCAAATGCTTAGATCAGAGAATGCAAAGTTGAATAATTGTTTAAAGTCAGTACCATGTTGGTCCTAGGTTAGAACGTACTAGAGACGTGAGCCTAGACACAAATGATACCACAAGATAACACTAGAAACAACTCAAGCACAACTCTGATATATGAAAGAAAACTCAAAGATAACAACATATTTTTCTCTTTTCTTTCTTTTTTGGTGAGGCTCTTCTTTTTTAGCACCTTTCTGCCTTTTTTTCTTTTTTGTGATTTTTCAACAAAAACCAACTTAAGGACCTGAATGTAAAATTATATAGACTCAAATGTAAATAAGAAAATTAGAGGGACTCAAAAGTAAATGTCCAAACCCTAAAATTAGAACTATACAAAAATGGAACGCTAAAGTTATACTGGTTTCATTTTTGCAAACAATCCCGAATCCGACACCAAAAAAATTATCATCAAGGTGTAGCAACTTAGAGGAAACAACCGTGGGGAGGTGGAGTGTAAGGCAACCATGAGTCCGGATTTAGTGCATGAGATAAAAGGAATATGGATTTCCAACCAATCTAATCTAATATTTCTTTTCAAACCGAGCTTGACAACTTCCAAAAACCAATTTGGTAATTCTTTTGCCGCCTCTCGTGCACGACACTAGCATGGCTAAAACGAAGCACAACTAAGTCTAGGCAAACCCTAGATCAACTCCAAAACCAACCAACAAAAATTTCTGAAAACTACAAAAATAGGACCTTAGCAACAAAGCGATTTTGTTTTTGTAGGTCCCAACGACAACAAAGACATGGTGGCGGCGACAGTGGTACTAAACATGACCAGAACTCAAAACTCTCAACGGAATATATGCTAAGACCAGCAACACGATGTGACGATGTAACACAGAACACAACAAAGTAAAAACTGAAAGGAACAATACAATGGCACAAATATGGCTAGGTAAAGGATGTAATTTTTTTGTATGGCTATTTTCTTGTTATAGATAGATAAAAACTCATCGAGCAATGAAAGCTCTGATACCACTTGATAAAGCCTGAGTTCCACTTGATTACGCTCACTGCTCTAATTGGCCCCATCTTTCGGTGAGTTGAGATAATTATGATTTGGGAGAAACATTGACGACCTGACTACAACCGTAAAAGACGTTGTTGTGTTGTGTCTTAGCGATCAATACATCTCTCCGTGGATTGTTGATCTTGCAGGTGCAAATCAACCTTATTCCTGCAAGCAAATCAAAGAAACAAGAACAAGATAAAAGCAATCTGAATTACAACTAGGAATTAAAGTTTACAATAAGGTGGGGTTTCGAAGATAAGTAATTAGGCGGTCTAGCCGACAGACGTAAGTACAAGACAAAGTAGCAATGGCTAAACTTTAATCTAACAAAACCCAAATAATCCTGAAGGGGTATCTAGCAATTTAAGAAGGTGGGAGGATGACCAAGGGGTTTATAGGGTTGTGCTCCACTAGGTTGGGGCACACCCCACATGGGCCCTACATGGGACGGGGTCCGAGACAAAGTTACAAGCCCATAGACCCATTATAGGTGATGCAACATATTGTTTTTGTGATTATTGCTGACTGAGATGAAATTTTGTGATGTGGTTGGATCCGTTGAAAAGATGACTCCAAGAGTTTTCCATCAAGTACTCATGGGTGCAAAACGGAGCTCGTATGCATATTTGACGGCCGTTTAAAGTCAGCAATGTAGTAGGTGACCGAATTGGATTCTAGAACTTGGATAACTTGATCTTTATGTCTTTTAATTGACCTATGATGTGAGCAAAGGTTGTATCAATCGTAGTCATGGTCACATCAGAGTCTTAGGCCTTTATGCAACCAAATTCAAACAAATATCACAGATGATTTCATGAAAGTCATATGGATACAAAGTAAGATCAATAGTGTGGCCGATAAGCTAGCTAAGGAAATAAAATCTTCTCAATCGCCCCCACCTCTTCATGATTGTCATAACATATCTCACATTGCTTATCCTAATAGAAGTTGCTATGCAAGTAATTTAAGAGATCATTTCTGTACTGCAAATTGTCCTATCCATCATATACTCTGTTTCTGAATAAATAATAAAGTTGTTTCTGAGTTTCAGAAAAGGAATGAGGGAGATGAGCCAGGCTAAGGAGATACGAGCAACCAAACAAACCCTAAAAGAAGGAGAGCAATTGATAGCACACTGAGTATGACGGAGGATGACAAGAAAAAGGAGCAAATTACTCTTTGGACTAGATATTTTTGACAAATGTCATGCTTTGACTGGGTGGCCCATATAGGGGTGGGCAATCGGTTTAAACCGAGACTTCGGTTCGGTTTTGTTCCTATGCATTGTTCGGTTTGGCATAAAGTAAAAACCGATTGGTTCGCGTAAATATTGTAAACCATAAAATTTGGGTTTGGTTTTTTTGGTTCGGTTTTCGGTTTTTACCGAAAAATCGAACAAGAAGCGGCGGAGCGCGAAGGCGACGCGGTGCGTCGGGGCGGAGCGGAGCGGCGCGGCGCCAACGCGGAGGAGGAAGCGAGGCCACACGAGAGGCGAGGCGGGGCGGCGGCGCGGAGGGCTGGGACAGCATCGGCGTGGAGAGGCCGGCGGCGGAGGCTGGGATGGCGCCAACACGGAGAAGGAAGGCGCAGCCGCGTGGAGGGGAGAGGGCAAGGCGGGGCGGCACGACGCGGAGGAGGAAGGCGCGGGCACACGACCGCGCGGAGGAGCCGACGACTGAGGGGGCTAGGGCAGCGGCGTTGGTGTGGAGGGGGAGATCGGCGTCACCATGTTTGTGCAGAGAGCAGAGTCGAGGAAAGTGCCATGTCTCCTGGAGAGGAGAGGAGGGCGGCATGTCTCTGCGTTCGGTTTTTTTGGAGCTTCGTTTTTTTGGAGATTGGTTGTCGGTTGGTTAGGAGGGACCGAGGGAGATCGGTTTTTTCGTTAGTTCGATTTTCATACGTCTAAAATCGAACCCGCACCGAACTATTTGATTTATACAACACCATAAACCAAACATGAAATTAAAAACCGAAAAACCACAAACTTCGATTCGACTCAGTGCGCCCTAGGCCCATATGTCAAGACTAACCACCTTGGTTGTCTATGTCTCACTTAGCATGTGGGTCACCTAGTCTAGTCTAACGTGCAATATTATTTTTGATAATACCTAGTCCAAAGTGAGCAACACATTGAGGGTGATTTAATGTAAACTTCGATAATAAAGCGAAACTTTAATAATAATATAATGCCCCAAATGTAATTTACTCAAGGAAAAAGAAAAATGTCAGGGTGGAAGCACATATCATTTAGACAAACGGAGAGTGACTGAGCACTATATAATTCGTAATTACCTATTAGCCATTCCATGAAACTTGCTAGTAGAAATTTGATTCAGTATATATTCCCACTGAATACAAACACTGTGTGTAGAGCCAAGCGAAACGGTCATATATCCTAAGATACTCTTCAATTTGCCAGTTCATTGCCTGCCTGTTTGCTTCAAGGGCCCACGACGACGCACATAACACATGCAGAGCCAGTTGTGTGTCTGTTTCCACAGACAGTGACACCAACCTCATGTCTTCCTCTCGTCCTTGTACAACAGCTAATTCACGCTAAAAAAAAAGAAAAAAGGAAAACATCAAGTGGGGAAAGCACGAAATCCCCTCCAGGACAAGCAGTGTGTCCAGGTTCATCCAGCACCACGTCGTAAATACACATTCACTGTCCTAGACCGTTAATCAAGCTGGAGCATGCCTGGTAGCCTTGAGTGCCTTCCATTTCTGGCTAAATAGGCCGGCCCACGTCATCCAGAATTTCCTGATCCTAATCTTGGTTGGTCTCGATCCAAACGAAATCGGTTTCGGTTGAGGGATCATCTGAGTATAGAGTATTTTTGTCATATGTAGTGTTTACATAAACGATTTTCTTTTAAAAAAATAAAAATAGATGCAACCCCTGTGTAGGCCTCATATCTCAAATAACTCCCAAACTCTTTTTCTTGACCTCTCTTTCCTCAGTCGTTATTATCGTCATAAGGACACCGACGCCCAACGTCCTTGCTATGTGACGGGCACCGCGGTTCACAGAGTTTATGAATGTTTAATATTTTCCCCATTTTGCAACACACAAACTAGCCTGGTGGTCTCTCTAATAAGGCTAGAACCTTAGAGCATCTTCAAGAGTGTCTCTAAATGAATCTCTAATTTCATTTTAGAGAATTTTTTTAAAAAATAGCTTTAACAGAGACTCCATATGGATCTCAAAATTATAGATTCTCTAAAATCAAGATCTCATGCTTAAAACGATAATAGAGTCTTGGTTCTCTAAAATAGCTCACGTCACCGTGAGAATTATTTTACCACGAGGCCTATACGAAAAAAACATATTTGCGTCGTCGCGCCGCCGTCATCCTACATCTCGTCAAAAAGCTTGCCGTTGCATCTTGGCGCATGCCACCGCAAACAGAGTCGGCTACTCGGTTTAGTCACTCGTGTATATAAAAAAATCGGTCTTCTACTACTCGAGCATATTGAAATCTCCAAGCCTATTCATTTTTCAATTGTTATGGATGTAGAATACGATGCAAACACGAGTTTTGTGATTGGAAAAGAGAGTTTTGTGATTGAAAAAGGAAAATAGAGAATCAATTTTGAGAATCTGTAGTATCAATTTTTGATTTTATTCTCTAAACTTTTTAGAAATTCTCTAAATGAGATTTTTGAGAATTATTTTTTGAGAATTTGTTAGGGATGCTCTTACTACCAAGGTTCTACCAAACCCATCCTTTTTTTTTTACTTAAAACTGAAGTTGGCGCGCCACGGCATTAGTTAGCCCATGCTTTGACGCCACTAGTTGGGCCGGCCCTGGGCGCCACTGTTTTTCGAATTTTTGGCATTTTTAATTTTAATTTTTTAAAGATTTACAAAACTAATTTCCAAATTTCAAAATTTACGAACTAGTCTTTTCCCGCCTCTCGGGAGAGCGTGATTGATAAAACGCCCTCCCGGGGCGTTTTATCCGACGTGGCGACGGCCGTTGGGTGTCGTCTCGCCGCGCGGTGAATTTTGCAGAGCGGCCCCTTCCCGCCCTTGGTAAGGCGGTTTTCGGTGTGTGCGGGGCGGCAAAAGCGGCCGCCTTTGCGGGCGGCCTTCCCGCCCTTACCAAGGGCGTTTTTCCTGTTTTGCGGCGGCCCCCTTCCCGCCCTTCCGAGGGCGTTTTTGCCATTCCCGTCCTCCGGAAGGGCGTTTTTATCCTAAATCCTAATCGACCAAAACCTAATCGACATCGACCGACCCTCTCTCGTATTGTTTGAAATGTAAAATGTTATCGTTGTATTTTTTGCAAATGTAACCGATCCATTTGATTTGTCGTATTGTTGCAAATGTAACCGTCCATTTGATTTGTCGTATTGTTTGAGATGTAAATGTTATCGTCGTATTGTTGCAAATGTAAATATGTTGTGTAATGAACATTTGTTTTATCGTCGTATTGTTGCAAATGTAAATATTGTTGCAAGTGTAAATGTTCGAGGTATCGTACATATGTTGTTTGCATTACTCGTGAACATATTGTTTTAACCAAGTTAACTTAGTAGCAATGGTTAAGCGGTTGTTTGTCACATTGTTACATAACCCATTAGGTATGGATAATACAATACAACTAACTCATCCCCGACGAGTCAAGGCTCGGCTACCTACGGAACCGTTCAAGGACGATAAGCTTGTCATCAATTTTCTCTTTCCTTCTCGGCGTTGTACTCCTTTTGAGTTTCACATTCGATTACTTTTAGGTCGTTCTATTGGGGAATGACATTGTCGATCCACCTAGTGAATCCACACCTCCTTTGAATGCCACGGTAAAGAAACACATGTAATCGGTTAGAGAGCCACTAGAGCGAAGACGTTTGCGGAATTGATAAAATGAAAGACGTACAACGAAGTTGTTGTCTAAGTTGGGGCAAATGAAATATCTCGACCATATGTTCGTGGTTCAAAGGAGGTAGCCATCTTGCAAGATCCCTAGAACCGCACATGGGACGCTCCGACCATTTAGGGAAACCCGGTGGGTTGTTCCTCCAAGCTAAGCTTGCGATTTCGACGCGACGTTCATACTCCATCCAAGCCTGAATGAATTGTTCGGTCGACTCGGGTTGTGTTCGTCGACCGATCGAAGCGGGTTTAACCGTATCGATCCACTCTTAGTATGGACACGACGTACATCCTCCTGGTTGCACATTTTTGATGTTCGGGTTAGAAAATGGAACAAGCGAATAGGTTAAAGAAAGAAAAATTATACTCACGACAAAATTGTCATCCGCAATCTTGGAACACACGAAGCATCTTTGTCCTCTAGTTGCTTGTCTTATGGATCTTACCACCGGCAACGTAGACCACGGTGGCATTCGGACATTCCCGCCATGTGGGTAGTGCCAGCTGATCCATAGGCCAGTCCAAAAGCTTTAGCACAAACTCGACGTTGGTACTCAGCCTTCCGTCGAAGGTAGTCTGAGGGTAGTAACGTGTTCTGTCGGTTCGTGGGTTCTCCGTATCTATCCACTCAACGAAGTTGCACACCGACGTTATGCCGCATGAGGTGTTAACACGATGTACAATCAAGTTAGCATTTTCTCGCGTGAAGATTTTGTAGATGAAAGCATTGCGGTTAAGCCATACGATCAATGTTGGCGCATTGGAAAAATCGTCTCCCGGTTTCGGTGGAGGGAGGGACGACGTAAGTATGCAGCCATCTCCACAATGGCATAACGGACGGTCACACCATGGTGGAATAAAACCGCTCAAAGGATGGAGTCGCCGGTGGAGACGCTCAAGGAATGGATGATATGAAGATCTCATTGCACGAGTAAATGTAGAAAAGAGAATGCAGATTTGAAGAGCTCGTATTCGGATCTAGGCAATATATAGTGCGGGGAGGTGAAGGTTCACATCTATGTATCGTTTATGTCTCACGGGGTAAGTGAACGAGACGTATCGTGTAGGATTGTCACGGGGCAAAAGTTGATAGCGACGTATCGTGCGGGACTATCACGGGCAAAAGCGATAGCAACGTCTCGTGCGGTCTAACACCGCCGAAAGTTTTTGTCGTTAGTAAGAGTATCATGCAGCGAACGATACGGAAGGATCTCGTGACATGTGAGTGCGACAAACAAACATAGATATATACAAACATCAAACACAAAATAAATAATTATAATTTGTACAAGCTTGCACACGAAGCTACGGCGAGGCCTCTTACCCCTATCCCTCCTAGCCGTGCTCGACGTGCCCCCAGAGTATGTCGGCCATGCAGGGCACGACACGACTAGCACGGACATCCGGCGCGGCGTCTCTGTGGCGGGTCCCGGCTCTGTGGTAGAGGTGCTCCACCAAGGCGAGAGCGGCGAGAACGTCCCGATCCGGGTCCTCCAGTCGTCGAAGTCGTCGCCCGTGCCGACCCCCTCGTCGCCTCCCCGGACCCGACCGCTGCGACGATGAAGCCCCGGCGGAAAATCCCGCCGAGTAGAATCCTCCGTATATAAGCAATGTGAAGCATCGGTGACTTAAACTAATAAGTGTTAACTAATCGTCGGACGACGCTTGCTCACCTCCGGTGAGTGAGGGACGAGGAATGGAGGATCCACTCGCTCCGGCAAAGCTCGCAGTGCTAGGCCGAGTCGTGAAAGGCCGAGGATCGACGATCCACTCACGCTGCCGTATCCCCTCTTGGTAGCGTCGGACCTATGCGACATTCGGTTTGTTAGATCACGTTGTTGGGTTGACACAATGAAATGAGTGGAACTAACTTTGTGGAAGCACCAGCGCCGTGTGGTGATCATCCGGTACCGGACCGCATGGACGTGGACTGTAGCACCTGCGGAGGAACCGCATCGACGGCGAACGACAAGAGAAGATCCGGAAGATCGAACGTGCCGTCGTCTGCATCCGCCGGAAGGTCATTCTCTGTTCCACGTCGTTCGGTGAATGCTGCGTCCGGCCTCGGCATCACGAGTCGATTTCGGCATTCAATGCCCGTGCGACGTCGGCCTACAAAAATCGAAACAAATTAGGTTCTTCGCTCAAATAAAAAAGCATCATGACGTACAAAGGCTTTAAGGCCGAGAAATCATGACGTACCCCAACGAGTAGTCCGGTCTCGGTGCGTGGGGTAGGTGTCCGTGACCGCGCCAGTGCTGCTTCTTTCTGCTGATCGGTGTGAAGGTCACGCGCGACGCATCCGCGGTAGGTACCACCGAAGGTAGGCGGTGTAGTTCTCATCGGAGTGGGCGTAGATCTCGCCGATCACCTCCTCGGTGGCTATCGGCCGTTCGCCACATATTGCTTGCATACGTGGTTCCCGGAGGAGCCTCCTCGTCCCCGTCGAGACAACCTGCGTACACGCAAAGGTCGACTATAGTTCCATTTCATTCAACAAATAGTAGTAAAGTTGAAATAGAAATACTCACGGTGGTCTGGTGGGGAGCAACGCGTCGTCTACGGGAATCCTGCCCAACGCCTCATCACTCGGCTCGGGCGGTGAGGCTCGATGGTGATGTCGTACACCATTAGGATCAACGTCATCCGAGGGCCGAGTCGCGCGTGCACAACGTCAAGAGGCCTAGAGGCGCTCGATCTGCGACCGCTTGCTGCGTGTACGGCTCCCGGACAACGTCGTAAGGCGGAGACGGTCCAACTCGAACACGAAGTCCGGGTAGCTCTGTCTCACTTGAGCGTGGGCGTAACGACGCTGCGAAAATAAAATAATCAAGTGGTTACAAGTTTTGTTCAACACAATTTGAATATTTGAAAGAAATAAGAATTTGTACTTACGTTGCGTCGAAACCGATCCGAGCCCATCGTAGGCCCGTCGTGGGTTCTCGAACGCGGGTCTTTGCGTCGTAAGGAGAGGTATGCGACGATCGGTCGGCCGATCGCGAGCCGCTCCGCAGCCCAAAGCTGTAAAGGGGCGGCTGTGAAGATCGCTCCGGATCCGTCTTCGTGCACGTGTCGCACGGCCCACGGTAGGTGGCTGCGAGGACCGCGAACCCCAACTCCAATGAGGCACGAAGCCTATCTCTGCGTCCGCTATCGACCGGGCGTAGTGGATCGCCCCCTCTCTACAGTGTTCCCCGACGTGTTGGTGAACATCACCCACCCGAACAACCAAAGAAGGTACGCCTCTAACGAGCGTCGCACGGAGTACTCGTCGGCGTCGGGGTGGAGCTTGTCGGCCTACAAAGGAGAAAACCATGTTACCAATCATAAGATGTAATGAAAAAATAACGAAGTCAATAAGTGTTAACTTACGTGAAGCATAATCCAAGTCTTCATAGGCCGGTGGTCGCGTAAGGGTAGATCGCTAAGGCTAGGAGCCCGGTAGCCTCATCACCGTAACACCCTAAAAATCGAAGAATCTAAAATCGGGCATTGAAAATCGGACCTTGCAAAAACCTTTTGGTTTCAATGCTTCTTATCGTGTTTTTCAATTTTATTTGCCAATTCGTTGCGTAAGAATTTCTTACGGAATTGCTTTGATGTGAAGTTGAATAAAATCCCTAAGCTTTGAGATCCTATTGGGAGAAGTAATTCAAAATATATATATATATTTGAAGAAGGGTAAACATATTAATTTTGGAGATTTACAAAAGATTCTTTGAAAAGAATATATTTGGTTAAAACCCTAACGATGGAAGAAAAATAATAAATATTTGAATGATAAAAATATTTTTGAGAAATTAGAAACTTATATTAATCAAAGACCCCAATTTATTGATTTTAAAAGAAGAAATGGAAATATGAAAAATATATTTTGAAAAATAAAAAGTGGGGAAAAGTTTGAAAATATAATTTCAAAATTATTTTGGAAATATTGAAATTTATTTTGAATTTTTAGAGTGAAAGGAAATGGAAATAGAAAATAGGATTTCAAAATTCGGGAAAAGAGAAAGTGCACTGTTCATTAGCTGCCAGTGTTCGACGGTCATACCGTACCACGCGCTCATTGCCGCGACGCCGCGCGTTGCGCGCGCGTTCCGTCCCGCGCCGCGTCAACATCGCCGTACGCTCGGCGTCGCATCGCCGCGCGCCGCGCCGCGCGCCGCGTCCGCGCCCGACCGCCTGGCCGACGCGCAAAGTGCCGCGCCATGCCGCTCGCCGAGCCGCCGGCAACGGACGCGCACGCCGGTCCACGCCGTCTTGCGCGCCATGCCGTCGCCGCACTCGCCGCGTCACGCACCGCACCCCGACCGCGCGTCCTCGCCACGTCGCGCACGCACACTCCGCGCCACGTTCGCCGTACGCACACGTCGGCCACAGGTGGGCACGCGCGACGTGTGCACGCACGCGTGTACGGGCGCGGTCGCGCCGGATGTTCCCGAGCACCCCGCGCAATATAAATAGGTCCCAAGTTTCTTCTCACCCTCCCACACCGTGCCAACACCACTTCACCCCTTTCCCTCCTTTGCCGCCACCGGAACGCGTCAAAACGCCACCGAGTGCGCCGGGTTTTGCCGAACCGCGTCGCCGCCGTGTTCGCCATCGCCGAAGATCACCGGAGTCCGCCGCCGCTGCGCCGGTCGGTAAGTGTCCCATGTTTCCATTTTCGCCCAAAGTCCGAGCGTCACCGTCGCCGCCGGCCGGAACGACACGCGCTGTCTGCCGGCCACAAGCACCCGGCCGATCGGGGGGTGGTAGACGAGGGGGTAGAGGAGAGAGAAGGAACGATCTTGGGCTAGAGAAAAGAGAAAAAAAGAGAAAAGTAAAGAAGAGAGAAAAATTAGAAAAAAATAGGGAAAAATTCTAGAAATATTGGGGAATATTTTTAGGGAATTTTGGGGAATATTTGTGCAAAAATATATAGTTTTCTCGGGTATTTTCCTCGAGTAAAATGATTTTCTATATACGATTTTTGGAAAACTTCCGTTTATGTGAAACTTTCTTGAAGATTTAATATTACTTTTCTTTTCCTTAAACTATACTTAACCATTGGACTCGGCAAAGATATATCAACGAACCTCTTGAACAACATTCGCAAGATTTCCGCTTCGTCGTTTTATCGACCCCTTTTTACAAAAACCCTAAAGAGTCGAAACTGTCGCTACGGCCGATTTTGCTATAAAAATCCTCCGTAACTTGAGTAGGGTCATAAGGGAAATAGTTTGGAGAGTTCCTTATGATTTTCATGCTTCTTCGTTCGTTCTTATCGGATTTTAACTAGGATCCATTTTTCTTTTTCCTTTTCGCTCGTATGATTAGCGGCCGAAGAGCGAACACGACCCCGCAGAAATCCCACTCAAGAAGCGTGCGAACAAGGCAAGTCTTCACACCCTTTGAACATATCGAACCCAATTGCGAAATGATGTTAATTTAAACTCTAAACATGCATGCTTTACTGAGTTACCCATACTTGTTATGCCATTCCTTGTTATTGAATACCTTTAGAATTACTCTTTGTAACTCGCAATGTGATACGTGACAACCGAAGAGTAACTTCGGTAACTGCTTAGCCATGCTATATTTAGATTCATGCATACTCATGACTTTACGAAAAGCTTTGTGCTTGGGCGACTACCTTAGGGAAGGTAGTTGAGATACGGCATGTGGAGACATGAGCGCCACAATGGCCATGATGAATTAAGTTTGATGAAAATTGAAAGTACTATACAAATGTTTTAGGCGGGCGGCCGGATGATTTGGGTGGATTCCGGAAAAGGCAAGTGCCGACCACAGTCAGTGGGACCGAGCCATGAGATAGCCGGAAACGAGCCGGTACAACCGTACTTCTCGAATGGGTATAGACCTAGCTGATTAGATAGCCGAGCGGAGGCGGTATCCTTGCATAGATGGTTCTCTATGATGTGGTTATGGGATGAGAATGAGGCTGCGGCCTTTGTTATGAATGGTGGGATTAAGCGATGTTAATTAAACTTAAAGATTTGGAAAGTCTTCCCTTACCCCGGGTGCGCGAACTCCTCTCACTGCTAGAAAAGGACGGCTAGAGTGCATGAGGGCTTAAGTTCATGGAGCGGAGTGCGCAAAGTGAGGTTATCGAAAGGCTTTGCCGTGACCGTCTCATGTGTTGAGGCGTAGGCTCATTTGTTGGGCTGTCGCGGAGTACGGGTAAAGTGTACATCCACTTGCGGTGTGAATGAATCAATCTATTCGAATAGCCGTGCTCGCGGATCGAGCATCGTGACAAGACTTTCGCTTGGCTAGACTTTGAACTTAAAAATGCTTGGGATGGGTTTGCATGATGATTTTATTCGGTGGTGGATCAACTTCTCGAGAATGCGAGAAGGGGTGGACTCCCAAAGATCATGACGAACCGGAGGCGGGAAGCCATCCTTGGAATCACGATGGATGGTAGACAGAACCGTCGCGGGTTAATGAACTATGAAATTAAAACTTGATTTGGCTAGACGATAGGCTTGTGAAAAGAATTGTGAAACGGCTTTACGCAAAAATAACCCTAGCCATGTTCTTTGAACAACCTTATCATATGCATCAATTCGTGTTGGCTTGCTGAGTACGGTTGGTACTCACCCTTGCTATACGCACAAACCTCCAGTGATGGAGTTGAAGAGCGGAAGATCCATATGCTTATCACCGGGAGGACGAGGGAGCGGCGGCGCATATTAGACTTTAGCTCCGGTCGTTGCACTGGCAATGGACAAGCGCGCCTCTTTCCGCGCCTTATCTAAACTCTGTTTTTATGTTGTATTCGGACCATAAGGTCTGTGGGATGAACAATGCCTTCGGGCCTATTATTGTAATAATGGTATTGTAAGACTATTCGTGCATGCGCACTTGATGATCGATCTTGTATTCGTGGGTACCAACTACTTGATCCAGGAAATGGTACTATGAACACGAAAGATTCCCGCCTCAAAACGGGGTCCACATCACCCGAGCAAATCGTGCGGTGATGTCCTCCCTCCATCCACTAATAGCATCCACGGGCCGGCGGCCTCTCAGGCTAGTGGTAGCCCTAGCAGTACGAGACGTCTGCGGCGTCGGTGCCATCTCCCCACAAGGAAGATGGAAGGTGTGCGTCTCGGGCGCCACCGATCCACCAAAGCGCTATCGGGGACCGGTCGCATCCCACCGTCTCGCCGGTCGTGCTCGTCGGCACGCGCCTCAACAAGTCCGCAAAGAGCGATCGAGCCGAGACTCACGTAACTTGCATATCATACACATAGTGTAATATTAGTGTCAAGCATAATATTCTTGCAATAAATAAAAAGAGTATGATCGTACCACTTGGATGTGTCGCGGATCGATACGCAACAACTCACGCGACGGCGGTGGACGAAAGATGGTCGGTGAGCACCACCTGCTGCGACAAGTACGACTTGTTGTAACGTCCCACCCTTCCCGAGCTAGGCCCACCTACATCGAAAGCTCTCTAGGACCTTAGATGCCCTCACGGACCAACACTAGTCTTTTCTCACTCATGCACACCGGAAGAACTTCCGGTCGGTCCTACCCATCCTCAAATTGCCCCAGGCCAAGCACGCTTAACCTCGAGTTCATTGGAGATGAGCTTAGGAAAAAAGTTGCAACTTGTTGGTATGAGTATTCTATTAATCCTATTAAGTCCGGCCGGGATGTTACATCCACACCCCCCAGAGACCCGACGTCCTCGTCGGTCAACCCAGGCCGAGAAACCTCCCCTCTTGGCCACGTCCGTGCGTCCGGTGCCAACGCGTGTGCCATGCCGTGTCCCCTCAAGGCCCACGCGCCATGCGCACCATGCCCACGCAACGACACCGCCACGCGCCCGTGAAACCGCGAGAGTCGGCTCGATACCACTTGTAACGTCCCACCCTTCCTCGTCGGTCAACCCCAGGCCAGAAACCTCCCCTCTTGGCCACGTCCGTGCGTCTAGTGCCAACGCGTGTGCCATGCCGTGTCCCCTCAAGGCCCACGTGCCATGCGCACCATGCTGCGCAACCGACACCGCCACGCGCCCGTGAAACCGCGAGAGTCGGCTCGATACCACTTGTAACGTCCCACCCTTCCCGAGCTGGGCCCACCTACATCCGGAAGCTCTCTACGACCTTAGACTACCCTCACGGACCAACACTAGTCTTTTCGCGCACTTTGTCCTCACTCATGCACACAGGAAGAACTTCCCGTCGGTCACTTGTAACATCCACGAAAACCGTAGGAGTGGAATTCGGAACGTGAAAATCGGAACTCACAAAAACCTTTTGGAATCATTGCTTCTTATCGTGTTTATCGTTCTTATTTGCCAAGCTCGTTGCATAAGAGTTCTTTTTGAATTGCTTTGATGCGAAGTTGGATAAGAACCCTAAGCTTTGATATCCTAGGTGAGAGTAATAGTTCAAAATATATATATTTGGAGAAGGATAAATACCTAATTTTGTGGATTTACAAAAGATTCTTGAAAAGAATATATTTTGGTTTAAACCCTAACTAGTGGAAGAAAAATAATAAATATTTGGGTTTGGATGATAAAAATATTTTGAAAAGGAAATATGAATTTAGAAATTAATTAAAGACCCCAATTTATTGATTTTAAAAGAAGAAATAAAAAAATATGAAAAATATATTTTGAAAAATAAAAAGTGGGGGAAAAGTTTGAAAATATAATCTCAAAATTATTTTGGGAATATTAGAATTCATTTAGAATTTTTAGGGATAAAAGAAATGGAAATGGAAAATAGGATTTTAAAATCGGGATAAATGGAAAAGTGCATGTTCATTAGCTCGGCAGTGTTCGACCGATTACACCGCCCGTTCGCAGCCGCCGCGCGTCACCCGCCGTACCGAGACCTCGCGCGTGCATGTTCCCAACGTCATCGGCTCCGGTCACGCACGGTAGTCGCCGTAGGTCGCGCCATGCCGATTGCCCCCAAAGTCGCCGCCGTACACGCCGGCCATGCCGCTCGCGTCGACGCGCGCGCAACACGCCGCACCACGCCGTCCTTTGCCGCGGCGCTGCGCTCCCGCCCTCGCGCACTTGCCTCACCGCGCTCGCCGTACACGCGTGCGTTGGCTGCGCTTGCCGCACGTCGCCGCGACGTGCGCGCGCTCGTCGCCTATCACCGCACGGGCGCCGAACCACCTCGCCGTCGACCGCCTATAAATCGGCCTCCCGGACCCAGCTCCCAACATCGAAAGTCTTCCCTGTGCTCACTCATGCTTTCCCCCAATTTCCCCCAAGGATTAGCCACTACATTGCGCGAATTTTGGGAAAGATCGGAGCTTGGCCGGAAGAACCCTAATTCGACCGCCCGTGCGACACTCCGAAATTCGTCACCCTCGGCGATTTCTTCCCGAATTAAAGGTACCATCATCATCCCCGTGCTCTAGGTATTAATTCCCCTAAGCTCCCGAGCCAATTGGTCGCGAAAAATCGCCGGCGACGAACCCCTAGAATTCCCTGTTTCGGCCGCCGAACCACCTCGCCGTCGCCCCGGCCGCGGTGCCTTTCCGGCCGAACCAACCCCACCGTTAGCATCCCTGGGTTCGCTGAAGCTCGTAGACCCCTCACTTTAGCCAGGGCTTCGCCGGATTTTGCCGCCGAGGCGCCACGCCGCCGAACCACCTCGCGTCGCCGGCCGTTTCCGCCGCTCCCGGTCTCGGCCGAGGGAGAAATGGAGCCCTAGTGGTCCCAAGATGGTGTAGCGCCCCTCATTTCCCTAGCTCCGGCCCTCCTCGCCGTCGGCACCCCTCCCCTCACCGTCGGTCGCGGGAAGAACAGAGCGGGGGAAAGAAGAGAAGAAACGAGAGGAAGGAAAGAAAAGAAGAGGAAAAAGAAAAAGAAAGAAAGAAAAAAAATATAATAAGGAAAAGAAAGAGAAATAGTAAAAGAATTAGGGTAAAGGTGAAAAAATTATTTTGGAAATATTTTAGGATAAAAGATAAGGTTTTTGAAATATTATTATCTAGGAATGAGTATAATATTCTTTTTCCTTCCAAAAAGAAATACTTTGTGAAAATAATTTCTAGATTAAATTTTTCCTTTTTATGAATTCAAATATTGTCCGACCTCTAATTTGTTATCGAAGTCCACATGAGACCTTTTTAAAAATTGATTAAGCATGAATGTCATTATTCGGTTGTTAGAATTCCAAAACCCTAGCAAATATAATTGCAATATTAAAGATAAATTATTGAAGATATGGAAATTAGAAATCTAATTATTTTAGGATATCTTCAAATTTAGGAACAAAATATATATTTATTACGAGATGGTTCGCTCGGTTTAGCTGCACTTCTTTCCGTTGATTCAACTATTAAAATTTGCGGAGTTTGAGGTTGTGTTTGGAATCCGCTTTCCGCGATCATTTTGAGATCTCTTTCCCTTCGTTGATATTGTTGGATTTTAATTGGATTCAACCCTTCTTTTCGCACGTACGGATAGCGTCCGAAGAAGTGAACGCCGACTACGCGGAAGACCCCTCTCAACCAGGCGTGCGAGCAAGGCAAGTCTTCACACCCTTTGAACATATTGAACCCAATTGCGAAATGATGTTAATTTAAACTCTAAACATGCATGCTTTACAAAGTTACCCATACTTGTTATGCCATACCTTGCTATTGTTTACCTTTAGAATTACTTCTTGTAACTCGCGATGTGATACAAATAACGAAGCATAACTTGGTAAAGCTAGCCATGCTATATTTAGATTTATGCATACTCATGACTTTACAAAAAAGCTCAGTGCTTGGGCAACTACCTTAGGGAAGGTAGTTGAGATTCGGCATGTGGAGACATGAGCGCCACATGACCATAATGAATTAAGTTTGATGAAAATTGAAAGTACTATACAAATGTTTTAGGCTGGGCGGTGGATGATTTGGGTGGATTCGGAAAAGGCAAGTGCGGACCACTGTCAATTAAGGACCGAGCCATGAGATAGCGGAAACGAGCCGATACAACCGTACTTCTCGAATGGGTATAGACCTAGCTGATTAGATAGCCGAGCGGAGCGGTATCCTTGCATAGATGGTTCTCTATGATGTGGTTATGGGATGAGAATGAGGCTGCGGCCTTTGTTATGAATGGTGGGATTAAACGATGTTAATTAAACTTAAAGATTTGGAAAGTCTTCCCTTACCCCGGGTGCGCGAACTCCCCACACTTGCTAGAAAAGGACGGCTAGAGAGTGCATGAGGGCATAAGTTCATGGAGCGGGTGCACGCCAAAGTAAGGTTATCGAAAGGCTTTGCGTGACCGTCTCATGTGTTGAGGCGTAGGCTCATTTGTTGGGTGTCGCGGAGTACGGTAAAGTGTACATCCACTGCGGTGTGAATGAATCAATCTATTCGAATAGCCGTGCTCGCGGATATTGAGCATCGTGACAAGACTTTCGCTTGGCTAGACTTTGAACTTAAAAATGCTTGGGATGGGTTTGCATGATGATTTTATTCGGGTGGATCAACTTCTCGAGAATGCGAGAAGGGGTGGACTCCCAGAAAATCATGACGAACCGGAGGCGGGAAGCCATCCTTGGAATCACGATGGATGGTAGAGGAACCGTCGCCGGGTTAATGAACTATGAAATTAAAACTTGATTTGGCTAGACGATAGGCTTGTGAAAAGAATTGTGAAAACTGGCTTTACGCAAAAATAACCCTAGCCATGTTCTTTGAACAACCTTATCATATGCATCAATTCTGTGTTGGCTTGCTGAGTACGGTTGGTATTCACCCTTGCTATACGCACAAACCTCCAGTGATGGAGTTGAAGAGCGGAAGATCCATATGCTTACCACCGGGAGGACGAGGGGCGACGGCGCATATTAGACTTTAGCTCCGGTCGTTGCTCGTGGCAATGGACAAGCCGCTGCCTCTTTCCCATTGCCTTATCTAAACTCTGTTTTTATATTGTATTCGGACCATAAGGTCCTGTGGGATGAACAATGCCTTCGGGCCTATTTATGTAATAATGGTATTGTAAGACTATTCGTGCATGCGCACTTGATTATCCATCTGCATTCGTGGGTACCAACTACTTGATCCAGGGAAATGGTACTATGAACACGAAAGATTCTGTCTCAAAGTCGGGGTCCACGAGTGGTATCGAGCCATGCGACCGCGAGCTAAGACCAAATGGCGCCCTACCCCTAACTAGATGGCTAAAGGGAAATATCCCTACGGTAGGATCGTTTAAACTATTATTTCCGAAAATGCAAATATATCCTTTCTACATCTGTATTTCTTTTTACCAAATGATGATGATAGCTCCCTCCCGCTAACCCTAAGTTGCACAGTAAAGCGGATGTCAAACCACGACGGAACACGGGAAGTCACCATTCCGCGAGACGAGGGGTTCGTGGTCCAACTCCAGTCCCTACTATGGTGCTTGAGGTACCCGGAACCACCCACTTATCACACCAAAAGGCATGGCTCCGAAGAGTATCCAGGCTGGGAGGCACTGTATCTATAGAAGCCCGTATGGGAAGCGAGACATCTTCTTGCTTCCATACCCGCTACCACCGGGACCTAGCGGAAGCGGCTATTCGGGATGCGGCTCGCGAGGCCTTCCTTCGCCTTAATGCGGAACACCGTGCCGAACTCACAATGACGAGTTCGTGCATCATCCTTACCGCGAAGAGGGCAACCCGATCTGCCGCAGTGGAGGCTACCCCCGCTGCTACAACCCGATGGTCACGCGTCTATCCCGTTGGGCGGAGACAGCGAGACGGCTACGAGGAGGCCCTGCTCAAGATCAACGATCGGCGATCACGCCTCAATGATCCGGTCGAGCCACCAAGGCGTGGAGACCGATAAGCATCTTGCGAACTCAGTGCAGGCCAATGGTGCTCGATGAGCAACTCTCGGACCGCTACATGGCCCGAGGGGAGGCTCGGTAGAGCTGGAAGAGCAGCTCGGGAAGAGCAAGCGCGGATCAACCGGCTAGAGGAACAGTGCGCACTCGTCCCTCTGCGCGTAGGTACCTCCACCGAGCCGTACCATCACCTCCCCCCTGTGCCCGACCACCATTACCATATGACTCCAGCAAGCTTAGATACTTTTCAAGCTATGATGGAGCAAGCTTTCATGTTGAGCACGAGCACTGCACCGTCCAGTCGACCCCACGCTTGCTACATCCATGGGACCCACCCGGAGCTCCGTACCGCACTATCCGAGCCCGGATCGGGGAGGGTAACCCCATCCGGATCTACACCGATACGGAGTCCGAGGCGAGCCCATGGAGATCAAATGGGAGTCTAGCGACACCGACTCAATGGAGGAGGAAGTTCCCCTCGTCGCGACTCACACGGGAGGCCCCTCACCCGGGATCGCTCGCAAGAGTACGCGGCCACCGAGTCGGAAGATTCGGCGTGACTCCGAGGCCACCACCTCGAGCCTTGGGGACTTCGGTTTGCTTCGACGCGGACCACCCACTTCCGACGCTGGCTCTTGCGGGTGGTTGGATGACTAGGCGGAAGGACCTTCCCGGCTCGCGGCACTTCCTATTTTCCCTTAATTAGTTGATCTAGTTGGACGATATAATTATTATTGCTATCTGGCATGAAGGACGTGTGTGTACGGTCCATGTACCCCCTTATGTAATATGATGAACTGAGCATCGCCTTGCGATGTCTTAATTCGTATGCTTATTATTATTTCACCCGTCTATTGATTGAAGATCATTCGAAAAAAAAAACTTGAAGAAAAATTCCCCTATGAACCATAACCTAAACTAGTCCGCTCTCTTAATTCATCTCCCTTCTTCGGATGGCACATCGTCGCAGAGCCGCGGCAACCAACGAGAACCCGCGAACCTAACCCCTCCACCCGGCGGAGGTCATGGCTATGCAGACCCGGCTACTCCAAGCGATTGCTAATAACCAAGGAGGTCGAGGAGGATCGAGTGCGGGAGAATTCATGAGAGCTAAGCCGCCCACTTTTTCCACGGCCGAAGAGCCTATGGATGCCGAAGATTGGCTAAGAGTGATAGAGAAGAAGCTAACCCTCGTCGAATCCGAGAAGCGGATAGAGTTATCTTCGCTACTAACCAGTGGAGGGTCCGCGAGTGGCGGTGGGACACCTACAAGGAGACACGAGCTGAAGACGCCGAGCCAACGTGGGAGGAATTCACGGCTGCGTTAGTGAGAATTTCGTGCCAGTGCGGTGATGAGGATGAAGAAGAACGAGTTCCGCGAGGCTGCGTCAAGGGAACACCTCGGTACAAGAATATCGAACAAGTTCACCCAGCTTGCCCGTTACGCCACCGGTGACTGCGGACGAAGAAGAAAAGATAGACAAATTCATTGAAGGACTAAATGACGAACGCGGGGGACCAATGATTGGGCGGGATCACACCGGTTCAAAGCCTCATCAACAAGGTCGTCCGACTTGAGCATGACCAAAAGGTGGTAGACAATAACCGCAAGAGGAGGCTCGCTATGGCTCGCCCATTTCGGGAACGCCACAACGCCCCAAGGGAGCCACCCCGTCGGATGGAAGCCAAATGTTCCGGCAACCGGACGTTCTCCCGCTTCCGACCATGTCAACAGTCAGCCACACCTCGGTTTGTACGCCCACACCAACCCTAGCCGCTCCGGAAGAAGGAATATGAGCTTCATTTCAATTGCGGAGAATTCGGGCACTACTCCAATAGCTGCCCAAAACCACGCAACGCCCTGTGCGCAGCGGCGCCAATGCAACGCCCGTCAGAGGAACCCCACCCTGCGGCGGGGACGAGTGCATTCGGACCCCGCTACCCAACGAGGCTGCCACCGGGTTTCGACGTGGTCGGGTGAATCATGTGCGGGCGGAAGAAGCTCGGGATGACCGGAGCGTATTGATGGGTATGTTCTCTATCAACTCGCACCGTTAAAGTTTTATTCGATTACGGAGCCTCGCATTCATTCATATCTTCCCAAGTAAGCAAACAACACCACCTACACCAAGTAGCACTTAAGAGGCCTATGTTGGTACACTCACCGGGGGAGACATAACCGTACCCCATGCACGCATTAATGTGCCCATACGGATTAGAAACGTGGTGTTTCTCTCAAACCTTATGGTGCTATCACCCCAAACCATAGATGTCATACTCGGGATGGATTGGTTGACCAAAAATAATGGGATTATAGGCTGCAGTCGAAGGGAAGTCACGGTATCCACCCCATGGGGATCACCGATGAGCATAACTATGGATCAAAACCCAAGGCTATGTGAGCGAGGCTGCGGAGTGTTCACCATGCTACCCTTAGGCGGAATGCCCGTAGTACAAGAATACCTGGATGTGTTTCCGAGAATTACCCGAAATGCCCCGGATCGCGACGTAGAGTTTATCATCGATCTAATGCACGTCCCCCATATCCAAGAGACCTTATCGAATGCCGGCCAACGAGTTAGAGGAACTCAAGAAGCGAGATAAGGGAACTACAAGAGAAGGGATTTGTACGCCCACTCTTCTCCCGGAGCCCCGTACTCTTCGTCAAAAGAAGGATGGGAGTATGAGAATGTGTGTGGACTACCGATCGCGAATGAAGTAACCATCAAGAACAAGTACCGCCCGGATCGATGACCTATTCGATCAACTTAAGGGTGCACGGTGTTCTCAAAGATTGATCTACGGTCGGGGTATCATCGGTTGAAGATTAGAGCGGAGATATTCCTAAGACGGCGTTCTCTACACGTTACGGCTTATACGAGTTCACCGTGATGTCCTTTGGATTGACCAATGCCCTGCATACTTTATGAATCGATGAACAAGGTATTCATGGAATACCTGGACAAATTCGTGGTGGTGTTCATCGACGATATACTCATCTACTCCAAGAACGATGAGGAACACGCGGAGCATCTACGACTCATCTTGGAAAAGTTACGAGAGCACCATGTATGCAAAATTCAGCAAATGCGAGTTACGGCTCAAGGAAGTCGCTTTTCTTGGCCACGTGGTTTCAGCGGAGGAGTAGCGGTGAGCCCGCCAAGGTCGAAGCCGTTACGGGATGGAAGGCACCCAAGTCGGTGACGAAGTTCGGAGTTTCTTGGGCTTGGCCGGTTATTACCGACGGTTTATCGAAGGGTTTTCCACGTAGCCCGACCTATGACTCAACTTCGAAGAAGGAAAAGAAGTTTGAATGGAATGAGAAGTGCCAAAAAGCCTTCGACCAATTAAAAGAAAAGTTAACCACGCCCCAATCTTGATCTTACCCGACAACCAAGGACTTCGTGATGTCTTGTGATGCATCCGGCAAGGATTGGGAGGAGTGTTCATGCGAGATGGGAAGGTCGTAGCGTATGCCTCGCGACGATTACGACCCCATGAAGAGAATTATCCCACACACGACACGGAATTAGCGCGGTTGTACACGCATTGAAGATTTGGAGACACTATCGATCGGGAACCACCGTGATGTGTATACCGATCACAAGAGCCTAAAATATTTCTTTACTCGCTGATCTCAATCTACGACGAGGCGATGGCTGGAGTTGATCAAGGATTACGACCTAGGAATCCATTATCATCCGGCAAGGCAAATGTAGTGGCCGATGCGCTTGAGCCGCAAAGCCCAATGCAACCACATGGGATTGGGAGGTATGGCGGCGAACTTCAAGAAGAGATGGCAAGACTCAACCTGCACCCGATTCCTCACGGAGAAGTGAGCTCATTGGAAATCCAACCCCTACGAGAACTCAAATAGAGGGAGCCCAAAAGGGAATGAGGAAACCCGGAAATCAAGGAACGCATGGCCGCGGACGCGCTCGGGAGTTTTCGAGTGGATGACAAGGGAATCTGTGGTACAAGAAAAGAATCGTGTGCCCGAACGAGGCGGTTTGAGAGGATTGATCTTAAAAGAAGCCCACGAATCGGCATATTCGTTACATCCAGGAGCACGAAAATGTACAGGACTTGAAAGGAGAATACGGTGGCCCAATATGAAGAGAGATGTAGCCGAATACGTAGCCGTGTGCGATGTGTGCCAAAGGGTGAAAGCCGAGCATCAACGGCCAGTGCTTGCTGCACCGTCAAGATTCCCGAATGGAAATGGGACGAGATAGGCATGGATTTTATAGTGGGACTACCCAAAACTACGGCGGTTACGATTCCATTTGGGTAATAGTAGATCGGCTCACCAAGACCGCCGATTTATACCCGTGAAAACTAACTACAACGGTGCCAAGCTAGCGGAACTATATATGAGTAGGATTGTATGCCTTCACGGCGTACCAAAGAGGATCATATCGGATCGTGGTACCCAATTCACATCCCATTTTGGAGCAAAGTCCACGAGGCACTCGGAAGTCATCTCGCTTTCGATCGCCTATCATCCACGGCGATGGGCGGGAAAAGGATGAACCAAATCTTGGAGGATATCTTGAGAGCTGTGCATTGGATTTCACCAAGGATTGGGAGAAATGCTTGCCGTACGCCGAGTTCTCTTACAACAATAGCTATCAAGCCGGTTTGAAGATGTCGCCAAACGAAGCTCTATTTGGTCGCCGATGTCGGACCCCATTGATGTGGTCGAAACCGGTGAACGAACCGTATTCGGGCGACATAATCGGGGAGGCGAGGAAAAGGTTCGCTGATTCGGGATCGACTACAAGCTGCTCAATCACGACAAAAGAGCTACGCGGATACTCGACGAAGAGAATTGGAATTCAAAGAGGGTGACTACGTGTATCTAAAGGTCTCACCACTACGGGAACACACGAGGTTCAAAGTCATGGGGAAACTTGCACCACGATACGTGGGCCCATTCTGATAAGCGCTAGGAGGGGAGAAGTGGCTTATCAATTGGAACGCCTGAGAATCTCTCCGATGTCCACCCGGTATTCCACGTATCGCAGTGAAGAAATGTCTGCGGGTGCGGAAGAGCAAACCCCGTTAGAAACCATCCATGTCCACAGTGATCTTACCTACCGGAGCATCCAATCAAGATACTAGACGAAGCGAGAAAGAAGACACGAACCAAGTCGTGGCGCATGTACAAAGTACAATGGAGCAATCACACCGAAGAAGAAGCTACCGGGAGAGCGAAGAATTCTGAGGACGAGAACATCCACACCTATTTAGCAACCGGTAAGAAAATCTTGGGGACGAGATTTATTGTTAGGGGGTAGGTTTCTAACATCCCGAAAACCGTAGGAGTGGAATTCGGAACGTGAAAATCGGAACTCACAAAAACCTTTTGAAATCATTGCTTCTTATCGTGTTTATCGTTCTTATTTGCCAAGCTCGTTGCATAAGAGTTCTTTTTGAATTGCTTTGATGCGAAGTTGGATAAGAACCCTAAGCTTTGATATCCTAGGTGAGAGTAATAGTTCAAAATATATATATTTGGAGAAGGATAAATACCTAATTTTGTGGATTTACAAAAGATTCTTGAAAAGAATATATTTTGGTTTAAACCCTAACTAGTGGAAGAAAAATAATAAATATTTGGGTTTGGATGATAAAAATATTTTGAAAAGGAAATATGAATTTAGAAATTAATTAAAGACCCCAATTTATTGATTTTAAAAGAAGAAATAAAAAAATATGAAAAATATATTTTGAAAAATAAAAAGTGGGGGAAAAGTTTGAAAATATAATCTCAAAATTATTTTGGGAATATTAGAATTCATTTAGAATTTTTAGGGATAAAAGAAATGGAAATGGAAAATAGGATTTTAAAATCGGGATAAATGGAAAAGTGCACTTGTTCATTAGCTCGGCGGTGTTCGACCGATTACACCGCCCCGTTCGCAGCCGCCGCGCGCTCACCCGCCGTACACGAGACCTCGCGCGTGCATGTTCCCAACGTCATCGGCTCCGGTCACGCACGGTAGTCGCCGGTACGTCGCGCCATGCCGATTGCCCCAAAGTCGCCGCCGTACACGCGGCCATGCGCTCGCGTCGCGCGCCGCGCACATCCGCACCACGCCGTCCTTTGCCGCGGCGCTGCGCTCCGCCCTCGCGCCTGCCTCACCGCGCTCGTCGTACACGCGTGCGTTGGCTGCGGTTGCCGCACGTCGCCGCGACGTGCGCGCGCTCGTCGCCTATCACCGCACCGGGCGCCCGAACCACCTCGCCGTCGACCGCCTATAAATCGGCCTCCCGGACCCAGCTCCCAACATCGAAAGTCTTCCCTGTGCTCACTCGTGCTTTCCCCCAATTTCCCCCAAGGATTAGCCACTACATTGCGCGAATTTTGGGAAAGATCGGAGCTCGGCGGAAGAACCCTAATTCGACCGCCGTGCGACACTCCGAAGTTCGTCACCCTCGGCCGATTTCTTCCCGAATTAAAGGTACCATCATCATCCCCGTGCTCTAGGTATTAATTCCCCTAAGCTCCCGAGCCAATTGGTCGCCGGAAAATCGCCGGCGACGAACCCCTAGAATTCCCTGTTTCGGCCGCCGAACCACCTCGCCGTCGCCCCGCTGCGGTGCCTTTCCGGCCGAACCAACCCCACCGTTAGCATCCACAGGGTTCGCTGAAGCTCGTAGACCCCTCACTTTAGCCGGGCTTCGCCGGATTTTGCCGCCGACGAGCGCCACCCCGCCGAACCACCTCGCCGTCGCCGGCCGTTTCCGCCGCTCCCGGTCTCGGCCGAGGGGAGAAATGGAGCCCTAGTGGTCCCAAGATGGTGTAGCGCCCCTCATTTCCCTAGCTCCGGCCCTCCTCGCCGTCGGCACCCCCTCCCTCACCGTCGGTCGTCGGGGAAGAACAGAGCGGGGAAAGAGAAGAGAAGAAACAGAGGAAGGAAAGAAAAGAAGAGGGAAAAAGAAAAAGAAAGAAAGAAAAAAAATATAATAAGGAAAAGAAAGAGAAATAGTAAAAGAATTAGGGTAAAGGTGAAAACATTATTTTGGAAATATTTTAGGATAAAAGATAAGGTTTTTGAAATATTATTATCTAGGAATGAGTATAATATTCTTTTTTCTTCCAAAAAGAAATACTTTGTGAAAATAATTTCTAGATTAAATTTTTCCTTTTAATGAATTCAAATATTGTCCGACCTCTAATTTGTTATCGAAGTCCACATGAGACCTTTTTAAAAATTGATTAAGCATGAATGTCATTATTCGGTCGTTAGAATTCCAAAACCCTAGCAAATATAATTGCAATATTAAAGATCAATTATTGAAGATATGGAAATTAGAAATCTAATTATTTTAGGATATCTTCAAATTTAGGAACAAAATATATATTTATTACGAGATGGTTCGCTCGGTTTATTGGACTTCTTTCCATTGATTCAACTATTAAAATTTGCGGAGTTTGAGGTTGTGTTTGGAATCCGCTTTCCGCGATCATTTTGAGATCTCTTTCCCTTCGTTGATATTGTTGGATTTTAATTGGATTCAACCCTTCTTTTCGCACGTACGGATAGCGTCCGAAGAAGTGAACGCCGACTACGCGGAAGACCCCACTCAACCGGCGTGCGAGCAAGGCAAGTCTTCACACCCTTTGAACATATTGAACCCAATTGCGAAATGATGTTAATTTAAACTCTAAACATGCATGCTTTACAAAGTTACCCATACTTGTTATGCCATACCTTGCTATTGTTTACCTTTAGAATTACTTCTTGTAACTCGCGATGTGATACAAATAACGAAGAATAACTTCGGTAAACGCTAGCCATGCTATATTTAGATTTATGCATACTCATGACTTTACGAAAAGCTCGTGGCTTGGGCAACTACCTTAGGGAAGGTAGTTGAGATTCGGCATGTGGAGACATGAGCGCCACATGACCATAATGAATTAAGTTTGATGAAAATTGAAAGTACTATACAAATGTTTTAGGCTGGGCGGTGGATGATTTGGGTGGATTCCGGAAAAGGCAAGTGCGGACCACGTCAATGGGACCGAGCCATGAGATAGCCGGAAACGAGCCGGTACAACCGTACTTCTCGAATGGGTATAGACCTAGCTGATTAGATAGCCGAGCGGAGCGGTATCCTTGCATAGATGGTTCTCTATGATGTGGTTATGGGATGAGAATGAGGCTGCGGCCTTTGTTATGAATGGTGGGATTAAACGATGTTAATTAAACTGAAAGATTTGGAAAGTCTTCCCTTACCCGGGTGCGCGAACTCCTCACACTTGCTAGAAAAGGACGGCTAGAGTGCATGAGGGCATAAGTTCATGGAGCGGGTGCTGCCAAAGTAAGGTTATCGAAAGGCTTTGCCGTGACCGTCTCATGTGTTGAGGCGTAGGCTC
Source organism: Oryza australiensis (assembly GCA_019925245.2). Classification (NCBI taxonomy): domain Eukaryota; kingdom Viridiplantae; phylum Streptophyta; class Magnoliopsida; order Poales; family Poaceae; genus Oryza; species Oryza australiensis. Next base: position 2,350,620 of record JAIFGZ020000016.1, on the reverse strand, counting down.
ATTTGTTGGGCTCGCGGAGTACGGGTAAAGTGTACATCCACTGCAGTGTGAATGAATCAATCTATTCGAATAGCCGTGCTCGCGGATATTGAGCATCGTGACAAGACTTTCGCTTGGCTAGACTTTGAACTTAAAAATGCTTGGGATGGGTTTGCATGATGATTTTATTCTTTGGTGGATCAACTTCTCGAGAATGCGAGAAGGGGTGGACTCCCAGAAAATCATGACGAACCGGAGGCGGGAAGCCATCCTTGGAATCACGATGGATGGTAGACGGAACCGTCGCCGGGTTAATGAACTATGAAATTAAAACTTGATTTGGCTAGACGATAGGCTTGTGAAAAGAATTGTGAAACCGGCTTTACGCAAAAATAACCCTAGCCATGTTCTTTGAACAACCTTATCATATGCATCAATTCGTGTTGGCTTGCGAGTACGGTTGGTATTTACCCTTGCTATACGCACAAACCTCCAGGTGATGGAGTTGAAGAGCGGAAGATCCATATGCTTACCACCGGGAGGACGAGGGCCGGCGGCGCATATTAGACTTTAGCTCCGGTCGTTGCACTGTGGCAATGGACAAGCGCTGCCTCTTTCATTGCCTTATCTAAACTCTGTTTTTATATTGTATTCGGACCATAAGGTCTGTGGGATGAACAATGCCTTCGGGCCTATTTATGTAATAATGGTATTGTAAGACTATTCGTGCATGCGCACTTGATTATCCATCTTGCATTCGTGGGTACCAACTACTTGATCCAGGGAAATGGTACTATGAACACGAAAGATTCCCGTCTCAAAGTCGGGGTCCACGTCACCCATCCCCAAATTGCCCCAGGCCAAGCACGCTTAACCTCGAGTTCATTGGAGATGAGCTTCGGAAAAGAAGTTGCAAGAAGTTGCAACTTGTTGGTATGAGTATTCTATTAATCCTATTAAGCCACAGGCGAGATGTTACACTGTGCACCCTCGACCTGTCTTGAAAAGCGCCGGTGTATCGTCCGCCATACGCATGAATACATGAATAGATTAATAAGCAATTTATAAGAAAAAACAAAACAACATGAATACATGACATAAATGGTCCATTATATCTCAACATTACAAAAAGTGCACGTCTTAATTCAAACTACCAAACACAATATATAAGTATCACAACAACAATAAAATAGTTTACGTCTCACAATGATAAATATTACATGCATGACGGATGGCAACAACATGACAAATATTACAAATATCGGATCACCACTAGATTGAAAGGAGCAAACAAAATAATCAAGCCATTGCATCGCCGGGTGACGACGTAGTCGCCGCACGAGCACGTCTAGGATGTGGTCGCCTCGTTGTTGTTCCTTCTCCGGATGGACGGCTGCCATCGGAGGGCTGTCCGGAAAGCCACACACGCGACGGTTGAAGTTTCGAATTCTTCGGACATTTTTGTATGTATGTCCGCGCTCATCGCATTTGCTGCAACGTAGGGTCCTTCCCCGCCTCCGACTCGTCCATGTCGTTTCGATGCGTCTCGGCGACGACGTCCCTTTTTCATCCTTAACTCGACGGATCGGAATGTAGAACACTTGTGGCCGCAGTGTTGTGTACAATCCAGATATCCCAAAACCATATATCCCCTCATTCCACGTATGAAAAATTGATTCTTTCCTGTAGTATGGTGACACATAGATATCTGGAACTATACCGCAGTCCCCAGCTGCGGCAAGGACGTGTGAGCAAGGCAAATGTCTAAGCTTCGGCTTCATACAGCTGCAGCTACAACTACCATCCGCATGAAGCACACATTCCTGCACAGCTTGAACACGGTTGATGCCGCGCCTTCTCCTGTTGACACACATGATCTCGTACCTATGAACTTGGGTTCCTTGGGGATTACTCGTGCTTCATAGCCTTTAGAATTTTGTCTTGCATATATTTCGTCACCACGTTGCCAAATACAAATGTTGTTATCGACCATTAAAGGGGATATTTTCTTAAATCTACCCCTAAAATATGCCTAAGTGCCATGAAGGATAAATTTCACAATACCCACCAATGGAAGCCCCCTAACTCCTCGCATCACCCAGTTGTACACCTCGGCCAGGTTCGTTGTCATTATACCATATCGAGCTCCATCAGTGTCATACAACAGAGACCACTTTTCTTTCGGTTCATTCTCTATCCAGTGGGAGAAATTACGTATTGATGGTGCAGACCTCCTTTTCATTGTTGGCGGGTCATTATGCAATGGACCAAGAGGTACTGCAGCTCGTCAACTGTGGCAAACGAGATTGCTCGTCGGTTTGCTTCGTTGTCGGCTCATCCAACCTTCTCCACATCTCATTGAATTTTTCTCTTGATTTTGACCACATAGCCTCTTGAATAGATCCATCGGTGCTTGTTTTTGAATTGTTTGTAGAAATTGGCTCCCATATGCCGCATGCACCACCTACTCCAAACATCATGCCACCTAGGGAAGTCCCCTCTCCGGCCAACCATTCGAAGATAGTCGATTGCCCTCGCATGCCGGCATGACGATCATGTATGAGACAAACATTGGGCCTCATACGAACGACTTGGCATCGAACTCTTTCCAAGAACCAATACCGGCTTTCGGTGTTCTCACTCTCGACAAATGCAAACGCCATAGGTAACACCGGTTGTTCCCATCTGCTCCAATCGCCGTCGATTCGACCTCTGTATTTGCTGTCGAAAAGTTCCATCTATGCACGGCCACGGGCGACGGTGCACAAATGCGTTGATGCAAGCACCAATCGAGAAAAAGGCTCTTTGCGGCACGCTCTTGCTCGAATCGTAGATGATGGAAATGTCGAATGTCGTAGTAGGTATTGGGGTTTCTCGAGCAATGGTGGCTAATAGACGAGGTAAATTGTCATACGATGCTTCAAATGTGCCATACATCATCTCCAATATCTTTTGTTTCGCCCTCCAAGCCTTCGCATAGCTAATAGTATACTTGAATTTATTCTCAATGTGCCTAATAATGGAGCCAGGTTCAAAATCTATGTTTTTAACAACATGGTCAGTACATCTCACCGGCAACAAACGCCGAGGTGATGTTGCGGTGGTACTTATCTACCCCAGCAATGAGACATGTGTGCTCACCAACAATGCTCACTTTCCAATAGTCACTCCATTTCCCCTTGTATGCATGAACGCGCCACGGACAATCATCCTTCATACACTTCACATCATACACATAGTTCGTAGACTTCACCACCCTAAACTCTCTATGCAAAGACACCGTCTAATGCTTCACTACCTCTTTCATGTCTTCCTTATGAGCATACCTAGCACCCTGGATGACCTCGTTATCCTTGTATTTAAATGAAACATGTTGCCCTTCCGAGATAACAAGCGAGAGAAATCAGCTTTTTTCCAATCGACGGGCATGACATTTTCTTCCTCGTCCGATGATTCATCGCCCTTCGCTGCTTATTTTCAGAATTCTCCCTCTCCATTTCGTCAACAATTGCTTCGATTCTCTTCCCCGTCGCGCCACGCCAATCGTCTCCTCCAAGCTTGCTTCTTTGCTCGGACCTTCACCATACTCGTTTGCATTGTATTACGCTTCGATTTCGTGCGGTGCCACAAAAATAACAAGGGGCCGGACCTTTCAAGTGCCATGTCCACATAACGTCTCCACGACTCGGTGTTATCTATATGCATAAGTTCCCAATAATATCCTTACATTTGCACGACTTACTACAACGGATAGAGATATTGTGTTCACTCTTGTATCCACTTTAAATCCACGTAGCAACCAACTATACACTGACTCAAATGTTTTCTCGGCTAGCCTATCGATGCTCTTTGATTTCATCCTAAATTCTGACAAATCTACACCTTCTGGACCGTATCTAACGTTGCCTTCACCATGAACTATCTGAAATATGATCTTACTTGCCATAGTGCCTGACAAACAAATTGAAACTGAGTTTATTCCATACTACGAATATGTTACCTAGATGATTCTGTACCTAAGTTAATTTCTTTAACAATATGTTCTCTAGTCTACATCTTAAAATATCCCGAATCGATTTGTTCGTTTCATCTACCGCCAATCATACCTCGTTCATTTCAATTTGCCAAATTTTGTAAACTAAATTAAATTAAATCGTACTTTATATCTACACATATTTTGATTATCAACGAAATTATACGTACGATTATCTATAGTGCTTACCATCTACTCACATACTTTACACTTAGATCCAAACACATTCTACCTAAGTTGATCTATCTATTCTACCTATGTTAATGTCCATTAAATTATCTTTGTTGATCTATCTATTCTACCTATGTTACGTCGATTAAATTATCTAAATTGATCTAAATTAAATCATCTGTTTTACAAATCTATAACAAAATATTCAATAGCTATTCAAATATTAAAAAATTATATTTTTCCTAATATTGCATTTACATACTAACTAACAAACAAAATAACAACGGGATATTGCATTTAACTCGGATGAAGTACGCAATCCGCGGGGCTTCGTGGCGCTCCTTCCTCTTCCTCACCTCTCTCTGTTCTTTTTGGATTTGGGAAGGTGTAAATGAGGAGAAAACCTTTGACTCTCGGCTTATATCGCAGGGCAAAAACGCCCTTTCGGAGGGCGGGAAGGCGCACCGCAAAAATGCCGGGCGGTCGCCCTTTTTCAGCGGCCCGTGATGAACAGGGAAAACGCTCTTGGTAAGGGCGGGAAGGGGCCGCTGCAAAAATGCAGGCAGCCGCTCTTTTGCGGCGCCCGCACAGTGAAAACGCCTTACCAAGGGCGGGAAAGAGCGCCGCAAAATTCCGTCCGCACGGCGACGGCGGCACCCAACGGCCGTCGCCACGTCGGATAAAACGCCCTATAGAGAGCGGAAAAAGATTAGTTCTGTAAATTTCAAAATTCAAAAAATTAAAATTAAAAATGCCAAAAATTCGGTTTTTCCGGTCAAATTCACGGCAGGCGAGGGCGACAAGGGCGCCGGCGCCGATGCCGATGCCGATGCCGCTGCAGCTCGAGAGACCAGCCGCGGCGTGACGGATCCGGCCCCTGGCGCCTGTGTCTTCTGCAACACCCACAAGTGTGCCACATCCTACCGCCTACCGGTGCAGCGTTATCGAGGTGTAGCCATGAATGAATCAGTGAGATGAAGAGTTCGTCTACTTACACATAATATCTGAATACTGGTGCAAGCAGTAACCGGTGCGTCCTGCTCCGATACTGATGATGGTTGATGCTTTCGCTATTTGCTCTCGCAGTCCTAGTAACTGATCCTATCTAGCTTACCTGCGTTAACCAAAGGCAACACGAATTGAAGATTAGATCAATAATAATAATGCGATTTCGGGAACTGTCAATGGAGCTGGCCTACCAAAATTCTGGCGAAAATCGCCGTCCCTGCAGTGGCCAACATCGATGGTCATCCTAGGACATATACAACGCGTCGATTATCCCCGTCTCTAATCGACGAATTTTACAAAAAAGCCCTCCGCGACGCTGCAGACGGCCGCATCGTCGACTCGCCAAGCGACGGTCTTCGGCTTGTGCTCCCAGGCAGAGGAGACGGCGGTAACGCGTTGTATGCGTCCTCTCCAGGAAGTCGACGGTGCCCTAGATTGTCCGGATGCAGCGCACGCGCGGGGAATTAGTCCGCCTCGCCCACCGCCGCATCCATATCCATCGGCCGTCCCGCGCGCCGACGAAAGGCTGCAGCAGGGGATCGGCTTCGAGCTCTTCCTCCGCATCTACGCCGAGATGCAGCTGCGGCTCAAGGGCGCGACCGCCGCCGCAGGGAAGAAGGCGGGCGGCGGGGGCATCACGCGCTCCTCCTCCTCGTCTGCCGCGTCGTTCCTCACGGATCCACTCACATATGCTCCGATCTGACTTTCTTGGTTTCCCCTGCTTTTTGATTCAGTAAGCTCATCAACTTGCCCGTGCCGAGGACGATAGACGAGCTCGCCATCAACACCAAGAAGCTGCTCAACCTGTGGGAGAAGAACGAGAACCACACGCTCTGCCTCAATTCCGCCAAGGCCATCGGCTGCACTATGCGTTGGTTCTTTTTGCTTTAATTAGTTCTATATCTGTACCTCTTGATGGTTGTCACTGGAACACCATGGCACTATCATCTGTAAAAGCTTGAATGGTGCATATGATTGGTTTGGTTATTCATCCGCTCTTCTATTTTGTTTGTGATCAAATATTTGAAATTGTTTCGATAATACTATGAAAAATCCACTAAAGAATCAAGTACATAAATAAATTTATGTTGTGTGATAGTTTTCACTTTCTTCATTTCTGCTATTTGTTTTCAGAATACTTCTAACTTATGCTATTTTTGTTCTCTTCAATAGTTTTGGATATTACTAATTACATGCTCTAGTAAATACCAGTACGAAGAATTCATATCTTATATTTTTGTAACATAAAAGTGCAGGATAGTGAGGCATATGCCTGTCTACTGAATGTCCTGGCACCTGAATGCAGTGCTAAACCATCCCAATGTCAGTGCCTGATTGGCGATTACAATAGGTGTTTCTATCTAGTAAGATTCACTCCATAGCTATTCATAAGGGGTTGAGTGTCTTGAAACTAATAATGTCCATAGGTGTTTCAGTGACTGAAACTGAAAAATTACTTATACATGCCATTTTGATAGTGAAGTATACATATTAATTAACAAATAGTGCCCCATGCCACAAATATGTTATGGTATAGTAGTTTTCAGATTGACAGTGAAATAGTTTGGCTGAAAACTAGAACTGGAGATTTCAGGTTCTGAATTTGACTTATAGGTTGAGTCACATATTGCAAGGTTCTGAAAATACTGAAGTAGTTTGACTTATAGATTCAGTAAGCTGTATTAATGTATCATTGTATGATCAGTTTGTGTTTTCTTATCATCAGATGTTGTTTCTCTTTTTTGCTTCATATCGAGATTTATCAGGAGTTGTTCATGAATGTTTACGAAGGAAGCAAGGTACCAGCAGCTTTGTAAATTTTCAGGAACTATGAAGGAAATAAAAAATGTTCTTGAAGACATCTGTTTCAGCTTTTTTACCTAACTTAGCTTAGCCTTTATATTTGTAGAGGTCAGGCAAGACTAAAAATTGGCATTTTGGAAAATTGTAGAAGCTAAAACAAGCCTCCAACAATTAAAAATCATCAAGATTGAGCTTAAATTGGCTCGTCGAAAGCTGTTTTAAATTCCTCGTGCCACAAAATGTTTAAATAAATTTTTAGAGCAATATAAATAATTTTTGTGCGACCAAAAACCTTTATCATAGTTTTTATCTTTATTATTATAAAAATAAAAAATGTTCGTCATATCCGCATCCATTCATCCGAATCCCACGCGACCCACGCGAGTCCACGTCCGTAGTCCACGCGCCACACGACTGCTGTTTCCTTGCAAATACAGTGCTTTGCGCATTTTTCCCACGCGAGGATGCCAAGGCATTTTTTTTGCTCGCCGTGTCCGTGAGTGCGTCGGCTCCTTCCACCACTCACCTCTGCGGGGCTACCCTTCTGCTAAACTTCACCTGGTAGACACATACAACCATGACAGAAAACTACTTAGAGCTAAACTCCACCTGGTAGACACATGCAAACCATGACAGAAAACTACTTAAAGCAAGTTTTATAAAAGAGACAATTTTGTTACCTCTAATTTTGTCCATGTAAGGTAAGAGGTAATATGTACAATAAATCACCTCTACACTAGTCTAGCACACTAATCCCAATTTTTTTATTTGTTTGCCCAATCCACTCTTTCTTTTCTTTTTCTTTTTTTTGGAATTTGTGTGGAGGTTGCTTTTTACATGAGGGATGACTCCTACTCTCTCTCATTTCTTCTCTCTTTCACCTCACCATATTGGCCGGGCTAGCGTGAAGACGTATACTGTGTAGTCGACACAACTGTACAAGTTGAAGAACATGCACATTGGTATCTCCATCTCCCACGGCAATAACACCCTGTGTGTCACCACCATCGTGAACCCCCATGACACCGACACCAGCCACTGCTTGTCTCTGTGATAGCACAGTGACTACTGCACCACATCCACCAATTCCAGTCTCGCAAGCCCGTTGATAGCCACCTTAGTGCTGCCATTCGTGACCTGGTCATCGTGAACACAGTCTGTAAGAAGACCCAACGTTGCTGACCACAGGAGAAAGAGGGTGAGGGGACACCCACTAACGTGTGGTCCCATTGGTGCTTTTATCTTTTATTTTTGCTTCTTGTTCCACGTAAGCACCACGTAAAGTCGCATAGCCAAATCAACAAGCCACATAGGTGCCACCTAAAAAGATCTAGGCCCTTGGCGGGTTTTGGCTAATTGATAACAAACGATTAAGTGACTAATGCGTTTGTTGAGTGTATAACCAAGGGATTAGTCCGATGAAGAAGATGATGAGATGATGAAGAACAAGGAATACAATAAGGTTTCATTGTAATACAAGGGTACAAGTGACTGAAGATCACAAGACACGGTGAAGGATGAAAGTAGCCTAGAGGGGGTGAATAGGCTAAACTTGAAATTTTAAACAAACTTCGCAACGGATTAAATGATTCCTCAAAATCTCCAAACAATTGCTTGGAACCCTAGGCCTAAACCAAAGGTTTCACTCAATTCTCCGGAGGTTCCAAAGACAAGGTGATAAAACAATCACTACAAGATATCATGCTATCACAAGCTTACAATTACTCAAAGTAAATGCAAGGTAGTAAATGCGGTAAACAAGAAAGACAAGAGATTTTTTGCCGGAGTTCAGATTTAAGAATCCTACTCTCCGTCGAGGAGCTCCAAAGAGCCGATCTGAATTAACCCTAAACCTCACTAACTTTGCACATACAAGTTTATCTAGGTTTTCAACTCATCACCAAGGACTTGCAAATCCCCAAGCGACCCCAAGATCAAGCCTTCAACGGGAACCCTAGTCCACTCGTGTGAATTTCTTAACCAAGCAACCTTCTAAGAGCAAACAAGGTATCCGCTCAAATGTTACCCCTTTTCCTTGTGGAGGTGGAGTAGATCTTTCACAAACTTTTTCAGGCTTGCCACAACGATTTGGAAGCTTGCGAGAGATGGCTAGCTGGCTAGGTGGTTACCCTCTAAGAGTAACAAGCACATGCGAAGGCCCGACGTCTATCTCAAGTGTTCACAAGCACTCAAATCCCCCAAATCCCACAAAGATTTGACTCATAGAAAATAGAGGGGGAGAGAGGCAAGCTAAGAGAGATCCGTCCACTCAAAGGGTATATCCTTTTTTGATAAGTTGGTAAGAGGTCTAGCTATCTTGGAAAATCCTTCAATAAAAAGCCGGTAATACCCTGCCAATCTAAGAAAACTCCTAATATCTCTTACTGTTGAGGGTTGTTTCCATTCCGATACTGCTTTCACCTTTTCTGGGTCCACTTTTACTCCTTTTGCAGTTATAATATGTCCAAGAAATTGTACTTCCTCCATCCAAAATTCACACTTTGAGAACTTAGCATACAATTGTTGCTCTCTCTTAGCTTCTCCAGAGCTAATCTCGAATGCTCTTCATGTTCTTCTGTACTAGAGGAATAGATGAGGACATCATCTATAAATACTACCACAAACTTCTCCAAGTATTCCATGTACGTTTTGTTCATCATATTCTCAACTCCTTCTGCTACCACGACATTTAAAGCCTCTGGTAATACTGGTAATAGGGGTTTCTTAGCTCTGTACTCTACTTCTTTATCCCCTATAATTGTTAACCGAATAATCTTATCCTCACAGTCCATTCCATCCTTATGCTTATGCAACCAATTCATTCTCAAAATCACATCCAACCTTTGTATTTTTAGGAGGATAAGGTCTGCTATGAACATGACCCCTTCAATCTGGATCTCCACTTTTGGACATTTAAGCTGAGATCTCATATCAGATCCAGGGGCATGAATCACATGGGTATTGTTTAAAGCAACTAGGCTTCCCTTCCTGGACATGATTCCTAAACTCCTTCATCTTAGCGACAATCAGTCCTTCAAGGATATATGCACTTCTAAATTTCTCCACAAACTCCTTCCAAGTTATAGACTCCTTGTCTGGATGGGTGGCCTGATAATTTATCCACCATCTTGCAGCTGGGCCACTCAATTTATGTGAGGCATATAAAACCTTCTCACGGTCATTGCATTGGACCGTGTCTTGCTTTCTCTCAACATCCAGCAATCAATCATCCGCTTCCAGAGGCTCCGGGGCAATAGCGAACGTTGGTGGTTACCCTCTAAGAGTAACAAGCACGTGCGAAGGCCCGACGTCTATCTCAAGTGCTCACAAGCACTCAAATCCCCCAAATCCCAACTCAAATCCCACAAAGATTTGACTCATAGAAAATAGAGGGGGAGAGAGGCAAGCTAAGAGAGAAAGAGAGAGCAGGAGAGTGAAAGAGCAAATAGGGAGCTGGAAGAAGGAGAAGGTGGGGGTTGGGAGGTAAAATACCCCCAACCACCATCCGCTAGTCGTTAAGGCACATTCTGTGTGATCCCAGAGGTTTCAGGTCGGATCTTGGAGCCTCCAAGTGCTGCTGTGAGCACTGCTGCAGGCTTCGAAAAAGGACCTCCGGATATCTACCCAAGGAGGTTGCGTGGAGTCTCCGAGATATCTACTCGGAGCCTTCGGGACCGCTTGCTGAGCGCCCCTCAGCCTAGCCCGAAATCCCTAGAAATGGGGCTTCAGGCACCCCTAGTGACCTGACCGAAGTCTTTGGGACCGCACTTACCAACTTATTAAAAAAGGATATACCCTTTGAGTGGACGGATAAATGTGAGAAATGTTTTCAGGAGCTAAAACAAGAGATTGACCACCACACCAGTGTTGGCATTACCAGACAACAGAAAAGATTTTCAGGTCTATTGTGACGCTAGTCGTCAAGGACTAGGGTGCGTATTAATGCAGGAAGGGAGAGTTGTGGCTTACACATCCCGTCAACTCAGACCTCATGAGTAGACTTATCCGACTCATGACTTGGAATTAGCAGTGGTGGTTCATGCACTAAAGATATGGAGACATTACTTGATTGAGAATAAATGTGAGATGTTTAGAGATCATAAGAACCTCAAGTATATTTTCACTCAACCTGATATGAATTTAAGGCAGAGAAGATGGCTGGAGTTGATAAAGGATTATGATTTAGATATTCAATATCACCTGGGAAAGACTAATGTAGTGGCTGATGCTTTAAGCCGGAAAGCCTATTGCGGTAATAGCATGATTAAAGAATGCCCAGAGTCACATTGCGGGCGAAACCCGAAATTAAGACCGGAATTTGTGGGTAAAGCAAGTGTGGCTCGGATGAAAGTGAGAACCACTCTGGAGGATGAGATAAAGAAAGCACAACAGAATGACCCGCAAATTCAGAAAATTAAACAAGAATTACAGAAAGGCAAAGCACCAGGCTTTGCAGAGGATGGCAACAGAGTGCTTAAATTCCAAGGACACATCCGTGTTCCAGATGAAAAGAAATAAAGGAGATAATTTTGCAAAAGGCTCATGACTCATTGTTTTCCATCCACCCTAAAAGTACAAAGATATATCAGGATCTTAAAAAGATATTTTGGTGGACTGATATGAAGGAGATAGCGGAATATGTGAGCCTATGTGAAGTATGTCAAAAGGTGAAAGCAGATCATGAAAGACCTGAGGGGTTGATGCAACCACTCCCTTGTCCTAAATGGAAATGGGATGAGATCAGGATGGGTTTTATTACAGGCCTACCAAAAGCGAAAGAAGGATGTGATGTCATCTGGGTTATTGTTGATAGGATAACAAAAGTTGCATATTTTATCCCTATTAAACAGACTTATGGAGGGGATAAATTGGTCGAGATATATTTGACAAGGATAGTTATACAACATGGAGTACCCCTGAGAATTGTATCGGATCAAGGGCACAATTTACATCTAGATTTTGGAAGACATTTCAGGAACTCATGGGTACTAAGTTAGGGTTCAGTTCAGCTTATCACCCATAGACTGGAGGACAAACGGAAAGGGTAATCCAGATTCTTGAGGACATGTTGAGAGCTTGTGTACTGGTATATGGACCTACATGGAATATCTTCTTACCCTTCGCATAATTTTTGTACAATAATAGTTATCAGTCCAGTCTGGGAATGGCATCCTTTGAGGCACTGTATGGCCGAAAGTGCAGAACTCTCCTCAATTGGATGGAAGTAGGGGAAAAACAGTTAATAGGGCCACAATTGGCACATGATGCAGAGGTCAACATCATAATCATAAGAGAGAAACTGAGAGCTGCCCAAGTAAGGCAGAAAAGTTATAGTGATAACCGGAGAAGAGATTTGAGTTTTAAAGTTGGAGGTTTTGTTTATTTAAAGGTGACACCATTTAAGGGTGTACACAGGTTTCAAATGAAAGGGAAACTATCTGCAAGACATATTGGACCATATCAGATTCTGAAGAGAAGAGGAGAAGTTTCCTATCAGTTACATTTACCGGCAGAATTAAATGAAGTACACCCAGTATTTCATGTATCACAACTTAAGAAGTAATGAGGCAGCCAACCGAAGAAATACCATTACAAAATATCAAATTACAACCTGATCTAACCTATGTAGAAGAGCCTAAGAAAATATTACAAGTATCTGAACGAAAGTTAAGGAACCACGATATAAGATTTTTGTTGAGTTCAATGGAAGAATCATATAGAACAAGAGGCAACTTGGGAGAGAGAATCAGAGTTGGAGAAGAAATTTCCCCAATTATTTGAAACCCATGACTCTCGGGGACGAGATTCTTTTAAGGAGGGTAGGTCTGTAACATCCTCAAAATATGTACTATGAAAATGAATAAAATTATGAAGAAAATTTTCGCGAATAGTTTTGTGATGTGTTCAATATTAAAACATTTAAAATCTCCTAATATTTATTAATTTCTTTTCTCTCATTTTAAATAAGAAAGCCAAATTTTATTAATTATTGGTTCTTATTTTAGAAAACCCTAATTTAGTTTCTAAATCAAGGAAATTCCAAAAATTGAATTTAAATTAACCTTAAACCCAAATTGAATTTTCTGAAAAATTTTCAAATTGTTCCCTTCTCCTTTATTCCTATTTTTCTTTACATTTTCTTTTTCTCCATTTTTTCTTTTTCTTCTTTTCTTTTTCCTTCTTTTCCTTTTTCTTTTCCCTATTCTTCTTCCTCCCGGTTTCTCCCCGAACCACTGCTCCCGCCGGGTTCAGATCACCGCGCCATGGGCCCTACTCGCCCATGGACGCCTTGAACCGACCTTGGGAACCGCCTTATCCCTCTCCATGTGCCCGCACCACATTGGCCTGGCCACGGCATCACGGCTATCCCCGGCGAACCGACATATTGCGAACCGCCATAGTCACCGTAGTTATCCCAAGTAGAACCGACCTAAGAAGGCTATATATAGACCATGATAGATCAAGTAGTATATACAAAAATTCATCTCCATCCTTCCTTCTATAATTCCCCTAAGTTTCCTTTACCAATCATATACTGCATTGCTCCAATTTGGTGAAGAACCGAGAAAAGGTTCGGAAGAACCCTAATTTGCCGCCAAAGGCAATCTTCAAAATTAGTCACCCCAATCAATCTCCTCTCAAATTAAAGGTACGTTATCAATTTAAATAACCGTAGATTCCATTCCCCTCAAGTTTTTAAGTCAGTAGCTCATCGGAGCTCGCCACCGACGAGGGCCGTCGGAGCTCCTCTGTTACGCCGGCGCATGCACGGTGCCGGGGCACTCCAAAACCTTTACGGCCAAATTAATTACATAGGAAGCACCCCCTCGACTTGTAGATTCTCGTGAATAGCTTATATTGGTCACAATATAGCCGGAGCATGCCGACGACGAGCACCACCACCGCCGCGGGTATGCCGCCGCCGTCGCTCACCTTGTTGCTTCCTGGCTCACTTAGCCTAAAAATGGATTCCCTAGGAATAGACATTTTTAGACATTTTTGTTTTTATTTTTTATTTAGAAGAGATAGAGAAGAGAAAGAAAAACAGAAAAGAGCATAGGAAAAACCCTAGAAAAATAGGTTAATCCTTTTGACCTTTTCAAAATCTCATTTTCAATTTTTTATTCTTTTAAACTTATTTACTTATCATTTTAAATCCTTCAAAGATAATTGTTTTAAAACTCCTTTATATTTATATTTATTCAACTCTATTTATTCTTATTCAAGCTCAAATTTCAAAATCTAAAAAAATAATCTCTCTATTTTAAACTTTTAAAACTATCTATTTCCCTTTAAAATATTTTAAACACTCTTTGTATATTTTTATTTATTTTATTCAAACCTAAACTTTAAGTTCTAGGATCTAACAAATAACTTTCCCTTTAAAACCTCAAAAATCACCTTTTAAACTCTTTTTGAAATTCTATATTTATTTGGTGTTTATTTGGAGTTGTTCGTTTAATTTGTTTCATCAAATATCGATAGATCACGACCTCGAGTTCGTAAAGGAACCGAGGTCGACCATATCATCAACACAAACACACTTGCGCTATTCAAGTAAGACAAGAATTTAAGACTACGGTCCTGAAGACAAGTCAAACTATCCTTAATCATTTATAAAATTTAAAAATAATAAGTTTTATGTTATAAATAGTATATTTTGTTAGAAATGTTTCGTAGGATGGGTTAGATAGACATAATCTATCATTTAATGATATTTTAAATATTCTTTTTATATATATATCATTATTTCATGTAAATGTATGAAATCTTTTAGTTCATATAGATTATTATTTTATGCATTAGAAACATCTTATTATTTCATGTATAGAAAAAGGAGAAGATTATTATTTCATATGATTAGATATATTCTCCTTCTTCTTAAAAAATACCTTGATAACTTGGACTAGGTATAAAACTATCAACATGATAGGATAAGCATTATCACATGTGCTAGTATTTCATTCATGCCCATAAAAAAGTTATTTCATATGGTAGAATAAAAAATGATCTATTATTTTATGTGATAGGTAAAAATAAATCCTATCATCTCATGTGATATGAGAATGGTTTTGGCTGTATGCCAGAAAATATAAAGAACTCTTGTGCTAGAATAAAGACATAGTTTCGCCCATCCGATGGACCGGTTATACCGACATAGATTTATTAATGCGCATAACAGCATTGGAGATTTGTAGTGTTGGTAAAGTCTTATTGGTGGACAGCTATGTAAACAGCGGATAACAACGCCAATACTAACCAGATCGGTACCGTCTGTTAAGATAGTTCTAGGTTTCACCAAGCCGGGGCAAGTGTGTGACGAGCAGCAATTAAATAGGGGTGAAGACACCAATTACTGGTTAGAATTGGTGCCCCTATTAAGATAGTCCTTCAGGTCTCGTTCACACATCAGAAAATGTTAGAACTATATAAATACTATGTTATCCTTAGTCTGGCTAACTACGGTTAATTCTCGAGTAAAGCTAGAAAAATGCTGTAGAGTTTATTGTATTCGAATACGCCGTACTCCCGGTTAATGGAGTTGTGTCTATGGGTGAATCCGGTTTAATGGCATAAGCACTTTTCTAAAATATCATCATAAAACTTGAATATTCATATGTAAATACTTTTAGGAAGGGGAACAAGAGATGTTAGGGTTTATGTCATTTTATTTTTGTCATAATATCTGCAATTTATGTCATATGTTAACGTTTATGACGACTGGATGACGACAAAGCCTGCGTCAAAAACCATGCGCCTTAAACCATGATTTATGACGTTTCGATGTTGAAGTCATAAATGTATGACGTTGGTTTAGATGTCATAAAATTTTATGACGTTGGTTTTTATGTCACAAAATTAAAACATGGTCTGCTAAAGCCCACATAGGAATAGCTTTATAGTGGGCTTAATGTGGTTGAATTTTGGCCCAACCATTTTAGCCCAATTTGAGCCCACATGTGGTATTTTGGGCCAACCCAGTTCTTTTTAGTATTATTTAGGCCCATACATATTTTTATTTTTTATCAACGCAGTTCTTTTTTAGGGTTTACCCAATGCTTATTTGAGCACACCCAAATAGCTTTTAATTGGGCCAGACAAACAACACAATTTATAAATTAAAAAACATTCATATATGCATTCCAAATACAACATATCTTGCATTTCAAATACATCTAATTCACAAATCTTGCATTTCAAATAACATCCATTCCACCAAACATTATATTCATAGTAAGTCTCTAAAGTCACAACCAATAAATAACCATAAATAAATTCATAGCCAGAATAAAAGGTTCACATGACCAAAATATATTACAGGATAAGATAACCAACCCAAGATATGATTGGGTTCAGATTCAGAGAGACTATGGTTATCATCTTGACCTGAGCAAAGCCTATGGGTCCTCCTCCTAGTCCTTGGAGTGAGATGCCTATACTGCCTATTTGGCCCATGCACTACACCATCTCATGTGGCATCTTTGCAAGCTTAAACAAACAAGGAAGGTAATACTAAGTAAGAGAGAGTCGAGTTATTGATCGCATGCATGGCGAAGCAAGCGGAATCACGAATTCTTCACACTGGGTACATGTCAATGCCTGGACCAAACTCATACATCATAGGGCTAAGGGAGGCAAGCTTCATGGACTGAAACTGAATGAGCACAAAAGAATGAATTAGGTCTTCATATATATACAAAGTAGTAGAAGATCCATCGATCGATACTAGGTGCTCAATTACACAACTCCAATTCTTATCTGGATGATATATAGTATTACCTCAACTTGGTTCTGCAGAGATTGCACATAACTGATGATCTCATCTAGCATGAGGGCTTTCCCTATGACCTTGTCACAACCAGGAACCAGGCTTTGCAGCATCTTCATCCTCTCACTGATCTCCCTTCTCACCAACAAGTAACAAATCAATAGCAAATTACTATTAATTAAATAACAATAACTGGGATAAGGTAAGAAAAGACTAACCCTCTCAAGCAATTTATCTCGCCAAAAGGAACCGGCCTATATAGAAGACTTACGTAAAATTGATTTGCCGGTATAGGTGCGTGGGGCGGTGGGCGGAGCGGTTGGCGGCGGCGGGTAATCTCTAAAACAAGACAAGGGACCACTAGCGACGAAGGACCCAATTATGTCCAAGAATTATCCCTATTCATTTCTTCTTAGCAGTCATCTCTAAAACATACTCCACAAGTTTCTCATTTCTAACACCAAACATCTTTTCCTGCTAAGATCTCAAGGCTTATATGAATTTCTCATCTAAAATTAAAGCGATAGGCATCCCATGGCCTATATAGTGGTACTGAAATGTTCCATCCGTTTCTTAATTCAATTGTTAAAGATAAAGCACATCATAGTTTAACTCCATATACATGTCCCATTGCAATTTCTATATGTTTTCAATTCATTCTAATCGGTTCAACATAATTTCATTTCAACTTAAGTATCTAATCAGTTAAACACAAGAAGCTTTGAAACAACATAATGGAAATAACTTGCTACCAAATCATATTCATTGTCTACACCACTTGCATTCATTCAACCCACATAACTCGAACTACACAAAGATAAAATCTACCATGAAAAGCCCAGGAACATATCAAACAAAACCATCCACCACTGATTCGTGTCTATCTAGCAATCTCTACAATAGCAAACAATCAAGGAAAATCTGGGTATAGATATCACCTTTCCCCTAGTAATCTCAGGTGGTTTCTGGCCGACAACAACAACGACAGGATCTGAAGATGGAGGCGGCGACATCTCCATGGACCACGTCTTGGTGCGCCCCGACCTGCAACAGAGGCAAATAAGGAGGAACAGGAGAAGCGCGGCTCCCACGGCAGAGCCTATGGCGATTCCTGCAATGGCATTGCTAGAGAGCTTCTTGCTCTTCTTGCCACTTTTGCCCTTATTTGCACCTTTGCCGTCGTTGTTCGCTAGAGTCGGCGACACCGCCTGCTTGCCCGAGCGGGAAGGCGAGGCCTCACCAAGGCAAGGCCTCAAGGGGCCCCCGCACAACCCCGTCCCTAGGAACGCCGAGCGCCGAGGCGGAGGCGAGGTCCCCCGGGAACCCGTCGGTGAGCGTGTTGAGGCAAATGCTGAGTGTGTGCGGCGCAGGGAGCCGGGCGCGGGCGGGACGGGAGCGGGGAGAGATGGAGCGAGGGCGGAGAGGACAGCGGCTGGGCGCCGCGGAGGAGAGAGAGAGAGCGGGGAGAGAGGAGCGGGCCGGAAGGGGCGACACCGGACAGACGGCGCCGCCATCGAAGGCGCAGAGACGGTGCGTGGGGCGACGGCCGGAGTGGTCGGCGGCGGCGGGTGCCCGAGGGGAAAATAAAGAAGGGCAGCGAGTAGGCTAGGGTTTGCTCAGTTTTATACCGAAACCTAATGAATCTTGTCCATTGATGAAAATCCGACGGTGCACACACGCTCCTGTCTTAACATGGGCTGAATTGGGCCGGGAAACAATAAAAAGAGCCCAGTATAAGGATTTTCAAACTGATTTTTTATTAGTATTTTTAGTTTATAAATAAATAAGCATAAATACAAATAATTTTAAACATATGTTCACATAAAATTTTTATATGGATTAGAATGCGTATATATTTTTTCGGGGAGTTTCAAATTTTTAAGTAATATACTATTTTTTAACAATTAAATGAATTTCTACGTGCTTTTCAAATTAATTCCGAATTGAACTATGAGTACCTTAAATAAGGTTTAAAAATAAATAAAAAATATATATGTGCTTCTATATTTTATGATATACCATATCCAAGAATTAGATGGAGAATTCAATAGGTTGCTATAGATAATTAAAACCTTACATATCTAAAGTGGTTTACAAAAATTGTAATAATATCTAAATTTGGTCAGAAAATTCTTGACATGACAACTTAATTTTGGTATGTAACATTGCCATAAAAATTTCAATCAATTTCGGTCAAGTCAAAATATATAATGTTCACAGATGGTTATATTTCTCACATAATCTCATATAACTTAAGTAAAGAATTGAAGTTTGTAGAACATATAATATTTTCGAACTCGTATGCACCTCAAATTTGGACATAATCTTAACATTACCTCAAAGTTACGAGATATCAAGTTATATAGCCACTTGTTTGGTGAAAAAATATTTTTTCTATTTTCTAGGTAATTGCATAATAGACCCTTGTGAATGAACCTATAAAAATATTTTATTACATACTTCTATAAATTTTTTACATGGATTAGACTACGTATATGTTGTTCCAGAGGAATTTCAATTTTTTAAGTAATATACTATTTTTTAACAATTAAATAAATTTCTGTGTGCTGTGATAGGGAGGTAAAACATACTTTTTCTTCCTAAATAGTTATGGGCTGAAAAGAAACAGGGACGCAAAACAGATTTTAGGCAAAGGCAGATCAAGCCGAACCGAATAGAGGGAGGGAAACAGACTTCCAGAATTTGGCCCAAATCTGGAAAGAGGATTTTAAATTACTTTTCCATTTAAATTAATCATTTAAGTAATCTTTAAATTTTCATAAATACTTGCAATGCTCAAATAATTTCAAGAAAAATATAAAAAATAGTTGGACACTCAAAGTATTTAATAAAAATATAACTATATCGTTTAATGTTTAATTTATTTATTTAAATAATTACTAAAATTTTCTTTGTAGCATTACAATTAATATTATAGCTTTGAAAAATCCGAGAAAATTTCGGAGAGTACATTCAATCATGGAGAATTAAATCCGCCCATGTTCCAATTAAGAAATTTTATTTCTCACATTTACTTCACCAGCAAATAACTGAAATTTATTATAGATACTTTTGATGTTCAAACTTTCATAGTTTTTATTCAAACACTTTCTTTAATTATTAAACAATTTCTAGATTTTCATAGATTTTTTATTTAATTATTAAAAAATTTTCATAGATTTTTTATTTAATTCGTCTAGACTAATAGGTGGGACTCGACCACATGATTTTCTCCCCATTTTCTATGAATTAAGCCCCAATGACACGTGGAACCCTTCCGAGTAGGATGCACATGCACAATTAAATGAATTTTTGCGTACTTCTCAAAATTGATTCGAATTAAACTACATGTACCTCTAATAAGGTTTTAAAAATCAACAAAAATACATTTATGTTTCATTATATCTCATATCCAAGAATTAGATGGAGAATTCAATGGGTTGCTAGATAATTAAAACCTTACATGGAATTGGACTAAAAATTGTAATAATATCTAAATTTGGTCAAAAAATTCTATAAATCGATATGACAACTTAATTTTTGTCCATAACACTGCCATAAAAAAATTAATCAGTTTTGATCAAGTGAGACTATATGTTGTTCACAAATTATTCTTGTTATATAAAATATTTTTTTGACATACTATCCTTCTCATACATTTATGACGACTGTAATTGGTAGTTTTGACAGACAAAAAATGTCACAATATGGAATTTGACTACCTTTAAGACGTTTTTTGTGACGTTTATTTAGTTATATCACTAAGTTGAAATGTTTTCAAAGAAAACATCATGAACAAGTCGATTTAGTGACCCTATGATCAAATGTCATGCCATAAACGTCATAAACCAACACATTTCTTGTAGTAGAATCATGTCAAGGCTAGGTTTATGTTATTCCTTTTAAGATATCTTGTATATCCATTTATATATAGTACATGATCATGTTAGATCTAGGCTTAAATTATTTTCTTTTAAGATATCTTGCATATTTACTTGTCTAAGTAGTTTGAGTTCAGTTTGGCTTGCTGAGTACCATTGGTGCTCATCCTTGCATGTAATATTTTTAGGAAACCCTGAAGCAAATAAAGAACTCCCAAGTACCCTAATGGACTGGGAAGACGAGTACGATTCGTAGGTTGACTCTACACTCGGGCTATCCCTGTGGAAGTGTCGTGGCTTTCTTGTATTGTATGGTTTGTGCCTAAACATTAATAGTTTATAATAATATATGAAGTTCTTGTATCTGTACTATCTCACGCATAACCAAACTCCTGGGAGGTTATGTGGTATTATGGAAGTTGACCTTTCTAGAGGAGACCCCACATTTTGTAAAGTCAAAAAGTAGATCCTAGAAGAATACTAGTCATGCATTCATGATCAAGCTTGTGCATAAATATGGAAGGGGGTATGTGAGTGGAAAGATGAGAAAGAAAACATATGTTGGTGACTCCTTTTTATATGATTCTCCTCCCTATCTTTTATTAAGAGAACATGGCTATGATTTTTTTCATCATGCTCGAGAATTCTTTGTTATTCTCTTGTGAGCATTTCTACGATCGCTTTTTCATGTATATTTTTTAGCTCATGTCTCATTTGGCATGGATAGGAGAATGAAGAATTATAATTATTTGGAGTCTTTATTTTATGGAGAACTGATGGTGGATGCAAATTTCTGGAGTAGAAATTTACATATGGTGTTAAATGACATATTTTTGGCTAATCCTCTAATATAGAGGGAGAGCAGTTTTAATTGGTGGTTATGCACAAGATTTTGATCATGAAGTATGAAAAGATTCTAACAAGGGTCTAACTATTTGACAAAACTCAAAATGATTACAAGCATCATATGTACAAGTTTTTAACCATGAAGATCATCGAGAAGTTTGTAAAACTATGGTTTTTGGATTTTCAAAATAAAATACCCAAGCATTTTATGCATTAAGGAAAAAAATTACTTATTACCAAACTATATATCATTTGTCAATTACTTAGATAACATGCTTTCCCTAAGTATTTGATTTCACACACAAGTGAATGTCATAGGAATAAAATGTATGTAAGACAACCAAAATAAATCATGTTTACATGCATGGATTGTTAGCTTATGATCATGATCACAGTGCTATAAGATTTTAAAAATTATGAAACAGGGCAATGGAGAGAGTTTAGGAATTGCAAACCTTCACACTGGGAGAAATTGATGACGAGTGGGGCCTCCATGGTTCGGCCAAACCACTTTGGGTTCCAATTGTGCTGATCTTTTTCGTGCTGGCCCGTGTGCTACTGTGCAACATTGTGGTGGGTGTTTCTTTAGAGATTTTGCTTTAATAATCCAAAGGACATCCCCACACTTGTTCTTGTACATGGACCGCTTATTCAGAAAAAAGGTGAGAACAAAAGGGACTCCACCAGTTTGAAACCCGGAGAGTAAAAACCTTTATTTTATTTAATCGAAATGAAACTTACATGGAAACTTACCTTGAATCCACTTGGGAACTGTGCGTGAAGGCTGCGTCACCCATGGGCCATTTATGAACAAACAAAAAGAGCAAGAGAAAAGAGTTTCTTACCATTCTTACCTATTTTTATTTCTAATTATTATTATTATTATTATTATTATATTTTATTTGAAATTTTTCACCAACTTTCTTATACTCGACCAATGCTAGATTATAATTGACTCAACATAAACACCAGAGGGTTTTGCGCCTCCTCTGTATGTTATGCATCTTTGTCTTATATCCAATGCCTTGGGTTATCTCTAGTTTGGATCAACTTAAAGACTTACCCGCTCAAATTTGAAGATTTTCCTGCAGGGGTTAGTCCATATTTATACAACCAAGATCTATACAAGCATTAACTCTAAGGTTCATTAAGCAAACTTGACACCATGTCTAATTTGATTAAAGAATACTTTTAACCTAAGCGCCATGCTTAATTTAAAGAACCTATTGTTAACGTCAAAATTTGGTAAGCCCCAAAACCCTCATCGGCTCAAGGTTCAAATCGGCTCAGAGCCAGTATCGGCTTAGAGTTTTGGTTAGCTGATGGGGATTTTCTCTTATGAGTGTCTCCAGCTCGATTCTTATCGATTCGGTTTGGGAAGATCTTATCCGAAGACACCGAGTTCAAGAAGGATACGATTTGTATCTATTAATTAGGAAGATTTTGTTAGCTTTCTATTTTATCTTTAGGAAAGTTTGGATTTGTAATCTATTAGGATCTCTGTTAGCCCATGGGTATAAATATGTAAGCCCGGGGTTCATGTAATCTATCCTCACGATCAATACAACTCGGCGCATCGCCACCTTTTTTACTTTTGGCTATTTTGTTCATCATCTGGTGGAACTTGACACACAACGCGGGGCTGCATCGGCTTTGATCTCCGACGAAGGGGTAAGTCCAAGGTCTCACCAGCCCAGGTATATCGTATCTATCTTTAGTTTCATTACCGTTCATAGATACATCGGTTTAGTTAAGACTTTCTCAGTTAGGTTCGATATTCTGATCAAGTCGATGTTTCTATAAACTAATGTCGCTTTAGGTAGATTTGTTATATCCATCACGTTAGACAGATCTATCGGCTCCTCGAGTATTAGATTATCATATACAATCTCGTGCTGCAACGGTTAGGTTCGACTTACTAGATTGTTATCGATAATCTAAGTTTTGTTAGGCCGATAGGTTCATGCTAATGTTTCACCGGAGGGTTAGCCGGTCTTATCATACGTCTCTGTTAATCTAGTCCTAGTATCTCAATTTATCTCTATCGGCTGTCTCTCGCTTTAGGGTCTCTGCCGATACCGGCTAAACTGTTTACTAGATTAGATTAGTTTAGATATCTACAACCCTGAAAATTAGTCAAAGGCTTGATTGTTTAGGTATTGCGTTTCTTTTCATACTTAGTGCTGCATCAATTCAGTTTGACCTACTAAGTCGTGTTTAGAACCGTAGTCTATAGCCTGCCTGATGGCTACCAATAAGGGTCTCATCGGGGTTTCAGCCGACAAGTTATCTGGACATCGACATCGGCTGGAATCACACAATCGGCTGTCAACAGATCGACTGTTTTGATTATTGGCTTATCGGCCGATATGATTTATGCTCTGCTGTTTTGCATATCTTGTCAGTGGCAGGATCAAACTGACTGGCACGCCAGCGATTCATCAATTTTAAGACCTGCACTGGAGCTAAGCAGATCTCCCAGGCCACGTGTGTGGCACGCGAGATCCACGTCGGCGGTACGAATTTGGCGTCAACACAATTTTGGCACGCCCGGTGGGATAGTGTTGACAACATAGTTTTACATGGCTTGTGGGACCCATAATTACAACAAGATGTCTGATAAAAAAGTCGAGGCCAAGGAAGAACAATCTCTCAAGCCGATGAATGAAGATAGAAAACAATCTACTAAGCCAATGGACGATAAGACACTTCACGAGATAGTTGATAAAGCTGTTCATCGTGCTGTGATCGATCAATTTGGAGTTTTGACAAGTACATTAGATGGTTTGATCGAGGAGATGGTTCTCAAGGTAATTGATGAGCGATTTCAACATCATCCGCGACAACAATATTGGCTCGGGGGCAAGTTGATCAGTATCAGTATGAAGAGCCACAACAATAATATCGGCTACAAGAAATTCAAAGGTATCAATCTGAAGAAGATTGGGCCGATATAATTGTAAAAGTAATGGAGGAGCAGTTTGGAATTGTCGACCCCGATTTTGAGGCGGGAATCTTTCGTGTTCATAGTACCATTTCCTGGATCGAGTAGTTGGTACCCACGAATACAAGATCGGATAATCAAGTGCGCATGCACGAATAGTCTTACAATACCATTATTACATTAATAGGCCCGAAGGCATTGTTCATCCCACAGGACCTTATGGTCCGAATACATCATAAAAACAGAGTTTAGATAAGGCAATGAAAGAGGCGCGGCTTGTCCATTGCCACAGCAACGACCGGAGCTAAGGTCTAATATGCGCCGTCGGTTCCTTCGTCCTCCCGGTGATATGCGTATGGATCTTCGGCTCTTCAACTCCATCACGGAGGTTTGTGCGTATAGCAAGGGTGAGTACCAACCGTACTCGCAAGCCAACACGAACTGATGCATATGTTAAGGTTATTCAAAGAACATGGCTAGGGTTATTTTTGCGTAAAGCCGCCACAATTCTTTTCACAAGCCTATCGACTAGCCAAATCAAGTTTTAATTTCATAGTTCATTAACCCAGACGGTTCGTCTACCATCCATCGTGATTCCAAGGATGGCTTCCCGCCTCGGTTCGTCATGATTTTCTCGGGAGTCCACCCCTTCTCGTATTCTCGAGAAGTTGATCCACCAATAAAGTCATCATGCAAACCCATCCCAAGCATTTTTAAGTTCAAAGTCTAGCCAAGCGAAAGTCTTGTCACGATGCTCAATATCCGCGAGCACGGCTATTCGAATAGATTGATTCATTCACACCGCGGTGGATGTACACTTTACCCGTACTCCGCGACCCCAACAAATGAGCCTACGCCTCAACACATGAGACGGTCACGGCAAAGCCTTTCGATAACCTTACTCGGCAGACCCGCTCCATGAACTTATGCCCTCATGCACTCTAGCCGTCCTTTTCTAGCAGAGAGGAGTTCGGCGCACCGGTAAGGGAAGACGTTTCCAATCTTTAAGTTTAATTAACATTAGTTTAATCCCACCATTCATAACAAAGGCCGCAGCCTCATTCTCATCCCATAACCACATCATAGAGAACCATCTATGCAAGGATACCGCCTCCGCTCGGCTATCTAGTCGCCTAGGTCTATACCCATTCGAGAAGTACGGTTGTGCCGGCTCGTTTCCGCTATCTCATGGCTCGGTCCTTAATTGACCAGGGTCGGCACTTGCCTTTTCCGGATTCCACCCAAATCATCCGCCGCCCAGTCTAAAACATTTGTATAGTACTTTCAATTTTCATCAAAACTTAGTTCATCATTCTCATGGCCATGTGGCGCTCATGTCTCCACATGCCGAATCTCAACTACCTTCCCTAAGGTAGTTGCCCAAGCACAAAGCTTTTTCATAAAGTCATGAGTATGCATAAATCTAAGTATAGCATGGCTAAGCAGTTTACGAAGTTATCCTTCGGTTGTTTGTATCACATCGCAAGTTACAAGGAGTAATTCTAAAGGTAATCAATAGCAAGGTATGGCATAACAAGTATAGGTAACTCGTAAAGCATGCATGTTTAGAGTTTAAAGTAACATCATTTCGCAATTGGGATCGATATGTTCAAAGGGTGTGAAGACTTGCCTTGCTCGCACGCCGGTTGAGTGGGGTCTTTCGCGTAGTCGTGTTCACTTCTTCGACGCTATCCGTACGTGCGAAAAGAAGGGTTGAATCCAATTAAAATTCAACAATATCAACGAAAAATAAAGAGATCTCAAAATGGTTGCGGAAAGCGGATTCCAAACACAACCTCAAACTTGGAAATCTTAAGAGTTGAATCAACGAAAAGAGTTCGGTTAAACCGAGCGAACCGTCTCGTAAAAAATATGTATTTCGTACTTAAATTTGAAGATATCCTAGAATAATTAGATTTCTAATTTCCATATCTCCAATAATTGATCTTTAGTGTTGCAATTATATTTGTTAGGGTTTTGAAATTCTAACGACCGAATAATGACATTCATGCTTAACCAATATTTAAAAAGGTCTCATGTGAACTTCGATAACAATTTAGAGGTCGGACAATATTTGAATTCATAAAAAGGAAAAATTTAATCTATAAATTATTTTTACAAAGTATTTCTTTTTGGAAGGAAAAAGAATATTATACTCATTCCTAGATAATAATATTTCAAAACCTTATTTTATATCCTAAAATATTTCCAAAATAATTTTTTACCTTTACCCTAATTCCTTTATCATTTTTATTTTTCTATATTTTTTTCTTCCTTTCTCTTTCTTTTCTTTTTCCCCTCTTTTCTTTCCTTCCTTCGCTTCTTCCCTCCCTTTCCCCGCTCTGTTTCCACCGGCGGCCGACGGTGAGGAGGGGTGCCGACGGCGAGGGAGGGCCGGAGCTAGGGAAAAGAGGGGCGTTACACCATCTTGGGACCACGAGGGTTCCATTTCTCCACACGGCCGAGACCGGGAGCGGCGGAAAGGGGGCGACGGCGAGGTGGTTCGGCGGCGGTGGCGCTCGTCGGCAGCAAAATCCGGCGAAGCTCGGCTAAAGTGAGGGGTCTACGAGCTTCAGTGAACCCTAGGGATGCTAAAGGTGGGGTTGGTTCGGCCGGAGAGGCACTGCAGCGGGTTGGCGACGGCGAGGTGGTTCGGCGGCCGAGACAGGGAATTCGAGGGTTCGTCGCCGGCGATTTTCCGGCGACCATTTGGCTCGGGAAGCTTAGGGGAAATAATACCTAGAGCACGGGGATGATAATGGTACCTTTAATTCGGGAAGAAATCAGCCGAGGGTGACGAATTTCGGTGTGTCGCACGGGCGGTCGAATTAGGGTTCTTCCGGCCGAGCTCCGATCCTTCCCAAAATTCGCGCAATGTAGTGGCTAATCCTTGGGGGAAATTGGGGGAAAAGCACGAGTGAGCACTGGGGAGTATTTTTGATGTTGGGGGCCGGGTCTGGGAGGCTTCTTATAGGCGGTCGACGGCGAGGGCGACGCGACGGCAGCAATGGCGCAGCGTTAGCGGCATGGCGCGGTCGCGGGGAGATCGTGCGCGACGTGCGGCAACTGCAGCCGATGTGTGTGCGTACGGTGAGCGCGGCGAGGACGGTGCGTGCGGACTGTACAGCGTGGCGCCACGCGGGCACGGTGACGACATGGCGACGGCCTAGCGCGGCGCGCGGCGACTTCGGCGACCGCGGGTGGCGCGATCGACGGCGGCGGCATGCGCGCAGGACGGTGTCGTCGCGAGAGCACGCGTGCGAGGGCGTCCCGGTACGGCGCGGCACGGCGCTCGGCGCGTGGCGCGCGCGAACGTGGCCGACGGTTTGGTCGAACACTGCGACGCGCGATGACAAGGCACTTTTCCATTTATCCCGAATTTGAAATCCTATTTTCCATTTCCATTTCTTTTATTCCTAAAAATCCCAACTAAATCTTGGTATTCACAGAACAATTTCGAAAATTATATTTTCCACTTTTCCCTATATTTTTGTTTATATATATTTTCCATTTTTTTATTTTGTCTCTTCTCTTAAATTCAAGAAAATGGAATTTTGATTTAAGACAAATTTCAAATTTTATTTCTCTTTTTCCAAAAATATTTTTGCCATCCAATTCCAATTATTTATTATATTTCCCCATCAATTAGAGTTTAAACATTAATATATCCCTTTTTGTAATGCACCATATTATATACATATATATATATCTATATGCTCTTTTCGAGTACACACTGTTTATTTTGAAATTGTTTTCACCTACTGGGATTGCAAAGCTTAGGGTTGTATTCCATTTTACCTCAAGGTAATTCTAGAAGAAAATCTTATATCGCTGAACGGCAATTAAGATCGAAAAACACGATAAGAAGTAATGATTCCAAAAAGTTTTTGAGAGTTCCGATTTTCACGTTCCGAATTCTACTCCTTCGATTTTCGGGATGTTACAGAATTAAGCCAAAAATCAAACTTCTGTGTATCGGCTGCCATATTCTGAGTGGTTTGATAGAGTTCCACTTCCAAGTTGATACAAGGTTCTATACTTCTCCAT
The DNA here is from genome assembly GCA_019925245.2 of Oryza australiensis. Classification (NCBI taxonomy): domain Eukaryota; kingdom Viridiplantae; phylum Streptophyta; class Magnoliopsida; order Poales; family Poaceae; genus Oryza; species Oryza australiensis. Next base: position 2,322,139 of record JAIFGZ020000016.1, on the reverse strand, counting down.
GTTTTCAGGGCAGGATGATGTATCTACAATGGAACATATTAGCCGATTTTTAGTCCAATGTGGAGAGGCATCGGCTGAAGAAATTTTGATAGTTAGACTTTTCCATTGTCTTTGACTGGATCGGCCTTCACATGGTTTTTATCATTGCCACCAAACTCTATCAGAGGTTGGGCCGATCTTGAGAAGCAATTTCACCTGTACTTCTTTGCTGGGGTTGATGAGTTTAAGCTTGCAGATTTGCTATGAGTTAAATAGCAAGAAGGGGAATCAGCTAAGGAATATATTCAAAGGTTTCGTAATGTCCGCAGCCGATGTTATAATTTGAATTTAAGTGATGAGCATCTGGTAGAGCTCGCATTCCAAGGATTGTCAGTGCCAACCGAAGTTAAATTTTTCTTCCATGAGTTTGGCAGCCTGGCTCATCTAATACAGAAGGTGTTGGCTTACGAGAGCCGAAGTATAGAAGAAGAGAAGAATCAGTTTTGGGGCGATCAAGGCAAAAATAATTTTGAAGCATGACTTCTCATACTCCAAAACTGGGGGACATGTGTTAACGCCAAAATTTGGTAAGCCCCGAAACCCTTATCGCCTCAAGGTTCAAATCAGCTCAGAGCCAGTATCGGCTTAGAGTTTTGGTTAGCCGATGGCGATTTTCCCTTATCAGTGTCTCCAGCAGTCGGATTCTTATCAGATTCGGTTTGGGAAGATCTTATCCAGAAGACACCGAGTTCAAGAAGGATACGGCTTGTATCTATTAATTAGGAAGATTTTGTTAGCTTTCTATTTTATCTCTAGGAAAGTTTGGATTTGTAATCTATTAGGATCTCTGTTAGTCCATGGGTATAAATATGTAAGCCCGGGGTTCATGTAATCTATCCTCACGATCAATACAACTCGGCGCATCGCCACCTTTTTTACTTTTGGCTATTTTGTTCATCATCCGGTGGAACTTGACACACAACGCGGGGCTGCATCGGCTTTGATCTCCGTCGAAGGGGTAAGTCCAAGGTCTCACCAGCCCAGGTATATCGTATCTATCTTTAGTTTCATTACTGTTCATAGATACATCGGTTTAGTTAAGACTTTCTCAGTTAGGTTTGATATTCTTATCAAGTCGATGTTTCTATAAACGTAATGTCGCTTTTGGTAGATTTGTTATATCCATCACGTTAGACAGATCTATTGGCTCCTCGAGTATTAGATTATCATATACAATCTCGTGCTGCAACGGTTAGGTTCGACTTACTAGATTGTTATCGATAATATAAGTTTTGTTAGGCCGATAGGTTCATGCTAATGTTTCACCGGAGGGTTAGCCGGTCTTATCATACGTCTCTGTTAATCTAGTCCTAGTATCTCAATTTATCTCTATCGGCTGTCTCTCGCTTTAGGGTCTCTGCCGATACCGGCTAAACTGTTTACTAGATTAGATTAGTTTAGACATCTACAACCCTAAAAATTAGTCAAAGGCTTGATTGTTTAGATATTACGTTTCTTTTCATACTTAGTGCTGCATCAATTCAATTTGACCTACTAAGTCGTGTTTAGAACCGTAGTCTCTAGTCTGCTTGAGGGCTACCAATAAGGGTCTCGTCAGGGTTTCAGCCGACGAGTTATCTGGACATCGGCATCGGCTGGAATCACACAATCGGCTGTCAACAGATCGACTGTTTGTATTATCGGCTTATCGATCGATATGATTTTGAAGGGTTACACGGAAGCTACGATAGCTAATAACAAAAATTTCTACCGTGCAAACTAGGAACCTTGCAATTAAGGGTCGACAGATCATTACCGATTGGAGTGGAGTGCTGCGGATATAGTCAATCTGGAGATATCCGATCCAGAACAGTGCCAGCCGATCATAGCCGATTCGCTGACAGCCGATTCCCCGAGTCGACAGCCGATCTACCATAGCCGATTTGCCAATTCGCCGAACCGCGCTCGCGCTACCGATTTGCCGCAGCCGCCTCGCTCCGATGCGCCGCAGTCGATTTGTCCGATCGCAACCGATTCATAGCCGACCAACAACACCACAATGTAGTAGTGCCTTTACCGGTATCCACATGTCCAGGGACAGAACGCCTAACACCCGTGTGCTAGCACAAGATGCAAGGCTAGTGTTTTGGCTCAAAAGTGGGGAGGGTTTCCATGAAGATCAGATTGATTCGGTTCAAGGCAATGCCGCAACTCTCCACCCCTCGCCCCTTTATATAGAGTTGGCCGACTGGATCTAGTGGCTGATTCGGACTCTATTTTGAATCGGATCCTATCCGAATCTCATAGAGTTGGCCGGCCAGACTTTGTAAGCCCATAGGACTCTATATTAAATCGGATCTTATCCAAATTGATCCATATTTGAGTCCAACTCGAATGTCTGTTCTACCCCCTTAAGCGTGTGACCCTGTAGGTTCAGGTATACTCGATTTCGACTCGAGTCCAACTCGACCGACTTGTCAACAGCGACGCCTAGCAGCACATATTGACACCATAGTATACAAGAATATAATATCGGCTCTGAACCTATAATGTGTACACAAATCCCTTTGCCTCACGATACCAATTAAGCTATAGGCAAGATGTGTGTCATCCCTTCAATAGCTTAACCATTCACTTGAACCGTATTGAATTATCTGTCTGTTGATTGACTCCTCAATCAACTCGGCATGGCCATGCACTTCCGTAATCCATTACCTCGAGGGGCCCAGAGATATCTCTCCAAAGGAGGGGCAAATTCCATCTTGATCATTCATATCCCACTACATGTTTCATAGCAAACCCAAAGACTACTTTTATAACTACCCAGTTATAGAATAGCGTTTGGTAGTCCCATAGTAGGCTACTACACATGTTGGAATCCATGATAATCTCAGGTCTAAGGACTTTGTACCAACACTACCTGAGACCAACTAATGGCACATTAATTCCTATAGTGTCTCATGGTGGGTCTATCCAACAACATGTTCTCTAACATGTGTCCATATTTATTGATTTGGTATCTCCATACCATGATCTATGAGACATGATCATCAATCAATAAACATGCCGATCTTTGAATCATATTAGTTCCAATAATATGATATATGATCAGAGATCATTTAGAAATAGATTCATACATATAGAGTCTCATAAATAAGTCACATACTTATTGATTAATACAAGATGTCTATGTTATGGAACTGAATAACACTTTATTCATTTATACATAAACATTGACCATGATATCCAACATCTCCATGTTGCTTCTAGGGCATATCACTAACAGATTTATACTTTGTTGTTTTGCATATCTTGTTAGTGGCAGGATCAAACTGATTGGCACACCTGCGATTCATCAATTTTAGGACCTGCACTGGAGTTAAGCATATCTCCCAGGCCACGTGTGTGGCACGCGAGATCCACGTTAGCGGTACGGATTTGGCGTCAACACCCATGAATGCACTATACATATTCATTCAAATAAGAGCATGCAATATATAAAGGAAACATATGATCAAGTTATATTTACGTGAAAATAAATATGACTATATGAATGGTGAACTTCGGGTACCTCCAGATAGGCTTTGTTTAATATCAAAAGCATGACATTTCAAACTTTTTTTTAGATTTTTTTCAACAATTCAAGATACAAGAACTAACATCATCTCTAAACCAAGGTGAAATGAATGGAATTTGTAATGAGATACTACCAGCCTCCCCCACACTTGGATTTTTGTGTCGCGGGAGAGAAAAAATCAAGTGTGTAGTGTTGAAGTCTCCTTCGTAACTTGTTTCATTACCAAAACGCCAAGGTGCAACAGTTGATGTAGCTCCATGTTCTCAAGCGTCGCATGACCATCGTTCTTTTTAATCTTAACCTGAAATGGTTAGTGACCAAAATATCCAAGGACAAACTTATACTAAGAACATGTTCTTGTTTTTTATTGATGAAGGAAAATGATAATCCGGCCTACCTCCCGGTAGTGCTTTGCTTATGGTCAAAAGCTCGACCGTGGGGAGGCTTTATGTTGCAGCCACCATTGGGATGTAGTCTCCAGCTTCACCACCAGTTATTGATTTATCGTTGAATTTGTAGCTGCAAGGTTAGTGCCATAGGTGCAACCATGAAATTTACAATGTTTATGATAAATAAATGCATTTACAACCAATCTTCTAAATATTTTTTCAGCGAGGATCTTAAGGTGGTTGTATGTGCTCGTGGCACAAAATGTGACAGGTTCTAAAGATACATTAAGAGAGCAAGGTTCCTTATATTCAAGAAAGAAACTTTCATGCTTGTCTTGTAGGCAATCATTGATTGGTAGTTCCTGCACATAATGCACATGACATAGGTGGTCTGCTACAGAATTTTTTACTCCTTTTTTATCTTTTATTTCAATGTCAAATTCTTGGAGTAGAAGAATCCATCTTATCATCCTAAGTTTAGAATCTTTCTTAGTGAGCAGGTGTTTTAGGGCAACATGATCAGTGTAAATTATCACCTTAGCTCCTACTAAGTATAATCTAAACTTATCGATAGCAAAGACAACAGCTAGGAGCTCTTTTTCAGTGGTGGCATAGTTAAGCTAAGCTCCGGTTAGAGTTTTGCTACCATAGGCTATGACACTATGTTTCTTGTCCTTGGTTTGACCAAGGACTGCTCCTATTGCAAAGTCGCTAGCATCGCACATTATTTCAAAGGGTAGCGACTAGTCGGGAGGTTGAATTATTGGAGCAGAAATGAGTGCTTCTTTAAGAGTATTAAAGGCATGCAAGCACCGATCACCAAAGTCAAATGTGACATCCTTATCTAAGAGGTTAGTGAGAGGTCTAGCAATTTGAGATAAATCCTTAATGAACCGTCAATAGAACCCCGCATGATCTAGGAAGCTACGGATTCCTTTCACATTGACCGGAGGTGGAAGTTTCTCTATGACTTTAATTTTTTCCTTGTCCACCTCTATTCCTCTCTCGGACACAAGATGTCAAAGGACTATTCCCTCTTGAACCATGAAATGACACTTTTTCCAATTAAGCACCAGGTCCTTTACTTTGCACCTTTGCAAGACCTTGTCTAAATTCTTGAGACAATGATCAAAATTTTTTTCATAGACGAAGAAATCGTCCATGAAAACTTTCATGATTTGCTCAATCATGTCTGAGAAGATAGACATCATGCACCTTTGGAACAATGGTTTGTCACCCAAAAGTGCGAACTCAAAGGAATCAGAAATGATATTTGCCCCAATGATTATAATCAAAAATGATTATAAAGGACCTTAACCAAAGTTTCTCGTATGTTGCAATAAATGGTTGATGAAGGTGAACTAATCCGAATTGCTTCGGATGACATCTCACACTCTTTCAACCACTCATGGCTCACAGTGATGTTAACTCCTTCATGGTCTCCCTAAGGAATTTATCCTCAAGAGGCACAGGAGGAGCAACTAGAACTGGTGGTCTCTTTTTGCAGAAGAAATTCGAGGTGTTTCCATAATCTTAAAAAAGACCATCCTCGAATTTAAAAGGAAACTCCGAAGGTTGAATTTCTTATTCCTTTGGTGTTTGTGGTTCGGGCGAGGATTCAAGGGCTGGATCTTGAGGTGTATATGGTAAATGATTGGATTCGGCTCGTGAATGGTCCTCGCCACTTGCCTTGGCTTCTTTCGGTGGTGGTTCACGATATTCTTCGACGAAAGAGGTGTTCTCTAAGATATGACTTAGGATTTCCCTTCCTTTCATCAGAATTTTATGTGAGAAGGAACCACCAGCTGAGATGTCAAGGTATAGGGCAGATTCCTTGCCAATACCTGACCGAAAATGTTGTAACAACACATGGTCGGGTAAAGACAAGTGAGGGCCAGATTGGATCAGAGTTAATAACTAAGCCCAGGCTGCACCTATGGTCTCCTTCTCGTTCTGCCGAAAGCTGAGAACTTCTACTTGCAGGGATGTGATACGGGTTAGAGGGAAGAAAGCGAGACAAAATATATCTCAAAGTTTTTCCCACTCACTGTTCATTTTCCCTACGGTAAGAGTGTACCATTGCTTCGCTGTTTCTATAAGAGAAAAGGGAAACAACTTCCACTTCAAAGTTTCTTGCGTCATGCCTGAAATCATCAAGCATGAACACAATTGCTCAAACTCTGACAGATGGTGGTATGGATTTTTATTGTCAAGACCAGAGAAGGATTGCTCCTGAACCATGGCTATAAAGCCAGGGCGGAGTTCATAGCCAGATGAAAGAATTGGCTTAGAAGATAATGGTGGCTCATAGAGCGGATAGACTTTGGATAGATTGCTCCATGATCAAAAGGCAAAAATAAAAGATATGAGGATGACCTAGGCTCTAGGATAAAGCAACAACTGTTCCCTGGCAACAGCGCCAGAAATGCTTATTGGTATTTCTTATGATCACAGATTAATCCGTAAGCACACAGAATACCATGTATCACTTCACCCAGGAGTATTCCAAGGTATAGAATTTCACAGGGAACGTGTGTGAATATCTAAGGGTCAGGTTCATCCAGCACCAAGAATATATAGGCGAGGGTATAGAGAGGATTTTTATAGTTGTGGTTCTAGATAGATGGTAATCACTTTACTCTATTTACTTACTTCGGGCACCGGCTTACACTCGGTCTGCCAAGTGACTCCTCCTACAAGCTCTACGACGTACCCAAACATGGAGGATTACAAAGGACGGATAGGGCTATCACCACCTACCATCTACCTCTATAACCCATGGAGTACGCGGCAAACAAAGGTAAACACTAGCCTAGACATCAATCTACACTAACGAATACTACTCTAATCTTGGCCAAGAACACCCATCTTCATCAGGGGTCTTAGACTAGAGCACCCAAGAGTGGACGATGATCCCGTAAGTAAATGCAGTAAAGTAATCACTCTAACAAAAGTAAAGCAACCATAGTTAATCATGAACACTTACTTGATTTGAATAAGCATTCGTCGAGGTACAAGATCGGAGGTCGGTGCCGAGATACCCGGCACTCCTCCGGACTACCCCTCACTATCTACCCTATTTTCTAAGCACTAGAGAATTAGAGCTATGCCTTTGGAATGGAGCTTTGATCTTATTGTGTTGTGTGTTGGATGAAGTGAAGTCCCCTCCTTATATAGCCTTCATATGGCAGTTTAGAGTCGGTTTCCAACCTCCATACCTGCTTAACCGCCATTGTGGATGGCGGAGGAGATGCTACATGGTCGGTGGAGAAGAGAGGAGCCAGGATGGGTTTGGGTTCGGCCGAACCCTAGCCACCGCCTTTCTCCACCGTCTTTCACCATGCACTTCCATGTGGGCCCCTAAGGCGGTTGAGGGTGTTTTGGTCCCACTTTAAGTCGGTTTAAGCTGACTTGTGGGCCCCTCAATCCATGGGGTGCTGACGTGGCAAGCGTCGATTGGTTAGAGTTGTGTTTCTCCGTTGTGAAAGCGTGCTTACACTTTATTTCGATGTATTATTCACCTGCATACAAATATTCACCAACACTTGTGAAAAGGATGAGTAAATAACCCTACCGCTACGTTGATGTTCATTCTTTGTTCATTTTATGCAGGAATTGACTGTCGAATTTTGGCAGTTAAGGACCATCAACAGGTACCTATCCTCAATGAATCAACAAAATCAAACCCTAACCCCTGATTGTTTGTTGACACTTTGGATTGGTCTATAATCATGTTCAACTTTTTCTTCCCTTGGGTAAACCTTTCTAGAGACTGACGTAAGTAGGTGTTCTCTTGGTTTAGACTTGCAAGGGATTCCTCACACTTGGCACTATCAGTTTTTGCAGCTGCAATATCTAGTTTAAGAGAAACACATGAAGAACAAGAGTCAGTATCTCTAGCAGAATCAATGGTAATTTTGGCATTTGTTAATTCAATTTGCAAGACAGCACAATTTGAACCACTACTACAGAAACCGACAAAGGTGCTGGTTGGAAAACCCACTTAGGTGTCGGTTTCTCCAACCGGCACCTATTGGTCGGCACGTATAAACAAATTAATAGGTGCCGGTTTAAGAACCGACACCTTTAAGACTCAACAAATCAAAAAAAAATTCGGTTCATCGGCTTGCATCGGTTTGAACCGGCTTCACAGATCCGATCCACATCCACATCCACAGATCCGATCCACAAGAACACAAATTTCACATATTCATTCACAAGAAATACAAATTCATCCACATATATCAATCAATCACAAAAAAAGAGGGAGAGAGGGGCGAGAGAGAGAGGGGGAGATGATGCCGCAGATCTGAGGGAGAGAGGGGCGAGAGAGAGAGAGAGAGAGGGAGGCCGACGCCGCCTCCTGCACGGCGGGCGCTGCCTCCCGCACGGCCGCGCCGCCTCCCGCACGGCCGCGCCGCCTCCCGCACGGCCGCGCTGCGCCTCCGCACGGCCGCGCCGCCTCCCGCATGGCCGCAGCTGCCCGCACGGCCGCGCCGCCCTCCCGCACGGCCGCGTCGCCTCCCGTGGCCCCGCCGCCTCCGACCGCCCGGCCTCCCGCCGCCGCCCCTTCTCGATGAACGAGATGGAGAGTGAGAGAGATAAGAATGAGAGGGGATAAGAGAAAGAGAGAAAGAGATAAGGATGGGTGGTGGAGAAGGGGATAAGGCCTGACATTAAAGAGGAGGGGCGCGGCAACCGGTCCGGTCAATGGTTTTTAGGTGTCGGTTTTTTTAAAAAAACCGACACCTATAGTATAGGTGCCGGTTTGTTTTCAAAGCCGCTACCTATTGTTTTAATAGGTGTCGGTTTTTATTGAACCGACACCTATTAGGCCGACACCTATGCATGTTTTTGTAATAGTGAACATTAAGATTGAACAGGTTTCTTGGAAGCATATGATTCAAGCAAATTGTTTTTGTTCCCGAGCAAGCCAATTGTTCTTTTAGTTCATCATTTTCACTGGTGATAGCGGGACAATTTTCACAACTACCGATCATATCATGATCATAGCTCCTACGGATGTTATCAGATTTATCTTTTCATTCCTGAATTTCCATTTCAAGCAAGTATGTCAATTTTCATAGCATAGCAAGTAGAGCAGGTAGCGCTAGCACTAGAGGAATTCCCATCTCCTAAAGCACATGAATTTAGGCTATCGTTGAGATGGTTGATTTCAGAAAGATATGAAGCACAAGGACAAGTATCTTACTCTGGAATCTAGGAACAAAGCCTAGCAATTTCTAGCACCATTCCATCTTTTTCATATTTTAGTTTCTCAATTTTATGCACAGAGGATCTATACTTGCTTCATCCTTATCCTCAAGTGCCATGAGGCACATGTTGATGAAGTCATTTTTGTTGGCGAAGAAACACATTCCCAAGATGTCCATGTCCTTTTTCTCCTGATCATCGTCATCTGAGTCGATGCCACTAAGCTGGACTCCTTCGAGAGCTGCCAACACCTTGTGGATCACCTTCTTCATCAAGCCTTTTCGATCATTGTGTCCTTGTCCTTCAGGCTTCTTGAATTTGTTGTTCTTCTTTTTTAGTTTGGGACTGTTCACTCTGATATGGTTTGGCTCTTCACACTCAAAGCACATGATTGGCTCATTGTTTTTCCTGTCTTCCTTTCCTCACATTTTTGTAAGCTCTTGAAAATTTTCTGTCAAAAAGAGCAAGATCATATTCAGGGATCTTCTCTAATTGCTCCCCAGTGATTGAGTGTAAAGCAGCAAGTGAAAAACCACCACAAACAAGAGCTGAGTCTATAGAAGAACTACTATCATATGGACCAGCTACCAAAGCCATCGAGTTCTTGAGGCCTTATCGATGGAAAACATCCATCTCGTGGGTTTTTAGCTTTGAGTAAAGCTTATCCACGGTAAGGTCACTTAAAGGAGCACTCTTTGTGATGGAGGTAGCTTTCATTTCCTATACACCATAATCAAGGCATTCAGAAGATGGCGAGCATTATCATTGTCAGAAAACTCTTTGCCCACAGATCTCAATTTTGAGATGATTTCACCAAAACGCTTGAAGTAAGAATCAATGGACTCCCTCGGGTGCATTTCAAATCTCTGATATTCTTTTTGAAACTGGTTCTGATGAACCAACTGGATCTCATTGTTTTCCTCATGAAAATTGCACAAGGTAGTCCACATATCATGGGCGGACATGTGATGTTTCACGCGATTGAATTCACTTGTCGACAACCCAGCGATTAAAGCATTTCTGGCACGATAATTCAAGTTCACATCAGCCATGTTGGCTGCAGTGATTTGAGCATCATCGGGCACAGTTTAAGGTGATTTTATCTTGATCAACACTTCGTACCCTAGCGACCGGAGAAAAGCCTCCATTCGTGCCTTCCATGTCACAAAATTTTGCCCATCAAAAACGTCGTTTTGAAGATTATTTCTTCATAGCGTTGTTCATTGCCACGATTAAGTTACAACGATCAATATGTCGCTATAGAGGGGGGTGAATATGGAGACTAGAATCACAGATACCAATTGAAAGATCAATATGTCGCTATAGAGGGGGGTGAATATAGACTAGAAATTTGCCCCCAGAATTACTTATCAAAATGTTTCACGAAGTCCTCATTTAGATCAAGGCTATGGGTCAATCTAGATCTAAACCAGAGATGAGAAAAACGCTGCAAAACTTGATAGGTCGAGGAATTCAACCTCTCCAAATACCTGAAGTCATATGAGGCATCCACTCCTTCAAGGGAAGCAGATCAAAATTACTGAATTTAAATTGCATGAAAATAAATTGCAGAAGTTTAAATTGTAAGAATTTATATTGCGCAAAGAACTAGTAACAGATAACTGAAAAATAAATTCCATAAACTCATAAAACATCCATTACAAAAGGATGGAATAAAGATACAGAAAAGGCCATATCTCAAAATGGATCTCAAAGTTATACAAAAGAGGTGTCCTCAACACTAGCATCTACCCCTCTATTTATAGCACAAGATGGCTAAAAACACTAAGACAAAGTCCTAATTGCCCTTAGGGTGAAACGCTAACTCAGAGCGATCTCAGTCGTCCGTTGATCCTTAGAAGAGAAGGAAGACCGCTGGATGATCGCCACGTGTCAGCCACACAAAAGACCACATGGGTACACGTGCTGATGCAGAAGATCCGGGCGATCACATCCTTCTCAGAGCCCGTGTGCCAATCGCACCCTGCCACGTGTCTCGCCACGCGCGCGCCCATGCGGCCTCCGCGTCGCTGGTGGGCCCATCGATCCGCGAGACGGCTCACCCAGCCAATCAGCGCTTGTCGCAATGCGCCGTCGATCCACATCATCGAAGCAGCGCCAACCAGAGCTCACCATGCGTCGCACAATCGCAGCTCCTCCGCATCGTTTGGGGCCCACGTCGTACGACTCCCGCTCGACGGCCATTTCTTGCGCGCCAAGTAGCCTCGCCGGACCCACCCGTCGCTAGGTTGGGTTTGAATTTTCTTTCCCGTGCACGCCTTTTCAGCCGTGCCCACCGTCAGCAAGACACTATAGCTTTGGGCCGGCATGAACGGTAACAAGAGAGAAAAATTAAGTCTAGAATACCTCTCTTTTCAATTTCTTCTCTGATTTTTCTCGCTTGATCTTACGAAACCCGTTGCGATGTCCTCCCTACATGTTGTTCATCCAACGTGTGCCACCTTTTGTCCGAACTTGTCACCCAACATCCTTGATCGTTCTGGACCTCAACTCCTCCTTGAGTTTAGTCCCGATCCCATCGCTTACCAAGTTTAACCACAAACTCCTGCACACACACAAACGAACGACCGTTGTCTGGGCACAGATATCACAACCTAATCCGCCTAAGATAACACATATTTTTTTGAACTTTTCGACACTCGCCAGTCTTCCATCACTAAGATCAAAACCACTATTGGTTTCACAAGATTGTAATTCATTTGTTGTAACTTTTTGTTGTAACTTTCAAATTCTCATACTTACTGGGTTCTCATACAAGCTTAGATCATAACATGGAGTGGTGCGTCAGTGTCCAATAAAAATTTGTGTGCCACACTTGATTGATCAACCTAAAAGTGGCCTGGCAATCTTCGGCGAATACAAACCATCAACCAAAGTGTAGTGCAGCCACCTGGTTGGTCCGTCATCTGACGAGCTATCCATGATTCTGCTGCGGATATCAAAAGATTGAGTGAACCTGTAGGCGAAGCATACTACGACATGCATACATTGGTCCTTGTCGTCCTGGTTCCTCAATGATTTGTCAGGGAGACCCTAGTAGACCACATCGTCAATAAAATGCACGATATTCATGTCTGACGACCCAGAGCACGGCGATGACCAGACCATGATCGTAGATGAATTTGTGACATCTTTCTTGCTCCAACTTTCATTTTCAAGCCAATGTGGAACACCACCGGAAATAGGCAGAATCAGGCCATTAGTTGGTGTCAATCCTCCTATGTTGCTGATCACCTCAATTACTTTGATAGCTGGGATACCTTCATCAGGATCCATACAGGAACTCTCAACACAGTCCTGTAGGAGTTTGTATGGTGGCCTTTCGACGGTACATCTGAACCCATACTTGTGGAACATAGCTTTGATGTAGAGAGTGATGGGAGAAACAGAACAGGTGTGTGAATTTAAATTCAACTGTATTAAAGTAATAAATTGAACTCTAATTGTATACATATATTTGTAGTTATATTTTTTTTATAACTTGTAGAAGTTGAATTTAAATTTGCATGTTTGTGGAGTGATATATTTCATATAATCTATCTTGTCATATTTTTTATAAAATTTTCATAATTATTTAGTTGACATGAAATAAATGGGTGGATGTCTACTCGAATGATTAGAATCCCTCTCCCCATGTCATATCTCAAATTTAAGGCATTAATTTTTCTTGGCTTCATATTTTTCAGCAGTCTAAATACAACATTGTATCAAGTAACATAGTAATGAATCAGTTATCACAATGTACACGCATAATTGACCCATGCTAGCTAGAGTGTTCTTTTGGCATGACCCTGTGCTGTGTAACATACTAACATGTTGTATTTGACCAACATGTTGTCAAATTTTAAGTGAGAGCAATGAGTATAAAGAATGAGATAATAGATAGTAAAAAACGAAAACAATAATGGGAGGTAGGAGAAGCAGATGCAATTTTTTGGTGTTCTATATAGGAAGACAGTTGATCTGAAAATACTATATGAAAGCAGGTCTTGTTGTGATCTTCATCTAGTAAAAAATTACAACATTAATATATCACATTATTGCCTCTAGAAGACCAAATCAACTACTAGTATGTATCAATCATGCCAAAATCTGAACATGTACAACATTCCTAACTAAAAGCATTGTGGCCAGCTTGCCGTGAACTTGCCTGGTGTCAGGCCGGCTTCATACTCAAGCTTCCACTCCGAGTCCTCCGGATCGACCAACATCCACAACCTCACCACCGGTGCGTCCATGTCCACGTCCTGGAGGCCATGGATCTGCAAGTAATGCAGCTTAACCTCGCTCACCTTGGCAAAGAAGTGGTGGTCCTTGTCGCGCATGCAGGGGACGGTGTCCGCGCTAACCATGACGCAGCCTTGGGGAAGCTCGACGTGACGCAGGTGGCAGAGCTCATCGGCGAAGGGGACGCGGGTGAGGAAGCTGTAGGGGAGATCCGCGCAATAGAGCTTGCCGTCGTGGGTGAGCACGCCGCGTGGCAGCCTCATCGCTGGGGTACGGGTAGGAGGCGAGCTCCTTCACGTCCCACTTGTTGTCGAGCTCCTTCATAGTTTCGACGAGTATTTCACCACAGCGTCGTTCATTGCTACGATTAAGTTACAACCAACTTAACCGTGGACCCCGTTTTGGAACGGGAGTCTTTCGTGTTCTTAGTACAATTTCCTGGATCGAGTAGTTGGTACCCACGAATACAATCTGAATAATCGGTGCGCATGCACGAATAGTCTTACAACGACATTATTACAACCATAGGCCCGAAGGCAATGTTCAACACATAGGACCTCATGGTCCGAATACACCACAAAAGCAGAAATTAGATACGGCAGCGGAATAGAGGCAGCGGCATGTCAATTGCCACAGGCAACGACCGGAGCTAAGACCTAGTAAGCGCCATCAGTTCCTTCACCCTCCTGGTAGTAAGCGTAAGGATCCTCCGACTCTTCATTCCCATCATCTGAAGGTTTGTGCGTATAGCAAGGGTGAGTACCAACCGTACTCAGCAAGTCAACACAGAAGTGATGCATATGATAGGGATATCCAAGGAATGGCTGGAGCTCTTTTGCATAAAGCCAATTTTCACAATTTTTTCACAAGCCTAACAACTAGCCAAGTCAAGTTTTAGTTCCATAGTTTATTAATTTGGCGACAGTTCGTCTACCATCCATCGTGATTCCAAGGATGGCTTCCCGCCTCCGATACGTCATGGTTTTCTCGGGAATCCACCCTTTCTCGCATCTTGAGAAGTTGATCCACCAATGAAATTACCATGCAAACCCGTCCCAGCAGTTTTAAGTTTAAAGTCTAGCCAAGCGAAAGTCTTGTCACGATGCTCGATATCCGCGAGCACGGCTTTTCGAATAGATTGATTCATTCACACTGCAGTGGATGTACACTTTACCCGTACTCCGCGACAACCCAACAAATGAGCCTACGTCCCAACACATGAGACGGTCACGGCAAAGCCTTTCGATAACCTCACTTTGGCAGTACCCGCTCCATGAACTTAAGCCCTCATGCACTCTAGCCGTCATTTTCTAGCAGTGAGAGGAGTTCTGGCGCACCCGGGGTAAGAGAAAACTTCCTCAGTCTTTAAGTTCAATTAATATCGATTTAATTCCACCATTCACAACATAGGCCGCAGCCTCATCCTCATCCCACAAACCACATCATAAAGAACCATCTATGCAAGGATACCGCCTCCGCTCGGCTATCTAGTCGCTAGGTCTATACCCATTCGAGAAGTACGGTTGTACCGGCTCGTTTCCGCTATCTCATGGCTCGGTCCTTAAGTGACCGGGGTCGGCACTTGCCTTTTCCGGAATCCACCCAAATCATCCGGCCGCCCCAGTCTAAAACATTTGTATAGCATTTTCAATTTTCATCAAACTTAGTTCATCATTCTCATGGCCATGTGGCGCTCATGTCTCCACAGCCGCATTTCAACTACCTTCCCTAAGGTAGTTGCCCAACCACAAAGCTTTATTGTAAAATCATGAGTATGCAGGGGATCTAGTATAAGCGGGCTAAGCATTTTTACCGAAGTTAGCCTCCGGTCATATCACATCGAAGGTTACAAAGAATAATTCTAATGGTAATCAACATCAAGGCGGGAATATCAAGCATAGGTACATATCTCGTGTAAGCATGCAATTTGCAATTGAAATCAACATCATTTCGGAAAGTAGGATCAATATGTTCAAAGAGCGTGATGACTTGCCTTGCTCGCACGCTTGTGGGGTGGTGTCTTCAACGGGGTCGATGCCGGTCTCTTCAGTGCTACTCGTAAGTGCAAAAAATCAATCGATTCCGATTAGAATCCCATATAACACCAAAAGATCGAAAATATTCGAAAAGTCTCGAAACGATTCCAAGCGCTAAGCCCAACTTCCTACTTAAGTTTGTACTACGATCGCCCGGAAAACTTCAAGTTTCGTCATCGGGTCGACGACTTAGGGTTTTCGCAACACAACGATCGCGATTTGCTCAAGAAAACGGATTGGAAAATATCCGCGGAGGGATTGGTGCTAGAGGTTTTGAAGGTCCGAGCACAAAAGAGAAACATTTTTAAATGGCGAGAAAGATTTAAACAAAATTCGGATTCAAAAACGTCGCAAAACGGAATTTCGAAAAGTCCGGATTTGATTTCCAAATTTTTCACCGAGAAATCATGCAAGAAAATAATTTATTTTTGCCCAAAATTTTACTCAAGTCCTCACAAAACATTTTTCCAAATTTTCTAAAATTTTTCCCAATTTTTTCCTATTTTTCTTTTTCTTTTTTTTTTTTCCTCGCGCACTTTTCATTGCTCGCCATCTGTTCGACCGAGTCCGGCAAAACGAGGCGGCGGCGGCGCTAGCGCATGGGGAAAAGGGCGGCAAGCAGGGCTTACCGGCGACGGCGGACCTCGGGGAGATGTGGTGGGGCACGGGGGGGGGGCTTGGCGCACGGCGGCGACGGCGTGGGTGCTCGGGGAACGGAGGAGAGAGGGCGGTGGTGGTGCGGCAAAGGGGCGGGGTCGCCGCCCTTTTATAGGCGCGGCCGGAGGCGCGGCGCGGCGCGGGGTGGAGAAGGGAGGGACCGGCGTGGCGCGCACGGTGACGACACGCGGCGAGGGGCGGGACGGGCCGGGTACGGGCGGCGCGGCGCGGCGGCCGGAGCGCGACGCGGCGGGGTTCGGCACGATGCGCGCTCGGCGTGAGGGGTCCGGCGCGGCGAGCGCGTGGCGGCGAGGGCGTGCGGCGCGGACGGGGCCGGCGCGGGCACGGCGCGTGGCGGCGAGGGAGCGGCGCGGGCGCGGGGCTGGTACGGCGGCGTGCGTGTGGCACGGCGAGCGGGCACGGCGGGGCGGGGCGCGCGTGGTCGCGGCAGCGGGGCTCGCGCGCGGCGCGCGCGCGTGGCGTGCGCGGGCGCGGCGTGGCGCGTGGCGCGTGCGGGCGCGCGGGCGCGACGGCTGGCGACGCGCGGCGGGCGCGCGGCCGGGCCGTGACGGCGTCGAGCACCTCATGCGCAATGAATAGTGCACTTTCATATTTTTCCGATTTTTGATTTTTAATTCCCATTTCAATTTTCCTCTCTTCTAAAAATTCCAAAATAAATTCCTATATTTCAAAAATAATTTTTAATATAATATTTTCAACTTTTCTTCACTTTTATTTTCCCACATTATTTTTCATATTTATTCATTTAAATCCCTTTTTCCTAATTTCATAATTCACCCCTTTATTTTCCAAAATTTCCGGATTTCGAGTACGACTCCCAAATATTTTATTATTTATTTTGTGTCCTAATTTATCCTTCCCCAACCACATTTACTATTCTATTTCTCCCAAATCGTATTTTCATAAATCCGCACTTCTCCGATTTCTTTTTAAAAATCCCTAATACGGACTTTCGCATTTTCATTCCGACAAACTCCAAATCATCCAAAAACACCGAAAGGGAATTGATCACGACTAAATTTATGCAACCGAGCCGGCAAATAAGAAGCAACAAACCCGAGGAAGAAGCAACGAGCGAAGGTTTTTGAAAGTTCCGATTTTTACGTTCCGATTTCAGTTCCTTCGATTTTCAGATGTTACAAACCTACTCCTAACAATAAATCTCGTCCCGAGATTTCTTACCGGTTGCTGAGTAGGTGTGGGTATTCCATCTTCAGAAATCCTCGCTCTCCCAGTAGCCTCCTCTTCGTGTGGTTGCTCCATTGTACTTTGTACATGCGCCATGACTTGGTCCGTGTCTTCTTTTCGCCTCGTCCCAAGATCTTGACCGGATGCTCCGGTAGGTAAGATCACGTGGACATGGATGGTTTCCAAAGGAGCTTGCTCTTCTGGCACCCGCAGACATTTCTTCAACTGCGACACGTGGAATACTGGGTGGACATCGGAGAGGTTCTCGGGCAGCTCCAGCTGGTAGGCCACTTCACCTCTTCTAGCGTTTATTAAGAATGGGCCCACGTATCTTGGTGCGAGTTTCCCTTTGACCTTGAACCTCTGAGTTCCCCGTAGTGGTGAGACCTTTAGATACACATAGTCACCTTCTTTAAATTCTAGTTCTCTTCGATGGGTATCCGCGTAGCTCTTTTGTCGTGATTGGGCAGCTTGTAATCGGTCCCGGATCAGGCGAACCTTTTCCTCGGCCTCTTTGATTATGTCAGGCCCGAATACGGCTCGTTCACCGGTTTCTGACCACATCAATGGGGTTCGGCATCGGCGACCAAATAGGGCTTCGTTTGGTGACATCTTCAGACTGGCTTGATAGCTATTGTTGTAGGAGAACTCGGCGTACGGTAAACATTTCTCCCAATCCTTGGTGAAATCCAACGCACAGGCTCTCAGCATATCTTCTAGTACTTGGTTGGTCCTTTCAGTCTGCCCATCGGTCTGTGGGTGGTAAGCGGTACTGAAGGCAAGGTGACTTCCGAGTGCCTCGTGAACTTTGCTCCAAAAATGAGACGTGAATTTGGTACCACGATCCGATATAATCCTTTTGGTACACCATGGAGACATACAATCCTACGCATGTATAGTTCCGCTAGCTTGGCACCGTTGTAGTTAGTCTTTACGGGAATAAATGGGCGGTCTTGGTGAGCTGATCTACTATTACCTAAATGGAATCGTAACGATCGCAGCTTTGGGTAGTCCCACTATGAAATCCATGCCTATCTCGTCCCATTTCCATTCGGGAATCTTGAGCGGCCGTAGTAAGCTCGCTGGTCGCCGATGCTCGCTTTCACCCTTTGGCATACATCGCATACGGCTACGTATTCAGCTACATCTCTCTTCATATTGGGCCACCGATTCTCCCTTCAAATCCTGGTATATTTTCGTGCTTCCTGGATGTAACGAATATGCCGATTCGTGTGCTTCTTTTAAAATCAACCCTCTCAATCCACCTTGTTCGGTACGCAGATCCTTCTTGTACCACGGGTTCCTTTGTCGTCTACCGAAAATTCCTTAGCGCGTCCAGGCCATGCGTTCTTTGATTTCCGGGTTTCCTCATTTCCCTTTTGGGCTTCTTCTATTTGAGTCCTCGAAGGGGTTGGATTTCCAAGAGTTTACTTCTCCGTGAGGAATCGGGTGCGATTAAGTCGAGCCATTTCTTCTTGGAGCTCACGGCCATACCTTCCATTCCCATATGGTTGCACCGGGCTTTGCGGCTTAGCGCATCGGCCACTACATTTGCCTTGCCGGATGGTAATGGATTCCTAGATCGTAATCTTTGATCAACTCCAACCATCGTCTCGTCGTAGGTTGAGATCGGGCTGAGTAAAGAAGTATTTCAAGCTCTTGTGATCAGTATACACATCACGGTGGTTCCCGATCGTAGTGTCTCCGATCTTCAATGCGTGAACAACCGCGGCTAATTCCAGTCGTGTGTGGGATAGTTCTCCTTGTGGGGTCGTAATCGTCGCGAGGCATATGCTACGACCTTCCCATCCTGCATTAACACGCCTCCTAGTCCTTGCCGAGACGCATCACAAGACATCACGAAATCCTTCCGTTGTCGTAAAGTTAAGATTGGGGCGGTGGTTAACTTTTCTTTTAGTTGGTCGAAGGCTTCCGACACTTCTCGTTCCATTCAAACTTCTTTTCCTTCTTCGAAGTTGAGTCATAGGTCGGGCTACGGTGGAAAACCCTTCGATGAACCTTCGGTAATACCCGGCCAAGCCCAAGAAACTCCGAACTTCCGTCACTGACTTGGGTGCCTTCCATTCCGTGACAGCTTCGACCTTGGCGGGGTCTACCGCTACTCCTCCGCCGAGACCACGTGGCCAAAAAAGCGACTTCCTTGAGCCGAACTCGCATTTGCTAAATTTTGCATACAATGGTGCTCTCGTAGTTTTTCCAAGACACGTCGTAGATGCTCCGCATGCTCCTCATCATTCTTGGAGTAGATAAGTATATCGTCGATAAATACCACTACGAATTTGTCCAGGTATTCCATGAATACCTTGTTCATCAGATTCATAAAATATGCCGGAGCATTGGTCAATCCAAAGGACATTACTGTGAACTCGTATAAGCCGTAACGTGTAGAGAACGCCATTTTAGGAATATCTTCAGCTCTAATCTTCAATCGACGATATCCCGATCGAAGATCAATCTTTGAGAACACTTGCGCACCCTTAAGTTGATCGAATAGGTCATCGATTCGAGGTAGTGGATACTTGTTTTTAATAGTCACTTTATTCAACGATCGGTAGTCCACACACATCCTCATACTCCCATCCTTCTTCTTGATGAAGAGTACCGGAGCTCCCTGTGGAGAAGAATCAGGCGCACAAATCCTTTCTCTTGTAGTTCTCGGATTTGCTTCTTGAGTTCTTCTAACTCGTTGGTCGGCATTCGATAAGGTCTCTTGGATATGGGGCGTACGGCATTAGGTCGATGATAAACTCTATGTCGCGATCCGGGGCATTCCGGCAATTCCTGGGGAATACGTCCGGGTATTCTTGTACTCCGGCATCCTACCTAGAGGTAGCATGGTGAATACTCCCGCAGCTTGCTCGCATAGCTTTGGGTTTTGGTCCATAGTTATGCTCATTGGTGATCCCCATGGGGTGGATACCGTGACTTCCCTTCGACCGCAATCTATGATCCCATTATTCTTGGTCAACCAATCCATCCCGAGTATGACATCAATGGTTTGGGGTGATAGCACCATAAGGTTTGAAAGAAACACCACGTCCCTAATCCGTATGGGCACATTGATGCAAGCATGGGGTACGGTTATGTTTCCCCGTGAGTGTACCATCATAGGTCTCTTAAGTTCTACTTGGTGTAGGTGGTGTTGTTTGCTTACTTGGGAAGATATGAATGAATGCGAGGCTCCGAATCAAGTAAGACTTTAATCGGGGTAGAGTTGATAGAGAACATACCCATCGCACGCTCCGATCCTCCCGAGCTTCTTCGAGACGCACGTGATTCACCCGCCACGTCGAAACCCGGTGGCAGCCTCATTTGGTTGCGGGGTCCCGAATGCAGCCGCGTCCCGCAGCGAGGGTGGGGTTCCTCGGACGGCCGTTGCATTGGCGCCGTGCACACGGGAGTGTTGCGTGGTTTGGGGCAGCTGTTGGAGTAGTGCCCGAATTCTCCACAATTGAAGCAGTTCACATTCCTTCTTCCTGGAGCGGCTAGGGTTGGCGTCGGTGTACGGAACTAAGGTGTAGTTGGCCGCTTGACATGGTCGGGGCGGGGAACGACCGGCGCCGGAACGTTTGGCTTCCATCCGACGGGGTGGCTCCCTTGGGACGTTGTGGCGCTCCCGAAATGGGCGGGCCATAGCAAGCCTCCTTTTGCGGTTATTTTCTACCATCTTTTGGTCGTGTTCAAGCCGTACGACCTTGTTGATGAGGCTTTGGAAGCTGGTGTGGTCTTGTCCGATCATCGGTCCTCTCAGCTCATCGTTTAGTCCCTCGATAAATTTATCCATCTTCTCTTCTTCGTCTGCCAGGTCACTTGTGGCGTAACGGGCAAGCTGGGTAAACTTGTTCGGTACTCTTGTACGAGGTGTTTCCTTGGCGCGCCTGCGGAACTCGTTTTCTTCATCCTCATAACTGCAGCTGGTACGAAATTTTCACGAACGCAGCCGTGAATTCTTCCCATGTCGGTTCTCCGGCATCTTCAGCTCGCGTCTCCTTATAGGTGTCCCACCGAGTCACTTGCGGGACCCTCTAGCGGCTAGTGGCGAAGATAACTCTATCCGCTTCTCGAACTCGGACGAGAGTTAGCTTTTTCTCGATCACCCTCAACCAATCCTCGGCATCCATGGGTTCTTCACCGTGGAGAAGGTTGGTGGCTTAGCTCGCATGAACTCTCCTAAACTTGATCCTCCTCGACTTCCCGGTTGTTGGCAATTGCTTGGAGCAGCTTGGGTTTGTAAAGCCATAACCTCCGCCAGAGTGGAGGGGTTGGGCTCCGGTGGGTTCTCGTTGGTGGTGCGGCTCTGCGGCGATGCGCCATCCGAAGAAGGTAGATGAATTAAGAGATCGGACTGTTAAGGTCATGGTTCCTAGGTGATTTTTCTTCAAGTTGTTTTTAAATGATCTTCAACCAACAAGCATGGTAAAATAAATAAGCTCGAATTAGGATACCACAAAGCGATACTTAGGTCCATCATATTACATCAAAGGGTACACGGACGTACACGCACAGTCCCTCATGCCATGATACAACAACTACATCGTCCTACCGCATTAACTATTAAGGGGGATAGAGTGTGGTCCTTGCCGCCGAACCGTCTAGAGCGAGATCAAGCCGTGGTAGTCCTCCCGCCTAATCGTCCAACCATCCGCAGGAGCCAGTGCGGGAAGGGGGTGATCCTCTCAAGCAAATCGGAGTCCCCATGGCTCGGAGGTGGTGGCCTTGGAGTCATGCCGAATCTTCTTGCTCGGTGGCCGTGTACTCTTGCGAGCGGTCTTGCGGGCGAGGGGACCTCCGTGTGAGTCGGGCGACGAGTGGGAGCTTCCTCCTCTATTGGATCGGTGTCGCTGGACTCCCATTTGACCTCCATAGGTTCCGCCTCGGACTCGAGTCGGTGTGGATCCGGATGGGGTTCTCCTCTCCCGATCCAGCTCGGATGGCACTGCTACGGAGTTCGTGATGGGTCCCATGGACGTGGCAGCGGTGGGGTCTATCGTGTACGGCGCGGGCTCTATGCTCAACATAAAAGCTTGCTCCATCATGGCTTGAAAGGTATCCAAGCATGCTGGAGTCATAAGGTAGTAGTGGTCGGGCACGGGAGCGGGAGGTGTTGGTACAACCCCGGTGGAAGTACTGCAAGCATGGACAGGGCGGGAGCGCACTGCTTCCTCCAGTGGTTGACTTGCCGCTTGCTCCTCCCGAGCTGCTCCTCCAGCTCTACCAGAGCTTCCCCACGGGCCATGTAGCGGTCCGAGAGCTGCTCATATTGGGCACCGTTGGCCTATAGCCGAGTCTGCAGCATGTTGATCCGATCCCCACGCCCGGTGGCTCTCGACCGATCATTGAGGCATTGCGGTTGTTGATCTCGAGCAAGGCTTCTTCGTAGCGCCATCCGCCGTCTCCGCCCGCGTGATAGACGTGTGACCATAGGGTTGTAGCAGCGGGGGTGGCTTCCACGGTGCAACCGGGTTGCCTTCCTCGCGATAGGGATGGTGCATGAACTCGTCACCGTAAGTTCAGCACGATGTATCGCATTAAGGCGAAGAAATGCTTCGCGGGCCGCGTCTTGGATGGCGCTTCCGCTAAATCTCGGTGATAGCGGGTGTGAAAGCGAAAGGTGTTTCGGTTCCCATGCGGGCTTCCACGAGACTCGCTGCTTCCCATGCTAGATATCCTTCGAGCCATGCCTCTTGATTTGGTAAGTGGGTGGTTCCGGATATCTTAAACACCACAAGCAATGACTGAAGCTGTGCCACAAATCCCTCGTCTCGTGGGATGGTGATCTCCGTGCTCCGTCATGGTTCGACATCCGCTTTTGAAGGCAACTTAGGGTTAGAGGGAGAGAGCTATCATCAAAACCATTTGGTAAAGAAAAGGAAATACAAATATAGAAAAGGTATATTTGTGTTTTCGAAATAATAGTTTGGAAATGGTCCTACGTAGGGATACTTCCCTTTAGCCAACTAGTCGTGGGTAGGGCGCCAATTGGTCTTATCCTACGGTCGCATGGCTCGATACCAGTCTGTGGACCCCGTTTTGGAACGGGAGTCTTTCGTGTTCTTAGTACCATTTCCTGGATTGAGTAGTTGGTACCCACGAATACAGATCAATAATCAGCGCATGCACGAATAGTCTTACAACGACATTATTACAACCATAGGCCCGAAGGCAATGTTCAAAACACTGGACCTCATGGTCCGAATACACCACAAAAGCGTAAATTAGATACGGCGGCGGAATAGAGGCAGCGGCATATCAATTGCCACAGCAACGACCGGAGCTAAGACCTAGTAAGCGCCATCGCTTCCTTCACCCTCCCGGTAGTAAGCGTAAGGATCCTCCGACTCTTCATTCCCATCATCCGAAGGTTTGTGCGTATAGCAAGGGTGAGTACCAACCGTACTCGGCAAGTCAACACGAAGTGATGCATATGATAGGGTTATCCAAGGAATGGTGGAGCTCTTTTGCATAAAGCCAATTTTCACAATTCTTTTCACAAGCCTAACAACTAGCCAAGTCAACTTTTAGTTCCATAGTTTATTAATTCGGCGACGGTTCGTCTACCATCCATCGTGATTCCAAGGATGGCTTCCCGCCTCCGATACGTCATGGTTTTCGGGAATCCATCCCTTCTCGCATCTCGAGAAGTTGATCCACCAAATGAAATTATCATGCAAACCCGTCCCAAGCAGCTTTTAAGTTTAAAGTCTAGCCAAGCGAAAGTCTTGTCACGATGCTCGATATCCGCGAGCACGGCTTTTCGAATAGATTGATTCATTCACACCGCAGGATGTACAATTTACCCGTACTCCGCGACAACCCAACAAATGAGCCTACGTCCCAACACATGAGACGGTCACACGGCAAAGCCTTTCGATAACCTCACTTTGGCGCACTGCTCCATGAACTTAAGCCCTCATGCACTCTAGCCGTCATTTTCTAGTAGTGAGAGGAGTTCGCGCACCCGGGTAAGAGAAAACTTCCTCGCCTTTAAGTTCAATTAATATCGATTTAATTCCACCATTCACAACATAGGCCGCAGCCTCATCCTCATCCCACAAACCACATCATAAAGAACCATCTATGCAAGGATACGCCTCCGCTCGGCTATCTAGTCGCCTAGGTCTATACCCATTCGAGAAGTACGGTTGTACGGCTCGTTTCCGCTATCTCATGGCTCGGTCCTTAATTGACCGTGGTCGGCACTTGCCTTTTCCGGAATCCACCCAAATCATCCGCCGCCTCGTCTAAAACATTTGTATAGCATTTTCAATTTTCATCAAACTTAGTTCATCATTCTCATGGCCATGTGGCGCTCATGTCTCCACAGGCCGCATTTCAACTACCTTCCCTAAGGTAGTTGCCCAACCACAAAGCTTTATTGTAAAATCATGAGTATGCAGGGATCTAGTATAAGCGGGGCTAAGCATTTTTACGGGTTAGCCTCCGGTCATATCACATCGAAGGTTACAAAGAATAATTCTAATGGTAATCAACATCAAGGCGGGAATATCAAGCATAGGTACATATCTTGTAAGCATGCAATTTGCAATTGAAATCAACATCATTTCGGAAAGTAGGATCAATATGTTCAAAGAGCGTGATGACTTGCCTTGCTCGCACGCTTGTGGGGTGGTGTCTTCAACGGGGTCGATGCCGGTCTCTTCAGTGCTACTCGTACGTGCGAAAAATCAATCGATTCCGATTAGAATCCCATATAACACCAAAAGGTCGAAAATATTCAAAAAGTCTCGAAACGATTCCAAGCGCTAAGCCCAACTTCGTACTTAAGTTTGTACTATGATCGCCCGAAAAACTCCAAGTTTCGTCATCGGTCGACGACTTAGGGTTTTCACAAAACGACGATCGCGATTTGCTCGAGAAAACGGATTGGAAAATATCCGCGGAGGGATTGGTGCTAGAGGTTTTGAAGGTCCGAGCACAAAAGATAAACATTTTTAAATGGCGAGAAAGATTTAAACGAAATTCGGATTCAAAAATGTTGCAAAACGGAATTTCGGAAAAGTCCGATTTGATTTCCAAATTTTTCACCAAGAAATCATGCAAGAAAATAATTTATTTTTGCCCAAAATTTTACTCAAGTCCTCACAAAATATTTTTCCAAATTTTCCAAAATTTTTCCCTATTTTTCCCTATTTTTCTTTTTCTTTTTTTCTTTCCTCGCGCACTGTTCATTGCCCGCCATCCGTTCGACCGAGTCCAGCAAAACAGAGGCGGCGCGGCGCTAGCGCATGGGGAAAAGGGCGGCAACGGGCTTACCGGCGACGGCGGACCTCGGGAGATGTGGTGGGGCACCGGGGGCTTGGCGCACGGCGGCGACGGCGTTGGCGCTCGGGAACGGAGAGGGGGCGGCGGTGGCGCGGCAAAGGGCGGGTCGCCGCCTTTTATAGGCGCGGCCGGAGAGGCGCGCGCGGGCGCGGGGTGGAGAAGGGAGGGACCGGCGTGGCGCGCACGGTGACGACACGCGGCGAGGCGCGGGGACGGGCCGGGTGACGGGCAGGCGCGCGCGCGGCGGCGGAGCGCGCGACGCGGCGGGGTCCGGCACGATGCGCGCGCGGCGTGGTCCGGCGCGGCGAGCGCGTGGCGGCGAGGCGTGCGGCACGGCGGGGCCGGCGCGGCACGGCACGTGGTGGCGAGGAGCGGCGCGGGCGCGGGCCGGTACGGCCGCGTGCGCGTGGCGCGGCGAGCGAGGCGTGGGCGGGGCCGGGCGCGCGGTCGCGGCAGCCGGGCTCGCGGCGCGCGCGCGCGCGTGGCGTGCGCGTGCGGGCGGCGCGGCGCGTGCGCGACGCGCGCGTGCGCGCGCGAGTGTGGGCGCGGTACGGCCGGCGACGCGCGGCGGCGCGCGGCCGGGCCGTACGGCGTCGAGCACCTCATGCGCAATGAACATTGCACTTTCATATTTTTCCCGATTTTTGATTTTTAATTCCCATTTCAATTTTCCTCTCTTCTAAAAATTCCAAAATAAATTCCTATATTTCAAAAATAATTTTTAATATAATATTTTCAACTTTTCTCCACTTTTATTTCCCACATTATTTTTCATATTTATTCATTTAAATCCCTTTTTCCTAATTTCATAATTCACCCCTTTATTTTCCAAAATTTCCTGGATTTCGAGTACGACTCCCAAATATTTTATTATTTATTTTGTGTCCTAATTTATCCTCCCCCAACCACATTTACTATTCTATTTCTCCCAAATCGTATTTTCATAAATCCGCACTTCTCCGATTTCTTTTTAAAAATCCCTAATACGGACTTTCGCATTTTCATTCCGACAAACTCCAAATCATCCAAAAACACCGAAAGGGAATTGATCACGACTAAATTTATGCAACGAGCTGGCAAATAAGAAGCAACAAACCCGAGGAAGAAGCAACGAGCGAAGGTTTTTGAAAGTTCTGATTTTTACGTTCCGATTTCAGTTCCTTCGATTTTCAGGATGTTACATAACCTAGGACTCTGGTACCAATTGAAGGATCAATATGTCTCTATAGAGGGGGTTGAATATAGAGACTAGAAATTTGCCTCCAGAAATACTTATCAAAATGTTTCATGATGTCCTTATTTATATCGGGCTATGGGTCAAACCAGATCTAAACCAGAGATGAGAAAACGCCGCAAAACTTGCTAGGTTAAGGAATTCAACCTCTCCAAATACCTCAAGACATATGAGGCAGCCTCTTCCTTCATGGCAAGCATATCCAAATTACTGAATTTAAATTGTACGAAAATAAACTGCAGAAATTTAAATTACAAGAATTTATATTGCGCAAAGAACTAGGAACAGATAACTGAAAAATAAATTCCATAAACACATAAAACATCCATTACAAAAGGATGGAATACAGATACATAAATAGACACCTTCACTAATTTGAAATTGGACACACACAAACCCTAAAGGTTATTGTCACATACCCAAATCCTAGGATCAGAGAAAATTTTTGTCAGAAACAAAATGAAAGTAAAGTTTCTCAATTTGGTGGACCAAAATTTTTCTTTTCTAACCAGATGAATAGTTTCAATCAATTTGCATGACTAAAATTTGAGGACAAAATAAAACCTTTTCATTTTTAGCCCTGAACATAGATGCAATCATACATGAGTGCCTGCACATGCGTAAAACATGTTTTGACCTAGTGTCCTTTGTGCATTTGGATTTTGGATTCACATTTTCATTTTAGGTCTCATGAGCATAACCAAAAGGATTTAGAATTCACCAAATAGGCCTATAGCTAACTTAGGGTAATCATATGTGGATATAAAATTTAATCCAAGGTTCACCTCCTCAGCCCAAAAGGAAATTTAATATGAACCCAAATAACTATAATAGATGCATGCACACAGAATGAACACCTAAACCTAGGAAGGTTACCCTAATTTTGTAGAACAATCCATGCAAGAAAAAATCATGGAAAAATTCATGTTGATGCCAAACATTATATTCAACTCAATATAATTTTGGTACAATTTAATAACTAGGTTTGATGCCCCAAACAAAATAGACAAAACAAATCAAATAATAGGATAATTAATATCCTTATCGGCTAAAATGATATCTTGTCTAAAAGTTAATTAAAATGCACACTATTGCACATGTAAAATAATTTACTCAAATACTAGGTCAATTAACATGAATAATATAATTTTTCTAGAATTTTTCTCCTCAGTTTAAACCTCTAAAATTCAAACAATTCTCCAAAAACCCTGTCTTTGTTGAATTTCTGAGAGCAAACCATAAAAGATATTTGAATGAAACCAAATAAAATGGAAACTAGATGCACTCCTCTACCTCCATTAAAAATTTCACTAATTTACCATGCCAACAATGTTAATTATTAAGCTCCAAATTCTTGGGAGGAAGAAATAATCTGAAATTTGCCTAAAATTCAAATCCACTTGTGTTTCTACTCATACCACTCTCTATTGCCTAGCACACCATGACCTGGACCCACCTGTCAGCCTCCCAGTCTAGCTCCACCAAAGTGCAAAGCAATTCCACCGCTCATGTGTTCCCAGAAAAAAAAGAGAGAGCGGGAGGGCGTGCCGCCGGCGTGCTTGACACATGGTCGTGACGTGTTCGGCGCCGAGCTCGCCTCTAACCTCCCCAGGACGCGTCACCCCGCTTCATTTTCCACTCCTGAGCTGAGCAAGCCGAGGGGGAAGGACCTCTGCTCCTCCGTCACCCTCAAACTCGCCGCCGAAGAAGAAGACCGCCCTCATAGTCGAGCTGTCTTCATCCCTTGATCCTCCCCGATCCATGACCTCCTATCCGCGCCGATCTCATTCTCTCTAAGCTTGCGTCATGTCATGCAGTGGTTCGCCGAGAATGCCGTCGCACCCACAGAAGCTCCAAAGCATGCACCGAGCGTCGCCGTCAGTGACATTGTCGTCGGGCAGGACGGAAGATGCCATCCCGAGCCAAGCTGCTGCGCCACCATCTTCGCCTCGACCTCCTCATCATTTCCCCTCGGGAAATGATGCACCAGCAAGCGAGATCAAGTTCTTTGTTCACATCTTCGGCCAAACCGCCGCCGCCGATGGTTTGTCCTCCCGGTGAGCCTCAAGTCGATTCCTTGCACCGGTAGCATCCTTGGGGCATTGTTGAGCCATCCCTCTTCTTCTCTTGGCAAATGGAAAGCCAAATGGAGCTGGCGACGTCAGCCCGAAGGTTTTCGCCGCCGGTGGGTCCTTCCACGCGCCGCCGCCGATGTACAAACTTCGCCGGGCTACGCGCGACCTCTAGTGAGTCTCCAAGGACCATGAATATGCGCATGCATGCACTCATTTAACCCCTACGTGGCCGTAGGCACATATGCATCATCACCCGAGAGTCATTGCCGCATGTGCTTGCCACCAGCGTTGCTCTGGCCACCACAGCCAGCGCAAGGACCATCGAAAGCTTCGTCGTCACCTTCTCCATATTTTTCATTTTGGTCGTTCCCCAGCCGAAGAGCCGTTCGTCGACAAGATCGCCGTGAACCTCGCCGCCGCCGAAGCTCGCCCCTCTTTTCTCTGTCATGCTGACAAGTGGCCCCCACATGAACCAGCACCAAGGCTTCAGTTCAAAGCCACCTAGACATTGACAAGTGGGGCCCCGTACTGAACAGTTTAAAATATAAAATAGAAAAGGGAGTAGACAATATTTTTCTACAGAAAACTAGTCACATTTATAAAATTCATATAAAATTCATTAAAGCACATTTTGGGATGTAACAAATTTCTGTAGACTCCCTAGAAAATGAACTTTAGTATGGAATTATAAAACAATGCCCTCAATGTACAAATTTTACCCCAAAAATTTAAATAAGGCCAACCATGCATACAACATGTGCAAACTTGTAAAATACATAGAAAATTAGATTTAACTTCATTTTGGACAAACTCAAATCCTATAGATTCCTTATCTCACCCTCTCTGATCAGGGAAAATAAAAAGGTATACTTTCCTTGAGTCAAATGCTTGTAAAACTAATTTTCGGAAAATGATGCACTTTAGGTAA
Source organism: Oryza australiensis (assembly GCA_019925245.2). Taxonomy (NCBI): domain Eukaryota; kingdom Viridiplantae; phylum Streptophyta; class Magnoliopsida; order Poales; family Poaceae; genus Oryza; species Oryza australiensis. The sequence goes on along the minus strand of JAIFGZ020000016.1, from coordinate 2,292,289 downwards.
ACCAATATTAGGGATTTATTTAAAATTCATTCTACCCTGTTTTTGAATGAACTTAAGTTCTGTAGAACCACCAAAATATTTACTTTCAAACTATAAAATAAAAACATATGCTTACTGTATAGAAATATCACTTAAATATTTATATAAGGAATAGACAATTTAGAGCACACCTTAACTTACAAAATTTGTAGAAAATTCAGTTTTAATTCTTTTTAAATGAAATAAGTTTCTATAAAACCAAAGATTAATGAATCTCCATTAGGTGAAAAAAAAAGACAACAACTCATACATTGAATAAGTAATAAAAACCCTAAAGAGATAACCTAGGTTCTAAACAAGCTAAGTACCATATGTATATACGGCTAAATATATACATATGATGGAATAAATTTGAATTAAATTCTATCTCTAGGTAAAATGGAATAGGACATGTTGGACCAGTAGGACCACATTTCCATCTCAATAATACCAAGACTTAGTACAAATAACTCTATAAGCAAGACCTAGGTTAAAATGTTAAACACCTACCCTAGTAGCATTTCCTAGCATAGGAAATATATATATAGTGAAGCAATTTAGGCTCCAAAAGTTTTTGCACCTAGGATTAGATTTATTTGTTAAGTTACCCATTTTCAACCCTCTTAAGCACAATAAACAAAGGTTCTGAACCTATAACCTTTAGGCTAAGCACACATTAAACACTATACACTACACCTAGAACACATTATAACTCGTAAAAATACATGAGGAATTTTTAGAAACACTAAAAATTGTGAAGCCAAAAATGTTTTGGTCTTGAAGAACATACCACATCACCTCAGTGAAGTCAAAGCTAATAAAAAATCAAGTTATAGGTACATTTTAAAACACTACTTAATTGTACCAACACCTACCGATAGAACTTCAAAAAAAATTATAACTCATAAATGGAGTAAGATAAAATGAAAATTCTTTCACCTAAATTCGTCTTAGGTCAGAACCTACCCACCATGCACAAATCATGCATTTTAGGGCATTTTACATTTTACATGATTTGGTATTTATTCGTTACCGTTATTCTCTTTTAGTGGATGATTTTGCGACGGTGAGAAGATTGGTATTATAACCATTCCAGGGAGATTTTATAACAACCAAGGCAAGCTCTTGTCCCTCCTTTGAACACTTTGAACCCATGTTTTTGGGCAATATATTTTGTTTGTGAATTTGCATGCGTATTTTATTGTATCGTCATTTTCAAACTAAGATTGGTAGGTATGTCCTGAAAATTGCATGAACCCTTTTTAAAATCACCCCCTTGCTGTTTTGAACCTTAGGAATAATTAGAGTACTTAACTCATGCTCAGATGAACATACCATGTATGCTTTTACAAGTCTTGCAAATGCTTAGCCTTGCTCAAGTAGTAAACTAAGACATGGTTATGGATTAAGTATTGTTCTATTTGAAAATCATTTTTGGACATTTTGAACCAGAGGTGAACCTTTTAATATTTGTGAAATAAAATTTAAATAAAATGTGATTTTAGACTTGGGTGGTATGCAATTGATGTATTTGTATACCGATAGAGGGAGTGTTCGCCCGAGTCGATTAAGGACCGAACTACATGTCATTCATTATGTTTACCGTATATCCACATGTGATAATATGAGATAGCCTTAGCTGAGTAATCTACTTAGAACCTAGCCTTGCACTCTGGTAGGCTGGTGTGTATGGGTTCGGATAACCCAGAAGAACTTCCTATTTACCACCGATGTTCTTCGTTTTCTTCATCTGAAGTTTGTACGTATAGCAAGGGTGAGTACCCAACGTACTTAGCAAGCCGACACGGAATGGTGCACATGATAGGGTCATTCAAAGGATGGCTAAGGTTCATTTGCACAAAGCCAATTTTCACAAATCATTTCACAATCCTAACATCTAGCCAGTCAACTTTTAGTTCCAGAATATATTAAATCGGCGACGGTTCTGTCTGCCATCCATCGTGATACCAAGGATGGTTTTCCGTCTCCGGTTCGTCATGGTTTTCTGGGGAGTCTATCTCTTTTCACAGGTCGAGAAGTTAAGTCCACCAGCTAACAAAATCATTATGCATACCAACCCATCATTTTAGAATTTATGAGTCTAGCCACGGGAGAAACTTGTCACGTTGCTCATTAACCGCGAGCATGGCTATTCGAATAGATTGATTGACTCGCACTGCAGTGGATGTACACTTTACCCGTACTCCGCAACTACTCATGGAATGAGCTTGCATCCCTCTATATGGGAAGGTCACGACAAAGCCTTTCGATAACCTCACTTTGGCAGTACCCGCTCCATGAACTTAAGTCCTCATGCACTCTAGCCGTCATTTCGTAGCAGTGAGAGGAGTTCTGGCGTTCCCGAGGTGAGAGAGGAAACTCACTTAATCTTTAAATCAATGTTAGGTTCAGGTTAACATTCACATAAAGGCTTTTTGTCTCATCACAATCATGGGCCCACTACCCTTGGTGGGTCCCTAACTCAACACTTACACCTGAACCACTATGCAGGGATACTGCCTCCGCTCGGCTATCTACACTGCTAGGTCTATACCCATTCAAGAAGTACGGTTGTACTGGTTCGCTCTAAGTCATAAGTCTCATGGCTCGTCCTCAATCGACCGTGGACGGTACTAGCCTTTCCCAAAAACCACCCAAATCCATCCATCCGCCCCCGAAAACATTGGTTTGTACTTTCATTTTTCCATCAAAGTCAGTTTCCAACATAATCGAGGCAATGTGGCGCTCATGTCTCCACTGCCGTATCTCAACTACCTTCCTAAGGTAGTTGCCCAAGCATATTTTGTAAAAATATGAATATGCAAGATTCTAGTATAAGCGTGGCTAAGCACTCTACCGAAGATATCCTCCGGTTGTATCACATCGAGGGTTACAAAGAATATTTTTAAGGGTAATCAATATCAAGGCAGGGTATATCAAGTAATAGGTACTCATTTGTGTATAGCATGCAATTTGTAATTGAAATCAACATCATTTCGCAAAGTAGGATCAATATGCTCAAAGGGATGTGTAGACTTGCCTTGCTCGCACACTTGTTGGCCGGGGTCTTCAACGTAGTCGTGCTTGCTCCTCGGTTGCTATCTATACGTGCGAAAGATCAATTGAATTCGATCGAATTCAATAAAATACCGAGAGATCGAAAAGAACCATAAAACCATAAAAACGACTTCAAACGTTTTAGCCTAGAATTCTACTCGAGTTCGGACAAGAGTTGTTAGGATAAAATCCGAGTTTGAAAATGAGTTGATGCCCAAGGGTTTTCGCAAAATATCGATCACATTTATTTGAGAAAATAAATTTAGAAATACCAACGGAGAGGTTTTGTGTTCGAGGTTTTGGAGGTCCGAGCACTAAAAGAGACATATTTTAATGACAAAAAAGAAATAAACAAAATCCGGATTAAAACGACGCGAAGCGAAATCTCCGAAAAGTTCGATTTCTATTTCCAAATTTGCTCCAAAAAATATGAGAAAACAGTATATTTTTGCTCAAATATTTTCCCAAATCTTTCCTAAACACTTTTCCTATTTTTCCAAATTTTTCCCTATTTTTTCCCTATTTTTCTTTTCCCTTTTCTTCTCTTTTTCTTTTTCTTTTCTTTTCCTCTCGTTCACTATTCACTAACCCGCCAACCGCTCGACCGAGGCCGCTCTCACTCTCTCTCTCGTTGCGACCGATGACCAGCGCAGCAAGCGAAGGGGAAAGGGTGGCGGCTTGGGCTTCGGCGCGGTGACGCTCCGGGAGGCGGTGGAGCTCGGCGCACGGCGGTGGGCTTGCGGCCACGGCGCACGGCGGCTAGGGTTGCGGCGACGGCGCTCGGTGGAAAAATCAGCGAGGGACGGCGGCGAGGTGGGGAAAACAGAGGGGAGAAGGGGTCCTTATATAGGCGCAGCCGGGAGGGGAAAGAACGGGGAGAAAGGTAGGGGGTCCGGCGTATGGTACAACGTGGCGCACGCGGCGCGCGGTGGCCGTGGCCGGCGCGCGAACGCGGCGCGCACGGGGCCGGCGCGGGGCGGCGGCGTGGCGAGGTCGTGGCGGGGTAAGGGTACGGCGGCGACGAATGGCAGGCGCGGCGCGGGTCCGGACGTGGCGGCGATGGGTGACGGGCGTGGGCGCGGGCCGGGCGGCGGGCGGGCGCGTGGCGGCACGGCGCACGCGCGCGGCGGGCCGGGCCGTGGCGTGGGCGACGTGCGGGCGAGCCGGGCCGGGCGCGACGCGCGGCGCGGTACGACGGGCGACGCGTGGCGGGCGCGAGGCCGGGGCCGACGGCGTCGAGCACCGTGACCTAATGAACAGTGCGCTTTCGAATTTTCGATTTTTCAATTCTATTTTCCAATTCCTATTTTCTTTCACTCTAAAAATTCCAAATAAAAATATAGTATTTCCAAAATTAATTTAAGAATATATTTTCAAACTTTTCACCAACTTTTATTTATTTAAAAATATATATCACCATATTTAATTTAATCCTTTTTCTTAAATTCATAAATCACCATTTTTAATTTCAAATAAATTTCTAGTCTTTATATAAATCCTTTAAAATATTTTATTGTCCATTTTATTTCCTAATTAATACTCCACAATCACCAATTTATATTTTATTTTCCAAACACACATTTTTATGAATCGCCCCACTTCCTATTTTATTTTAAAATTCCTAACCTTAGACTTCGAGATTTTTCTCCCCAACGGAAATCCAAATCATTTGGTTTTTCACAAACACCGAGATGAATCGTTCACATATAAATTTATGCAACCAAGATGGCAAATAAGAAGCAATAAACACGATCAAGAAGCAACAAGCAAAAGTTTTTGTGAGTTCCAATTTTTAATTTCTGGTTTTTAAATTCTTCGATTTTCAGGGCGTTACAAACCTACCCCCCTAACAATAAATCTCGTCCCCGAGATTTCTTGCCGTTCGCGGTATAGGTTCGGGTACTCGGTCCTCAGGAAGTCTTCTTTTTCCCAAGTGGCTTCGTCTTCAGTGTGGGTCCTCCATTACACCTTGTACATTCGCCACGTTTTGGCCCTAGTCTTTTTCTCAGCTTTGTCCAAAATCTTTATAGGGTATTCGGTGTATGTGAGGTCCTCGCTGATAAGGACGTCTTTTGAGGGGATTTGTTCTTCCGGTACTCGCAAATATTTCTTCAATTGTGACACGTGAAAGACAGGGTGTACGTCAGAAAGATTTTCCGGTAGGTCCAGTTGATAAGCCACTTGGCCTCTCCTGGCGCTTATCGGGAAGGGTCCAACATATCTTGGCGCCAGTTTTCCTTTGACCTTGAACCTCTTGGTTCCTCTTAGTGGCGAGACTTTCAGGTACACAAAGTCACCCACTTTGAATTCCAACTCTCTTCGGCGAGTGTCCGCATAGCTCTTTTGCCGAGACTGGGCTACCTTAAGCCGATCCCTTATCAGTCGAACTTTCTCTTCGGCCTCCCTAATGATGTCTGGTCCAAATATGGCTCGTTCGCCGGTCTCCGACCACATCAACGGAGTGCGGCATCTTCGTCCAAACAAGGCCTCGTTCGGTGACATCTTCAGACTAGCCTGGTAGCTGTTGTTATAGGAGAACTCTGTGTAGGGCAGACATTTCTCCCAGTCCTTAGTAAAATCCAACGCACAGGCTCTTAGCATATCCTCTAGGACTTGGTTCGTCCTCTCGGTTTGTCCATTTGTCTGAGGGTGATAAGCAGTACTGAAGGCGAGTGAGTTCCCAACGCCTCGTGAAACTTATCCCAGAAGTGAGATGTGAATTGAGTACCACGGTCTGACACAATCCTTGTGGGTACTCCATGTAGGCACACGATTCTGGACATGTACAGCTCGGCCAATTTGGCACTGCTATACCGAGTCTTGACCGGGATAAATCGAGCAGTCTTGGTCAGTCTATCCACGATCACCCAAATGGAATCATATCCGGTAGCAGTTTTGGGTAGTCTTACTATAAAGTCCATGCCTGATTTCATCCCATTTCCACTCAGGGATCTTGAGTGGTTGCAGCAATCCTGTCGGTCACTGATGCTCAGCCTTAACTCGTTGGCATACATCGCATATGGCCACGTATTCTGCTACGTCTCTTTTCATGTTGGGCCACCAGTATTCCGTTTTCAAATCCTGGTACATTTTGGTGCTGTCCGGGTGTAGCGAGTATGCTGACTCATGGGCTTCCTTCAAGATTAGCTTCCTCAATCCACCTTTCTCGGGTACGTAAATCCTTTTTCGATACCATAGGGTTCCAGCGTCATCGGCTGTGAATTCCTTGGCTAGTCCTTCAGCCATGCGTTCCTTGATTAGCCGGACTTCCTCACAATCCTTCTGGGCTCCCTTAATCTGACTTCGTAGGAGAGGTTGTATCTCCAGCGAACTCAGTTGTCCTTGAGGAATCAACTGCAGGTTAAGTCGAGCTATCTCTTCTTGAAGCTCGTCGGCCATATCTTCCATCCTTAGTTGGTTGCACTGGGCTTTGCAGCTCAAAGCGTCAGCCACGACATTGGCCTTGCCAGGGTGGTAATGGATTCCTAGGTCATAGTCCTTGATCAGTTCTAGCCATCTTCTCTGGTGTAGGTTAAGATCCGTTTGGATAAAGAAATACTTCAAGCTCTTATGGTCCGTGTATATGTCGCAGTGGTTTTTGATCAGGTAGTGCCTCCAAATTTTCAAGGCATGCACTATTGTGGCCAATTCTAAGTCATGGGTGGGATAGTTCTCCTCATGAGGTCGCAGCTTGTCTCGAGGCATAAGCCACAACCTTTCCTTCTTGCATCAACACACCTCCTAATCCTTGTCGATATGCATCGCAATATATAACGAAGTCTTTCCGGTTGTCCGTACGACTAAGATCGGGCGGTGGTTAACTTTTCTTTGAGCGGTCAAATGCCCGTTGACACCGCTCCATCCATGCATACTTCTTTTCCTTCTTCAATAGTTGGGTCGGGGTCGGGCTATCTTAGAAAATCCTTCTATAAACCATCGGTAATATCCATAATCCCAAGAAATTTCTAACCTCTTACCGACGGGTGCTTTCCATTTGGTAACGGCTTCGACCTTGGCGGGTCTCTGCTACACCTCCCGCTGAGATCACATGTCCCGAAAAAGCTACTTCCTTAAGCCAAAATTCACACTTGCTGAATTTGGCATATAGCCGGTGCTCTCAGCTTCTCTAGTACCAAGCGCAGGTGTTCTGCGTGTTCTTCATCATCCTTGGAGTAGATGAGGATATCGTCAATGAACATTACCATGAACTTGTCTAGATATTCCATAAAAACTTTGTTCATGAGATTCATGAAGTAGGCTGGGGCATTGGTCAGTCCAAAAGACATTACTGTGAACTCGTACAAGCCGTAGCGTGTAGAGAACGCAGTCTTGGGTATATCCTCAGTCCTAATCTTTTGCTGATGGTATCCAGATCGAAGATCAATCTTTGAGAACACTCAGGCTCCCTTGAATTGATCGAACAGGTCATCGATTCGAGGTGACGGGTACTTGTTCTTAATGGTAACCTCATTCAATGACCGATAGTCTATGCACATTCTCATGCTTCCGTCCTTTTTCTTAACAAACAATACTGGGGCTCCCTACGGTGAAGAACTAGGGCGTACGAAGCCTTTCTCTTGCAGTTCCCTTATCTGCTTCTTAAGTTCCTCCAATTCGTTCATCGGCATCCAGTAGGGTCTCTTAGCTATGGGGTGGTACTAGGCATGAGGTTAATAATGAACTTTATGTCTCGTGGGGGCATTCCGTAATTCTTCAGAAATACATCCGGGTAGTTCGGATTATTGGCATTCCATCTATGGGTAGCATGGTGAATATTCCCGTAGCTCGGTCACGAGCATAGGGTCTTGATCCATGGCTACGCCATTGGTGATCCCCATGGGGTAGATAGGGTAACTTCTCTTCGTCCACAGCCTAGTACCCTTGGTTCTTGGTTAACCAATCCATTCCTAGTATAACGTCCAAGGTTTGGGGTGGCAAAAACATAAGGTTGGACAGAATACCACGTCCTTGATCCGAATAGGCACATTGATGCACGCATGGGGTATGGTCACATCTCCCCCGGGTGAGTGTACTACCATGGGTTTCTTAAGGTCTACTCGGTGCAAATTGTGCTCTTTGCTTATCCTCGACGATATAAATGAATGCGAAGCTCCAGAATCAAACAAAACCTTAACGGTACGGATTGGATAGAAAACATACCCATTAGCACGCTTTGGTTCTCCCGAGCTTCCTCAAGCACGCATATGGTTGACTTGACCACGGCGTAATCCGGTTGCCTTCCTTTGGTTGGGGCGTTCAACAAACCGCATCCAGTACTAGAGCAGGGGTTCCTCGTACTACAACAAGATTGGCTCCGGTGCGGTTGGGGGTGTTGCGCGGCTTAGGACAGCTGTTGGCATAATGCCCAAGATCTCCGCAATGGAAGCAGTTGACATTCCTGGCTCCTGGGGCTGCCAAGGTGGGTGCGGGAGTGCAGGACGATGTTGCAGTTGACCTGCTAACGTTGTCGGGTACGGCAGGGCGATTGGTTGCTACAATGGCGGGCTTCCAACCTGATGGGGTTGCTCCTTTGGGTCGCTGGGGCGTTCCTTGAATTGGGCGGGCTAGAGCAAGCCTTCTCTTCCGGTTGTTTTCAACCGTCCTTTGGTCATGCTCAAGCCTTACGACCTTGTTGATGAGGCTCTGAAAGCTGGTGTGGTCCTGACCGATCATTGGTCCTCTTAACTCGTCGTTCAGTCCTTCGATAAACTTGTCCATCTTTTCCTCTTCGTCTGCCAGGTCGCTTGTGGCGTAACGGGCAAGTTGGGTAAACTTGTTAAGGTACTCTTGTACCGTGGTGTTGCCTTGGCGCAACCTGCGAAACTCGTTCTTCTTCATCCTCATAACCACAGCAGGTACGAAGTTTTCACGGAAGGCAGCCATGAACTCTTCCCACGTGAGCTCACCGGCATCTTCAGCCCGTGTTTCCTTGTAGGTGTCCCACCAGTCACTTGCGGGTCCTTCTAGCTGATTGGTGGCGAAGAGACTCTGTCAGTTTCCCGTACTCGGACGAGAGTCAGCTTCTTATCTATTACCCTCAGCCAATCTTCGGCGTCCATGGGTTCAACTGCCGAGGAGAATGTCGGCGGCTTTGCCCTCATAAATTCGCCGAGGTTTGATCCTCCGCGCTGTCCTTGGTTATTGGTGATAGCTTGCAGCAATTGGGTTTGCAAAGCCATGACTTCTGCTAGGGTGGAGGGGTTAGGTTCTGGCGGGTTCTCGGGAGCTGCTGGGGCTCTGCGACGATGCGCCATCTGAACAATGGGGATGAGGTAAGAGACTCGCTTTGCTAACGTTGCGATACTAAGGAATTTTCTTTGAGTTGTTTGAAGTGATCTTTCAAAGCAAGCTTGGTGGAATAAACTCATTTAGGACATAACATAGAACTTCATTATCAGTTCTTAAATGTTACATCAGAGGGATACATTGGACTTGTATAGTCCATACGACACAATACAACATTACTGACATCGTTCTAGGGTCTCATACATAAAGGGGTAGGGGGCTTGGTCATTGCTGTCTTAACTCCACCCAAAGCAAGACCAGGGTTGCTGCTAGTGTCCAACTAGTCATCCAGCCATCCGCATGATCTAGGTGCTGGCAGGGGGTGATCCTTGTGGTCTACTAACGCTGTAGGTCATGCAGTCGTCTTGAGACTGAGGGCTTGGGCAGTGGGCAACTTTTGGCCTCATGTCCTATTCTGCCACAGTTGAAGCAACGTCGGTCTTCTTTTGCTAGCCTCGGGAGAGGGCATTTATTGAAAAAGTGTCCCAACTTGCGGCAGTTGAAACAGACCATATCCGATTTGTTACGGGGTGCACTCTTCTGGGTATGCAACATTCTTTTTTCACCACTATTGGCCTTTGGGGCTGTCTCAGGATTCGAAACATCTCCTTTATTAGTGGTGCCTTCCAAGAATTGATTTGCATATTGTAATAATATCCTTTGATTCTTCCTCAGCTGGTCAAACATTTTCATCAGTTGATAGTCCTTAGGGACATGATCCGTCCCGTCACACATGAAGCACGTCATGTCCCTCACGGGGCATTCTTCTGGCATGTGGGTGTCCTTACCGCAGCTACAAAGGTAGTTGCACATTCTTGCATAGTGCCCAATATCTCCACATCGAGTACACGCCATGGGTTTCTGCTCTCCTTCGCTATCGCTTCCCATGTCTTCTTCTTCATCATCCTCAGAGGACGTTTCTTCCAGTATGTCATCTTCTGTTTTGTGCGGTCCGTAAAGCTGGAGATGTCGGGTTAGCTAACGCGTGCCACGGAAGGTGTTATTCCTTAGGTGTCGGGGAATTCTTGCGGTATCCTCGGGTGTAAACACCGTGCCTGTGATGATCATTTTGCGATCACAACTTATATCCCAATCTAGTGATTTTCTCTTGTTGTGCCCAGCTTCCTTTCTTGGGTCAGGATTCAGGTATACCCATCCCTTATTCCATTTCTGACCATGGCCTGCCATCTGCTTTTGAAGGTAACTTAGGGTCAGAGAGGGAAAACATCAAAACAATTTGAGCAAAGGAGATGGGGTTAAGAGTATGAGGGAAAATATATTTTTTTTGTGAAAATAGTTTGTATTTGCAAAAATAATCCTATGTAGGGATATTTCCCTTTAGCCAGCTAGTCAGGGGTAGGGCGCCAGTTGGTCTTTTCCTACAGTCGCACTGCTCTGATACCAGCTCTGTCGACCCTCGTTTTTGAGGACGGGAATCATTCGTGTTCATAGTACTATATCCCTGGATCCAGTAGTTTGGTACCCACGAATACACTTCTGAATTACCAGGTGCAAAGTGCACGAATAGTCTTACAATGACTTATTACAATAATAAGCCCGAAGGCAATATCCAATACATATAGGACCTACTGGTCCGAATTCAATCAAATCAGAGTTTAGATGAGATTAGCAGACGGAAAGCAGCGGCATGTCGATTGCCATAGGCAATGACTGGGGACTAAGACCTAGCGCACTCCATTGTCTTCATTCCTCCTGATAGTAAGCATAGGGGTCCTCCAGTTCTTCGTTTCCTTCATCTGAAGTTTGTGCGTATAGCAAGGGTGAGTACCCAACGTACTCAGCAAGCCGACACGGAATGGTGCACATGATAGGGTCATTCAAAGGATGGCTAAGGTTCATTTGCACAAAGCCAATTTCCACAAATCATTTCACAATCCTAACATCTAGCCAGTCAACTTTTAGTTCCGAACATATTAAATCGGCGATGGTTCGTCGCCATCCATTGTAATACCAAGGATGGTTTCCGTCTCCGGTTCGTCATGGTTTTCTGGAGTCTATCTCTTCTCGCAGTCAAGAAGTTAAGTCCACCAGCTAACAAATCATTATGCATACCAATCCATCATTTTAGAATTTATGAGTCTAGCCACGGGAGAAACTTGTCACGTTGCTCATTAACCGCGAGCACGGCTATTCGAATAGATTGATTGACTCGCACTGCAGTGGATGTACACTTTACCCGTACTCCGCAACTACTCATGGAATGAGCTTGCATCCCTCTATATGGGATGGTCACGGCAAAGCCTTTCGATAACCTCACTTTGGCAGTACCCGCTCCATGAACTTAAGTCCTCATGCACTCTAGCCGTCATTTTCTAGCAGTGAGAGGAGTTCTGGTGTTCCCGAGGTAAGAGAGGAAACTCACTTAATCTTGAAATCATCGTTAGGTTCAAGTTAACATTCACATAAAGGCCTTTTGTGTCATCACAATCATGGGCACACTACCCTTGGTAGGTCCCTAACTCAACACTTACACCTGAACCACTATGCAGGGATACTGCCTCCGCTCGGCTATCTACTCTGCTAGGTCTATACCCATTCGAGAAGTACGGTTGTACTGGTTCGCTCTAAGTTATAAGTCTCATGGCTCGGTCCTTAATCGACCAGGGACGGTACTAGCCTTTCCGAAAACGACCCAAATCCATCCATCCGCCCCGATCAAAACATTGGTTTGTTCTTTCATTTTTCCATCAAAGTCGTTTCCAACATAATCGAGGCAATGTGGCGCTCATGTCTCCACCTGCCGTATCTCAACTACCTTCCCTAAGGTAGTTGCCCAAGCATATTTTGTAAAAATATGAATATGCAAGATTCTAGTATAAGCGTGGCTAAGCACTCTACCGAAGATATCCTCCGGTTGTATCACATCGAGGGTTACAAAGAATATTTCTAAGGGTAATCAATATCAAGGCAGGGTATATCAAGTATAGGTACTCATTTGTGTATAGCATGCAATTTGTAATTGAAATCAACATCATTTCGCAAAGTAGTATCAATATGCTCAAAGGGATGTGTAGACTTGCCTTGCTCGCACACTTGTTGGCCGGGGTCTTCAACGTAGTCAGCGCTTGCTCCCTCGGTTGCTATCCGTACGTGCGAAAGATCAATTGAATTTGATCAGAATTCAACAAAATACCAAGAGATCGAAAAGAACCATAAAACCATAAAAACGACTTCAAACGTTTTAGCCTAGAATTCTACTCGAGTTTGGACAAGAGTTGTTAGGATAAAATCCGAGTTTGAAAATGAGTTGATGCCCTAGGGTTTTCACAAAATGTCGATCGCATTTATTTGAGAAAATAAATTTAGAAATACCAAGAGAGAGGTTTTGTGTTTGAGGTTTCGGAGGTTCGAGCACTAAAAGAAACATATTTTTAATGACGAAAAGAAATAAACAAAATCCGGATTAAACGACGCGAAGCGAAATCTCTTAAAAGTCCGATTTCTATTTCCAAATTTGCTCCAAAAATACGAGAAAACAACGAAATCTCTTAAAAGTCCGATTTCTATTTCCAAATTTGCTCCAAAAAATACGAGAAAACAATATATTTTTGCCCAAATATTTTCCCAAATCTTACTTAAACACTTTTCCTATTTTTCCAAAATTTTTCCCCATTTTTTCCTATTTTTCTTTTCCCTTTTCTTCTTTTTCTTTTCTTTTCTTTTCTTTTCCTCTGTTCACTATTCACTAACCTGCCAACTGCTCGACCGGGGCTGCTCTCCTCTCTCTCTCGTGCCGCGGCCGACGACCGGCGCAAGCGAGGGGAAAGGGTGGCGGCTTGGGCTTACCGGGGCAGCGATGCTCCGGGAGGCAGTGGAGCTCCGGCGCACGGCGGTGGGGCTTGCGGCGACGGCGGCGCACGGCGGCTAGGTTGCGGCGACGGCGCTCGGTGGAAAAATCGGTGAGGGACGGCGAGGTGGGGAAAATAGAGGGGAGAAGGGGTCCTTATATAGGCCCGGCCGGGAGGGAAAAAACGGGGAGAAAGGTGGAGGGTCCGGCGCATGGTACGGCGTGGCGCACGCGGCACGCGGGTGGCCGTGGCCGGCGCGCGGAACGCGGCGCACACGGGGCCGGGCGCGGGCGGGCAGCGCATGGCGAGGTCTCGGGCGGCGACGAGTGGCGGGCGCGGGCGCGGGTCCGGACGCGGCGGCGATGAGTGGCGGCGCGGCACGAGGCGGTACGGCGGGCGGGCGCGTGGCGACAACGGCGCACGGCACGGCGGGGCCGGGTCGCGGCGTGGGTGCGTGCGGGGTGAGCTGGGCCGGGCGCAACGCGGCGCGGCGTGGTACGGCGGCGCGCGGCGGGCGTGAGGCCGAGGCCGACGGCGTCGAGCACCGTGACCTAATGAACAAGGTGCTTTCGAATTTTCGATTTTTCAATTCTATTTTCCAATTCCTATTTTCTTTCACTCTAAAAATTCCAAATAAAAATATAGTATTTCCAAAATTAATTTAAGAATATATTTTCAAACTTTTCACCAACTTTTATTTATTTAAAAATATATATCACAATATTTAATTTAATCCTTTTTCTTAAATTCATAAATCACCATTTTTAATTTCAAATAAATTTCTAGTCTTTATATAAATCCTTTAAAATATTTTATTGTCCATTTTATTTCCTAATTAATATTCCACAATCACCAATTTATATTTTATTTTCCAAACACACATTTTTATGAATCTACCCCACTTCCTATTTTATTTTAAAATTCCTAACCATAGACTTCGAGATTTTTCTCCCCAACGAAAATCCAAATCATTTGGTTTTTCACAAACACCAAGATGAATCGTTCACATATAAATTTATGCAACCAAGCTGGCAAATAAGAAGCAATAAACACGATCAAGAATCAACAAGCAAAAGTTTTTGTGAGTTCCGATTTTTAATTTCCGGTTTTTAAATTCTCCGATTTTCAGGGCGTTACATGTATTTGTATACCGATAGGGGGAGTGTTCGCCTGAGTCGATTAAGGACTGAACTACATGTCATTCATTATCTTTACCGTACATCCACATGTGATAATATGGGATAGCCTTAGCCGAGTAATCTACTTAGCACCTAGCCTTGCACTCTGGTAGGCTGGTGTGTATGGGTTCGGATAACCCAGAAGAACTTTCTATTTACCACCGATGTGGTAGTTTAGGCGACTAAGTTTGTCCAAGACAACGATATCGTGCCACGTGGATGGGTTCCTGTCGCATCCGCCACCACGGCGTTAAGTTTAAGGCGTGGGCCCGCCACTTAACGGTTCTAGGTCTTATTTCAGTATGACCTAGGATGGAGGAAACATGTATCGTGTTGGTGCAAGGCTAGGGACTAAGTAGTGTAACGGCTTCGTTATGACCTCTAGATCGCACTCAACATGAAGAGTGCGGTAGGGTCTTGCAAACTCGAAACAAACTACAGTGTTCATATCATGTGGATAAAGCTGTACAAACTCTACAGAGTTATAAAACTAATCGATTAGCCGTGCTCACGGTCATGAGAGACATGATGTTGTGCCATGAGTGTAATTTTGTGTTTTTCCCTAAATGGTCTTGAAAATGAAATGTATTGTGTTGGAAATAATGTGGTTTCATGTTTTGTATTTGTCTTACTCCCCGACGTGAGTAATGGATTAGTATATACCTTTATATATATGATGAGACCATGCCACGGTTAGTAAAGATTTGTATTTTGCTGAAAATGCCTTGGTTAAAACTACATTGCAAATTGATTGCGAACTAAAATTTGTTGTATGCCAAGAAATTAAACCTACTATTAGCCTTCCTTTGAGGTAGAGCTGTCATGTACTTAGGTTTGATTGTGCTTTTGCCAGTACATTATTTTAAATAATGTACTGATACTTGCTATTGAAATATCCATTTTGTTGCAAGACTTAGATTTAGCTTTTGAGAGATGCGGATGATCGATTTGTTTCTTCTAGGATTGAACTTAATGGGGCAAACCCCTAGTCAGTGTGCTTGTGGATGGGTAGACAATCTTTCGCTCTTCTCTGATTTAATTATATTCATTTGGCCGGTCGGCCTATGTAATTATTATGTTGATGTAAGTCTTTACATTCTATTTATCCTTAATGTGTTTGCGATGAATGCCTATGTTTGAGATGAAAGTGTAAGTCCAGCGCACATCCTGGGAGCTAGATTCACATGAGTATGAGTTAGTAATATTTGAGATATTGTAGATCTTTAGCCATTTTTGTCAAGTTTCCTGAATGTGTAACACATCTGGTCGTCACCTTCGAGTGGTTTGACGGGCACATCTCAGGCTGAAGTTGACTGGCAGGCTAAAGGCCCAGCAATGTCTTCAATATTTCTCTCTCGAGGCTCTGGATGTTTCATTATGTTGTTAGATGAATTAAAGAGATTCACTTCATCTTGCAATTATAATGAGAGGTCCGGACAGTCTCCAACAGTTACCTCTAAAAATGAATCTCAAATTTCTACAAAAGAGGTGTCCTCAACACTAGCATCTATCCCTCTATTTATAGCCCAAGATGGCTAAAATACACTAAGACAAAGTCCTAATTGCCCTTAGGGCGAAACCTTAACTCCTTAGAAGAGAAGGAAAACCGCTGGATGATCGCCATGTGTCGGCCACACAAATGACCACAGTGATACACGCGTTGAAGCAGAAGATCCGAGCGAACATATCCTTCTAAGAGCCCGTGCGCCAATCGAAGCCTGCCACGCATCCCGCCACGTACGCCGCCGCGCGGCCTCCGTGCCGCTGGTGGTCCCGTCGATCTGCGAGATGGCTCGCCCAGCCAATTAGCGCTTGCCGCAATGCGCTGTCCATCCGCGTTGTCAAAGCCACGCCAACCAGAGCTCGCCACAAGTCGCACAATCGCAGCTCCTCCGCGCCACGCACGCGCTGCTCCTCCGTGCCGTGTGGGGCCTGCGCCGTACGGCTCCCGCCCGACGCCTGTTTCTTGCGTGCCAAGTAGCCTCATGGACCCACCTGTCGGGTGGGTTTGGTTTGAATTTTCTTTCCCGCGCGCGCCTTTTCAGCTGGGCCCACCTGTCAGCAAGAAACTGTAGCTTTGGGCCGACATGGGCCGGCATGAACAGTTACAAGAGAGAAAACTTAAGTGTAGAATACCTCCCTATTTTCAATTTCTTCTCCGATTTTCTCACTTTATCTTACGAAGCCCGTTGCGATGTCCTCCCCACATGGTGTTCATCCAACGTGTTCCACCTTGTGTCCGAACTTATCACCCGACATCCTTGATCGTTCTGGACCTCAACTCCTCCCTGAGTGTAGTCCCGATCCCGTTGCGGACCAAGTTTGACCTCAAAATCCTACACACACAAACAAACGATTGTTGTTTGGGCACCGATATTGCAACCTGATCCGCCTAAGATAACGCACATTTTTTTGAACTTTTTGGCACTCGCCAGTCTTCCATCACTAAGATCAAAACCACTCTTGGTTTCACAAGATTGTAATTCATTTGTTGTAACTTTCAAATGCTCATACTTACTGGGTTCTTATACAAGCTTAGACCATAACGTGGAGTGGTGTGTCAGTGTCCAACAAAAACTGTGTGCCACACTTGATTGATCAACCTAAAAGTGGCCTGGCAATCTTCGGCGAATACAAACCATCAACCGAAGTGTAGTGCAGCCACCTGGTTGGTCCGTCATCTGACGAGCTATCCATGATTCTGCTGCGGATATCAAAAGATTGAGCTATCCATAATTTAAGGCATTAATTTTTCTTGGCTTCATATTTTTCAATGAGCTAAATACAACAATTGAATCAAGTAACATAGTAATGAATCAGTTATCACAATGTACACGCATAATTGACCCATGCTAGCTAGAGTATTCTTTTGGCATGACCCTGTGTTGTGTAACATACTAACATACTCTATTTGACCAACATCTTGTCAAATTTTAAGTGAGAGCAATGAGTATAAAGAATCAGATAATAGATAGTAAAAAACAAAAACAATAATGGGAGGTAGGAGCAGCAGATGCAATTTTTTGGTGTTCTATATAGGAAGACAGTTGATCTGAAAATACTAATATGAAAGCATGTCTTGTTGTGATCTTCATCTAGTAAATAATTACAACATTAATATATCCCGTTGTTGCCTCCAGAAGACCAAATCAACTACTAGTATGTATCAATCATGCCGAAATCTAAATATGTACAACAATCCTAACTAAAAGCATTGTGGCCAGCTTGCCGTGAACTTGCCTGGTGTCAGGCCAGCTTTATACTCAAGCTTCCACTCCGAGTCCTCCAGATCGACCAACAATATGTCGCTATAGAGGGGGGTTGAATATAGAGACTAGAAATTTGCCTCCAAAAATAGTTATCAAAATGTTTCACGATGTCCTCATTTATATCAGGACTATGGGTCAAGCCAAATCTAAACCAGAGATGAGAAAAACGCTACAAAACTTGCTAGGTTAAGGAATTCAACCTCTCGAAATACCTCAAGACATATGAGGCAGCCTCTTCCTTCATGGCAAGCACATCCAAATTACTGAATTTAAATTGTGAAATTTAAATTGCACAAAAAAATTGAAAAAAATAAATTACAAGAATTTATATTGCGCAAAGAACTAGGAGCAGATAACTGAAAAATAAATCTCATAAACTCATAAAACATATCCATTACAAAAGGATGGACACCTACACTAATTTGAAATTGAACATACACAAGCTCTAAATGCCTTCTCTCAAAATGGATCTCAAAGTTATACAAAAGAGATGTCCTCAACACTAGCATCTACCCCTCTATTTATAGCCCAAGATGACTAAAAACACAAAGACAAAGTCCTAATTACCCTTAGGGCAAAACCCTAACTAAGAGCGGTCTCTGCTGTTCGTTGATCCGTAGAAGAGAAGAAAGACCGCTGGATGATCGCCACGTGTTGGCCACACAAGTGACCACAGGGATATGTGCTCTAACGCAGAAGATCCGGGCGACCGCATCCTTCTCAGAGCCTGTGCGCCGATTGCAGCCTGCCACGCGTCCCGCCACGCGCGACCGCGTAGCCTCCGCGCCGCTGGTGGGCCCATCGATCCGTGAGACGGCTCGCCCAGCCAGTCAGCGCTTGCCGCAACGCGCCGTCGATCCGTGTCGTCGAAGCCGCGCCAACCAGATCTCGCCACGCGTAGGGTAGATGAGGGTCTCGTGCTGGGTGGTGGTCGACATAGGGTGGAGCTGCGCGCAGGCGGTGGCGAGAGTCCATGAACCCGACGCTTCGTCGCGGGAAGTTGAGCTGCTCAAGGGAGTCGGAGGGAGGCAGCGGGGTGACGACACGGGTGCGCGCGTCATAGTCGCAGCAGATGTAGTAGGCGTTGTTGAGGCCGTTCCCGTCGATGGTGCGGACAATGAAGCGGCCGGAGGGAAGGACGTCGACGATGACGTAAGGTATGCGGCTGGACTTGCCGGAGTCGGAGTGGAGGCGCCGGGGCATGATGAGCACGGTGGCGTGCGGGTGCGGTGGGTCATTGAACTGCAGCAACAGGTGCTTCTTCTCGTTGGCGATCACCCACGGCGAGAAGCACCGCACCGGCGCCGCCGGTGCCAGCTCCGCCTCCGGATTGTCTCCCTCCTTCGCCTGATCACGCGATGGCGGCGACCCTTCGTCCATGGGCTTCTTTCCCAAATCACGCGACGACTCCCCTTCGTCCATGGCCGTCGGATCACGCACGACGCAGAGAGAGATGAACTGAAGTGGTAGGGTTGTAATTTCGGAACGAAATTTCAGAAATTTTTGAAATTTGGTAATTTCGTTCCCCACCGGCAAACACATATCTCGCTCGAAATTTTGTGGGTTTTTAAATTTTTTTGTTTGATTTGATCAAATTTTATTCAAATTCATTCAAAATTCATCAAAGTTTAAAAAATTCGCCAAAAAAGTACCGAAATTTTAGAACTTTTGGTTCTTTCGGCTCCTCTCGGCAAAAATCATAATTTCGAGATTGCTAACGCGTGGAGAGCGAGGAGATGGGAATGGATTTGGTTTGGTTTGGCACTTAACCAACCTTGTGAGGGTTTTGGGGAGGGAGCTCTTACTTATATTCTCACGCGATGGCGGTTGCGTGTTGGGGTTTTGGACCTCGCCAATTTGGAGTAGCGCACAAGTTGCGTGGTTAGAGCTCACAATCGCAGGCGAGGTGTGCATGAGAAGAGTCTAGAAACTTCCATCGCCAATGGGGAGGTTTTCTACTGCCCGCCGGGGCCCACTACCTCCAAAAACAAGTGAGAGATCACCTCATTGAGGAATGTAAACTGGGAGCAGATCCATTGATCAAAACTGACAGCAAATTAACTTTTTACACTATTGGAGATACCATGTTTGGTTAAAAAGTCAAAATCCACAATAGTCCCGGTTCCAATAGGAACCGAGACTAAAAACATTTTTAATCCCGGTTCTAAAGTACATTGGAATCCTATAATCTTTAGTCCTTGGTGTTACCAACTTGGACAAACAATCGTTTTTAGTCCCGTTTTAAAAAAATCGCGCACTTTTGTAAGGTCCAATTATTTTTAGTCCGGTTGGTGGTACCAACCGGGACTAAGAATCAATATTTATCCTGGTTTTTTAGACAAACCGAGACAAAAAATATCGGGCTTTCCTCGTCGTCCGTGCCACGCGTCGATCTTATCTTCTCCTCCTCTTCTTCTCTCCTTATCCATCTTACAGATCTCTCCTTATCTTCTCCTCCTCTTCTCTCCTCTTCCCTCTCAGATCTGAGTCTCCCTCTACATCTACCTCCCTCTCTCCGGGCCTCTCCCTCTCTCCCGGCGGTGGCTGCCCCACACGGGCGTGCGGAGGACGACTGGAGGAGGAGGTGGCGCGGGCGGGCGCGTGACGGGAGGAAGATGACGGGCACATGGCAGGAGGAGGGCGGCAGGCAACGGGCATGCAGCGCCCGAGGGACGGCGGCCCGACGGGCGTGCACAGCGGTCGAGGGGCGGCAGCTCCGACGGCGCGCGGTAGCCGACAGGCAGGGGCGGTGACCCGACGAATTTTTTTGGATTTTTTTATTTTGTGGATGATTTTCTTGTTGCATTTGATCTGTGATATAAATTTTGATGTTGTTACTTTCGATCGGTGACAATGGAAAAACAATCTTGCATTTGTGTATTCGCAAAAATGTTTTGCATGCATTTCGATCTATTGGTGAAAAAAGACATAAAAATAACAGCATGTCAGCAGAAAAAAATAAAAAAAGAAAAACCACTTTAGGCCTGGTTTCATCTTTACTCCCAATTGGTGCTAAAGATGAATCTTTAGTCCCGGTTATTTCAATCGGGACTTAAAAAAGCGATCTTTTGTCCCAATTTCATAGTCCCGGTTCAAAAACCAGGACAACAGTGGGTTACGAATCGAGACTAAAGCCCCTTTCTTCACTAGTGCTAGTAAAAATAATTATCATTTCAAATGCGCTCAAGAAAATATCAGAGAGCACAGGCAAAATTTGATGGTAGAAAACAACTCTGTGATGCAATCAGATTAGTATGTGCTCTGCACTACGTCAGTACCACTACTGGAGAAAGCCACATTAGTCCCGGTTGATAACCCTCGCAGTCCCGTTGTCAAACCGGGACTACGAATCCGGGTCTAGAGATGGGCGACCTCTCTAGTCCCTTAAATAACCAGACTAGAGATGCATCTTTAGTCCCGGTTGAAGCCACCAACCGGGACTAAAGATAGCGGATCCACGTGGCCGGCTCTGTCATCTTTGGTCCCGCTTGGTGGCTCCAACCGGACTAAAGCATTTTTTATTTTTTTATTTTTCCTCCTATTGCTTGTTTATATGTGTTTTTTGTTGTTTTTCGTTGTTTTTTGTTGCCGAAATCAAATTCACATATCAAATTAACATCCTCAAATCACATCACAAATTCACATCACAAATTCGCATCACAAATTTTTTCACAAATTCGCATCACAAATTCACATCACAAATTCACATCACAAATCCACAACACAAATCCACAACACAAATTCACATCACAAATTCACAACACAAATTCACATCACAAATTCACATCACAAATTGAGTAATGAACATCACGATACACATATATATATCAAATTTAGAACATCACAAAAATCTTCAAAAATCTCCAGATCCATCGCTGCTGCCGCTCCTAGAGAGGACGAGGAAGAGGAGGAAATGGAGGAGGCACTGACACCACCTCCCGAGCCGCCGCGCCGCAGCCACCTCCGAGCCGCCGGGCCATCGCCATCTTCGAGCCGCTACCACCTACCCTCCACCTCCTAATGTCCCACCGCCATCACCAGAGCGAGAGAGAGCTAAGAGAGGGAGAGAGAGCTGAGGGAGAGAGAGAGCTGAGAGAGGAGAGGAAAAAACAACTAAGTGTTGGATTGGTGGAGAAGACGATGCGCGCCTGGGATATATATAGCCCTGAATTTTTAGTCCCGGTTGGTGTCACCAACCGGGAGTAAAGATAATTTTCCGCTATTTTCAATTCATCTTTAGTCCCGGTTGGTGCCACCAAACCGACTAAAGATAATTTCCCGCTATTTTTCCAAATTTATTTGGTCCCGGCTAGGGTTAACAATTAAATAATTAGTAAATAGAGCCAAATTAAATTATTAAATATAGGTTTAAAACAGTAATATTGAAATTTAATCAAACATAGATAATCCTAGACATTAATGTGCCTTCTAGATAGTGTTTCTCTTTTGCCCCTCTCTATTTTTCATATTCATCTGAAGTTGTTGTTTTTTGGAAAAATTTGACTTTTTTGTTTTATTTTTTAATATTTTTTATGGACTTAGGAGCACACGAGAGGTAACCACAGAAAATTTGAGCATAAACAAGGAAAAGACGTGGCTCGTGGAAAATTCGAAGACATGCTCGAATCGGAAAAAATTTCGGGCTCGAAAAGGCAACCTTCTGAGGCTTTTTTGGGAAAAATAAAATCGCCGAACGCGGCAAAGCGGCGAACAAACTCATCCAAAATTTTTTTCTAATCGATTTTCATATATGGAACGTCTCGATCGGAGTCCGTATGTGAAAGTTATGGCCGTTTTAAAAACCGACTCCGAGTTAGAGGACGAAACGAAAACAATGCGCGTAAAACTTGTTACACGCACATAAACTAGACGTGATGGCCATGGTTTGAATGTTACCAATATTGTACATCCCTTCGATTTGTATATTATCACCAAAATAATTTTACAAAAGATTTTATATATTGAGAATTATAAGTTAATAACAATATGATGATATGTAATTACAATGTAATGATTAAATTAAAGTTTTCTTCTATCTTCAATCACCCACCCCCACACAATACCACGCTCTTCAAAATTACAAATCCCCTCAAATTAATTTTATACCATTTGAATCATGTAGCAAAATTTATATATTTTTATTAGGTTCGCTTAAAAAATAAACACATTCATGGTGTTACCAACCGGCACTAAATATCAAAATTATCTTTAGTCCCAGTTGGTAACACTAACCAGACAAAAATAGCATCTTTAGTTCCGGTTGGTGTTACCAACTCGGACTAAAGATGGTGTCGAGGTCGTCGAGGTTGTCGAGCGCTAGGCATCTTTAGTCCCGTTTGGTAACACCAACCGGACAAAAATGGCATCTTTAGTCCCGGTTGGTGTTACCAACCGGACTAAAGATGCCCTGCGCTCCGAGAACCTCTCGACAACATTTGAACCGGGACTAGAGGTGATCTGTTACCAACCGAAAAATAGTATCTTTAGTTCCGGTTGGTGTTACCAACCGGGACTAAAGATGGTGTCGAGGGTCACGAGGTTGTCGAGCGCTAGACACCTTTAGTCCCAGCTTGGTAACACCAACCGGGACAAAATGGCATCTTTAGTCCCGGTTGGTGTTACCAACCAGGACTAAAGATGCCCGCGCTCCGAGAACCTCGACAACATTTGAACCGGGACTAGAGGTGATCTCGTTACCAACCGAGACAAAAATAACATCTTTAATTCCGGTTGGTGTTACCAACCGGACTAAAGATGGTGTCAAAGCTGTCGAGGTTGTCAGAGTGCTAGACACCTTTAGTCCCGGTTGGTAACACCAACCGGGACAAAAAATGACATCTTTAGTCCCGGTTAGTGTTACCAACCGGGACTAAAGATGCCCTGCGCTCTGACAACCTCTGACAACATTTAAACCGGGACTAGAGGTGATCTTTAGTCCTGGTTCGTGACACGAACCGGGACTAAAGTTTTTAGAGAGCCGTTGAATTTTTAAACTGGGACTAAAGATCATCTCTAGCCCCGGGTGCAACTTAAACCGGGACTACTGTGGTTTTTGCCACTTTAATCAATGATGGTTTTTCCAGTAATGTACATATACGTAATTTCAAGGATAGCCAAATCTGTCATGGCTTAACGATTAATACATCAGAATTTTTTCCATGGAAGTGCAATTGCACAGAGCAAATGTCAATGAACACATCGAACATGAAATTCAGTATCACATCAGGTAAAAAGCAAATAAAATACCACAGTGCGAGACTGGATTGGGGTGGAATCCTTGAAGCCTTGGAGGCACCGATATGTAGTACTATTATGTCACAGTGAACTGTGTACTCATGAAGCTTTAAATGGTGCAATATAGTCAGGGGATCCTAAAATGAAGAACAGCAGAACCTCTGATTTATGTTGTTATAATTCGCTTGCTCAACTTGCACGCATGCATGTTCTACAAATTTGGCGATTCAGTTGCTTAAGACGATTCATCACAGGGGTAGTATCCACACAGAATTCAGGCAAGATTAATTGCAAGAATCTAGGTGCCTGACCAATGCCTGAAATTAATCAGCGTTCCCACGTGTACGAAGCGGGACGAGTGGTGATCCATGTTAGAACTGAGAAGGTAAACGACAGTGAAAATGGAAAAACAAATAGAATTGTGTGCTTTGTTTATTGATCAATATCTATTTATTTAAATAGAGGTGTTAACTGTCACTGCTTCAAATGAGATGTGATGGTTCAAAATGGGATGTGATGGAGTGAATGTGATGGCTTGTTAACTGCTTGATGAGGATCAAATCTATTGTAACACTTTCTCTTTGATCGAATCCTCCTTGAGATCAATGAATAATAATATTAATCCTCCAAAATATCCTGTAGGACAAAAACATACTTGATATATATATTGTGAAAAACTCTTTCAAAACCCAATGAAAAAAATAAGAAGAAAATGATACAACATATAATGCTTATCGCCTTATTGTAAACTCATATGAGAAAACCTTATAGAAAAAAACTTATATATAGTTTAGATGATAATATATGTCATTGATATCTTCTTAAAAACCCCGATGGGGAAAAGCGAGAGATATGACATATGCCTATATTAATATTGCCTCATTAAAAACTTCGTATGAGAAACCTTGAAAGTAAAACTCATACAAAGAAAAGAGTGTAATATGATGGTTTAGATATGACAACATCTATTAAATTTCTTCCCCTGAACCTTGCAAATCTCAAAGTCTTCGTATACCAATTCCTTGAACAAATTTATAGAACAAGAAAGGTGGTAAAGATTTTGTGAATAAATCAGCGAGATTATCACAAGATTTAGTTTGCAAGACATCTATTTCTCCCATTTGTTTTAACTCATGGGGATAAAATAATTTGAGAGAGATATGTTTGATTATGTTATTTTTGATGTAGCCTGTCTTCATCTGTGTAACACAAGCAGAGTTATCTTCATAGATAACTGTTGGTGAATCAATTCCACCAATACCACATGATTGTTGTATGTGGTTGATCACTCTGCGAAGCCAAACATATTCACGTGATGCCGTATATAGTGCACTTATTTCATAGTGATTGGTGAGGTAGACACAAGGGTCTGTTTTGATGACTTCCATGAGATCGTTGTCCTTCCATGTAAAAATACAAAGCTTGTCTGGGATCGGCTATTATGGGGATCAGATAAATAGCCGGCATCAGTGTATCCAATCATATTGGAGTCTGGGGTCCTTTGGAAACATAATCCGAGATCTCTCGTGCCATTCACATATCTGAGGATATGTTTGACTCCTGTCCAATGATGTTTGGTTGGAGCAGCGCTATGTCTAGCTAGCAAGTTCACTGCAAATACAATATCAGGCCTAGTGCAATTTGCAAGATACATAAGCGCTCCAATGGCACTGAGATACGGGTAATAAGGTCCCAAAATTTCTTCTCCTTCATCCTTTGGTCTGAATTGATCAATTTTGAGCTCTAAAGACCGAATGACCAACGGAGTTTTGGAAGGATATGATTTATCCATATTGAATTTCTCCAATACCTTCTGGACATAGGCAGATTGATGCACTAAAATTCCAGTGGGAAAATGCTCAAGTTGTAAACCTAAGCAAAATTTGGTTTGACCCAAATCTTTCATTTCAAACTCCGTCTTTAGATGATTGCGTGCTTCATCACTATCTTGTGGATCGCCAATGATATTCAAATCATCAAAATACACTGATATGATGCAAAATCCCATTTGAGATCTTTTGATGAAAACACATGGACAATCATCATTGTTAGTGTATCCCTTCTGCAGAAGGAATTCACTAAGTCGGTTATACGACATTCTTCCTGACTGCTTCAAGCCATAAAGTGGCTTCTGAAGCTTTACACAATACATGTTGTGGTTTGCGTTCTGATTCGGGATAGAGATTTCATCGGGAACCTTCATATAAATGTTCGAATCAAGTGACCCATAAAGATATGCAGTCACTATGTCCATCAACTGCATAGATAAACAATTTTGTACAACCAGAGATATAAGGTATCAGAATATTATTCTACTCATAACTGGAGAATATGTTTCATAGAATATGTTTCATTGAAATCAATGCCGGGCCTCTGCGTGAACCCTTGTGCTACAAGCCTTGCTTTATGTCTCACAACCTCGTTGTTTTCATTCCGTTTCCGGACGAAAACCCATTTGAATCCCACAGGAAAGATTCCACGAGGTGTAGGTATTGCATGAGTGAATACCTTCCTTTTGGAGAGTGAGGCTAATTCCGCTTGAATTGCATTTTTCCATTGATTCCAGTCCGAGAGCTTTTTACACTCGCATAGTCTTTGGATCTGGATCATTTTGGATAATTCCTGCAATTGAATCAGTGAAATGTATGTCGACAACCGTAGACTTTCTATCATAATATTCTCTAGATTCAATGTAGTTAATGGAAATTTCACGCACCCTTTGTGATGCATCATTATTTCCCAATATGATCGCATCGGGCGTTCCGATGTCCCAACATCGTAATTGAGTGCACCGTTGATGTGGGGTGTGAAGGTTGAACCTCCACAGGTGTTCCTCAACATGTGGTTGAGTTGCATTTGCTGTGTTGGGAGATATGTTCTTCCCTTTCCTTTGCTTGCTAGAAGCTGCCTCCGTGGAAATAGCCGTACTTCTCCCCCTCTTACTTGGGAGTTGAGTAGTTTTATTTGGTACCTCTACTCTTTCTGACACATTTCTCGCGGGATTATAGGATTTTGTAACACCCTTATAATTAGCAAATGCATCTGCATATTATTTGCAATATGTTGCAAATTTATGATCTTCCAACTTGAAGTTTCAGCTTTTAGATGTACATGGATCTTGATTGGAAATGTCTGTGGTATTCCAATTAATTTCCTGGCATTGTTTGTGGTTTTCAGTTTCTCCCCCTAATGCCGGGAAATGATCTTCATTGAAGATACAATCAGCATACCGGGTAGTAAATACATCCCATGTAAGGGGTTCCAAGTATTTAATGATCGACGGATATTGATATCCTACGTAGATCCCCATTTTCCTGTGTGGGCCCATTGATGTACGCTGCGGTGGTGAGATTGGTACGTATACAGCGCAATCGAACTTCCGCAGATGGGAAATATTTGGTGTATTTCCACGTGCAAGTTGCAACAGGAAGGTTTCATGATATGCAGTTGAACGCAATTGAATCAAGTCAGTAGCGTGTAAGACTGTGTGACCCCAACAAGTTGTTGGTAGATTTCAATTCTGTAGTAACGGTCTTGCAATAAGGTTAACTCTCTTGATGAGAGATTCTGCCAACCCATTTTGAGTATGGACATATGGGACCGAGTGCTGAACTTGAATCCCTAATGCCATGCAATTATCATTGAAGGCACGTGAGGAAATTTCAGCAGCATTATCCATTCAGATAGAGCGGATTTGATGTTGAGGATATTGTGCTTTAAGTTTAATAACTTGTGCAACAAATTTAGCAAATGCATGGTTCCTTGTGGAGAGAAGACTCACATGAGACCATCTAGTAGATACATCTATGAGAACCATGAAATACCTGAATGACCCAGACAATGGTTGAATGGGACCACATATGTCTCCTTGAGTGCGTTCAAGGAACTTTAGAGGTTCGGTATGAATTTTGAGGTAAGAGGGTCTCAAAATTAGTTTCCTGTGGCACATGCGATGCACACAAAATCTGAGGATTGGGGAAATTTTTAATTACTTAATATATGACCAACAGAATTGTTGATAATTTTCCTCATCATTCCTATGCCGATGACCAAGGCGATCATGCCAAGTTTGTAACATTCGGAAAATTATTTTATAACCAACATGTGTTACGGGTTTTATGTATGTGCGTACAATCCCGACGAGAGTGAGGGAATTTTTTCAAGTGTCTCTCGCCATATCCGTGATTTTTTGTAGTGAGAAGAAATTCCTCATTATTGTTCACATGAGTTTCCACATGGAACCCATTTTTATGAATATCTCTATAACTCAATAGGGTACGCGTTGAATCTGGATACAATAATGCATCCTCAATTGTTAGTGTTGTACCCATAGGGAGCATAATAGTGGCCCGACCATGTCAACTATTATCGCATCGCGTCCAGTGATTGTTAAAATATTTTCTTTATTCTTTGTGAGAGTTTGAAAATATTTTATCTCCCTGAATATAGAGTTAGTGGTACCGCTGTCCACTAGGCATATTTCCTCATCCATCGGATCGACGCCCGTACAATCTATGTAAAATAGAGAAAATTGAACATGTAATTATCAACTAATATATGTAAAATACTTACAATACATATAGGTATTTAATTGTGCTTAATACAAATACAATACCTTAATAATATCATCAAGTGCTGATAATATCTAGCCTATTACAACAATCACAATTAAACATCGTCCACATAATAACAATGTATCCAAAATATGATAATGCTAGTTAAAATCTTCAAATATGTCACCAGAGGCAAACTCTATGAGCATGTTGTCCTCAATAGTGGGGTTCCCATTAGTAGGTGGTTGTGCCTCGGTGTTACTTGTGTCCGTTGGTGCGGTGTAAGAACACCTAGGAACATCTTGTTGAGGAATGTCAAATGGAAAATCTTGATTTATGTTAACATCCGGTTGAGAGTTAAAGTGTGCTTCAAATTTTCTACCTTGATTGGAACGTCCCTTGTTGGAGCGTCCGCATCCCACGGAATTCAAATAAAAATCCACTAAGTGCTTAAGGGTGCGACATTTCTGAGTCGGGTGGTTGTAACAACCACATTTGGCACAAGTGCTTGACTTGTTTTGCTTCTTGTTATCCGACTGTGAAATATTCTTTCCCTTTGGAGCACCATGAGACTTACGCTGCCTCTGTCGCTTGCGCTTATTCTTGCCTTTGAAGTTTCCAGGATTACTAGTATGAATAGCATTCCTTGGTTGTTTATTCTGAGTGTTAGTATGCACTTCTGGCAAAGGCTTAGTTCCTACAGGCCGTAGGTTGGAGTTCCAAAGGAGGAGCTCATTGTGCCTTTCTGCCTGAAGTAAAGTTTTGATCAACTCAGAATAAACGGTGAAACCTCTTTGACGGTATTGTTGCTAAAGGATCATCTGAGCAGGAAGCATAGTAGACAAAGTCCTTTTAATTTTATCTGCATCAGATGGTTCCTTTTTGCAAAACCTCAATTTGGCACTGAGTTTATGTAACGTCCCACCCTTCCGGCCGGGCCCGTCTACATCCGGAAGCTCTCTAGGATCTTAGACTCGCCCTCAGCACCAACACCCGCTTTTCGCACACTTTGTCCTTACTCATGCGCACCGGAAGAACTTTCCGGTCGGTCACCCATCCCCAAATTGCCCCAGGCCAAGCACGCTTAACCAAGCACGCTTAACCTCAGAGTTCTTTGGAGATGAGCTTCCGGAAAACCGGAAAAGAAGTTGCAACTTGTTGGTATGAGTATTCTATTAATCCTATTAAGCAAAGGGCCAGGATGTTACATCCACACCCCCTTAGAAGACCCGACGTCCTCGTCGATCAACCCAGCCAGAACCCCTTAGAAGACCCGACGTCCTCGTCGATCAACCCCAGGCCAGGAACCTCCCCTCTTGGCCATGTCCGTGCGTCCAGTGCCGACGCATGTAGCCCACGCGCCATGTGCACCATGTCCGTGCAACTGACCCGCCACGAGCCCCATGAAATCGTGAGGGTCGGCTCGATACCACTTGTAACGCCCCACCCTTCCCGGCCGGGCCCGCCTACATCCGGAAGCTCTACCCTCACTGCACCAACATCGCTTTTTCGCACACTTTGTCCTCACTCATGCGCACCCGGGAAAAACTTCCCGGTCGGTCACCCATCCCCAAATTGCCCCAGGCCAAGCACGCTTAATCTCAGAGTTCTTTGGAGATGATCTTCCGGAAAAGAAGTTGCAACTTGTTGGTATGAGTATTCTATTAATCCTATTAAGCTCTGGGCCAGGATGTTACAGTTTATGAACAACATGGTTGTATTCTCCAACAGATTTAAAATCTTGGATGCGGAGATGATTCCACTCATTTGTTGCCTCTGGCAGGATAACTGTCTTTTGCTGTTCATACCGTGTTTGTAGCGCATTCCACAGAGTGCGTGGGTCTTCCTCCATCAGATACTCAGCCTTGAGATCTGGATGGATGTGGTTCCTTATAATATATAAGGCATTGTATTTGAGATGCGGTGCCAATTCAGCAACTCCCTGTTGGGGAGGAGCAATGGCCGCATAGAGTTCGCGCCACGACAGACTAACTTTGAGATCCATTGCTCATGTGGGGAAGTTATGGCTATCAAGAGTGAGTGCCTCAAACTCTTTGCTAGCCATTGTGCCTATATATGTAGGGCCATAGATGTGTTAAAATTCTATGACAATGTTGAATAAGCCATGCGAAATGCAAGTAATCAAGGTATACTTGAAAAATAGGGATATTCTCCATTTATGAAATAACATAGTCAAGCACCAACGGTGTTAACTTTGTTTTTAATTCATTTTTCAACATCGGGTACACACTGAGAATTAAAAATCCCGCAGCAGTATATAATATTACGTTGTGTATGGCCAAATGTGAAAAAAAATTATATGGTAATCACTTGGGTATAGACTTTAATTATTCATAATCAAATTGGGTATGCACATTGAGGATGAAAATCCCGCAGCAGTACTAAAGTACTACCTTGTGTATGACCAATTTGAAGATAAATAAAATTAGTCACCCAAAGTGTAGACCAAAATTTCAAAACTTCAAAATATTGGGTACGCACGTTGAGGATAAAAATCTCGCAGTAGTACAAAGGTACTACCTTGTTATGGCCAATATCGAAATTAAGAAATTAATTGTTATTCCAAAAAAATGAGAAAATCAACCCAAAGCATTCGCAAGTAATTTTAATTGCTTGTAAGAAAAGCTGAAAACTGAATATATATAAAATGCATTAAGTAAATTGCATAAAAGATTGATAAGTATGTAAATAGATAGCCTATGGACTGATTTGCAATTTACATAAAACTGAGCACTAATATGTAATATGTTTGCTAGGATTTAAACGCAATTTACAGAGAAGTGAACGACTAAACTGTAAATTCGTAATTCTAAAACAAAAAAATAAAAACCTATTTAAAATGGCCTGTTGGGCCTAATGGGCTGGGGCCCATTAAGCCAAATTGGCCCACCTAGCCTAATGATAAATAGGGGCGGTTAGGGCTGAAACCCTAGCCGCCCCAACCTTCCCAGCCACCGCCGCCTGTGGAGTGAGGGGAGGGGGCGCCGACGCCGGCCACGCGCCGCGCCCCTCCGCCGCCGGTAGTCCGCCGCCGTCCGAGGGCCCGCCATCGGCCCGTGGGAGCCTCGCCGCCATGGTGCCTCTCGGGAGGACGCCGTGCCGAGCGTGGAGGTAGCCGCCAACCACGGCGCCGCTCGGGGGGAACGTCGCGACGCCGCGCCTGAGGACGCGCCGCGCGCGTGCGTTAACGACCAAATTGTGTAACTAAATCCCTAAGTTCGAGCCGAGATTATAACGGAATAGGATTGGAAAATGATCTATGGAGAAAACAGAGGTTGCATCGGCCACGATCAAATCGGCTGGAAGACCAGTCGGCTGAGGTCGAAACGGACATGGATAGCCGATAGCCGATTTCGATTCGAGAAGGAGATGGAACTGTTTCCGATAAAGAAGCTTGGAGATAGAAGGAAGATTTGGTTCCCAAATGTTCGTTAAAATATCGCCATCTATGGATAAAGTCCTGTAACGGCAATTGTATCTGTAAAATAGGGTTTGTTTAGATATTTTCTTCTGTAATACAACATGGGACTGTATCCCGAGATATTGTCGTATTTTGAATAGTAGATTAGATAGAAACAGTGTCTTATACGGATAGTGTTATTTTTGGGTATAAATAGGACCCGAGACCTCTTGTAAATGAATAATCACAATCAATACAATCTTTTCGACTTCGGCCTGCATCGTTTCGACCCCTGATTAAGGTAAATGCTTGTCATTAGTGGTTTATTTCGTCGAATCTAGTGCTTCCATCATCATGATACTCTAGGTTTGATGCTTTAGACTGTGCAAGTTATCATATACGGCATATAATCTAGAACAATGTCTAGTACTATCTTGTCATCGCTTGTTCTTCCCGGAAGCAACATCCGATAGAGCTAAATCTAGATGTTGGTCTGGATTATATGCTGTATCCACCGTTTTGAAGGGTTTATATCGGTATATTTAGATCTGATGCTATCATTTTATACTTAATGCTGCATCATCTATGATCTGTTAAGTTGCTTTTAGAAGTATTATGATCTATTCGGCTAGATGTAAATTTGTAGAGACAGTCCGGGGTTTCAGCCGGCCTTACCTGCTTTAATAATCTTTTAGCATTATTTACTATTAGATATATTAAAGCTGTCTCTTATATTAAGATCTCAATCTAGTTAAATGCCTTAAGCCTGTATCAGTCCGTCGACATCAGCCGACAGTCAATTGATCTAGGTTTAACGCATTTAGGTTAGATCGATATCTTTTTATAAGACGTATCGGAGTATTAGCCGATTCACGTTAGACCTGCAGCATCGACTATGTTATGAACGCATATATTTATTATCTTGATGTATATTTAGGTTAAGTGATTCATACTGTCTCGGCACAGCCGATCTATCCCAGTCACTTAGTTTAAATATGCTTCGAGAAGGCAATTATATGCAAGTTGGTTTCCTAAGCCGATCCGGTAGGATTTAACTTTAACCTTAACGCATGTATCTGTTTATTATTTCTTATTAGTTAGCAGATAAAACCAATTGGCACGCCTATATCATCACAGGTAGCCAAGGACGGACCTGCACTGGAGCTAAGCAGATCTCCCAGGCCAGCGCGTGAGAGAATTTTCTCATCAACACGCTTCTTGGCACGCCCGGTGGGACCATCAGCAGATCACCAAGCATCGAACGTGATAGTTAACATCAAGAACTCAGAGATGACCGAAGAGAACGTGACTCCAATCACGATGGAACAACTGTCGGCTGAACTCCAGGCCGACTACAAGAAAAATGGTAGAAAAACTGCAGGCCAATTACTTGCAATCGTTCGCCCAGACCCGATCTGGGTCCGTCCTCTAGAAATACAAGTTTAGCATGGACGATTTCAAGGCATCCTCCTCAACCGATACGAAAGGCAAACAGAAGATGGAGGAGCCGAAACAGGAGCAACACGATTCGGAACTACATACTCTGCAGGATCAAATCGATTCAGCTGTGCATCATGCACTCGTCAATCAGAGCGACATTTTGGTCAACACCTTGAACAACATGATCGCCACTGTGGTTGATTCAAAGATTGCCGATCAGCTACAGAGGGGGCCAACCTACTTTGCAGACGGCCAGTTTCCCGGCTACAGGACTTTGGTCACCCAAAAATGGCCGATCCCACCACCAGTACAGCCAGGGCCGTCAGGAGGAGCCCCCAGTCAACCCAATCCTTCTAGATCGGCCTCGAGACAGCCGATCACTATGCTCAACCGGTAGCAACCCCTTCCCCAAGATCAGTTGGCCAGCATGTTTAACAACAATAGGCAACAGGAGCCGATTGCACATATCGGCCAGGGAGGACAGTACAATACTGGTGGCCGACAGCTTTTTTCGGATCCGTAGACGCCACCACTGGCGAATCGGCCGCCTCCTGCTGGCAACCCACTCCAGTACCATACCAAGGAGGTCATCACGACCAGCATTACCGCCCTCAAACACCGCCGCCTCAGTACCGGCAGCACCCATGCAATATGAACAATATGAGCCGATACAGCAGGTTCAAGACAATAGAACTTGGGCCGATTTGATTGCCGATGTCATGCGCGATCAATTCGGCCTCAAGCCGAAAGACTCTGGGAACATGTATCGGTACCCCTATCCAGAATCCTTTGAGCAGGTTCCACTGCCCAACCGGTACAAGGTCCTGGACTTCTCCAAATTCTCAGGGCAGGACAATGTTTCGACATATGAGCACGTCAGCCCATTTCTTGCACAGTCCGGCGAGGCATCGGCTATAGACGCCTTGAGAGTTCGTCTGTTCCCTCTCTCACTTTTGGGATCGGCCTTCACAAGGTTTTCTTTGTTACCCTACAACTCTATTCAGAGCTGGGCCGATCTCGAAAAACAGTTTCACAGCTACTTCTACACCGGCAATCATGAGATGAAATTGTCGAACCTGACCAACATTAGGCAGAAACATGACGAATCGGTTAAAGACTATATTCAAAGATTCGAGAGATGAGGAACCGATGCTACACCGGTGCTATCCGATGCCCGCCTAGCCGATTTGGCCTTCCACGGGCTAATCGCTCCGATGCGTGAGCGTTTTCGGCTCAGACTTTGATGCTTTGGCGCATCTCGCGCGAAGGTGACGGCCCATGAACAGAGATTTTAGGAATCAAGAAAGGTCGTAAAAAATGTAGCTCAAGTCATCGTCGAATCAGCCTTTGATTCCAGCGACGATGACGCAGGTCGCGGCACCGAATGGGCCAAGAACAAAAAGGCCATCGTCGCCAATGGCTGCCGAAACGGCCAAGGAAGAGAAATACGATTTTGACATCACCAAGGCCGATAGGATCTTTGATTTATTGCTAAAGGAGAAGCAAATCCAACGTCCGAGAATCATGAGATCCCATCAGCCGACGAACTCAAGAAGAAGAAGTACTGTAAGTGGCACAACTCCACCTCCCATGCCACTAATGATTATAATGTTTTCAGCAAAGAATCCAATCGGTGATCGAGGCCGGAAACTCAAATTCGCCGATTCACCTCGGCCGATGAAGGTAGACGAAACCCTTTCCCGGTCAACATGGTTCAAGCCGGCCTGTGCGAGCCGATCGCAGAACAGTAATGACGAATGCCTTAGCCGAAGCTTTCAAAGGGGTCAAGGCGAGAAGAAGCCGACGGAGACCAAGCCGCGCCAATCAACATGGTGCGTCCCGCTGGCCGATCGGCTGATCAACGACCGATCCGCATGGACAGCCGACCCCGCTTTCAACAACGGTTTTGGCAGGAAGAAGAAGCTCGACACAACGGACCTTATGTGAGGGATCCCGAGGTTACTGTGCTTCCACTACATTAGGCATCACGTGATCGCGATCCGCACCGGCGATGCGAGTTTTTCTGATTCTGTTGGGAATCAGGGATGAGGCTACCGACGATCGAAAACTGCCCGGCCTGTAGTGAGTACCGTGAGGACGAATACAGAGACCCACCGATTCGAAGCCCAACTCGATTCGTCCCTAGGGCCGTACAACTGAACCAGAGGCGGTAGTCCGTTTATGATCGACTTGGGCCGATCCATCAAGACTTCTTCGAGGAAGATGAGAATGACGAATACTACGACGAAGAAGCAGTCGATGATGATCAATCGGCTAACCCCAATGGTGCCCTTCTGACCTGTTCACTAAAACTCAGAAGAGAAGAATCCAAAGGTTGAAACGCGAGGGACAGGAAGAAGAAGTTTGGCAGATGATTCGGGATCAGCGTCGTCGTCTGGGCAAGAAGCAGTGGAGGCCCAAGAAGGAAACCACACCAGCCGACGAAAGTCAAGCCGAAGAAAGCCCAGCTGATCAAGCCAGGAGGGCAGCCAAAGATAAAGGAAAATCTACTGCATTGGTTAATATGGTTTTCATATTGTCAGCCGAATTCGGTGTCACCGAGGCCGATGTAGATAGTGTTGAGGATACTCTTGCCAAGCTAGCCTTATCCCCAGATCAAGCCATCTTTGACAAACCGAGGGAACTAAAAATCGGCATCTCAAACCACTCTACATGAAGGGATTTGTCAACGGCAAGCCGATGTCCAAGATGTTGGTTGACGGAGGGGCTGCGGTAAATTTGATGCCCTTTGCAACTTTCGAAAATTGGGCAAGGGAGCCGAGGACTTGATCAAAACAAATATGGTACTTAAAGACTTCGGCGGCAACCCATCGAGGCCAAGGGTGTACTCAATGTGGAGCCGACTCGCCGGCAGAAACCGTGCCCACAACCTTCTTTGTCATTGACGGGAAGGGGTCTTACACTCTGCTTGGGAGGGACTCGGATCCACGCAAATTGTTGCGTCCCTTCCACCATGCACCAAAGTCTAATACAATGGGACAGCGACAAGATCGAAATTGTACCAGCCAACAGGTCGAAGCGTCGCTAATGCCGATTTGCCATTATGGGAAATTGATGACATCGATTGTTTGTCCGGAAAAATCTAGCAAGCCGATTTTCATAAAGTGTCCGGTTCTGCCATATAGCCAATTGGAGATGAGGATCCGTAGCTGCTGCCTTGAAGGTGTCGTGGAGGGCTCGAGCGTCTACGGCAAGGACACCGCGGACGACGACGATGGCAAGCTTGGGTAAGGATTTACGTCGGCCGACGAGCTAGAAGAAATAGATATCGACTCTAGAGATAGGCCTAGGCTGACATATATTAGTAAAAATTTGTCTTCTCATTATAGATCCCAGCTTATTGATTTATTAAAGGAATATAAAGATTGTCACCATAACAGTCGACGACTGGAGGTTTGAAGTCTGCAATTATTTACAGAATCCTTCCCAGTCGGCTTCAAGGAAATTGCGCTACAAAGCTCTAAGATATGTCTTGCTCGATGGGGACTTATATTATCGGACAATTGATGGCGTGCTACTCAAATGTTTCAGTGCCGATCAAGCCAAGGTGACTATCGGAGAAGTGCATGAAGGGATCTGTGGCACCCACCAATCGACTCATAAGATGAAGTGGCTACTGCGGAGAGCAGGGTATTTTTGGCTAACGATGCTGGAGGATTGTTCCAAGTACTACAAGGGCTGCCAAGATTGTCAAAAATTATTCGGGGCTATATAAAGGGCACCAGCATCGGCTATGAACCCAATAATAAAGCCTTGGCCGTTCAGAGATTGGGGAATAGATATGATCGGCCAGATCAATCCACCCTCAAGTAAGGGACATAAGTTCATACTAGTGGCAACATATTATTTCACGAAGTGGGTGGAAGCAATCCCTCTAAAGAAGGTCAATTCGAAGGACGCAATCGAGTTTCTTAAAGAACACATCATGTACCAATTGGCGTCCCTCAAACAATAACAATAGATCAGGGATCTATCTTCATATCGAATGAGTTTGTTCAGTTTGCCGATGGCATGGGAATCAAGCTACTCAATTCTTCGCCGTATTATGCTCAGGCAAACGGGCAAGCAGAGGCTTCAAACAAGAGCTTGATTAAGCTGATAAAGAGGATGATTTCTGAATATCCTAAGCAATGGCATAGCCAATTAGCCGAATCACTTTGGGCCTATCGGTGGCTTGCCACGGATCCATCCAAGTTCCTCCGAATAAACTAGTTTATGGGCACGAAGTAGTTTTACCATGGGAAAACATCATCGGCTCTAGAAGAATTCAGGTACAAGATCAACTTACAGCCGAATTACTACAACCTCATGGTAGATGAATCAGAAGATTTGGTGTTGTCACGGATGAGGGCCTTGGAAAAAGTGACAAAAGATAATGAACGAGTTGCCCGCCATTATAACAAGAAGCTTGTCCCTAAGTCGTTCGAAGAGGGCGAACTCGTTTGGAAATTGATATTGCCGATCGAATCAAGAGACAATAAGTTCGGCAAATGGTCCCCAAATTGGAAAGGACTATTCAAGATCCACAAATGCATCTCTAAAGGAGCTTATATGCTAGAAGGTTTAGATGGAGAAGTGTTTGGGAGGGCTCTGAACAGCAAATATTTAAAGAAATACTACCCCAGTGTATGGATCAACTCATGATTCGGCCATGGTCGTGCCGATTCATGTTAGCCGATGCATTGTAACGTACGCATCGCCTTTAGGGTGTTTTCACGCCAAGTTTTTCCCCTAATTTTCATACATCGGCTTAGCCTAGCCGATAGCAATAGGGTATTTGATTCGATAATTTTGTTAACGTTGGGAACACCATTAACAAAATTAGGGGGCATATACGATAACAACGCGATGTCAAGCAGGCAGGGCGAAAATTTTTCACGATTTTCAAACATTTTTGAAGTAATCGGCATCAAGTGAGTTTGAGATAATCGGCAAGCATACATTAAACAGGGTTTGAGTCACGATTAGCCGATTACAGAATTTGTCTTAGCCAATCACAAACGTGCAAAAAGTTAAGTACAAGAATACCTAGCCAGCTATTACAAGTGAGTTCAACGCGAGAGGAAGTCCTTGATAGCCGATATTGCCCTACGACGGATCCCGTCTATTTCTTCAATGGCCTTCGCATCGGCTGCGCCGTTCCCCAGGATCAGCTTCATCGCCTTGGCCATATCTGACAGGTTTGACACGGCCGTCTTGATCTTCGCTCGCTGGTCCTCGATCTCCTTCGGCAGGCCGACCATGCGTTGTTCCTTGGCCACGATATTGGCGTCAATGTTGGCGAGTTCGGCTATCAGCTCTTCTCGACGCTTGCGAAATTGGTCAAGTTCAGCAATCGGCTCGGTCTTCAAAGTGTCGAACTTGGCCTTCTCGACGGTAATCTCTTGCTGGCTGGCCTTGATGGTGGCTTCTAATGCTTGGTTTTCGTGGCGATCGGCTATCCTCTATTTAGCTCGCTTAAGCTTGTGCCGATGCGCCTCCATAAATGTGGCCAGTGCGATGATGTCAGCCAGCTGGTCCGACAGCCAATCTTGGATGTCTTCAAACCGACTACGGATGGAACCACAGTCGGTGACCAGGAAATCGAGAGAGCACTCCAGCCATTTGGCTATATCTGACAAAGTTGCTCGTAGCTCCTCGTCTGATACCACCATGGCTTTATCGGCGCCCTCATCTGGATCAAGGAATTCCGACAGATCGAAATCCAGAAGATTAGCTACAGACTGCAAATTATAAGTTGGTTAAGAGAGCTGACAAAATTAATAAGCCAATTTATGAAGCTAAATAGGACTTACTCGTATAGCTGGAACTGAGGTAGCCACGTCCTCAGCATCACCATCACGTGCGGCCATCGGCGTCGGCTCCCTTGATACATGGGGGGCAGGTGTTGGAGCACGGGGAGGCTGGAAAACATGCAAGTCAGAAATTCGGCTGTGCTAGTAAGAAGGAAATAAAGATAGAGTTTACCGAAGGAGGGGGAGCTATTTTCTTCTTGGCGGCTAATTTCTTTGCCTACAGACTCAGAAAGACAATAAGTTATAATGATATAAAAAAGATGGCAGGATTAAGCGATGAAAATGCTTACCGGCTGAGGATGAGGGACGCGTTTCGGAGGGCTTGGAGTTTGCTCGGTGGTTTGCTCGGCCGATGGAGTCTGAGCGTACTTGTCCGAAGAGCTTGTTTCGGCTATGGCGGCGCTGACGGCTTCCTCCATTTCCTCGTCCCTAACTTCTTATTCAAGGGTTGCGTCCACGTTCGGGTCGATTGGGGGCAAGTCATCGGCTGGGGTTGTCCTCGGCTTCTTTGAAGCTCGTTTTCTTTTTTCTGCAGCCGGAGTAGCAGCAGCCGACGGTGCTGCCCTTTTCAGCCTATGCAGTGGCACATGGGTCTGGCCGTAAAGCAAAGTACCCACCTTCGGCGCATGGCAGCCGATGATGGACGGGGCCAGTCCACAGCCACCGGATAGCACACCAGGGGCATAGTGGATGGCCACTTCCGTGTTGCTTGTGTGCGGAGGTGAGGTATCAGTCGTCTGCAAAGGAATGAGGCATGATCAGTCAATAATATAAGAAGTGGCCGAAGAAAGCTAAGACAAAGAAAGATACTTACCGATGGAGTAATCTCCGGGTCGATGATGGTCAGGTACATTGAGGCCGATTGATGAAACAAGTGTCGTTTCCATTCATTCCACCGTCGACTGAAGATTGTTGTCCTTCTCACCGCCAGATCAATATTGTCGATGCTGCCTAGAGGGGGGCCAGGAATGCTGAGCAACCGATTCATCATGATATCTCCCTCGATCTTGCCTCTGGATTGGATCTTGTCTGCGTAGTAGAGGCCGATCGGCAGCTGACCCATGCCAAGTTGTCTTGCGGCCACCATCGGATGATAGAACTCATAAGATTTTTGAATGTTCCACCCTTGGTGAATGCCGACAGGCAGGATGCAAGGTGTGATAGCCGATGTATAGATTTCCTTTGGTTTGTCATATCTCTCAGAGTTGAGCTCATCCAGCCGAAGATCATCCGAGAGTTCGAATCTTTCAAAATCTGTGTAAGCAAACCATATCCTTGAGCTGCTTGGGAAGTCGTTGTATAGGTTGCCGAACCAGTTTTTGAAGTGTTCGGCTATTAGCTTGGATCCGGGATAGGTTGCTGTTGCTTCCCCGTATGACAGACATCGGCGGGTGGTCACTTCTTCATCCTCTTCAAATCTTGGCTCGATTAGAGGGAAATCGGTCTCTAATGGGGACGGCCTTTCTGCAACCCGGTGGAGGTGAAGGTTTAGCCACAGCTGCAGCAGCCACCAGGGCCCTCTAGTGTTGATGGCTTGTTGAGAAGCTAGCCGGGCCGATGCATTGCTTAGCATCTAGTATATATAGCAAAGCAAGTATTTTCCCAAAGAAACTTGTTTTTTGCTCACTAAGGCTTCGGCTATGTGCCGCCGCGTAGTCGGCCCGCAGCCTTGATCCGAAGACATATTTTTCCAGCCACATTAACAGGAAAGCAGTGTGTTCTCTCTCAGAAATTGGGCCGTCTTTCATGTTCATGGATATGAAGCCGCTCCAGCCCCCTATGCTTTTGGTCTTAAAGTTGTGAGAACACTTGATGTTGAGGCCGACTAGGTCAACTGTGGATGTTATATCCAATCCTGTGATAATCACTATATCCATAAGGGTTGGTGTCATCGGCCCTTGCTCGAAAAGGAACGCATTTAGCATGTCCGACCAAAAGTAGGTGGCAGATAGGAGGGGTTCGTCCTTTGAGATATCGGCTATCGTCAAGGCTAGGCATTGGTTTATTCCTATCTCGATCCAAGTGGATTTGTTGCCTAGCCGACATCCGCGTGTACCAAGCCGCCCGGATTTATCTCGTTGAGGGCCAAGACATGAAGGCACCGGACCGTGGGCTAGGTCGAGTAGAAAATCTGAAGGGGATTCGGTTCATTTCAGTATTAATGAGCTCGCTAGGGTCTATGTTGCCGATCGGCCCTAACAAGAACTGATTGGGACTAGCGAGGTCTGGAATGGCAATTTGGTGGGCGAGATGCTGTGATTTCAAGGATGAAAAAACAAGATTACAAAAGATGAAGGCCAAATTGCAGGGAGTAAAGGGCGGTAGCCGATGAGACTTACCTCTGGGTATTCCGCTTGGGCTGCTTCAGAATGAGTGCTTGAGGACGCCATTGAAGAGCGGGATTGGCGCCGCGGAAAGGGTTGTCGGTGATGTCGCACTTCGGGTCTGACGAAGTCGCCGAGGAGACGAAGAGTTTTTTTGGCTAGGGCTTGAGAGATGAAAGTAACAGCGTGGCTTGTTTCGACGCAAGGAAGGTGCTATTTAAAGAGATTTCTTGACAGTCGAGATAGGGTCAGGCGAGAAGTGCGTGGAAATTTGAAAAAATTGGCAAATTCGCGATATTATATTATCATGGACTTGGGGGGCATCTGTTAACGATCAAATTTGGTAACTAAATCCAAGTTCGAGCTGAGATTATAGCGGAACCGGATTGGAAAATGATCTCGCGGAGAAAACAAAGGTTGCATCGGCCACGATCAAATCGGCTGGAAGACCAGTGATCGAGCTCCAAATCGGACATGGATAGTCGACACCGATTCCGATTCGAGAAGGAGATGGAACTGTTTCCGATAAAGAAGCTTGGAGATAGAAGGAAGATTCGGTTCCCAAATGTTCGTTAAAATATCGCCATCTATGGATAAAGTCCTGTAACGGCAATTGTATCTGTAAAATAGGGTTTGTTTAGATATTTTCTTCTGTAATACAACATGGGACTGTATCCCGAGATATTGTCGTATTTTGAATAGTAGATTAGATAGAAACAGTGTCTTATACGGATAGTGTTATTTTTGGGTATAAATAGGACCCTAGACCTCTTGTAAATGAATAATCACAATCAATACAATCTCGGCACATCGCCTCTCATTTTTTTTAGACGAGTCCTTGATCCGGCTTCGGGCTGCATCGTTTCGACCCCCAATTAAGGTAAATGCTTGTCATTAGTGATTTATTTCATCGAATCTAGTGCTTCCATCGTCATGATACTCTAGATGCTTTAGACTGTGCAAGTTATCATATACGGCATATAATCTATAACAATGTCTAGATCTATCTTGTCATCGGCTTGTTCTTCCCAGGAAGCAACATCCGATAGAGCTAGATCTAGATGTTGGTCTGGATTATATGCTGTATCCACCGTCTTGAAGGGTTTACATCGGTCTATTTAGATCTGATGCTATCTTTTTGTACTTAATGTTGCATCATCTATGATCTGTTAAGTCGCTTTTAGAAGTATTATGATCTATTCGGCTAGATTTAATTTGTAGAGACAGTGTCGGGGTTTTAGCCGGCCTTACCTGCTTTAATAATCTTTTAGCATTATTTACTATTAGATATATTAAAGCTTTCTTTTATATTAAAATCTCAATCTAGTTAAATACCTTAAGCCAGTATCG
The DNA here is from genome assembly GCA_019925245.2 of Oryza australiensis. Lineage (NCBI taxonomy): Eukaryota > Viridiplantae > Streptophyta > Magnoliopsida > Poales > Poaceae > Oryza > Oryza australiensis. The sequence continues at coordinate 2,249,535 of JAIFGZ020000016.1, read as the reverse complement.
GTCCGTCGGCATCAGCCGACAGCCGATTGATCTAGGTTTAACACATTTAGGTTAGATCGATATCTTTTTATAAGATGTATTGGAGTATTAGTCGATTCACTTAGACCTACAGCATCGGCTAGGTTATGAACACATATATTTATTATCTTGATGTATATTTAGGTTAAGTGATTCATATTGTCTCGGCACAGCCGATCTATCCCATTCACTTAGTTTAAATATGCTTCGAGAAGGCAATTATATGCAAGTTGGTTTCCTGAGCCGATCTGGTAGGATCTAACTTTAACCTTAACGCATGTATCTGTTTATTATTTCTTATTGGTTAGCAGATCAAACCAATTGGCACGCCTAGGTCATCACAGGTAGCCAAGGACGGACCTGCACTAGAGCTAAGCAGATCTCACAGGCCAGCGCGTGAGAGAATTTTCTCATCAACAGCGTGCCGTCGTCCTCGCCCCCCGAGCCGGCCTCCCACTCCCCCGCGCGTTTTACGCCGGCGACGAGGCACGGTCCTCAACTCCATTGGACGAGGAGGACCCCGGCGCCGCCACTGCCCTTTGGGAGAGCCCAAGCCGAAGCTCCATGGGGGACGTGAAGCCACGTCGGGCGGAGACCCGGGCGACGGTTGGAGGCTTCCCCGGCGTGTACACGCCACGTGAGAACTGGAGATGGTAGCGGCGGAGCAGGCGGTGCCTCGACATCACCGTTGCGGTCCTGGAGGACTTCATCAAGCACAAGCCAAGGAAGACGAGTAGGAGCGGAGATGCGCGCCGCGATTGTTGGTGGAGAACGGCTTCGGTTCCTCATCAAGGCAGAGATGGTGAGGGAGGGAGCCAGCGCGGAGACGGCCAGCTCTACCTCCATCGCCGCCGGGGCTGCCCAAGACGAAGGACCTGCGACATTTGGTGAAGGTGGTGCTGCAGCAAACACCGGAACACCGCGGTGACCACGACAACCACCATGGCGCCTCCTCAAATTCCTTCTCCCGTGGTGTTCACCACCATGGCGTTCACCGAGGATGTAGCAGAACATAGCGAGAAATTCGGCGCGGGCATTTTGAACTGGTCGTCGCGGTGGAAGATCAAGTAAACAAGATCCACAAAGAAAATCGCCGGAGGTAAATAGCGAGGCATTGTTCCTTACCTTCTTCTTCCTTCTGTTGCCTTCTTCTTCTTCTTTGTGAATGAGTGAAATGGGAATGAGAACTCACTAGTTTGGTATCTCACTGTGAAAGGGAGAAAAGCATACGTGCATGATAACATGTTGGAACTGAGAATGTAAATGACAGTGAAAATAAAAAGCCAAATAAAATCAGTGTGCTTTGTTCATTGATCAATGTCTATTTATACAAAGAGATGTGTTAACCGTCACTGTTTCGGATATGATAGTTTAAAATGAAATGTGATGAAATAGATATGATGACTTATTAACTGTTTGATGAGGGTCAAATCGGTTGTAACCATCCAGATCCATCGCCTTCGGTGGCCGCGCTGCAAGGCGACGGTGGCGGCGTGGTCCGGCAACCACGCGCTCTTTGTGCTGCTGGGCTGGCGCGCGAGGCGGCGTTGGCAACTGCGTACTCGCGGGTGTAGGCGTAGGCCACCTCGGGATTGTGGCCATGTCTATGTGAAACAAACCATGAGATGATGGCGCGTCATTATTTGTTTGTTGTGTCAGTACTGCATGCATGCGATAATATCTCTCCCGCCTGCATGTGATATTGTTGCGCGAGATAAGGTAGTTTCTAGAGGATAGAAGATAGAGTTTAGATCAAGTTTTTATCTTCAGAATTGGTTTCGTTTTCTTATCCTTTTGAACCGAATTGATGTAAACCATGATAAAGACTATTTTTATCCGTTATTTAATAAAGGTATAGCTCGAGACAAAAAGTTAACGCTTCATAATTTATCACATGATATCAGAGCCAAAATTCGTGACTTCCATCCGATAGATGACATCTATCTCAGGCGGCGCAAACGACTGTCTCTAGACGGCACGACAGCGAGCGTTGGCAACACGCGACATCAATGCACGGCATCGACGACATGCGGCATCACGCTGCAAGGTTGTTGGCAACAGATGGCATCAATGCACCGCATCAACCACTACGGGAAAGCCAAGGGTTGTCGAGTGTAAAAATCTTTGCCGAGTGCTTTGTATCGGGCACTCGGCGAATAACATATTTGCCGAGAGGGCTCTCGGCAAAAGAAACGCGCGGCAAAGTCAACACTTCGCCGAGAGTAAACACTCGGCGACAAAAACGCTCGGCAAACAAGTAATTTTTGTCGAGTGCCTCCAAAGGCTCTCGGCAAAATCACATTTTTGCCGAGTGCCAATAAGAGATACTCGGCAAAATTGCAACTTTGCCGAGCGCAACACTCGGCAAAGAGGGCCTTCGCCGAGTGTAACGGCCAAAACACTCGGCAAAGAGGGCAACCTGGGAATTCTTGCAACCCTCTTTGCCGAGTGCTGAATCTTCGCTGAGAGCTTTGACAATAGCACTCCGCGAAATCCATCACTTCGTCGAGTGCTTTGGTCAAAGCTCTCGGCGAAGTTTTTAATTTCGCCGAGTACATTAGAAAAAGCTCTCGGCGAAGTGTGGGTTTTCGCCGAGTGTTTTCTTCCCAGGCTCTCGGCAAAACTAAAAACTTCGTCAAGTGTTTTTTTTCCGGCGCTCGTCAAACTTTTCTGTCACCGTATACCCAACCTAATATGTACTTTTTTTTGCCGAGTGTCGAAGGGACACTCGGCGAAGATTTCGCCGAGTGCCCGACGGATAACTCTCGGCAAAGAGCTCTTTGCCGATCCAAAGTTCACCGTGTGATCTATGCCGAGTGCAACACTCGGTGAAATTTTCGCCGAGTGTCCCAGGCACTCGGCAAAAAGGGGATTTCCTGTAGTGAATGTCTTCAATCCCAGGTGACGTGCGGCATTACGCGGAAAGGTTCGGCGACACGCGGCGCCAACACTACATGGCATCAACGTCTCCAAGTTCAGGCGACGGGCAGCATCAACGTGCGACACGTACGTACATCCTGGTGACGCGCGGTATCAATTCCGCCGGGCGCGCGTGATTCATGCATCGCTTTCATCTCGTTATGGCATCGTTTTCATTCTCAAGTGGTGCTGCTGTCAACCTCTCTCAAATCCATTCCGTTTCAGAGAAGTTTGGAAAAGGGAACCATGCATTGTGGAAAGTGCAAGTTTGTGCTGCAATGCGCGGCGCACGTATTCAAGGCTATCTCACCGGCACTGTGCAAGCTCCGGATGCTGAAGTATCAGTCACCATAGATGGGAAGACCGTGAAGAAGCCAAATCCGATGTATGAATATTGGGAAGCCAATGACCAACTTGTTCTTGGTTATCTCTTATCATCTCTTTCAAGGGATGTTCTAATTCAAGGTTCTATGTCTAAAACAGCAGCTGAAGCTTGGCGATCCATTGAGGCAATCTATTCCGTCTGCACTCGTGCAAGATCATTGAACGCCAGACTTGCCCTCACCAATACAAAGAAAGGAGCAATGAAGATCAGTGAGTATGTCGCCAAGATGAGAGCTCTAGGTGATGAGATGGCTGCTGGTGGACGTCCTTGAGATGAAGAGGACCTGATACAGTATATTATTGCTGGGTTAGATGAGAATTTTACTCCAATTGTCTCAACTCTCTTTGCCAGATCAGATCCAATCACAGTTGGGGAGTTGTACTCACAGCTACTCAACTTTGAAACCCTCCTTGATCTCTATCGCAACACCGGTCAGGGAGGAACTATCTTTTCTGCTCATCGTGGCGGGGGCGGCGGCCGGCATGGTGGCTGGCATGGAGGCGGTGGTTCATCTGGTGGCCGTGGCTGGCATGGCGCCAACCAGTTTGGAGGCGGCAGCAGGAGCACAACACGTGGTGGACGTGGTGCTGGATAGGGATGTGGTGGCCGGGGGCGCGACACAGGAAGTCAGGATCGATGCCCCACCTGTCAAGTCTGCTTCAAGCGTGGCCGTACTGTTGACTGCTGGCATCGCTTTGACGAGGACTATGTAGCAGATGAAAAATTTGCTGCTGCTGCTACTAACTCTTATGGTATAGATACAAATTGGTATATTGATATAGGTGCCACTGATCATATTATCGGAGAATTGGAAAAGCTTACTACCAAGGAGAAGTACAATGGCGGGGAGCAGATACACACTGCAAGCGGAACAGGTATGGATATTAGCCACATTGGTCATACTACTGTTCATACCCCTAGTCGTAATATTTATCTAAATGATGTTCTTTATGTTCCTTAAGCTAAGAAAAATCTTATATCTGCTAGTCAGTTAGCCATCGATAATTCTGCCTTCCTTAAACTTCACTCAAAATTCTTTTCTATCAAGGATTAGGTAACGCAGAACATCCTACTTCAATGGAGGTGTAGGCACGGTCTCTATCCAATTCCTATGTCTTTTGGTCAGTCAACTAGCAAACAAGTTCTTGGTGTTGTCAAGTTGTCCTTGTCCAGGTGGCACAGTCGTTAGGACACCCATCTCTTCCCATTGTTAAGCAAGTTATTAGCAAAAATAATCTTCCATGTTTAGCTGAGTTAGATAGTCAGTCTGTGTTAATGCTTGTCAATAAGCAAAGAGTCATCAGTTACCTTATGTTAGATCCACTAGTGTGTCAATTTTCCCTTGAGCTTGTGTTCTCTGATGTCTGGGGCCCTGCTCTAGAGTCTGTTGGAAGAAATAAATATTATGTGAGTTTTATTGATGACTTTAGTAAGTTATATGGATATACTTGCTAAGACATAAGTCGGAAGTTCTTTTGAGAAGTTTGAGGAATTCCAAGCTTTAGTTGAAAGAATGTTTGATCGAAAAATTATTGCTATGCAAACTGATTGGGGGGAGAGTATCAGAAACTCAATTCCTTTTTCTCTCAAATAGGAATTGATCACCGAGTGTCTTGCTCTCACACTCACCAACAAAATGAGTCAGCTGAGAGAAAACACCGCATATTGTTGAAGTAGGTCTCTCTCTTTTATCCCATGCATCAATGTCTCTTAAATTTTAGGATGAAGCCTTTGTTACAGCCACCTATCTTATTAATAGTGTACCAAGTAGTCATTCATAATTCTACACTTCTAAAAAGGTTGTTTAGTCAAAAATAGACTATTCGTCTCTAAGAGTGTTTGGTTGTGCTTGTTGGTCTCATCTTTGTCCTTATAATACTCATAAACTTCAGTTCTGGTTCAAACAATATGTGTTCTTAGGCTTTAGCAGTCGTAACAAAGGTTTTAAGTATCTTTGATATATCATCAGGCTATGTCTACATATTTAAAGATGTTATCTTTGACGACACCATTTTCCCTTTCTCCACCCTTCATGCCAATGCAGGAGCAAGACTCAGATTTGAATTTTTATTACTCCCATCTTCTTTGACAAATCCTACGACTAATACAGGGGATAAAAATATAGTTGAACAAGAGGTTAATACTCCATTACCTAAAATTAATTTAAACTCTAGTGCTACTAAAATTTTTCCTGAAGCAAACTGAAAGATTACCAGCACAGTGGCTTGAACAATGCAGCTTTCTCATATGGTGACCCAATATGAGACCCAAACCCAAAATGCATCATGGAGAGATTAAAATGGTGTCCAAGAGAGTAAGCATATCGAAAACTTATTTGAATACCAGAAGAGAGGGTAGCTAAATATATATCCTCCTTTCACCTTCTCTCTTTGACTCAAATTTGAGTTGTGCTTTTAAATTGGCCGTTGAAGTGAGAAAATTTTGGATCCGAAATCTATCTACTGTGTGAAAAAAAATAGATTTTACTTTTGGATCTTACTATTGGAGACAGCCTAACGGGTGGCACTTCTAGCTCTGGTGGTGGCTCTGGTGGCGCATAGGAGCAGGCGCAGGAGCAGCAGCCAGATACACACGCAGCAAGGCAACAGGAGCAGCACATGGGGCGGTCGACAGCGCAACAACATGGCGCAGAAACAGTAATGCAACAGGAGCAAGCACAGCAGCAATCACAGACATCTTTTGATGTGGCAGCCTCTGCACAAAGACGACGCACACGACTACAGAGCTGTATTCGAAAGGAGAAGGTATACCCTGATAACATTTATATTGTTATTTTACTTTCACCGCTGAACCGCAAAATGACACAGAGGCTCTAAAAAAATAAAAATTAGAAAGCTGCCATGGAAGCTGAATATAATGCACTGATAAAAAATGATACATAACGCATAGTTTTTTATAAGAAAAGACAAAATATTAGCAAATGAGTATTTAAAATAAAAAGAAAAACAGATGAAATACTTGATAGATATAAAGCTAGATTTATAGAAAAAGTTTTAAACAGAGGTATGATATAGATTGTGAAGATACTTTTAGCTCTATTGTTAAAGCTGCTACTATTAGAATTATTCTATCAATTGTTGTTTCTAGAGGATGGAGTCTTATACAACTAGATGTTCAAAATACTTCTCTTCATGATTTCTTAGAAACAGAAGTATATATGCAACAGCCTCCTGGTTTGAGTCCTCTTCTAAACCTAACTATATGTGTAAGTTGAACAAAACATTATATGGACTAAAGCAATCACCGAGAGCATGGTACTTCAGGTTAAGTAAGAAACTTATTAAGCTTGGTTTTGAAACTTCTAAAGCTGATACTTCGATGTTCTTTCTTAACAAAGGAGAAGTAACTATGTTTATATTGGTTTATTTGATGATATAATTGTAGCTAATTCTACAGAAAAGGCAACAATAGCACTTCTGAAAGACCTCAACAAGGAGTTTACTCTCAAGGATCTAGATGATCTGTACTATTTTCTTAGAATTGAGGTAACTAGAGTTCATAATGGTATCATCTTGACTCATGAAAAATATGCTAATGATTTGTTAAGGAGAGTTAAATGTCAAACTGTAAGCCAGTTAGTACTCCTCTTTCTATCGGTGAAAAATTAACTCTATATGAAGGATCACTGTTAGGTTCTAATGATACAACTTAGTATAGAAGTATAGTTGGTGTTTTATAATATTTAACTCTAACTAGACCTGATATAGCCTATTCAGTAAATAAGGTTTGTCAGTTTCTTGCACCTACTACTGCCCATTGGATAGCAGCGAAAAGAACTCTTAGATATTTAAATCAGTATACAAGTCTAGGACTTAATATACATAAGAGTGCTTCTACTCTGGTTTATGGATACTCAGATTCAAACTGGACAAGTAGTATAGATGGCAGAAAGTCAACGGGAGGTTTTGCTATATTTTTGGGTTCAAATCTTGTATCGAGTGCAAGAAAACAACCTAAACAACCTACAGTATCAAGGTTAAGTACAGAGGCAGAGTATAAGACTATAGCAAACACTACGGCTGAGTTAATATGAGTACAGACTTTGCTAGGAGAATTAGGAATCAATTCTCCTAAAGCTGTGTCAAGATTTGGTGTGATAATTTAGGAGAAAAATATTTATCAGCTAATCCTATGTTTCATGCAAGAACTACATATATAGAAGTTGATTATTATTTTGTGTGAGAACGGTATCACAAAAATTGTTAGAGATTGATTTTATTATTTTAGGATATTAGAAGGTGATTATCATTTTGTGTGAGAACAGGTATCACAAAAATTGTTAGAGATTGATTTTATTATTTCATGATATCAGGTTGCTGATGGTTTTACAAAGACACTGTCGGTTCCTCTTCTCGAAAATTTTAAACACAATCGATTGAGGGGGCTGTGAAACAAACCATGACATGATGGCGCGTCTTTATTTGATGATGGCGCTTCATGTCACGCCCGGAAATTTAGCCAAATTTTCTGACTATTTTATGTATTAAATCCCTGTCCGAATCAACCAGATACATAAAATGACAAATTAATACACAGTCCAAACGTAAAAAACAAAGCGTAAAATAAAAATACTTACGAAGAGGCACTTAGTCCTCACACCCAAAACCTAGCGGAAAAAGAAAGACGACACTAGCGGGGCTTCACTCCACTCCACGTGCAAACTCAACCGGGTCCGAGCCTTGGTCTTCTAACTCCATATTCAACTCGAAGCACTACACTTCGAAAGGGGAAAAATCGCAAGACCGAGTACAACCACCGTACTCAACAAGCCACACCGAGAAATGCGGACGTGCAAGGGGAGATAAGAGTGGCTTGGGCTAATTTGCATAAATGCGGTTTACAAACATTTAATTATTTAAAAATAGTAAAACAATTGAGTAATTAAGGCAATATTAATCTTCCACCGAACAACGTTATCCCCACGTTGAACAGGCCCAACCATTCCACCGAACTAAACCAATTCCATTAAATCAAATTATTCAAGAGTGGGACTAATCATAGTGAATCGGTCAATCGCCCATAACCGCGGGCACGGCTATTCGAATAGTTTTACTTTGATCGAGGTGCGCAACTTTACCCACAAGACACGATTCCACACATGTTACCATGCCCCGAAGTACCACCATGATACCGCAAAGGGGAAATCGTGACAAGACCTTTCGCATAACTCCCTCTAACCAAGCGATACCACACCAAGGTTTCGCCCCACTCCCGCAGGCGCGGGCAGCCCCTCTCGTGCCACGGTGAATCCGGCAGCCGATCAACCCGTAAAACCGGGCCGACCCAACTCCATCACGCCCACCCTCACTAGGGTACGTCGGCCGAGGAAAGCTATACTGCGGATCCAGCCGTTGCCCATTCTCGCTTGTGGTTTGCACGGTATGTCTTCCAGGTTTCCCATGAACCGGTCCTTAATTGCCATGGGTGCGACCATCAAAACCATGCACCCACACCCACCATTAAGTCACAGTTTAGTTGAGATAATTATGACCAATAATACATAGTCAGTATACCGAGCTTACAGCTCATTAGAGACTAGAATAAAGTGTAATTATCCCATTTAGTGAGCTAGTGATAGTTAAGCATGGCTAAGCATATAATTCTAGCTAAAATCAACATTAGTGACTAAAGCTAGTCAAATAACAACCAAGGTTAACAAAGGACGGATAACAAGTAAATAAGGCATAATTAAACGAGATAGGTAGTCCATCATTCCATGTAATTAGCAAAGCAATGCAATTTTATTTGCAAACGTAAAACATTTATAAAAATAGGATCAATATGCTTCAAGGGAAGTGTGACTTGCCTTGCGTCTTCAAGCAAACTTCTGGGCTCTTTCCCTCGCGAGCGCAAGCTCCGAAAACGGCGGAATCTACACGCTGGCACGCAAAACGAGGAAAAAAAATCTAATAAAAACCAAATAACAGTACATATAAAGTAAACAAACATGTAGAGCTTAATTTTAGATGAATTTTGCAATTTGAATGGCCCAATTTAGAGTTTGTATGAATTAGATATGAATTTTAGAAGTTTTGGACCATTTAAATGAATTCTGAAAAGTAAAACGATTTATTACGTAATTTTTAATTAATTTTGAACTGGAAACGGATGTTTAAGACATCAGCCCCGATTGGTTCACAGGATCACAAAGATTTGGACGGCTAGGTTTGAACTGGGAAAAAAAGGATAGGTGGCTCATATTAAACCGAATAAATCTATAAGGATGAACGGCTTAGATTAAGCTGACCACGATTTAAGTGGTTTAGGGCTGGGATGCGATACACATCAACAGACACGTGGCACAAAGAAGTTGACATGGTGCTAAGGTGGCAGCCATGAACTCAACCACGCAGGACAAAGAGATAATGTGGCACTGACGAGGCGATGATGTGATAGCCGCATGAACATACCACCAACAAACATGACAACAAAGATTGTGAAGAACGGCTGTACAACAACGAAAACAAAGTGCATAAATGGGTAGAGAACGATGAGGCGCTCCTTACCAGCATTTACGCGAGGGCGGAGACGAAGGGAGAGGCCGGTGGCGAAGCTTCAAACGACGACGAGGTCGGGTCCACGGCGACGGTGGTGTTCCGGCGACCTACGGCGAAGGAGAGGTGGAGGACGGGCCGCGCGGCCACCGCTGCGGTCCGAGAATGGCAACGGCATGGTGCGGCGTCGACCGAGACGACGACGCGGTGTGGCTGGGAGTTGAACGGAGGCGGCCACGCACGGGCTTCACGGTGACGACGGCCTTCCGCAGTTGTTTGGCGCAAGGGAACCGGTGGCCGGGCTTCTCCTCACTGCGCGATGCCGGGAAGGCAACGGCGCGATCGGAAGCACGAGGCGGCGGGAAAAGGTGGCTGGAGTGAAGGGTTACGCGGAAGCTACGCTAGCCAAAAAAACTTTTACCGCGCAAACCAGAACACTTGCAAGTAAGGGCCGATAGATCGTTACCGATTGGAGAAGAGTGCGCGGAATAGCCAATCGGGCAATCCGACTGAACTCGTGGCCGCCGATGTCACCCGATTCTTGGGGACAGCGATTCACCAATCAGCCGATTCGCGGATGCCGTAGCCGATCCGAGTCGTCCGACCGTGTTCTCGCGTGTAACATCCCGAAAATCGAAGAAACGGAAATCGGAACGTAAAAATCAAAACCTTCAAAACCTTCGCTTGTTGCTTCTTTCTCGGGTTTGTTGCTTCTTATTTGCCACTCGCTTGCATAAATTTAGTCGTGGTCAATTTTCCTTTCGGTGTGTTTGGATGATTTGGAGTTGTCGAAATGAAAGATGCGAAAGTCCGCATCGGGGATTTAAAAAAGAAATAGGAGGAAGCGCGGATTTATGAAAACGCGATTTGGGAGATGTAAAATAGAAATTGTGGTTGAGAGAAGATAAATTAGGACACAAATAAATAATAAAATATTCGGGAGTCGTACTCAAATCCGGGAAAATTTCGGAAAAATAAAAGGAGGAATATTGAAATTAGAAAAGAGGGATTTTAAATAAATAGATATGAAAAATAATGTGGGAAAATAAAAGTGGAGAAAAGTTGGAAATATTATATTAAAAATTATTTTTGAATTAGAGGAATTTATTTTGGAATTTTTAGAAGAAAGGAAAATAGAAAATGGGAAATTAAAATGGAAAATCGGAAAAATCAAAAATTTCACTGCTCATAATGCGCCATGCGCCAGTGTTCGACGCCGCACGCCCGCCCGCGCGCTCGCCACGCGCCGCGCCGCGCCGCGCGCGCCGCCCCTACCCTCGCGTGCGCCACGCGCCGCGCGCGCGCCGCGCCGCGCGCGCGCGCGCGCGCACGCGGCCGTACGGCCCCGCACACCGCGCACCACGACCGCGCCGCCACCCGTGCGCCGCTGCGCCGCCCCGCCCGCGACCGCGCCGCGCGCCGCGCGCCGTGCCGGACCCCGCCGCGCTCGCCAAGTGTCGCCGCGCTCTCCCCGCCCGTGCGCACCGCGTCCGCGCGCCCGCCCGCTTCTCGCGCCATCAAGCGTGGCGCCGCCGCGCCGCCCCCCTTTTCTCTCCCGTTTTCTCCGCCGCGCGCCTATAAATAGGCCGGAGCCCCTCCATTTTCTCCCACACCGTCGCCGCCTCCTTCTTGCCCTCCCGAGCGCCCCGCCGTCCCCTAGCCGCCCCTCTCCTTCGGCCCCTTCGCCCTCCCGAGCGCCGCCGCCGCCGCTATCCACCGGTGCGCCGCCGCCTCTCCTCGCCATTGCCGCCGCCACTGGTAAGTCCCCGAGCCGCTGCCCCTTTCCTCGCGCGCACGCCTCCGCCGGCAGAGGAGGAAGAGGGCTCGGTCGAACACCTTGAGGCCCAATGAATAGTGCGAAGAGAAAAAAAGAAAAGAAAAAAAGAAAAAGAGAAAAAGAAAAATAGGGAAAAATTAGGAAAAATTTTGGAAAATTTGGAAAAATATTTTGGGAAGACTTGAGTAAAATTTTGGGAAAAAATAAATTATTTTCTTGTATGTTTTCTCGTGCAAAGTTTGAAAATCGAAATCGGACTTTTTCCAATCTCGTGTCGCGTCGTTTTAAATTCGGATTTCGTTTAATTCTTTCTCGCCATTTATATGGGCTTCTCTTTGTGCTCCAACCTTCAAAACCTCAAGCACGAATTCCTCCGGTGACATTTCCAAACCTAATTTCTCAAATAATTACAATCGTCGTTTTTGCGAAAATCCTAGGACATCGACTCGATTTCAAAACTCGGATTTTCCTAGCGACCCTTGTCCTAACTCAAGTAGAATCTTAGGCAAAACCTTTGGAGTCGTTTTCATGGCTTTTATGGTTCTTTTCGATCTCTTGGTATTTTATTGAATTCTAATTGAATTCAATTGATCTTTCGCACGTACGGGTAGCACTCGAAGAAACCGGCATCGACCCCGTTGAAGACACCACCCCTCAAGCGTGCGAGCAAGGCAAGTCATCACACTCTTTGAACATATTGATCCTACTTTGTGAAATGATGTTGATTTCAAATTACAAATTGCATGCTTTGCACAAACCAAGACCTATGCTTGATATACCCCGCTTTGATATTGATCACCGAGAAATTATTCTTTGTAACCTTCGATGTGATATGACCGGAGGCTAACTTCGTAAAAATGCTTAGCCCCGCTTACACTAGATTCCCGAATACTCATGATTTTGCAAGAAAGCTTTGTGCTCGGGCAATTACCTTAGGGAAGGTAGTTGAAATACGGCTCGTGGAGACATGAGCGCCACATGGCCACGAGAATGTTGAACTAAGTTTGATGAAAATTAAAAATGCTAAACAACTATTTTAGACTCGGGGCGGCTGGATGATATGGGTGGATTCCGGAAAAGGCAAGTGCCGACCCTGGTCAATTAAGGACCGAGCCATGAGATAGCCGGAAACGAGCCGCACAACCGTACTTCTCGAATGGGTATAGACCTAGCCGACTAGATAGCCGAGCGAAGGCGTATCCTTGCATAGATGGTTCTCTATGATGTGGTTATGTGATGAGAATGAGGCTGCGGCCTTTGTTGTGAATGGTGGAATTAAATCGATATTGATTAAACTTAAAGATTCAGGAAGTTTTCCCTTACCCCGGTGTGCGAACTCCTCTCACCGCTAGAAAAGGACGGCTAGAGTGCATGAGGGCTTAAGTTCATGGAGCGGGTACGCCAAAGCAAGGTTATCGAAAGGCTTTGCCGTGACCGTCTCATGAGTTGGGACGTAGGCTCATTTGTTGGGCTATCGCGGAGTACGGGTAAAGTGTACATCCACCGCAGGTGAGTGAATCAATCTATTCGAATAGCCGTGCTCGCGGTTATCGAGCATCGTGACAAGACTTTCGCTTGGCTAGACTTTAAACTTAAAACTGCTGGGATGGGTTTGCATGATGATTTTATTCGCCGGTGGATCAACTTCTCGAGATGCGGGAAGGGGTGGATTCCCGAAAATCATGACGAATCGGAGGCGGGAACCCATCCTTGGAATCACTATGGATGGTAGACGAACCGCGTTCGGATTAATGAACTATGGAACTAAAACTTGATTTGGTTAGTTGATAGGCTTGTGAAAAGGATTGTGAAAATTGGCTTTATGCAAAAGAACTCCACCATTCCTTGATTAACCCTATTATGTGCATAAATTCCGTGTTGGCTTGCTGAGTACGGTTGGTACTCACCATTGCTATACGCACAAACCTTCACGATGGGAATGAAGAGCCTGGAGGATCCTTACGCATACTACCAGGAGGGTGAAGGAACCGATGGTGCTTATTAGGTCTTAGCTCGGCCGTTGCTCGTGGCAAATGACATGTCGCCGCTCTCTTTTCGCCGCCGTATCTAATTTCTACTTTGGTGTTGTACCCTGGACCATGAGGTCCCGTGTGTTGAACATTGCCTTCGGGCCTATTGATGTAATAATGTTGATGTAAGACTATTCGTGCATGTGCACTGATTATCCAAGATCTGTATTCGTGGGTACTAACTACTCGATCCAGGAAATGGTACTAAGAACACGAAAGATTCCCGTCCCAAAACGGGGTCCACATCGCGCCTCGCTCCGATGCGCTCGACCGCACCCGATTCCTCCACACCGATGAACAGCGTGCAACGTAGCGCGCCTATACCGGTATCCACACGTCCGGGGACGAACGCCGAGCACCCGTGTGCTAGCACGCGATGCAAGGCTAGGGTTTGGCTCGAAAGTGGGGAGGGTTTCCGTGGAGATTGATCTCGGCGACTTCTGTTGCACGCAATGCAATTGACGTGTTTCAGCTCTCCACCCCTCCCTCCCTTTATATAGAGTTGGCCGACGGGACTCGTGGCCGATCAGACTCTATTTCAAATCGGATCCCATCCGAATCTCATAGAGTCGGTCGCCCATACGTCGTAAGCCCACAGACTCTATCCGATCGGATCCCTATCCGATCAAGCCGTATCCGAGTCCAACTCGAATGTCTGTCTTATCCCCTTAAGCGTGCGACCCTATAGGTTCAGGTATACTCGGTTTCGGCTATAGTCTAACTTAGCCGACCGTCGGCTCGAGTCCAACTCAGCACTGTCAATAGCGGCGCCTAGCAAGACATATTGACACCATAGTATACAAGAATATAATATCGGCTCAACCTGTAATGTGTACACAAATCCCTTTGCCTCACGATACCAATTAAGCTATAGGCAAGATGTGTGTCATCCCTTCAATAGCTTAACCATTCACTCGAACCGTATTGGATTATCCGTCCGTTGATTGACTCCTCAATCAACTTAGCATGGCCATGCATTTCCATAATCCATTACCTCGAGGGGCCCAGAGATATCTCTCCAAAGGAGGGGCAAATTCCATCTTGATCACTCACATCCCACTCCATGTTTCATAGCAAACCCGAAAACTACCTTTATAACTACCCGCACGGAATAGCGTTTGGTAGTCCCAAAGTAGGCTACTACACATGTTGGAATCCATGGTGATCTCGGTCTAAGGACTTTGTACCAACACTACCCGAGACCAACTAATGGCACATTAATTCCCGTAGTGTCTCATGGTGGGTCTATCCAACAATGTGTTCTCTAACACATGTGTCCATGTTTATTGATTTGGTATCTCCATACCCATGATCTATGAGACATGATCATCAATCAATAAACATGCCGATCTTAGAATCATATTTGTTCCAACAATATGACATATGATCGTGGATCGTTTAGAAATAGATTCATACATAAAGAGTCTCATAAATAAGTCACGTACTTATTGATCAATACAAGATGTCTATTTCATGAAATTGAATAACACTTTATTCATTTATACATAAACATTGACATGATATCCAACATCTCCATGTTGCCTCTAGGGCATATCACTAACAATCTTCCACTTGCACTAGAGTCAATCATGTAAGTATCTAATACCCATTGCTCTTTTGTGCGCCTCATGCTTCGGCCGAGGGAGAGGTTTTGTCACGGATCGGCTATGTTGAGATCCGTGTGCACTTTGCATATCTTGACATCACCTCTGTCCACTATCTCACGGATGAGATGATATCGCCGAAGTATGTGTTTGGACTTCGATGTGACCTCGGCTCCTTGGCTTGCGCAATGGCTCTACTATTATCACAATAGAGATACATTGGACCAGTCGTACTAGTCATCACACCAAGCTCAGAAACGAATTTCTTGATCCAAACAGCCTCCTTTGCAGCTTCTGAAGAAGCAATGTACTCGGCCTCCGTTGTAGAATCAGCAACGTATCCCGCTTGGAACTCTTCCACCGATCGCGCTCCGTTCGTGCGAACACGAACCCGCATTGCGATCTATAATCATCCTTGTCCTGTTTGGAAGCTAGCATCGGTGTAACCACTTACAACGAGCTCTTCTTCACCTCCATAGACTAGGAACATATCCTTAGTTCTTCTCAAGTACTTAAGGATATTCTTTACTCAAATCCAGCTGACCTTCACCGGATCTCGATCGGTATTTGCTCGTAGCACTCAAAGCGTACGAGACATCTGGGCGTGTACAAAGCATGGCATACATGATGGATCCAATTGCCGAAGCATATGGAACCATACCCATCTTATTCCGCTCATCATGTGTCTGAGGACACTGATTCTTGCTAAGATTAATGCCATGTGACATGGGCAAGAAACCTTTCTTGGAATCATGCATGTTGAACCTTTTCAACACCTTGTCAATGTATGTACTTTGGCTTAATCCAATTAGCCTCTTGGATCTATCTCTATAGATCCGAATGCTCCAATATGTATGCTGCTCCCCTATGTCTTTCATGGAAAAACTATTTTTCAATGAAGACTTGACTGATTCTAGCATAGGGATATCATTTCCAATCAACAATATGTCATCCACATATAAGATTAGAAATACAATTGCGCTCCCACTCGACCTTTTTGTAAACACAGCCTCCTCTTCATTTTTGATGAAACCAAACCCTTTGATTACTTCATCAAAATGAATATTCCAACTCCGAGATGCTTGCTTCAATCCATAAATGGATTTCGTAGCTTGCATATCTTTCAGCGATTCTCGATCGACAAAACCCCGAGGTTGTATCATGTATACATCCTCGCTTAGGTTTCCATTTAGGAAAGCCGTTTTGACATCCATCTGCCATATCTCATAATCAAAATATGCAGCAATCGCTAGGATAATCCGAATAGATTTAAGCATTGCGACGGGCGAGAAGGTTTCATCATAATCAACTCCTTGAATCTGTTTAAAACCTTTCGCCACCAATCGCGCCTTATAGATGTGAACATTTCCATCCATATCGGCCTTTTCTTAAAAACCCATTTACACTCAATGGTTTTGACACCATCGTGGATCAACCAAGTTCCAAACTTGATTGTCGTACATGGATTCTATTTCGGATTTCATGGCTCCAAGCCACTTGTTGGAATCGGGTCCCACCATCGCTTCCTCATAGGTCTTAGGTTCATCGTTGTCCAACAACAATATATCACGTTGTTCCGCACTGTGTACTGCGGCGCACGACGTGATCTTTCGACCTCCGTGGGTGATGTATCTACAACCGGTGGCGCAACACTTTGCTCCTCCCGTTGTGGTTCCGTGGTCGCGAAACGTTTTCAAGTGTTTCTTGAACTTCTTCAAGATGCACCCTGCTCCCACTAACCCTTCTTGAAAGAAACTCTTTCTCCAAGAAGACACCGTGTCGGGCGACAAACACTTTGCTTTGTTCCCGATTATAAAAGTAATATCCCTTAGTTTCCTTAGGATATCCCACAAAGAAGCACTTGTCGATTTGGGTGTGAGCTTGTCGACGTAAACGTTTTACATAAGCCTCTCATCCCCAAATTTTGAGAAAAGACAAACTAGGGGTTGCCCTGTCCATATCTCATATGGTGTCTTTTCAACCGACTTAGATGGAACTCTATTTAGTGTGAGCGCAATGCTTTCAAGAGCATATCCCCGTAAGGATAACGGAAGATCACTTTGGCTCATCATCGACCGCACCATGTCCAACAAGGTGTGATTTCTCCGTTTGGACACCCCATTCCATTGTGGAGTTCCCGGCGGAGTCAACGTGGAACAATTCCACAATCTTTCGATGATTACCAAACTCTTGGCTCAAGTATTCCCCTCCACGATCCGATCGTAGAAACTTGATTGTTTTCCCTAAATGATTCTCAGTACTTCATTCTGGAATTCTTTGAACTTTTCAAAGGATTCGGACTTATGCCTCATTAAGTAGATATAACCATATCTACTAAAGTCATCGGTAAAGGTAATGAAGTACCGATAACCACCTCTCGGCCGTTGAGCTCATTGGTCCACATACATCGTATGTACGAGTGCCAACAAGTCACTTGCTCTTTCACCGTGTCCCGTGAAAGGTGCCTTTGTCATCTTGCCAAGTAAACAAGACTTACATGTCTCAAATGATTCAAAATCAAAAGAGTGAAGCAATCCATCCTTATGGAGCTTCTCCATGCATTTCTTATTTATATGGCCTAAGCGACAATGCCGATAAACGTGGGGTTTATATCATTAGAGAGTTGCCTTTCCGTATTAATGTTATAGATGGGAGACGCTTCAAGATTCAAAACATATAATCCATTCACCAATGGAGCATGAAAATAGAACATATCTTCGAGATATATTGAACAACCATTGTTCATTGATCTAAAATCATATCCTTCCGCTTGCAAACATGAAGCGGAAATAACGTTTTGACATAGTGTTGGAACACAATAACAATTATTCAATTCCAAAACTAATCCCGTAGGTAGATGAAGTGGTACTCGTGCCGACAAGAATCGTAGCAACGCTTGCTCCAATGCCGACGCGCGGTTTACCTCGCCCCTTCTCAATCCTCTACTTCTTCTCATTCCCTGCAATGATTTGCAAATATGAGCTACCGATCCGGTATCAAATACCCAAGAGTCGTACGTGAAGTAGCAAGATTAATGTCTTAACATTAATACTGAAGCGAAGTCGTACTTTGCTTCTTTTTGAGATCCTCCATGTACTTCTTGCAGCTTCCTCTTCCAAGGGCTCTGTCTCCTTGCAATAGAAGCAAACGGCATCCGATGCCGCCGACCCCTTCTTGCCCTTCTTTGCATTGGAGGCACTCGCGATCTCATCGGGAGTTAACTTCCTCTTGGTGCAAAGTTTCTTGACAGTGGTTTGCGCTTAGCCTTCGCATCATCATCACATGATGACCGTTTTCCGGATACTCTCCTCACCGTCTTTAGCATCCCATGCAATTCAGCCAAGGTTCTATCCATATTGTTCATGTGATAATTTAATATGAATGGCTCGAAGCTCGGAGGGAGCGACCGGAGAATCACATCGAGCCAACTCTTGGCTAAGGGGAAAACCTAGTTTTTCCGGACTCTCAATATAGCCAATCATCTTTATCACATGCGGACCGACGGATTCCCTCAACAAGCTCGCACGCAAACAAGGACTTTGAGGTGTTGAACCTCTCGGCCGAGCTTGGTTCTCAAACATGCCACGCCCCCCGAATAATAGTGTGAGCATCGCTGCTCTCATATTGCTTCGAAGCTCGGGGACATTGTAGCAAGCATGAGACATTATATCTAGGCCATCATTAGTGTGCTTCTCGTAAGCTCTCCGTGCGCTTGCGGTGACATTATTTGGCAAATCCTCGGGATAGGGTACTTCAAGAACGTACTCCTTACGCTCTTGCTTGAGAACAATTCTCAAGTTGCGATACCAATCCATAAAGTTTGTTCCATTTAATTTTTCCTTTTCGAGGATAGATCTCAAATTAAAGGTACTGGGTGTAGTATTAGCCGTCATTTATTCTACAATAGAAAAGGCAAAGTTTAGCACAATGTTTATGCTATGTCTTTTGTTAAACAATTTAACATAAGACTCCCATTACGTATTTTCCACCTTCCCTCTAGGTTACGTATTGGGTCAAGATCCACATGTTAATTAATTTTCTAGTGAGCTTTGGCATCACCGCTAGAAAATTAGTAACATCGGTAAGCAACTCCTTGCTAATCACATCTCTATGTGACTCTTGTTGTTGGTGTGGCATCTCCATGCCCCGGCGCCAACCTATGCCCCAAGGCCCAAAACTGTTTTGATAGCCTTGTTAAGTAAACCAAATGCTCCCGCATGTATATGTCGACATATACCCCTCGTGTTATGATAGAGAATGACACTCGCTTTGGCACCCACCATTGACGAGCATAACGGTGACGGGTGCAACATTTGGAAGGGCATCATTACTACTTAATTTTGCGAGGGATGCTATCCTATCAAACAAACATATCATATATATGAAAACAGGTAGAATAGCATATAATGAAATAGTATGGCCCCATTTACATGGTGATCTCCATCTCCATGTCGCGCCGAGGATCTCCATCTTCGGCACCATCTTCCAATGTGCATGATGCTTGATTTCTTCATACTAAGCTACTACTATAGAAGCTCTAATTGAAGATTACATCGACTCGCAGTCGTGAAAGAATATTACAAGCATTGCACGTATGAAAGAATATTACATGCATCACATGCATCTCATACATACAATAGGGCCATACCATCTCAAAGCATTCTCTCGCAAAAACAAGTTAGGCGTAGAAACATTTTCTACCTATCGCAAAGGTTCGGCATCGAGACGACCTATAAGGGGGTACGCACACGGCGGAATTCATAGATCCAATCTATGAAATCGCTTACGAAACCATGTCGGCATAATCATATTATGCCGTCCCGATACACTATCAAGGGAGATGGTTTGCGCAGCGCGAGGCGCTAACAAGATCGGACTACGAGATAGCTTCGACATAATCACATTATACCGTTCCGATACACTATCAAGGAACGCTATCTCGAAGCCGACTCAAACCGAGTTCTATTGATATTGCTTCGACGTAATCACATTACGCCGTTCCGATACACTATCAAGGAACGCAATTACCATGAACTCTCCTCAACAGATCCCGTAAAACCGATTGATCTAATCAACCCGTGTGCAAAACTTATTCCAGATCCAATCTAAAACCCGAACTAAGCAAGATTAGCTCGATACCACTCGAAGGGTTACGCGGAAGCTACGCTAGCCGAAAACAAAAACTTTTACCGCGCAAACCAGAACACTTGCAAGTAAGGGCCGATAGATCGTTACCGATTGGAGAAGAGTGCAATGGAATAGCCAATCGTGGGCAATCCGATCTGGAACCGTGGCCGGCCGATGTCGCCGATTCTCGGGACAGCCGATTCACCAATCGCCGATTCGCGGATGCCGTAGCCGATCCGAGTCGTCCGATCGTGTTCTTGCGTCTCGCTCCGATGCGCTCGACCGCAGCCGATTCCTCCACAGCCGATCAACAGCGCGCAACGTAGCAGCGCCTCTACCGGTATCCACACGTCCGAGGACAGAACGCCAAGCACCCGTGGGCTAGCACGCGATGCAAGGATAGGGTTTGGCTCGAAAGTGGGGAGGGTTTCGTGGAGATTGATCTCGGCGACTTCATTTGCACGCGATGCAATTGATGTGTTTTAGCTCTCCACCCCTCCCTCCTTTATATAGAGTTGGCCGACCGGGACTCGTGGCCGATCGGACTCTATTTCAAATCGGATCCCATCCGAATCTCATAGAGTTGGCCGCCCCACACGTCGTAAGCCCATAGGACTCTATCCGATCGGATCCCTATCCGATCAAGCCGTATCCGAGTCCAACTCGAATGTCCTTCTTATCCCCTTAAGCGTGCGACCCTATAGGTTCAGTATACTCGGTTTCGGCTATAGTCTAACTTAGCCGACCGTCGGCTCGAGTCCAACTCAGCCACTGTCAATAGCGGCGCCTAGCAAGACATATTGACACCATAGTATACAAGAATATAATATCGGCTCGAACCCGTAATGTGTACACAAATCCCTTTGCCTCACGATACCAATTAAGCTATAGGCAAGATGTGTGTCATCCCTTCAATAGCTTAACCATTTACTCGAACCATATTGGATTATATGTCCGTTGATTGACTCCTCAATCAACTTAGCATGGCCATGCATTTCCATAATCCATTACCTCGAGGGGCCCAGAGATATCTCTCCAAAGGAGGGGCAAATTCCATCTTGATCACTTACATCCCACTCCATGTTTCATAGCAAACCCGAAAACTACCTTTATAACTACCCATTACGGAATAGCGTTTGGTAGTCCCAAAGTAGGCTACTACACATGTTGGAATCCATGGTGATCTCAGTGTCTAAGGACTTTGTACCAACACTACCCGAGACCAACTAATGGCACATTAATTCCGTAGTGTCTCATGGTGGGTCTATCCAACAATGTGTTCTTCTAACACATGTGTCCATGTTTATTGATTTGGTATCTCCATACCCATGATCTATGAGACATGATCATCAATCAATAAACATGCCGATCTTAGAATCATATTTGTTCCAACAATATGACATATGATCGAGGATCGTTTAGAAATAGATTCATACATAAAGAGTCTCATAAATAAGTCACGTACTTATTGATCAATACATGATGTCTATTTCATGGAACTGAATAACACTTTATTCATTTATACATAAACATTGACATGATATCCAACATCTCCATGTTGCCTCTAGGGCATATCACTAACACGGAGTTGCGGCCGACGGGCTTTACGGCGACGAGGCATTTCCCGAGGTTTTCGGCGAAGGGGAGATGGATGCCGGGCTTCCTTGAGTCCTTGCGGTGCCGGATATGGCGACGGTGATGACCGGCGATGGCTGAGACGGCGGCTAGGGACGGCTGAAATTGAGGCCGGCGATGGATAGAGATTGATCTCGAGGAGGAGGTGGCTAGAGCACGGGAAAAACTCGGGAAAAAAGGGAAAACCGAGGAGGAGATCTAGGGGGTCCTTTTTATAGGCTTGGGAGGGAGAGACCGGCACCGGGACGAGAGGATTTGGCGCCGGATTTTTAGGGTTTATCCCGAGTTCGTCGGGATAAGAACGAGGGCGAAATTCGCGCGATTTAGCATGGGATTGATGGGGATTTCTTGGGCGAAATGTAGAGGAGATCGAGAGGAATCCGTTTCCGCAACTAATTTTTGATTTGGGCAAAGAATTGGGCCAGATTTGGTGGAGGAAACAGCAGCGGCGGCTCGGCTACGGTTCGGGATGAACAGTGCGCGGCTGCTGGAGGTAAGAGAAGGTACTGTAGCGAAGGGAGGGAATCTAGACTTTTTGGTCCAAATATCCTTTAATTTTTATAAATAATTTCAATGCCCAAATAATTCCAAGAAAAATCATAAAAATATATGAACACCCAAAGTATTTAATAAAAATATCTCCAGCTCATTTAAAGTTTAATTTATTTATTTAAATAATTATTAAAGTGTTTCTTGTATTATTAAAATTATTTCTTGAGCTCCAAAATTTCACGAAAAATTTCAGAGAGTACTTTAGGGCATGGAGAATATTTCAAAAATATTTTTAGCCATGACTTTTAAAGGAAAATTTAATTTCCTTAATAGTTTCACTTGATTTACTTTGTTTTTCATTTTATTTATTTTCTAGGAAATGATTTATTAAATGATTTTGAATCCCGAACGAAAATCGGGCTGTGACACTTCATTATTTGTTGGTTGTGTCAGTACTGCATGCATGCGGTAATATCTCTCCCGCCTGCATGTGATATTGTTGCTTGAGATAAGGTAGTTTCTAGAGGATAGAAGATAGAGTTAGATCAAGTTTTTATCTTTAGAATTTGTTTCGTTTTCTTATCTTTTGAACCAAATTCATATAAGCCACGGTAGAGGCTATTTCTACCTATTATTTAATAAAGGTGTGACCCGAGACAAAGGGTTCAACATTTCACAATTTATCACAGTCTCCTGGTCCTAGGTGGAATGAAGGAGGAGCTCGTCGTCGTCGACACCGATGGGCTCGGACTTGTGGGCGACTCTCCTACTAGCGAGGATGAGGAGGCCACCGATGTAGTAGTTGACGCCGGTGAGCTCCAGCTTCAAAATTTCTGGCAGCGCAAACAACACTCGCACAGGAGACCAATCGTCGGCGAGGAGGTTGACGACGATGTACACTTCGGCACCATATCTTCCCCACCGAGGTGCCTCGCCAGCAGCGCCCAAACTTGCGCGAGGGGCACAGCGAAGACGTCGTCGTCGACGAGTAACACCTTGGCAGTTGGCACCCCCTTCCTCGCGGTAGGCCACCGACAGGGAGGAACTACGGCGGAGGGCCCTTCCAGACTTCCAGTACCCGGCGTCGAGGGCATCGACGCGGCGAGACGGACCATAGGAGGAGCGCGAGTCCGGGTGAAGACATGCCGCAGGCGACGAGATGTTTGGTGAACATCGTCGATGGCGATAGTGGTGGCGGTGGCTGTTGTTAGTGATATGTCCTAGAGGCAACATGAAGATGTTGGATATCATGGTCAATGTTTATGTATTTATGAATAATGTGTTATTTAGTTCCATGAAATAGATATCTTGTATTGATCAATAAGTATGTGACTTATTTATGAGACTCTTTATGTATGAATCTATTTCTAAATGATCCCTGATCATATGTCATATTGTTGAAACAAATATGATTCTGGATAGATCCACCATGAGACACTACAATATTTAATGTGCCATTAGTTGGTCTCAGGTAGTGTTGGTACATCCTTCACTAGGAACTACAAAAGCAACATCCAACTTCAACCTGGTGTCCTCTGCACACAAAACCCCCGATATATCAGAAAAGAAAACCCCTTTTTTTACAGTATGGGAATTTGGCCCAATAGTCCCTCCAATTTGAAGTGATCAAGCCACCACTAGTACCGTAGGGAACCTGGTACTACCACCTCCTCCAGCTCTAGCCGAGCTCTCCGCTTCTTCTCCATCGGTGAGTTGCAATGGGAGCATCTCAACATCCTCCCGGTAGAATCTGTGCAATCCAAGCCTTCTAGGACCACCCGCAACCGCTTTCTCTTGTAGCTCTTTCATAGTAATGGCCTTTATGTTTGGAGGCTAACCTGGCATCCATCACTCTCCTCCCAAAGAAAAAAGATGCCAACACCGTCGAGGATTTCAGGCCAATCAGTATCATCTCGAGATTCATCAAAATCGTTTCAAAGAAGAGGAACAAACATTGTCTTTAACAACACTCATCCACTTATTGACATTGACATGTATCAATCGGCGTTTATCAAGGGTCGCTCACTCATAGAAACTTTCTTGGTTGTGACAGAACCACTTATCTTTCGCCACAAACATAAGATCCCTATGGTCCTACTCAAGGTAGACTATCGCAAGTCATTTGACCGAGAAAGAGAAGAGTTGTGTCTTAAAGTAAAGACGAGGATGTGGAAATCCACACACACTTGTCTTTCAGGCCCAGCCCACCGGGATTTCCAAATCGTTAGCGGCGGGTCTTTCTTCTTCTGGGCGAGCTGCGGAGCTACTTTTTCTTTCTTTCATTCCATCTGTCTCTGTATGCTTGGGTGAATGCCATAAGCGGATTTATATGCCCCCTTTATATTTGACACTTCCATCAAGAAGAAAACTATAAAGTACTCAATCAATGCGAATAGCAGGAATGGTACTTGCAAAAAAACATATAGGACCGAGAAATGGGAACGAGGCTGACCTATCCAGTAGTGAAGTCTACCTATGCTAAAGAGCAAGTTCAATATTTGGTTCGAGTAGCCAGCCTATTTTCGAGTGGCTTATTATAGTATTATTAAAAATCATATGAACAAAGAAAGCCTATTTTAGGAGTCCACCATATCAAGGGAAAGGGAGATCAGGCTTGGAATTCGCTTTGCTTATTCATCTTTCTTTCTTTGCTTTTGAATGACTTGATGGGTCTGGATAATAACAAGAAGAGTCAAGGTAGCGAAAGTAGCTATACTCTAGTAGCTGGCGGGGCTAGTGGTGAAGGAAATCAAATGGCAGAGAAGACACGGATTCAGACTTCTTTTTTCAAATAGCCCTTGGTGGTAGCTACTATACTCTAGGGCCTCTTGGCCACCCACGACCTTGGCTTTTTAGAGAATCCCGCTCCTGTGTCGTAGGACTTGTAGCTCGGCAGTCCACCGGGTAGGTTTGTTTATCCTTCCTTTTTCGAGTGTCTTCTTGGATAGTTATAGCGGCCCATAGGCGCAAGATGTACCTTGTGGAGGGCGGCGGTCCCCTGAACATAGCATAGTCCTTTCAGGCAAGGGCTGTTTAGTCCATGGTCCGTTGGATGGTCGGTGCAAGGCCGAAATTGGAACACATTAATTCCGCTCGTTCCGTCCCTTCGCTTGTGGCCTGTCCTCGGTGTGGTTAGTACTCCACACCGCGCGCAGCAAAGCTTACACTTGTTCACTTATTATAATGGTTCACTGGGCCTCTTTCCTCCTCCCTTTTCGCTCACTCGTAGGGGTCCAGCACTCCAAAGGGGAGGAGTCGATCGAACATCTCAGCCATTGGCGTGAATTTCGCCCGCATCCGATCCCCAATTCTTGTTCACCTCGGATGATCGTGTTGGGTAAAATGTGACCTCGTACGATCGTATCGGGTGAGCAACAGCCGCTTCGTCACGACGACTTATGGGCTAACAGTCACACTTTGGCCAAGTATCCTACAAAGAGACTCCCAAGAGCCAAAAGTATTAAAGGAATGGCCATAGGAATGGGCGCATCATGACATCGTAATCTGTCTCGCCCAAATGAATTAGTTGGTACTAGAAATGTTAGAAATAGTAAACGAAAGGAGTAATAAGAAGTGAAAAGGACAGACACTTCCCAACCGTAAAAGCAAAGTTCCCACGATGGCATACTTTGTGTAAGCGAGCTCTAGGATCACATCTTTAGAATAAAATCCAGTTAGAAAAGGAAATCCAATAAGAGATAAGCTGCCCATGAGCATCATGGCATAGGTCAAAGGAAAGGAGGAGGCAAGCCCCCCCATCTTCCGCATATCTTGCTCATCCAACATGGCATGAATCACCGAACCCGCACTCAGGAAGAGTAATGCTTTGAAAAACGCGTGATTCATTAAGTGAAATACGCTAAGTCCTCGGTGAATGTCTTGCTAGAAGATAGAATTTCTTGGAATTGAGGTTTGGTATCTTTTAGGTGTTTACGTAACTCATCCAGAAATTTCTTTACCTGCCCAATTTCTAAGGAATCAAGATATCCTCTCGTTCCGGTATAAATAGTAGCTATCTGCTCTTCAACTGGGAGAGAGTTTGATTGGGATTGTTTAAGCAATTCTCGTAATCGTCGACCCCTTGCCAATTGATTCTGACTTGTTTTATCGAGAGCAGAGGTGAATTGTGCAAAGGCTTGTAACTCTGCGAATTGAGCTAATTCCAATTTAGATTTGCCGCCTACTTGTTTCATCGCTTTAATTTGAGCCGCGGATCCTACTCGGAAACAAAAATACCCACATTAATAGCAGGTCGAATTCCGACATTGAATAGATCTCGGATAAGAATATTTGCTCATCTGTAATGGAGATTACATTAGTAGGAAGATAGGCAGAAACGTCTCCGGATTGAGTCTCAACTATTGGTAAAGCGGCATACTTTCTTCCCGTAAAAGATAATTGAATTTAGCGGCTCTTTATAAAAGGCGTGAATGCAAATAAGAAACATCCCCGAGTAAGCTTCGCACCGAGGGTCTTCTTAATAGAAGGGACATTTGGCGATAAGCTTGTGCCTCGTTTGGAGAGATCATCATAAATTATTAAAGTATGCCGGTACATAAAATAATCAGCCAGGCCGTATAAGGAGCGAGGTATTGTAATGTAGCGGGGAATCCGCCATTTCAGCTACTACAATAGTGTATTCCATGGCCACTCTTTTTCTTCTTGTTCCCAATTCACTACTAAGCAAGTTCGAACGAATTGCATATATATTATCTCTCATATCAGATGTGAGTCACCGCCTAAACTACACTGACTTATCGAGGTTCAAACTGTCTCGCGGGTAAAGCAATAAACTCTCTCTTGAGCTCGCCACAATTGATTCAATCGTGGCGTAGTCGTAGATAGTGTAGCCCGGATGTTAGCCATCCGCCTATAGTGTGAGAGTACTTTTCTTCGAACCTCTATAAGTGCGAGAAAAGAGTGCATGTACTTTTAGTGGACTTGACTTTTTCTATAGTGTGAGAATACTTTCTGTTCAATCCAGTCGCTCCAGATCTGCCCGAGACATGCGCCTAAGGGGAAATTGTGGTACGTAGTGGTAATAGTACGCGCCCCGCTCTGAAACAAAGAAAAAGGTGCGTGCCGCACTCACAAGGGCTAAACACTTCTTCCGTTCGGTCAGACTATAGGCTTCAACTTCTCCACATACGGATGGATCTCTGAGAGTGTCTGGTTTAGTCCTTTCTGATTCAATAAATTGCCGGCGATAGGCAAGCTAGGTAGGTAGGATAAGATCATATCACCGATACCATACCGGTTGAAGACAGAAGAAAATAAACATGAACGATTAAGCGAGACTTTGCCAACTAGACCAATGAAATGAGACTGAGAAGCTTTTAAAAGAATAATTTGAGACCACTTCCCTGAATGAAGATCAATCTGAA
The DNA here is from genome assembly GCA_019925245.2 of Oryza australiensis. Classification (NCBI taxonomy): domain Eukaryota; kingdom Viridiplantae; phylum Streptophyta; class Magnoliopsida; order Poales; family Poaceae; genus Oryza; species Oryza australiensis. The sequence continues at coordinate 2,221,649 of JAIFGZ020000016.1, read as the reverse complement.
ATGAAACGGGCGAAAAGTTACACAAGACCACAGAGCGATAGAGCGAGCCAAATTCCTTAATTGGGGCACATCATCGGCTCATCCGGAGTCAAGATCGATTCTAAGAAGACGAAGTCTGTCCGGAGACCACCCCAAGGCGCTGACATAAGTTTCCTTGGCATGACCAACTACCTGGCATGACCAAGTACCAACGAACCAAAGATTCATAAAGAACTACTCCTGCTTTATCTTACTCGGTGCAAAGAAAAGAAACAGACCTTTCGAAGGAGATCACAACGGCTCTTTCTTATAAGATGATCTTTCTAGTTTGACTGCGGCGCTGCTGGGCGTTAGGCACTCAGAACAAAGGTAGTCCCAGCAATTCAAAGCTTCTTTTCGGAACACTTTAGATGGTCGTAGCGTATTCGAATCTCTCAGTCAATGAAAAAGTGAAAGAAGCCCGCTAAGCCACTCTTCTTTCCCCTCCCCATACCCATCAACTACTATAGGTTGTGGAGAGGGCCTCGGTGTCTCTCTTTGCAAAGATAAACCTACAAACCAATATGTCACGCGCGTCTGTTGTTTTGGGCATACGATTTCTCACCCCTTTAGCAGGCAAGAAACGCCTTGCTACATCTGCACCCCGCTAAAAGCTATTGCACCAGGTAGAACAGAGACACTCGACAAAAGAGGAGCAGCAGCCCTTGATTGCGCCGAGGCATACTGCCTCTCATACTCGATCTTCTGGCGTACCCTCTGCATTCTGGGATGCCGGCATAGTCTGTAAAGGGGGAACAGTGGTATTCGGGTCTACGGAAGCGGAGGGTGATTTAGCCTCCACATTCCTTGATCTGGAAACATCTACATCCCCGGATCCCGAGGCAGATTCCCCGAGAAAAAAGAACGTATCTCCGAGAGGGGTTTTGGTATCGAAGCAAAATCTGCAAATTCAGGAGACGAGACTCCCAGGGTAGCCCCTCTTTCTAAAAAAGAAAGAGAGGGTTCGACACAAAAAAAATCTCCTCGCCCTTGCAAGCAAGACAGAAATAAATATAGAATCGAAGTGGAGGACGTTTCCAATACCGACAGCAGCTCTGGATGAAGGGAGAATAGGGGTATTAAGAAGAGGGATTTCCCAAGGATTGCGAAGAATGGCATTGATCGGTAGGAAATACCATTCCGGCACAATATGAGGCGGGGTGGACATCGGATTAGCAGTGTATATAATTGTCGGGATGCCCCAAAACATTAGGAGCAAAATAAATCCAAATGGAAAAAAGATAGCAGAAGCTACCCGACCTATAAGATCCTTTTCATAAAAATAAGGGTAAGAAGCTATTTTATCCATCTCGAATGTACACCCAATGGATTATTTGATCCATATTGATGCAATGCAGCCGATGAAGAAGACTGGCGCCTACTAAAATAAGGGGAGTAAATGATGGAGACTAAAAACGATTTAAGGTGGCATTGTCCACGGAGAAACCACCCCAAAGCCAAGTCACTATGGTATCTCCTACTACTCGGTGGCGTAAGCTAAGCTTGTAATTACCGTTGCTCCCAAAAGCTCATCTCGACCCCAAGGTGGTACGTATCCTATAAAAGCTATCACAATCATTAATAGGAATATGTCAACTCCGAGACACCAAACAAATTTCCTAGGACCGCTATAACTCGCATGATATAGACCACGAAAAATATGAAGGTGAACCACAATGAGAAACATACTTGACCCATTAGCATGCATATAACGGAGCAACCGGCCCCCTTCAACATCTCTCATAATGTGTTCTACACGTTGAAAGCTAGATCCACATGAGGTGTGTGATGCATAGCTAAAAAACGCCATCACTATCCGAATGACTAAACAAATACCGCTAACGAACCGAACCCCCACCAATAACTAAGATTGCTCGAGTTGGATAATCTATCAAATACTGGTTAAGTGTGGAGTATATAGGTTGTTTAAGAAGAGAGAATCGTTGGTTCCTTATAGTCATTTCTCTTTTCTATCGTGACAACTCCTCTTCCCCCTTATTTACCCCCTTGCCTTGATGGAAATTGGTTTCGCGCGCCCGAACAAGAAAAAAGCTGCATGAGAAGATTCATCCCATTTTGGCGAGAGGGAGGCAACGAATCACCCGGGCTACGGATTTGTCGGTTAGTTGATTCTCAAAATAAGGTCATTCGGAAAAACCGCCGCTTTCTCTCCGGTTTCTTAAGGCTTCAAACGAACGACTAGTCATTAAGAAACCCATGAAAAAAGTCTATTTATTACCTTTCATGAAGAAGTTTTGCCTGCGTGCAAACTACCTAGCCCTTTTCAAAAGAACGTCGATTTCCATCTCAACAAAGAAAGAACTCCAAATAAATGAAAGCAAGATTGCTTGTTGTCCTATTACTCTTTTTGCCTACCTTGTGGAGCGTTGGAAAGGAGAGAATTTGAATAAAGTAACTCCCAAACTCTTATTGACGAGAGAGAGTCAATATGATATTGGCGTGGGTTCTACCAACGAAACGAAGAAGTTTTTGATTGGTTTTTTTCATGCGGGACCCTCTCTGGTTCCGAGTTTCGATAACTTCTTCAGCTTTCATTTTCAATACTGATCGTGAAACACCATGAGCAGGAGGATGTTGAGGTCCAGAATTCGAAGTGAAATTCTTGATTTGCCCGTTCCTAGTCATCATGGGAAAGAAATAAGAAAGATATTATTATTCCTTTTCTCTTCAGCTATGTCAAAGATATTTACTTATTTGCCGCTCCTTGGCTGTCAAACCTTTCAATTCTAATTTAAAATTCTTGAACTGAGCTATTCCGATGATAAATCACTAGGACGACATAAGACAGAACACATAACCTACGTACGACAATTTCTCCTTAGGCGCATATCTGCTTTTGCGCCATGACAAAACAAAATGTTAGTTGCTAGCTTCCCAGTAATGCATACACTTCTGCGTCCCATCGACTTTACTTTGGCCAATGAGACTATTCTACGAGTTTTTTGAGATTATGCCCAGCCTCACATGACACCACTTCATTGTATACAACACGATGAACCGATCAAGAAAGACGAAGTAGACATACACAAGTTCAAGAGCGAGGTTAGACAAGCATGTATCAGAACAGCAACGTGATCATAGCTGTTGCTACAAGGACTAACGTCACAAGGGAAATCCGGCTGGAACTGAAGGCCTCTGATCCGACCGATCACGCGGCACGGACGTCGAAAGCTCCTCCATAGTCGACGGGGGCACAGGTCCTGGGACGGCATCTGCTGGACGGCCGTACGCTGGCTTACTCGATCCTGTGTGCTTGCATTGATTCAGACGTGAGATTAAGCACACAGAATAATGCTAGGCGCAAGGTAAATCTCGTCTTTGAGGAATCGGTAGGTCAAATCGGATAAAAGGCAGGCAGCGGCAGAGATGCATAGTAGAAAGGAACAACAACGAACAGCGATGCAGAGTTAGACGTACGCGCACTTAGGGTCGATGCTGTTTGGAACTGATTGGACGGGAGAAAGATGAATGCAATGGTGCAAAAGAATTGCACTGCACGGGCTGCCGGCCGTACGCTAGCCGACAGCACTGCAGGCATCAGGTCATAGAACCATAGCTAGGCAGCTAATCGAGAGAGCTCTCCTTAAGTAAGACCACAGAACTTTCTTTGACACGTTATGGTCCTGACCCAAAGTAATAACTTTATACAATTGGAAGCTTCTGATAAAAGAAAGTCTAGCAACAATGAAGGATTCTGCATTTATCACCACAAGTAGATCTCAGAAGCGGATTTTGGCACCTGAGGGTACGGAGTACATCAGCAAAAGGGCCACATGCCATGCTAATGCGAATCTCCCACGTGACTCACTTCAAAGTGCTTGCTATCCTGAGGTGGGAGCATACATTTCCAATCGATTTGGTACTTTTCTTGATTCATAGTTCTTGCTGTCCATTACAGATTCTTTAGCGATGTAAAGCCATCAGGCAGTAGACCGGCAAGGGAACAGCTGTCTCGGTATTCGTTCTTGAATCAGTGACTGAGAGTAAGGGCTAGTGATTCATCTAATCAGACTAGTTGGGCATCTTTCTTTTTGTAGTAAGCAACTCTATTGAGAAAGCTCTTTCTTGATCGAAGTAAAGAATCATTGTAGTTCCTCTTTAGGCGAGCTACTTCGTTCCTATTGTTCCTATTCTCCGATTCTGAATAGGATCAGGTTGTAATGAACCAAAAATACTTCGCTAAGGTTCAACCGTTTCGCTACGGTTTTCTTCCAATTTCTTCTAAGGAATCAAATAAAAGAAAGAAAATAAAGGCCTTATAAGCGAAGGCACCTTTCTCTGTATGGAAAAAGGAAGCCGATGCTTGTCTCCGCCTACAACTAGATAATTTCTCGGATGACAATACAATACTACTAGCAGGAGGGGATACAAATCCTTTAGATTTCGCTAGTGCAACGCTCGTATTGACCTTTAGCTCGTGGGAATCAATAGTAGTTTTGATTTAATATCCTACGTAGTATTTGCGTGGGCCTCGCTCGTATGCAAGGAATAGGTTTAGGAACAGGGTTAGCAGACACACTACCTTCTCCAAGCTAGCAAACCTATTATTCCGGTGACCGTTCCTGTCCATGAATTGATTCTTTACCTATCTAGGGCATAAGCTTACCCATCTATACTTGACCCAATGCTTTTACTTGACTTACTCTACTATTCTAGTTATTCCTACTATTCGACTATTCTAGTTATTCCTACTATTCTCATAAATCAACAAGATAATTCCAATATTGGAGAAGATAATTCCAATACTTGAGTTCTTCTTTGCTTGTTCTGGTAGGTTTGTTTCAAGCTATAGGATAAAAGCTAGTGCATGACAAATAATGGAAAGGCACATTTCAATATCCCGAGCGGGGAGTGCGTGCAGTTGGATTGGAGGATAGTCCGTTAGGAAAGAATTGAATCAAAGACAGAAATAAGAATGTATTTGTCTTCCTCGAATAGTCTTAATCCGCCGAGGTATGATAGGTAGTATTCTCTATCTTATAGTAGACCCGACCCCTCCCTTCGTTGGATTGACTCCATGCTAATGCCATTTGCTGATAGCCTTGAGCTGGATTGGAGAGGGCACTCCTCTTCAAGAAGAGAAGCCTGGGTAATAGTACTTCAGGGGTTTTGACTTAATTTCGGAACCAAAGTCAAAGTAGCTTAAGCGGTCAGTGTGGATTTTCTTTGATCAACCAGCATTCTGATAAAAACTCTATAAGTAACCAAAGCATAAGACTTTCTCTTTCCATCCTGGCAGTAGACCATACTGTTGACAAGAGGATGCCTAGTAATATTATAGATAGAGATATAAGCTTCTTTTTCTTTTATAAACTATACGCAATTGTTTTATTCTTCTCGTGGCAACAACCATTTGCTGCGCCCTTTTCTTTGCATCCTCTCGGTTTTGAACTGCGCTTTGCCCGTACTAGGTCTTGAAACTTAGCTTCAACCTCTCGTAGGAATGAAGGTTCTTGTCATGCAATTTCTCGTATGATAATGAATCGAGTTTCAAACACAGTTGTTGTAGGGAGTTATTTCTTTCTTAAAGGAAGGCTCTCTGCTACATTGGGTGACGATTCAATGGTTCTATTCATCCTATTCCTAGGTTGATCCGTTAACTTGGGTTTTGTTTACCAGTTGGTTCGGCCAACTTGTGGCATAGCTGTATTGGACGCGATACGGTGAATCATAAGAGTCCCTTTTTGCTTTGCGTAACGAGTGTTATTCCTCTTATGAAATTACACCGGGAAGGAATTGAGCAAGCCAAGTCATTTAACTCACTCCACTTAAGATTGAACAACCCCGCGTGTTGGTTTTGGGGTAAAGAAAACTATGATAGCTAGCTAATTCAAGAAATTCTATTCCATGAAATTCTTCCTTCTGGACAAGAAAGAGTGCGGCATCAATATGAAATGAAAAACTAAATAAACTAAAAATCTCTCCTCTCGTAAATTCGTCTATTCGACTAGGAAATTGAAGACAAAGGAATTTTGAATTACAAGATGGATATCAGCTTGCTACTTCGACTTTGACTTTCAATAGGGAGGTCAAAAACTAGCACTTTTTTCGAGGAGTGATCATGGTTTGACTTCTTTATATTCCGGGAAGATGGCTTGAAGCTAATAGCAAAGTCTATTTCGACTAGCTTGTGGTACTAGCTAGGAAATTCCCTAACCGATATGAACAACTTACTCAACTCAACAGAGTAGCAAATGCCCAAGAAAGCCCGAGTCAATCTATTTGGAAATCCAATCTATTTTCTCGTATTCGTGTGGGAAATCAAGCTATTCTAGTTGAAATTCACCGAAGAAATGCACGCACTTCAATATGCCAAAATTGCAAAGGAAAATCCTTCGATTAACAAGTGGAATTCAACCAAGAAATGAAAAGGTATATATAGGAAATGCACTCCAACCACCAACCAATAAGTGATTCCGGGCAATCAATTCTATCCGCGAGTTGTGGAAGTGTTTCATTTGCCTCCGAACTGAAGTCAATCTTTTCCAAAAAGGTTTAGTAAATGCACATCCTCACCGCTCGGCTCCTCCCTCATTGCCCATAGTCCCTAAAGTCTCGTATGTCTCTTGTCTCTTTGAGACCGGAAAGAAGAGGGATTTCCCAACTGTTCCTTCCCTTACACCCTAATCTTAATACCCCGTTACCCGCCCGTAGACGAATCCTACCAACCAAAATAAAGTGACCGAAAGACACAATTGCATCGGTCCAATGAGACATGGAAGCACCAGTAGATATTGAAAGAAAAACTATTGATCGGTATTATTGTTGTAGTTCTTTGTTCATTTCGTCGATGAAAGTACAACCACCATTTTCCACACTTTTTCATATTGACTTAAGTCAGCGAATTACCCGCGGCGAGGAGGAGAGATTAGAACTCCTGGATTGAAAAACTTTTTCTTCTCCTTGCTAATTGCCTACTCAACACTTGAACATTGGTGTGTTTCACATTCAACTCTATCTAGCCAAATATCATAGCTAGCCCAATGCATTTCCTCGTCGTAGTGAAGTGAGGGAAGGAATTTACTAGCTTAACTAACAATACCAGCTTGTCGCCGTACTTCCTATATATAGTATTGAATTTACTAGAGCATATTTTACTAAGTGGTGTGTGTAGTTTTTACATTTCCTACGCTTTTCGTATCAATTCCTCCCTCTTTCCTCTTTCAACACTTCGGCCCTTTTATCATATAATTGAATTGAATTGTCTTGGCATTTAGCATTTGCTCTCTTCGGGACCTAAAGAAAGTGAGTGCCCGTAGCGATGAGTGCCGCTTTTTCATAGATTGACTTGGGTGTTGCATCTCTTTTTCCAACTTGGATTTACCATTGGCTTGTCGTCCTCTCTTACCCGACCCCGTCCTATAGAAAGTAGTGTGTAGTGTACTTAAAAGAAGCAAGTTTAAATATAACCCGCAAAATGAAAGCTCGCTTTGATTGAGTACTCTTCTTGGCTTGTTCAGGCTTCTTCTCATCCGCCTCGGTAACTAGGTGCTTTTAAGCTACTCTTGTTGGCAATTTCCTTTGGTTTGATAGTCGGATCTTATCTTTTTTTAAGAAATCAAGCCTTCCTCCTTAGCCTTGAACAGCCACCGCCCGGCATCTCATCTCGTAAACCGGATCTCTTCTCTTAGGTTAAACAACCGAATCTCCTAGCTCTCGATCAAACCCTTATCCCAATCGACATCCGAAAAGGTCAAAATTGTCCGATTTTAGCATGAAAGGCGGTATTAATCGTTCAATTTCATTCACTCGTAGATCAGCTTCCGTGTCCGCTTCGGCCAATGGTGCTGTTTGAAGCTTTCTTTCTAAGGAACCAAAAGAGGTGGGTAAGACAAGCTATAGAGATGTTCCACAAACAGCTTACTTGAAGCTCGTTTTGAGTGCACTAAGCGAAGAGGCAAGTGATGAGTACAAAACATGGAAAGGTCAAGATAGCTTGAATGAACTACGTAGTAAGGTTTAGTACTAAGCATGATTAAGTCACGGTAACTAAGTACCGGTAACGTTTAATAGATAGAAGTAAGTAACAAGTACCGCTTAGCACATATGGGTCACATAGGCATACCGATAGGATAATAGGCTTGTACGCAAGGTCAAGTATAGGCTAGAGAGAAAGACCGGTATATGTTTATGTTGAGAAGAAATGCATTGTTTGATTTCCAAAGCAAGTAAAGGCACGCAGCGAAAGGCATGCATGCTTCATTTGCGTGTGCCGCCGGGTCCAGGCTCTTCTCGCGAGCTTACTAAATAAAAGAAAGCACGGGCTGGTTTATGGGAATCGTAAATAGACGAAGTGGTGTTTTTCCTTTCCTTGAGGATCTATGCTTTTCATGGCTCTCTTTCTAACGTGGATGACAGTTTCAATAGTGGATCGCTTTCTTAATAGCCTTTTCTAAGTGCTTTTCGTTGCCTTCTTCTTATCTTTATGTACCCAGGAAAATGAGAAGAATCTTCACCATTACCATCACCGTATCACCTCCAATGGTTGGCGTCCCTTTAATTGTCATTTAGTAGTAGTTAGGTTTGTTGAGGACATAATCTCCTACCTTATTCATGCATGATAAAGGTAGCCTTTCATAGTCCAAAGCCTTTGTGTGCTTTTGTATTGAACTCTTTTCTACAACGTTGAAGGATTGCCTTACGGGATTAGCAATGGCTTAATAAAAGGATTCAAAAAGGCTTCTCTTAGGTCCCATACTAGATGACCACCCGAACTGGATGTACTCGTACTAGAACATTTGGTGATTACCCACCGGGACTTCCTACTAAGTATTTGACACTTCCATCAAGAAGAAAACTATACAAGACTCAATCAATGCGAATAGCAGGAATGGTACTTGCAAAAACATATAGGACCGAGAAATGGGAACGAGGCTGACCTATCCAGTAGTGAAGTCTACCTATGCTAAAGAGAAAGTTCAATATTTGGTTCGAGTAGCCACCTATTTTCAGGAGTGGCTTGTTATAGTATTATTAAAAATCATATGAACAAAGAAAGCCTATTTTAGGAGTCCACCATATCAAGGGAAAGGGAGATCAGGCTTGGCCTTCGCTTTGCTTATTCATCTTTCTTTCTTTGCTTTTGAATGACTTGATGGGTCCGGATAATAACAAGAAGAGTCAAGGTAGCGAAAGTAGCTATACTCTAGTAGTCGGGGCTAGTGGTGAAGGAAATCAAATGGCGAGAAGACACGGATTCGGACTTCTTTTTCAAATAGCCCTTGGTGGTAGCTACTATACTCTAGGGCCTCTTGGCCACCCACGACCTTGGCTTTTTAGAGAATCCCGCTCCTGTGTCGTAGGACTTGTAGCTCGGCAGTCCATTGGGTAGGTTTGTTTATCCTTCCTTTTTCGAATGTCTTCTTGGATAGTTATAGCGGCCCATAGGCGCAAGATGTACCTTGTGGAGGGCGGCGGTCCCCTAGACATAGCATAGTCCTTTCAGGCAGTGGTCGTTTAGTCCATGGTCCGTTGGATGGTCGGTGCAAGGCCGAAATTGGAACACATTAATTCCGCTCGTTCTGTCCTTCGCTTCGTGGCCTGTCCCTGTGGTCGTACTCCATATTGTCGGGCAGCAAAGCTTACACTTGTTCACTTATTATGATGGTTCACCGGGCCTCTTTCCTCCTTCCTTTTCGCTTACTCGTAGGGGTCCGCACCCTACAAAGGGGGAGGGAGTCGATGAACATCTCAGCCATTGGCGGGAATTTCGCCCGCATCCGATCCCCAATTCTTGTTCACCCCGGATGATCGTGTTGGGTAAATTGTGACCTCGTATGATCGTATCGGGTGAGCAATGCCCGCTCGTCACATCGACCGATGGGCTAACAGGTCACACTTTGGCCAAGTATCCTACAAAGAGACTCCCGAGAGCCAAAAGTATTAAAGGAATGGCCATAGGAATGGGCGCATCATGACATCGTAATCTGTCTCGCCCGAATGAATTAGTTGGTACTAGAAATGTTAGAAATAGTAAACGAAAGGAGTAATAAGAAGTGAAAAGGACAGAGACACTTCCCAACCAGAAAGCAAAGTTCTCACCGATGGTATACTTTGTGTAAGCGAGCTCTAAGATCACATCTTTAGAATAAAATCCAGTTAGAAAAGGAAATCCAATAAGAGATAAGCTGCCCATGAGCATCATGGCCTAGGTCAAAGGAAAGGAGGAGGCAAGCCCCCCCATCTTCCGCATATCTTGCTCATCCGACATGGCATGAATCACCGAACCCGCACTCAGGAAGAGTAATGCTTTGAAAAACACGTGATTCATTAAGTGAAAGACGCTAAGTCCTCGGTGAATGTCTTGCTAGAAGATAGAATTTCTTGGAATTGAGGTTTGGTATCTTTTAGGTGTTTACGTAACTCATCCGTAAATTTCTTTACTCGTCCAATTTCTAAGGAATCAAGATATCCTCTCGTTTCAGTATAAATAGTAGCTATTTGCTCTTCCACTGGGAGAGGGTTTGATTGGGATTGTTTAAGCAATTCTCATAATCGTCGACCCCTTGCCACTTGATTCGACTTGTTTTATCGAGAGCAGAGGCGAATTGTGCAAAGGCTTGTAACTCGTGAATTTAGCTAATTCCAATTTAGATCTGCACTACTTGTTTCATGGCTTTAATTTGAGCCTCGGATCCTACTCGGAAACGAAATACCCACATTAATAGCAGGTCGAATTCCGGCATTGAATAGATCTCGCGGATAAGAATATTTGCCCATCCGTAATGGAGATTACATTAGTAGGAATATAGGCGTAAACGTCTCATTGAGTCTCAACTATTGGTAAAGTGGGCATACTTTCTTTCTCTAAAAGATAATTGAATTTAGCAGCTCTTTCTAAAAGGCGTGAATGCAAATAAAAAACATCCCCTGGGTAAGCTTCGCAGCCGGGGGGTCTTCTTAATAGAAGGGACAGTTGGCGATAAGCTTGTGCCTGTTTGGAGAGATCATCATAAATTATTAAAGTATGCCGGTACATAAAATACTCAGCCAAGGCCGTATAAGGAGCGAGGTATTGTAATGTAGCGGGGGAATCCGCCCTTTCAGCTACTACAATAGTGTAATCCATGGCCCACTCTTTTTCTTCTTGTTCCCAATTCACTACTAAGCAAGTTCGAACGACTTGCATATATGTTATCTCTCATATCGATGTGAGTCACCGCCTAAACTACACTGACTTATCGAGGTTCAAACTGTCTCGCGGGTAAAGCAATAAACTCTCTCTTCGAGCTCAGTCACAATTCATTCAATCTGTGGCAGTAGTCATAGATAGTGTAGCCCGGGATGTTAGCCATCTACCTATAGTGTGAGAGTACTTTTCTTCGAACCTCTATAAGTGCGAGAAAAGAGTGCATGTACTTTTAGTGGACTTGACTTTTTCTATAGTGTGAGAGTACTTTCTCGTTCAATCCGCCGCTCCAGATCTGCCCGAGACATGCGCCTAAGGGGAAATTGTGGTACGTAGTGGTAATAGTACGCGCCCCGCTCCGAAACAAAGAAAAAGGTGTGTGTCGCACTCACAAGGGCTAAACACTTCTTCCGTTCGGTCAGACTATAGGCTTCAGCTTCTCCACATACGGATGGATCTCTGAGAGTGTCTGGTTTAGTCCTTTCTGATTCAATAAATTGCCGGCGATAGGCAAGCTAGGTAGGTAGGATAAGATCATATCACCGATACCATACCGGTTGAAGACAGAAGAAAATAAACATGAACGATTAAGCGAGACTTTGCCAACTAGACCAATGAAATGAGACCGAGAAGCTTTCAAAAGAATAATTTGAGACCGCTACCCTGAATGAAGATCAATCTGAAATGAAATGGGCGAAAAGTTACACAAGACCACAGAGCGATAGAGCGAGCCAAATTCCTTAGTTGGGGCACATCATCGGCTCATCCGGAGTCAAGATCGATTCTAAGAAGACGAAGTCTGTCCGGAGACCACCCCAAGGCACTGACATAAGTTTCCTTGGCATGACCAACTACCTGGAATGATCAAGTACCAACGAACTAAAGATTCATAAAGAACTACTCCTGCTTTATCTTACTCGGTGCAAAGAAAAGAAACAGACCTTTCGATGGAGATCACAACGGCTCTTTCTTATAAGATGATCTTTCTAGTTTGACTGCGGCGCTGCCGGGCGTTAGGCACTCAGAACAAAGGTAGTCCCAGCAATTCAAAGCTTCTTTTCGGAACACTTTAGATGGTCGTAGGTATTCAAATCTCTCAGTCAACGAAAAAGTGAAAGAAGCCCGCTAAGCCACTCTTCTTTCCCTCCCCATACCCATCAACTACTATAGGTTGTGGAGAGGGCCTCGGTGTCTCTCTTTGCGAGATGAACCTACAAACCAATATGTCACGTGCGTCTGTTGTTTTGGACCGCCGCCGCAACCCGCTGGTCAGACCGCGCGCTTACCTACGGTTAGACCGTCGGGATCCAGAAAACACCAAAAGATGAACTCTCGAAGAAGTAGATCAAACTATTTTAACTTTTTGCATCTAAAAATGTTTACAAAGTGCAACAACAGAGCTCTCACCAAAATCTCGACCTAACTCGAAACCCTAGCTATTCCCTCAAGTGTCTCTCTTGAAATCGATATCTAGGAGGCACACCCTACCTCTCAATTAATACCACAAAATCTCCTACTCAAAGTAGGTGTAGAACTCCTATTAAGAATAGGACTCCATAACTCTCTTTCTAAATCAAATTATAATTTACCTAAATTGTAATATCTCACAGTATCGGACTCCTTGCGTCAATCCTCCATCGGCACGTGTCCTATCCAATTTCCTCCTCTGCATCGCTTGCTTGCTGCGTGCCGTCTCCGAGTCGGCCTAGCCTGCCTACCCAGCCAGCCAATCACCGAGCACACATGCACAACACACGTGCATGCATGCACTGTCCTAGCCAGACTCGGAGTGCAGCCAAGCAATAGCCATAGCCCACATGCATGCATGATGCATGCTATAGTGCCGCTTGCATATATGCATGCTACAGTACTGTTGATGAGAAATTTCTCTCACGCGCTGGCCGGGAGATCTCGCTTAACTCCAGTGCAGTCCTTCTCACGCCCGTGCTTTGCGGGTGTGCCAATTGTTTTGATCTCGTTAACCAACAAGAAAAACAAGGAAATATGCCTTAAGTGTTAGGTTAGATCCCCACTGTATCGGCTAAGGGAATCCATGAGCATATATATGCTATCCTAAAATATATTTAAGCCAAATGACTAGAATGGATCGATGATACCGAGACAACATTAGCCGCTTAACCTAAATACGGTAAAGGATAATAAATATATGTATTGATAACCTAGCCGATACTGGAAAGCTAACTATGGATCGGCTAGTACTTCGATGATTCTTATGAAAAGATACCATCCTTGAACCAGATGCTTAGCCCGGAAATCGGCCGTCGGCTGTTGATGGCAGGTCGATTTCGGCTTATGATGTCCGACAAGAATAGGATCTTAACATAAGAGGGTGTCGATTGCTCTAATTTATATGCGATATATGATAAATAGCACAGTATAAACCCCTGAATCTAATGTGTCATTACGATGAAAGCACTAGAATCAGCAGAGCATACCACTAATGACAAGCATTTAACAGGATTTGGGGATCGAAACGATGCAGCCCCGTAGCCAAGTCAATTGTTTGTCTGAAGAAAAAGATTGGCGATGCGCCGAAGGTTGTTTGATTGATTGTGATTTATTCTTCAATTACAGGGGGTCTTGGGTCCTATTTATACCCAAGATAACATTATCTGCACAAAACCTGGACTCTATCTAAACTACTATTTAAAACACGACGTTATCCCAGGAAGGACCCACGCCGTATTACAACAAACAGTTTAAACAAACTCCTAATTTACAGATATAATTGCTGTTACAGGACTCTATCCATAGATGGCAATATCTTTTAACGCACAAGCTAATAACCGAATCTTCTATTTATCTTCAAACATCCGCACCAGAAATGGTTTTATCTTCTCTGACCCTAGAATCGGCTATCAGCCACTCCTGTCCGATTCAACCCTTAGCCGACTGGCATCACAGCCGACCGCTTCTCAGCCGATGCGGCCTCTGTTTCTTCGCCAAACCAGCCGATCCGATTCTGCTTCATCCTTGCTAGGACTTAGGGATTCAATTACCAAATTTAGGTGTCAACAATGCCCCCACGTCTGTGATACGAAGTGTTACAGATTTGTCGCCTGTTCAAATTCCCGCTCTTTTCTGATCTAAACCGCTCTGGCTGCCTTGAGTGCCCTTTAAATAGCCCTTCGCTTCGACCGAAACGATCATGCTTTCAAAACCCACTAAAACACTTCGCAAGCAAGCCTTTCCTCTCTCCTCTCTCGGCGATTCACCGGCGCCCTTCGTCGATCTCGCGTCCTTCGCAGATCAAGACCCATTCTCATCTTCGACAACACCGATGGCCTCCAACACCGCCGCTGCATTGAGCGCCTCCATCGCACCGGCCACGCGCCGCACCCGCCGTTGCCGCGCACCGGCCGCTGCCATCATCGAGTTCCCGAGGTACACCCGTTGGTCCGAACTCTTTTTATTCGGATTTACTTCTCCACCATGTTTCCACCTTGTTGCATTCATCACCATTCTTGATTAGCACTTTTTCCCTTTCAAACTGTAGCGTTTAGCCATTCCCGATTAGCGTTTTCCCTTTTCAAACCGTAGCATCTGTCACATCAATTGGTCATCCCCGCTTGACCTCGAGAAAGGAGATACTTTCTCGGCCCCATCGGCAACTCTGACCCAGCCGATGTCATCATAGCCGAGACTAACAGGATCCCTTATAACACCAACAAGCCATCCCTAGCCCGCTGGAATGGGACCTTCAAGTCATGGCCAACCACCGACGCAGCCTGGGTGGAATGGTATAAGACGGTGCGATCGGCCAAGTATGGTCAGTGGAAAGAAGCCGGGATTGCCCAGTGCTTGGCCCTGTCTGTTGCCAGCATGGAGAAAGACGAGCCGCTTTTGTCGGCTGCAACATATTTTTGGAATGACAGCTTCAACGCCTTCATCTTCCGGCAAGGGCCGATGATGATCACATTAACCGACGTGTACATGATGACCGGACTAGACATCCTGGCGTCGGCTAACCCTAGCAACCTGAGCCGAAAGGGGCAGCATCAATTCAAAACCAAGGCCATCGGCGGGTGGAGCGGCTTCATCGCTCAAAATATGAAGGACGAATCAGTCGGCCATAGGGAACACGCTGCATTCCTTATGATGTGGCTTGAGAAATTCTTGTTCTGTGGATCGACCTGTGGGCCGACCACCAACTGGCAGGTCGTAACCGAAATCCTGGTCGATGGGGGCAAGCTTGCGCGGGGAAATACCTCCTCGGCTACTTGTATCAGATGCTGCATCAGGCCGTCGTGAAGATAGCCGCCAACGCCCTGGCCAACACCGGCGGCCCCCGGTGGTTCTTACAGATCCGGCTGGTCCCGCAACCCAAAAACAGTGGCCGGCTCCCTCTCGACGAGGCCGCTTTACCAAGGCCGGAGCTGATTGAAGATGAAGACGACAACCAGATCACGACCACCAGATGCATAAGCTACGGAGAAGCATCAGCTGCTCATGCGGGCTCAAGGCAATCGGCCGACCTGTTGGCCGAATGGTTCATTGCCCTGTACGACGGGCTGTCTCGCGAGAACCGCGCCTGGTACTTTTAACCGGCACCGAGGACTGTTTGAGTTGTCGGCCGATTTTAATTGGGAAGACATCAATTCAGCCGACAACCCAAGGTGCAGGGAGTTGTTCATCGCCATGCTTTCCCCCTGCATCCTGCCGACCGGGATCCACCAGGGCCGATCAATGGCCAAGAGCAATGAATTTTACTACTCCGTGTCGTGGTGCGAGACAGTTCGGTCTTGAGCAACGCACTGTCGGCTTCTATTACGCCGAGAATATTGAGACGAGGGGAGTGGTGAGCCAAGACTTGATAATGCATCGGCTGCTGAATATAGCCGTGTGGACCCCGATTTTGAGGCGGGAATCTTTCGTGTTCATAGTACCATTTCCCTGGATCGAGTAGTTGGCACCCACGAATACAGTTCGATAATCGAGTGCACATGCACGAATAGTCTTACAATACCATTATTACATTAATAAGCCCGAAGGCAATGTTCATCCCATAGGACCTTATGGTACGAATACAACATAAAAAAATAGAATTTAGATAAGGCAATGGAAAGAGGCGCGGCTTGTCAATTGCCACAGGCAACGACCGGAGCTAAGGTCTAATATGCGCCGTCAATTCCTTCTCCCTCCCGGTGATATGCGTATGGATCTTCCGCTCTTCAATTCCATCAGCTGGAGGTTTGTGCGTATAGCAAGGGTGAGTACCAACCGTACTCAGCAAGCCAACACAGAATTGATGCATATGATAGGGTTATTCAAAGAACATGGCTAGGGTTATTGTCCGGTTGCGGAACATTTGGCTTCCATCCGGACGGGGGCTCCCTTGGGGCGTTGTGGCGTTCCTCGAAATGGGCGAGCTATAGCGAGCCTCCTCTGCGGTTATTGTCTACCACCTTTTGGTCATGCTCAAGTCGGACGACCTTGTTGATGAGGCTTTGGAAACCGGTGTGATCCCGCCCGATCATTGGTCCCCTCGTTCGTCATTTAGTCCCTCAATGAATTTGTCTATCTTTTCTTCTTCGTCTCGCTGTGTCACCGGTGGCGTAACGGCAAGCCGGGTGAACTTGTTCGATATTCTTGTACCGAGGTGTTCCCTTGACGCGAGCCTGCGGAACTCGTTTTCTTCATCCTCATAATCGCAGTGGCACGAAATTCTCACGAACGCAGCCGTGAATTCCTCCCATGTTGGTTCGCCGGCGTCTTCAGCTCGTGTTTCCTTGTAGGTGTCCCACCGTCACTTGCGGGGCCCTCCACTGGTTAGTAGCGAAGACAACTCTATCGCCTTCTCGGATTCGACGAGGGTTAGCTTCTTCTCTATCACTCTTAGCCAATCTTCGGCATCCATAGGTTCTTCGGCCATGGAAAATGTGGGTGGCTTAGCTCTCATGAATTCTCCCGTGCTCGATCCTCCTCGACCTCCTTGATTGTTAGCAATTGCTTGAAGTAGCCGGGTCCGCAAAGCCATGACCTCCGCCGGGTGGAGGGGTTGGGTTCTAGCGGGTTCTCGTTGGTTGCGCGGCTCTGCGGCGATGTGCCATCCGGAGAAGGTAGATGAATTAAGAGATCGGACTAGTTTAGGTTATAGTTCCCGTGGGGATTTTTCCTCAAGTTCTTTTGAATGATCTTCAATCAACGAGGGGTGAAATAATAATAAGCTTACGAATCAAGACACCGCAAAGCGATGCTCGGTTCATCATATTACATAAGGGGTACACGGACTGTACACACACACCCTTCATGCCAGGATAGCAACAATAATTATATCGTCCAACTACATCAACTAATTAAGGGGGAAATAGAGAGTGGTTCGTGCGCCGCCGAGCCGGGAAGGTCCTCCCGCCTAGTCATCCATCCATCCGCAAGAGCCGGGCGCCGGAAGTGGGTGGTTCGCTCTGCAAACCGAAGTCCCCATGGCTCGGAGGTGGTGGCCTCGAGTCACGCCGAATCTTCCGACTCGGTGGCCGCGTACTTTTACGAGCGGTCGGCGGGTGAGGGGCCTCCCGTGTGAGTCGGCGACGAGGGGAGCTTCCTCCTCCATTGAGTCGGTGTCGCTAGACTCCCATTTGATCTCCATGGGCTCTGCCTCAGACTCCGTGTCGGTGTGGATCTGGATGGGGTTACCCTCTCCTGATCCCGGCTCGGATGGTACTGGTACGGAGCTCGGGGTGGGTCCCATGGATGTGGCAAAGTGGGGTCTACCGTGCAGTGCGGTGCTCGTGCGCAACATAAAAGCTTGCTCCATCATAGCTTGAAAAGTATGTAAGCATGCTGGAGTCATAAGGTAATAGTGGTCGGGCACAGGGGCAAGAGGTGATGGTACAGGCTCGGTGGAAGTACCTGCAGCGTAGACAGGACGAGTGCGCAGCTGCTCCTCCAGTGGTTGATCTGCTGCTTGCTCTTCCTGAGCTGCTCTTCCAGCTCTACCAGAGCTTCCCCACGGGCCATATAGCGGTCCGAGAGTTGCTCATACTGGGCACCATTGGCCTGCAGCTGAGTCTGCAGCATGTTTATCTGGTCTCCACAGCCTTGGTGGCTGTTGACCAGATCATTGAGGCGTGACTGCTGATCGTTGATCTCGAGCAGGGCCTCCTCGTAATCGTCCGCCGTCTCCGCCCAACGTGATAGACGCGTGACCATCGGGTTGTAGCAGCAGGGGTAGCCTCCACGGTGCGGCATCGGGTTGCCCTCTTCGCGATAAGGATGATGCACGAACTCTGTCACCGTGAGTTCGGCACGGTGTATCGCATTAAGGCGAAGGAAGGCCTCGCGAGCTGCATCCTGAATAGCTGCTTCTGCTAGGTCCCGGTGGTAGCGAGTGTGGAAGCAGAAGGATGTCTCACTTCCCATGCGGGCTTCTATGGATACGGCCGCCTCCCAGGCTGGATACACTTCGGAGCCATGCCTTTTGGTGTGATAGGTGGGTGGTTCCGGTACCTCAAACACCATAGTAGGGACTGAAGTTGTACCACAAACCCCTCGTCTCGCGGGATAGTGACCTCCCGTGTTCCGTCGTGGGTTGACACCTGCTTTTATAGGCAACTTAGGGTTAGCGGGAGAGAGCTATCATAATCATTTGGTAAAAAGAAATACGGATGTAGAAAAGGTATATTTGCATTTTCGGAAATAATAGTTTAAAACTGATCCTATTGTAGGGATATTTCCCTTTAGCCATCTAGTTAGGGGTAGGGCGCCATTTGGTCTTAGCCTACGGTCGCATGGCTCGATACCACTCTGTGGACCCCGATTTTGAGGCGGGAATCTTTCGTGTTCATAGTACCATTTCCTTGGATCGAGTAGTTGGCACCCACGAATACAGATCGGATAATCGAGTGCACATGCACGAATAGTTTTACAATACCATTATTACATTAATAAACCCGAAGGCAATGTTCATCCCATAGGACCTTATGGTCTGAATACAACATAAAAAAAAGAATTTAGATAAGGCATGAAAGAGGCGGCGGCTTGTCAATTGCCATAGGCAACGACCGGAGCTAAGGTCTAATATGCGGCGTCAATTCCTTCTCCCTCCCGGTGATATGCGTATGGATCTTCCGGCTCTTCAATTCCATCACTGGAGGTTTGTGCGTAAAGCAAGGGTGAGTACCAACCGTACTCAAGCAAGCCAACACGCATTGATGCATATGATAGGGTTATTCAAAGAACATGGCTAGGGTTATTTTTGCGTAAAGCCAGTTTTCACAATTCTTTTCACAAGCCTATCGACTAGCCAAATCAAGTTTTAATTTCATAGTTCATTAACCCGGCGACGGTTCTGTCTACCATCCATCGTGATTCCAAGGATGGCTTCCCGCCTCCGGTTCGTCATGATTTTCTGGGGAGTCCACCCCTTCTCGCATTCTCGAGAAGTTGATCCACCAGCGAATAAAATCATCATGCAAACCCATCCCAGCATTTTTAAGTTCAAAGTCTAGCCAAGCGAAAGTCTTGTCACGATGCTCAATATCCGCGAGCACGGCTATTCGAATAGATTGATTCATTCACACTGCAGTGGATGTACACTTTACCCGTACTCCGCGACAGCCCAACAAATGAGCCTACGCCTCAACCCATGAGACGGTCACGGCAAAGCCTTTCGATAACCTCACTTTGGCGTGCCCGCTCCATGAACTTAAGCCCTCATGCACTCTAGCCGTCCTTTTCTAGCAGTGAGAGGAGTTCCGCGCACTCGGGGTAAGGGAAGACTTTCCAAATCTTTAAGTTTAATTAACATCGCTTTAATCCCACCATTCATAACAAAGGCAGCAGCCTCATTCTCATCCCATAACCACATCATAGTGAACCATCTATGCAAGGATACCGCCTCCGCTCGGCTATCTAGTCGGCTAGGTCTATACCCATTCGAGAAGTACGGTTGTATGGCTCGTTTCCTGGCTATCTCATGGCTCGGTCCTTAATTGACCAGGGTCGGCACTTGCCTTTTCCGAATCCACCCAAATCATCCCCGCCCAGCCTAAAACATTTGTATAGTACTTTCAATTTTCATCAAACTTAGTTCATCATTCTCATGGCCGTGTGGCGCTCATGTCTCCACATGCCGAATCTCAACTACCTTCCCTAAGGTAGTTGCCCAAGCACAAAGCTTTTTCATAAAGTCATGAGTATGCATAAATCTAAGTGTAGCATGGCTAAGCGGTTGCCGAAGTTATGCTTCGGTTGTTTGTACCACATCGCGAGTTACAATGAGTAATTCTAAAGGTAATCAATAGCAAGGTATGGCATAGCAAGTGTAGGTAATTCTGTAAAGCATGCATGTTTGGAGTTTAAAATAACATCATTTCGCAATTGGGTTCGATATGTTCAAAGGGTGTGAAGACTTGCCTTGCTCGCACGCCGGTTGAGTGGGGTCTTCCGCGTAGTCGTGTTCACCTCTTCTGGACGCTATCCGTACGTGCGAAAAGAAGGGTTGAATCCAATTAGAATTCAACAACATCAACGAAAAGAAAGAGATCTCAAAATGATCGCGGAAAGCGGATTCCAAACACAACCTCAAACTTCGGAAATCTTAAGAGTTGAATCAACGAAAAGGAGTTCGGCTAAACCGAGCGAACCATCTTGTAATTAATATGTATTTTGCACTTAAATTTGAAGATATCCTAGAATAATTAGGTTTCTAATTTTTATATCTCCAATAATTGATCTTTAATGTTGCAACTATATTTATTAGGGTTTTTGAAATTCTAACGACAAGATAAGGTCATCCATGCTTAACCAATATTTAAAAAGGTCTCATGCGAACTTCGATAACCATTTAAAGGTTGGATAATATTTGAATTCATAAAAAGGAAAAATTTAATCTATAAATCGTTTTCACAAAGTATTTCTTTTTGGAAGGGAAAAGAATATTATACTTATTCCTAATTAATAATATTTCAAAAACCTTATTTTATCCTAAAATATTTCCAAAATAATTTTTACCTTTACCCCTATTCCTTTACTATTTTTCTTTTCCTTCTTTTTTTCTTTTCTTTTTCCTTTTTCTTATTTCCTCTCGTTTCCTTCCCTTCTTCCTCTCGCTTCTCCCTCCGGCGGCCGACGGCGAGGAGGGGGCGCCGACGGTGAGGGAGGGCCGAGCTAGGGAAAGAGGGGCTTTTCACCATCTTGGGACCACGGGGTTCCATTTCTCCACTCGGCCGAGACCGGGAGCGGCGGAGAGGGCCGGCGACGCGGGGTGGTTCGGCGGGAGTGCAGTGCCGCGGCAAGGACGGCGTGGCGCGGATCGTGTATGCGCGGCGCTAACGCGAGCGGCATGGCTAGCATGTACGGCGTCGACTTTGGGGGCAATCGGCATGGCGCGACCGTACGGCGACTCTGTGCGTGACCGGAGCCGATGACGTTGGGAACGTGCACGCGCGAGGTCTCGTGTACGGCGGGTGACGCGCGGCGGCTGCGAACGGGCGGTGTAATCGGTCGAACACCGCGATCAATGAAGAGTGCGCTTTTCCATTTTTCCCGAATTTAAAATCCTATTTTCCATTTCCATTTCTTTTATTCCTAAAAATCCCAAATAAATTTTGGTATTCACGAACAATTTCTAAAATTATATTTTCCACATTTCCCTACTTTTCAAAATATATTTTTCATATTTATTTTGTTTCTTCTCTTAAATTCAAGAAAATGGGATTTTGATTGAAGACAAATTTCAAATTTCATTTCTCCTTTTCAATATATATTTTTTTATCCAAATTCCAATTATTCATTATCCTTCCCTCATCAATTAGGGTTTAAACATTAATATATTCTTTTTGTGATGCACCATATTATATACATATATATATCTATGTGCTCTTCTCGTGGTACACACATGTATATTTTGAAATTGTTTTCACCTACTGGGATTGCAAAGCTTAGGGCTTTATTCCATTTTACCTCAAAGTAATTCTAGAAGAAAATCTTATATCGCTGAACTGGCAATTAAGATCGAAAAACACGATAAGAAGTAATGATTCCAAAAAGTTTTTGTGAGTTCCGATTTTCACGTTCCGAATTCCACTCCTTCGATTTTCAGGATGTTACAAGCCGGCCCTCCCTCGGTAGCATCGGCGATATGACCACGGTGCTCAAGAAAAGCACGCCTACGACCAATGGAGGGCCAAAATCAAGCGCCATATCTTCCACCGCGGTCGTCTTACTACGTCGATCTCCTCCTTCCCGAAGAGATCCCCGGTAAGCTCGAACTCCAAATGATTTTTCTTTTCTCAACATCGGCCGATATAGCCGATTAACACTTGCCCTCTGACTTGTAGGAGACCGAGGCAGAACGGTCGACGGTGAGCGACTCCGGGCGCCCCATCAAATACCATCTAGGCGTTCGGATGGGGGCGGCCTCGCTCCGTCGGCGATCGACGGGAGCGCCGAAGCCGGCATCTTTCTCGCGCGGGCAAGTGCGCGAGCCGATCGTTCATAATAAAAGAGTCGCGCCCCTCGTACAGCCATCGGCCGCGCCTGTCCCCAAGAAGCTGAAGGAGAAGAAACCGGCAGCGCCAGCCGATAGCCTCCCTCCTTTGGACCCGGCCGTCGCGTAATTCCTTGACACCGTCGTCGACGAGGAGATGCCGGCGGCTGTTGGAGCGGTAGCTGAACCCGAGAGCTCTAGCCATGAATCCGTCAATGCTCCAGCCGATGTCCCGCCAGTTCCAAGTCCCTCCGCGAAAAATCGGCCGATAAGCCTTCGTCTCATCAAATTTGGCTTATGATGATATCACTTGTATCTGACCAAACAATTCTTCTTAGGTCAAGAAATTGGCCGGCCACACTCCTCGTCACGCGCCATCGGTAATCGTCCTTTGCAACTTGACTTATAGAACTTAGCCGACCGGACTGCTAACTCTTTCTTTTGCAGACTCCACGATCTTTGCCGCCTGCCCCCCAGGCATCCAGCGAGCACATTGTGCCTGTCGCGGGCGACGGCAACGGCACCGATGAAGAAGCCCCAATGGCTGCAGGCGGCGCACCAGCCGAGCCAGTCGCTCCGACTCCGGTGCCTATGGTAGGCCGACTGAATTCTATGATCGGCTCTGCCAACTCAACATTCTCTAATCATTCTTCTCTTTTTGCAGAATATAGCCGACCTCCTTAATTTTGACTTGTCGGAGTTCGAGGAGTCTGACGAGATCGGCGAGGAGGCGTTGTTTACGCCGGCCGAGGACCTGAGAGCCACCCTGGCTGACATCGGCCACCGACAGGAGGCCTCGCTAGACGCGCTGATGGTCGACAGCGGTTCAATCCGTGCGCGCTTCAAGGAAATTCAAGGCCAGCTGTCGGAAGCTCTAGCCGATGCCGCTGGCTACCTTCTTGGAAGCCCACCAACTCAAATACAAGCGGGCACGACAGCGATAGCCGACCGTTGCGAGAACCAGATGCGATCGACCACCCTCCAGTCAACCAAGGAAGCCATTGAGAGCCAGAAGGCCGCCTTTGACCGCCTGAAAACCGAGCTGACGGCCAAGCTTGAGCAACTCCTCTCACGCCAAGATCAGCTGATGGCCGATCTCGTTCAAGTCACGAATGAGATCGACGTCCACAAGGAGAACATGGCCATCCTGCCGACCAAAATTGAAGCTCAACATCAAAGCATCAAGGCGGCGTGGCACATCTCCGGACACGTGAAGGGCGTCCGGCCGATGGCTAGGTCTCGAGGCCGACGACGTCGGGGCCATTAAGGAGGTGGATCGATCGGGCGAACGACGCGACGGCCATAGCCAATTTCTTGAAGCAATGAATTATAATATTTTAGCGTTCGAAATCGGCTACTACTTTATGTAATACATTCGTCAAACTTTTGTAATGGGATTGAACTCTGATTGACTGTTCAAATTTTGTTATTTGCTCTGGCTCTTGTGTAATATAGTTTGTCAATCTTTTGCAAGTGTGCTCATGGATGAAATCGGCTTCAGCCGCATGCAGTATCTTGAATCGCTTATGCTGAAATCGGCCCTAGCCGCTCGTGCCAGATCACGCTTGGCGATTCCAAAGTCACGCCACAACCGTCGAATCTTAAGCACTTGAATTACGGCCGTCAATCCCAATCACTTAAAACGCTTTTGTATTAACTGCCGATTACGAAGCTTAAAAAATTTGGAATTTCCTGACACCTAATTTTGTAATCGGCTCGTGTGTGTATATGCCCCCCAAATTTTGTTGATAGCTTCGATGTCGACAAAATTATGAATTTGCGCATCACTGCTGTCGCTATCGGCCAATCGTTAGCCGACCATAGAAAACATAGGAACAAATGTTGCATAAAAATGCCTAAAGGCGATGCCTTATTAAAGCAAGACATCGACTGTCATAAATCGGCTAAGCGACCAGAGCCGAATCATGAGTTGATCCATATGCTTGCGTAGTATTTCTTCGGTATTTTCCATTAAGAGCCCTTCCAAATACTTCTCCGTCCAGCCCTTCTAACATGTAAGCCCCTTTAGAGACACATTTGTGGATCATGAAAGGCCCTTCCCAATTTGGTGACCACTTGCCGAATTTGTTATCCCTAGATCCAATCGGCAGTATCAATTTCCAAACGAGTTCGCTTCCTCGAAAGATTTAGGCACCACTTTTTTATTATAATGTCTAGCTACTCGTTCTTTATCCCTTGTAACTTTTTCCAAGGCCCTCATCCTGGATAAAACTAGGTCTTCTGATTCGTCCACCATCAAGTGATAATAATCGTCGGCGTGGCTGATCCCGTAGCCGAATGTGCCTTGAGCCGACGACGCTTTCCCATGGTAGCACCACCTCATGCCCGTAGACCGGCTTGTACGGAGGGACTTGAATTGATCCGTGGCATGCCATCCAATACGCCCACGTGATTCGGCTAATCGGTTGTGCCACTGTTTAGGGTACTCAAAGATCTTTCTTTTAATTAATTTAATCAAACTTTTATTTGAGGCTTCGGCTTGTCCGTTGACCTGTGCGTAGTACGGCGAAAAATTAAGTAGCTTGATCCCCATGCCATTGGCAAACTGAACCAACTCATCCGATACAAAGATAGATCCCTGGTCTGTTGTTATCGTTTGTGGGACGCCAAATCGGTAGATAATATGTTCTTTGACAAACTCGATTGCGTCCTTAGAATCCACTTTTTTCAGAGGGACTGCCTCTACCCATTTTGTGAAATAATCTGTCGCTGCCAGGATAAATTTATGCCCTTTACTTGAAGGTGGATTGATCTGGCCGATCATGTCGATGCCCCATCCTCTGAACGGCCAAGCCTTAATGATTGGGTTCATAGCCGACGCTGGTGCTCGTTGTATGGCGCCAAATTTCAGACAATCCTGGCAACCCTTGTAATATTTGAAACAATCCTCCAGCATTGTCGGCCAAAAATATCCTGCTCGCTGGTGCAACCACTTCATTTTGTGGGCCGATTGATGCGTGCCACAGATCCCTTCATGCACTTCTCCGATGGCCACTTTGGCCTGATTGGCTCCCAAACACTTGAGTAGCACACCATCAATCGTCCGATAGTACAGATCTTCATCGAGCAGAACATATCTTAACGCCTTGTACCGTAATTTCCTTGTAGCCGATTGAGAGGGGTTTTTGAGATAGCTGTAGACTTCAAACCTCCAATCATCGGCTGTAATGGCGGTGACCTCTATGTCGATTTCTTTTAACATCGGCTGATAGCCCGATGCCCCTTGAGCTAAATCATTGTCTTCTGTGTTCTGCTCTCTGGGGATATGTTTCAAAGTAACTAGCCGAAAACCGTCCATTAATTCCCGGCATCACTGATAATAAATCATCAGCGCATCATTTTTGCATTCGTATTCTTGTGATAATTGGTTGATGACCAACAACGAATCTCCCATTATTTCGATGGCGTCGGCTTCAACTTCCTTGAGTGGATGTAATCCTTTAAGGACAGCTTCGTATTCGGCTTGGTTGTTTGTAGCGTGGGGGTTGATAGCGAAAGCGAATTCGAAACTTGCCCCCCTGGGTGAAATAATGACTAAGCCGATACCGCAGCCGTTGGTACAAACCGAGCCATCAAATGTCAAAGTCCAAGGCATAATCTCTACTAAGCCGATCGAATCATTCCTGTGCTCCACAATAAAATCGGCTATGGCTTATCCATTAACTGCCCTGGGTGCCTGATACCTCAGATTAAATTCTGTTAGTGCAAAAATCCACTTCCCAATTTTTCCTTTTAACACTGGAGCCGATAGCATGTACTTAACCACATCGGCTTTGCAGATTATTGTGCACTCGTTGGATAGCAGGTAATGCCTTAACTTCGTACATTAAAAATAGAGGCATAGGCATAGCTTCTCCACAGGTGAATACCTTGTTTCTGCGTCTAGCAACCGTTGGCTGAGATAGAAGATGGCCTTTTCTTTGCCCTCAACCTCTTGGATTAAAACGGAGCCGATTGACTTGTCATCGGCTGATAGGTACAGCTTAAACGGTATTCCTTTTTGTGGAGGTATTAAAACTAGAGGGGAGCTCAGATAATCTTTGATGTTGTCTAAAGCCTTTTGCTGCTCTGCCCCCCATGTGAATGTTTGATCGGCTTTCAGCCAAAGCAGTGGCGTGAACGGCTCCATTTTTTCTGAGAGATTGGCTATGAACCGCCTGATAAAATTGATTTTGTCAATCAAAGATTGGAGTTGTTTCTTGTCCTTCGGAGGCTGAATTGTCTTGATAGCATTTATGCTCCTTGGTGTAACCTCAATTCCTCTTTCATGAGCAAGAAACCCCAGGAACTGCCCAGCCGATACGTCGAACGCGCACTTAAGTGGATTCATCTTCAGGTCGTATTTCCTCGTCCGCTCTAATACTTGTCTCAGATCGGCTATGTGGCCCTCTATCTCCCTGGACTTGACAACTACGTCATCGATGTAAATCTCTACCAGTGAGCTGATCATATCGTGAAAAATGTAGTTCATGGCCCGTTGGTACGTTGCCCCAGCGTTCTTCAGGCCAAATGTCATTACCACCCATTCGTACAAGCCGATCGAGCCGGGACAGCGAAAAGCGGTCTTGTGGATGTCTTCGTCGGCCATAAATATCTGATTATAGCCTGCATTGCCATCCATGAAACTAATAATTTTGTGGCCCGAAGCAGCATCGACAAGCAAATCGGCTATCGGCATTGGGTATTCGTCCTTAGGGGTGGCCTTGTTTAGATCTATGAAATCGATGCACACCCTAAGTTTACCCTTTTTCTTCAACACCGGGACAATATTTGAGACCCACTCGACGCATCAGCAAGGCCGAATGAATCCCGAATCATATAGCCGAGTGATTTCGGCTTTGATTGCATCGTACATATCAGCCTTAAACCTCCTAGGAGGCTGTTTGAACGGTCGATAGCCTACCTTAATCGGCAATTGATGGACCACTATTGATCGGCTAAGACCGGGCATCTCGAAGTACTCCCAAGCAAAACAATCTTTATATTCTTTTAACAAATCAATAAGCTGGAATCTACAATGAGGAGAGGTTTTTGCTAATTTACGTCGGCCTCGGCTTGTCACTAGAGCCGATGTAAATTTCCTCTAGTTCGTCGGCCGACGTGAAACCTTGCCCGAGCTTGCCATCGTCTTCGTCTGCGGTGTCCATGCCAAAGACGCTTGAGCCCTCCACCATGTCTTGTTCAAAGCAAGAATCGCAGCTCGTCATCTCCAATCGGCCGTATTGTGGAATTGGCCACATTTAGAAAATTGGCTTGCCAGATTTTCCCAAACAAACAATCGATGCATTCGATTTCCTAAAGCGGTAAATTGGCACTGACGACGCTAACTGACCTGTCGGCTGGTACGATCTCAACCTTGTCACCGTCCCATTGGATCAGGCTCTGATGCATTGTAGAAGGAACGCGACAATTAGCGTGTATCCAGTCCCTTCCGAGTAGCAGGCTATAAGACCCCATCCCGTCGATGACAAAGAATGTTGTGGGCACGGTCTTATTGCCGATGGTCAGTTCGACGTTCAGGACGCCCTTGGTTTCTGATGGGTTGCCGCCGAAGTCTTTGAGCACCATGTTGGTCTTTATCAAGTCTTCGGCTCCTTTGCCTAGTTTTCTGAATGTTGCGTAAGGCATGAGGTTGACCGCGGCTCCCCCATCGACTAGCATCTTGGATATTGGCTTGCCGTTGACGAATCCTTTGACGTACAACG
Source organism: Oryza australiensis (assembly GCA_019925245.2). NCBI lineage: Eukaryota > Viridiplantae > Streptophyta > Magnoliopsida > Poales > Poaceae > Oryza > Oryza australiensis. The sequence continues at coordinate 2,193,307 of JAIFGZ020000016.1, read as the reverse complement.
GCTTCAAGTGCCAATTTTTGGTTCCCTCGGGTTTGTCGAAGATAGCTTGGTCTGGTGAGATTGCTAGATTCACCAAGTCGTCTTCAATGGTGTCTGCATCGGCTTCAAGAGCACTGAATTTAGCTGGTAGTATGAACACCATGTTGACCGATGCAGAAACTTTGCCTTTCCCTTTGGCTGCCCTCCTGGCTTGGTCGGCTGGGCTCTCCTGGGCTTGCTCCTCGTCGGCTGTGGTGATTTTCTTCTTAGGGACCCATCGCCTTTTGATCTTGCCTAGCCGACGGCGCCGATCTTAGATCATGTGCTGAACTTCATCTTCTCTCCCTTCACGCTTGAGTCGTTGAATTCTTCTTTTCTGCGTCTTTGTGAAGAGATCGGACGGGCACCATTGAGGATTGGCCGATTCCTCGTGGTCGGCTTCTTCGTCGTCGCAGTTGTTGTTGCGGTCTTCGTCGATGAAGAAGTCTTGATGGATCGGGCCGAGCCGATCATGGACGGACCGCAGCCTCTGGTTTAGCTGAACGGTTCTAGGGATGAACCGGGCTGGGCTTGCAGCCGATGAGCTCCTGCGCTTGTCGTCGTGGCGATCGTTGCACGCTGGGCAGTCGTCCAGTGTCGGCAACCTCATGCCAGATTCCCAGCAATACCTGAAAAAATCACAATGCCAATGTGGATCGGCACTATTATGGCTTACCTCGTATCGACGGCTTTGGATCTCTGGCTCACACCGATGAGGTGCTTCATTGCGAGCTTCTTCCCGCTGAGACCGGTGCTAAGAACGATGTCGGCTGTCTTCATAGATCGACCGTCGGTCAGCCGACCTGATGACGGGGCACACCATATTGATTGGCGCAGCGTGATGTCCAGTCGGCTCGTCTTTTGCCTTGGCCCCGATTGATGAGTTGACTAAGCCATGCGCCATTCTGTTCTGTCGATCGGCTCGTCTGGGGCTGGCTTGAACTGTGTTAACTGGGAAAGGGTTGCCGTCTACCTTCATTGGCCGATTTGAATCGGCAAACCTTAATTTTCCAGCTTCAATTGCCGACTGGATTTGCTGCCTAAAGACTTTACAATCGTTAGTGGCATGGGATGTGGAGTTGTGCCACTTGCAATATTTCTTCTTCTTTAGTTCCTCGGCCAATGGGATCACGTGATTTTTAGGGAGCTGAATCTGCTTCTCCTTGAGCAGCAAGTCGAAAATCCTGTCGGCCTTAGTGATGTCGAAGTCATATCTCTCTTCTTTGGCCGTCTTCAGCAGCCATTGGCAGATGATGGCCTTTTTGTTCTTGGCCCATTCGGCTGCCGCTACTTCGTGTCATCGTTGTCGGAACCATAGTCCGATTCAACGACGACTGAGTTATGTTCTTGATGGCCTTCCCGGTGTCTTGGAATCGCTGCTCGGGGCCGTCACCTTCTGCGCTAAGTGGGCTAGGGCGCCGAAGTCCTACGCAGAGTCACTCTCGGATTGGCGCGATCAAGCCATGAAAGGCCAAATCAGCCACTGGGTGTCCGGTAGCACCAAGCCGTAGCATTGGTTCCTCATCTCGCTAAAGCGTTGGATGTATTCTTGATGTTGGTGAGGTCCGACAACTTCATCTCATGGTTGCCGGAGTAAAAGTAATCTGTGAAATTGCTTTTCGAGATCAGCCCACTCGTATTGAGTTGTAAGGCAATGAGGAGAACCGGGTAAAAGCCGATCCCGAAAGAGACAGAGGGAACAACCGAACTCTCAAGGCGTCAAGCCGATGCTTCGCGCACTGCGCCAAGAATCGGCCGACATGCTCGTAAGTTGAAAAGTTGTCTTGCCCGAGAACTTCGAAAAATCTGGGATCTTGTATCGTATCGCGGCGGAATCCGCTCAAAGTGCTCTAGATAGGGATACCGATACATGTTTCCGAGTCTTTTGGCTTGAGGCCGAATTGATCGCACATGACATCTCGCAATCAGATCGGCCCAGTCCGGTTGTCCTCTAGTCGGCTTGTATGGGTCATATGGCGCGGGTGCTTGCCGATATAGCGGTGGTGGCGTCTGAGGCCTGTAGTGATGGTCTTGACGACCTCCTTGATACCGGTAGTGATGATCGGCGGGAGACGGCCGATGTGCTTGGTGGTGGCGTTGGTGGTCCGGGAATGCACTGCGGCCACCGCGTTGTACCGTCTCGTCCAGTCAACTGGGAATCGGCTCGACCGCCGATTGTCGTTGAACATGTTAGCAATCTGATCCTGGGGCAGCGGTTGCTGTCGGTTCAGCGTAGTAATCACTAGCCTTGTAGTCGGTTCAGTTGGATTTGGCTGGCCCAGGACCCCTCTTGGCGGTCTCGGTTGCGTTGGTGTGGGATCGGCCGACTCTGGGTGACCAATGTCCTGTAACCAGGAAATTGGCCGTCTGTGAAGTACGTCGGCCCCCGTTGCATCTGGTAGGCTATCTTGGCATTGACCACGGTAGCGATCATGTTGTTGAGAGTGTTGACCAGGATGCTACTTTGGTTGACCAGCGCGTGGTGAATAGCCAAATCAATTCGGTCTTGGAAGGTGTGCAGAGCCGAATCGTCTTGTTCCTGGATCGGCTCCTCCATCTTCTGTTTGCCTTTTGACCCACCAGAGGAGGATGCCTTGAGTTCGTCCAAGCTGAACTTGTATTTTTGATGCACGGCCCCGGATCTTGTTTGGGTGAAAGATTGCAAGTAGTTTGCCTAGAGTTCTTCCAACATCTTCTTATAATCGGCCTGCTGTTCAGCCGATAACTGCTCTATCTTCACAGGCACAACCATCTTGTCACCTGAGTCGATGCGTCCTAGTCGAGCCGACAGAGAAAGTCTCACTGGGCGTGCCAAGAAGCGTGTTGATGAGAAATTTCTCTCACGCGCTGGCCGAGAGATCTGCTTAACTCTGCAGGTCGTCGTCTACCGCTTGTGTCAGGTGTATGTGCCGCTGGTTTGATCTGTTAACCAACAAGAAAAACAAGGAAATACGCGTTAAGTGTTAGGTTAGATGCCCACTGTATCGGCTAAGGGAATCCATAAGCATATATATGCTATCATAAAATATATTTAAGCCAAACAACTAGAATGGATCGGCGATACCGAGACAGCATTAGCTGCTTAACCTAAATACGGTAAAGGACAATAAATATATTCATTGATAACCTAGCCGATACTGGAAAGCTAACTATGGATCGGCTAGTACTCCGATGATTCTTATGAAAAGATACCATCCTTGAACCAGATGCTTAGCCCGAAAATCGGCGTCTGTTGATGGCAGGCTGATTTTGGCTAATGATGTTCGACAAGAATAGGATCTTAACATAAGAGGCAGTCCTAACACAAATCTAATAATAAATGTACTAAAAGAAATATATTAGGGCAGATAAGGCCAGCTGAAACCCCGGCACTGTCTCTTAAACATATAAATCTAACCGAACATATCACTGGAAGTTCTAAAAACGACTTAATAGTTCAATCATTGATGCAGCATTAAGTATAAAAAGAACAACCTGATCTGTTGTAGCTGATTCACACCTCTCGAGACGGTGGATACCGCATATAAACCAGCCAACCTTTAGATCTAGCCTCATTGGCTGCGGGTTATTGAGAGAACTGGCCAATGGCGAGATATATCTAAACATTTCTCTAATTTATATGCGATATATGATAAATAGTGCAGTATAAACCCCTGAATCTAATGTGTCATTACGATGGAAGCACAAGAATCAGCAGAACATATCACTAATGACAAGCATTTACCTGAATTTGGGGATCGAAACGATGCAGCCCGTAGCCAAGTCAATTGTTCGTCTGAAGAAAAAGGTTGGCGATGTGCCGAAGGTTGTTTGATTGATTGTGATTTATTCTTCAATTACAGGGGGTCTCAGGTCCTATTTATACCCAAGATAACATTATCTGCACAAAACCTGGACTCTATCTAAACTACTATATAAAACACGACGTTATCCCAGGAAAGACCCACGCCGCATTACAACGAACAGCTTAAACAAACTTCTAATTTACAGATATAATTGCCGTTACAGGACTCTATCTATAGATGGCAATATCTTTTAACGCACAAGCTAATAACCGAATCTTCTATTTATCTTCAAACATCCACACCAGAAATGGTTTTATCTTCTCTGACCCTAGAATCGGCTATCAGCCGCTCCTGTCCGATTCAACCCTTAGCCGACTGGCATCACAGCCGATCGCTTCTCAGCCGATGCGGCCTCTGTTTCTCCGCCAAACCAGCCGATTCGATTTTGCTTCATCCTTGCTAGGACTTAGGGATTTAATTACCAAATTTAGGTGTCAACAAGTACTGCTGCATGCCACAGTGTCAATTATACATGCAAACTATGTCCATGCAAGCTAGCAGCAACCGAACAGCAACCATGCTATTCTCCTCTTCCTTTTCCTGATGTTTTCTCAACCAATTTCCGTCACAAACACCGATGCTTGCACGTATACCTCGTAAAGCCCATTGCGAAGATCTCTCCCACACGATGTCCATCCATCGTGTGCCATCTCGTATCCAACATCGTCACCCGACATCCTTGATCGTCTGGACCTCAACTCCTCCCTGAGTCTAGTATCGATCCCCACTGTTGGCCGAAGTTTCCTCCAAGAATCCAGCACACCATCAGACAAAACGACCGTTTCTAGGCATAGATATCACAACCTGACCCATATTAGTCACACACACCCACACCAGAAACCACACATATTCTCAAACCAATTCATTAAATAAATTATTTGCACAGCCAATTGTTCATCACAAATATTAATCATGACAATGATTTCACAATCTCCCCCTTGATGAACACATTGGCAAACCCAACAAAATCAATTGGTTTGATGTTTTATGAAGCAACCCGAAAAACATTTCGAATGCAAGAAAAAGCTTTGAAAAATCTTCTTTGAAAATTCATCTTTGAATATATGAAAATTTCAATATAAAAATGATGTAATTTCCTTGTTCTCCCCTTTTTGACAATGAGTTCATCAATTATCAGAAGCATGGAAGAGCTTTGTTTTGCAATAACAAGGTAGAAAAAGTGACTAGCTAATTAACAAGCATACACTAGAGTAAAGACATGAACCTAAAATATTACAATTAAGATCAAGTCAACATTAATGATTTATGATTTCAATAATTTAAAATGCAACATATTCACAAGTGCAAAGACTGAAAGAAAAACTCAAGTATATATACTTATGACATTGATACTCTTTCTCAAATTAATGCCTTCTCCAAAAATAACCGAGAGAACTTTTAGCTCATTCTATTTGAACATCTTCCTTTTTTATACTTTTCTCTCAATTATTACGGGTACGTCCTTGTCGTCAAGATCAAGTTTCCAAGGATTCGGTACCCTTTTTTTTAACTCACCACAAATACGTCCTTGTCGTCAAGACTGTTTCAAGGATTCGGTATTCATTGTTTTCTCTCATATAAATAAGCATTTATGTACTCTTGCGGTGATTGGAACAAAAGGATTAATATGAGGAATAACAACTCATAAGGCATATGCAAAAGCATTAATCATTCAACCTAAGCACTTGCTTCAATATTACATATTTTATTAATTCAAGTAAAAGAATTATATGTCATGTATCATATATCTTAAAAGCAATATCAAAAATTTAAGTAATTACTAAAATGCACACAAGCTAATATAGTAATCAATTTATCTAACAAGCATTGCTAGCAAGCACTAGAATATACTAAAGATATAAGACATAGCTCATCCACCTTTTATTTTTCTTTTCCTTTTTCTTCCTTTTTTTATCACACCATGCATGAATTAAAAAAATGAATGCAAAAGAAGAAGAAAAATATGCATACAACAAAGAGCCAACAGCTCTCCCCCTCAATTGATGCCAAAAGGATGAATAACACCTTATTCTCCCCTAAGAAAAGCAAAACGAGAAGAATCCAAAGGTTTGGTGAAAATATCTGCAAATTGTAACTTTGTATCCACAAATTTCAATTCAATGTCCCCTTTTTCAGCATGATCCCTCAGAAAATGAAAATGAATGTCAATGTGCTTGGTGCATGAGTGTTGTATAGGATTCTTAGCAATATTTATAGCACTTGTATTATCACAAAAGAGAGGAATTTTATCAAAAGTAAGACAATAATCTCTCAAGGTTGAAATAAGCCAAAGAATCTGAGAACAACAACTAGGAGCAACAACATATTCGACTCAACAGCTTGATTGAGCAACATTTGATTGTTTTCGAGAAGACCATGAAATCAAAGAAGTACCAAGAAAAGGCATGTACCACTTGTACTCTTTCTATCAATTCTACAACCTCCAAAATCCGCATCGAATAACCACTCAAGCAAATAGAAGAAGAGGTAGAATACCAAATTCCAAATTCAAGAGTATGTTTCAAATACCTCATGATGCGTTTCACAGCATGATGATGCGAAGCCCTTGGAGAAGCTTGAAATCGAGCACACAAACACACAAAGAATCGTATGTCCGGCCTCGAAGCGGTGAGGTAGAGCAACGAACCAATCTACTCCCGTATTCCTTTTCGTTCACACTTCACCATCTTCATCGAGATCCAAAATAGTGGTAGTTCCTATCGGTGTAGTCAACGGCTTGCAATCGTCCATTTTGAAGTGTCGTAGAAGATCCTTGGTGTACTTTGTCTGATGAACAAACGTACCTTGAGGTGTTTGCTTAATTTGCAATCCCAAAAAGTAAGTCAATTCGCCCATCATGCCCATCTCAAATTCCCTGCGTATTGTTTCAGCAAACTCCACAACCAAAGTGTGAGATGAACAACCAAAAATGATATCATCCACATAAATCTGAACAAACAGTAGATCATCACCATGCTTAAGAACAAAGAGAGTTTTATCAATTTTTCCCATTGAAAAGCCCTTTGCAAGTAAAATTTTTTTAAGTCTATCATACCAAGCTCTAGGTGCTTGTTTCAAACCACACAAAGCTTTTGATAAACGAAAAACATGGTTGGAAAAATCAGGATTTTCAAAACCTGGTGGTTGTTTTACATAAACTTTCTCCTGTATGTAACCATTAAGAAAAGCACTTTTAACATCCATTTGAAACAACTTAAAACCTTTTGAAGCAGCAAAAGCCAACAAAAGTCTAATTGCTTCAATCCTAGCAACAGGAGCAAAAGTTTCATCATAATCCAACCCTTCCATTTGAGTAAAACCCCGTGCAACAAGTCTAGCTTTGTTTCTAACAACTAAACCATCCTTATTTTGTTTATTTTGAAAACCCAGCTAGTTCCAATGACATTATGATTAGAAGAAGGTTCAACTAAATGCCGACTTTGTTTCTTTCAAAATTCTCAAGTTCTTCATGCATGGCGTTAATTCACGATTCATCAGTTAGTGCATGAGTAACATCTTTGGGTTCAAAATTAGCAATAACAGCAGAGTTTGCATGAAAATCACGATTTGTTACCTTCGATCTTGTAGTGTGTTCGCTCAAGTTACCTATCATCCGTTCCGAGGATGTCGGCGTTGAATATGAAGTGGAGCACTCACGTCCGAAGTTTGTTCATCTTCGTAGCTTGTTCGACAAAGTTGAAGCTTCGGAGGTCTAGTAGCATCAATACCCGAAGCTCCCGAAGATCCACTCGGCCGGTCGACCGCTCCTCCGCCTCGGTCGACTGATGTGTCACCGGTCGACCGAGCCATGTCCAGTCTGACCGGCCGACATATCCTCGTCGTCCTCGTCATCGCTCTCCAAAAAGATATCCTCCCCCTGAACCTATGACATTGTACCTGAAATTTCGGGTCTAGTCCCCGGACTAGCCTCATCAAAAGTGACTTCGCAAGTCTCAACGATTTTGTTAGTCTCTAAAATAAGTACACGGTAACCTCGTGAATGCGCAGAATATCCCAACATAAGTCCATCAACAGAGCGAGATTCAAATTTGTCCAAATTTCCAGATATGAGCACAAAACATTTACATCCAAAAACACGCAAATGAGAAATCTTCGGTGAATGTCCAAAACGAAGCTCATAAGAAGTTTTTCCAAGTTTAGATCTCAAGAAAACACGATTGGAAATATAACAAGCGTGTTAATAGCTTCACCCAAAATTTTCTAGGAGTAGAATATTCATCAAGCATAGTCCTAGCCATTTCAACCAAAGAATGATTTTTCTTTCAACAATACCGTTTTGTTGAGGAACCCGAGGAGATGAAAATTGATGTTCAAGACCCTTTTCAGCACAAAACTTTTCAAAAGAAGCATTTTTGAACTCACCGCCATTGTCACTTCGAATAGTTCTCAAAATTTGTGGAAATTCAAGAGCCAAACGAAGATATAAAGTTTTGAAGTGTTCGAAAGCTTCATCCTTAGTTGCCATAAAATAAACCCAAGAATATCGAGAAAATCGTCAACAATAACCAAAACATACCACTTTCCTCCAACGGATTGCACTCTAGCGGACCAACGGTGTCCATGTGTAATGACTGCCTCGGTGCATCCGTCATCACGAAAAATATCGGGGTATGAGCGAAGCAACCATCTTAGCATGATGACATGGCGAACAAACCAAATCAAGATCTTTCTTAAGTTTAGGCAAACCTCGAATAAGATCCGAACCACTAATCCTAGTGAGATAATCAAAGCCAACATGTCCTAGTCTACGATGCCAAAACATCACATCTTTTGAAAATTTTGCAACAAGACATGTAACTTCAAAAGAAACGCTGTTTTCAAAATCTGCTTTAAAAACTCTTCCGTATCGGGAAACATTAAGCACAACATCACCAGAAGAATTAAAAACTTTACTTCCACTTTTCTTAAAAAGCACATCAAAGTCTTCATCCACAATTTGAGAAACGGAAAGCAAGTTGTACTTCAAATTTTCAACCAAAGCGACATTATTCAATGTAAACTTGTCACTTACCTTGACGATCCAGTTGCGTGATCGTGCTAGTAGAAGCATCGCCGAAGATGATTCAGTCCTTCCTTGATGCCTTAACGAGGAGGAGAACCAACTTTTATCACCGAGTCATGTGTCGCGAATCGGAATCAATGATCCACACGTTCTCCTTCCTCGCCAAAAGAGCCTATACACAAGCCGATGTCAAAGTCTCAGATCGGGGTTAGATAATAAAAATTTGAGAATCCAAGATCGAGACACACAACCTGAACCAACAGAATATAACCGTAGAAAATTCAACCCGTTTCTCGTTAGAAAAGTTAGCCCAAGGCCGGTTTGACTGCCGCTGTACCTGCGGTCTGACCGGAGGCTTCACACTGGTCTGACCAGAGGTATAGTGCCGGTCTGACCGGGTATAGCTTCGGTCTGAACGTGTGTGGCTCCGGTCTAACTGACGGTCCGTCTGCGGTCTGACCGCCTGCCTCGAGGGAAAAGCCGGTTTTTGCCATTTTAGTTTTGCAAAAGCTACCTCCCATTCCTTTTTCTGTTTTCTAGCAAGTCTAAAACAGAAAGCAACAAGATGTCCATGTTTACCACGAAAAAGTACAAACATATTTTTTACGATGAGTTGAAGAACAAGTTGAGACAAGAAGCTTAGTATTAACAGTGTTTTTAGTACTAACAACAGATTTATTAACAAACACAGGTTTAGTGCAAACAGCAGGCTTGGTAGAACATGAAGCATTCAAAGAGGTCATAATGCCAGCAGATTTGAAAACAATGGGTTTTGGATCTGGTTTAGTCAAGATTTCACCTCTCTCAGTTATACCCAAAACAACAGGAGGATGCTTAGAAAAGTGAGTATAGGGATCAAAAGCTAAACCACGGTTGTCTGTGCTAACCTTTGATTGATCCAAAATCATGTTGAGATTCTTTTTACCCTCAGAAAAACGTTGCAAAGAACTTTTTAAGTAAGAAATCTCTTGAGTCAAGGTAGCACAATTTTTCATGCATCCAAAAGACCTTTTTGTTTTCTACAAGTTTGACAAGAAAGCACTTCATCTTGCTTAATAGTTTCTTCCATATGCCTAACACGACCTAAGGCATCTTTTAATCTCAAACCATAAGCAAGACAAGATGAGCAGGGTTTTGCACTAGATTGTTTTAACTTTTTAGCACTAATTGCATTAAACATAGAGCTAGCAAACAAGGCAATTTGACATTTCTTTAAAGCTCCTTTTGTTAAAAACAACTCATCAGTCAATCTAGTGTTTATGGCAAAGCTAAGAGCAAGACAAGATTCAAGCTTTCTAGATTTCTTAGATTCAAGCATCAAGCTTTTTGCAAGTAGTTAAATAGACTTCTCTAACAATTAATCTCAAGCAAATAAAACTTCACATGGTTTGCAATCATCATCGAAGCAAGAGATTTTAGTCTATTATTTTCAGTTTTAAGAGAATCAATAAGCGCTTCATGTTGATTAATCTTCTTTTCAAATTTAGAAATGTTGTAACTAAGTCTAGCAATCACATCTTGAAGATATTCAACACTAGGAGCATTTATTACCTCATTTTCTTCATCAGAATCTGCAGTACTCTTTGCCATGAGATAAACACCGGCGATGCTCTTCCCTTTGTCTTCCTCATCATCATCCGAGTACTCAACATCGCTGGATCCCCGTATGGCCGCAAAAGCTTCATCCAAGGCCTTCGGTAGTACTTCCTCATTGTCATGTTTTTGGCCTGCTTCTTGCTCTGCTTGGCTTCCTTAGATCCATCTTGAGCTTTTTCTTCCTGTGTACCTTTTCCAGCCTTGGGACATTGGGAGCGGACGTGTCCTAGTTGACCACAGCCAAAACACCGAATTGGTCCTCCTCTTCTCCTGGACCTAATATTATTCACAGCTCGAGAAATTCGATTAGCAAGCGGTACCAAGTCCTCCTCACTGATTTCTTCCAGTTGATCATCGGACATGCAGAGAAAGAAGCAAACATTGACTATGAAGAAGAATCAGAAGATGCAGAAGTAGACACCAAGGCAAAAGATTTCGAATCAGTCCTTTTAGAAAGAATGTTCATCTCATAGGTTTTTAATTTAGTATAAAGAACATCCAAAGTCAAGGTATTCATATCGACCGATTCTTGAATTGAGGTAACCTTAACTTCCCAAACTTTCATATCAAGACCATTCAAAAAATGACGAGCAACCTCAGATTGAGAATAATTAACATTGTAAGAAGAATCAACAGATCTAAAATTGCTCAAAATTTTGTTAAAACGGCCCAAATAGTCATCCAAAGACTCCCCATGTGTCATCTCAAATTTTATGTACTCCTTTTTGAAAACATCTTTTCGCAATTCTTTAATGTTTGAAGATCCAAGATGATCATTCAAAGCTTTCAAAATTTCATTAGCAGTTGAAAGATGCGAAACACGATCAAAATCAGAGCGAGAAATTGCATTAAGAATGACATTTCGAGCTTTGTAATTATTTTCATAGTCTAATTTGAGAGCAGGAGTATCAATGCGTTCGGGATGTCATAAGATTGGAAAACTTTTAGCCAAATATCATAACCTTGAGATGTGATATAAGATTCCATTTTTTCTTCCAATAGTCAAAGTCGGTTCCATTGAAAACATGAGGTTTGTTTGAAAACTTTTCAGCCATTGTAAAAAGATCAGAAAAGCAAATCAAGAACGAGGCTCTGATACCACTTGTAGGATCGAACAAGATCAAACAAACCTACCGAGAGGGGGTGAATGGTAGGAAAAACCAAAAACCAAATCTTTTACGGAATTAAAAGATTGACCTCTTACCGATGAAACCGATCTACAAAGCGAAAACGTACAGAAGCTGTTGAAGCCGCCGCCAGTCACACCGCCTTATCTGCGCCCAGTCAACCGCCCCCTCTGGCCAGGTCGGGCCGCCGCCTAGCCGCCGGTTGGACCACCGTCGCAACCCACCGATCAGACCGCGCGCTTACCTACGGTCAGACCGTCGAGATCAAGAAAACACCAAAAGATGAACTCTCGAAGAAGTAGATCAAACTATTTCAACTTTATTGAATCTAAAAGTGTTTACAAAGTGCAACAACAGTACTCCTCACCAAAATCTCGACCTAATTTGAAACCCTAGCTATTCTCTCAAGTTTCTCTCTTGAAATCGATATCTAGAAGGCACACTCTCCCTCTCAATTTATACCACAAAATCTCCTACTCAAAGTAGGTGTAGAATTTCTATTAAGAATAGGACTCCATAACTCTCTTTTTAAATCAAATTATAATTTACCTAAATTGTAATCTCTCATAGTATCGGACTCCTTCTTGCGTCAATCCTCCATCGGCACGTGTCCTGTCCAATTTCCTCCTCTGCATCGCTTGCTTGTTGCGTGCCGTCTCCGAGTCGACCTAGCCTGCCTACCTAGCCAGCCAATCACCGAGCACACATGCACAGCACACGTGCATGCATGCACTATCCTAGCCAGACTCGGAGTGCAGCCAAGCAACAGCCACAGCCACATGCATGCATGATGCATGCTACAGTGCCGCTTGCATATATGCATGCTACAGTACTGCTGCATGCCATAGTGTCGATTATACATGCAAACTATGTCCATGCAAGCTAGCAGCAACCGAACAGCAACCATGCTATTCTCCTCTTCCTTTTCCTGATTTTTTCTCAACCAATTTCCGTCACAAACACCGATGCTTGCACGTATACCTCGTAAGCCCGTTGCGAAGATCTCTCCCACACGATGTCCATCATCGTGTGCCATCTCGTATCCAACTTCGTCACCCGACATCCTTGATCGTCTGGACCTCAACTCCTCCCTGAGTCTAGTCTCGAACCCCACCGTTGACCGAAGTTGGCCTCCAAGAATCCTGCACACCATCAGACAAAACAACTGTTTCTGGGCACAAATATCACAACCTGACCCATATTAGTCACACACACCCACACCAAAAACTACACATATTCTCAAACCAATTCATTAAATAAATTATTTGCACAACCAATTGTTCATCACAAATATTAATCATGACAATGATTTCACACGCTGCACTCTACTCCAATCGGTAACGATCTATCGACCCTTACTTGCAAGTGTTCCTGGTTTGCACGGTAGAAAATTTTTGTTATTAGCTCTCGTTGCTTCCGCGTAACCCTTCAGTGGTATCAGAGCTAATCTTGCTTAGTTCGGGTTTTAGATTGGATCTGGAACAAGTTTTGCACACGGGTTGATTAGATCAATCGGTTTTACGGGATCTGTAGAGGAGAGTAGATGGTAATTGTGTTCCTTGATAGTGTATCGGAACGGCGTAATGTGATTACACCGAAGCAATATCCATAGAACTCGGTTTGAGTTGGGTTCGAGATAGCGTTCCTTGATAGTGTATCAGAACGGTATAATGTGATTATACCGAAGCTATCTCGTAGTCCGACCTTGATTGTCACCTCGCGCCTAGGCAAACCATCTCCCTTGATAGTGTATTGGAACGGCATAATGTGATTATGACGATATAGTTTCCGTAAGCGATTTCATAGATTGGATATATGGATTTAGTGTGGTGTTCCGGCGCTGCCCGTAAGCCCGCGAGGGGTGGCTTCCCCTCGACCCCCTCCTCCTCCTCCCTGCTAACCGGCTAGCGGGACCGCCGTGTGTGTACCCCCTTATAGGTCGTCTCGATGTCGTATCTCTGCGATAGGTAGAAAACGTTCTATGCCTAACTTGTTTTTGCAGAGAATGTTTTGAGATGGTATGGCCCTATTGTATGTATGAGATGCATGTGATGCGTGTAATATTCTTTCATATGTGCAATCCCCGTAATAATCTTTCATACGTGCAATGCTTGTAATATTCTTTCACGACCTATGAGTCGATGTAATCTTCAATTAGAGCTTCTATAGTAGTAGCTTAGTTTTGAAGAAATCAAGCATCATGCACATTGGAAGATGGTGCCGAAGATGGAGATCCTCGCCGCCGACATGGAGATGGAGATCACCATGTAAAGGGGCCGTACTATTTCATTATATGCTATTCTACCTGCTTTCATATATGTGATATGTTTGTTTGATAGGATAGTATCCCTCACAAAATTAAGTGGTAATGATGCCCTTCCAAATATTGCACCCATCACCGTTATGCTCGTCAATAGTGGGTCCGCAAAGCAGAGTACCATTCTCTATCATAACACGAGGGGTATATGTCGAACATATACAACAGGAGCATTTGGTTTACTTAACAAGGCTATCAAGACAGCTTTTGGGCCTTGGGGCATAGGTTGGCGCCGGGGCATCGAGATGCCACACCAACAACAAGAGTCACATAGAGATGTGATTAGCAAGGAGTTGCTTACCGATGTTATTAATTTTCTAGCAGTGATGCCAAAGCTCACTGAAATTAACTAACATGTGGATCTTGACCCAATACGTAACCTAAAGGGAAGGTGTAAAATACGTAATGGGAGACTAATGTTAAATTGTTTAACAATAGACATAGCATAAACATTGTGCTAAACTTTGTTTTTTCATTGTAGAATAAATGGCAGCTAATACCATACCCACCTTTAATTTGTGATCTATTCTCGAAAAGGAAAAATTAAAAGGAACAAACTTTATGGATTGGTATCGCAACTTAAGAATTGTTCTCAAGCAAGAGCGCAAGGAGTACGTTCTTGAAGTACCCTATCTAGATGAGTTGCTTAATAATGCTACGCACGCACGGAGGGCTTATGAGAAGCACACTAATGATGCCCTAGACATAAGTCGTCTCATGCTAGCTACAATGTCCTCCGAGCTTCGTAAGCAACATGAGAGCAGCGATGCTCATACTATTATTCGGGGACTGCGTGGCATGTTTGAGAACCAAGCAAGGGCCGATAGGTTCAACACCTAAAAGTTCCTCGTTTGCATGCGGGCTTGTTGAGGGAGTCCCGTCCCGCATGTGATAAAAATGATTGGCTACATTGAGAGTCCGGAAAAACTAGGTTTTCCCCTTAGCCAAGAGTTGGCTACGATGTGATTCTCCTGTCGCTTCCTCCGAGCTTCGAGCCATTCATATTGAATTATCACATGAACAAATGGATAAGACCTTGGCCGAATTGCATGGGATGCTAAAGACAGAGGAGAGTATCCAAAAACGGTCATCATGTGATGATGATGCGTAAGGCTAAGCGCAAACCACTGTCAAGAAACTTTGCACCAAGAGGAAATTAACTCTCGATGAGATCGCGAGTGCCT
This sequence comes from Oryza australiensis, assembly GCA_019925245.2. Classification (NCBI taxonomy): domain Eukaryota; kingdom Viridiplantae; phylum Streptophyta; class Magnoliopsida; order Poales; family Poaceae; genus Oryza; species Oryza australiensis. The sequence continues at coordinate 2,178,197 of JAIFGZ020000016.1, read as the reverse complement.
CCAATGCAAAGAAGGGTAAGAAGGGGTCGGCGGCATCGAGATGTCATTTGCTTCTATTGCAAGGAGACAGAGTCACTGGAAAAGGAACTGCAAGAAGTACATGGAGGATCTCAAAAGAAGCAAAGCGCGACTTCGCTTAAGGTATTAATGTTATAGACATTAATCTTGCTACTTCACCTACCGACTCTTGGGTATTTGATACCGGATCAGTAGCTCATATTTGTAAATCATTGCGGGGAATGCGAAGAAGTAGAGGCTTGAGAAGGGGCGAGGTGAACTGCGCGTCGGCAATGGAGCAAGCATTGCTACGTTCTTGTCGGCACAGACCACTTCATTTATCTTCGGGATTAGTTTTGAAATTAAATAATTATTATTGTTTTCCAATTCTATGTCAAAGTTATTTCCGCTTCATGTTTGCAAGCGGAAGGATATGATTTTAGATCAATGGACAATGGTTGTTCAGTTTATCTCGAGATATGTTCTATTTTCATACTCCATTGGTGAATGGATTATACATTTTGAATCTTGAAGCGTCTCCCATCTATAACATTAATACGAGAGGCAACTCCCAAATGATACAAACCTCACGTTTATCCGGCATTGTCGCTTAGGCCATATAAATCGAAACGCATGGAGAAGCTCCATAAGGATGGATTGCTTCACTCTTTTGATTTTGAATCATTTGAGACATGTGAGTCTTGTTTACTTGGTAAGATGACAAAAACACCTTTCACGGACATAGTGAGAGAGCAAGTGACTTGTTGGCACTCGTACATACCGATGTATGTGGACCAATGAGCTCAACGGCCGAGGTGGTTATCGCACTTCATTACCTTTACCATTGACTTTAGTAAATATGATTATATCTACTTAATGAGGCATAAGTCCGAATCCTTTGAAAAGATCAAAGAATTCAAGAATGAAGTACATAATCATTTGGGGAAAACAATCAAGTTTCTACGATCGGATCGTGGAGGGGAATACTTGAGCCAAGAGTTTGGTAATCATCGAAAGATTGTGGAATTGTTCCACGCTGACTCCGCTAGGAACTCCACAATGGAATGGGGTGTCCGAACGGAGAAATCGCACCTTGTTGGACATGGTGCGGTCCATGATGAGCCAAAGTGATCTTCCGTTATCCTTCCGGGATATGCTCTTGAAACACTGCGTTCACACTAAATAGAGTTCCATCTAAGTCGGTTGAAAAGACACCATATGAGATATGGACAGGGTGACCCCCTAGTTTGTCTTTCCTCAAAATTTGGGGATGTGAGGCTTATGTAAAACGTTTATAGTCCGACAAGCTCACACCCAAATCGACAAGTGCTTCTTTGTGGGATATCCTAAGGAAACTAAGGGATATTACTTTTATAATCGGGAATAAGGCAAAATGTTTGTCGCCCGACACGGTGTCTTCTTGGAGAAAGAGTTTCTTTCAAGAATGGTTAGTGGGAGCAGGGTGCATCTTGAAGAAGTTCAAGAAACACCGAAAATGTTTCATCGCCACGGAACCACAACAGAGGAACAAGATGTTGCGCCACCGTTGTAGATACACCACCCCACGGAGGTCCGAAAGATCACGTCGTGCATCCAGCACACAGTGCGAAACAATGTGATATATTATTGTTAGACAACGATGAGCCTAAGACCTATGAGGAAGCGATGGTGGGACCCGATTCCAACAAGTGGCTTGGAGCCATGAAATCCAAAATAGAATTCATGCATGATAATCAAGTTTGGAACTTGGTTGATCCACCCGATGGTGTCAAAACCATTGAGTGCAAATGAGTTTTTAAGAAAAAGGCCGACATGGATGGAAATGTTCACATCTATAAGGCGCGATTGGTGGCAAAAGGTTTTAAACAGATTCAAGGTGTTGATTATGATGAAACCTTCTCGCCGTCGCAATGCTTAAGTCTATTCGGATTATTCTAGCGATAGCTGCATATTTCGATTATGAGATATGGCGAGATGGATGTCAAAACGGCTTTCCTAAATGGAAACCTAAGTGTGGATGTATACATGATACAACCTCGGGGTTTTGTCGATCCACAATCGCTCGGAAAGATATGCAAGCTACGAAATCCATTTATGGATTGAAGCAAGCATCTCGGAGTTGGAACATTTGTTTTGATGATGTAATCAAAGGGTTTGGTTTCATCAAAAATGAAGAGGAGGCCTGTGTTTACAAAAAGGTCATGGGAGCGCAATTATATTTTTAATCTTATATGTGGATGACATATTACGATTGGAAATGATATCCCTATGCTTGAATCCGTCAAGTCTTCATTGAAAAATAGTTTTTTTCATGAAAGACTTAGGGAGGCAAGATACATATTGGGCATTCGGATCTATAGAGATAGATCCAAGAGGCTAATTGGATTAAGCCAAAGTACATATATTGACAAGGTGTTGAAAATGTTCAACATGCATGAATCCAAGAAAGGTTTCATGCCCATGTCACATGGCATTAATCTTAGCAAAGAATCGGTGTCCTCGGACACATGATGAGTGGAATAAGATGGGTATGGTTCCATATGCTTCGGCTATTAGATCCATCATGTATGTCATGCTTTGTACACGCCCGATGTCTCGTACGCTTTGAGTGCTATGAGCGGATACCGCCGATCCGGGTGAAGGTCATTGGACTCGCCGTAAAGAATATTCTTAAGTACTTGAGAAGAACTAAGGATATGTTTCTAGTCTATGGAGGTGAAGAAGAGCTCGTTGTAAGTGGTTACACCGATGCTAGCTTCCAAACGGACAAGGATGACTATAGATCGCAATCGGGTTCTTGTTCCGCTGAACGGAGGCGCGATCAACCGAAAGAGTTCCAAGCAGATACTGTTGCTGATTCTACAACGGAGGCCGAGTATGTTGCTGCTTTGGAAGCCGCAAAGGAGGCTGTTTGGATAAGAAATTTTGTTTCGAGCTGGATGTGATGACCAGGCAACTGGTCCAATGTCTCTCTATTGTGATAATAGTGGAGCCATTGCGCAAGCCAAGGAGCCAAGGTCACATCGAAGTCCAAACACATACTTCGGCGATATCATCTCATCCGCGAGATTGTGGACAGAGGTGATGTCAAGATATGCAAAGTGCACATGGATCTCAACATTGCCGATCCATTGACAAAACCTCTCCCTCACCAAACATGAGGCGCACACAAGAGCAATGGCTATTAGATACTTACATGATTGACTCTAGTCCAAGTGGGAGACTATTAGTGATATGCCCTAGAGGCAACATGGAGATGTTAGATATCATGGCCAATGTTTATGTATTTATGAATAAATTGTTATTTAGTTCCATGAAATAGACATCTTGTATTGATCAATAAGTATGTGACTTATTTATGAGACTCTTTATGTATGAATCTATTTTTAAACGATCCCGATCATATGTCATATTGTTGGAACAAATATGATTCTAAGATCGGCATGTTTATTGATTGATGATCATGTCTCATAGATCATGGTATGAAGATACCAAATCAATATACGTGGACATGTGTTAGAGAACACATTGTTGGATAGACCCACCATGAGACACTACAGATTTAATGTGTCATTAGTTGGTCTCGGGTAGTGTTGGTACAAAGTCCTTAGACCGAGATCATCATAGATTCCAACATATGTAGTAGCCTACTTTGAGACTACCAAACGCTATTCCGTAAGTGGGTAGTTATAAAAGTAGTCTTCGGGTTTGTTATGAAACATGTAGTGGGATGTGAGTGATTAAGATGGAATTTGCCCTCCTTTGGAGAGATATCTCTGGGCCCTCGAGGTAATGGATTATGGAAGTGCATGGCGTGCCGAGTTGATTGAGGAGTCAATCAACGGATAGATAATCCAATACGGTTCGAGTGAATGGTTAAGCTATTAAAGGGATGGCACACACATCTTGTCTATAGCTTAATTGGTATCGTGAGGCAAAGGGATTTGTGTACACATTACAGGTTCGAGCCGATATTATATTCTTGTATACTATGATGTCAATATGTGCTGCTAGGCGTCGCTGTTGACAGATCGGCTGAGTTGGACTCGAGCCGACGGTTGGCTGAGTTGGACTCGAGCTGACGATCGGCTGAGTTCGATTTGGGCCGAAACCGAGTATACCTGAACCTACAGGGTCGCACGCTTAAGGGGATAAGAATAGGCATTCGAGTTGGACTCGGATACGGCTCGATCGGTTAGGGATCCGATCGGATAGAGTCCTATGGGCTTACAAAGTCCGGTCGGCCAACTCTATGAGATTCGGATAGGATCTGATTCAAAATAGAGTCCCGATGGGCCTCTAGGCCCAACCGGCAACTCTATATAAAGGGGTGAGGGGTGGAGAGCTGCTGGATGCAATTGAACCGAATCAATCTGATTTGGCGCAAGAGAAGTTGGCGAGATCAATCTCCACGGAAACCCTCCCCACCTCCGAGCCAAACCCTAGCCCTGCATCTTGTGCTAGCACACGGATGTTAGGTGTTATGTCCCCAGACGTGTGGATACTGGTAGAGGTGCTGCTATGTTACGGTGCTATTTGTCGGCTACGAATCGGCTGTGGTGGAATCGGCTGCAGTCGGGCGCACCGGAGCGAGGCGCGCGAGCGCGGTCGGACGACTCGGCGAATCGGCTACTCGGTGAATCGGCTGATTAGTGAATCGGCTGTTCCCAGGAATCGGCTGTCGGCTTGCGGGAATCGGCTGTCATCGGCCAACACTGTTCCGGATCGGATAGCTCCTGATTGGCTAATCCGCTGCACTCTACTTGCAAGTGTTCCTGGTTTGCGCGGTAGAATATTTTCGTTATTAGCTATCGTAGCTTCTGCGTAACCCTTCAGTTGTGGCTGTGGCGTGGGTGCGGCATTCTGAGGAACGGCGAACATGACGCGGCTCACGCTCTGATGTATGCCGTGGAGGAGAACGAGCCCGCTGATGCGTCTCCTGGCGACGATGAGGAGGTTGAGGCCACCGACGTCTCTTAGTGGCGCGGAGGAGGAGCCTGCTGATGGGCTCCGACTTGTGGATGAGTCTCCTAGTGGCGAGGATGAGGAGGCCGCCGCCGATGTAGGTGAACCCGGCTTCGGCATCTCGGCCTCGCATGCAACCTCTCGTAGTCGCAGCCGCCCAAAACATCGATGAGGAACGCCTCGCCACCATCTTCCGCGCCGACGTGCCCCTCCTTCCGCATCAGTGCCCAAAATTCGGGGGCGAGAAGCACGCCTTCCCCGTGGCAGGAGGCCCCTTCCACTCGCTGTCGACGTCGAGGGCAACGACGCAGGCACGGCCTGTGGCGAGGGAGTGCATGAGGAGCGCGACGTCGGGCCACCGCCGCCCACCGCTGTTGGAGACGATGTGCTCGTAGAGCGGTGGCAATGGCGTGGGCGGTGCGTACTGAGGCGGGGGAGCATGACGCAGATCTTACCCTCGGCCCGTCGACCGGCGACGAACGGAGTTGAGGAAGGCTGGTGCACACGTGCATCGGGCAGGCCGGTAGAATGTAGTACGCCTCTACGGGAGGGAGGAGTTGGTGAGTGGTGGGTCGGTGACTTGCGCGAGGGGAAAGGAAAGTCTATCTTGCCTCCCCTTCGGCTCCGGATTGAATCGCCTCCCTCAATTGTAAAATCAGGTATAACGATTCTCCCATCTTCAGAAACTGGTGTAAATCGAATCATTCGGTGGTTTTGGAAATGGTTTCTGCTGATGTGGCAAGTTGACCGCAGACAGGTCCCACATGTAAGAGACTCACATGGTCTTAGTAAAAAAATCAGTAGGACCCAAATGTCATCCCCTCTACTACCCTCCCTTTCCTCTCTTCCCACTTTATCTCCATCTCTCTTACCGGTGGTGAGGGAGAGAGGGCCAGATGACGGCGACAGTGATGGACAGGACGTGTGGAGGCGGAATCTGACACCTTGCTCCTCCCCATCCCCTTCAATGGGGCACACCTCTACCTCTCATCGCCGCAGTCATCATGTCCACCCTCATGCCATCGGAGGAATCGGCCGATTGCGGTATTTGTGTTCGAGATTGCCTTGACTTTGGTTTCGTACATCTTGCAGTTTTTTCTTCACAATTTGTTGTTAGGAATATAGCGGTAGTTTTGGTAGGATTAAGAGGAGAGAAAGGAATGATAGAGGAGGATTACATGTTTCATTTACATGTAGGTCCTACCTGCTAACTTAATGAGTCAAAGAAGTCAACCTACCACGTCAGTAGAAATCGCTTTCAAAATCAACGCCGACCAAAATCCAAGTCTCCCTTTCTCTTTTCGGGCATAGCAGAATCATTTTTTTATGATGAATAACCTAATTCCCGCGGGCCATGTATTAGGCCCAACTACTTCCGGAGTGGATACCCAAATGGAGATGCCTAGCTTTATGGATAGTGTCACCGAATTCAACGGGAAGTTCCTTTCTTACAACCACGAATTCGTTGGCACTCGGCTAGAGTCTCTCACGTCCATTCCTATATACGTGATTTCGTCCATCCGCTTTTGAATCCTTCGATGTTTTCGAACATGTATATGGGGGAATAGAACCGCCGGCAAATGACATGGACGACCACATTTCGACCTTTTAAAGATTTATGGAATTTCGGGTAATTTAAAGGAACTGTTTTTTCGAAATCGAGAACCTTATAGATTTGTATATGAAGGAATCCGGGATGGCATTGCCTCCTTCCTATAATCTGGAAGAGTTTTGCGAGCGGTTTCTCGCCCGACTCTCCCTGAGTCTAAAAGAAACTTTTGCTGTCTTATTTTTTCATGGGCACGAAAGCTTCACTTGGGAAAAGGAGTCGTTATTGTTTTGGAACAGATTTGGGAAACCGAAGCGATAGCCCTTTTAGCAATCCGAATAGCCCTTTTGTCGGGGCTGATTCCCTCAATCGCATTGGATTTCGCGGGTCTTCCAGTTGAAGCCGGCCCGGTAATAGATTCCCCAGCCCCTTGGATCAATTTTTCATTGATCCATTATTTGGTCTTGATATGGGTAACTTTTATTTATCATTCACAAATGAATCCTTGTCTATGGCGGTAACCATCGTTTTGGTGCCGTCTTTATTTGGAGTTGTTACGAAAAGGGCGGGGAAAGTCGTGCCAAATGCATGGCAATCCTTGGTAGAGCTTATTTATGATTTCGTGTTGAACCCGGTAAACGAACAAATAGGTGGTCTTTCTGGAAATGTTAAACAAAAGTTTTTCCTCGCATCTCGGTCACTTTTACTTTTCGTTATTTCGTAATCCCTGGTATGATACCCTTTAGCTTCACAAAGTGACAAGTCATTTTCTCATTACTTTGGCTCTTTCATTTTCCATTTTTATAGGCATTACGATCGTTGGATTTCAAAGACATGGGCTTCATTTTTAGCTTCTTATTACCTGCGGGAGTCCCACTGCCATTAGCACCTTTTTTAGTACTCCTTGAGCTAATCTCTCATTGTTTTCATGCATTAAGCTCAGGAATACGTTTATTTGCTAATATGATGGCCGGTCATAGTTCAGTAAAGATTTTAAGTGGGTTTGCTTGGACTATGCTATTTCTGAATAATATTTTTTATTTCATAGGAGATCTTGGTCCCTTATTTATAGTTCTAGCATTAAACGGTCTGGAATTAGGTGTAGCTATATTACAAGCTCATGTTTCTACGATCTCAATTTGTATTTACTTGAATGATGCTATAAATCTCCATCAAAATGAGTAATTTCATAATTGAATAAAAATGAGGAGCCGAAGATTTTAGGAGGCTACAGCTACGCTTTTGCAGCACGAACATGGTTCCGGGTACTCAAGATATTGTGTTTGGAGAGGTGTAGATAGATAGGACGTAGTCTTGCTCGATCAGGACCCCAAAGCAAAGCACGGACTCTACTCACCCACGCGTTTTCCACCTACGGAGGGAGAAATCATCGAAATATCCTCATCCGGAACCCGAAAACAGGATGAGAGTGGATAGGGTGACTAAGGAGGCCATACAAATTAGTAGTGAATTTAAAATAAAGAAAGATTACAAAAAGGCGAGAGAGATTGAGTGGAGGGTTCGAATCGCAAGAAAACTATTGGTGCGGAAATGGGTAGAGGTAAAGCGAAGCACGAGACCGCACCACCGGATCCCCCTTTTCAATTGACATAGTTTGACCGTGAACTCCTGCTTGCTTGCAATAGTTGTTCCGAGGACAATCAATGGGTATATAAAAGACCAACGAAACGACGAGTGAGAAGGATAAGGGGGAGTAGGAGGAGCTTTCATTGAAGTAGAGGTTTGATCGAGTGATGACGAGAGATAGAATGAGACAAAGCATAAAGGGGAGAGCATTCAATAGTCGTTCGGTGGGGTTATCTTTAAAGTAGTGGTTAAATCACTACGGGAGCGAAAAAAAGGATAGTAGCAAAATTTCGTCGACTATTTATTTTTATATGTTATGTATTCCATATTTGATCTTCTTTTGAAGATTTCCATTTTTGTTTTTCTAGTCTTTTCTCGGATAGTCCTCCCCATAGTACGATGTTTTCCCTTCTAACTTGTTGCTCCTCCTTTCTTATCACTCTTCCCCGAAGTTCAAGACCCACGGCTCTAGCTCATTTAGAAGGGCTAAACTTCTATTTGAGCCTTTACGAGCAAGATCCGGAGTGGGTTGCATTCATTCAGTAGGAGCTGAATCACAACACCCCTCCGGAGGACATACCAGGCGGCGAGGCTCTTCCTAATGGAAGAAAGGACATCAAGTATTAGGATGGATCTAATTCAAGAATTTCTAGCTCTATACGCGAGAACGGTGCCGTACTTCCGGTAGAACCCTACCTTTTGGGGGCGCTTCGTTCCTATCTTGACTCTATCCGAGCAACGGATGATTTCTCTATTCTCCAGCGGCTTATCGGGATCTGCAGGATCATGAGGAAGGATCATTTTCTTCCGTGATGTGGTTTCCCAACCGTGATTTCTGAAGCGCAAAGCGTGAAAAGAACGTGGATTGAGGTGGAACGGAAATTGCTATATTCACGATGGCTCTTCTTTGCGCGATATCCACGTTCTTTTCGCGTTGGACCAGTTTTCGCGAAAAGAACCGATAAGGTTTGAAAGTTTTCAAAACAAAAATCAAATGACAAATCTGGTCCGATGGCTCTTCTCCACTAACCACAAGGATATCGGTACTCTATATTTCATCTTCGGTGCCATTGCGGGAGTGATGGGCACATGCTTCTCCGTACTGATTCGTATGGAATTAGCCCGACCCGGCGATCAAATTCTTGGTGGGAATCATCAACTTTATAATGTTTTAATAACGACTCACGCTTTTTTAATGATCTTTTTTATGGTTATGCCGGCGATGATAGGTGGATTTGGTAATTGGTTTGTTTCGATTCTGATAGGTGCACCTGACATGGCATTTCCACGATTAAATAATATATCATTCTGGTTGTTGCCACCAAGTCTCTTGCTCCTATTAAGCTCAGCCTTAGTAGAAGTGGGCAGCGGCAGCTGGGTGGACGGTCTATCCGCCCTTAAGTGGTATTACCAGCCATTCGGAGGAGCAGTTGATTTAGCAATTTTTAGTCTTCATCTATCAGGTGTTTCATCAATTTTAGGTTCTATCAATTTTATAACAACTATCTTCAACATGCGTGGACCTGGAATGACTATGCATAGATTACCACTTTTTGTGTGGTCCGTTCTAGTGACAGCATTCCTACTTTTATTATCACTTCCGGTACTGGCAGGGGCAATTACAATGTTATTAACCGATTGAAACTTTAATACAACCTTTTTGATCCTGCAGGAGGGGAGACCCAATATTATACCAGCATCTCTTTTGGTTCTTCGGTCATCCAAAGGTGTATATTCTCATTCTGCCTGGATTCGGTATTATTAGTCATATCGTATCGACCTTTTCAAGAAAACCGGTCTTCAGGTATCTAGGCATGGTTTATGCCATGATAAGTATAGGTGTTCTTGGATTTCTAGTTTGGGCTCATCATATGTTTACTGTGGGCTTAGACGTTGATACGCGTGCCTACTTCACCGCAGCTACCATGATCATAGCTGTGCCCACTGGAATAAAAATCTTTAGTTGGATTGCTACCATGTGGGGAGGTTCGATACAATACAAAACACCCATGTTATTTGCTGTAGGGTTCATCTTTTTTCACCATAGGAGGGCTCACTGGAATTGTTCTAGCAAACTCTGGGCTAGGCATTGCTCTACATGATACTTATTATGTGGTTGCACATTTCCATTATGTACTTTCTATGGGAGCCGTTTTTGCTTTATTTGCTGGATTTTACTATTGGGTGGGTAAAATCTTTGGTCGGACATATCCTGAAACTTTAGGCCAAATCCATTTTTGGATTACTTTTTTCGGGGTTAATCTGACCTTCTTTCCCATGCATTTCTTAGGGCTTTCGGGCATGCCACGTCGCATTCCAGATTATCCAGATGCTTACGCCGGATGGAATGCTCTGAGCAGTTTCGGTTCTTATATATCCGTAGTTGGGATTCGTCGTTTCTTCGTAGTTGTCGCAATCACTTCAAGCAGTGGAAAGAACAAAAGATGTGCGGAAAGTCCTTGGGCTGTTGAACAGAATCCAACCACACTAGAATGGTTGGTACAAAGCCCTCCAGCCTTTCATACTTTTGGAGAACTTCCAGCTATCAAAGAGACAAAAAGCTAGGCGCACCTCTCCTAACTATTGCCCATAAAAAAATAATATATTTAATATTATTATATATTCTATATATTTGCCCTTATAAAATAATATATTTAATATATATTAATTAAATTTTCTATTGTGTGAAGTAAAAGAAGCCGTCATGACGGAATCTAAGATAACAACCTAACAGAACGTAAAAAATGAAAAAGATTCTAGAATGTTAATGTCTTGGCTCTGGAAGGAGATCGCGTGCAAGTAAACTAACGTCGTTCGTTCGGCGACCCCGCCTCACTTCACTTAACAGAAAGGGGCCCTATTGAGAATTACGAGCATCGCATAACAGAAAATCTATTTACAAGCTACTGATTCTCCGACTACCAATTCTCAGGTCGTGCTTCGGTTGGAGTCTTGGTCCGCGGGGTGGAGGTTTGCGAGGGGATATTCTGAACCAGCCGCTATGGCATATTGTCAGCCGATACAACTTGAAAGCGAGACCAAACACTCTAAACATCGAATGCAATGAGAAATTCTTGACATGACGAACTTAGCTGATTGATGTCATAAGCAATCTTCCTCGTATAGCGAAATCGAGAGTTCACGCTCAGCGTGAAGGAAAGCACTTCTACTTTCTCGAGCTCCCCATACAGTGGCACATCACCAGCCTTGCCTTAGTTCTCTTCTCGTTCAATGTTGTCTTTTCAGCGCTGATGGAAGCATGCCAAGGTGAAGTTGACGATCTCTTTAGCATTTCTCCTTCTCTTCATCTTGCCCTATGAGCTCATGCAATGAGTGCCGCAGGATGATTTAGTTCGAGCGAGGGCTTGACCCGTTGAGGAGGGCATATTCTTCTGCATCTCTCTTGTCGGATCGCCTCCCGTGTCCACGTCGTCGAAGAGGGTCTTTGGACCCCGATTTCCCGTCGTAGGGAGGACTCTTCTGAGCCCCTAGATTCGCCGAAGGATGAGATCTTGCCTATGCAGTAGGATGAACAGGAAAGTTCTCCTCCATTGAGACCCGTGGAAGACTACTACTTTTTCTTATTGAAAAAAAGAGCTTTGTTATCTTACTTGCTGGCTAGTAAACGCTACCCCTACCCTTGAAAACTTGTTTACTTTTGAGGGCCGGAGTTTACTTAAATTCAAGAGGGACTTAAAGGATTTCTAACTTAACTGTCCTGCTTACTCATTGGATGAATTGACAGAGTCTCTTGCCCTTTACCTTGGATATACACAAGATTGCTCATTCGCTGTAACCACTAGTTCTAGAACTGAATAGGAAAAGCTATATGGCACTCAAACAGAATGGATAGCAACTGAAACTCCAAGAGGTAGTATACTAATATACTTTTTTTCCCTAAAAACCGGCTTTCCTAAGATGCCTATTGGTCTAAGCTTTATATCTATCCTATCGCTCTCTTGCTTAAATTAACTTCCTTCCTTAACTGAGATCTAAATGGCTTCCTTTGGATCGACATTAACTTAGGCGTAGGTCAAAGCACGGGCATGGAAAAAGGATTATATGGCGTGCTGGGCTGGATCCATCGAAGGAGTCCAGGTTTTTGAGGATGGGGGAATCACTATACCCTAGGTGATTAATCAGGAGCCAAAGATATAGAGATGAGGGAAGCAAAATAGACTTATTTAAAAAAAACAGGCCCGAGTTAGGCCGTGGGCCAGTAACTTGGGTAGGCGGAAAGTAAAAGAGAAGGGGAAACATCTGGGCTTTGTTACCTGTGTAGGTATAGAAAGAACCAAGTGCTGTATTTTCCTGTTTGAACTCAGAATATTTGAACGAAATCTAGGGAGGAACCAAGTGCTGTATTTTGAACTTTTGGGTTGGCTTTTACATTTCGAAAATTGTGAGGAATTTTCAAGGGAGGGATATATGAAGCTCGATCCAATATCATTTGAACTGTACATGTCTAATTATTTGCATCTAGCTAGTGTGTATCTGTTCTTACATAGAAGCAATGAATCGTACTAAAACTCATGAAAGCCCGCACTGGAGTTTAAGTAGCTATATAAACACACAACACATCTCTCAATGCAAAAGGAAAAAAAGAAAAAAGCCAAAGTGATAAGTCAAAAAGCACAAAAGCTCAGAGAAATATTGAGAAAGCAGAAGTGCATATGCGCTAATGCGCTGCTCTTGGTTCTTGCAAGTGGTGCCGAATGAAGCCTTTCATCTCAGAATGAAGAATCTGTCTGCTCTTTCTTTTATTTGTCTATGCATGCATGTAGTACTGATTTTATCAAGCCAATGAAAGCAGTTGGTGAAATTCGGTGAAGCTATAGCTACGACAAAGCACATTAACGGATCGTACACATGCATGATATATAAAAACACTCCTCCTCTTTAATTTGTATGCTAATTAAGACCGTATTAAGAGAGCTCGAGCTCTTTTAAAAGGAGTTCAGTTTGTACCTTTAATCAAGTGCATGGTAGCTAGTGTAATTCTTCAAAAAGGAAAAACAAGAAGAGCGAGATCGAACTGTGCCAATGTACTTGATTAATCGACTGGTACAGGTGTTGAACCGTGGTTATATACATGTGTTTGTACGAATATGATCATAGACGACAGATGCGATCATGTGAGTCGTCTATATATGATACACAAAATGCATGGTATGGTTCACTTGCATGTATATAAGGAGAATTACCAAACGTAATAATGTCTTGTGATAGACGGTCGCTAGCTCTAAAATCACTTTAGGACTTAGGTGGAACATCTGAGCAAGCTATACCTTTTGATGTGAGCTAGCACCCTAAACTATTGAACTAGACATTTGACACCCTAATTTTGTTGTTTCTTCGTTCAAACAAACCCGCCCCCCAAGAGTTTTGTTTGTTGGTGATTCTGATCCACTGAGATGTATTTGCTAGTGTATATAGTGGAAGGGGTGTACGTATATATGGTTTTAACCATGAGATCTTGTCACTACACCGACATCGACTATCTCTAACGAGCATTAACCATCATCTTTATAGGGTTGGGCCCCCGTCACTGTGCAAAGGTCACTGATGTGAGAAAATATCTCTAACGAGCACAAAGACGTCATGGATGCACATTATCTCAATCGGGCCATAATAAATGCCTGTCATGGATGAGTTTGAAAGCCAAACCACGGGTGTTGAGCGTCCGTCATGGATGACACATCTCAATCGGTCCTACCTCTAAGCCCGTTAGAGATGACAACTCATCTGTCATCTCTAACGGGTCGTAGTTAATAGGCCGTCACCGATAGGGTAGACCAACCACGGAGTCAAATATAGTCCCGGTTTGTTGCCCGTCACGGATGCATATCTCTAACGGTCAATAGTACTGAGCCCGTCACGGATGACCTATGTCTATCGGGCGGATGTCCTCTCTCTATCGGGCTTTTGTAAAATGCCCGTCAGGGATGAGTTAACCCACCAAAAAAATAAAATTTGTTTTTTTGGCTAGCCTCAGGCCTTTGCTAGCCATGCCCGTTGCAAAAAATGACAGATATATAACATCACAGCCCAGCCCCAGCCATTCTAGCCCCAACCATTCATCACAGCCACAGCCAAGTTGATCCATTCACATATATATTCATCACAGCCACAGCAGCAAGTTGATCCATTCACATATATACTCATCGCATCCACAGCCACAACCATATCCATTCACATATACATTCATCACAGCCACAGCCACAACCAATTCATTCACATATTTCATTCACAGCCACAGCCATAGCCACAGCAAAATAAGTGTACTGACCCAAAAAAAGAACAAGTGTAGTTTCCAGAAAAAATAACAAGTGTAGATGATCTGTTCTAATAAAAAGACAAGTATATTGCCCCCAATAAAATAACAAGTGTAGATGACTGATTTTTTCAAAAAAAGAACAAGTGTAGTTCCAAAAAAAGAACAAGTGTAGTTAGCTGTTTTTTTCAAAAAAACAAGTGTGGTTCCCAAAATAAAAAACAAGTGCAGATGGTCATTCACATTCATTTTTTGCTCTCCAAACCGTCGACATGCATCAAAACCTGTAAAAATGTATTACAAAGAAAAGTAAGTATATACAGAAACAACATGCAGAATTGTATTACAAAGAATATTTACAAAAATCAAATATTTGTCGCACAAGCATTGCAAATGTTCTACCATTCAGAGTCGATCGAGCTTCCTAGGACCTTACTCTAAACATTCCTTTCGGAGACAATATATCATCTAGTATGAATTGTGCTATCTCCTCTCTAATAATATCGAAGTTGTTATCCGGAATGTTTGATAGTTTATCCTGCATATGAGGCACCAAGTTAGTCCACATACTTGGAAAGTTGTCGTCCTATGTATATAAACAAGTGTATAACACACCTCAAGGTCGAGCAATGTCACCTTGTCCGCTAAGGTCCGCATGTTATGGCAGATGTGGAACCCACACTGATCACTCACTTGTTGTTTAATTGGGAAGTCTTTTTTGTGACCGAGTTTGGGATGCCCATCCTTATGCCTCCCGTCTTTTGCCACGTACAGGTCCCATGCCTCGTTTAAGACAGCTTTGATGCCCGACCAGTTGTATATTTTTGGCTTGATATTGGAGTTAAGGTAGTGTACCAAACTCCACTTCGGCGTTATTACCAGAAGAATCCAATGACCCCTGTGACATTATAAAATTACAAGGTAAATACTAGAGCTATACGAGTCGCGCATTTGATTCTAAGTAGGGTACACGCTTACTGTTGATTGTAGGCACACATAATGAAGTCCTTGTCTTGACGGGCATATAAGCAGTCCTTGATATATTCCATCATGATGGCTCGATCATTTTGCATATTTGTCTCGTTGACGATAGACGGATCGAGAAAGGCAACAAGGGTGATTTTTTTGGACATGCTTCTAGGTTAACCTACAAGCAAGACCAGAGTCCGGGTTAGCGTAAGATATGGACAGTTATTATCATATCTCGTACCCATAAATACTTACAAGGAGTAGCACTTGAGGAGGTTGGTGTCGATCGCTCGCACCCTGTAGAGGTCCCATAGATCTTGAAAGTCTACAGTGATGAAGCCAGCAGGGCCGAGGAACGGTTGACTATCGTGGTAGCCCAACATGGAGGTCTCTCTATGCTTCCTCTTTGCGTTGGTCCTCTCCATGTAGTACCCGTGCAACTCCTTGCATGCAGGCCCCATCCTAGATAAGGTGTCGTCTCCGACCAATGGCATGCCTAATGTGAAAGTATTCAAAGCTGATGACGCCTTGCCAAGATCAAGCTTTTTCTTGGCCAGATTGGCCCCTTGCACCTTGCCTACACCTCTTCCCTTTTCAGAACCTTTTCTACGTGTGTCTATCTTGGATGGAGAAGATGTCACCTTCTTCAACTTTTTGGCAGGAGGGGGTTGGTGCGGCCTGCTGTCCACCTCCATACCGTCGTCCCCAAAATCTGTATCATACTATAATTGGAGATCTTCTTCAACGGCATGAGGGGCAATTTCAAGTTCTCTGGCTTGAGGGGCCACTATAATATCTGTACGTGCACGCGACGGTGCCGGACGAGAACTTGGTGCTGGCCTAGGAGTTACATTGATTTGAATGTTCTGCTTGGGCCATTGGATGAAGGTCCCACGTGCAGCTCCAAGGGTCAAAACCTCATCATTCGGTGGGTGCTGGAGAGTGAAGCCCACCCAATCGGGTTTTACTAAGTCTACTTGGACTTTTGCATGTCCGGCTAGCAGCTACACCCCATTAACCCGGGTTTTGGAGGTAGGCTTGAATGCAAGACCCTTTGCAGCCGGAGTTGCAAATGATTGGGTCACCCTAACGACTAGGGTGCAGGATGTGGGTTCTTGCAATAGAATCATACATGTCATTACTACTAGGGTGTACTGTGGTGCTAATACAAAATATGCATTTGTTGATTTTTCTTACTGTTATTTGGTCCACCGCGGCGGGGATTGGTGCTTGTTCTGCTACGCCTTTGCGTGGGGCTCACTTCTAATCTGGGAGCTGCAGCGGGCGGAGCTTCGGTGATCATCTTCTCATATGTCTCCACCCAAGCCTCCACTCGTGCTAGCTTCTCATTGAATTTTTCGGTGAGCTCGACTCTAAGCTACTCCCGAAGTTGCTCCTTAAGGCGTGCTTGTTTCTCCGTCTTTGATAGCTTGTGCTTCTTGTACTGCCACGTGAATTGGGAAAACCCATACTTCCATGGGAAATTAGAGCCAATGCTCCTTGTCCGTCCACGATGTTCTTCGTTTCCCAAGGCTTTTTTGAGGATGTCATCCTCGCGCCTTTGTGAGCAGACCTATTGGGAGGATTGTCTCTCAGCAGTCAGCTGGACCTGCCGTACAGTTAGGATGAATTAAATAAAGAGTACGATACAACCTATTGAAAGATGTTTTATGTGTTAAACTTATAAGTTTATCGTACACCGCTTGATCTTCGGGGTTTGGGAACGTCAGTGTTCCATCACTATTCTTCTTCACCCTTGCCCTTGCCCAGTTCCTTGCTCGGGTAGTCGGGATATCAGCAAGGATTGGCGGGGTGTTACATTCCGTGGCAACTTGATCCTCCCTCTGCCATTCCTGCTGCTTCCCAACGTATCCTCCCGTGCCAAGCCGGTGCGGGTGAAGGTTTTTTGCCTGCAACGCCCTATAGGCCTTGCTTTTTGCCCGAGACTTAGGAGTTGATTTGGCAGCATGGAACTCGTCCCACACGGCCTGGGTGATGAATGGGTACTTCCTAAATGGTTCTGGTTGGGATGGGTTGAGGACGTAGTCGGTGACGAGCGTGGTCTTAAAATTTTTCCACAAGTTGCCCATCTTGCGGATAGTCTGCCGCTTCAGTCTTTCCTCGGCCTCTTCTGGGTACTCAAAGCTCCTCCTTGAACTCTCTCCAGGCCTCATCTTTTTCTTCATGTGGGACCCGATCAATGTGGTCTACAAGAATTGTGAAGTTCCGCCTCCCTAGGATTCTGTAGATTGTTGAGAACTTTTGGACAGCTTTCTCAGGAGCCGTAGGAAATCCCTGATCGTCCACCTCTATTATTCTATACACTTCCTTAGGAATCTTATTCTGGGACCTTGGAGTCCGGCTCGTTGTGGTCCCACTAGTAGTCGCCGACATTTTCTATCGAAGAAAAATAACATTACTAAACTTTTACTTATTGATAACATCACTATTGGAAAGTGAAAATATTATATGTGGCCTTAGTTTTGCTCGAAATTATGCATCAATTACAATTATTTGCAAGTGTAGATCCAAAAAAACAACAAGTGTAGATAAAAAAGAACAAGTGTAGATAGTCTGTTCTTATAAAAAAATAAGTGTAGTTCCAAAAAACAAAATAACAAGTGTAGATGGCTATTCTTATAAAAAAGAGAAAGTGTAGTGCCCCCAAAAAAAGAACAAGTGTCTATGGTTGTTATTTTTCCAAAAAAGAACAAGTGTAGATCCAAAAAAAAGAACAAGTGTAGATGGTCTGTTCTTATAAAAAAATAAGTGTAGTTTCCAAAAATAAAATAACAAGTGTAGATGGTTGTTCTTATAAAAAAAGAGCAAGTGTAGTGTCCCCAAAAAACAACAAGTGTCCATGGCTGTTTTTTTTCAAAAAAAAGGACAAGTGTAGATGGATGATCTTATCAACTTGGTTGTGGCTGTGATGAATATATATGTGAATGGATCAACTTGGCTGTGGCTATGAGTGTGGCTGTGAATGGATCAACTTTGCAAAAAAAAGAACATGTGTAGAACCAAAAAAACAAAATAACAAGTGTACATGGTCTGTTCTTATCAAAAAAACAAGTGAAGTTCCCAAAACAGAATAACAAGTGTAGCTGGTTTGTTCTTATCATAAAAAAAGAACTTGTAGTGCCCATAAAAAAAGAACAAGTGTAGATGGTCCGTTCTTATGGTCTGTTCTTGAGCTTCATCATTGGCCAGGAAGAGGAGAGAAGAAATCCAGGGGAGTGGATAGAAGAAAGGTGAGGAAAGGAACAACACTTGAAAAGAACAAGTGTAGTTACAAAAAAACCCAAATTAATGTAATATTAACAGAACCAGTGTACTGCCCTCCAAAAAAGAACAAGTGAAGTGCCCCCCAAAAAAAGAAACAAGTGTAGATGGTCTGTTCTCATGGTCTAATGTTGAGCATTCATCACTGGTCAGGAAGAGGAGTGGAGAGAAGAAAGGTGAAGAAAGGAACAACGAATAGATATTAAAAATTATAAAAAAGATGCATTGGGATTAATTTAAAACAGCATGAACACTGCCTAATTAATCGAGGAGAGTGAAGAGAAGAAAGGTGAGGAAAGGAACAGCAAGTTAGGGCCAAGAGTATCATTCAAGCATCATATCTTAGCCATATCAGCACCAAAAATTATGCATCATAGCAGTATAGCAAGATAGCACCATATCATTCAAGCATCATAGGGATTAAGCAAGATAGCAGATAGCAGCCATGATAGCAGTAGCAGTATAGCAGCCATGGTTGCTATCAAGATAGCAGTATAGCAGTATAAAAACTAGATAGCAGTAGCAGTAGCAGTAGAAGTATAGAAACTACACTTGCTTCATTAAATCAAACAAAATTAAATCACACACTCCACTGCTATCACAACCATTGCTATCTTGCTTGAATGATAACAGTATAGCGGGACAGTGTTTGAAGCTTAAAACTAGAGGACAAGTACTAGCGAGGACAAAATGAAGCAAAGCGAAGAGATGAGCGAGCGGACGAGCTATCCTTCCAAACAAGATGAACATTGCTATCCTTCCAAACAAGGAAATAACTTGGACAACAGATTAAAGCATATAGATTGAACTAAACATCCAGCATTCGCACATTCTATTAGCATCACGAAGCCATCACACATTCTATTAGCATCACAAAGCACTGATAGCAGGGAATAACACTGATAGCAGTGGATGAGCATCACAAAGCATCAATAATCCATCGCCGGTGATGAGAGGAGAGAAGAGGGGTACTAACCGGTGAGGACGGGCTCGGGGTCTAGGCGACGACAGTGTGGCCGGGCTCAGGGTTGACGCGGCCGGCGTCGAGGGAGGGAGGCGGCGGGCTCGTGGTCGACCCGGCCGGCGTGGAGGGAGGGCTCGGGGTCGATCTTGGAGGCAACGAGCGGCCGGGCTCGGGGTCGAGGATGGCGACAACGTGCACCGGGCTCGGGGTCGAGGACGGTAGCAACGTGCGACCGGGCTCGGGGTCGAGGACGACAACCATGGGTGGCCAGGCTCGGGGTCGAGGACGGCGGCAACGGGCAGCCGGGCTCGGGGTCGAGGACAGCGGCAACGTGCGACCGGGCTCGGGGTCGAGGACGACGACAATGGGCGGCCGGGCTCGAGGTCTCGAGGACGGCGGCAACGGGCGGCCGGGCTCGGGGTTGAGGACGGCAACGGGCGGTCGGGCTCAGGGTCGAGAATGGTCAGCGTGGATCCGAGAGACGGCGGCGTGGATCTACGAGGCGGCGAGGAGGTGGCGGCGTGGAGGCCAGGAGGCGTGGAGGAGAGGAGACGTGGAGGAATGGAGGCGGCGTAGAGGAGAGGAGGCGGCGTAGAGGAGAGGGATTGACTAAGTAACCCTAGTCAACCACTTCTCTGACGGGTGTAATACTACGACCTGATGCGGATGAGTCATCTCTGACGGGCAATTGTAGTAAGCCCGATACGGATGAGTTTCATCCGCATCGGGCATCAACACTAGGCCCGATATGGATGAGTGTCATCCGCATCAATACCTTATTAAATTAGTTTACAATTGGGATAATATTTTAAAAAGTTATTATAATTAACATATGAATTATTTCAATAGTGTAAATTTGACATTAAATTTTAGAAAACCATAAGAAATTAAAATATGCATTATTAAATTAGTTTACAATTGTGATTACATTTTACAAAATTAATATAATTAACAGATGCATTATTTAAATAGTGTAAATTTTCCATTAAATTTTAAAAAAACCCATAAGAAATTAAGGCATGAAAGATATGCAGATCATTCATTAGGCACCAGTACAAAATACTTCTTACTTACATCAATTTACAAATTATATTACTACAAAGACTCTATTTACAAGGATATGCCTTCCGAATGGTCTGAGCGAGCGTATGCCACTTTGTCTTCGGGATCATCGTCATCTTCAATCTGAGGTCTCATATGAAGATTCTGGTTGTATTCTTCTTCATCGACGACATTGTCAACCCCAACAATTCTTCGTTTGCCATCCCTAACGACGTGCAGCTTCTTGTTTGCGGGGTCTTTTATATAGAAAATCTGCTCGACCTGCTTGGCTAGGACGAATGGTTCGTCCGTGTATCCAACCTTGGCCAGGTCCACTAAAGTGAATCCTTCCTTGTCGACTTTAACTCCGGTTCGGATATTCACCCAGCTGCAACGAAACAAAGGGACTTTGAAGCTCCTGTAGTTCATCTCCCAAATCTGCTCTATGCGGCCATATTATGTGTTCGATCCAGCTTTATCCTGATATGCATCTATACGGACTCCACTATTCTGCACTGTGCTTTTGTCATCTTGTGTGACTGTGTGGAATGTGTATCCATTGATATCATACCCTTGCCATGTGTCAACATCCCAGCTTGGGCCCCTTGCCAACCTTCGTATTATCTCAGTTGGGCCATCGGTCGACCGTGCGATACGATCCTTGAACCATTCATTGAAGCGAGTACTATGTTCTCTGTTGATCCACATGTCTGATCGACCCATATTGTCCTATCGGACCATCGCTTGATGCTCCTCAAAATATGGAGTTACTTCAGCCATATATTGTAGCATAGCGAAATGAGCTTGCGCATAGGTAGATTGATCAGGAACAATTTTTTTTCTGCTGTGCCAAGGCCTGCCAACCTTCCTTCGTGGCGAGATGCAGGAACTCCGATAGGATCAGTCTCGGCCATAAAGTCAATGCAGAACTCAAAAACCTCCTCCGTCGTGTACCCATCAATGATGCATCCCTCCGGTTTTGCTCTATTTCGAACGTACGACTTAAGAACTCCCATATACCTCTCGAACGGGTACATCTCTCTTAGAAAAGCTGGACCACATATTTTTGTTTGCTTCACTAGATGAACAGGGAGATGAACCATGATATCGAAGAAAGATAGTGGAAAATACATCTCCAAGTGACACAGGGTATTGACAATATCAGCCTGCATCTGATCTAGATTTTCGGGATCTATAATCTTC
This sequence comes from Oryza australiensis, assembly GCA_019925245.2. Classification (NCBI taxonomy): domain Eukaryota; kingdom Viridiplantae; phylum Streptophyta; class Magnoliopsida; order Poales; family Poaceae; genus Oryza; species Oryza australiensis. The sequence goes on along the minus strand of JAIFGZ020000016.1, from coordinate 2,156,366 downwards.
TGGCCGATTGCATTGAAGAAGGCACAAAGCCGTTGAATTGTGTGACACACTTTGGGTGGTAGAATACATCTGATAGCAACTGGTAAGATCTGTGTGATCAGCACGTGGCAATCATGAGACTTCATTCAAACCACTTTTAGATTCTCCAATTTAACGTATTTACTGATCCTTGCTGAATAGCCCGAAGGAACCTTAATATCAGACAGGCATGACAGCATTGTGATCTTCTCATTCTTCGACAATGTGTGGAAAGCTTGTGGGAGGTACACTCTTCCTGTCTTTTCATCCGTAACAGGCTGAAGCTCACTGCGAATGTTCAATTCCTGCAGATCTAGGCGAACATTCAAGCAATCCTTTGTCTTTACAGGCATATTAAGCAGTAGCCTGAGCAAACTCTCGCAAACGTTATTCTCTACGTGCATTAGATCAATGCAATGTCGGACCTCAAGGTCTTTTCAGTATGGTAGCCGCCAAAATATGGATTTCTTCTTCCACATACCCTTATCATTTTCCTTGTCACGTTTTCTTTTCTTCCCAAACTCATTAGTTATGTCTTTGACCATGTCATGGACCTCTTCTCCAGACAAATCCTTGGGAGCAGTTCCAAGTTCTCTCCTACCATTGAAAATTTTCTTCTTTCTTCTAAAGGCGTGGCGTAGCGGGAGCCATCTCCTATGACCCATGTAAACCATCTTTCTGGATTTCTTTAGCCACCTGCTGCGTGTATGTTCCATACAGTCGGAGCAGGCCTTCTTTTCTTTCACGGTTTGTCCAGAAAGATTGCCCAGTGCGGGATAGTCATTAATGGTGCAGAACAGTAGAACTTGTAGCTTGAAGTTCTCCTAACCATATGCATCCCAAGTGTCCACGGCTTCTTTCCAAAGAATCTCAAGATCATTGATAACAGGCTCCAAGAATACATCGATATCATTACCCGGTTGTTTCGGACCTTGGATTAACAAGCACAACATAATATATTTCCTTTTGAAACACAACCATGGAGGGAGGTTATAGTTCGTAATAAGGACGGACCAACTGCTGTGAGAACTGCTCATATCTCCAAAAGGATTCATGCCATCCGTATACAGACATATCCTCATGTTTCTGGGATCGGCAGCAAAGTCTTTGTACTTTCGATCAATATTCCTCCATTGAATAGAATCTGCAGGGTGCCTTAGCAAACCGTCGTTCGTTCTCTCTTCGGCATGCCACCACACTAAGTTTGCTTCCTTCGGGTTGGCAATATTCTCTTGAAGCGATCAATGATGGGTAAATACCACATAACCTTTGCTGGACCACCCCGCTTTGACTTCTTTCCCTCCCTCGCACTTTTCTTTCGCTTGTATCGAGAAGCCTTACACACAGGACAAGCTTCTAGGTCCGCATATTGGTTGTGGTACAATATGCAGTCGTTTGGACAAGTGTGAATTCTACGGACCTCTAACCCCAGGGGACACAGAACCTGCTTTGCTTCATATGTAGTCTCGGGCAATGTGTTCTCTTCTGGAAGCATGACCTTTAATATTCCCAAAAGTTTTGTAAAATTTTTGTCTGTCCATCCACTACTTGCCTTCAACTTCATTAGGTCCAAGGTAGCTGATAATTTTGTGTGCTTTGCTTGCATCCGGCGTGTAGAGGTGTCTCGGAGTCACTAACCAAACGACTGAACTTCATCGAATCTCTCTCGTTGTGAGCTTGCTCCTCAACGTCACGTAACATCTCTTGCAGCATATCAGGATCCACATCTACCATTTCACCGCCCAATGGAGATGGAATAAACATGTCACGCTCATCTTCATCTTCATGATTGTCGGCACCGATGCTGTCTGCAGCTGCACCCATTACCCGATTCTGTCTCTCCATGCTTCACCCAACATGTGTAGTCCTTCATGAATCCCCGTTGTATCAAGTGAGAGTGTACCTCCTCTCCGCTAAACATAATCTCATTCTTGCAATCTCTACGTGGACAACACATGTATTTGCTATTTCTTCTTCTCCTATCCTCCTCCGCGATGTTCATAAAACTTAAAACGTCATCTCTATACTCCTTGCAATGACGCTTCAAAGTTGTCTCATTCATCCAACTTCGATCCATCGCTACAAAATTTAACAAAACATTAGTTATCATACTACTAAATTTTTTTAAAAAATATTTCAATCTTTATACTTACTTCAAATATATTCCTGTTTTTCTTTTTAAAAAATAACAAAAATTCGCCTCCTTCAACCTCCCACCAAAAAAGTGAACAGTGGGATGAATTCAGACAGCGGTTGCTGGTGCATTTATAGTGTGTCCGAACTATATCTCAATCGGGCCAATTAAACGACATCTGTAACGGGCGCACAGACATCTCTAATGGGCGTCAATCAAAGCCCGACACCGATATGAGTCATCGGTGATGGGCTATAAAGTCATCTCAATCAGGCCAAATTTTGAGCCCGTCACCGATGATCCTCATCTCTGACGGGCTCGGTATTATGGCCTGATTGAGATATCCTAGGTCTTCTCAATCGGGCATACATCTGAGCCCGTCACAGATGAGTTTCATCGCTGACAGGCTATATGTAATTGGGGCTGTACGAGTACATCTACAACGGTGCAAATTCAAGCCCGATTGAGATGACTTCGTTCTGACGGTCCAAGTACTCCAGGCATATTTAGGCCCGTCATAGATGTTGGGATCTATACTAGGATGTATTTAATTTTGTACATGGTTCTCTTAATTATTTAACATCAAGTTCTTAATTATTTAACACCTAAATTCTTCTTTAGTTGTCTATCATTTTAATTTTATCAAGCCACATCTCAGGAGGTTTAACTCAGTGAATCTGATCAATTGAGATGTATTTGCTAGTGTAACGGTAAGATGTGTACTGTTTGTGTAAATAAATCGATCTCTATAGACGGTTCTTTAGGAAACTCACCTGTGAAAAAGTTCCTATTAACACAGACAGTCACTTAAGAGTATTGTTTATGAAAATATCTGTATTTACACATGTGGCCATCTTAGACTCTTAGGTGACCGTCCATGCATGATAATGTGATTTCATAGGCACATCTTGATCCCCTTTCTGGCAAACTTAGTGCACATCATCATTTTCACTAGTACAGATTCTCTCATCTGTGACAGTCTTTCACACGTCTGGGTTTTACAGGTCGTGACAACAAAGTCATCTCAAACAGGCCTAAAAGGAGGCCGACAAAGAAATACTCGTACAGACATGTTAGATGTAAAAAAACTCGAGCCCGTCACGGATTATACCTATCAGTGATGGGCTCAAATCACGGCCCGACAAAGATAACCTATGATATCTTTGTCGAGCCCCAACAGAAGCCCGTCACCGATGACACTCATCGATGACGGGCACTAACCTGAGGCTCGATTGAGATAACAATTAGGCCCGTCACCGATGAGTCTCATCGGTGATGGGCTCAATCTTGAGGCCCGATTGAGATAACAATTGGGTTCATCATAGATATGCTTCAAAATCATTTAACCTAGCCCGAGTGCTGATTTCTAAGTCCTCACATTGCGAACCCTAGCACCGTCGCCATCTCTCGGAGCCCGTCGCCGCCGTCACTCGCACCCTATCGAGCCTAGCGCCGTTGTTCTCTGTCATCACCACCGTGCGCCACTGTCCCCGAGCCTAGAAACCGAGCGCCGCCGTCCCCCGAGCCCGGCCACCGAGCGTCACCGTGTTCCGGTAAGTCCATCTCCTCATGTGTTGTCGTGCTCCCTCATGCATACATCTAAAATGAATGCCATGTCATGTATTGAATCTGAGATGAATGTCATACTATGTATTTCCATCAAACCCTAGCCGTCGTGTTTAGTTTGTGCGCGTGTAACAAGTTTTGTGCATAGTTCCTGTTTTGTCCTCTAATTCGAAGTCGGTTTTTAAAATGACCATAACTTTCGCATACGAACTCCGATTGAGACGTTGCATATATGAAAATCGATTAGAAAAATTTTTTGGATGTGTTCGTCCCCCGCTTTGCTGGCTTCAGCGATTTTATTGATTTTATTTTTCTCAAAAACTGCTCAGAAGATTGTCTTTTTGAGCCCGAAAGCTTTTTGTCGATTCTAAGCACGTCTTTTGAATTTTTCATCGGCCACGTCTTTCACTTGTTTAGGCTCAAAATTTCTGTGGTTACCTCTCGTGTGCTTCTAAGTCAAGAAAAAATATTTAAAAAGTCGAATATTTCCAAAAAAAGGTCAACAGTCAAAAAAAGGAAAAATAGAGAATGACAAAAGAGGAACAATATCTAGAGGAGCACATACAGAGGTGCAATGTATAGATGTATAGATGTGAGATAATATCACTTTTGTTTTGGTTGTATAATAGGACATGTATAGATCTGAGATAAATTCAAAGATTCATTCTCTTTCATTTCAAAAATAAATTGTATATATGAATGGATGTGTGAAATATGTGAATGCCATATGTGAGTTTTAAATTGGGTTTCCTGTGAATAATTGTATATATATTTGTGAATAATTATATATATGAATAATTTTTCAGCAGGCATGGCTAACAAAGGCCAGATGCTAGGAAAAAAGTATTTTTTAGAAAACATTCATCGGTGACGGGCCTAAACTTAAGCCCATCACAAACGACACTCATCGGTGACGAGACTAAACTTAAGCCCGTCACAGATGACACTCATCTGTGACGGGTTTAAGTTTAGGCCCGTCACCGATGAGTGTCATCTGTGACGAGCTTAAGTTTAGGCCCGACAAAGATAAGTGCATCGGTGACGAGCTTGTTTCCGATACAGATGACTTCTCACATCACGACCTTTGCATCGTGACAGGCGTTGTATCAGACACTGATGAGGGTTGTCGTCCGACACAGATGAAGGTTTCCATTGTAGTTTTTTCCTGCGAGTAGTTAAGGGTAAGAGGTCTGAGAAAAATCCTTTTTTTATCATCGATTCTCAATGCTTTCATACCATTTTAGTTATTTAACACCAAGTTTCTCTTGAATTCCTCGGAAAAAAGAAGTTTCTCTTAGTTGTATGACTTTTATTTGCGGTGGCGTGGTGACATTGTGTCCTACTAGTGACTAGTGACCGCGCCTGTACTCCGATATATATATATATACATACTAGCAAGCTGTACTCGTGCGTTGCAACGGGTAAAGTCGGGCGCGGCGTAGATAGGGACGGGAGGGAGGGCGCGGGCGCGGCGGAAGCTCCGAGCGGACGAGAGGGAGGGGCACAGGCGGCGACACGGCGCGGATGGGGACAGGAGGGAGGGTGTAGGAGGTCTTTTTTTCCATCCAATCCCTTCTTTTCTTTTTTAGCGTTGAGACTGTGGGTTAATTTTATAAACATTCAAGGGTATTTTGCAAAATACCCAGGACGGACGAAAATTTTGGGTAGAAACACTACTTGCTTTATAAATAGTTATCTATAAAAACAAATAGTGTTTCTACCCAAAATTTTTGTCCGACTGACTATTTTGTAGAAAACCCCTTGAGTGTTTATAAAATTAACCCGCAGTCGCAATGCTAAAAAGAAAGGGAAGGCTTGGATGAAAAAAAGACCTCCTACGCCCTTTCTGCCCGTCCCCATCCGCGCCGCACCCCGCGTCGCGTCTGCGCCCTTTCCTCCCGTCGCTGCTCGGAGCTTCCGCGCTGCGCCTGCGTCCCTCCCTCCCGTCCCCATCCGCGCCACGTTTTGACTTCATCTGTTGCAACGCACGGGCACAGTTGCTAGTATGTATGTATGTGTGCGTGTGTGTGTGTGTATATATATATATATATATATATATATATATATATATATATATATATATATATATATATATATATATATATATATATATATATATATATAACTCTCCTAGGCTGCGGTGGTGCGGATCAGTGTGGCCAAGCGAAGCAGCCAGCAGCATAGGACTCGGAACAACGTTGCTTCAATTCAATTCGCATGGCTCCGGCAGGCAACTACAGGCGGCTGATGGGCGTGGCCCAGGTGACCCTCGCCGTGGCCGCTTGCGCGCTGTGCTTCCTGCCGGCGATGACCACCGGCGCCCTCCGCGTCGGCTTCTACCAGAACAGCTGCCCCAACGCCGAGGCCCTCGTCCGCCAGGCCGTCGCCACGGCCTTCGCCAGGGACGACGGCATCGCCGCCGGCCTCATCCGCCTCCACTTCCACGACTGCTTCGTCAGGGTACGTTCTGTAACACAGCTTATTGCATAGTAGTGTAATGCAAAAATTATTGACCACCATCTCCATGAATATATGTTTGTAATGTTTATATAGAATCAAATGCATATACACATACCTGCAAAATGTCTGGCTTGCAAACGGGAAATCGACTTATGTTCGATGTGTTTAACTTTTTTTAGACAATGTTTAACTAAACACTTGAGAATAGCCCAGACTTTAATTCAGATGATGCACCATACATCTGCAAGTTTCTAGCCGATTGATTTTCCCAGTTGGAGAACCAAAATAAAACACTTATATATGTTGATAATTAGTTTATCTACCTTTCACAAATTAATCCTGAAGATTCGAATTTTCTAATATGTTGGCGATCAGCATATTAGCCACAGTATTTGAAACTAGATCGAGTAAACATCTACCCAACTAGACTTATTCAGGTCTATGCTCCAACTATGCATAGAAAAATACTTGAATTGGAAAAGAACTCAACAATTTTTCAAAATAGTTCTTTTCAAGTTATTAGTTTCCATGAATCCCTACATGTGAGGATCGATATATGCATGGTGAAAATCTGTAATTGTTGTTTGTGTTGATTTTCAATTCGTTTTACTAATTATCATGTCTGCCTTGGGCCTTGGCTAGCTTTTAATGCTTCTCCGTTGCTAACTTGAGCTTAATTGCCCTCGAGCGATATAATCTACCAGCAATATTGATTTTTATTTACTTTTTGTCCCCATAATGCATGAATTCAACTATTTAAGATTAAGACTACCAGCAAATATTCAAGTACTAGTATTTAGATTTTCCATAGAAAAGATATATTTGTCATCACACCAAATTAAATTATGAACTCCTCGCAAAAAAAACAACTTCGATTCCATTGTATATTTAACAAATTCAATCGATATACTTTTGAAAAAGATAATGCTCAAACATGTGTTTAAAATGAAGACATTAAAGAACAAAAGAGACCCTGATCATGCTAATGATGAAAACCAAAAAAAGGTAGAGTTGTCTCTGAAAACAAAGGGAACAAAGTTGAAAGCCATAAAAGAAAAGCTACCAAAATCAGAAAGCATAAGTGTATATAGTTACAGAATCAAAGCAGCTTTCTTTCTTTCAAGGGAACGCATATACCCTGCTTGCAATGGGTGACAAACAAAAAGCCTCCCAGGCTCCCACTTGGCGAATCTCAGTGTTCCTTCTGTTTCCTCAATCCCCATTGACCCTTTATTTTTTCAGGTGACTTGTATTATTTAACATCTATAGTGTTTGATATTAGCAGTCGTAAATATGTACTCCTTAGAAGAAATACTTGATGGTTACAAAAATGGTATTTCACTCCTTGAATATCATATTTTCATAGGGAACAATAAGGCGTACTTTCGTTCTAAGAGTATAATATGGTTGTGTTTGTTTGTTGGTGGGAACCTTCCCCGCACGTAAAATGAAGCAGCAAAATATCTAATTAAGTGCTAACATAAATAAACTTAAAAAATAAATTAATATAATTTTTTAAAACAACTTTCCTATAAATAACGAAGAGCACACTGTTCAAGAGTTTAGAAAGCATACACATGAAAAAAGGAGATAAAAGTTGGGAAACTGTACTGCAACTTAAGATATACTTCCTTCGCTCCAAAATAATCAAAATAAAAACTGATATGAAATGTGATATATTCTATTACTATATATAAATTTGAATATACCAAGATATATTCTCGTATTAGATTAATTTATTTTTAGGAAAAATATTTTAGTCCAAATAGCTAATGGCCGGAGTTTACAGCACGTGTATGTGGAGGAGGAATGTAGTTGACTAGGAGGTGGAAGAAGGGACGTGACACTGAATCTAGCGATGCGAGTCATGAACGGAGGAGTCACAAATCAGGTTGGATCTTCTCGCTGAAGCTAGAAAGCTAGGGGTAAGTGCTAGTCCTGATTGAGGTGGAAGAAGGGGTTGGTATGTTGTCTTAGTCCTTACTACGAGCTAAAATGGATGGGTTACCTGTTTTTTAATAGTTATTTTAGGTTATAAACAAATAAATTAACTACCATAAAGTTAAACATTACTTTAAAAGAATATTTTAAAATTTTATATAGAAAAGTTTTAGATGCATGCAAACGAAAATCCAGAATACAAAATCACAAATGATTGCTATGCAAGTAGCATGGTGAAAAAAAAAAGAAATGCCTCAACTATTAAAGGTGTCCGTTAGATTAAAAAATTATCTAGTCGACTTGACACAATAAAAACAATAAACATATTAGTTAAATCAAGCATTACCAAAATCGATGTATATGACTTAAAATTTTAAGATGTGATGTTTTTATACAATGAATCTGGATATATTTTTATCCAAATAAATCGTATGAGAAAATATAGTTGGTTTTTTATACAGCAGACATATAAACATAGCTACTCGCTTCACATGCACATGCGAGCTATATTAGTTAAACCGGGTAACTAATTTACCGGTTGATTTGAATTTAGTTGTAAGCTTCTTCAGTAGTCAGTGTCAGTAAACATATTTTGAGTTATCTTTTTTCTTTTTCTGAAAGAAACTCCTTCCTGTTACTGCAATGCAGGGGTGTGATGCATCCGTCCTCTTGACTAAGAACCCCGCCGGTGGCAACACGGAGCGTGACGCGCCGCCGAACAACCCTAGCCTCCGCGGCTTCGAGGTGATCGACGCCGCCAAGGCAGCCGTCGAGCAGAGCTGCCCGCGCACAGTTTCCTGCGCCGACATCATCGCGTTCGCCGCCCGCGACAGCGTCAAGCTCACCGGCAACGTCGACTACCAGGTCCCCGCCGGCCGCCGCGACGGCACCGTGTCCAACGCCACCGAGGCCCTCCTCAACCTGCCCCCGCCCACCGCCACGGCGCAGCAGATCGCCGACACGTTCTTCGCCAACAAGTTCCTCACCCTCGACGACATGGTTGTCCTCTCCGGCGCGCACTCCGTCGGCCGCTCCTTCTGCGCCTCCTTCTTCCAGCGCGTCTGGAACGGCAACACCCCCATAGTACGTCGCCTCTCCGCCGTCGACCATGGTGCCATTGATGGATGCTTTCACAAGTACGCGACGTGACGGTGCGCGCGCGCGCGCTTGTGTGTGTGCAGGTGGACGCTGGGCTGGACCCGGCGTACGCGGCGAGGCTGCGGGCGCTGTGCCCGCCGACGACGACGCAGACGACGCCGATCACGACGCCGATGGACCCGGACACGCCGGCGACGCTGGACAACAACTACTACAAGCTGCTGCCGCAGGGGAAGGGGCTCTTCTTCTCCGACAACCAGCTGCGGGTGAACGCGACAATGAACGCGCTGGTGACCCGATTCGCGGCGAACGAGGCGGAGTGGAAGCAGCGGTTCGCGGACGCCATGGTGAAGATGGGCCACATCGAGGTGCAGACCGGGCGGTGCGGCCAGATCAGGGTCAACTGCAACGTCGTCAACCCTTCGTCGTCCTCCTCGTCGCCAGTGGTCGAGCTGGCCGGTGAGGAGGAGGCCGCCGGCGCCGTCGCGGCAATCTAGAGCTAACCAAACTAATCATGCATGTCGGCCGTTGGATGCGAGTGATTTCCTTTACTTTTTTTGAAGTGCACGGACATTTAATTTGCGTGGACTAGTGTCGTCGTGTCGTGTCGATCTCTCGTACGTGCATTTGCATGGTGTAATCTTGGAATGTTTGATGGAGAATAAGTACGTACGTATACGTACCAAGTTGTGTTAATCGTGCTACTATATTGTTGTACTGTTTGCACCCATCTGTGTGATAATCAAGAAGTCCATGATTAAATCTTGACCGTTGAATATCGATCGTTCCCAAATTAGTTGGGCCATAACGGGGTTGTGATGGACGTTATATTTGTGATGGAAGTCGATGAAAGCGGCAACGCTGTGGTCAGAAGGGACAACATAGCTCCATGTCGACGCAGCTGCGGGAAGTCCATTGACACTGAAGCCATGCTAAGGACGACACCTCTTAGCACTACAACAGCCAATGGATATGGACCACAGGCAATGACAATGCGGCCAGAGGAGGCGACACCGTGGCAGCCCGAAGCCGGATGGCGTAGATGCGTGCTCGAAGACGATCGGTCACAAGGTGTCATCATAGCCGAGCGATTGAACGGTTGATCAGACCAACGATGTGCGGGGCAGGATGACAACAAGGAAGCCGGGGTCGATGCCAATGTCGGACACACGCAGATGTCGATGAGGCATGAGCGACACAACCCGCTCTCTGAACGGGAGAAAAAGGAAAGATAAAGGCAACACCTCAAAGAGGGCCCAGTCCACCACCAGATGGCCCAAATCCACTAGTAACACCACTCCACCAGCCAGCCCATATCTCTCCTTCACAAAGTGAGAATTGAGCGCATAGAGAGAGACACACAAGAGGACCGAAGGTAGCGGAGGTCCGTGTGGCGAGCGATGAAGAGGTGCGGTTGCCTATCTCCCCTTGGCGGCTGTAGGCCCCCTCAGAGGACTACAGAGGACTCCAGCAGCTGCGACGGGAGGACAAGGCCGACCCATCCTGGCGGAGTTGACGCGCAAAGGAGTCAGGCGGTGGGGGTGGTTCACTCGGTCAATGGCAGTGACGGTGAGGTGGAGTTGGTGAGGAGATGACCCCCTGGTGGACGTGGCAGAATAGAGTCCAGGCAGCGAAGCTAAGGTGGAGAGCTGGCTGTGTAACCGTGGTCGACGACTCGACGGGGATCCGGGCAGTGGTGTGTTGGCGATGACCTAGGGACGCGGAGGATGGCGTCAGCGACGGATGGGCACGTCCTCTAGCAACAGCGTTGGTGGTGATTCCCTCGGTCGATAGCACGGTGGTGGAGACGGTTCCCATAGTGTCGGTGCATGGCCTCTAGATCCAGGCGGTGTCGTTAGGAGGCGTAGAGAAGGACCAGTGGCAGCGCAAACACGAGAGGTGCGGAGAACCACTACCGTCGATGGAGATCTAGAGCACGGTTGACGGGGTGGCCCGACAGCAGTTGATGGGGATTTTTTTGCTTTTTAGCCCAAATTTGTAAAGATTATACAAATAGGTCTTTAAAAATGGACCCTAAGCTCGACGCCAATAGTGATGTCGCCGAGCTTGAACTACTCGGCGCCAATACTATTGGCGCCGAGATATTTGCGTCACGTAGGCGCCGAGTCCGACATGACAAAGTCGGCACCAGCGGTAGTGGCGCCGAGCTCGCGCCACCGATCTTGGGCCGAGCTCGGCGCCACTACCGCGCGCGTCGAGATTCGCTACGGGGTCCGTCTTTCTCGTCCAAGCACATTTGGTCCCGTCTTCGTGCCCGCCGCCGCATAGCCCGTTGCTTGCCCGCCACGCACAACCCCGTCCCCTGCCTCGGCTCGGCGCCGCCTCCGATGCCCCGGTGGCGCCGCGCCGCCCGACGACCCCGGTGGCCGGCGCCGCCGAGGAACGTCTCCCGGCCCGGCGACGCCGCCCGCAACTGCGTCGCGCCGCGGCACGCCGCCACCGCCGGCCGGCGCCCACAGCCGAGCCTGCCCGGCCGCCCGCGCCCAGGCCGGCACCCCTCCACTGCGCGAGACTTCCCTTCTCGGCTCCCGCCTGCGCCGACTTCCTTCTCGGCGAGGCAAGTAATTCGAACATCGTATTTTCGAATATGCAATGTAGATGAAATTAAATTTAGAATGTGCAAATGAAGAAATTCAATGCATTTAATTTAGAATACGCAATGTAGATAAAATTTGAAAATTCAATGTATGATAAGTTAGAATATGAAATGTGGGTAAAGTTTAAATATGGAATGTATTTAGTAGGTAAAATTTAGAAATGCAATGTATGTGATTTTAGAGTATACAGTGTAGGAAAAAAATTAAAAGTGCAATGTACATAAGTTTACAATATGCAATGTGGGTAAAATATAAATATACAATGTACGTGCATTTTGAATAGGTGAATTGTAAAATATTGAACATGTAATTTTTAAATTTTCCTATCTTTTTTGTTGAATAAATGATATCTTTTAATGGTAATAACTTTGATTAGTTTACGAGATTGGATTAGTTTACGTGAAGGTAGATCTCATAAAGAAATTGCAGGATTGGATAATTTCGTACGAGCTAGAGTTTCTTGTAGAAAGTTTTTATGTTTTAAAAACTATAGTGGATTGGACAAATTGAGTACTATATAGCAATTAGTTTGGACTGAACTAAATATATTTGTGACAACGTAGTGATCATATATCATGGAGGCACCGTGGCAAGAGATTGTTATGGATATATCAACTTTGTTGACATGCAAAGCGAGCCTGTTATATTTGATGAGAAGCCAACATTTAGTGAGTTGCTTGGAAGGGCTCGGGAGGAGCTACATTGCTCTGGAGATGATTCCATCATAGTTGAGGGTGTACTTCACGTAGTATCTCCTTCCAACATCCTAAGGAGGCTGACCCTAATAGGTTGTGCAGATAAGTGGGAGAAGTATGTGAGATCTGTTATGAAGAGTCAACTCCCATGCTTGGAGGTGGTACTGCGTTGGGTGGTGGTTGATCCCATTCGTCATGAGTTTTTCCCATTGATGCCTGATCAGGCATACCTTGCCATAGATGTTCCGGAACCACTTCGGTTTGCGGAGGTTGCACGTACGATTCCGGATGCTCAATCTGCCCCCAATGAGGTCGAAATTGTTGAGACAGATGGAGATGTATGTCCGATGGATGGAAATGTGGCAGGTCCTCTTCAGGAGATCCCTTTGACACATAATCATCCGAGTAAGTTTGAATATTGGACAGTTTCTCGTCATCATCCACCCTTCTTTTCAACCGCTAATATCTTGCTTTTGTCATATTTATGCATATGTTGCAGGGGACATTCTTGACAATGTGGGTGGTCCTTTTTTTGATGCTCAACTGCATTGTGTTGACAAATTCCGGGACTCAAACAGTGTTGAAGTTATGAATGATTTAGAGCCTTATGAGGTTGCAAGAGCTATTGATTCCGATGATGATCGACCAGTTGGAGAGCTGACGGAGAGTGACATTGAGATGCTAAGGCGTATCTTCCCCGGCTGTTGTGATCCTAGAGTTCACGAGTTTAGTGATCTTACTCTTTCCGATCAGGCGTTTGCCGAGGGACGTGATGATGAGCTGATGGAAGCTCCAGAGGCAGGTCCTAGCATGGAAATTGGCAAGGACAGGGTTTTCAATGACCTTCCTGCATTGAAGCGTTGGTTGCAGGCGTTTGCAGTGATACGCAAGAGGCCTTACAAGGTCCTGCACTCCTATGCAGAGCGGCGGTACACGGTTGTCTGTGAACAAGAACGCTGCCCATGGAAGGTTTGTGCGAGGAAGCAAAAGGTCAGCGGAAAATGGAAGATAACAAGAGTTGTGGGGCCACACACTTGTGCCTCACTTGAACTCAACACGAAGCATCGACAGTTGACATCTACCCTCATTGCGAAAAGGTTGATGGGAATATTGCAGGGAGAGCCCAACATGAAGGTTAGGACAATTATCAGGACAGTTAGCGAGATTTACCAGGGATATGTGATAACTTACGGTAAAGCATGGAGGGCTAAGCAGTGGGTGTGGAAGATGATATATGGGGACTGGGAGGATGGTTACGAGCAGCTTCCAGTACTTTTGAATGCAATCAAAGTGGTGAATCCAGGAATGCATTACGAGTACATCCCTAGACCAGATGCATGGATGAATGGGAGGCAGATATTCTTCCGTGCTTTTTGGTGCTTCCCTCAATGTGTGCAGACTTTCAGGCATTGTTGCCCTGTCTTCTCCATCGATGGTACGTTCCTGATTGGCAAGTATCAGGGCACACTTCTTATAGCCATAGCCTGTGACGCGAACAACAAGCTGGTTCCTCTGGCCTTTGCTTTGGTTGAGAGGGAGAACAACGATAGTTGGGGATGGTTCTTGAGGTTAGTGAGGGTACATGTGGTCGGGCCTGGTAGGGAAGTTGGCGTCATATTTGATAGGCACCAGGGCATACTTAATGCTGTGCGAGAGGAGATAGAGGGTTATGCACCTTTGCACCATCGTTGGTGTACACGGCACCTTGCCGAGAATTTTCTCCGGAAAGACGGTGTGAAGGCAAACTTTGATCTTTTGCAGGAGGCAGCTCGACAGCTTGAGGACAGGTACTTCCAGAGAAAGCTAGAGCAGGTCCGGACCGCATCAAATGCAGAAGGCGGGCAATGGCTTACAGGGTTGATGAGAGATTTGGACAAGTGGACAAGAGCTCACGACACCGGCGGATGGAGACACGAGTTCCAGTGCAGCAACATGGTTGAGTCCTTCAATAAGCTACTGCTGGGGATACGTGGTATGCCCGTGAATGCCATCGTGCAATTCACCTTCTACAAGCTTGTTGCCTGGTTCAACAAAAGACACTCCCATGCATTGCAGTTGCAAAGCGATGGTCAGATATGAGCTCCTAAAGCACATGAACATCTCGAGAAGGCCAAGGAAAGAGCTGGCACGCATGAGGTTACATGTTTCGACCACGCTATGGGGCGTTACGAGGTTAAGCAAAGTGGGGGTACGAACACTGGTGACAGTTGAATAGGAGAGAGATGAAGAGAAATGGGAGAACAGGAAGTGTTGACACAGAGGAAGAAGATGGTCCACCTGTAAGCAGGCTCGGCGCCACGACCGTTGGCGCCATCCACACTGGCGCCGACCTCGGCGCCACCCTCACTGGCGCCGACCTCGACGCCCTCTTCACTGGCGTCGACCTCGGCGCCATTTATCTTGACGCCGACTTTGCCACGTCAGCCTCGACGCCTACATGGCGCAAATATCTCGGGCCAATAGTATTGGCACCGAGTAGTTCAAGCTCGGCGCCATCACTATTGGCGCCGAGCTTAGGGTCCATTTCTAGAATTCAAAACCGTCAGGAGCCTATTTGTGATAATCTTTGAAAATTTGGGCTAAAAAGCAAAAAAACGGCCAAATCGGCGACATCAAGGTGGCGCACACCGAGTCCAGCCAGCATAGAAGAGGGAGGCGGCGACTGCTGACTGTTAATGATGACGAAGAACTAGGCCCGTCGCAGATAAGATTGAGATCGCTTCCTCACGAGGCGAAGCATGATGACGACAAAAAAAAGAAAAATGATGGCCGCCCCTAGAAGTGAGATTGCTCTTCCCGTAAGCGACGGCAGCAGAAGTGGTGAGTGATGACGTCATCCGCTTTGATACCATATTAAATAGTATAGGAAGAGGGATTATTGTGAATATTAAACATATTATACAAGCCTTATGGGACATGAATATATATGAGTATATGTAAGATCGAGAGATAAAAACATGCAAATCAATCCTATCATAATATAGCGTTAACTATTATATACTCTGACCCTCTCTCACAAGGGAAATAAGAGCATCCCAACAACAGCTCTAAAAAATACTCAACCTATTTTTTAAGATTTTATTAAAAAATTTTCCAACAGAGTCTTTATTTACATCTCTAAAGAAAGAGGTTCTCAAAAATCAAATTTTCATTCTCAAAAACTGAGAAGAGCTTACTGTTCTCTAAAACCTATCAAAAAGAAATGCATGCTGAAATATACTGTCATAAAACCTGTCAGAATACTGTTTTGTTGTCTAATTAAGTAATTGGTGAGCCAAATCAGTAGAATTAGCTCTGTCGAATCAAAGCACTGGATTGACTGAAGAAACAATTCAAGAAATCTACATAGGTTGCAACAAGCTGACCAAAAGAAGTAGGATTTCTTAGCAGAGTTCAGTCCAAATACGAGCAGTAATTAAGTTAAGTTATCTAGTATCTGCAAACTCTACAACATAATTTTGTTCAAAGTAAATAACCTCATACAAAAGAATGTAATTATTACATAAAGATTTTTCCAGAGAATCTGTTGGATAGAATTTTAATTTCATGCTTTAAATATTTGAAAAATTTTCTATATTTTTTTAGAACTAACTTATGAAATCCATGAAATCCTGTTAGGGATTATAGATACGATTCACGTTGTTGACACACGCATTCAAACAACCAGAGCATGGGCTCACGTACGTATACCCCACCAAACACATACATGCATGTGTACCAAAATTCATGAACGAGTGTCAAATCAAGAAGTAATCAATTTAAATCCTCGAGCTCTTATCTGTATTCAGGACTCCGTCCGCCGGAGATCGACGCCGACAGACATTCAAATCAAGATGTACTCACTCAACGATTCTGTCATCAAGGTACAGAATATTTTCTTCCATGTGGACCGGACAAAATTGGCCATCATTCATCAATGCTAGCCCTGAGAGTTCACAACACAAACTAAAAAGAGATTGACCCAGCCTAGTTGCAGTTCCTGAAAACACACACCAATTGGGCATTTGGGCCTGGCTGCTTTGCAGCATGACAGGCAAATGGCAAATGGCACCACTTGTGCTGTGTATCATGCATTACAACTGCTCTTAAAGATGGAGAAAAGACTAGGATAATTAGCTTGAGCCATATGCTTATCTCTTTAATCCTATTTAGTCCATATAAAAATTATGAAAATTTTAAATGTATAAGATGACTAACATAAAATACATTAATTAGTTCAACCATTTACCTGGCCAATTTCTGGCTCTGCCACTGCCTACTCCTTGACAAGCTTATCCTTAATTTAATTTCTAGAGTAAAACCACTCCTTTCATTTCCAAAAAAAAAATAGACCACTCCATTATTATGCTATATAAGTGTTGTAAAACGAGAAAAACAAATAGAGAAAAGTGAATTCCTCCTCTCATTCTCATTGATCCCAATGACCCATTTTATAGGGGATTACATGTCTAGTATTCTAGGCCAATCAATATAGCAATTAGGATAATTATGTCCTTAAACATAGCTGTTACAAAGGATTCAAAATCTACTTTATGGCTGCCTTTGATGTTAATTCAAAATCCCCAATGATGGCTGTCATTTGATGCTTATTGATAAGATCAAATAATGGCCAAATAATGGCCCTTTTTTAACACTCCCCCTTTTGATCGAGTCCATGTTGAGATCAACTTGTTCTTTAATTTCTTCAAAAAACCTTGTGAAAAAATAAAAATTATATGACTGGTGATTGCTCTATCATCAACCTGCAAGGTTAAAGGAGTAATTCATGCCGTGTTTTATCTCTAGAAAAACTCTTGTGGGAGAAAACATGAGATAAGGCATAAGCTTGCATCTATCATTGCCTCATTAAAAACTTTATATGAGAAAACCCGAATGGTAATAACTCACAAAAGAAAAAAGAGTACAATGTGAAGCGTTTTAACAGGATCCATCATTCAGAGAGTCTCCCCCTGAAGCTTGCAAGTCTCTGAGTAGTCTCATACCAATTCTCTTAACACATCTCTCGAACGAGGAAGTGGGTAGGAATTTTGTTAAGAGATCTGCCAGATTATCATAAGACTTTGTTGGTAAGATGTTTATTTCTTCATTTTGCTGAAGCTCATGGAGATAAAACAACTTAGGGGCAATATGCTTGGTGATATTGCTCTTGATGTAGCCTGTTTGCATCTGTGAAATACAAGCAGGATTGTCTTCATAGATAATGGTAGGTGATTCTGGGGAACCAACACCACAAGATTGTTCAATGTGGTTTATCATCCTGCGAAGCCACACACATTCACGTGATGCCTCAAACAGTGCGATGATTTCAGAATGATTTGTGGAGGTAGCTACTAATGTTTGTTTAGATGACTTCCACGATATGGCTGTTCCTCTATGGAGGAATACAAAACATGTTTGTGATCTGGCATTGTGGGGATCAGACATATAGCCAGCATCAGTGTACCCAACCAAGCTAGGATTAGCAGTTTTCTGAAAGAAGAAGCCAAGATCCTTAGTGCCATTTAGGTACCTGAGGATTTGTTTTTCTCCGGTCCAATGACACTTAGTTAGGGCAGCACTATGTCTTGCCAATAGATTTACCGCAAATACAATATCTGACCTGGTACTATTTGCAAGATACATAAGTGCTCCAATGAGACTAAGATAGGGATATTCTGGTCCTAATATCTCCTCTCCTTTCTCCCGTGGTCGGAAAATGTCCTTTTCTTTATCGAGAGATCGAACAACCATGGAAGTTTTATTTGGATGTGCTTTGTCCATATTGAATTTCTCCAATAATTTCTGAATATAGACAGATTGATGCACAAAAATTCCTAAGTGAAGGTGCTCGATTTGCAAACCTAAGCAAAATCTGGTTTTACCCAAATCCTTCATCTCAAATTCCGCCTTAAGATGGTGGCGGGCTTCATTAATATCTCGTGTGTGGCCAATGATATTCAAATCATCTACATACACTGATATAATGCAAAATCCTGTGGAGAATCTTTTGATGAATATGCATGGGCAATCATCATTGATGGAGTAACCTTTCGTAGAAGGTACTCACTCGGTCGGTTGTACCATATTCTACCCACTGTTTGAGACCATAGAGTGATCTTTTGAGCTTTACACAATACATTTTTCGATTTATGCTTCCATTCGGTATAGAGATCCCATCGGGACCTTCATATATATGTCCGAATCTAGTGACCCATATAAATATCTTTGTCATGACATCCATCAACTGCATAGATAGACGCTTTTGTATTGCCAGTGATATCAAATATCGAAACGTAATTCCGCTCATGACTGGAGAATATGTTTAATTGAAATCAATGCCGGGTCTCTGTGTGAACCCTTGTGCTACAAGCCTCGCTTTATATCTCACCACTTCATTTTCTCATTCGCTTCCGGACGAAAACCCATTTAAAACCCACGGGAAGGTTTTGGAGGTGTAGGTATTACTTGTGAGAATACCTCTCTTTTATTGAGGGAGGCTAACTCGCTTCAATTGCTTCCTTCAATTTGTTCCAGTACGACCGTTGTTTGCACTCTACCATGGATTTTGGATCTGGATCATTTTGGATGGTTTCTGCAAGTGATGAGGCAAAGTATATGTCAACAATTGTAGTCTTACGGTTGAATGATTCTCCGAGACTCAACATAGTTTATGGATATTTCATTTACCCGTTGCATTTCGGTATTTCCCAATATGACCAGTGTCGAGCGTTCCAATATCCCATCATCGAAATTGAGTGCACTTGTTAATGTGGGAAGTGAATTGGATGAATTCACTTGGTGTCTCTCAACTTGAGGTTGAGTTTCATTTACTGTGTCGAGGATTCTTTTCTCTATTTTCCTCGTGCGCTTGCGAGGATTTGCCGTACTTCTCCCACTTTCTTTTGAGGAAGGGAGTTGAATAGTTTTATTTGATACCTCTATTCTTTCGGCACATTCCTTGCGGGAATGTATGATTTTGTGACACTTTTACTCACGTAAATGAGTTTGGCAAATTGTTTGCAGCAACTTGCAAATCAATGATCCTTTTAACCTGAAGGTCAGATTCTGTGGTATGAGGATCCTCCTTTAGGGTGTCTATGGCATCCCAATTTATTTTCGGGCATTCAGTGTGATACTTAAATTCTCCCCCTAATGCTAGAAAATGTTCTGCATTGAAGATACAATCAGCGTACCGGGCCATGAGTAAATCCCCTTTAAGGGGCTCCAGGTATTTAATAATCGACGGAGATAAATATCCCACGTAGATCCCCGTTTTCCTGTGAGGGCCCATTGATGTACGCTTTGGTGGTGAGATCGGTACGTATACAGTGCAACCAAATTTCCGCAGATGGGAAATACTAGGAGGATCACCACGAACCAATTGCAGTGGAGAGGTTGTATGGTATGCAATTGGGCGCAATTGTACTAAGTCACCAGCGTGTAGGACTGCGTGACCCCAACATGAGGTTGGGAGGTTACAAGTTTGCAATAATGGTCTAGCTATGAGTTTTATTCTCTTGATAAGAGATTCGGCTAAACCATTCTGTGTGTGAACATACGGTAGAGAATGTTGAACTTCAATTCCTAAAGCCATACAATAATCATTGAAAGCTTTGGAAGAAAATTCGGCAGCGTTGTCTAATCTGATTGATTTTATCTGGTGTTCAGGTTGACTAGCTCTAAGTCTGATGACTTGTGCAATCAATTTTGCAAAGGCATGGTTCCGTGTCGATAAGAGACACACATGGGACCATCTTGTGGATGCGTCTATTAGAACCATGAAATACCTGAACGGCTCAGACAATGGTTGAATAGGGCCACAAATGTCTCCTTGAATGCGTTCAAGAAACTTTAGTGGTTCAGCCATTATTTTAAGATGTGAGGGTCTCAAAATTAATTTTCTAGTTGAACATGAGGTGCACACAAAATCTGAGGATTCTAGGAATTTTCTATTGCTCATACCATGTCCACTTGAATTGCTCATGATTTTTCTCATCATTCCGATGTCGGGATGGCCAAGGCGATCATGCCAAGTTTTAAATGCATCATTTTGAAAAATCACTTTGTATGCAACATATGGTACAGGTTTGATGTATGTGTAGTACAATCCAGACGGGAGAGAAGACACCTTTTCAATTGTTTGTTTACCATATCCAGTATCTTTGGTCAAGAGGAGAAACTCCTCATTGTTTTCTTCATATGTTTCCACATGGATACCATTTTTCCGGATATCTCTATAACTTAGTAGGGTACGTGTTGAATCGGGATACAATAATGCCTCCTCGATGTTTATTTGTGTACACATTGGAAGTATGATAGTGGCCCTACCGGAACCGACAATCATAGCATCGCGTCCCGCAATGGTCAAAACTTGTCCTTCCCTCTTTGTGAGAGTTTGGAAAAAATTGACTTCCCTAAGTATAGTGTTAGTGGTACAACTGTCCATGAGGCACATCTCTTCTTCCATCGGACTGATTCCCGTAATAATCTATATAATGTATAATGTAATTTCATGAGAACAAAATATAGAAAACCACATAGGAATATATTAAGATAGCATTTGTGATTATTGCAATTGTAAATAGGGGTAGCAACATCATGTCTTTATTACAACGGTTACTTTTGCAAAAATTAAACATTAGAGTAATGACGACTAATTAAGATCTCCATAAATGTCGTTGGAAGCATATTCCACGAGCATGTCATCGATGTCCAAAGAGCCTTCCTCTTCATTTGGCGGAGTCTTGGTTTTGCTTGGTCCCGCTCTTTTAGGAATGGGGTCCATAGCTCCAGTCTCCAGCACTTGAGAGGCGAAGTGTGCTTCGTGCTTCTGGTTGGTCTGTGTACGACCCATAGACTTCATATATAAATCAACAAGATGTTCAGGGGTCCTGCATTTCTTAGCAGTATGATTGTAGCAGCCACACCTGCAGCAGGTGGTTTTGTTGCCACTATCATTATTATGCTTAGAATTGCCTTTTCCCTTTTTAGTGTTCCCACGTTGCTTTTGGCTCTCTTGCGTTTACCCTTTCCTAAGGAATTTCATGTCTGTGTGTTACCATTTGAAACTTGTTTATTCTCATTCGCATGTACTTCAGGCAATGGTGCAGTGCCCAAAGGGCGCTGGTTTGAGTTCCATATAGTGAGCTCATGGTTCTTTTCTGCCTGTTTCAATGTCTGAATGAGTGAAGAGTAGACAGTGAAATTCTTCTCACGGTATTGTTGAGTGATGATCCGATCTGATGGAAACATTATAGACAGAGTCTTCTCAATTTTCTCCTCTTCAGAAGGTTCTTTCTCACAAAACCAGAGCTTAGAGCATATCTTATGAACAACATGGTTGAACTCATTTACAGTTTTGAAATCCTGTAGGCATAAGTGGTTCCACTCATGCGTTGCCTCCGGGAGGAGGATAGCTTTATGCTGTTCATATCGATTTTTAAGAGCAGTCCACAAAGCGCGCGGGTCCTCCTTATACATGTACTCCATTTTCAAATCTTGATGGATATGATTCCTTATAACTTTTAAGGCGGAGAATTTGGACATGTTTGAGGGGGGACACTTCCATCTGCTGTTTCATCTATACATCTGTATAGTCCATTAGTCGACAGATTGACTTTGACATCCATCACCCAAGCGGGAAATTGGAACCATCGAGAGCGAGAATATCGAACTCTTTGGTTGCCATCTCACTGTGTAGCCAAAATTTTGAGAAATTATGGCACATTTGCAACATAAAATAAAGTAGGGCGAGAAGAGTAAATTTGCAAAGTAAATGTATAACAAAGGACATGAAAATGCTGAAACAAACCCATATGTATTTACAATGACAGAGAGACACAAAGTGCTGATGGCAAACGTAAAGTCTCTGCTTATTTGCTAAAAATTAAAATGACCGAAGGTCAACTAGTTATAACATAAAATGTAGAAAAATATTAAGATAATTTGGGTGGTGTGGGCGAGGCTGGCCCGGTGGCTAGCGCGGGAGGGGTGGCGGCCCATTAGCGTGGCCGGCTAATGGGCCGGTCTAGCCCAGCCGAGATAAGGGAGGAGGTGTGGTTAGGGTTGGCAAAACCCTAACCTCCCCTCCACAACCGCCGCCGCCCATGATGGAGAGGCCGCGCCGCCGAGCGGGCGCTACCGCTTGCCATGGAGAGGCCGGTGCGCCGCCGCACCGATGGAGAGGCCGGCGCGCCGCGTGCCGCCACGGCTAGGACGCACGTCGCCGCCCGCCGGTGCCGCCGTGCCGATGGAGAGGCCGGTGGGCCTCGGCCGCGGCGCCGCCGCCTCCAATGCCGTGGCACCGTCGGCCGGGTGCCGCCTCTGCTTGCAGCGCCATGGCGCCATCGGCCGGGCCACGGAGAGGCCGGTGCACCATCGGCCGGGCGCCGCCGGGCACCATGGTGCCGCCGGACGCCGCCACCGCGCGGCACCCCCTGGACCTCGTTTCCCCTTCTGCTCAAGCCTCCCCCTCTCCCGAGGGTGGAGGATGGCTCGGCTTGCCGCCACCACTAGTCTTGCGCGGGACATCCCGGTCTTGATGATGTGGCGTGGTTCGAGGAACGGAGGGATTGGCGGGGGGCGGAGCTTTCGCCATGGACCCCTGCTGCCATGTAGAATGGCGGGGCTCCACGGCGTGCGGCGAGGGTTCCTCTGAGGAGGAACTCCAGCGGATTGGCTAGTGTTGGTGTGTGTAGCGGCGTCTTCGGTGTATAGTCCGACGATGGTGGTGGAGAAATAACGCGGCGAAGATGATGTGTCCAACCATGGTTCGGGCAAAAAGCCGTCACCACATCGGGCATCTCCTGCTGCTTCCACACCCGTGCAGTCCACCCATGGGACTCACAGTGGTGCGGTGCCTCCACTAGAATTCGTTCTGGTGCTGTGTACATGTCCGGCATCACCGGAGACCCTCGACGAGTTATGAGGGTGCTCGAGATGGTGCTGTCGGCTCTCGTGTTCCTGCGGGAAACGACGTCGTTGTCGTGGCGTCGTCTTCCACATCTGGCGAAGCCAGGAGGAGACGGGGAACCACGGCCGGCAATGCTGGCACCACGGCCCCTGCCATGTCGAGGACGGCGTGTCGGAGCCCGAAGGATCCTCTCAAGCTGCTGCAAGAGACGACGAAGGTGGCATGCACGGAGATTGCGTGGAAGGGAGGAATCGACAGTGAGAGGACGAGCCATTCTTACCCTGCACGGGCCGGTGAGTCTTTTCACTACTCTAGCTTGGTAGAGCGTGCTGATAACGTGTAGTAAAACGAGAAAAATAAATAGTGAAAAGTGAATTCCTCCTCTCATTCTCATTGATCCCAATGACCCATTTTATAGGGGATTACATGCTAATTCTAGGCTACATGAATATAGCAATTAGGATAATTATGTCCTTAAACATGGCTGTTACAAAGGATTCAAAATCCACTTTATGGCTGCCTTTGATGTTGATTCAAAATCCCCAATGATGGCTGTCATTTGATGCTCATTGCTGAGATCAAATAATGACCAAATAATGGGCCTTTTGTAACAATGAGCACCTCATAATTCCTAGCAAACCTCTGCAGCAAGCAGCTATAGCTAAGCTCTGAGCTCCATAGCCATGAAGTACCTCTTCTTCTTTGTCGTCGCCTTCATCCCTGGCGCCGCGGTCAGCGCCGGACTGAAGGTCGGGTTCTACAACGAGACGTGCCCGTCGGCGGAGGCCCTGGTGCAGCGGGCGGTGTCTGCCGCCTTCAAGAACAACGCCAGCGTCGCTGCCGGCCTCATCTGTCTGCACTTCCATGACTGCTTTGTCAGAGTACGTGTGCATCCATCACGATCTTAATTACTAGTTTCGCTTATACCTGCACTGTTTTGTGCAAGAATAGTTAACCTTGGTTGGTTTTGTTTTCTTTGTACGAAAACGACACAAACTCTAGCGGTGATAATTCCCTAAAGAAAAAATCTAGCGGTGATAAAAGAAAAGGTGTCATTTTTTCATATTATATACCTGGGAGAGTTAGCTAAGATATACTACTATTTATGACCAAATGTTGTGAAAGATCGGCATATACCGCTGTTTGAAAAAACAGACGACCTCAGTTTGCAAAATTAATCGTGTGCAGTTAAACTATATCAGTTATTTTTTTCCTCAGAAACAATTATAGCAGATAATTTAGTTTTTCAAAAAAAATATCACTACTACAAAACCCTAATAGGGACGCCTTCAAGATACCAATTCATCTAAAAGCGACACTTACGACCCCTTCTCACCCTTCGGACATGTCTAAAATAAAAAATCGATACCTTTATCCCTTATTAGAACCGGCACTAATAGTTATTTATAATAGTGTTGTAGGTACTGGTTTTTTTAAAAAAACCAGACACCTCCTATGAGAGGCCGAGCCGATCCATCAAGCCTTCTACTCTCTTATCCTCTTGACTCTAGCTCCCTCACTCCGCTTTCTGACACCTCTCTCTTGTCAATAGTCTACTTCGACAACCTCCTTTTGATCCAGTAACCCACCCGAAAGTGAATACGTGGTTAAAGCGAAAGGAATCTACTATCACAAACCTCAACTCTGCCTTTATTGCAGCGACAGGTCCATCACCTCAAAACGTCCCCCCTCAGGTTGATGAGGTTGGCGAGAACGTTGATGCTGCTAATGATTTTCAAGGCAGTGAACCTCGCATTCCCGATAAAGCCTCACCACAATGGCGAGCTCAACGAGTGCCTTCCCGAAAAGATGCTCACGACCTTTGTGAGCAAATAAACGGCTGAAGGCGACAATAACAGGATGAACATGACGATGGACGCCAACAACCCCAAGATCATCGGCATAGGGGCAATAATCGGGATGATGACCGTGATCGTGATCAAGCTCGTGGTCACCACAATATCCCAATATCCCGAGGTGATAATGAGAGAGCCCCACGTCACGGCCGTGATAAAGGAGAGGACTCCCGATCTCCGTCCCGAAGACATGGCCAAAGTTGCGATCGCCGACTTCGTGACCACACACCCGAAGTCATCTTCTATGGGCAGTTCATGTGGCCGCCATGGTCGTCAACCACTCTTCCTACCCGGAGGCGAACGTAGAGCCTTTAAGCCTTTCCTTCAAGAAGTAAACTAGCCACCAAAATTTTGTCCCACAACAGTAGAGAAATACAGTGGAAGCATAGATCCAGAGGAGTTCCTACACATATACTCTACTGTCCTATACGCCGCTGGCATAGACAACAACACACTCACAAATTATTTGCCAGCAGCATTGAAGGGATCTGCTCGGTCATGGCTTGTTCATCTTCCCAGAAATTCAATATCTTCCTAGGAAGACCTTTGGAAGGAATTCATCGTGAATTTTCAAGGCACCTACAAGAGGCATGCGGTCGAGGATTATCGACGGGATGGTCGGTAGTCCTCCGAGGGGGCTACTTAAGGAGGTGAATGAGAATTGTCAGGGCGTCTCACCGATGGATCTGATGATCGACTCAAGTATCAAACGAGCCAAAATACAAGAGAGTTTATATTGGTTCAGCCCTCCCAAAGGATAATAGGCCTACGTTCTTTGATGAGGTGGAGTGTGAACTAGGATTACAATGGCGTGAGTTCTTGGGGCTTTGGAAGAAGCTTGCCAAGGACAGTCTAAGGGATTGATCGATTCCTTCTCCTTTAGCCCCCCTTAGCCCGTCCATCCTGCCCTCCCTTTTATAGCTTAAGGAGGGCAGTTATAAGAGGACTTGGGGGACAAGAAAGCTAAGACTGAAGATCTAAAAAGTAAGTACAAACAATATCTGAAAAGTACATAGAGATCCCTCTGGGTTCTGCCCGCCGTGGGCATCTTGTGCCTTATCCCGTCTTGGGATCCATCCTTCGCATATACTTTCTGCGCAATCTTGTCGGATGACGTCATTTCCTATCGGGTTGTCCCCTCACTGCCTCCTCTATGATCCTTGCAAAGCAAGCCTTCCTTCACGAGGAGACCTAAAGTCAGGCTGACGAGATGAGATCGAGAAGGGACAACAAGGTCGGACCTAGGGGGAGGTCGGAGCGTCCGACCCTAAGAGGAGGTCGGGCTTCCGACCCCATCCCGAGGATTTCCGGTCCAACTTCAGTTATCCTTGAGTCCGCTCTATGAGGTATCCCGGGGTGACACCCCCACAGCAGCCCCCGAGCCTAAGAATGAATGAGACATCCATTCTTAGGGTCCAAGTTTCTTCTTAGCCATCATCTTCAGCAGGTTCCCAAAGTGTTTCGATTGGGCTTGGGCAGGTGCACTGCCTAGGTGCACCTGCCAGGTGCAGCCCCCGAGTCTAAGGTCGAATGGGACATTTGACCTTAGGGTCTGAATTTTTCCAAGTCACAAACTCTAGCAAATTCCCGAAGCCTCTTGACCATGCTTCAGCAGGTGCACCGCCTAGGTGCACCTGCCAGGTATAGCCCCCGAGCCTAGGGTCGGATGGGACATCCAGGCCTAGGGTCAAGCCAGATGTATTATTTTTTCTTCATTCGTCTTTGGACTAACTCTGTTTGGAGACCGATGGTGGTCGGTGATGTCGGCCCGTCATTGCTCGGAGGTAGGTGGTAACTTTGGCGATGCCATTGTCCAAAGGCTGATGGCGTTTGGAGAGCTTGGCAAGCCCACTGCCCGAAGGCTGTCAGTGGACGCCAAGTTCGTTGGGACTACCGTACAGGGGCTCGCAGTAGTCCCATGGTCAACTTGGTCATAGCCCGAAGGCTAATGACGAAGTTGGTAAGGCCATTGCCCGGAGGCTAATGGTGGTCAACAAGCCTGACAAGCCCACTGCCCGAAAGCTGATGATGGTTTACCAAGTTGATCGGGGCTATTGCTAAAAGGCTCATGGTAGTCCCAAAGTTGACTTAGTCGTAGCCCGGAAGCTAATGATTGAGTCAGAAAAGCCATAGCCTGAAGGCTGATGGCAGTCAGCGAGCTCGACAAGCCCACTGCCCGAAGGCTCATGGTGGTTTGTCGAGTTCGTCGGGACTATTGCCCGGAGTCTCATGGTTGTCCCAAAGTCGACTTAGTCATAGCCCGAAAAGTAATGACTGAGTTGGCGAAGCCATAGCCTGAAGGCTGATGGCGGTCAGCGAGCTCGATAAGCCCATTGCTCGAAGGCTGATGGTGGTTTGCCGAGTTCGTCGGGACTACTGCCCGGAGGATCATGGTTGTCCCGAAGTCGACTTAGTCATAGCCCGGAAGCTAATGACTGAGTTGGCGAAGCCATAGCCCGGAGGCTGATGGCGATCAGCGAGCTCGACAAGCCCACTGCCCAAAGGCTGATGGTGGTTGCCGAGCTCGTCGGGACTACTATCCGGAGGCTCATGGTAGTCCCGAAGTCGACTTTGCCATAACCCGAAAGCTAATGACTGAGTCGGCGAAGCCATAGCCCGGAGGCTGGTGGTGATCAGCGAGCTCAACAAGTCCATTGCCCAAGGGTTGATGGTGGTCAGGGAAGCCAACTTGATGGCCTTGAAGCTCCAGCTGCAACGGGACGGTGTCCAGGGGCTTCTCAAGCTCTCGGACACCGCCCGTAGGAAGGCCGAGGCAGCCAAGGCTGTGGCGAAGGAGAAGCTAGCAGAGTTTGAAGCGGCCAGGACTACCGTGGAGGAGAAGCTAGCGGCCTCGGAGGCAGCGAGGATGGAGGCAGAGGGAAAGCGGGCGGAAGTCGAGTCGGCGAGGGATGCTGCCGAGAGTAAGTGTCGGTATCGACATCTCCTTTTATCTTTTCTTCTTTTTGCTCGTGCTGACCGACTCCCGACCCTCTTTTGCTTAGGTCGTCTGTCGGTATTTTGTTGACAGATCGAAGACCTCAAGGTCCGCTTGGAGGCGGCCGAGGCTCGATCGACTCGGTTTCAGGAAGGGGCTCGAGCGCTCTTGGACGCAGCTGACAACGAGCCCCCACTGATCGAGGAGACGGAGGCGGCATTCCGTGCTCGACTATAGGATGGGCCACGACGCCTCCAGGCACTTGTGCGTGATGCGGCAAAGCTTGTCATGACCCACGCCCTCGGCATCCTGCGCAAGCTCTATCCACGGGTCAAGGTCGATGAGATCACCGAGGGGTGGCCCATCGACGTGGCGAAAGGCGACCTTGACGGCATCTACGCAGAGGTCGGGTCCACTGCCGAGAAGATGGTCGGAGATCTGGTCCTGTAAAATACCCTGATGTAAAACAGAAATTAAATTAGATCGGTTCAGAGCCCATAAACTTTTTCTGTAACAAAGTTCAAGCCCTTGGCTGAATTTAGAGAACGGCTTATCAAACTGCAACGAGGTTTTAAGTTCATCTATTAGCATCGCGCCCGACTAACGCACGTCGGGTCGCGATCTTGGCCCGTAGCGGCAGGGAGGAAACTCTGACCAGACCATGACAGGTTGTAGATCGAGCCTCCGTGTTGTAGTCATTTACTTGTGAATAGGTGAAGAAAAAGGTCTCTTGATCGACCAAGTAATTTGGCATTGCACCCAGCTGACTTGCATCGGAACCTGACCCTAGCCGACCCTGGGATGGGACATGCCTGTTGTCTGACCTATAGGCAATCAGGTCGAGCCACTGCATTAGGCCAGGGTGCGCCGACTAGGTACTCGGGGGAACCGCCGAACCGCCGAGTAACACAGTCGCACTCGATAGGCTTCATCCGGGGAACCCCTACCATAACGGGCCGGGGCCGTGTGGCTCAGAGCAGGTCATAAGCGTGACGCGGAAGTTATGGGTGTACAAATGCTACCCAACGGTCGGGAGAATCCGTCGAGCCCCCGAGCAGCTTGGAAGGGCTCAATAGACTTCCTACCAAAGAACCCCGACCATTGCGGGTTAGGGCCGCATGGCTTAGGGCTGACCATAAGTATAGCGTGGAAGTTATTGAGTATACATAGTCTGCTCGGCGGCGGGACGGAAAGCAACAAGTGATAAATGGAGAGAAATTAAAGTTGCTTTATAAAAAGAGCCAAGTGTAGAGTACTTAGTTGTCCAAAAGAAGAATCTGCATGAACTTGTCCCGCGCACAAATGAACCCCAGTGTGCCAGAGGTCTCTTGAGAGAGGGTGAGGCGGCTGAAGTCGTCGGCCCAGAAGACCAGGCACCCAAGGAAGACCATCGTCCCGGCAGGCGCCATGAATTTGGTGGAGAAAACAACAGCCATCAGATCGCTTGGAACGGCAAAGAAGCGTCAATACCTGGCACGCCAACTATCAATGGGATGGTTGGTAGTCCTCCGAGGGGGCTACTTAAGGAGGTGAATGAGAATGGTCAGGGTGTCTCACCGATGGATCTGATAATCGACTCAAGTATCAAACGAGCCAAAATACAAGAGAGTTTATATTGGTTCAGCCCTCCCGAAGGATAATAGGCCTACGTTCTTTGATGAGGTGAAGTGTGAACTAGGATTACAATGGCGTGAGTTCTCGGGGCTTTGGAAAAAGCTTGCCAAGGACAGTCTAAGGGATTTGATCGATTCCTTTCCTTTAGCCCCCCTTAGCCCGTCCATCCTACCCTCCCTTTTATAGCTCAAGGGGGGCAGATACAAGAGGACTTGGGGGTCAAGAAAGCTAAGACTAAAGAGCTAAAAAGTAAGTACAAACAATATATGAAAAGTACATAGAGATCCCTCTGGGTTCTGCCCGTCGTGGGCATCTTGTGCCTTATCCCGCCTTGGGATCCATCCTTCGCATATACCTTCTGCGCAATCTTGTCGGATGACGTCATTTCCTGTCGGGTTGACCCCTCCCTGCCTCCTCTGTGATCCTTGCAAAGCAAGCCTTACTTCCCGAGGAGACCTAAAGTCGGGCTGACGAGATGAGATCGACAAGGGACACCAAGGTCGGACCTAGGGGGAGGTTGGAGCGTCCGACCCTAAGAGGAGGTCGGGCTTCCGACCCCGTCCCGAGGATTTCTGGTCCATCTTCAGTTATCCTTGAGTCCGCTCTATGAGGTATCCTGGGGTGACACCCCCACAGCAGCCCCCGAGCCTAAGAATGAATGAGGCATCCATTCTTAGGGTCCAAGTTTCTTCTTAGCCATCGTCTTCAGCAGATTCCCAAAGCGTTTCGATTGGGCTTGGGCAGGTGCACTGCCTAGGTGCACCTGCCAGGTGCAGCCCCCAAGCCTAAGGTCGAATGGGACATTTGACCTTAGGGTCTGAATTTTTCCAAGTCACAAACTCTAGCAAATTCCCGTAGCCTCTTGACCATGCTTCAGCAGGTGCACCGCCTAGGTGCACCTGCCAGGTGTAGCCCTCGAGCCTTGGGTCGGATGGGACATCCGGGCCTAAGGTCGAGGACTTTCGGTTCGACTTCAGTTATCCTTGAGTCTGCTCTGTGAGGTACCCCAGGCTGACACCCCCCACAAGGATGATCTACAAGGTAGAAGCCCGGTGAACCTCTCCAAGATTTTATTCGGCGTTTCAACGAATGTCGAAACACAATCCCCAAGATCACCGACACATCCGTAATACAGGCATTCAAGTCCGCATCCGAGATCGCTATATGATTCAAGAGCTGGCAACAAGGCGAGTGACCTCTGCCATGAAGCTATTTGAGATCATTGACAAGTGCGCCCACGTATATGAAGCCATCCAAAGGAACGATAGGAAAGCAGAAGCGGTGGAAGAGAAGCAACCAGCCAAAAAGGACAACCCAAAACCAAGTCAGAAATCCAGTCACAAGAAAAAAGGAAAGAGAAAGGCACAGTCGGAGGTTCTTGTCACAGAACAATATAAAAACACTTCCCAACGACCTCCTCCTCAAGAAGACGGCCAAGTATGACAATGGTGTCCGGTGCACAAGACCAATGGTCACACGTTCGAGGACTGCAATGCATTCCAGAAGGCCATGGCTAGGAAGAAAGCCCAAGACAAGAGAATGAGGGTTCGCATGGTAGAGAATGGCAAGCACAACTCTCCGTCTGACGACGAACCAAATTTCCCCGACTTCAACCAGCACATGGCCCACATCTTTGGCGGCTCAACCTCTTATTCTTCGAAAAGAGAATACAAAAAGGCAGAACGCGAGGTATGCTCCACAACCCAAGGGTCGATGTATAAAATGAAATGGTAAGTTCAAAGGATCGAGTTCTTTGACGCCAACCACCCAACTCTGACAACAACCCCGGGGAGATATCCGATAGTAGTTGAACCTACTATCTGAAACATTAAAGTTGCCGAAGTTATCATTGACGGGGTAGCTCCATCAATCTCCTTATCACCAGCACGCTCGATGCAATGGGGATCCTGAGAAACGAGCTCACCCCTTCAGAGCAACTGTTCCATGGCATCACCCCAGAATCATCGTCAAGGCCTCTAGGAAAGATCACATTGCAGGTAACCTTTGGCAGAGCTAATAACTTCCGAACAGAGCAGATCACGTTCGACGTAGCAGAGTTCGACACCGCCTACAACGCTATTGTCGGAAGAACAGCACTTGCTAAGTTCATGGTGGCTTCACATTATGCTTATCAACTGATCAAGATACCAAGACCCAAAGGGATAATCACGATACTAGGGAACACAAAGATGGTCATGCAGTGCGACAAGAGGAGCCTTGATATGATCGAGCAAACTCCCACCACGCCCACCGCAATTGAGCCTCCTCGAAAAGTGACCAAACCCAATGCGGCACCCAAACCAGACGGGGCTATAAAGATAATATCGCTGTCTAGTAGCACCCTCAACAAGATGGTCAAGATCGGGGCCAAGCTCGACATCAAATAGGAACTCGAACTCACCACCTTCCTCCATGACAATGCAGAACTATTCGCTTGGCAACCGTCCGACATGCCCGGGGTCCCTAGGGAGGTGATTGAGCACAAATTGATGGTTCGGCCCGACGCAAAACCTATCTAGCAGAAATTGAGTTGTTTCGCTCTAGACCATAAAGAGGCTATACAAGAAGAGCACAACAAACTTTTCAAAGCCGGTTTCATCAGAGAAATCCTTTATCCACAGTAGGTTGCAAATCCAGTCATGGTGCACAAAGCCAATGACAAGTGAAGGATGTGCGTAGACTTCACCGATCTCAACAAGGCGTGCCCGAAAGACTATTTTCCCCTTCCACGCATCAACCAACTCATAGATTCTACTACAGGATGTGAGTTGTTGAGTTTTCTCGATGCATATTCTAGGTACCATCAAATCAGCACGGCCAAGGAAGATGAGGAAAAGACGGCCTCCATCATGCCCTTTGGTGTATTCTGCTACGTCAAGATGCCCTTCGGCCTGATCAGCGTCAGGTCCACATACCAGTGTGAGATTCAGGGGGCTTTCAATCTCATCTTGGCAACAACGTCGAGGCCTACATCAATGACATCGTGGTCAAAACAAAGACACGAGATCGCCTCATCGATGACCTATGGGAAACGTTAGACAATCTTCAACGACATCGACTTAACCTCAACCCGAAGAAGTGCACGTTCAGAATATCATCGGGCAAACTGCTTAGCTTCCTCGTCTCTGGGCGTGGCATCAAAACAACCTAGACAAAATCAAGGCCATCGAGAGAATGAAGTTGCCGACTAAGCTCAAAGAAGTCCAGAAGCTTACAGGATGCTTGTCAGCCCTCTGTCGATTTGTGGCCGGGATGAGAGAACGATGATTACCTTTTTTCAGCCTTCTAAAGAAACAAGACAAGTTCAAGTGGACACCAGAGGCCGAAGAGGCGTTCTTCGCACTCAAGCGATACCTCGCCAATCCACCTGTCCTCGTCGCCCCACAACCACAAAAGGGACTCTTCCTCTGCATAGTTGCAACACCATACTCTTTGTAAGCACAATCATCATTGTCGAACGCGAGAAAGTACAACGTCCAGTCTACTACGTCAATGAAGTATTGCATGGCACCATGACCAGATATCCCCAGATCCAAAAGTTGCTCTAAGTCGTGGTCTGACATCCCAAAAGTTGTGCCACTACATCTAGGCCCACAAGGTCATGATCGTCTCATCATACCCCCTTGGCAAAGTTTGCAACAGAGAGGTCACAGGATGCATTGCCAAATGGGTCATTGAGCTCAGCTAATTCGATGTCCATTTCATCCCACGAACAGCCGTCAAGTCCCAGGTACTCGTAGACGTCATCATCAACTGGGCTGCCCCCAATGACGGCAAAGCTGATCGAACAGACAACGAGCAATGGACAATGGCCTTCGACGGGGCATTCAACAGCCAGGAGCAGGAGCTGGATTCATTCTAACTTCACCAACTAGAGACCAGTTTCGATACACTGTGCAACTAAATTTCTAGGTAACTAATGTAACATCCTGAAAATCGAAGCAACTGAAATCGGAACTTTCAAAAACCTTCGCTTGTTGCTTATTTCTCGGGTTTGTTGCTTCTTATTTGCCAGCTCAGTTGCATAAATTTAGTCGTGATCAATTCCCCTTTCGGTGTTTTTGGATGATTTGGAGTGTCGAAATGAAAGATGCGAAAGTCCGTATCAGGGATTTTTAAAAAGAAATCGGAGAAAGCACGGATTTATGAAAACGCGATTTGGGAGATATAAAATAGAAATTGTAGTTGGGAGAAGATAAATTAGGACACAAAATAAATAATAAAATACTCGGGAGTCGTACTCGAAATCAGGAAAATTTTGGAAAAACAAAGGGGTGAATATTGAAATTAGAAAAGAGGGATTTTAAATAAATAAATATGAAAAATAATATGGGAAAATAAAAGTGGAGAAAAGTTGAAAATATTATATTAAAAATTATTTTTGAATTATAAGAATTTATTTTGGAATTTTTAGAAGAAAGGAAAATAGAAACGGGAAATTAAAATGGAAAATCGGGAAAAATCGAAAAATGCACTTTGTTCATGACGCGCAGGTGTTCGACGCCGTACGCGTCGTGCCGGCCCACCGCGCGCGCTCGCCACGCGCCGCGCCGCGCTCACGCGTGCCGCCCGCGCCGGACCCGCTCGCCGGGCCGCCGCCCGCCCGCGCGCCGCGCCCTCGCCGCCACGCGCGATCTGCGCCGGACCACACGCCGCGCGCGCCGCCGCGCCGGACCCGCCCACGCCGCGCGCCTCGCCGCCGCGCGCGCCCGCCGTTCTCGGCCCGTCCCGCGCCGCCGCGTGTCGCGCCGCGCCGCGCTCGCCGTGCCCGCCCTCCCTCTCACCCGCGCCGCGCGCGCGCCTCCGGCCGCGCCTATAAAAGGCCGGCGCCCGCCCTTTGCCGCATCGCCGCCGCTCTCTTCCCGTTCCCGGCGCCAACGCCTTCGCCGCCGTGCGCAAAGCTTCCTCCGTGCCCCACCGCACCTCCCGAGGCCGCCGTCACCGGTAAGCCCCGCCCGCCCCCTTTTTGTCGCGCCGCGCCTCTGTTTCGGCCGGACCCGGTCGAACGGATGGCGAGCGATGAATAGTGCGGCGGGGAAAAGAAAAAAAAAAAAAGAAAAAATAGGGAAAAATTAGGAAAAATTTTGGAAAATTTGGAAAAATATTTTGTGAAGACTTGAGTAAAATTTTGGGCAAAAATAAATTATTTTCTTGCATGATTCCTCGATGAAAAATCCGGACTTTTCGAAACTCCGTTTGCGTCGTTTTTGAATCCGAATTTCGTTTGGACCTTTCTCGCCATTTTAATATGTTTCCATTTTGAGCTCGGACCTTCAAAACCTCTAGCACAAATCCCTCCGCGGATAT
This sequence comes from Oryza australiensis, assembly GCA_019925245.2. Classification (NCBI taxonomy): domain Eukaryota; kingdom Viridiplantae; phylum Streptophyta; class Magnoliopsida; order Poales; family Poaceae; genus Oryza; species Oryza australiensis. The sequence goes on along the minus strand of JAIFGZ020000016.1, from coordinate 2,121,233 downwards.
TTTCCAAATCCGTTTTCTCGAATAGATCACGATCGTCGTTTTACGAAAACCCTAAGTCGTCGACACGATGGCGAAACTTGGAGTTTTCCGGGGCGATCGTAGTACAAATTTAAGTAGGAATCGGGCTTAGCACTTGGAATCGTTTCGAGACTTTTCGAATCTTTTCGACCTTTTGGTGTTATCTAGGATTCTAATCAGAATCAATTGATTTTTTGCACGTACGGGTAGCACCTGAAGAGACCAGCATCGACCCCGTTGAAGACACCACCCCTCAATCGTGCGAGCAAGGCAAGTCATCACACTCTTTGAACATATTGATCCTACTTTGTGAAATGATGTTGACTTCAAATTACAAATTGCATGCTATACACAAATGACTACCTATGCTTGATATACCCCACATTGATGTTGATCACCATTCGAATTTATTCTTCGTAACCTTCGATGTGATATGACCGGAGGCTAGCTTCGGTAAAAATGCTTAGCCTTGCTTATACTAGATCCATGCATACTCATGATTTTGCAAGAAAGCTTTGTGCTCGGGCAACTACCTTAGGGAAGGTAGTTGAAATACAGCTTGGAGACATGAGCGCCACATGGCCATGAGAATGATGAACTAAGTTTGATGAAAACTGAAAATGATATACAAATGATTTAGGCTGGGCGGCCGAATGATTTGGGTGGATTCGGAAAAGGCAAGTGCCGATCTGGTCAGTGGGACCGAGCCATGAGATAGGCCGGAAACGAGCCATTACAACCGTACTTCTCGAATGGGTATAGACCTAGGCGACTAGATAGCCGAGCGGAGGCAATATCCTTGCATAGATGGTTCTCTATGATGTGGTTTATGTGATGAGAATAAGGCTGCGGCCTTTCTTGTGAATGGTGGAATTAAATCGATATTAATTGAACCTAAAGATTGAGAAAGTTTTCCCTTACCCAGGTGCGCCGAAACTCCTCTCACTTAGAAAATGACGGGCTAGAGTGCATGAGGGCTTAAGTTCATGGAGCGGGTGCTTGCCAAAGCAAGGTTATCGAAGGCTTTGCGTGACCGTCTCATGTGTTGAGACGTAGGCTCATTTGTTGGGCATCGCGGAGTACGGATAAAGTGTACATCCACTTTGCGGTGTGAGTGAATCAATCTATTCGAATAGCCGTGCTCACGGATATCGAGCATCGTGACAAGACTTTCGCTTGGCTAGACTTTAAACTTAAAGCTGCTTGGGATGGGTGTGCATGATGATTTCATTATTGGTGGATCAACTTCTCGAGATGCGAGAAGGGTGGATTCCCAGAAAATCATGACGAATCGGAGACGAGGAAGCCATCCTTGGAATCACGATGGATGGTAGACGAACCGTCGCCGGATTAATGAACTATGGAACTAAAACTTGATTTGGCTAGTTGATAGGCTTGTGAAAAGAATTGTGAAAATTGGCTTTATGCAAAAGAACCCCACCATTCCTTGAATAACCCTATCATATGCATCAATTCCGTGTTGGCTTGCTTGAGTACGGTTGGTACTCACCCTTGCTATACGCACAAACCTTCGGTGATGGGAATGAAGAGCGGAGGATCCTTACGCTTACTACCGGGAGGGTGAAGGACCGATGGCGCTTACTAGGTCTTAGCTCGGGTCGTTGCCCATGGCAAATGACATGCCGCTGCCTCTATTCCATTGCCGTATCTAATTTCTGCTTTTGTGTTGTATCCGGACCATGAGTTCCTGTGTGTTGAACATTGCCTTCGGGCCTATTGTTGTAATAATGTCGATGTAAGACTATTCGTGCATGTACACCTGATTATTCAGTACTGTATTCGTGGGTACCAACTACTCGATCCAGGGAAATGGTACTAAGAACACGAAAGATTCCCGTCCCAAAAACGGGGGTCCACAGGGCGGGTCCTCTAAGGGGGTGTGGATGTAAACATCCTGGCCCAGGGCTTAATAGGATTAATAGAATACTCATACCAACAAGTTGCAACTTCTTTTTCGGAAGCTCATCTCCTAAGAACTCTAAGGTTAAACGTGCTTGGCACAGGGCAATTTGGGGATGGGTGACCGGCCAGGAAGTTCTTCTGGGTGCGCATGATAGGCGGGCCTAGCCAGGAAGGGTGGGGCCCGGCCGGGAAGGGTGGGACGTTACAAGTGGTATCAGAGCCGACCCTCACGGTTTCAGGGGGCACGTGGCGGGTCAGTTGTGCGGGCATGGTGCGCATGGCGCGTGGGCCCTGAGGGGTCACGGCATGGCACATGCGCCGGCACTGGACGCACGGACGTGGCCAAGAGGGAAGGTTCCTGGCCTGGGGTTGACCGACGAGGACGTCGGGTCCTCTAAGGGGGTGTCGGGTCCTCTAAGGGGGTGTGGATGTAACATCCTGGCCCAGGGCTTAATAGGATTAATAGAATACTCGTACCAACAAGTTGCAACTTCTTTTTCGGAAGCTCATCTTCTAAGAACTCTAAGGTTAAACGTGCTTGGCCTGGAGCAATTTGGGGATGGGTGACCGACCGGAAAGTTCTTCCTGGGTGCGCATGAGTGAGGACAAAATGCGTAGAAAAGACTGGTGTTGGTCTGTGAGGGCAGTCTAAGGTCCTAGAGAGCTTCCAGATGTAGGCGGGCCCAGCCCGGGAAGGGTGGGACGTTACACTAACAATACTACCAAGTACGAAGGACTTCTCGCCGGTCTGAGAGCCACAGTATCACTTGGATCAAGCGATTAATTGTGTAAGGGGACTCAGAAATAGTCACCAACCTAGTGCATAAGGATTACAAGTGCTCTAGCCCCAAGTTGTCCAAGTATCTCACCGAAGTCAGAGAGCTAGAACGCGGGTTTGATGGATTTGAAGTACGTCACGTCTATCGCAAATACAATGCCGATGCTGACAACCTCGTCCACTGAGCTTCCAGAAGAGAACCAATAGAACCCGACATGTTCCTTGAAGTGCTAACCAATCCCTTAGTCAAGAGCTTGCCGAATGATGACATCAATAGAAACACCGACATTGGCTCGGGGGCTACTAGTCAGAATGACAAGCTCGCCACGGACATCGAGACTGGTACAGATTGGCACACACCACTAATCGAATTACTCAATGCTGACAAGCTACCAGATGATAACATGGAAGTAGAGAAACTTTCCCAACAAGCCAAAGTCTACTTTATGATCATGAACGATCTTTACAAGAAGGCCATCAACGGGGTACTGCTGAAGTGCATAATATCCGATAGTGGCGAAGAGCTACTTCTTGACATACACGACGAAATCTGCGGATCACACGTCCGAGCGAGAATGCTGGTCGGCACGGTCTTCCGACAAGGCTTTTACTGGCCATCGGCCCTCCAAGATGCCTCCGACATGGTACAGCGGAGTAGCTCCTTGCCTCCAAGATACTCTTTTTGGTTCCGCTGCTGCCATAGGAGTCGTGGTGCTAACATTACAGGGTTGGATCTTTTGATCTGAAGCTGGATCAGTGTGTCATTCTCCGCCACAGCGATAGTTACATCTACCTGACGAAAGATCGGAACCCCCGTTCACATCAAGTGGTATCAGAGCTAAGGTTTACCGTCAGGTTCACTTTTATTCCCTAGTTTTGAGTGTTTCGCATTGTCCCATAGTCTAGTGCCAAACTCGTTTTTTCCTGTCCTAGAACCTTCCACGCTATACCCTTTGCATATTTCAGTTTCACAGTCCGTTGTGTTGAGTTTGTGTCCAAGTCGAGGTCTTCTTGCTGGTTAGGTCGTGTTAGAGTCCAGTTCGTGAGTTTTTCCCCATTGTTTCCATCAAACCCTAGCCACCATGACTAGTTTTGTGTGCGCCGTAACCAGTTTTGCGCGTATTGTTTCTATTTTGTCCTCTAATTCGAGTCAGTTTTTAAAACAACCATAACTTTCGCATATGGACTCTGATTGAGATGTTCCATATATCAAAATCGATCATAAAAAATTTTGGAACCGTTCGTCCCCCCGCTTTGCCGGGTTCGGCGAGTTTAGTTTTCCAAAAAACTGGTCACAAGATTACCTTTTCGAGCCCAAAAGCTTTTTGTCAATTTTGAGCACGTCTTCTGAATTTTCCACAGGCCACATCTTTCACTTATTTAAGCTCAAATTTCCTGTGGTTACTTATTGTGTGCTCCTATGTCAAGAGAAAAATTATAAAAAAATAAAAAAGAAAAGTCAAATTTTTCCCAAAAATCAACGACAACCAAAAAAAGAGAAAAAAGAGAGGGGCAAAAAAGGAACAATACCTAGAGGAGCACATAGAGAAGGCCTAATTGAGTTGCTGTCTTGTTCCTTGTTCCTGTTGCTCTTACTACCCATCATACTTGTTGACACTCACACCTGTTACTTGGGACTCGTTAGGCCAACAACGAGAACAGGTAATTGGGACTATAATTCAGCATTACTATTTGTTACTGACTTGTGTGCCACATGTACATATTTTTCCTCTTTGTGTGCCTCCCAAGCTCCACATATCCTTCAGATCATTACAAAAAAGATCCTGTAATCGTGGTGTCATTTCTTCATAGGTATCACAACCTAGTCGTCGGTTGCCATCCTTTGCTCGCATTGGTAAGAATCTTGTAAGAGCTTGGTATGAAGCTTCCATTTGCTATTAACAGAGGCACCACTACAACCATGTAGGCTTTTTGGTAGGCATAACTTTCACCGTTTGTTCCTATTTTAGTGTTTGCAATGGTAGGAAGTGATCCAACTGGAGATAACTCCCCTAAGGATTTCAGCGACTGTGTCAGCCAAGTTCAACTGCAAGCCGCTATAGAGAGTGCCTAGAAAGGGATGAATGATGCCGTAAGGAAGGCCGTCACTACTGCACTCATTGACCTCAACATTGGCAACAGCATGGAGAGGCTGGACAAACGAATTTCCACGCTAACCGACAAGGTTATCGAGTTGGAAACCTTTGTAGCAGCGTCCAACAATGATGACTCTGGTGGCAACGATGACCGTCAAGCAAGACTACGACGATGTCTTCGCTGTAACATGACAGGTATGGGTGGTAACCAACACCGTCACCGTGCCCCTGATGATCCTTATGCTAAGATCAAGTTTACTATACCATCTTTTTCGGGTCATTATGATGCTAAGAGATATCTTGAATGGGAGATGATGGTCGAGCAGAAGTTTAGTGCCCACCTTATGCTTGAGCAACATAGAATTCGACAAGCTACTAGTGAATTTTAGGACTTTGCCATTATTTGGTGGAATGGGCTAGCTGTACAGGTGCTTGAGCAACATAGAATTCGACAAGCTACTAGTGAGTTTAAGGACTTTGCCATTATTTGGTGGAATGGGCTAGCTGTACAGGATGCTCTACCTGGTACATGGGAAGAACTTAAGATAGCTATGTGTTATCATTTTGTCCCCCCTTCTTATCATAGAGATTTACATAAAAACTGCTGTGTTTAGAACAAGGAGAGAAATCTGTACATAATTACTATGGTGAGCTCCAAAAGGGATTGATGTGTTGTAGTGTTGTGGAGGGAAACGAGGATTCAATTGTTCGCTTTTATTCGGGTTTGAGGCGTGAAATTCAGGACATTGTTGATTATAAAAAATTTCATACTATCAACTAGTTGTTCAAGTTTGCTATGCTTGCAGAGAAAAGGGAAGTGAATAGCAGAATAGGAATCACACCTCCTATACGCCACGTGTGTCGACGCCGTCTTCGGGGTTGACCAAGCCTCCGTCTTTCTGAGCATCCTCACCAGCGAGCAAATGCCCTTCTGCTTCCACCAGTGGTGTTTCTAAAGCACCGAAACCACCTCTTGCACGGCCTTTAGATTTAGGTAAAAATTCCTTGCAGGTTCCCGCCCAGAGTGCCTCATCCGTCGCTTCGATAGATCGCACTTCTGGCATTCGGTGCCACCGCTGCCAAGGCCTTGCACATGTGCAGAAAGATTGCCCAAGTCGGTGGGCATATGTCGTGACAGAAGATGAATGATGCATCAGCACCTCTAATGTCGAGGATGATGATGATGGTGATGCCACCGATGAGGATGGTGATGGCCATGTCCTTGGAGGCGATGACACTTTGGGTTACCTGAACATCATTGTTCAGTGAGCGCTCAACACGCAAATTCAGCAACCTGAGAAGCTCCAAGGCCACAACTTAATTTCAGATTTTCTTTGTCATCAAGAACCGATGAGCACGAGTCATCATTGATGGAGGAAGCTGCAACAATTTGGTGAGTTCTGATTTGGTCAAGAAGCTTGAATTGACCACACGGCCACATCCACATCTTTACCATATTCAATGGCTCAATGACTCTAAGAAAGCTAGTAACACAAACATGCAGAGTTCCTTTTTCCATTGGTGCTTATGTTGATTCTATTGATTGTGATGTGGTACCAATGCAAGCTTGTTCACTATTATTGGGTCGTCCTTGGGAACATGATAATGATGCTATGCACCATGGTAGAAGTAATAAATACACTTTTATGCATAAAGGCAAGAAAATTACATTGTTACCTTTGACCCCTGCTGAGATTGTACAAAACTCAGCGGGTTTGAATGATGCTAAATCTAAAACTCAGCGGGTTGCTAATTCTATTTTTCCACCTAAAAGGGATAAGTCTATACCTATTTCTAAGACCGAGGGAATTAAATTGAAGCGGGGTGCTATGCTTACAACAAAATGTGATCTTGCTGAAATTTCGGATGTTGATACTTGCTATGCTTTCATATGCAAATGAGCTTTGTTTACGCTTGATAATATTGTTTTCTCGTTGCCTCCGCTGCCACTAACCTTTTGCATAAGTATAAGGACATTTTTTCAAATGAGATACCCCCAGGGTTGCCACCTATGAGAGGGATAGAGCATCAAATTGATTTGATTTCAGGTGCAACCTTGCCAAATCGTGTGGCTTATCGAACCAACCCCGAGGAGACTAAGGAGATCCAATGACAGTTCCAAGAACTTTTGGAAAAAAAGAAGAAAAAAAAGAAGATTAGAAAAAAATAGGAAAACATTTTCGGGAAAAATATTTATGAATTTTGGCGAAAAATATAGTTTTTCTGAAATGAAAATTTTTAGGGATAATTATAGGCTAAATATTAAATATATATATTAGAAGTTTCGTTGTCACATAAATTAATTTAGAAATTAATTATAAGTTATTCTGTCAGTAAAAACAAAATTGATTTTTATGAATTCCTTTCTACAATCTAAACTTCAAATTATTTAAAACAATATGGGGCTCTAGGGTTGATTATTTTGGAATCCCATTTAATTCAAATCCCAGACTTATCGGTCCGAGTAAATTTGATAAAATTTGGATTTCACTTTTCCTCTCCGGAGTTATATTTCCAAAATTATTGATCATCATCTATTTCCTAGATTGAATTGAACTAACTCTTAATGATGCCCCACTAAGATAAACTAAATCAAAAACGTAAAACTTTAAATTATTATAACTCGCTCATACTAACTCGGATTCTAGCCAAACTCGAACCTAAATTCTTAGCCATGCTTATACTAGAATCTTGCATACTCATATTTTTACAAAGGCTATATGCTTGGGCAACTACCTTAGGGAAGGTAGTTGAGATACGGCATGTGGAGACATGAGCGCCACATTGCCCTGAACATGATGAAAATAGTTTTGATGGAAAAATAAAAGTACAAAACCAATGTTTTTAGACTGGGGCGGATGGATGGATTTGGGTGGATTTCGGCAAAGGCAAGTACCGTCCCTGGTTAATTAAGAACCAGCCATGAGACTTACAACCTGAAACGAGCCAGTACAACCGTACTTCTCGAATGGATATAGACCTAGCGGAGTAGATAGCCGAGCGGAGGCAGTATCCCTGCATAGTGGTTCTTATGATGAGAAGTGGTTTGTGATGTTGAGATGAGGCTGCGGCCCACATAGTGAAGTGATGAATCAAATCAAAATTAATTATAACCTAAAGACAGAGAGTTTCCCTTACCCCGGGAGCACCAGAACTCCTCTCACTGCTAGAAAAGAACAGGTAGAGTGCATGAGGATCTAAGTTCATGGAGCGGGTACTGCCAAAGTAAGGTTATCGAAAGGCTTTGCCGTGACCGTCCCATATAGAGGGATGTAGGATCATTGAATGGGAAGTTGCGGAGTACGGGTAAAGTGTACATGCACTGCAGTGTAAGTAAATCAATCTATTCAAATAGCCGTGCTCGTGGTTAATGAGCGACATGACAAGTTTCTCTTGTGGCTAGACTCATAAATTTTAAAATGGTGGGTTGGTATGCATAATGATTTATGTGCTAGGGAACCAACTTCTCTATCTGAGAGAAGGGGGAGATACCCCCAGAAAACCATGACGACTCAGAAGCGGGAAACCATCCTTGGTATCACGATGGATGGTAGACAGAACCGTCGCCGACTTAATATACTCTGGAACTAAAACTTGACTGGCTAGATGTTAGGCTTGTGAAATGATTTATGAAAATTGGCTTTGCGCAAATAAACCTCAGCCATCCTTTGAATGACCCTACCATGTGCATCACTTCCGTGTTGGCTTGCTGAGTACGTTGAGTACTCACCCTTGCTATACGCACAAACCTTCAGATGGTGGGAACGAAGAACTGGAGGACCCGTATGCCTACTGCCAGGAGGGCAATGAAGACGATGGAGCGCAATAGGTCTTAGTCCCTAGTCGTTGCCTGTGGCAATCGACATGCCGCTGCCTTTCGTCTGATATCTTATCTAATTTCTGTTCTTGGTTGTATCCGGACCAGTAGGTCCTGCATGTATTGGATATTGCCTTCGGGCCTATTATTGTAATACTTTTGGTGTAAGTCTATTCGTGCACTTTGCACCTGATAATACAGTACTGTATTTCGTGGGTACCAAACTACTCGATCCAGGAAAATGGTACTATGAACACGAATGATTCCCGTTCCGAAAACAGGGTTCTACAGAGCTGGTAGAGCTGGTATCAGAGCAGTGTGACTGTAGGATAAGACCAAATGGTTCCCCACCCCCTTTATAGCTGGCAAAAGGGAGGAATCCCAATGTAGGATTATTTTGAAAATAAAAACCTTATGTCTACAAAACAAAATATGTTTTCCCTTATACTCTTATCTCCTTATATCCTTATAAAATTTGTTTTGCTCTCGCTTCCCCCTGACTCTAGAATATTTTCAAATTTCCCCCAACTCTCTGGTTGCTAAGCCTAGAGCATCATCTGGGAGCCAAGTCAAGTCCAAGCTTCAAGCAAGGCGACCAAGCCAAGCAGCCCCGAGTCAGCGCTTCCCGAGGATCAAGCGAAGTTTCCAGAGCTCACTTAAGACCCAATCTTTTCCCGGAAGAGTAGCATCGATAGTTCCTAGGCCATGTGTTGTTTGTTGTATGCAGGTGTATGGTTTACATCTGTAATGAGGATGTGACCATAATAGGTTGTTTGTTTAATCAACTGAAACAATAAAAGTATACTCACATCAGATCAGTAGTAAGCAGATTAAGGTCTCATCTTTAGTTTAACCTCTTCTTTCCCTTCTCCTGTCTTCTCCGGCAACAGATGGGTAAAACCAAGGGCAGTAAATCAAGACCTCAGCAGCCCCGTGGATTAACTCGAACAACCCCGTGAACACTCCACCTCCTTTCCCTGTGAACCCAACCCTAGCCCAGGTAGTGGCTAATCAGACGCAGCTAATGACCATGATGATGCAACAGATGCAACGACTGTTCCAACAGCAACAGATGCAAACTCAAGGTTGGTACCCAGAGCAACATCAGTATATTTCGACGCAAGCCCTGATGACTCCCGCAAATATGCTGTCAAGTCCACAGGAGATGATAGCACCAACCCCGCCATTAGGTTGGAGGGAAACACTTGACACCTACTATGGTTTCGTTGAGCAAGATCATGGCATGAGGAATAGTTCGTGGGACAAGTATACTAGGATCTCGACCAAAGAAGAGATGCAATGCACAAGAGGGAATAAAGATTCCGGTCTAATAATCAGCCAAGACTTTGGTTCACCACCATCCAACTCTAAGAAGAGGAAGTCACCAAAATGGAATGTAGGTGGTGCAAGCAAGATGATCGTCACAGGCACAATGTTTGCTCCCGAAGATGCTGAAAAGACTCCCCGACGACTGAGGAAGAATGTGAACTGTTTCAATTGTGGAGAGTTTGGGCACTTTGCCAACCACTGCCCCAAGCCATGCAGCACCCCTCTTCGTACCGGTGCCAATGCAACGGCTGTACGTGAAACTACTGCCTCTGCTGCTGGTCACGTTTTGTTCAAGACACCGCAACCCAATGAATCTGCTACCAGATTCCGCCATGGACAAGTGAATCATGTGCATGCCCAAGAGGCACAGGAAGATCAAAGAATGCCGATGGTGTGCTTCCTATCAACTCCGCCTAGGTTAAGTCTCATTTGATTCCAGAGTATCGCATTCGTCCATATTATCAAAAATAAACAAACAACACAACCTACACCAGGTGGAACCTAAGAAACCCATGTTAGTACATTCACCCAAGGGAGACATAACCATACCCTATGCCTGCACCAATGTACCCATCCGGATCAGAGTTGTAGTATTCCTTTCAAATCTTATGGTATTGCCACCACAAACCCTTGATGTCATCCTCGGAATGGACTAGTTGACTAAGAACAAGGGAGTTATAAACTTGGCTGAAGGAGAAGTCACCCTATCCACCCCATGGACTCCACCGTCAAACATAACCATGGACCGAGACTCGATGTTGTGTGAGTGAGCCGCGGGAATATTTACTCTACTACCCATGACTGGTATGCCAGTAAGTTCAGGATTACTCGGACGTAATTCCTAACGATTGCCTGATAATGCCTAAAACAAAACTTAAATTTATTTAAGGGGGGTAGAGTAACATGACCATGGATCTTTTAAATTGTGCCCCATGTTGTAGCTAGATGAAACCAAACCTTCTTCGGATGGTCTCCCGTCAACCATACCCTGGATCACAATCATACCATATAAGGTCCCTACCCATCTATGCAATGAAGGTCTCTAAACTTTTGGAGTAGCAAGTCTATTATACAACTTAAGGAAAGCTTAACAATAGACATACTAAATATTGTATGTTTGAAAGATCGTTCTTTAGACAGACACCGCCACCACCTGTTAGTCAATTGGACATTACGCCCTATTCTCGGCAGAACAAGGTGAAGATAGATCTGAGCCTCCTCAAAACATAATTAGTTTCATGTGCTTTACAAGGTATACTAGCTGGGATGCAAGTCGCAATCCTAACAATCAATGCCATCCAACCACTCTTCTGATGAGCAAAACCCAACAACAACCTAAATCACCCGAGCACCAATCTAAACCAAAAATCCAATGTGCTCCTGATATAAAAGCAAAAGAGAGATTCAGGCAGTGGCCGCCAGATCCATACAAAAGGGAACAAATTCTAGGGACCATCCATTGACTACCTAATCTATTAGTAATCCCAGAAAAGAGAGAAGGACGATAGGTGCCAACACGACGAGGAGACAAACCGCCTCACAAAGGAAATCTTGGTGACCATCCTTTGTCACATCCCACCACAACCTCCAAACAAAAACTAACGGGTATAGCACCCAAGCCAGCAAAGTACTAAAAGCCGTTCCGACATACCGCACTTTTGCCCACACCCATCGCCAAGCAGCAACCCCTTTCGCCAGAATGCAGCCTCCGCGATCGAAGAACCTCGACACCACTATCCTCCGAGCATCATCTCCGGCGATGAATCCACCCATTGCCTGAACCGATGAGGAAACATCTTCTTCCACCCTAGAACCCGCGACTGCAAGCCCTAACCACCGTCGAAGTCCTCCTCTGCCAGGAACCCATTGCTTTACTTCACCTTCGTCATGTGATCCTCGCTCCATCCCTTCTTCACTCGAGCTACTTCGCCTCCACTCGCTCTCCAATCTGCTAATCGGGACAAGTGTGAGAGACAAGCCACCTTCCTCTCCCCTTTCCTTATTAAATGAAGCAAGGGCGTGCATCAAAAGATTCCTTGAGAAGATATTAAATTAATAGAAGCCCTAAGTCTAGAGCACCTAGAATAATTTTAAAAAAAAGAAAAAAAAGATGGATAATATAGTTATCTGAAACAAAGAATCCCAAAGATACAATAGGATCACCTTAAGAACTCCGTGATAGATCTCCACCTAACCCTAAACAAGTATCCTATCCATCGTTCGTTGGGATGAAGTCCTAAATAGATCAGTCCTAGATAAACCAACAACTTCCAACCACAATCCAACCCAAATCTCGGGGACGAGATTTATTTTAAGGGGCGTAGGTTTGTAACACCCTAAAAATCGGAGAATTTAAAATCGGGAATTAAAAATTGAAACTTACAAAAACTTTTGATTTTGTTGCATCTCGTCATGTTGTTTCTTCTTATTTGCCAATTTTTGTTGCGTGTTATAAATAAAATAAAAATTTATTTAAAAAATGGAAGAAGCTGAATAGGTTAAAAATCCTAAAAGTTACAAAATTCCAAAACAAAGATTAGAAATAAAAAAAATTATAAAAGAATATAAATAAAAAGGGCTAAGGGTTAATAAAAGTTTATTTTTGGATCAAAACCTTATTTTTGAGAGAAAGTGGTAATAATCAGTAAATAAAATAAATAATATTTAAATAAAATTATAAAAAGATATATAGGAAAGCCTAGGGTTGATGTTGAATCAAAATTATATTTTGGAAGAAAAATAGATAAAATAAATATAATATAATATAATATAATAAAAGTGGGCAAAAGTATTGAAAATATAGTTTAAAATTTAATTATTGTCAGGGCCAAATCATATTTTAATTTTATTAGTGAGAGCAAGAAGGAATAGGAAGAAAATAGGAATTAATTAGGGAAAATGAAAAAGTTCACTGTTCATTGCACGCCACCCGTTCGACGCCGTGCACGGGCCCCTGACCACCCTCGCAACCACGCGCCGCGCGCGCCCGCGACCCACGCCGTGCGGCCCCCACCCGCACGTCGCGCCCACAACCGCGCCGCCGCGCGCGCGCGCCGCCAGCTGCCCGCACGCCACGCAAGGCCGCTACCGCCGCGCGCGTTGACACGTCAGCCCGCCAGCCCCGCGCACGTGTCGCCCGCACGCCGCCGCCCTCACACCGTGCACCGCCACCCACACACGCCGCCCGTGTCTCCCGTGCCGTGCCGCTGCCGGCGTCGTCGCCTCGCGTTGCCACGTCGCCGCCCATGTCGCCGCGCCGTGCCGAACGTCGGCTGCCGCCGCCTGTGTCGCCGCGCCGTGCCGAACTCCGGTTGCCGCCGCCCTCGCGTCCCGCGTCGCGCCAGGCCCCCCTCCCCGTGCACACACACCACGCGTCGCCCTAGCCGCCGGCCCTCCCCCGAGCATGCGCTGCTCTCGCCGCACGTCGCCGTGTCCGCGACGCGCACGCGCCATGGCCGCTGGCGTCACCCAAAGAAAAACCAACGTGGAACGGCTATAAAAAGGCCATGATAGATCAAACTTCATATACAAAACTTCATCGTGAGTCACGCCTCTTCAATTTGATCAAGAACCGAAGAACCCTAGCTGTAGCCGTCGGAGGCCGATTCTCCAAAATTCGTCATCTTCGGCTGATTTCCTCTCCGATTGAAGGTACGAATACAATCCTCATGTCAATAGCTTCCTTTCCCCTAGTTTTCCCGAGCCAAACCACCACCGGAGCACACCGCCGGCGAGCACCGCCGCGCCTCCCCTGTCCAGCCGTCGCGCGCACACGTCGCCAGGCCAATGCCGTGCTTTTCCGGTCAAACTCTTGCCACGGTTAGCTTCCTCATACCTCGTAGATACTCCAAAGCCTCTTAGTTAGGTCGTGCCGTTGCCGGAATAACACGGCGACGAGCGCCGCTGTCGCCACGGCCACCTCGTCGTCGCCGGCCCGTTCCGCCGCCTCTCCGGCCCGGCCGAGCCGTGAAATGAAGTCCCCGTAGCTCCTAGATGGTGTAGGACCCCTTTGCCCCTAGAGCCGGCCCTCCTCGCTCCGCTTCGCCCCTCCCCCCGTCGGTCGCCGACGCTAACGGAGAAGGAGAGAGAGAACAGAGAAGCAGAGAGAAAACAGAAAGAAAAAAAGAAAAGAAAAGAAAGAAAGAAAGAAAAGAAAAAGAAAAAAAGGGAAAGAAAATAAAAAGAAAAGAAAAAAGAACAAAAAAAGAAAAGATTATAAAAAATAGGAAAACATTTTTGGGAAAAATATTTAGGAATTTTGGGGAAAATATAGTTTTCGAAATTAAAATTTTTTGGGATAATTATAGACTAAATATTATATATATATATTAAAAGTTTCGTTGTCACATAAATTAATTTAGAAATTAATTATAAGCTATTCTGTCAGTAAAAACAAAATTGATTTTTATGAATTCCTTTCTACAAGCTAAACTTTAAATTATTTAAAATAATATCAGGCTCTAGGGTTGATTATTTTGGAATCCCATTTAATTCAAATCCCGGACTTATCGGTCCGAGTAAATTTGATAAAATTTGGATTTCACTTTTCCTTTCCGGAGTTATATTTCCAAAATTATTGATCATCATCTATTTCCTAGATTGAATTGAACTAACTCGTAATGATGTCCCACTAAGATAAACTAAATCGGAAATCGCAAAACTTCAAATTATTATAACTCGCTCATACTAACTCGGATTCTAGCCAAACTCGAACCTAAATTCATTTAACACCGTAGATTCATCTTAAGAGCCGCTTTTGCAATTTATTCAGCTTTTATTGGATTTTATTGAATTCTAAACGAATTCAATCCTTCCTTTTTGCACGTACGGTTATCATCCGAGGAAACAGACGTCGACTACGCGGAAGACCCCGTCCAACAAGTGTGCGAGCAAGGTAAGTCATCACTCCCTTTGAACATGTTGATCCTAATTGTGAAATGATATTGATTTAAACTTCAAATATGCATGCTATAACCAAATACCTATGCTTGATATGTCATGCCTTGATATTGCTTACCCTTAGATATAATCTTTGTAACCCTTGATGTGATATAACCGAAGGAAACCTTCGGTAAAATGCTTAGCCATGCTTATATTAGAATCTTGCATACTCATATTTTTACAAAGGCTATATGCTTGGGCAACTACCTTAGGGAAGGTAGTTGAGATACGGCATGTGGAGACATGAGCGCCACATTGCCCTGAACATGATGAAAATAGTTTTGATGGAAAAATAAAAGTACAAAACCAATGTTTTTAGACTGGGGCGGATGGATGGATTTGGGTGGATTCCGGCAAAGGCAAGTACCGTCCCTGGTCAATTAAGGACCGAGCCATGAGACTTACAACCTGAAACGAGCTAGTACAACCGTACTTCTTGAAAGGGTATAGACCTAGCGGAGTAGATAGCCGAGCGGAGGCAGTATCCCTGCATAGTGGTTCTTATGATGAGAAGTGGTTTGTAATGTTGAGATGAGGTTGCGGCCCACATACTGAAGTTATGAATCAAATCGAAATTAATTATAACCTAAAGACTGAGAGAGTTTCCCTTACCCCGGGAGTGCCAGAACTCCTCTCACTGCTAGAAAAGGACAGCTAGAGTGCATGAGGATCTAAGTTCATGGAGCGGGTACTGCCAAAGTAAGGTTATCGAAAGGCTTTGCCGTGACCGTCCCATATAGAGGGATGTAAGCTCATTCAATGGGCAGTTGCGGAGTACGGGTAAAGTGTACATCCACTGCAGTGTGAGTAAATCAATCTATTCGAATAGCTGTGCTCGCGGTTCATGAGCGACGTGACAAGTTTGTCTTGTGGCTAGACTCATAAATTTTAAAATGGTGGGTTGGTATGCATAATGATTTATGTGCTGGGGAACCAACTTCTCTATCTGAGATAAGGGGGAGATACCCCCAGAAAACCATGACGACTCGGAGGCAGAAAACCATCCTTGGTATCACGATGGATGGTAGACAGAACCGTCACCGACTTAATATACTCTGGAACTAAAACTTGACTGGCTAGATGTTAGGCTTGTGAAATGATTTATGAAATTGGCTTTGCGCAAATAAACCTCAGCCATCCTTTGAATGACCCTATCATGTGCATCACTTCCGTGTTGGCTTGCTGAGTACGTTGGGTACTCATACTTGCTATACGCACAAACCTTCAGATGATGGAAACGAAGAACTGGAGAACCCGTATGCCTACTGCCAGGAGGGCAATGAAGACGATGGAGCGCAATAGGTCTTAGTCCCCAGTCGTTGCCTATGGCAATCGACATGCCACTGCCTTTCGTCTGCTATCTTATCTAATTTCTTTTCTTGGTTGTATTCGGACCAGTAGGTCCTGCATGTATTAGATATTACCTTCGGGCCTATTATTGCAATACTTTTGATGTAAGTCTATTCGTGCACTTTGCACCTGATAATACAGTACTGTATTTCGTGGGTACCAAACTACTCGATCCAGGGAAATGATACTATGAACACGAATGATTCCCGTTCCAAAAACGGGGGTCTACACTGATGATCTTTTACTATTAGCTTTTGTAATAAATTTTTATCTTCTCAGCACACCAAAAGCCAGCAAAAGCTCATTGCAGCCAGTTTTCCATTCATTTCCTCAGAAACTAGCTTTCCAGCTTTTCGAAAGCCAGCTCAGAAAGCTGGCTATTTGTTTTAGCTTTCCAACTTCTAGAAAGCAGAAGATGGAAAGCTACCCAGAAAGCTGAAACAAATAGGGCCTTAGTCCTTGTGTTGTTCCTGTTCTTTTGGTTCCAAAAAAGACGGTTCTTGGTGAATATGTGTTGATTCTAGAGCCATCAATAATATTACTATTCATTATCGTCATCCTATTCCTAGGCTAGATGATATGCTCGATGAATTATGTGGTTCTATAATTTTCACAAAGATTGACTTGCGTAGTGGCTATTGTTTTTCCACCTAAAAGGGATAAGTCTATACCTATTTCTAAGACCGAGGGAATTAAATTGAAGGGGGTGTTATGCTTACAACAAAATATGATCTTGCTGAAATTTTGGATGTTGATACTTGCTATGCTTTGATATGCAAACGAGCTTTGTTTTCGCTTGATAATATTGTTAGCTTGTTGCCTCCTGCTGCCACTAACCTTTTGCAGGAGTATAAGGACATTTTTTTCACATGAGATACCCCCAGGGCTACCACCTATGAGAAGGATATAGCATCAAATTGATTTGATTCCAGGTGCAACCTTGCCAAACCGTGCGTCTTGTAGAACCAATCCCGAGGAGACTAAGGAGATCCAACGACAGTTCCAAGAACTTTTGGACCGTGGGTATGTACGTGAAAGCCTTAGTCCTTGTGATGTTACTGTTCTTTTGGTTCCAAAAAAGATGGTTCTTGGCGAATGTGTGTTGATTCTAGAGCCATCAATAATATTACTATTCGTTATCGTCATCCTATTCCTAGGATAGATGATATGCTTGATGAATTATGCGGTTCTATAATTTTCACAAAGATTGACTTGCGTAGTGGCTACCATCAAACTAGAATGAAACTTGGAGATGAATGGAAAACAGCTTTCAAAACTAAATTCAGCTTGTATGAGTGATTAGTAATGCCTTTTGGTTTAACTAATGTACCTAGTACTTTCATGCGCTTAATGAATGAGGTTTTAGAGCTTTTATTGGTATATTTGTGGTGGTTTATTTTGATGATATATTGATTTACAACAAGTCTTTGGATGAACATACGGATCATTTACGTGCAGTTTTTAATGCCTTACAAGCTGCATGTTTGTTTGCTAATCATGAGAAGTGCATCTTTTGCACCCATCAAGTCTCTTTTTTTGGCTATGTTGTTACTCCACAGGGAATTGAGGTGGATGAGATGAAAATTGAAGCCATTAAGAGCTGGCCAGTGCACCAAACCATCACACAGGTCAGGAGTTTTCTTGGTCTTGCAGGTTTCTACTGCCGCTTTGTCAAAGATTTCAGCACCATTGCTGCTTCATTACATGAGTTGACGAAGAAAGGAGTGGTGTTTCGTTGGGGCAAGGCACATGAGGAGTCTTTCGGTATTTTGAAGGACAAGCTTACGCATGCGCCATTGCTGCAACTTCTAAATTTTGGTAAGACTTTTGAGCTAGAATGTGATGCTAGTGGCATGAGCATTGGTGGTGTTTTGATGCAAGATGGTAAACCCATTGCTTACTTTAGTGAAAAATTGCATGGCCTTGTTCTTAATTATTCCAATTATGATAAGGAATTGTATGCTCTTGTACATTCTTTACAGACATGGCATCATTATTTGTGGCCTAAAGAATTTGTTATTCATTCTAATCATGAATCGCTTAAGTATCTTCGCTCCCTAAATAATTTGAATCGTAGACATGCTAAGTGGGTTGAATTTATTGAATCCTTTCCTTACGCTATCAAACACAAGAAAGGGAAGGATAATGTGATTGCTTATACTTTGTCTAGACGATATTATTTTGCTATCTCAACTTGATTGTCGGATTTTTGGATTAGAATCAATCAAAGAACAATATGCGCTTGATCCTAATTTTAAAGATGTATTACTGAATTGTAGAGAGAGGCGGACATGGAACAAATTTGCGATCAATGGGGGCTTCTTGTTTAGAACTAAGCATCTATGCATTTTAGCTGGTTCCATTCGTCTTTTGTTGTTACATGAAGCGCATGGAGGAGGACTGATGGGGCATTTTGGAGCCAAGAAGACGAAGGATGTTTTGGCCTCATATTTCTTTTGGCCAAGGATGAGGAGAGATGTTGAGCGATTCGTGGCTCGTTGCACCACATGCCAAAAAGCTAAGTCTCACTTGAATCCACATGGTTTATACATGTCACTTCCTGTTTCTTCTATTTCTTGGGCAAATATTTCTATGGATTTTGTTTTGGGGTTGCCTAGGACTAAGAGGGGTAGGGATAACATTTTTGTTGTGGTGGATCGTTTTTCTAAGATGTCGCACTTTATACCATGTTATAAATGTGATGATGTTGTTCATATTGCTGACTTCTTTTTCAAAGAAATTATTCGTTTGCATGGTATGCCATTCACTATTGTTTCAGATCGTGATGCTAAATTTTTGACTTACTTTTGGCGCACTCAATGGAATAAGTTGGGTACCAAGCTATTATTTTCTACAACATGTCACCCACAAACTGATGGACAAATGAAGGTAGTGAACCACACGTTGGGCACCATGTTAAGAGCTATTTTGAAGAAAAATTTAAAGGTGTGAGAAGAATGTTTGCCTCATGTGGAGTTTGCATACAATCGGGCAACACATTCTACCACAAAGGTAAGTCCCTTCCAGGTAGTGTATGGTTTCAATCCTCGTGCCCCTATTGATATCTTACCTTTACCTACTAATGAGTGTATTCATAGTGATGCTAAGGAACGTGCTGATTTTATTTTGCAAATGTTTGAGACAACTAAGTACAACATTGAAAATATGAATGAGAAGTATAGAATTGTTGGTAGTAAAGGTAGAAAAGAAGTTAAGTTTGAACCAGGTGATTTTGTTTGGTTACACTTGAGAAAGGATAGATTTCCAGAGCTGCGTAAGTCTAATTAATGCCAAGAGTTGTTGGTCCTTATAAGATAATTGAGAAAATAAATGATAATGCAGACAAACTTGAGTTGCCACCCGAATTTGGGGTTAGTTTCACTTTTAATATTTCAGATTTGAAGTCTTACTTGGGAGAACATAACTTTGTGTCAAGGACGACTCCATCTCAAGAGCGGGAGGATGATGAGGACATCACTCCTTTGGATGCACCCACTGATCCTTCCAACATTAAGCAAGGTCCAATGACCCGAGCTCGATTGCGCCAGCTAAACTTAGAGGTGAGCTCGTTCTTAAGCAATACTTTTTATATTTTTGAGAATAGATTACTATCTAATGATGTTATATGTCTTAAGAACATTGGAGAGGGCCATGAAGAGCTTGGAGAAATTGGTGGAGGCAAATAAGACCAGCAAGGATGTCCAACACCAGCCAGAGGGACAGTCCAACTTGAATTTGAGTCTGTCTCGGGCTGTAGGACCTGTCTGCCTTAAACAGGTCACCCAGGATGCGTTCGGACTCTGTTTTGACGATCCATATATGGATGGAAATATAATTTCATAAGGAAGTCAATGCAAGTGGTTTCACGTCAAAATTCCTTCAGGATCAATGGGAATCATCAAAACAAGTCAGCATCCAGAATCTGTCCCGGTGTTGCATCACCGCATTTGGTCCAATGGGTCGTGTATCGTCTTTTAGCCCGTTAGGGGCGCGTCCAGGGTAGATGACAACCCTAAGACCTATATAATCATGCGCTGTCGCCATCATTAGGGTTTGGGTTTTGTTTAGATTATTCCGTCAAGAACAGTTTCACTATTCATCAGTTTGTGAGACCCTAACTTTGTGAGATTAATCATTCATCTGCAAACTGGTTGTTTTCTTTCTTGCTCTTGCTTGTGTTATTCGTTGCGCAGGCAGGGATTAGCCTTCTTTGGCGAGGTCAACCAGAACTATATCTCGGTTGATAACCAGGGGAATTATGGTGCTAAGATTGTAGGGTTGGATCTTTCGACCTGAAGTCGGATCGGTGTGTCATTCTCCACCACAGCAATAGTTACCTCTACCTGACGAAAGATTGGGAACCCCCGTTCACATTAATATCCAAGGCCCCCGCGTTCACAGAGGGGATCAAGTTACAAGCTATAGCCAAAGCCATGCCCAGAAGCAATCCGAAGGAAGTTCGTATCCTATTTGCCAAAAAGATCTTGTCAGATTGTTTCCAACAACCTCTAGTTGGCGGATTTATCTAGTTATTCTATTCCCCCATCATACTCTGAGCGATATTGTCGGAGATGACCCGGGCCTTCCATTATAATTGCTAGATGAGGTGATTCACTCCAAATCATCCAACAAGCATAATGGAACGTCCAACGTCCCGAGAGAGGGATAAGTGAGACATTGCTGGGCCTTTAGCCTGCCAGTCAACTTCAGCCTGAGACGTGTCCGTCCAACCACTCGAAGGCGGCGACCAGATGTGTTACATGTCCAGGAGACTTGACAAAATTGACTAAAGATCTACAATGTCTCAATTATTTCTAACTCATACTCGTGTGAACCTAACTCCTAAGATGTGCGGTAGATTCACACTTTCATCACAAGCATGAATATACATAGTGCATACACTTAAATTGAGTAGAACATAAAAGATTACACCAATTAGATAATTACATAGGCCGACCGATCAAATAAATATATAATCAGAGTGCAGCGAATAGCAGTGGCTTACTACCCATTCCACAAGCACACTGACTAGGGGTTTACCCCGTTAGGTTCAATCCTAAAAGAAACAGTCGATTTCCTGCATTACTCAAAAGATTCAGTCTAAGACCTGCAAACAAAATAGATATTTCAGTGTCAAGAGTCAGTATATTAAACAGGTTAATGTACTGGCAAGCACCAGCCAATCCTAGTGTACTACATGTGAGGCTTATATTTCAAAGAAGGCTATATAGGTGGCTCATCTTCAGCGAAAAGCAAGTTTTATTTCACAAATCGTTTACAAAAGAGTTGATGCTTCAATTAACAAAGACAAGTTTTTAAGTTTCATCATTACTTTAAGTGTGGTTCCATCATAACGTTACCTTGTCATCCTCCATGACAACAAGTGCATCATATCACCATACTCACACAACACAACACCTTTTGTTAAAAACAAATAATCACATTTTTAAAACAATTGAGTCTATACTCATGACAGTTCACCAAAGCGCTCATGACCGTGAGCACGGCTATTCGATTAGTTTTAATAACTCTGCAGAGTTTGTACAGCTTTACCCACATGAAGTGAATCGCTCTAGCTTATTCGGTACCCGTCGATACTACCATACTCTACATGTTGAGTATAGTCTAGAGGTCACCACGAAGCCTTTACACTACTTAGTCCCTAGCCTAGCACCAGCACGACACGTGTTTCCTCCATCCTAGGCATACTGGAATATGACCTAGAACCGTTAAGTGGCGGGCCCACACCTTAACTTAACGTCATGGCGATGGACACGACAGGAACCCACCCACGTGGCACGATATCATTGTATCGGATAGACTTAGTCACCCAAACTACCACGTCGGAGTAAATAGTAAGTTTCTCTGGGTTATCCGAACCCATACACTTCGGTCTACCATAATGCAAGGCTAGGTGCTAAATAGATTACTTGGCTAAGGCTATCCCATACTAGCATATGTGGATGTACGGTAAACTTTAAGTTGGTGACACAAGTTTGGTCCTTACGGACTCGGGCAAACACTCCCCCTATCGGCAATGCAAATACATCAATTGCACGCCATTTGCCATCCAAGTCAAAATCATATTTTTACCCATTTTGTTTCAGAAATACTCATCAAATTAAGCCCATTTCAGCAAGGACATACTTTATCAAAAACACACATTTTAATTCTAGATGGAACAATTATTTGCAAAGTACTAAGCAAGGTTAAGCGAGTGTTGCAAAAAGCACTTTTAAACCCATTTGAGCACAAGAGATGTACTCTAACCATTTCTAGGGGTACAAACAGCAAGGAATTAAATTATTAAAGGAGGTAATGCAGCAAGTAGGTTATATCTACCATACCCAAGTTTTTAAAATACCGATATAACCTATATTCACATGCAACTTTACAAACAAATATTTTCATCCCTCAAAACATGGGAAATCAATGTGTTCAAAGGAAGGAGGGGAAAAACTTGCCTTGGCTGTTAGAGAATCTTCCTGGGATGAGTTAGAATGCAAATCCTCTCACCGTCGCGAAATTATCCGCTAAAGGAAAATACCGATAACGGGTAAATACCAAAACATGTAAAAATTAAATATGCTCTAAAATGCATGGATTCTTTAGTTGGGATAGGTGCTGTGTGTATATAATCTATGGTGAAGAAATTTCTATTTTACCTTTTTTATTTTTGGAGTTATTAATTTTTAAAGTCGACTCGGTATAGCGTAGGATTTAACTAAGTATTATCCTAAATTGCTTTTACCTCTTGGTTAAGGTTAACCTTGACCTTACAGAGGTGAGGGAAAAGGTTTCCTAGGATTAGTACAATTTATTTCATAATTTTTGGAGCTATAATAAATTCAGTAAGTATTTTACAAAACTATATCGGGTTTTAGGCCTATAACGTGTTAAAGGGGAGTTCATTAATCTCTGGTTTTATAGAAACTTGTTTTACCTAAAAAGGATAAAAATTGGATTTTCTACAATTCTTAAATGTTAGTGGGTGCATTAAACCATTAGTTCCATTTATAATTAAGTTAAGGCTTACAATACATAGTGGGCATATGGTATTATTTTATATTTTAAAAGTACATGTTTGGGTGATTCTACAGAATCTAAGTTTACTCAAAAATATGGTAAAATGAATTTTTAATAAATCCCTAATGGTTGACTGTCTTAAAGTGTATATTTTCCTAAAATTAGGTTTACCAACATTTGACTCAAAGGAATTATAACTTTTTATTTTTCCCAGGTCAGAGAGGGTGAGATGAGGAATCTATAGGTTTTGGGTTTGCTCAAATTGAAGTTAATTTGAATTTTCTAGAGATTTTACAAATTCTCTTTTGGTTTATGTGTGTCCTGACTTATTTAAATTTTTGGGATATTTCCAGTGCAGTGAGTGCCAAGTTTTAGGGTTCCACATTAAAGTTCATTGTCTAAGGAGCCCACAGAAATTTGTTCCATCCGAAAATGTTTTCAAATGAATTTTATATGGATTTTTGAAGAAGTGGTTTGCTCTCTGTGCAAAAAACATACTGGTGACTGTTTTTTCCTATCTCTCTTACGCGCGGGGCCCACTGGTCAGTGGCTCATGGGTTTAAGAGGGAGGCCTCCGCGCCTGAATCGGTGGGGCCCGACTGTCAGCGAGAATGAGGGAAAGAAGAGGCAGGACTGGGGTGCGCCGGTGACCGCCTGGATGGCGACGACGGCGAACGACGACGAGTTACTCCTCTGGTGTGTAGTGTCCCTGGCGGAACCTAGGCAAGATACTCCTCTGTAGGGTGGCTACACGCGTGCGGGCACTCAGCAGCTCAGAGAAAGTTGCACGGTAAAGCATGTCGAGGGAACGGACAAATCCTGCTAATTGGAGATATGGGGTGTGCAGACCTATACCTGGATCAGGCAAGTCAGCATAGGTGGTGTTTGCGGCTCCCTCAGCTAAAGATGGAATATGATAGTAAAATTCCTCCCACTCAGGCAACTCATTGCGTAGGCGGGTGATGGCAACGTAGGCGCAGTTTTGCATGGCGGAACTACTATCCCATCCATACCCAACATACTGACGATCCCTTTCGCTTGAGGTCCTTCCCTTGATACTTACACGGGCCATAACAGCTGTTTGAGAAGTTTCGATGGTTTTGTTTAGGATATGATATTCCGGTGGATAAGTAAAGCGGGCTTGATGCAGCATGATCCACAGCATATGCTGAGTCGTGTTCCCGGTGTTGCCGCGGCTGTAGTAGAATGGGGTGTACATGGTAGCCATCTACAATAAGCAAGAACAGTTTTATCATTAGGGACAAGCATCTTATAATTTTACCTAGTCTATGGCTAGTTCTAGTTATTCCTTACTTCCCACAAAGCTTTAAGAAAGGTACCCTAGTTCTTGGTCTTATCATGTTACATGCGATGAGTGTGAGCATGCCCTTAGGTTCATCCAAATTAGGTCCTGCTATCCCCCTTAAATTTTTGGGCTGTTGGTAGCAAAATCTCGCGAAACGGAAGCTAGACATGATTAGGGTGCTTGTTTATGGTTTTAGGTGGTCGGGGCAGTTATCAAGCTTGGTGGCTAAACCGGAAAGACAGTAGGGTTACTAAATCTCTCTGCATGGGCCCTTAATACTCTTTTTGGGATGGCGGTGTTGTAGTAAAGAAAACGACTTAGGTAAGTGCCGAGGCGCTGGAAAACACAATCCCACTATATCTACAGGTTTCTCTGAGGTATGTCCCAGGGGTACAAAATTCGGAAAAAAATCATGGTGATAGATAATTAAGTTGGGATGCTACCATATCAAAATCAGAATTTTTCCACCAATGGTCTTGGCTGTACAAATTTGGAAACCTACGGTATACCAGGTTTTGGATGTCTGTTCTACTGGACCATACGAATTTTTAGGGCATGTTGCAGGGACTCGAAAATTCTAACAAAATTCGTGGGGCTTCCTGGGCATGTGTAGGGGCTACTGATAAAAGATACATATCCTAACAGGTATGGTTTGGGCTATAGGAGAAGATAAAGGCAGCTGTCTGCAAATCTCCAGAACAGGGTTAGGTTAACAAACCAATTTATTTGCCCACAGAAATTCGACAAAATTTGAGTATTTTAAATCTTGATTGGATTTTTAGGATGTTCAAATAGTCCAAAAAAATTCTAGAAAAATTATATTTGATTTTGACATTTAACCTAGTATTTGAATAAAGTATTTTCTATATGGCTTTATGTGTATTTTAATCATTTTAAAGTGGAGTTTGGTTTTAGCCGATTGGAGGCATTTTTCTTCATTATTATGTTGCTGTTTTGTTCTATTTGTTTGAAGCATCTGAGGTGCAGACCGGACGGGTCGACCAAATCGTCAACTGCAACATCGTCAACCCGTCGTCCTCGTCGCTGGTGGTCGAGCTGGCCGGCGAGAAGGAGGCCACCGCCGGCGCCGTCGCAGCGAGCTAGATAACCATACACATGTTTGCCTTTGGATGCGAATGTTCAATTCGATCGCGTGATCGATTTCCTTTCCTTTTTGACGTGCACGAACATTTAAGTTGCGTGGACTAGTAGTGTCGTCATGTCGTGTCGATCTTTCGTTTACGTAACGTACAGTAGTGCAACTGTACACGTACTGTACTGTACGTACATTTGCATCACGTGTAACCTTCGAATGTTTTAGATCGGGTTCCAGTGATGGATAATAATAATTACGTATACGTATACGTACCATTTGTGTTATTAATCGTGCTACTAAATACTCGTACTGTTTGCACCCATCTGCCTGACGATCAAAAAGTCCATGATTAAATCTTGACCGTGGGATTCCCTTAGGCCTGGACAGCTCAGACACCTACAAATTAGATGGGCCATAACGGGGTTGCGATGGACATGCGGCCCATTATATTTGGGCTTGAACGGTACGATGGCTTACGTGCGGACCATACTCCATTTTATATTATAATTCGATTTAATTGTTTGTCAAATTTTTTAAAATTTAATCAAATTTATAAAAAAATATAGCAATATTTTTAACACAAAACAAACATACTATAAAAATATATTAAATATTAGTTTTAATAAAGTTAATTTGGTGTTATAGATGTTGCTAAATTATTTTATAAACTTAAGTTTGACAAAACAATTAAAGTAATTTACAATATAAAACGGATAAAAGTAATATTAAGATGTGCTTATCCACTAAATTTCTTGTCACCTGCAGCTCACTAATAGTGTTACCTCTATACTGCCAAACATGATTACTCTATGAAGACTTAATATATGAGACGTAAAACATGCCCATTATTATCTATAAGAAATGATTGTATATATTAATATAAACTAAGAGCATCTACAATATGTAAAAAACAATCTTAAACAATAAATGCAACACTTTAACCATTGAAAGCACACCGTAAACTTCAAGCTTTAGAAATTAACCTTAAACACAAGAGAATAAAATATAATTCTTTTCATGTTTCACTCTTCACACTATTTTTTTCTCGTGTGAAGGAGAGTTCACCGATAGATGAGAAAGCAATATTTTTTAGGCTCAGAGCATCTTCAATGGCTTTCCTATCTCCTATTTTATTTAAATTTTAGGAGTTTTAGACTAAAATTTAGCTTCCAAGGGATGTCCTATCATATTTTCTAAAAATTTTCATCCCCTATTCTTCCCTTCTCATTCCCCACTTCTGAGAAATGAGATCTCATCCCCTATCCGCTCTCCCGCGCGTGGATTTGCGGCAAAAATGACCGTTTATTTTTTAAAAAATATACATATACTTAAAAATATTTTATATTAATGAAATGAAAGTGCTTTTTTTCCTAAAATGTAACATTTTGGTTAGATACTACAAATCTAAACTTTATTCTAAATTGTTGTCTTTTGAGACGAATAGACTACCTGCATCTAAACTTTATTCTAAATTGTTATACTTGATTAAAATCAGTATTTTTAGGTACATGGGCCTAAAGTATAAGATTAAAATCAGTATTTGAGCTAAAAAAATAGGGTCCAAAATATTTTCAGATGACCCAGTCCACAAATTTAAATTTATTGGGAAATTTTTTTGGGGTTTCATTGGATGAGAGAGTAGGTTGAAGGATATATTTTTGACATGCATCCCCAAAACTGTATTATAGGACACCATTTTATAGAAAAACCATTGAAGATGCTCTTATACAGTAGGCCCACCTTAATTCCACTCCACAATGATAGCCTTAGAGTTAGCGTTAATATGCCATTTGTAACGGATCCAACATTACGGTCAATTGTTGTAGACATATTAAGCTTGCCCTAGTACAATTAAGGTACGCGTAACTGAAGAAAGGTACCAAATACAAATCTCAGGGTAGAAAACTGCACATCTTGACATGTGGTAGTGCGTAACTTCAAATACGATTTTTTCCTGAACGACACTTCAAACACGAGGTTAATTATTACCTCTGTCTCGAGATAAATTTATTTTTTATTTATTTTATGAGTGTCAATATAAACTAAAAAACTAAAATATCTCTACTTTATCAAATCTTATAATGTAATTTTTTTATTTTATCTATCTTCAATATAATTATAATAATTACTTATTAAAAATAAATTTACTTTGTAATAAATATAAAAGAGTTAAAATAAATTTATTACGTAATCAAAGAAGTACATCGTACTATGCCTCTATATGAAAACATAAAATATAAGCACAGCTGTGTTAATTACCACAAAACCAGCGGTTGCCACGTCAATCAACTTTCTTTAATTTCTCCAATGCCTCGAGTTTTGTACTGTCGACAATGGCTCTTACCTAATCGATGAAGCAACATTACTCAATCATTCCGGCCAGTTTTGTCTCTACCACCCAAAAAAAATCCAAATTATGTGCTAGCAAAGGTAAAAACAAACAATAAAATCTAGTTTGTCAACAACATGGATCATGCATGACCTCTCTATCAGATTTACTTGAGTCATTATGTGACAAACAGAAGAATTTAATTTAGTCGAGTTTATAATTAAGCAAACCGCAAAAGTGTGCTAATCTACTGGGATTTAATAACATAGGTGGAATATCCATAGGATACTTTTTTATCACATCTAATTTTGAATAGCAAAATTGTTTGGAAAGAATATCTAGCTATCGATGAAGTACGTGACCCTTTCAATAAGACGAGGGTTTGTTTTCCGTGTATCGACATGTATGTGTGTATATATGTGTGTCTATATATATATATATATATATATATATATATATATATATATATATATATATATATATATATATATATATATAAAACATGATAGAATGCACATGAGAGAAAAAAATTGTAGTATTCCCTAAAATGACAAACAATATAAATTATGGCTTGCTTTGAGAAAAAACGAGGCACTGTAGCTGTCGATAACCAGAAACCCATAATGACTTTCTTATCAAAGATATTCAGTCTTTAAAGATACACATAAAAATAAAAATAAGACAAAATAAGACGTGCATATGTACACTCATCGTGGTGGGTGTGCACGCGTTATCAGCATCTTCATTCTGTGTTTCTTAATAAAACTATAATTTTATTTTTTAGAAAAGCGTACTACTACATGGGTATTTAAAGGGACTATTTCAATAAGCTCTAGATGCGTTCTTTCCTCATTTTCCTGATACCATTTTCAGTATATATGATCACTTAAAAACCGGTATTACTACAGCTTAAAAACAGCATTACTGCAAAGTCATAAGTAGGATATGTGCTAAGGATATTTCCATTCGTCATCATATAGATATATCTACTTCCTTCGTTTATTTTTAGCTTATCCGGTTTATCTTATTTTATTTTAAAGTAATTATTGTATCAAAATTTATAAAAATAGTGAATAAATGTATTAGAAGTAGATAAACAGAAAAATAATTGTATTAGAATTTGATAAAAGAAGGTATTCTTTTTCTTTATATTGATGAGTACGTAATGGCTGAAAAATTAACTTGTTTAACATGAGAGAGTACATGATGAGTACGAAATGGCTGAAGAATTATTTTTATTTTACTATTGATTTTTCTCAAATTTTAAAATTATTTATTTATTAAAATTATAGTAAACTAAAAATAAAAATAAGTGTTTACTAACTAATTTAATAAATTAGAAATTTTATTTATTTTCTATTATAACGTACGGGTTTTAGGTTAGTATACCTGTGATGTTCCATATGATGCCAGCCAGACATACGCGTAGGTGCATGTGCAGATATTCCCAGGTCTGACGCACGTACCAAACCCCAAATATTGATCGATCTCCTCGATCGCTGCGTCTGTGCAACAAGCGGACAAACGCAACCTATCTGGCTAGCTTGTTGGAACAAGCAAACGACCGAGGATGCAAATTCTCCGCATGATACAATAGAAGTAGTTGACATATATAGTGTCTACTACTATATCGCAATCTCCACCAAACGATCTATATATATCGATTTATATATATCCATCAAGTACTTAATTACTTAATTAATCAAAGGGTTCCATGCTTGCCACAAGCAACCGAGTAGAAACTTATCAAAGGCTAACTTGCATGCCACTGGTTGGCATGAAAACGAGCAAAAACTGGCAGAGATCTATCAGCATGTGGGTCAAGACAATGGTACATATTGATTAGTAGTAGTAAATTAGTATAGGACAATCAATTAAAGGGTCACAAAGCAGACATATTACTGTACATATATATTAGTATTAGATTAGGGGCCCCTTATCCGTATGTTGAAAGAGTGCAAGAGAAGGATCATATCTGATAGACCAACATAATCATTTTTGCCAATCTTTTGGATTGGAGAATATATGAACTGATCTGTTAGGCTAGAGTACATACAGCCTTTGAAAACACCTGTGTTTTTATTTGTCAACAGGGATGTTAGCATGATCATGCTCTGCCACATGTAGAAGTTGGGAATCATTCATCCGACTTTCTTCTTTGTACCATGCAATGTCTCCCTCAAGAGTCAATAGAAACATCGACATAGACTGCAAAAAGAAAGAAAGAGAAGAATAACAAAAAGAAACAGAAGCTAACTAAAGTGACAAACGAAAGCTCTTCTTAATTGCATCTCCATGCATGGAACTAACGAACAGTAAAGTGCATGAGCATCTAATGGGCAAAACAAAAAATTGTTAAACCGTACCTACTCAAATCGCCTTTTTTGTTTGGCTTCCTTTGGTCGTTAGATCTGATGGTATACGTTACTAGACTCAAGCTTTGGATTGTAGCTTTTTCTCAAGTGCATAAGCATGTCCATGCAAAAGCAACCATGCATACAAAAAGCTTAAAGCTTATATTCCTCCGTTATTTTTCACTTCTTCCGTTCTAACATATAGCTATATGTAGCTATAAATTTAGACAAAACATCGATAAACTCTTCGATGTATGTTGAAATAAACAAAATATTTTCTAAATATATGCTTATGAAAATATTAAAATATATATCATATTGAATTTATTAATATCATGTTTATATTTTAAGTCTTAACATTTTTCATACGTTAGTGAGTCAAATCATATTTTAATGTTAATCGTACTCTTTCAAACTAGTAGGAAACTAACTAGCTAGCTTGGTGAAATTCTGGGTCGAGCATTGTGCTTGCCTATATAGAAGCCTCAAGAAGAACTTCCATAAGCCGACGTCCGTGTAAATAACATTCAGATAATTTTGAGCTAGCAATATTAAATCAATTGAAAAAAAGCCTAATATATACTTCTCTAATTTTTATCTAATTTTTAATAGATGACGCTATTAACTTTTCGATATATGTTTCGTTATTATCTTCTTAAAAGAATACATAATTATTAAGCATGACTTGAATGTTTACATATCTGTATAAAATTTTAAATAAAAAAATAGTCATACGTATATAAAAAATCATTAGATAACTAGAGGGACCTATTTTCAATTACAAAAGCTAGTAGTAGTACACTTACACCGAATCAATCCTTCTCCTATCTCTAGAAAAGAAAAGCTACATTAAATTAAATCAACCAAAGCAAAAACAACATGCAACCATATGGCCATGTTGATTGAATGATGGTATCCTACTGTCGTCCTAGCTATACTCGCTAGTACTAGCTTTTGCCAAAGCTCTCCCACTCCCCTAGAGAACTGTGTGCTAAGCTGGAAATCACTGGTATATACTAGTTCTATAGTTCTATATAAACTCTCACATTGTCCAATGTGGTCTCACCACAGTACTGGTTAGAGCTTGCATGGCAAAAATGGCCTGTCGTGTGGTGGCCGCGGTGGCCGTCGCTCTGGCCGTGTGCCTGCTGCAGCTGCCGCCGGCGAGCCGCGGCCAGCTGCAGGTGGGGTTCTACAACACCAGCTGCCCCAATGCGGAGACGCTGGTCCGGCAGGCGGTCACCAACGCCTTCGCCAACGACTCCGGCATCGCCGCTGGCCTCATCCGTCTCCATTTCCACGACTGCTTTGTTAGAGTACGTACGTTTTTCTTTTCTTTTTTCCTTTTTCTTCACATGTTCAATTTTAGTTTTTATTCAATCAAGACCAGAAAAAGCGCCGAAGAATTCCATGGTGCTATTTCCTCCTCTAGTTTGTAGATCTTTTTTTATTGTCGTAAGGAAGTATACACACTATACCGTAAATTAGAGGGAAAAACTCGACGGGTGTTTTTCGCTGTCAAACATGATAGCGAAATCTTGAAAAAGTCTTAATCCGTCATCAGTGACCCCCAGCACAACACAAGAGAGGCGTAAAGTCCTCTCGAATAGCAGAAAAGATATCAAAGTAAAAAAAGTGAAAGCTAAGCTCTCATCAAGACTGAAGAGTCGAGTCAAAGAAAGCGTCCAGATAAACAGGATAGAAATGGCATTCGATATCGACACAACCAACAGACATGTTCCGTTATTCTTCTACCAGCTCCTCCTCCCGAATAGTCTTCGCTGCATTTTTATCCTTCGACTTTTTCGGTCCTACAGATGCACACTCCGATCTCGATAACACGGAAACAATTAATATTTAATCCTTTGTGTCCACTCCTTTATCCAAAACACACCATTCAAGTGGTTG
Organism: Oryza australiensis; assembly: GCA_019925245.2. Classification (NCBI taxonomy): domain Eukaryota; kingdom Viridiplantae; phylum Streptophyta; class Magnoliopsida; order Poales; family Poaceae; genus Oryza; species Oryza australiensis. Next base: position 2,088,962 of record JAIFGZ020000016.1, on the reverse strand, counting down.
TATAAAATTTTTAACAACATTCATGTACTACTTTACAAATTCCTATGTCTAAACTACACACATATCAAGAAATTTTTAAAAAGACAAATCCTAACTAGCACTGTACACATCTAAATTTGTGTTTTTTCTGTCTCAATGTGTAAACTGAGTTTAAATTTATTTTTAGCGGATTGTTAAATGTCACTACTTTACATTCTCATTTTCTTTTCTACATTTTTTCACAATCATTCATATTAAATTTGATTGAAAAATGTATGAGGGGCCTTTGGGGGATTAGAATCCATCGTCGACTATCTGCATCTCATGTATTTTCTCTCTTATCTACTTCACGTTACTGTACATATGGTCCAGGTAGCTAGTATAGTTAAGTGTGTATGGTTGGATGGATATCTCTGTATGAAAGATGACTATCTAACTTTTGAAGATGTTTGGTTTGGTGGGTAAGGGTGGATATAGGATGGGCAGAAGAGGGAATATTTAACGAAAATTTTGGATGAGCATATCCTGGCAAATTGGCCGGATGAGGATATTCGCCTTTGTCAATCTTGTTCATTAGTAACTAATTAGTAATAATTAATGTATTTTATGGTTATTTAGTAATTAACTTGTCTAAATTAAGGTTGGGTAGATATAATTAGTCTATTTTTAATTAGTATTGATTAGGATTATATTAATGATATTTAGCATATTTTATTATTAATTAACATTTTATTATGTTTATTTTATCCATTCTCATCTATGGACCACCATAATTCTATAAGAGAGGATGATCATGTCCTATCTAATCTTATCTAATCTACCACGAGTCAAACACAGCCTTAGTAAGTAAGAGTACGTAGGAGACAGGTTTATTCAGGTTCAGACGGTGGATCGCATGGCGACCTGAAATCATAATTAATATGGTTGCTTGTACTCATGTCCATGCTCGATTGTTGGCATCTCGTTTAGGATTCTAGACAGATACCTGGGAGAGATCATTATATGGAGGAGATCGATTTCCAGATAGAGATAGTGACTTGCCAACTAAATCGCTGGACTTTTGCTCGAAAAACAACACTAATTCATCGTCAGACATAAGCGTGTTCCACTTGAACCTCTAATTAAGCCTAGTAATATGGCTCGTTGGTGTGCAAAAACAGATTACCCACTTCAAAGACATGCTCCCTCTGTAGATAGAATTTGTACTTTCTTAAAAATAATATAGTTTTCATAAAACTGTGAATTGACATGTGCTGCCTCTGGTACGTACAGATACAACAAAAAGATCGCAAAACCCGAATACCTAGTTTGAGTATAATATATGATGAACATTTTCTAAAGCAATAGTGTCTTTAACGAGAAACTCTTTTACACACATTAATGGTACACATGTCATGTTTCTAATTGATCATGCATGCATGTGAACAAATAGATAAATTTGATCTAAGCATGAGAAAAAAAATGTAACAAAAAGTACGTGACTATGCACAGTTCGATCTTTTTTATAAAAAAATCAGTTTGGTTAATTAGTCTCTCACAAATAATGGAGGGCCTGCTTGTACCATATTTGTCAAAAATGTTAAAAGCGTAGCTAACTTCCTGTTTTAGTGAGCACTTTTATTCATTCATGTATTTGGTTGGTTTATCGGCCTAAGCTAAAATTTAAATTTTAAAACATAATTATAACATTGATTTTGGGTTAGTTTTTCTATATAGTCTATTTTTGCAGGGTAGTTAAATTGCGAATATACAATATAGATAAAAAATTATCCGTAAACTATTTTTATTCGTTTATATTTGTACAACTTATCAACAGTAGCTTAAACCGATCGGATTATATTCTTACCAAGGTAAATGAAGTCTGATGTCACCATTTTACAGTAACCCACAATATTGTTTAGTATTTATTTTGTTGTCGTTTGTGCCTGTCAGGGTTGCGACGCGTCGGTGCTTCTGACGTCGCCCAACAACACGGCGGAGCGCGACGCGGCGCCGAACAACCCCAGCCTCCGTGGCTTCCAGGTGATCGACGCCGCCAAGGCCGCCGTCGAGCAGAGCTGCGCGCGCACGGTGTCCTGCGCCGACATCGTCGCCTTCGCCGCCCGCGACAGCATCAACCTCACCGGCAACGTCTCCTACCAGGTCCCCTCCGGCCGCCGCGACGGCAACGTCTCCATCGACCAGGACGCCCTCAACAACCTTCCCCAGCCGACCTTCACCGCCGCGCAGCTCGTCGCCAGCTTCGCCAACAAGTCGCTCACCGCCGAGGAGATGGTCATCCTCTCCGGCTCCCACACCGTCGGCCGCTCCTTCTGCACCTCCTTCCTCACCCGCATCTGGAACAACACCACCCCCATCGTACGTATAGCTCGCCGGCGACGGCGACCTCGCCGTTGTCCATTCCACGTCGTCTCACTCACCGGGATATCGATATACTGATCTGACGCGCTCACATGGCGGTGTGTTGTGTGCAGGTGGACACGGGGCTGAGCCCGGCGTACGCGGCGCTGCTGAGGGCGCTGTGCCCGTCGAACGCGAACGCGTCGACGACTACGACGACGGCGGTGGACCCGAGCACGCCGGCGACGCTGGACAACAACTACTACAAGCTGCTGCCGCTCAACCTGGGGCTCTTCTTCTCCGACAACCAGCTGCGGACCAACGCGACGCTTAGCGCGTCGGTGAACAGCTTCGCGGCGAACGAGACGCTCTGGAAGGAGAAGTTCGTTGCCGCCATGATCAAGATGGGGAACATCGAGGTGCTCACCGGCAGCCAGGGCGAGGTCAGGCTCAACTGCAGCGTCGTCAACAACCGGTCCTCCGCCGCGGCCGCCGCCGGGATGGGTATGACGTTCCACTACTCCGGCTCCACCGTGTCCATAGACGAGGTGGTGGCGACGAGCTGACGACGACGACGACATGAGGCGCGCGTCCGCCGTTATGTCGTGATCACTGTTCATCAGTACGACCTGAGTGTTAGCATCTTGTTTACGTTGGACCTGTCACGTCTGCATCTCACGACGCAGAGGCCGGGAAGATAAAAACATTTCTATGATGTCTGAAGAAAAAAAAAGGTGTTCTTGTGTAATACTCCCGTGACTTCGTTGATTTTTAATTACATATAGCGTATCATTCATCTTATTTAAAAAGTTTAATATAAATGTGTTAAACTTAGTCATATTTAAATTTTTTTCTTTATTAATAATAAAACATGTCAAAAAATATCATCTATTTAAATTTTTTGAACAAGAGAAATAATCAACGTTATGTCAAAAATCTATCTCTGCATACTGTAGCATGTGAGTTAATTAACACATGATTTAATTTGTAATGTCATTTTTATGCTCACTATACATAGTGGGTACGTCCATGAAACACAATGAACACACCGTGTTTCTAGTGAGGTCCATTTTGGAATAACAAAATTTATTATATTTCTATAAATAAAATAGAATTTGCGTGGCGGTTAAAATTTATATTCCTCTATAGTCAAAACAGGTCTAACCGGAGAAAATTGCACAAGAAAGAATTAGTAACATGAGAGCAGGAGACAGAGCAAACGGGACAAGCGATTGAACGGAACTGGAACAGAGAAGACAGCTACTCCACAAAACTCGTACCAGCTGGCAATGTGCGGGAGAAAGGAAAATAGCACGGTCCAAGCTATACCATGGACCGGATCTAAGCATTTCGGCCAGATGTCATATACAGTGCCTTACAGTTCAATTTTAAAATAAAAACAAAGCTCGAGTAGATACTAGCTTATATGCTTCCCTATTTCTAGGACCTATCCTCTCTCTTCCATTGCTACATTTGAGTGTTTTAGTCCATCCCATATAGAAGAATATATTTATTTCGGGTAACCTAGCTTATTGTCGTGCCACAACCAATCATGTTTTGCATCGACCGGTTGCCCGAGTCGTCGCTGGGGTTGAAGGCAATCCGATTTGTTGTGGTGTGACGGACCCAGAGCCCGACGACCCTGGGCCATTGCATGGGCTCCTCGGCCTGTAGCCCCTTGAGGCCCATTAAAAAATACAGCCACCGTCACCATCGGCATGTTGGGCAAGATGCTGAGCCACTGGGCGCTAGGGCAGACCGCTCCGCTGCATGGTCCACGAGTTGACGGTTCGGCTTCCACTCGACACCTCGACGCCTCGATCCTCGGTTTCAAAATATTAAGACTCGAAAGATCCAATTACCTTGTCCTCGTAATCTTTCATAAGGTATGTCTATTAAACAATGATATTAGTATCAAATATCAACAACTTCGTCTGTTTTAGTGATCAACATATTTGAGACTTTAAGAGATTTTTATTGTTAATTGTTATGCTTGCGGTTCTGGTTCGATGGTTTGCCCAGGCTCCCATAAAATCTTGGGTCTGCCATTGCATAAATGTACGTGGAGGCACATGAAGGATATTGTTTGTTCGTGGTAAATATTTTGATAGTATTATAATGCAATGAACTCATATGTAAATAGTAATATGCCCTAGAGGCAACATGGAGATGTTGGATATCAATGTCAATGTTTATGTGATGAATAAAGTGTTATTCAGTTCCATGAAATAGACATCTTGTATTGATCAATAAGTACGTGACTTATTTATGAGACTCTTTATGCATGAATCTATTTCTAAATAATCCTGATCACATGTAATATTATTGGAACAAATATGACTCTAAGATCGGCATGTTTATTGATTGATGATCATGTCTCATAGATCATGGGTATGAATACCAAATCAATAAACATGGACACATGTGTTAGATAACACATTGTTGGATAGACCCACCATGAGACACTACGGGAATTAATGTGTCATTAGTTAGTCTCGGTAGTGTTAGTACAAAGTCCTTAGACCTAAGATCATCATGGATTTCAACATGTGTAGTAGCCTACTTTGGCACTACCAAACGTCATTCCGTAATCGGGTAGTTATAAAAGTAGTCTTCGGGTTTGCTATGAAACATGGAGTGGGATGTGAGTGATCAAGAGGAATTTGCCCTCCTTTGGAGAGATATCTCTGGGCCCTCGAGGTAATGGATTATGAAAATGCATGGTCATGCTAAGTTAATTGAGGAGTAAATCAACGGACGAGATAATACAATACGGTTCGAGTGAATGGTTAAGCTATTAAAAGGATGGCACACATCTTGTCTATAGCTTAATTAGTATCGTGAGGCAAAAGGATTTGTGTACACATTACAGGTTCGAGCCGATATTGTATTCTTGTATACTATGGTATCAATATGTGCCGCTAGGCGCCGTTGTTGTGGTCGGCTGAGTTGGACTCGAGCCGACGGTCGGCTAAGTTAGACTATAGCCGAAACCAAGTATACCTGAACCTACAGGGTCGCACGCTTAAGGGGATAAGAACAGGCATTCGAGTTGGACTCGGATATGACTCGATCGGATAGGGATCCGATTGGATAGAGTCCTATGGGCTTACAAAGTCCGACCGGCCAACTCTATGAGATTCGGACGAGGATCGATTCAAGATAGAGTCCCGATGGGCCTCTAGGCCCAACCGACACTCTATAGAAAGGGGCGAGGGTGGAGAGTTGTTGCATCGAATTGAACCGAATCAATCGATTTGCTGCAACGAAGTCGGCGAGATCAATCTCCACGAAAACCCTCCCCACCTCCGAGCCAAAACCCTATCCTTGCATCGCGTGCTAGCACACGGGTGTTCGGCGTTCGTCCCGGACGTGTGGATACCGGTAGAGGCGCCGCTACGTTGCGGTGCTTGTTGATCGGCTACGAATCGGGCAATCGGGCGAGGCTACTATGGCGGATCGGCAACGAGAACCGGTCGGACGACTCGGATCTGCTGCGACATCGGCGAATCGGCATTGGTGAATCGGCTGTCCCGAGAATCGACGTCATCGACCGCGTAGTTCCGGATCGGATAGTCCCGATTGGCTATTTCGCTGCATACTCCAATCGGTAACGATCTATCGGCCCTTACTTGCAAGTTTTCTGGTTTGCGCGGTAGAAAAGTTTTTGTTTTCGCTAACGTAGCCTCCACGTAACCCTTCGTGGTATCGAGCTAATCTTGCTTAGTTCGGGTTTTAGATTGGATCTGGAACAAGTTTTGCACACGGGTTGATTAGATCAATCGGTTTTACGGGATCTGTTGAGGAGAGTAGATGGTAATTACGTTCCTTGATAGTGTATCGGAACGGCGTAATGTGATTATGTCGAAGCAATATCCATAGAACTCGGTTTGAGTTGGGTTCGAGATAGCGTTCCTTGATAGTATATCGGAACGGTATAATGTGATTATACCGAAGCTATCTCGTAGTCCGACCTTGTTTGCGCCTCGCACCTACGCAAACCATCTCCCTTGATAGTGTATCGGGACGGCATAATGTGATTATGCCGATATGGTTTCCGTAAGCGATTTCATAGTTTGGATCTATGGATTTCGTGTGGTGTTCCGGGACCGCCGTGTGCGTACCCCCTTATAGGTCGTCTCGATGCCGTATCTGCGGATAGGTAGAAAACGTTCTACGCCTAACTTGTTTTTGCGAGAATGCTTTGAGATGGTATGGCCCTATTGTATGTATGAGATGCATGTGATGCATGTAATATTCTTTCATATGTGCAATCCCTGTAATATTCTTTCTTACGTCCGATGCTTGTAATATTCTTTCACGACCTACGAGTCGATGTAATCTTCAATTAGAGCTTCTATAGTAGTAGCTTAGTTTGAAGAAATCAAGCATTCAGCACTTGGAAGAACGGTGATGAAGATGGAGATCCTCTACACCGGCATGGAGATGGAGATCACCATGTGAAGGGGGCCATACTATTTCATTATGTGTTATTCTACTTGCTTTCATATATGTGATATGTTTGTTTGATAGGATAGCATCCCTCACAAAATTAAGTAGTAATGATGCCCTTCCAAATGTTGCACCCGTCACCGTTATGCTCGTCAATGGTGGGTCTGCCAAATCGAGTGTCATTCTCTATCATAACACGAGGGGTATATGTCGGACATATACAGGAAGCATTTGGTTTACTTAACAAGGCTATCAAAACAGTTTTGGGCTTTGGGGCATAGGTTGGCGCCGGGGCATGGAGATTTCACACCAACAACAAGAGTCACATCGAGATGTGATTAGCAAGGAGTTGCTTACCGATGTTATTAATCTTCTAGCAATGATGCCAAAGCTCACTAGAAATTAACTAACATGTGGATCTTGACCCAATACGTAACCTAGAGGGAAGGTGTAAAATACGTAATGGGAGTCTAATGTTAAATTGTTTAACAATAGACATAGCATAAACATTGTGCTAAACTTTGCTTTTTCTTTGTAGAATAAATGGCAGCTAATACTACACCCAATGCTTTCAATTTGCGATCTATTCTCGAGAAAAATTAAACGGAACAAACTTTATGGATTGGTATCGCAACTTGACAATTGTTCTCAAGCAAGAGCGTAAGGAGTACATTCTTGAAGTACCTTATCCGGATAATTTGCCTAACAATGCTACTACAAGCGCACGGAGAGCTTACGAGAAGCACACTAATGAAGCCCTAGATATAAGCTATCTCATGCTTGCTACAATGTCCCCCGAGCTTCGAAGCAATATGAGAGCGGCGATGCTCACACTATTATTCGGGACTGTGTGGCATGTTTGAGAACCAAGCTCGGGCCGAGAGGTTCAACACCTCGAAGTCCTTGTTTACGTGCGGCTTGTTGAGGGAATCCCGTCGTCCGTATGTGATAAAGATGATTGGCTATATCGAGAGTCTTGAGAAACTAGGTTTCCCTTAGCCAAGAGTTGGCTACGACGTGATTCTTCGATCGCTCCTCCGAGCTTCGAGCCATTCATATTGAATTATCACATAAACGGTATGGATAAGACCTTGGCTGAATTGCATGGGATGCTAAAGACGGAGGAGAGTATCCAGAAAACGGTCATCATGTGATGATGATCCGAAGGCTAAGCGTAAACCACCCGTCAAGAAACTTTGCACCAAGAGGAAGTTAACTCCGATGAGATCGCGAGTGCCTCTAATGCAAAGAAGGGCAAAAGGGGTCGGCATCATATGTCGTTTGCTTCTATTGCAAGGAGACAGGCCACTAGAAAAGGAACTGCAAGAAGTACATGGAGGACCTCAAAAAGAAGCAAAGTACGACTTCGCGGTATTAATGTTATAGACATTAATCTTGCTACTTCACCTACGACTCTTGGGTATTTGATACCGGATCAATAGCTCATATTTGCAAATCGTTGCGGGAAATGAGAAGAAGTAGAGGCTTGAGAAGGGCGAGGTGAACTGCGCGCTCGGCAATGGAGCAAGCGTTGCTACGATTCTTGTCGGCACGAGTACACTTCATCTACCTTCGGGATTAGTTTTGGAATTAAATAATTGTTATTATGTTCCAACATTATGTCAAAACGTTATTTTCGCTTCATGTTTGCAAGTGGAAGGATATGATTTTATATCAATGGACAATGAATGTTCAATATATCTCGTAGATATGTTCTATTTTCATGCTCCATTGGTGAATGGATTATACGTTTTGAATCTTGAAGCGTCTCCCATCAATAACATTAATACATAAAGGCAACTCTCTAATGATACAAACTCCACGTTTATCCGGCATTGTCACTTAGGCCATATAAATCGAAACGCATGGAGAAGCTCCATAAGGATGGATTGCTTCACTCTTTTGATTTTGAATCATTTGAGACATGTGAGTCTTGTTTACTTGGTAAGATGATAAAGACACCTTTCACGGGACACGGTGAGAGAGCAAGTGACTTGTTGGCACTCGTACATACCGATGTATGTGGACCAATGAGCTCAACGGCCGAGAGGTGCTTATCGTACTTCATTACCTTTACCGATGACTTTAGTAGATATGGTTATATCAACTTAATGAGGCATAAGTCCGAATCCTTTGAAAAGTTCAAAGAATTCTAGAATGAAGTACTGAATCATTTAAGGAAAACAATCAAGTTTCTACGATCGATCGTGGAGGGGAATACTTGAGCCAAGAGTTTGGTAATCATCCGAAAGATTGTGGAATTGTTCCACGCTTGACTCCGCCAGAACTCCACAATGGAACGGAGTGTCCGAACGGAGAAATCGCACCTTGTTGGACATGGTGCGGTCGATGATGAGCCAAAGTGATCTTCCGTTATCCTTCTCGGGGATATGCTCTTGAAACATGCGTTCACACTAAATAGAGTTCCATCTAAGTCAATTGAAAAGACACCATATGAGATATGGACAGCAACCTCCTAGTTTGTCTTTTCTCAAAATTTGGGGATGCGAAGCTTATGTAAAACGTTCTGATCGACAAGCTCACACCCGAATCGACAAGTGTTTCTTTGTGGGATATCCTAAGGAAACCAAGGGATATTACTTTTATAATCGGGAACAAGGCAAAGTGTTTGTCGCCCAACCGGTGTTTTCTTGGAGAAAGAGTTTCTTTCAAGAAGGGTTAGTGGGAGCAGGGGTGCATCTTGAAAAGTTCAAGAAACACCGAGAAAATGTTTCAGCGACCACGAACCACAACAGAGGAGCAAAGTGTTGCGCCACCGCTTGTAGATACACCACCCACGGAGTGCGAAAGATCACGTCGTGCGCCCGATGTACACAAGTGCGGAACAACGTGATATATTGTTGTTGGACAACGATGAGCCTAAGACCTATGAGAAAGCGATGGTGGGACCCGATTCCAACAAGTGGCTTGGAGCCATAAAATCCGAAATAGAATCCATGTACGACAATCAAGTTTGAAACTTGGTTGATACACTGATAGTGTCAAAACCATTGAGTGTAAATGGGTTTTTAAGAAAAAGGCCGATATGGATGGAAATGTTAACATCTATAAGGCGCGATTGGTGGCGAAAGGTTTTAAACAGATTCAAGGAGTTGATTATGATGAAACATTCTCGCCCGTCGCAATGCTTAAATATATTCGGATTATCCTAGCGATTGCTGCATATTTCGATTATGAGATATGGCGGATGGATGTCAAAATGGCTTTCCTAAATGGAAACCTAAGCGAGGATTTATACATGATACAACCTGAGGGTTTTGTCGATCCACAATCGCTGGAAAGATATACAAGCTACGTAAATCCATTTTATGGATTGAAGCAAACATCTCGGAGTTGGAACATTCGTTTTGATGAAGTAATCAAAGGGTTTGGTTTCATCAAAAACGAAGAGAGGCCTGTGTTTACAAAAGGTCAAGTGGGAGCGCAATTGTATTTCTAATCTTATATGTGGATGACAATTGTTGATTGGAAATGATATCCCTATGTTAGAATTCGTCAAGTCTTCATTAAAAAATAGTTTTTCCATGAAAGACTTAGTGAAGGCAGCATACATATTGGGCATTCGGATCTATAGAGATAGATCCAAGAGGCTAACTGGATTAAGCCAAAGTACATATATTGACAAGGTGTTGAAAAGGTTCAATATGCATGATTCCAAGAAAGGTTTTTTGCCCATGTCACATGGCATTAATCTTAGCAAGAATCGGTGTCCTCGGACACATGATGAGCGGAATAAGATGAGTATGGTTCCATATGTTTCGGCAATTGGATCCATCATGTATGTCATGCTTTGTACACGTCCGGATGTCTCGCATGCTTTGAGTGCTACGAGCGATACCGTCGATCCAGTGAAGGTCACTGGATCGCCGTAAAGAATATCCTTAAGTACTTGAGAAAAACTAAGGATATGTTCCTAGTCTATGGAGGTGAAGAAGAGCTCGTTGTAAGTGGTTACACCGATGCTAGCTTCCAAACAGACAAGGATGATTATAGATCGCAATCTGGGTTCGTGTTCTGCCTGAACGGAGGCGCAGTCAGCTGGAAGAGTTCCAAGCAAGATACTTGCTGATTCTACAACGGAGGCCGAGTACATTGCGCTTCGGAAGCTTCAAAGGAGGCCGTTGGATAAAGAAATTTGTTTCTGAGCTTGGTGTGATGACTAGTTCGACTGGTCCAATGTCTCTCTATTGTGATAATAGTGGAGCCATTGCGCAAGCCAAGGAGCCGAGGTCACATCAGAAGTCCAAACACATACTTCGGCGATATCATCTCATCCGCGAGATAGTGGACAGAGGTGATGTCAAGATATGCAAAGTGCACACGGATCTCAACATAGCCGATCCGCTGACAAAACCTCTCCCTCAGCCGAAGCATGAGGCGCACACAAGAGCAATGGGTATTAGATACTTACATGATTGACTCTAGTGCAAGTGGGAGATTGTTAGTGATATGCCCTAGAGGCAACATGGAGATGTTGGATATCATTGTCAATGTTTATGTATAAATGAATAAAGTGTTATTCAGTTCTATGAAATAGACATCTTGTATTGATCAATAAGTACGTGACTTATTTATGAGACTCTTTATGCATGAATCTATTTCTAAATGATCCTCGATCACATGTCATATTGTTGGAACAAATATGATTCTAAGATCGGCATGTTTATTGATTGATGATCATGTCTCATAGATCATGGGTATGGAGATACCAAATCAATAAACATGGACACATGTGTTAGAGAACACTTTGTTGGATAGACCCACCATGAGACACTACGAAATTAATGTGTCGTTAGTTGGTCTCGAGGTAGTGTTCGTACAAAGTCATTAGACCTAAGATCATCATGGATTCCGACATGTGTAGTAGCCTACTTTGGAACTAACAAACACCATTCCGTAACTAGGTAATTATAAAAGTAGTCTTCGGGTTTGCTATGAAACATGGAGTGTGATGTGAGTGATCAAGATGGAATTTGCCTCTCCTTTGGAGAGATATCTCGGCCCTCGAGGTAATTGATTATGAAAATGCATGGCCATGCTAAGTTGATTGAGGAGTCAATCAACAAACAAATAATCCAATACGGTTCGAGTGAATGGTTAAGCTATTGAAGGGATGTCACACATCTTACCTATAGCTTAATTGGTATCGTGAGGCAAAAGAATTTGTGTACACATTAAAAGTTCGAGCCGATATTATATTCTTGTATACTATGGTGTCAATATGTGCCGCTAGGCGTCATCAGTAGCGATCGGCCGAGTTGGACTCGAGCCGACGGTCGGCTAAGTTAGACTATAGCCGAAACCAAGTATACCCGAACCTCTACGGGTCACACGCTTAAGGGGATAAGAACAGGACATTTGAGTTGGACTCGGATACGGCTCGATCGGATAGGGATCCGATTGGATAGAGTCCTATGGGCTTACGAAGTCCGGCCGGCCAACTCTATGAGATTCGGATAGGATCCAATTCATAATAGAGTCTCGATGGGCCTCTAGGCCCAACCGGCACTCTATATAAAGGGGCGAGGGTGGAGAGTTGCCGCATCGAATTGAACCGAATCAATCGATTTGGTGCAACAGATCGGCGAGATCAATCTCCACGGAAACCCTCCCCACCTCCGAGCCAAAACCCTATCCTTGCATCGCGTGCTAGCACACGGGTGTTCGGCGTTCTGTCCCCGGACGTGTGGATACCGGTAGAAGCGCCGCTACGTTGCGGTGCGTTGATCGGCCGCAATCGAAGCGAGGCGACTACGGCAGATCGACAACGAGAACGCGGTCGACGACTCGGATTGGTGCGACATTGGCGAATCGGTGATTGATGAATCGGTTGTCCCCAAGAATCGGCCGTCGGCTTGCGGGAATCGGCTCATCGGCCGGCGTAGTTCCGATCGGATAGTCCCGATTGGCTATTTCAGCATACTCCAATCGGTAACGATCTATCGGCCCTTACTTGCAAGTGTTCCTGGTCTGCGCGGTAGAAAAGTTTTTGTTTTCGGCTAGCGTAGCCTCCGCATAACCCTTCAATGTAAATATCTATACTACTATAGAAATCATTTTTCATACAGCTAAAAGTGATTTTTGTATGCGGACGGACGGCCCGCCTGCATACAAAGGTCTGCAAAAATCAGATTTTTGCATACGACCAGTGCAACCACATGCGAAAAATCTCTTTTTAATTCGCATGTGGTCACCTATACCGACCACATGCGAAAATAATTTCGATGAAAAAAATAAAAATAAAAAACCCAAATTGACCAAACCCTAGCCCACCATCGATCGAACCCTATCCCATCACCGTCACCGCCATCGTCGTCAAACCCGCCGCAACCCGTGAGCTCGCCGCCGTCGGATCCACGTGGGGGAGGGTCCCCGCCGCCAGATCCGTGCGGAGCGGCGCCGTCGCCACTCCCACCGTCCTTCGCGCCAGATCCACTACCCATCGTCGTCATCGTCGTCGAATCCGTCACCCTCACCGCCCACCGGCGTCATCCCAAACACCAGGTCGTTGTCGCATCCACACGAGGAGGGCCCACGCCGCCGGATACGCGTAGGAGAGGGCCCCCGCCGTCCGATCCGAGTGGGACGACGTCGTTCGTCGCCCGAGCTCACCGCCGCCTCCCGCCGTCCTCTCGCTCCGAATCCGTCGCCGTTGTCGTCGTCTTCGTCAGATTCGCCGCCTGAACTCACCACCGCCACTCCCATCATCCTTCGCGCTGGATCTGTCGCCTGGCATCGTCGTCATCGTCGGATTTGCCGTCCTCGCCGCTTGATCCGCGTGAGGACGGGACGCCATTGCCAGATCCACGTGGGGAGGCGCTGTTGCCATCGCCCGATCCCCTCGGATCCACTCTCGTCATCCTCCGCATTGCCCCCACACATGCGAAGAGGAGAGAAAGAGAGAGGAAAGGAGGTAAAAAATTGAAGTGTTGAGAGAGAAAAAAGAAAGGAGAGGAGAAAAAATCTGTGGAGAAGAGGTGATATTTTTGTATGTGGACCACTTAAGTGGCTTGCATTTTGCATGCGACCCCCTTAAGTGATCCGTATACAAAGATAGACTCATTTTTGTATGTGCCCCCTTTAGAGCTCCACCTGCAAAAATAGATTTTTCCATGCGTGTCTCTTAAGGAGTCGTATGCGAAAATGGAGATCAATTTTTTAGGTGCGAGCAGTTAAAGTCCGTCTACAATCTGTAGGGTTCTCGTGTAGGGTTCTCGTATGGAAAAATCATTTCTGTAGTAGTTAGCAGTGATTTATCTCCATATGCAATTTTCTGAAATACCTATTGCAAATGTAGCTGCTGGAAAAGAATATCCATTACAATACTACATGTACAAAATATCAATAAAATAAAACATAGGAAAGTAAGATATAGGAGCATGAGATTTAGGAGAATTATCCAAGAGTTAAGGATATATAGGAAATGAATCTTTTGGAGAAAATCCCTATATGAAAATAGGGAATGAGTTTTGGAGAAGCCGCTGTAGATGCTCGCTTTTTTGCAGTTAGGCAAAGGGATTAAGTAGTGGTGACAAAAATGTCACGAGGATAATTAATTGTATAATTAATTTTAATATTCCTAAAGGCAATACGACCTGCAGGACGCATAACACACTTCGTTTCCATTTTCAGATCTCAGAAGTGAGCATAACAGACTAATAGTCCTAAAATATTCCACAAAATGCTTGGAAAAAATGAGAAAATTAAGACTTCTTTAAAACCAAGAGCTATTTTCACAATTATCTTAGAAATTAAACTTCTATGAGAATCCTACTCTGGTTTATACAAGAGAGTTTAAGAAGAATTTTTGGTACGGTTATTTGTTTTCTATTTGTCTCTATAAAAATAATAATATACGGTAATTTTTGTACGTTGAGAAAAGAAACTTATCCTATAAATGGCAAAAGGACCAACTTAGGTACGAGAGCAGATAGAGCAAGCTATATTGAAAGGAAGAAACAGAGAGAAACTGCGAACAAATATAGGACAGTCTTAGCTAAGCTACCCATGTGCAATTATTCAGTGATGTTACAGATTAATGGGTCAAAAGTAAATAAAATAAAGTCACAATAAATGCAGAATAAGACCTTGTTAATTCCCACTTTCATAATTTTGAGTCGAATAATAGTCCTTGCAAAAAGAAAGTCCATATGATCATTGCAAAATGGAGTACTAATTAATGCTCTCTATAACATAAGAAATCCTACAAAAGGAACCGAGCTGGCAACAGTAGTAATAGCTGGGATCATTCCCCACTTTCGCCTGCTCACTCATTTTTTTTATTATGCACGTTTTTTAACTGTTGAACGATATGTCTTTTATAAAAAATTTATAAAAAAATATTTTAAAAATTATATAAATTTTTTAAAAAATAGCTAATACTAATTATATGTTAATAAGTTATTTTGTTTTATGTATGAGATGGATTAGTTTTCAGTTCTACGAACGTGTTCCGAACTGCATACGGAACATAAGCTAAAGAGGATATTCCCATTCATCGTCTCTTTGATATACTGCTGGAAAAAGTCACAATTATTCCGGTTCGTAACCTTGTAGTCTCGGTTGTCAAACCGAGACTATGAATCCGGGACTAGAGATGGGCGATCTCTAGTCCCGGTTAAATAACCGGGACTAAAAATGCATCTTTAGTCCGGTTGAAGCCACCAACCAGGACTAAAGATGGCGGAGCCACGTGGCGGCTCCGTCATCTTTAGTCTTGGTTGGTGGCTTTAACCGGACTAAAGATTTTTTTAATTTTTTTAATTTGCCCTTTCTCCATTGCCCTCATTCTTTTCTTTTTCTTGTCAAAATCCTAAAAGCATCACGATACTAAAATCAAATATCACATTTACAAATAGCAATGAATGAACAATACATATCCCAAATGTTTTTTCATTTTTTTCTCCACATAACAAATACATCTTCAAAATAAAAAAATCACAGATCAAATACTATCACAAATTTGTTCACACATATATACAACAAAATCCACTATATACAATAAAATACAACAACATCAATTTTTCGCTCGGCTCCCACGCTCCCCCGCCGCCGACTCCCGCTGCGCCGCTCCCCTCCGCCGCCGGTGAGAAGATGACGCCCGCTGCCGCCACCTCCTCCCCGCCGCCGTCATTTCCTCCCCTCCCCTTGCTTGCGGGGAGAGGAGAGAGAGAGAGAGGAGAGAGAGGGAGAGGGAGAGGAGGAAGAGAGAAGAGAGCTAGAGAGAAGGAAAGAGATCCGAAAATGTGCTAAGTGTTGGATCTGTGGAGAAGACGATGTGAGCTGGGATATATATAGCCAATTCATCTTTAGTCCGTTGGTGGCACCAACCGGACTAAAGATAATTTTCCGCTATTTCAATTCATCTTTAGTTCCGTTGGTGGCATCAACCGGGACTAAAGATAATTTCCGCTATTTTCAATTCATCTTTAGTCCCGGTTGGTGTCACCAACCGGGACTAAAGATAATTTCCCGCTATTTCTAATTCACCTTTAGTCCTTGGTGCCACGCACCAAACAAAAAAAGATAATTTTCCGCTATTTTTCTAATTTATTTGGTCCTGCTAGGTTAACAATTAAATAATTCATTAAATATGGTCAAATTAAATTCATTAAATATAGGTTTAAAATAATAATATTAAAATTTAATCAAACCTACATAATCCTTGATATTAATGTGCTCCTCTAGATATTGTTCCTCTTTTGTCCTTCGCTTTTCTTCATTTTCATCTGCTCTTAAGCAAGAGAGGAAAAATTTGACTTTTTGTTTAATTTTTTTATATTTTTTATGGACTTAGAAGCACACGAGAGGTAACCACATAAAATTTGAGCGTAAACAAGCAAAAGATGTGGTCTGTGGAAAATTCGGAAGACACGCTCAAAATCGGAAAAAAGCTTCCGGCTCGAAAAGGCAATCTTCTGAGGCTTTTTTGGGGAAAATAAAATAGCAGAACGCGGTAAAGCGGCGAACGAACACATCCAAAATTTTTTCTGATCGATTTTCATATATGGAACGTCTCGATCGGAGTCCGTATGTGAAAGTTATGACTGTTTTAAAACCGACTCCGAGTCGAGGGCGAAACGGGAACAATGCGCATAAAACTCGTTAAACGCGCATAAACTAGACGTGACGGCCAGGGTTTAAATGTTCTTATCAATATTATACATCCCTTCGATTCGTATATTATCACCAAAATAATTTTACAAAAAAATTTGTATATTGAGAATCATTAGTTAATAACAATATGATAATATGTAATAACAAAATTAAAGCTTCCTTCTATCTTCAATCACCCACCTCCACACAACACCACAATCTTTGAAATTACGATACTCTTAAATTAATTTTTGGTCATTTAAATCATGTAGCAAAATTTATATATTTTTATTAGGTTCGTTAAAAATAAGCACATTCACTTTTGTCCCGGTTGGTAACACCAACCGGGACAAAAATAGCATCTCTAGTCCCGGTTGGTGTTACCAACCGACTAAAGATGGTGTCGAGTGTCGAACTGTCGAGTGCTTGATATCTTTAGTCCGGTTTGTAGCACCAACCGGACTAAAGATAGCATCTCTAGTCTCGATGGTGTTACCAACGGGACTAAAGGTGTCCGGCGCTCGACGGCTCGACAACATTTGAACCGAGACTAGAGGTGATCTTTAGCCCTGGTTCGTGATACGAACCGGGACTAATGTTTCTAGAAATCCGTAGACTTTTAAACCGGGACTAAAGATCATCTCTAGTCCGGTGTAACTCAAACCGGGACTACTATGGTTTTTGTCACTTTAACCAATGATGATTTCTTCATCAATGATAGGAACATATAACCATATAAAGTCCCAAAATACTTTTGGGAAATTGATCGCTGATGAGAAGAAGATTGATTTGTTAGGGCTCTAACTGTAAACTGATGGTGGTTACCATAGGCAGACACGACAAGGGGGACAGGATACCATACCTATCTTGCCTCTTTCACAATCTAAAAAGGAAGATCCTTCAGTTTGGTAATTGACCGCTAATTATCTATGACTTTTTCACGTCATACTTCTAAAAACATGATTTTTTAAAAAATAATATCAGCATCCCTTAGGTTATAGGTTCTAATTAAACAAGTATTCTCTTTTTTCTTCAAAATAGATGATACTATGTTGCCTTCTAGAGATCATTTGTTTTATTAAAAATACGTATGCAGTTGTTATTTATTTTGTTATGAATTATTTACCGCTTTCAATATAACTTGTATTTTTATATATTTACGTAGCATTATTATTACACTAAATAAGATACAATCACCTAAAAATCAACAGTGTCATTGAGCAAGTATTCCTTTAAAATTATACTTACATTCACCCTCATCCGCATTTATATACTTCTTTAGCCTGAACGATGATGGTAGGTGATGAATCTGATATTGTCTATCACCATTGCCACGTGAGTCGACTAAACAGTGAGATATGTAGACTTTTTTTAGGTTTTTCTCAACCCTAAGGTACCAAACAAAGAAATTTTGTTTTCAGTGCGAGATACTCTTTTTTTATATATTATAAGTCATTTTAATTTGTCCTATGTTAAACCTATTCCAATTCTACTTTAATCAAGTTTATAAAAAATAAAAATGTTTACAACATCAAATTAGTTTTATTAAATTCAACATAGATTATAATTTATAATTTTTTAGTATATTTATTTTATGTTAAAAATAATGTTATATTTTTTATAAAGTTAATTAAACTGAAAGATATTTGACTTAGTATAGTGATTTCTAACGTGAAACAGGGTAGTACAACAAATAATATATCCTGAAGAGATTTCACATGAGGTAGTTCTGTTCTAAATTAATCTAGACACTTTACTGTAGATTCTCATTTTTAAATATTAGTTGTTGCAACGGACTGGCATTCACCAGGTCGTCTGAAAAGTCTGAAAACGTCTGAAAAGTCTGAAAAGAACGAGCTACTATTACTAGCTGCCATTGACGTGTCCAGCAACGTGGTACTAGTGTTACTGTAGGCAGGGAGGGACCCGACCTACGTGCTTGACAATTGACATTGCTTTCCTACAGTAACAGTGTTCAGTGGGAACGCATGAGGTGCCTGCCGTCCATCCATCATATGTCAAATTGCCGATTCCGTCCGTACCATCTTATTATCTTAACTAGTACAATTTGATTATCGAGAGAAGTTCAACGATAAAGCTAACTATTACCTATAAACTTATATTAAAACTAACATATATAAATAAAAAGTAGGGGTAAGATTAACTATATTTCTTTCTCTTTTCTCATCGTAAATTTATAAATTTATAGTTGACTTATATTCAACTATTATGTATCTTAAGCGGCCAGCTAAATGAGCTAAGCTACTTTTTTAAAAAAATTAATTGCAATATCTAATTAATTGTGATTAACAGAAGAGCTAAACAAAACACAGTAAGTAGTAGCTAGCCTCTCGCTATATATAGATAGAAGGCTAGCATTTCGATCGATCCCTCAGAGCTGCACAAGTGGTAATCTTAGTGTAACTAGCACTCTAGCTAGCTCTGATCCATGGCGAGCAGTAACTGGCTGGTCTTCGGGCTGGCGTTGCTGGCAGTGGCGTGCGCGCTGCCGGCGGCGACCCGGGCGCAGCTGCAGGTGGGGTTCTACAACACGAGCTGCCCGAACGCCGAAGCCCTGGTCCGGCAGGCCGTCGTGGCCGCCGTCGCCAACAACTCCGGCCTCGCCGCCGGCCTCATCCGCCTCCATTTCCACGACTGCTTCGTCAGGGTACGTATGTACGCTAGCTATAGCTCTCGTTACGTCGTAAGACGTACTAATATAAAGCGCGGCTGCAGCTACTAGCAGCAATTGAATAAACCTTTTTAGTTGTCGTTTTTAGGTATTTAGCATAAATTAAAGTTTGATGTATGGTTGAATGTGGGAGAGTGATTAATGGTATAAAAGAGAGTAATTTGAATTAGAAGTGATTGATAGGATAAATAGTATTTTATTGTGATAACTATTTTGAGATAAATTAAGTTAAAATTCTAAAGAGTCAACTAATTTGGGAAGGGAGTATAACTTATTTAGATTCCAGCATTTTGATACTAGGATCCAATCCAATCATCAGATGCAAACCTCGTTACTTAGAGCTTGTATCGAATTCGGGGTGGTTGTGGGAAGTCGCTTGGTTCGCTTCGATCAACTAGGCAACGACAACTTATGAAGTGTCTTAGTAGTTGTGTTGCTTTAGGTCTATGTTTTTGCTCATTGTGTCGATAGTTGTGGTAGGTTTTTGATGGTTCCCCTCAATTAACCCTACATGAAAGGGAAGGTGTCTTTAGAACCGGACGGTTTTCGATCAATCCTTTATATATATATATATATACTAAGAATGTGTTCGTGCGTTGCAACGGATGAAGTCGGGGCGTGACGCGGATGGAGACGGAAGGGAGGGGTGCAGACACAGCGCGAGAGCTCCGAGCAGCGACGGGAGGGATGGACGTAGGCGCGGCGCGGGCGCGACATGGATGGGGACGGCGGAAGAGGCGCATAATGTCTTTTTATCCAAGCCCTCCCTTTATTTTTAGTATTGAGATACGGGTTAATTTTACAAATACTCTAGAGCTTTTAATTTTAAATAAAAATATTACTTATTATAGTTATAGATATATATTATATATATATAATCTCTGCCCTTCTCCTTGAGGTATTTAAAAAAACTTATATATATCAACCTAGACGAACATTAAAACTTAGGAGAGAAGCATGCATTAATGAAGGGGTACCGATACTTGCTTAAAAAAAGTTCTTTTACGATGGAGAGGGAGTACTATACATATAACGTGTCCTTTACCGCAGCAAATTCATAATCATTATCCTTAATTAATTGGTCAAGCAAAATAATGGTTACTTAACCAGTGTGAAGCCGTATGATGAATATTCGTCTTCCAAAAGAAAAAAGATGAATAGTGTGCTAGAGAGGACGACGACGGACGGAGGAAGAGGAGAAAAGGGAGAAGGCCCTGCCATCATCTCTGAAGCTGTCGGGCTGTCACCATCTCCGAGCCGCTATCATCTTCTCTCTTATTGGATCTTGCGGAGAGGAGAGCGCCGCCGCCACCTCCAAGCCATCGGGCCGGCGTCATCTCCTCCCCTCCCGCCGCTGTCGTCGGAGCGAAAGAGAGGGAGAGGGGAGGAGTCGGAATAAGTGCTCCGCGATGCGGGTGGATTATATACACGCACGTCCATCTTTAGTCTTAATTGCTAAAAATGATTTTTAGTCCCGTTTAGCGTTAATATCTGAGACAAAAATGATTTTTAGTCCAAGATCCCCGTAGCCTGACAAATTCTGATAAAAAATAAGCCGGGATTAAAAATGATCTGTAATCTCGTTGCACTTTTTAACCGAGACTAAAATTTTTTTTCTCGGTTCCTATTTAAAATCGAGACTATTATGGATTTTGACGGATGGATCGAATACCACTTTTTTAGTAGTTGTAGTAGTGAACATCCATGCTGAACATTAATTAGACACTGGTAGATATCGATATTTTTTATTGTTAATTAAAAAAGATATTAGATTCCAAATATCCATTTGTACGAAAGAAGCTAATAATAGCGCTATATAATATCTGAAATAATGTTTGCGCGCACTGGGTTGATATCGATGGTGATTCAGCGGCTAGGCTAAGCTATCTGCCGAAACAGTGAAAATGTACGATGGAAATCACAGGTTAATTAGGCCTGGAAACTCGAATGTTTTCAATAAAATTCTTTAAAATATGAAATTATTCATTATATAGCGAAGCTAATATTAAATAATTATACGAAAATTTAAAAATTTAAACTAGGCAACAAGATATCTCAGAAACGGACTTGAGTTTCGTCTTCAGAATTTGGTTGTGTGATATCAGCTTAAGCTATATATGAGATGTTTTTAAGAGCCTTTAGGTAGTGGTTTAATTTCTTGGTTTCCAACTAGATAGTGATTAGATTACGACTGATCTGATAGACACATAAGACGGGCCCAATATGGCAATATATATGAATCAAACAGCTACTTATAATTGTACTTTTCGATGCAGTGCATCTAGATATGCAGAGTTGTCACACACACAATCTTTCAATGTCTCTTTTTTCAACTTGTTGGCATGGATATCGACTTTTCCGCACCACGTTTCATGGTTCCTGATCTTGAGTATTGGCGGTAAGCTAAATTGCCGGATTAAGCGATTTTTTTCAACTTTGATTTATCCCAAATTCTAATCCTTTTATTTTCAAAAAAAAATATCACCCCCAGTAAATATCATTTATCTCTGTGCGATCTTACTGTTCCCTCTTTCCCAAAAAAGTGATTATCCATATACATATCAAAAATAGTTATAGAGAGTAAGTGCCGAGTACTGAGTACTCTCTCTGTTTCAATTTACTTCGTTAGAACAATGTTTTGACCAGCAACTATATAAAAAACAGTAGTATTTTTTTATTAAAAATAAATTTAATAGATTCTTATTGAAAAGTACTTAGATTATGTTTTTTATACAATGATATCCTAATAGCACCAATTGTTGGTTGAAAACTTGTTATCACTACTACGTAAACATATATTTGGTATCAGTTTATAAACTTATATAGGTGCCGTTTTACAACGGGCACGACACAAATGGCACTGACGAGCCATACATTTGGTGTCTGTTTCAGAACTAACATCTATCACATCTACGACGAGAAAAAAGAAAGGAGCCAGCTCGACGATGCTTTGAGCCCTATACCCCCAATATCCATATCTAAGGCATAGATCGAGAAACCATAAAAAAAATCAAAGAATATTCATTACATCTCACGTAATAACAAATAAAAAACATTATCACATATGAATCCATATCAATATGAATTCGTGCACATTTCCTCTTCAAAAAAAATCAAGAAATCCCAACAAAAAACACAAAAGGGCGCACCAGTTGGATGAGGGCGAGCAATCAGGGTCCTCGTCATCGTCATCACGATGGCTTATCCCCACAACACCGACCTAGCCACCAGGGCGATTGGTTGCGGTGGCCCTCCTTTGGTGAGATGGATGAGACAATGTAGGGGCCAGCAGCGGAGACCGAGGAGCCATCATACGTAGAGATCCGTCCCAGTGGAACCGCTACCGTTGGGTAGAGGCGGTTACTAGCTGCTGTCGTCCCATGGAACCGTTGTCGTCCTATGGAGCCGCCGCCTCCATAGCCGCCGCCGTTGCCGCTGCTAGGGAGAGTCCCATACAAAGAGAGGTGTTCAAGAGAGAGATAAGAATGAGTAGATGTGGGAAACTATTTTGATCCTTTGAGGGAATATTCCCTCGTTTACTTAAAAATCATCCAAACAGTAATATAAAATTTTAAAAAAAATTTTGACAACAATCATATAACATATCAATACAACTTTATAAAATCTTAGGTGTAAACTAAAGTCACACATCAAGATATAAAAAAATTCAATATATGAATAATGGTGTAGTGTTCATATTTGAATTTATCTTTTTTTAATGTAAAGGTCAAATTTGAACTTGATTTTTAATGGATCTATAGATATCATTATACTCTATAGATATCATTATACTCTATATTATTTTTTTCAAAATTTTTCTCAACTATTTTTATTAAATTTAAAAAAGATATACGAAAGAACATCCCCTCAAAATATTAGAATCTACTCCTAGCGGCCATTGAGTGTTTGATAAGATAAGAGGATAAGGGAGGTTGGAGAGGTGTTTGAGAGAGGTGGAGAGTGGTTGAGTGTTGAGAGCTGGAGATGGTTGAGTGGAGAATGATTTTTTTATTCTAGTCACCCATGAAAAATCGATCGGATTCATTGGCTCGGCTCATCATAGGTGTTGTTTTCTTTTTAAAAAAAACACTATAAGTGCTGGACTTGGTGTTGATTTTTTTAATAAACCAGCCCTTATGAAAAGTTAAAGGTATCGGTTTTTTTTTATTTTTAGACATGTTCAAAGGGTGAAAGAGGTCGTAAGTGTCAATTTTAAATGAACCAAATAAAAGTCTCATGTTATGTTTTTATAGTGTATAACAAAACAAAATACGACTATATTTACATCGTAAATTCATTGAGCCGGGATCATGCCGATTGCCGAGTACTACATTGTACATTCATAGAGCCGGGACCATGCCACGTGCAAATATAGCAGATGCCATATGTTTCGCTTCATCTAATAACTATATATATATATATAACTATCTATAAAGCATTAGTGTTTTTAATTTTGTTCTGCCTGACTATTATGTAGAAAACTTCTTGAGTGTTTATAAAAGCGCCACGCCTACGTCCCTCCCTCTCGTCTCCATCCGCGCCGCGCCCCGACTTTACCCGTTGCAACGCACGGGGCACAGTTGCTAGTATATATATAACTATCTATAAAGCAAGTAGTGTTTTCACCCAAAATTTTGTTTGCCTAGTTATTTTGTAGAAAACCCTTTGAGTCTTTTTGAAATTAACTCGCAGCTCGCCTGCCTATTTTGCATAAAATCCCTTTAGTGTTTATAAAATTAACCATTGCATAATGATGATAAAATAAAATGACGTTCATTGCAACGCATGAGCATATTTACTAGTGTATATATATCTATAATTATCTATAAAGCAAGTAGTGTTTCCACCCAAAATTTTGTTTTGCTTTGCTATTTTGTAGAAAACCCCTTGAGTTTTTCTCGAAATTAACTAGTGGTCCCAATGCTGAAAAGAAAGGGAGGGCTTAGATGAAAAAAGACCTCCGCGCCCCTCCCTCCCGTCCCCATCCACACTGCGCCTCGCGCCGTGCCTGCGCTCCTTCCTCCCATCACTGCTTGGAGCTTCCGCCCCATGCCTGCGCCCCTCCCTCCCGTTCTCATCCACGTCGCGCATCGACTTCACCCGTTGCAACGTACGGACACAATATATAGAGAGAGAATAGAGATGGGCTACTGTGTGGCGCGTCGCACAGCCCCATCCCGTGTGGCATGGCCGAATCTCTAATTTGAAAACTCAAATTGAAAATCCGAACCATTCAAATTGTTCTACATATTAATATCGTCTTGTAGATCAAATTTTATATTTTTTCGAAATATTTTACTATTTTATCGGATAAGTCAAAGATGCATTAATCCAACGATTTCGAGTATCTATTTTATTGCATCTTTGACCTATCTAATAAAATAGTAAAAAATCGATATTAATATGTAGAACAATTTGAAGTTCAGATTTTCAATTTGAGTTTTAAATTAGAGATTCGGCCATACCACACGGATAAAGCATGCGACACGCCACATAAGAAATTTCAACTATATATATATATATATATATGCACAGGCACGGCCCATCAATATATGTGAACAGATTATGAGTTGGATGGACAGCCGCTATCGTACTTTAATTTGCTGCTTAATTATCTAATGCTAGATTGTTCGACAATATTTGAGGATCACGGATGCTTGCCTGCTTGCAACCTATACTTACTGTAAATAACCAGACATCCTACACAGATCTGGGGGGCATCACACTCCTCCCATATATTGCATATGCAGGCCTTGGACACGTCGACACAAGGAAGAAATATATTTATCTATAAGTCAAGCATGCGTTTGTCATCTTAATTACATCTGGACCTATTATTTTCAAGACCCTAATTACAAATTAAGCCGGCTAATTATAACAAATCATACTGAACAGGTGCAACACTTGGTTAATTAATTAGAAAATGATTATTAAATTTCATTATTTTAGGACAAAAAATATACATCTCGAGTATTTACTTGTTTAGTCTAACTGCATTTACTTATCTACTTGTGTCGTTGATCCGTCATCTGAAAAAAAATATATATGTCATTGATCAGGGGTGCGATGCATCGGTGTTGATCTTCTCGCCGAACGGCACGGCGGAGCGCGACGCGCCGCCGAACAACCCGAGCCTCCGGGGTTTTGAGGTGATCAATGCCGCCAAGGCCGCCATCGAGGCGGCATGCCCACGCATCGTCTCCTGCGCCGACATCCTCGCCTTTGCCGCGCGCGACAGCGTCAACCTCACTGGCAACACCTTCTACCAGGTCCCCGCGGGCCGCCGTGACGGCCGGATATCCAATTTCTCTGACGCCTTCACTCTTCCTGGGCCGAACCTCACGGCGACGGAGCTCGTCGAAGGCTTCCGGAATAGGAGCTTGACCGCCGAGGAAATGGTTATCCTCTCTGGCTCCCACACCATCGGCCGCTCACACTGCGCATCCTTTCTCTTTAAAAATCGTGAACGTCTGGTACGATTCCGGTCAAATATATCTGACGGTGTGAAGCTATAATAAATCATATTAATTTATTTTTAAAGTTTATTTTAGCTTATATTTAATTAATGATGTACTAATGTTGTGTTTATGGCCTCTGCTGTTAGTATTATCGTATGGTCATTTATGCTGTGTAGGCGAACGGGACGATTAGCTCGGCATATCAGGCGCTGCTGGCGGCGCTGTGCCCACCGACGACGGGGCAGTTCACGCTGATTACGACGGAGATCGACGTGAGCACGCCAACGGTGCTGGATAACAACTACTACAAGCTGCTGCCGCTCAACCTGGGCCTCCACTTCTCCGACGACCAGCTCATCCGCAACGACACGCTCCTGCCCTTCGTCAACGCCTTCGCTGCCAACGAGACGCTCTGGAAGGAGAAGTTCGTCGCCGCCATGATCAAGATGGGCAATATCGACGTGCTCACCGGCACCCAGGGGGAGATCAGGCTCAACTGCAGCGCTGTCAACCCGTCGTCGTCCGCCGGGATGATCGAGACCATCTTCCCTGGCGCCGGCGGTGAGGTCGCCGCGAGCTAAGCTATACCTTGCTGACCATATAACGTCATATGATAATGTAAAATCAATAATGCATGAGACGTACTTGCATTGTGTGTTGAAAAGCCAAGAGCACCTACTTGATGTGTGCGCTTTTGGCTTATGTTCAAGCATAAACTACGGCGCTACTTACCCTTGATCCAAAAGTCCCATGTCTCTTTTGTCGTCAAGAAAAAAATAACTTATCCTCATATAACAAAGACCAAGAAACTATATACATGCATGCAACCAATAAAAATTAAGATGATTGTTCGGGTTCCATCAACAATTTAATTTAGCATGATAAAAAAAAGACAATCCCTTCATTCAAGTCTTAAATGTATGGAGACTATATACAAATAAATACAAATAAATTGATCATCTCATTTGAAAAACCAGGAAATAAAATAGGATCAAGACTTTTGAACGGGTTAACTTCATATGCATACATAGAAAAAAATAAATTTGGCTATTCAAAGTAAGTATGCAAGACTATGTGGACCTGTTGTGTTCTTAATTCTTTCACAAGTAGATTAAATATATTTACTCTATAAAAAACCCTCATTAGTAGTGGTTCTCCAACCAATGCTACTATTTAGGCATCGATGAAAACCGGCACTGGTGTGCCTCCACGAGTTAAAAAAAGGCCGGCTCAAATAATCGACTCATCGAGCCAATGCTTTGAGCGCTACCTTGAGATTCACTTCCACATCCTTACTCCCTACCAATCCCCATTCAAGAATAGAAAAAAACATCAAAACCAAACATCACATTGGATTCAACTCAATCAGGAAATAGATTCGTCAATGAACATCACATACAGTATTACATAGCTTCAATTACATATTCA
The DNA here is from genome assembly GCA_019925245.2 of Oryza australiensis. NCBI lineage: Eukaryota > Viridiplantae > Streptophyta > Magnoliopsida > Poales > Poaceae > Oryza > Oryza australiensis. The sequence goes on along the minus strand of JAIFGZ020000016.1, from coordinate 2,061,497 downwards.
AGACTAAACCCCATTATCAAAAACAACACTGTTACACATTTCATAGATCAAGAACACTCCAGCACAAGCACCAACACCATCACCAGATTGCACTTACCACCATCATTGTAGAGGAGTCGTCGATGCTGTCATCAATCTCCTTTGCTCTCGTCGTCTTCCTCAAGCCGTGGTAGTTATTTTGCTCCCTCTTCGTACTGGTGGGGCAGCAGATCTGAGTTTAGATTTGAAGCAAGAGGCCCTCGGTGTGGCCTTTTCTTCTCCGCCGCCTCCTTCTTTTGCTTGACACCATTTTCTCCTCCTCTCCCTTAGCTAGGCGTTGCCTTCTCTCCTATGGCTCCTACAACCGCTCCACACTAGATCCAAAAAGCTTGAGTAGGCCGCACCAGCCAGATCTGCCCATGCTAGGAGAGGGGACGGGTGATGTTGCCACTACCTACTGGTCAAGCCGCTCAATCTCCCTCACCGGCCTACCACTCCTCCATTTCTCTCGATCTCGACATAGATAGATAGATAGATAGATAGATAGATAGATAGATAGGTAGGTAGATGGATAGATAGATAGATAGATAGATAGAGGGGAAAAGGAAGGGCATGGTGGCGAGGTGGGGAGGGAGAGAGGGGGGCGACCTGACGGTGATGACTGTATGGTGAAGATGCAATGTCAATGACAGCATCGATGAGAGAGAGTGAGAGGGTGACGAAGGGATCGATCCAGAGAGAACCTTAAGTCATCCTAAAAAGCCGATCAATCAGCCACTTTATCAACTCGTATCGACTCGATGCCCATCAATGTTGGTTTTTTATAATATTCTTAATGTCAGTATTTTTAACGATTGGCATTAATGTGATGTCAGTAGTGTCGATTATTGCCCGCATATGATATTACCGGTGGGTGGACATGAAATCCCTATTAGTGCCAGGTTTTCCTCAACTAGTAGGGATATAGGCGGTGTTATTTAGCAGTTCTGTATTAGAGTTACCAAAGCAATTTTTTCAAAGCAAGGTTAATTATATTAGATATGATAAATGACTACAACCCCATTCTTACAATAAGAGAGAAAAAATTTACCAACACAGAACAGAACAATCCACATCTTGGAACATGTAAGATGTGCGAGTAAACGAGCGCAACAACAATGCATGCCAGCTCAGCACGTGCAAAAGTACATGGACTTGTACCGGCCACCATCTTCAATCCTTTAGCTAAAAATCTTAGAGCAAAATTTAATAGTAGCCATCTACTAGCTTTAAATTATCTATAGTCAATCAATAGTCAATTCATACAATAGCTATATATAAATATATAATACATTATTATTAATATCTAGTCTCACCTTTCATATACACATAACGTATTAGAGTTCGTGCTATATTGTACAAATCTATAACCCACCTCTCTTCTCTGCTCCATGTATGCTTCTAGTTGGCTTATAGTCTACTATTGTATTTGTACTTCACCTTATAACCTACCACTAAAAGGATATTTAAATGGTAGTGTGCTTTTTTTCTTTTTTAACTTATACTTTCTCATTTTTTTTCACGCAAGCTTCTTAAACTATTAATGACATATTTTTAAAGAATTCTAAAAAATATTTTAAAAAATCATATTAATTAATTTTGTAAGTTTTTAGCTAATATTTAATTAATATGTGTTAATTAGACACTTTTTTCTTTTATGTACGTGAGGATTAGTTCTCAATGCGCAATACCAAACACACACTAAAATTGGGCATGTGTGCGCCTACGAGTAGTAGGCTTTTGTACTCCCATTATTATTGTGAATTAGTGATGGGAGTAATTTCAAATTGTTGAAATTAAATGATCTGGCCGACTTCCATTATTATTGAACTAATGACGGGAGTAATTTGAAATTATTGAAATTAAATGATCCGACCGGCGACGAAAACGAGTCAGCTTTGTAATTAAATCATGGGTTCGTGATCGCCGCGATCGAAGTAGTATCGAATTGCCCTGTGCTTCAACGAAAATACATGCATGTCAGAATTTTCGTCCCTGTGTGTATTTATATACACGCTAAAACACATCTCTCACGTAATAAATATTTTACGATACATTATATGTTCTTAAATTTAAAAATTATACTGTTAGTTTTAATATGCAGATTTATGATGATTGTCCTCTTAATAAAAAATTTACTAACACTGGATGTGTTATAATTATAATACACCACGGGTGTGATATAATTATGTGCTAAAACACACCTTGCATGCGTAATAAATAAAACACATCCCTCACATAATAATATATGTTCTCAAATACCGGTATTTGATAGTAAAAGTTTTACTGATAGGCTTAATAAGCTTAATACCGGAATTTATGAATTTGTGATGATTTCACTTTTAGCAAAAAAATTATTAATATTGGATGCATTTTAATTATAACGGGTATAATATATGTTATATAAAGCTATATTATATCGTATTCGGAGTAAAAATTAAAACACACCCAGTGTTACTAAATTTTAGAGAGTGCAAAGTCTAGTAATAAATTTTTACTATCACATATTTAAGATAAATTATTTACTGTGTGAGAGGTATGTTTTAGTTATTACGCATCCAACGTGTGTTTTAGTGCATCTCTATAAGAACATACTATTATATCGTACTCGGGGTGTGTTATAACTAAAACATTGAGTGCTCAACGTTAGTATAAAGTAAAATTTTTAGTACCAGATATTTAAGAACATACGTACAGTAAAATATGAGGTATGCGTTTTAGCGCATCCCTCCCCCACTCCAACCCCCATATATATACATATACATATACATATACATACATTTATATGCACATATATATAGGGTGTTTGACTTTTTAATTTAACTTTTATATTTTTCACTCTGAATAAATTCAAAATACTAGTAATCTGTCTTAAAATGGCCAAATACATCTTGTCATATGTCACACCTTGATTTTCGCTTGGGAGTAAAAATTGTTTAATAATGTATTTATAGAAATTATATTAAAATTAAAAGCATTTTATCAAGTGAAATTAATGGGGGAATTAAAAATTTCCTTTAAAAATCATGCATGGCCGAGAATATCTTGTAATATTCTCCATGCCCTAAAGTACTCTGTGAAAATTCTCGTGAATTTTTGGAGCTCAAGAAGTAATTTTAATAATAAAAAATTTATTTAATCAATTAAATAAATAGAAAAAACAAATTAAAATCTTCTCCTCTTACTTTGGGCCGTTTTCGGCCAAAGTCTACCTTCGCTCCCTCACGGCCCGCTCGGCCTTCCTCCTCTCTCTTCCTTTCTCCCCGAGCCGCCCGGCCCACCTCCTTCTCTCTCCCGCCGGCCCGTCGACTCTCGCTCGCTCTCTCTCCACGTAAAGTCCACCTCGCCTCCTCTCCTCTCCTCCTCCTTCCCGGGCCGCCCCCGCTTGCCTCCTTCCTCTCGCGAAGTCCATTTCGCGTCCCTCCTTTCTCCCTGTCCCACCGACAGTGAGGTCCACCTATCGCCTTCTTCTCCTACCTCCAACCGAGAGAACCGGCCGCTACTCTCCCATGTCGCCGCCTCTCCCGCGCATCTCCTTCTCCCACACTCGCATCCAAACGAGAGGACACAGCCGTCGCCACCACCTCCATCGTTTCTCCCACTTCCTTGCGGAAATCAGCGCCCAGTTGAGCCGACATCTCGCCCACGTCGGCCCTCTCACTCCGCCCAATGAACCCACCTCTCCCTTGTCTCCTAGTCGCCTCCTGAGTCTATATAAAGCACCCCCGTGCTCCTCCTTCCTTTTCCCCTTTCTTTCTGAGCTCGCTGCACCCTAAATTGCGCTCCACGCCACCGTGCCCAAGCTCCATCGCCTGTTGCCGCATTCTGGCCATGTGCCACCACTGCTCTATGCCGCTTGCACCAACAACATTGCCACACCGAGAGCAAACACATCAGTTGCTTCGCTCCCCTGAACCACTGCCGGAGCACCGCCTTTGTCGCGAGCCCGTCATGCTCCGGCCGCATCTTGCCGCCGCGTGAGACCGCGTCATGCCGTGCCGCCACCACCACCAGCTTCCCCGCGCCCCGTTGTACCTCGGCCACTCCTTTCTCGTCGTGAATTGCTGCCAGAGAGGCGAGTTTGTCGCTAACTCGAGGCCACCGCTGCATTCGCCGCTTCCGACCGACGATTGTCGTCGAATGCGACCAGCTCAAGGCGTGTCGTTGCCTCCTCTCACTTTGTCGTGCCAAGGAGTCCCTCGGCCACTCTTTTCCCAGAGCTCCTCCACCCCGGAATCTGGTCTGCCGCTTGAGGTGAGGTCATCGGCCCCTTTTCTCGTCTTCGGTCGACGGTTCCCGCCGCTCCGCGCCTCCTCTCCTTCTCCTAACTCCCCTCCATCTTTCCCAGGTTGAGGCAGAGCCCGTCCAGTCCTCCAACTTCCCATTTTACTGTCAAACCGCCGTCTTCGTCGGTGTCCTGAAGCCCTCTGCCATCTTGATGAGCTGTGAGCTCGAGACAATTGGCCATGTTTTATTGGTCGTAATTATCCAACTAAAATATGGTTTAATGGTAGGCTGTGGGTGCATGGTTTTATTTGTCACACCCATGGCAATTAAGGACCGGTTCACGAGAAACCTTGAAAGACTTACCGTGCTTACCAAAAAAAGAATGGGTAACTGCTAGACTTATAGTTTAGCTTTTTGCTTTCTAGCGTACCTAGGCAAGAGTGAGCATGATGGAGTTCGGATGGACCCTGCGATGGTCTATGCGGCTGGCGAATTCACCTTAGTATAAGAGGCGACCGCCCAGCTCGGCTTAAGGGTTGGGGTGAAACCTGTATTGTGGTGTGATTGGTTAGGAGAGTTATGCAAAAGGTCTTGTCACAATCACTCGTATGGTGATGTGTTTAGTCGGACACGATGGCATATGATGGATTGCGTCTTGTGGGTATAGTTGTACACCTTTGGCCAGAGTAAAACTATTCGAACAGCCGTGCCCGTGGTTATGAGCGATTGACCAACTTCATCGTGATTAGTGCCACACTATTAATTAACTTGATTTAGTAAATGGTGTAGTTCAGGTGTTTTTGTTGGGTCTGTTCAATATGATGTAGCGTTGTTCAATGAATATTAATCTTGCCTAAATTAATCCACTGTTTTACAATTTTTAGCTATACATTTTTGCAACCACGTTTATGCAAATAGCCACCCGTCTTCTTTTGTCTCCCCTTACACATTTGTACCATTGGTTTGGCTTGCTTAAGTATGATGATGGTACTTAGCCTTGTTATTTTTACATTTTTAGAAGTGTAGTACTTTTGAGTTAAACACGAAGTTAAAAGATTAAGACTTATACCTTAGTTGAGTTTTGCTTATGGAGTGAACCTGAAGTCCCGCTAGGATTGTATTTTTCTGCTGCTGCTTTCTTTTTATATAAGAACTAAGTTCCTTTGCTGTAAGTATTTATGTTTTATTTACGTTTGGATCTGTATATTGATTTGTAGTTTTATGTATCTTTATTAATTTCTAGAGAAAGATTTATACATAAAATAGTTTGAAAATATGATTAAATTTTTGGGGCTAAATTGAATTCCACATCGAAGAAAAGAAAAACTACCTTGAAGGGCGAGGTCAGGCTCAACTGCAGCGCCATCAATGCCAAGTCGTCGTCGTCCTCCGCCGGGATGATAGAGACCATCTTACCCAACGCCGGTGGTGTGTCCGTGAGCTAACCTATACCTTGCTGACCATAATACACGTCATATGATAATATGATAATTTAAAATTAATAATGCATGAGACGTACTTGCCCTGTGTGTTATACGGCCAGGGCAGTTCTTGTTGGTTGACGTGGCTTTTTTTAGAAACACTATAAACGTAGACATTATCAACACACGTTTATCCTTATAAACACATAACACATATATAAATATTTTTAAAAGACTGTCGATATATATTAAGATTGATAAAGTCATCATGAATGTTTTGATGTCGATGAATACGTCACATATCACTGAAAAGGATAGTTAGATGTAAATACAAACTCTTCGTGTTAAATCTAGGGCTTAAACCCAAAAGAACTAGTTTCACACCAATTAAGCTACACTCACTTCAGTGGTTCATGAGCCTTTGTTTGCATCTACTACTTCGTCTACTTCGTCTCAAAATAAGTTTATTTTTCATCCATCTCATACGTATCAATAAATAAAATAAAATAAAATATTCTTATTTATCAAATTTCAGTATAACTATTTATCACTGTATCTTCTTCTAATACAATTATTTCTTTACTTTGATACAAACGAAAGAAGTTAAAAATAAACTTCTTACGGAAACGGTAAATTCGATGGGTGTACTACTTTGCCCTGGGCGATGCACACATATACAAGTAAGTAATTAAGATGGCTGGCTGCTGGTAATAAATACATCTACCACTACTAAGAAAACCCTCATAGAAGATGACTCTGGGCTTCATTTAAAACTGACACTTATACCGTTTTTCACCTTCACAGGGTGAAAAAACTAAAAACCAGCACCTTTAAGAACCTATAGCTGCTGGTTTCAGTGAAAAAATGGTACCTATAGTATTAATTTTTTTTAAAAATCGACACTTATATTAATATTATAGGTACTGGTTTCTTTAAAAAAATCGACACCTATAATAAATAAAAAATGGCCAGAGTTGATTGATCGAGCCGGCGTCCTTATCTACTCGTAGACTCATCCTATCCGTCCCTCGTCTTCCTCGTTTTTCCTCCGCCGCTCCTCCTTCCTCCTCCTTAGCCACCGCCGCCGTCCCTCCTCGTCCTCTTCAACCCCCGCTGCCACGAGCCCCGCGACCTCCTCCTTGCATCCTCAGCGCCACCACCACAAGCGTCGTCGCCTCCTTGCTTCCTAAGGCCGGCCAATCTGTTGCCACGAGCTTGGGACGGCCAGATCCGACCACCACGAGCTTGGGGGTGGCCAGATCCGCCACCACGAGCTCGAGGGCAGCCCCATCCCTTTCTCCTAGTCGGTGGTGTCATACTTCTCTCCCTCGGCCACGAGCTCGGGGCTGGATCTGGACCACAGCGGATGGGGCCACGATGACGGAGGCTACCACCAGCATAAGTGATGGCTGATCTTGGGGATTTGAGGATTTTTGATGGATTTGGTCTTATCTGTCCCCCTTTCGCACGGATCCCACGACCTTCCCTTCCTTGTGCATGGATTCTGCGGACCGAGCTCTTCCCCTGCATGCAGATCTCATTGCCTCTTTTGCCCCCTCCCTTGCACACGGATCTGTTGGCGGCGACAACGAGAGGGGTGGATCCGGCGGGCTCCCTCTCCCTCACGCGTGGATCCGCCAACAACCACCAGTATAGATCCAACATCTGTGACGGGCCCAAATAAGCCTGGAGTACTTGGGCCGTCAAAATGAAGTCATCTCAATCGGGCCTGAATTTGCATCGTTGTAGATATACTCGTACAGTCCCAAGTACATATAGCCCGTCACCGATGACACTCATCCGTGACGGACTCAGATGTACGCCCGATTGAAATGACCTAGGATATCTCAATCGGGCCTCATCACCGAGCCCGTCGAGATGAGGTTCATCGGTGACGGGCTCAAAATATGGCCCGATAGAGATGACTTTATAGCCCGTCACCGATGACTCATATCGGTGTCGGGCTTTGATTGAATGCCCGTTAGAGATGTTTGTGTGCCCGTTACAGATGTCGTTTAATTGACCCGATTGAGATATAGTTCGGACACACTATAAATGCACCAGTAACCACTGTCTAAATTTATCCCACTGTTCACTTTTTTGGTCGGAGGTTCAAGAGGGCGAATTTTTGTTATTTTTTTAAAAATAAAAACAGGAAAATATTTGAAATAAGTATAAAGGTTGTAATATTTTTTTAAATTTAGTAGTATGATAACTAATGTTTTGTTAAATTTTGTAGTGATGGATCGAAGTTGGATGAATGCGTCAACTTTGAAGCGTCATTGCAAGGAGTATAGAGATGGCGTTTTAAGTTTTATAAACATCGCGGAGGAGGATAGGAGAAGAATAAATAGCAAATACATGTGTTGTCCATGTAATGATTGCAAGAATGAGATTATGTTTAGCGGAAAGGAGGTACACTCTCACTTGATACAACGGGGATTCATGAAGGACTACACATGTTGGGTGAAGCATGGAGAGACAGAATCAGGTAATGGTGCAGCTGCAGACAGCATCGGTGCCGATAATCATGAAGATGAAGATGAGTGTGACATGTTTATTCCATCTCCATTGGGTGGTGAAATGGTTGATGTGGATCCTGATATGCTGCAAGAGATGTTACGTGATGTTGAAGAGCAAGCTCACAACGAGAGAGATTCGATGAAGTTCAGCTGGTTGGTCAGTGACTCCGAGACACCTCTATACGCCGGATGCAAGGCAAAGCACACAAAATTGTCAGCTACTTTGGACCTAATGAAGCTGAAGGCAAGTAGTGGATGGACGGACAAAAGTTTTACTGAACTTTTGGGAATATTGAAGGCCATGCTTTCGAAGAGAACACATTGCCCGAGACGACATATGAAGCAAAGCAGGTTCGTGTCCCCTAGGGTTAGAGGTCCGTAGAATTCACGCTTGTCCAAACGACTACATATTGTATCACAAGCAATATGCGGACTAGAAGCTTGTCCTCTATGTAAGGCTTCTCGATACAAGTTAAAGAAAAGTGCGAGGGAGGGAAAGAAGTCAAAGCGGGGTGGTCCGGCGAAGGTTGTGTGGTATTTACCCATCATTGATCGCTTCAAGAGAATATTTGCTAACCCGAAGGAAGCAAAGTTAGTGCGGTGGCATGCTGAAGAGAGAACGAACGATGGTTTGCTAAGGCACCCTTCGGATTAAATTCAATGGAGGAATATTGATCGAAAGTACAAAAACTTTGCTGCCGATCCCAGAAACATGAGGATATGTCTGTGTACGGATGACATGAATCCTTTTGGATATGAGCAGTTCTCACAGCACTTGGCCCGTCCTTATTATGAACTATAACCTCCCGCCATGGTTGTGCTTCAAAAGAAAATATATTATGTTGTGCTTGTTAATCAGAGGTCCGAAACAACCTGGCAATGATATCGATGTATTCTTAGAGTCTGTTATCGATGATCTTGAGATTCTTTGGAAAGAAGGCGTGGACACTTGGGATGCATATGGTCAGGAGAACTTCAAGCTACGAGTTCTACTGTTCTGCATCATTAATGACTATCCCGCACTGGAAAGAAGGCCTACTCCGACTGTATGGAACATACACGCAACAGGTGGCTGAAGAAATCCAGAAAGATGGTTTACATGGGTCATAGGAGATGGCTCCCGCTATGCCACGCCTTTAGAAGAAAGAAGAAAATTTTCAACGGTAGGAGAGAACTTGGAACTGCTCCGAAGGATTTGTCTGGAGAAGAGGTCCATGACATGGTCAAAGACATAACTAATGAGTTTGGGAAGAATGATAAGGGTATGTGAAAGAAGAAATCCATATTTTGGCAGCTACCATACTGGAAAGACCTTGAGGTCCGGCATTGCATTGATCTAATGCACGTAGAGAAGAACGTTTGTGATAGTTTGCTCGGGCTACTGCTTAATATGCCTGGAAAGACAAAGGACGAATTGAATGCTTGCCTAGATCTACAGGAATTAAACATTCGCAGTGAGCTTCAGCCTGTTACGGATAAAAAGACAGGAAGAGTGTACCTTCCACCAGCATGCCACACATTGTCGAAGAATGAGAAGATCGCAATGCTGTTATGCCTGTCTGATATCAAGGTTCCTTCGGACTATTCAGCAAGGATCAGTAAATACATTAAATTGGAGGATCCAAAAGTGGTTGGAATGAAGTCTCACGATTGCCACGTGCTGATCACACAGATCTTACCACCCAAAGTGTGTCACACAATCCAATGACTTTGTGCCTTCTTCAATGCAATCGGCCAGAAGATTATAGATCCCGAAGATCTAGATCAGATGCTGACTGATATTGTCAATACCCTGTGTCACTTGGAGATGTATTTTCCACTATCTTTCTTCGATATCATGGTGCATCTCCCTGTTCATCTAGTGAAGCAAACAAAAATATGTGGCCTAGCTTTTCCAAGGGAGATGTATCCGTTCGAGAGGTACATGGGAGTTCTTAAGTTGTACGTTTGAAATAGAGCAAAACCTGAGGGAAGCATCATTGAAGGGTACACGACGGAGGAGGTTCTTGAATTCTGCATCGACTTTATGGCCAAGACTGATCCTATCAGAGTTCCTGTGTCTCGCCACGAAGGAAGGTTGGCAGGCCTTGGCACAATAGGTAGAAAAAGAATTGTTCCCGATCAAGCTACCTATGCGAGGCTCATTTCGCTGTGCTACAACATATGGCTGAAGTAACTCCATATTTTGAGGAGCATCTAGCGAAGGTCCGACAGGATAACATGGGTCTATCAGACATGTGGATCAACAGAGAACATAGTACTCGCTTCAATGAGTGGTCCAAGGATCGTATCGCACGGTCGATTGATGGCCCAAGTGAGATAATACAAAGGTTGGCAAGAGGCCCAAGTTGGGATGTTGACACATGGCAAGGGTATGATATCAATGGATACACATTCTACACCGTCACACAAGATGACAAAAGCACAATGCAGAATAGTGGAGTCTGTATAGATCTATATCAGGATAAAGCTGGATCGAACACATATTATGGCCGCATAGAGCAGATTTGGGAGATGAACTACAGGAGCTTCAAAATCCCTTTGTTTCGTTGCAGCTGGGTGAATATCCGAACCAGAGTTAAAGTTGACAAGGAAGGATTTACTTTAGTGGACCGGCCAAGGTTGGATACACGGACAAACCATTCGTCCTAGCCAAGCGGTCGAGCAGATTTTCTATATAAAAGGCCCCACAAACAAGAAGCCGCACATCATTAGGGATGGCAAACGAAGAATTGTTGGGGTTGACAACATCGTCGATGAAGAAGAATACAACCAGAATCTTCATGTGAAACCTCAGATCGACCTTGACGATGATCCCGAAGACGAAGTGGCATACGCTCGCTCAGACCATTCGGAAGGCATATCCTTATAAATAGAGTCTTTGTAGTAATATAATTTATAAATTGATGTAAATAATAAAGTATTTGGACCGATGCCTTAATGAATGATCTACATATCTTTCATGGTAGCAGCCTCTATCCTGCTCTATAAATAGTGTCTGTCCATGTGTGCCTCTTCATTTAATATTGACACGTAGCAGCCTCTATCACTGCTCGAGAATAGCACATTTGTCTCGGTTGATAACCCTTTGTAGTCCCGGTTGTCAAACCGGGACTATGAATCCGAGACTAAAGATCGCTATCTTTAGTCCGGTTTAAATAACTAGGGCTAAAGATGCATCTTTAGACCGTTGGAGCCACCAACCGGGACTAAAGATGGCGGCGCCACGTGGCTGGCTCCGCCATCTTTAGTCCCGGTTGGTGGTTTCAACCGGGACTAAAATTTTTTAATTTTTTTAATTTCCACTTGCTCTTAGCTTGCTGCTGCTTGTTTAAACACACGTATATATATATATACATATATATATATGCAAATATGCATATATATGTGTAAATACATAACACACACATATATATAACACATCACATACATATATATGCAAACAACATCGAAATTATTTTTTTTAACGATCGAATACAATAAAATACAACAACAAAATTCACACATATATATAACAAATTGTCCACACTATATATACAACAAAAACAACAACAACAAGTATTTTTCGCTCGTCGTTGCCACCGGCTCTCGCTCGCCGCTGTCGGCTCCCGCTCACCGCTGCGCCGGCTCCCGCTCGCCGCGCGCCTTTGTCCCGCTCACCGCCGGTGAGGAGATGGCGCCCGTCGCCGCCACCTCCTCCCCCCGCCATCTCCTCCCCTTGCTTGCCGAGGGAGAGGAAGAGGGAGAGGGAGAGGGAGAGGAAGAGGGAGAGAGCCGAGGGAGAGGGAGGAGAGAGATCTGAAAAATGTGCTAAGTGTTGGATCGGTGGAGAAGACGATGCGCGCCGGGGATATATAACCCTGAATTTTTAGTCCCGGTTGGTGGCACCAATGGGGACTAAAGATAATTTTCCGATATTTTAAATTCATCTTTAGTCCCGGTTGGTGGCACCAACCGGACTAAAGATAATTTTTCGATATTTCCAATTCATCTTTAGTCCGTTGGTGCCACCAACCGGACTAAAGATAATTTTTCGCTATTTTTCCAAATTTATTTGGTCCCGTTAGGGTTAACAATTAAATAGTTAGTAAATAGAGTCAAATTATTCATTAAATATAGGTTTAAAATAATAATATTAAAATTTAATCAAACATAGATAATCCTAGACATTAATATGCTCTTCTAGATACGTTCCTCTCTTGCTCCTCTCTATTTTTCATATTCATCCGAAGTTGTTGTTTTTCCGGAAAAATTTGACTTTTTTGTTTTATATTTTTTATATTTTTATGGGCTTAGGAGCATACGAGAGGTAACCACGAAAATTTGAGTGAAAACAAGCAAAAGACGTGGCTGTGGAAAATTCGGAAGACATGCTCGAATCGAAAAACTTCCGGCTCGAAAAGGCAACTTTCGAGGCATTTTTGGGAAAATAAAATCGCCGAATGTGACGAAGCGGTGGATGAACACATCCGAATTTTTCTGATCGATTTTCATATACGGAACGTCTCGATCGGAGTCCGTATGCGAAAGTTATGACCATTTTATAAACCGACTCCAAGTTAGAGGACAAAACGGGAACAATGCGTGTAAAACTTGTTACACGCGCATAAACTAGACGTGATGGCCGGGTTTAAATGTTCTTATCAATATATAGTTATCCCCGTGATTTGTATATTTTCACCAAAATTATTTTACAAAAGATTTTATATATTGAGAATCATTAGTTAATAACAATATGGTGATTAATAATTACAATGTAATGATTAAATTAAAGCTTCCTTCTATCTTCAATCACCAACTCCCACACAACACCACACTCTTTGAAATAATAGATCCCCTCAAATTAATTTTAGGCCATTTGAATCATGTAGAAAATTTGTATATTTTTATTAGGTTCGGTTAAAAAACAAGCACATTCGTTTTGTCTGGTTGGTGTTACAAACTGGGACTAAAGATTTAAATAATCTTTAGTCCCGGTTCGTAATAACAACCGGGATAAAATAGGATCTTTAGTCTCGGTTGATACTATAAACCGAGACTAAAGAGGCTGTCAGAGGTTGTCAGAACCTGTCAGAGCGCCGGACATTTTTAGTCCGGGACAAAAAATAGCATCTTTAGTCTCGGTTGGTGTTACCAACTGGGACTAAAGATGCCCGGCTCCGACAACCTCTCGATAATATTTGAACCGGGACTAAAGATGATCTTTAGTCCCGGTTCGTGTCACGAATCGAGACTAATGTTCCTAGAAATCCGTAGACTTTTAAACGGGACTAAAAATATTTTTAGTCCCGTGTACTATTCAAACCGGACTATTGTGGATTTTGGCACTTCAACCGAAAATGGTTTCTCCAAGTAGTGTATCCCGCTCTATAAATATAGGCCCAAGTATTCCTCTCTGCGTTACATCTAGCTAACCAAGCTCCATGCACGGTAGGTTTGCTCTCCAAATCTGGGAGCAACATCTCTGCAGCAAGGATCTCCGCATCATCTCAAGTTGTCTTTTGTGTTGTCCTTGACTGGCTATTAATTTCTCATGTGTTTTTTTAATTTGATGGCAAATTTACACTATTTAAATAATTCATCTGTTAATTATAATATTTTTTAAAAATATAATCCCAATTGTAAACTAATTCATATGTTAATTATAATAATTTTTAAAATATTATCCGTATCGAGCCTAGTGTCAATGCTCGATGTGGATGACACTCATCCGTAGATCGAGCTTACTACATGGGCCCGTCAGAGATGACTCATCCGTATCGGGCCCTAGTTGTACGCCCGTCAGAGATGACGTTGACTAGGGTTACTTAGTCAATCCCTCTCTCAGATTCAGATCCATTCATGCCTCCTATCATATTCAGATCCATGCCGCCGCCTGATCTCCTCCACGTTGACCCCGAGCCGTCTCCTCACCTCCACGCCGCCGCCTCTCAGATCCACGCGTGCCATCGCCTCCGCCTCCTCTTCTCCTCTCCTCCACGTCGCCGCCTCCTCTCCTCCACGTCGCCGCCTCCTCTCCTCCTCCCCGTCGACCCCAAGCCCAGACGCCTCCTCGCCGAGCGAAGCCCGGGTGCCTCCTCGTCGAGCCCGGACGTCTCGTCGCCGAGCCGAGCCTGGGCGCCTTCTTCCTCCATTGCTCTTCCATTGCTCACAGGTTAGTTGCTCTTCTATTGCTCTTCTGTTGCTCTTATGGATGCTCAAGATGATTTACATACATATATTCTTGATGCTTGTGATGATGCGGTTAGATTTATCATGCTTGGATGATTGCTAACTTTATGGAAAATTTATGCTTGGATTGGATGCTTGAAAAATTACCATGTTCAGTACTGTCCTCTATCCGCCTCCCTCCTCGCCGGCCGCCGCCTCCTCCCTCTACCTTCCTACCTTCTTTTTTGCTTCGGTGTGCTATCTCTTGTCTGCGCCCTGTATTAGTTGGCTAGATCAATTAGATGGCTGTCATTTCCTTGATATTGATTGACTTTCTGTGTTGTAGTTTATATATCTAGTTGTGTTCATGTCAATTAGTTGGGGACTTATTTTTCATTTTGGCCGTAGCCTGCCATGATACGATTTCTATCAAATTTTGTGCTGTAGATGGATGTCATTTCCTTGATATTGATAGACTTAGTTTCTATAATTTTTGATGCTTGTGATGATTGTTAAATTATCATCTTCAGTATTGTCCTAGATCCGTTGATGAATTATAGGCTATTAACTAGATAGCAAACTTGCTGATTTTTTTATATACATAGGACGACAACTTTCCAAGTATGTAGACTAACTTGGCGCCTCACATGCAGTATAAACTATCAAACATTCCGGATAACAACTTTGATATCATTAGAGAGGAGATAGCATAATTCATACTAGATAATATATGTCTTCGAAAGGAATGTTTAGAGTAAAGTCCTGGGTAGCTCGATCGACTCTAAATGGTAGAACATTTGCAATGCTTTTGCGACAAACATTTGATTTTTGTAAATATTCTTTGTAATACAATTCTCGCACGTTGTTTTTGTATATACTTGCTTTTCTATGTAATACGCTTTTGCACGTTTTGATGCATGTCGATGGTTTGGAGAGCAAAAATGATTGTGAATGACCATCACACTTGTTTTTTTGAACTACACTTGTTTTTTTGGAAAAAAATAGCTAACTACACTTGTTCTTTTTTAACTATATTTGTTCTTTTTGGAAAATCAGCCATCTACACTTGTTATTTTATTGGGGGTAGTATACTTGTCCTTTTTTATTAGAGCAGACCATCTACACTTGTTTTTTTGGAAACTACACTTGTTCTTTTTTGGAAAAATAAATCCATCTATACTTGTTCTTTTTTTGGTCAGTACACTTGTTATTTTGTTGTGGCTGTGGTGTGAATGAAATATGTGAATGAATTGGCCGTGGTCGTGGTTGTGGCTGTGATGAATATATATGTGAATGGTTGTGGATGTGGTTGTGATGAATATATATGTGAATGGATATGGTTGTGCCTGTGGCTATGATGAATATATATGTGAATGGATTAACTTGCTGCTATGGCTGTGATGAATATATATGTGAATGGATCAACTTGGTTGTGATGTGATGAATAAATATGTGGCTGGGGCCTGGAATGGCAAGGGCTGGGGATTGGGGGCTGGAATGGCTGGGCTGTGATGTTATATATCTGTCATTTTTTGCAGCGGACATGGCTAGGAGACTAGCCAAAAAACAAATTTTATTTTTTTATAATAAACTCATCTTTGACGGGCATTCTAAAAGCCCGATAGAGATAGGACATCCGTAACGGGCTCAACCTAACAGCCCAATAGAGATAGGGCTCATCCATGACGGGCTCAGTACTACAGCCCGTTAGAGATATGTCATCCATGACGAGCGTCAAACCGGGACAATATTTGACTTCTTGGTTGGTCAACCCTATCGGTGACGGCCTAATAACTACGGCCCGTTAGAGATGTGTTGTCATTCGTGATGGGCTTAGAACTATGCCCGATTAAGATGTTTCATCCGTGACAGGCTTAGAACTATGCCCGATTGAGATGTTCCATCCGTGACGGGCACTCAACACCCCTGGTTTGACTTTCAAACTTATCTGTGACGGGCATTTAATATGGCCCGATTGAGATAATGTACATCCGTAACGGCCTTGTGCCCGTTAAAAATATTTTCTTACATTAGTGACCTTTGTACAGTGACGGAGGCCCACCCTGATAGAGATGATGATTAATGCCCATTAAAGATAGCCGATGCCGATGTAATAAGCGACAATAGAAGGCAGGGAGAATAGGGAGGGCGTCGGCAACAACAATAGTTGCCACATAGGGAAGCGCGCAAAGACAACCATGCCGACAGTGACGGCCGCCGGGCACCGGAGCTGGATCCATAGGCGGCCACCGGAGCTGGATCCATTTCTGGCTAGGGTTTCCTTATTTTTGGAATTTTTTCCATGCGGACGGCAAGTCCGTTTACGAAAATCTTTTTTTGCGCGGTTGTACTACCCGGCTGTGAAAATTTCTATTTTTACATACATATATGAAGACAGGCGGTTGCTACTCTCCCTGCAAAAATACGTTTTAGCCGCCTGTGAAAGGACTTTTTCTAGTAGCGAATGACCACCAGTATATACTTTTTAAAAACAATTACGGCTATTTAAATGGTAGTACAAGCATGTGCAATTATGAGTAGTACTTTCCACTATTATTGTGAGGTGATGACGGATGATAGAGTAATTTCAATCTGCTGAAATTAAATGATCCGGCCGGCTGGTCGTCAGACTTTTTGTCGACGAAAACGAGTCAGCCTTTGCAATTAAATCGTGGGTCGTGATTCCCGTGATCGAAATATCGAATTGACCGTGTGCTTGGGTACTTCTCAGGTCAACTAAAATACGTGTACATGCATGACACAAATTTCGTTCCCTACCATGCTGTATATTTTACATCTCACAATATGAATAGTGAAAAATATTACATCTCATAATAAGATACTTGTCAAAATATAGGGTTTTTGATTTTATTAAATTTTAAAATTTGACCATAAATAAATTTTAAATACTTATTTTGAAATTATAAAATAGTACTAATAGATCTAGAGACTGAGTTGAATTTCAGCGAAAAATCCACCATAAAAAGTATCGGAAAAGTCAAAAATAAGCCAGAAGTATTTTTTTAACCTAAAAACTTACTGGCTCACGACACAAACCTTTTCTACACAAAAGCTTACTAGCAATTGTGAACTAAGCATCAACTGGTTACGTTTTTTCATAGAACCAACCCATCTGAATTTAAGTCCTTCACTTGATATGGATGCACTACAACGGAAACTTTCATCTATGTCGGGCGGTAACTCTCATCGGTATCGGGCACAACGTCCGTCACGGTGCAAAGGTCAGTAATATGAAAAGTCATTTGTATCGAGCACAAGCCTGTCACCAATGTACTTATCTTTGTCGGGTCTAAACTTAAACCCGTCACAGATGACACTCCTCGGTGACGGGTCTAAACTTAAGTCCGTCACAAATGAGTGTTTTCTCGTGATAGGCTTAAGTTTAGGCATGACACTCATCAGTGACAGGCCTAACAGATGAGTGTCATCTGTGATGGGCTTAAGTTTAGGCCCGTCACTGATGAGTGTCATCTGTGACGGGCTTAAGTATAGGCTCGTCACTGATAAGTGTTTCCCAAACAAAAGAATAATTTTTTGGCTAGCCTCTGGCCTTTGCTAGCCATGTCCACTGAAAAATTATTCACATATACAATTACTCACATTATCTCAGATCTATACATTGCACATCTCTATGTGCTCCTCTAGATATTGTTTCTCTTTTGCCCCTCTTTATTTTTTTATTTTTTTGACTGTTGACTTTTTAGGGAAAATTCGACTTTTATTTTAATTTTTTTCTTGACTTAGGAGCACATGAGAAGTAACCAATGAAAATTTGAGTCTAAACAAGTGAAAGACGTTGCTGGTGAAAAATTCGAAGACGTGCTCAAAATCGATAAAAAGCTTTCGGACTCAAAAAGACAATCTTAGGGCAGTTTTGGGAAAAATAAAGTCGCCGAACCCGGTGAATCTGGGATGAACACATCCAAAAAAATTTTCGATCGATTTTCATATATGGAACGTCTCAATCGGAGTCCGTATGCGGAAGTTATGACCGTTTTAAAACTGACTTTGAATTAGAGGACAAAACGGAAACAATACGCAAAAACTTATTACACGCGCACAAACTAGACACGACGGCTAGGGTTTGATGAAAATACATAGCATGATATTCATCTCAGATTTAATACATGGCATGACATTCATCTCAGATGTATACATGAGAAAGCACGGCAACACATGAGGAAGATGGACTTACCTAGAGCACGGTGGCACTCGGTGGCCGGGCTCGAGGACAGCGGCACTCGGTTTCCGGGCTCGGGGACAATGGCGCACGGTGGTGGTAAGGAAGAACGATGACGTCGGGCTTGGGAGGGCGCGAGGGACGGTGACGATGGGCTCCGAGATACGGTGGCGGCGCTAGAGTTCGCAATGTGAGGACTTAGAAAATTTTCACGCTCATGTGTAGATCTGAATCGACACTCGGGCTAAGTTAAATGATTTTAAAGCATATCCATGACAGGCCTAATTGTTATCTTAATCAGGCCTTAGGTTGGAGCCCATCACCGATGACACTCATCGGCGACGGGCCTAATTATTATCTCAATCGGGCCTCAGGTCGGTGATGGGCTTTTGTTGAGGCCCGACAAAGATCTCGTAGATTATCTTTGTCGGGCCATGATTTGAGTCCGTCACCGATAGGTACCATCTGTGATGGGCTCGAATTTTTTTGCACATCTAACATGTTTGTGCAAGTTTTTTTGTCGGCCTTTTTTAGGACCGTTTGAGATGACTTCATTGTGACAGTCCGCAAAACCCAGACATGTGAGAGACCATCACAGATGAGAGGATCTGTACTAGTGATACTTGCATTTATGACTAATTATTCTTTCAGTATAGACCACATACGAGTCGATAGTGAGATGTATGTGATGACTTCATCAATCTCAAGATTTATTGGTACAGTCTTTCGAATATACTCATAGCAATAGGTTATGTGTTTATAGGGATAAATGTGTGTGCGTTGTGAGCGTCTTTTCGAAGGTGCTTAGAATGTGTGTATATGTGTTCATAAAGATGAGTATACGCATATTCACTGCTGGAGAAATCCACATTTGTCCCATTTTGTAACCCTCTTTTGTCTCGGGTATCAAACTGGGACAACAAAACGGGACTAAAGATCGTTATCTTTAGTCTTGGTTGAAATAACTGGGACTAAAGATATATCTTTAGTCCGTTGGACTAAAGATGACGGCGCCACGTGGTTAGCTCCGCCATCTTTAGTCCCGGTTGGTGTTACCAACCGAGACTAAAGTGTTTTTTAGTTTAGCTCCTGTTACTAGCTTGCTGCTTGTTTACACACATATATATGCATATTGCATATATATGTATAAATACATAACACACATATACATAACACACAACATCAAAATTATTTTTTTCTCAACACCACAGATCAAATACGACAAAATAAAACAACAAAATCGTTCATAAATTCACAAAAAATATCTAAAAAATCTACAACAAAATCATTCACAAAGCCGCTCCGACTTCATTCACAAATTCTACTGCGACCGACGCCGAATTCCTCCTCGCGCACCACTGGCTCCGCCTGTCGCTCCCGCTCCCGCTCACTGCCGCCGGTGAGGAAATGGCGCCCTGCCGCCGCCATCTCATCCCCCTGCCATCGCGAGAGGGAAATGGAGAGGGAGAGTGAGAGAGAGCTGAGGGGAGAGGGAGAGCGATCTAAAAAATAGCTACATGTTGGATCGATGAAGAAGACGATGCGCGTCAGGAATATATATACCCTTGGATCTTTAGTCCTGGTTGGTGAAGATCCAATTTTTAGTCCCGGTTGGTAGCACCAACTGGAATTAAATATAATTTCTCGCCATTTTCAATTCATCTTTAGTCCCGGTTGTATCCACCAACCGGGGCTAAATATAATTTCTCGTTATTTCCAAAATTTTTTATCCTGCCTAGGGTTAACAACCAAAAATTAAATAATTCATTAAATAAATATAAGTTTAAAACAATAATAAGTAATGCATTAAAATTTAATCAAATAGAGGTAATCCTCGACATTGCACCTCTCTATGTGCTTCACTAGATATTGTTTCTCTTTTGCCCCTCTCTGTTTTTCCTTATCATTTGCTTGTTGACTAAGACATGAAAAATTTTACTTTTTATTTTTATTTTTTATTATTATTTCTTGACTTGGGAGCACACGAGAGGTAACCACGTAAAATTTGAGCCTAAACAAGTGAAAGACGTGGCCGGTGGAAAATTCAGAAGACACATTCAGAGTCGAAAAAAAGCTTCCGAACTCGAAAAGACAATCTTCTGAACCATTTTTAGGAATAATAAAATCGATGAATGCAGCAAAGCCACGTACAAACACATCTAAAATTTTTTCTGATCGATTTTCACATATGAAACGTCTCGATTAGAGTCCGTATGATAAAGTTATGGCCGTTTTAAAAACCGACTCCGAGTTAGAGGTCAAAACAGGAACAATGAACACAAAAACTTGTTACGCGTGCACCAGCTAGATGCGATGACTAGGGTTTGATGGAAACAAAGGGAAAAACATACGAACTGGACTCTAACACGATCTAACTAGTAACAACACCTCGAAGAGTACACAAACTCAACACGACAGACTCTGAAACTGAAATATACAAAGGCTATGGCACGAAAGGTTCTAGTGACAATACAACGGAATGTATCCAAAGAAGTGATGTTTTTATCAATATTATAGATCCCTCTGATTTGTATATTATTACCAAAATAATATATTATCACCAAAACAATATATTGAGAATCACTAGTTAGTAACAATACGGTAATTCGTAATTACAATGTAATGATCATAGCTTCCTTCTATCTTCAACCATATTTTTAACTAGCGCTGTCGATGTCGGAGATCGACACGCGGGAGTCCGAGGGACCCCCCTTTTTGGTTCGGCACAGGGGAGCGATGAACTAAGGCTCAAACACATGGTAGGAAAGGGGAGAAGTTAGCGAAAGATAGAAAAAGACCACAACCGCAGCAGAAACAAATGATTTATGCAGGTTCGGGTCGCCGGAGAATTACAGGGATTGGTAAGGGTGTTCTTCTTTGGGGATGCTGGAGCTGGTGATTGATGGGGAATGCTTGAAGCCCAAGGTCGCCAACAAGCTGTCCAACCTTAGACTCTTTCCTATGGATGCTAGGAGCAGTTAGGAGATGGAACCGTCCTTCCAGAACCAGGAACCGAACATAACCGAACCGTCTTTTTATGATGGACTTGGACCTCCTTTATAGTGCAAGGGGGCACCACAGTAGTCCTGGTTTTCTCTACTCCGCTCCACGTGATGGAGCGGCCCTGGCCTTGTCTTGTCGAAGAAGCCACCCCCATATTTGTTCCTGTTGCCGCGTCATGGGAGTTGGCGAAGAAAAGCGGGCGTCGTGGCTGTCATGTTGCTGACGTGAGGATGGGCCAACCTACCTACTCCAGTGGGGCCTACCGGTCAGTGGCCCTTCACTTGGAGAGGTGCCCACGCGACACCCCTATTATTTGTGTTCTCTCTCCCACGTGGCCGCCTGATGCATTTAATGCGACTGGACGGGGCGAGGAGGGAGGCATGCGTGGAATGACCGTGCGGTCATACCACGGTCGCCGTCAAAGACTTTATGTCCTCTTTACCCCGTGACGGGCAAAAAGGATGATGATGAGAGCGGCTGACAGACGCGCCTCACATCGCATTAAATGCGACGGGGCAGGCGCTTGGCCTCTCTCTCTTTAGGCATTTAAATGAGGTGGTTGGCAGTTGGACTCACCCTTTTCCCAGAGAGATGTGGGGTGAAGGACGGGGGGGTCCGGGTGATCTCGGACCCTGCTGCTCGGGGTACGGTGGCCTCCGGGCAGCCTCCGAGCCAAGCCCCTCTTGGGGTGGCCACGTGGCCGCCCGTGGTCGAGACCCGCTTGAGCCATCCAAGACATATCTTTGGCGTGTCCTGGTGGGCGAGGGCGCCTTCCTTCTTCGATATCGTATCTCCGACATACCTCCGGCCCATATCACCGACAAGCACAGCTTAAAAAACATCTTCCTTCACTTTAGTCTCGGTTGGTGTTACCAACCGGGACGATTTGTAACACCAACCAAGACAAAATATATGATCTTTAGTCCTAGTTGGTGTTACAATCTGGGACTAAAGATGGTCGTCGGCCTGATAGATTCTGACAAAAATCTAACCGGGATTAAAGATCCTGGAGAATCGTTGTCTTTTTTAACCGAAAAGAATGTTTTTAGTCTCGGTTTCTATTGGAACCGAGACTATTATAGATTTTGGCCAGGGAAACAAAAATCATCTACAGTAGTGGTTGTAAGCGCCTACGGGTGTACCATATTTCTTAAAGACAATCTGTATCTGCCAATCATGTAATATCAGCTAGCAAAAACATGTGCACTACTTATTAGTACGATAAAGTTCAGTTAATTAATTTGGCAGCGCATCAGGCCTTCTTTCACTTTTTGTTTAGTTTACAATAGCAACATATATAGCATGGTAAGTAAAGAATATATTCGGTAAACTAGCTACTCTTTTGGCTTTTGCTTGCCGTTCTTAAACGGAGAATGCGGGCGTCATGTGAAACCAAGTAAAGCAAGCAAAGCGGCAGTAGATGCTCCTGAACAATTTGATTATTGAAGTAGACGAGTCTAACTAAGCTGCAGCGTGATCCAACATAAATAATTATCCGCATATCTCGCGCTAAGTGTGACCTTCCATATATGAATTAATTGCGACCATTTTCATGAAGCAGAATCTGCAGAAACTTCACCGAAATATAATGACTTGATCAAGCCCTCAAATAACTAAAATGGACGCAACTAGCAATCGAACGTCCCATCCTAGGCAAAACATGAAACGAGATTTCATCACTTGATCGCTCAAGAAAAATGTTTCAATCTGATACAACATTCAAAAATACTAATTACAACGACAAGAAAACGACTACACGCGAAGGAAACCATTCTGCAACGAAGATATACACTTTCAACTGTTATAGATGCAATAATTTACACGCTTACCTGTGTAAACGTTGTTGACACACGCCTTCAAACAACCAGAGCATGGGCTCACGTACGTATACCCCACTAGACACAGACACATACATGTGTACTAAAATTCAATAACATGAGTCGAATCAAGAGCTAATCAATTACAAATCCTTGAGTAATACATGTGTACTAAATCTCATATCTTATCTGTTCATCAGGACTCCGGAGAAGATCGACGCCGACAGACATTCAAATCAAGATGTACTCGCTCACCTACTCTTGTTTGAAAACTAACTAAACCAGCATCAACTGACATATGTATATATGTGTAGTACTAATATATAGGTGGAGGTGGTGTTGGGCTGGAGTAAAGGTTTTTTCTATCACATCTAATGTTATATTATTTTAGAGTATTAAATATAGATTATTTACAAAACTTATTTATAATCGATGGCTAATTGACGAGACAAATCTAATAAGTCTAATTACACTATGATTTGATGATGTGATGTTATAATAAATATTTGCTAATCGTGAATTAGTTAGACTTAATAGATTCGTCTCACGAATTAGTCATCGATTCTGTAATTATTTTTATAATTAATTCATATTTAGTTCTTTAAATTAATATCTAAACATTGTGACATAGATGTTCATCCCTGATCCAAACATCGTCATATTCAGCTGTAGACTGCAGCTGCTATTGTATACTAGGACTAATATTCAGCTGTAGCTGCAACGATTCTCTCATCAACTTGGTACCGGAATCGACTATTTTCTTCCATGGGGACCGGGCAAAATTGGTCATCAATGCCAGTCACAAACGAAAAGGAGATCGACCCAGCCTAGTTGCAGACTTGCAGTGGCTGGAAACATACACCAATGGGCCTGGCTGCTTTGCAGCATGGCAGGGAGCATGTTGGTAAAAAAAAGAAACTCAAAAAGAAGAAAAGCAAGCAAATGGCACCACTTGTTCTGTGTAGAGTATCATGCATCCAGCTTTTACTTACAAATACTCTTGGGGGATGGAGAGAAGACTTGGATAATTAGCTTGAGCCATAGGCTTATCTCTTTAATCCTATTTAGCTCATATTAAAAAATATATTTTTTAAATATATAAGATGGCTGCTCTATCCATTTCAGATTACTTGTCATTCTAACATTTATTTTTTATCAAATACTTGTTATTCTCGTAGATATGCAAAGCATTTTTAGAGGTGACTTCCCGTCCCTGAGATCATTTATCAATGCAGCCATGCACAGTTACTAATCAGAGTTAATGAATAATTTGAAAAAAGTTTTGGATAACTTAACAAGGGTAACGATGTAATTTTCCTGTCTACTTATTTGGTATAAAAATTGCTACGATAATAAATAATCTAAAATGGAGCTGTTACCCAAAATACATTAATTAGCTCAGCTATGTACCTGGCCAATTTGAGGCTCTGCCACTACCTACTCTTTGACAAGCTTGTCCTTAATTTGATTTTTAGTGTAGAACCAGTCCTTTTTCATTTCTAAAAAGAAAAAAAAAGTTGTAAAACCACTCCATTGTCATGCTATATATATAAGCACCTTCATAATGCCTAGCAAAGCTCTGCAGCAAGCAGCTATAGCTAAGCTCTGAGTAACAAGCTGACATGAGCTCCATGGCCATGAAGTGCCTCTTCTTGGTCGTCGTCTTCCTCGTCGCCTTCTTCCCCGGCGCCACGGTCGGCGCCGGGCTGAAGGTCGGGTTCTACAACAAGACGTGCCCGTCGGCGGAGCGCCTGGTGCAGCAGGCGGTGGCTGCCGCCTTCAAGAACAACAGCGGCGTCGCTGCCGGCCTCATCCGGCTACACTTCCACGACTGCTTCGTCAGAGTACGTGTACATCCATCACGATCTTAATTAGTTTTGCTTATACCTGCAATGTTCTATTCGTGCAAAAGAGAACAGACCTTGGTTGAATTTTTTTCTTTGTACAAAAACGACACAAACTTTTTTTTGAAACGTTAAAAAATGGACATAAACTGTAGCGGTGATAAAAGAAAAGGTGTCGATTTTTCAGATTATACACTTGGGAGAGTTAGCTAAGTGATATTTATGACTAAATGTTGTAAAAGATCGGTATACCACTGTAGTTCGTAAAATCATGTTGCCCTATAATGTGTGCAGTCAAACTATGGCAGTTAATCTTTTTTTCTTGCAAAAAATAGTATAGCAGTTAATTTGGTTCCCTATATATTAATTTGGACCACATAGATTGTTTAAAATACGTGTGGTTTGGATTATGGAGAAGACCACATATATTTTGTTTCAATTTTATAACATTTTTTGGATTATGATAGCAAAATTCAGTGTGACAGTAGTATTTTTATTGACTTAGAAAAGTCACAGACGACTTACCAGAGACGATACAGTAGTACTGACCAATGCTTTGGTTACTTCACTTTTAGACTTTTGCGCTCTTCGACTACTGATTTTGATCCTTTTTTTCGTAATTTACATGAAAGTATAATAATATAAATATAACACTATGGAAGTATTTGTAACAAAAATAATGAAACATTTTTCCATTAGACAAATATATAGAGTTCCAAATATTATATCAGTGGCCAAATTTTAAAACATAAGTTGATATTGTTGATCCTTAATATTTAAAAAGAACTTGAAAAGTGTGTACTAATCCATGGATTATGATAAAAAGAACACGTCCTTCTACCCGCTTCATTGGGTGTCCCCACCAAATGATAGAGCTTATAGTTCGAAATATTGGGAGCTTAAATATATGTGTCTCTTTCAGCAAAGGTAGAACAATAACATATTGAAAGTGGCATGCCATCAATATATCGTCACTTTCAGTTAACTGCAATCTGCATTCAAATTAATCACATGCATCTAGTTCTTTCTTGTTATATCTCTATGTAATTGACTAGACCGTGCCGACAACTTAAGCAGAAAAAAGAAACTCTCAACAAGTAGATTTTTCTCTCCTGAGTACAAGTTGAACGGGCGCACGAATTTCCGAGTACAAGTCGGA
Organism: Oryza australiensis; assembly: GCA_019925245.2. Classification (NCBI taxonomy): domain Eukaryota; kingdom Viridiplantae; phylum Streptophyta; class Magnoliopsida; order Poales; family Poaceae; genus Oryza; species Oryza australiensis. The sequence goes on along the minus strand of JAIFGZ020000016.1, from coordinate 2,035,135 downwards.
CGCATGCACACAGTTCCAAGCTGATTATATCCTACCTTTTTTTTAAATATTGCTACCTAATAAAATACATCATCAAGTTCTAAATGAATTGCATCCTGTATTAAGTGGCAACATTTTGGAGCGCAGATGGTAGCATTCATATGTACTAACTCTCAATAATTTTGAGGAACCGAATTAAGAAAAACTCTTCTTAGATAAAAGTCCTAAAAGGCATAGTATCATATACTCCATTCATTTTTAAAATATATGACGTCATTGACTATTCGTCTTACAAAAAATTATATAAATATTATTTATTTTGTTGTAACTTTTTTATCATCAAATAAAATATAATTTTAACTTATACTTTTATATATTTATATTAAAATTTTAAATATAATATTATATATATAATATGATTTTTTATACTAGCTCGTTCCTCTTGCTTTTCATCCTGGTTATGGACGTGTTGAACGCGATGCTCCGCAAAGCTTTTGATTCAAGCAGATTTCTTCCGCTTAACGATCGCGTCTTGCGGCACCGTACTTCCTTTTACGCGGATGACCTTGTTCTCTTCCTTTCCCCAGTTCGGCAGGATCTTGAGTTCATACATGGTATTCTCTCGGTCTTTGGGACGGCTTTCGGTTTGCGCACCAACTTCGCCAAATGCTCCATCACCTCGATCCGTTGCTCCACCGACGATCTCGACCTGGTTCAGTCGTGCTTCCCCTGCTCGATCACGGAGTTTCCTTGTACCTATCTCGGCATTCCGCTCTCTGTTCGTAAGTTGCCGGAAGCAGCCCTACAGCCGCTTGTTGATAAAGTCTCCCGTCGGCTCCCACTTTGGAAGGGACGTCTCCTGGCTTTGCCTGGCCAGTCGGTGCTGGTTTAGTCTGTTCTCTCCTCCATCCCCATCCATGTTTCTTTCGTGATTGGCCTTCCTTCTTAGGTCATTAATGCCATTGACAAGAAGCGGCGTGCTTTCTTATGGACGAGCACAGACTTGGCTCATGGGGGCAGTGCCGGGTATCTTGGGTGAACGTCTGTCGCCCTAAGTCCCTCGGTGGATTGGGTATCCCCGACCTTCTACCGGCGTGTCTTGCCTTGAGTGTTCGCCGGTTGTGGCTCCAGCACTCGGGCACCGTTGTGGGAAGGTCCGAAGGCCCCGTGGAGCAGCCGTTGTTGACTTTTTCGAGGCAGCCTCCTACTTCGTGCCGAGCGACGAAGAGTCTATTCTATTCGGTCGGATCGCCGGATCGCCGGCCGCTCCGTGGCTTCCCCGGCGCCGCACCTTCTTTTTCGTGCACCCTCACCTTCGTAGATCACGCACGGTGGCCTCCGGTCTAGCGCACAACTCTTGGGTTTCGAACATCCGTGGTGCCCTAATTGTGCCGGCCATTTCCCAGTTTCTCCTCCTGAGATGAGTTGCTTATCATGCAACTCTCCCCTAGCTTGGGTGATCGTCTAGTCCGGCGTTAGTCGAGTGACCGGCGCTATTCGGCGCGTTCGATGTACCAAGCCCTCTTTCTTGGCCAATGCCTCCTTGTCTGTGTGGATCTGCTTTGGAGTGCGAAGGGTCCTTCCAAATGCAAGTTCTTTCTCTGGTTCACTCTTCAGCAGCGCTGCTGGACGGCTAACCTCCTCCAAAAGCGTGGCATTGACAGCCACTCGATCTACCCCTTCTGCGCAGGACCTGGAGACGGTAAACCACATCCTCATCGGCTGTGTGTTCGCACGACAGGTCTGGCTTCGAGTGCTTTCGCCTTCTGGCTGGGTGGCTCTCTCTCCCTCCCCGGATAGGTGCATCCAGGATTGGTGGCTGGCGTCCAGAGCCCTTCTCCCTAAGCTTCTCCGTGCTGGCTTCGACTCTCTCATCCTTGTAGTCTCCTGGCAGCTCTGAAAGGAGCGGAATTTTAGGGTGTTCGACTCTGTTCTTTGTTCAATCCCAGTTACCCTGGAATCTATCCGCACTGAGGGCCAGCTGTGGTCGTTAGTCGGCCTCACTATTTTTGGGGGTTTTCTGTCTTTTTAGTTTGTCTTAACCCCCTCCCCTCCCTTGGAGTTTGGTTTTTGGGGTTTTCGCCGTTTTAGCCCTCGAGTTCACGAGTCTGTCGTGTTTCTTTTCCCTTAGCGAAAGCTGGTCCAACTTTTCGTGTTGTGTTTGTTAAACTTTCTCCTCTTAATATATTAACATGCAATCCTTTTGCATATTCGTGATTTTTTTAAATTAGAGAAATGATCAAACGTCGTTATGTATATGAAAAATCAGTAGCATCATATATTTTAAAAAGAAGATAGCAGTACTCTTAGTCCTCGACATGTGGGTATGGCTAAGACAAAGATCTGTTCTGCTTTTGACCAGATATTAATTAGTACAGCAGCTCCATCTTGCTAAACATACGTAGATATGGGAAATGCAGTGTCTTTTCTGAAAATAATTAAACTGCCATTAGCTAAATCCATCAAAACAGACAGGTGCAGAAAAATATAATATATGCAGAATTGGGGTGTGTACACACACACACACACAACACATGTTGTGCTGAATCTCGTATCAATCTTGATGGGTACAATGAATTACACTGGTTTCTGGATGGCAGGATTTTTAGCATCAGGGTACGGTCATGGAAATAAGTTGAGCAAATGGCAACGTGCCAACATCAATCAGTTCTTTTTTTTTTCTAATGAGCCATGTAAATAGGTTGGCAGATAGCAACGTGCCAACATTGCCACCTGAATTTACTTTATGGATAGCTAGTCTGTGTTGCTCCAAGATTCATGCGCACTACTAGAAATAACCACGTACCCTGGGATGAATCGTAGGGAAAAATTTTGTGGGAAAACAACGTGGGGGTGGGGAGATGAAAATGCAGTATAGTGCTCTTAATCCACTACTACTACTACTACTACTACTACTAGAGAATAATTTAACCATGGAAACCCGATGATTCTAGTACTGTGGCTAAGGAATTCATCAAATTCTTACGAAAGGGTCATTAATTAATTTCTTTGTTCAAATGGATATGTATGCAACGTTATCATAGCAACCCTAAAAAAATATGTGTCAGAGTTTTTTAACCGACTTTATATTTTACGGCGAATAAAGGACTGAACATTTTTTTTAAAAATACGCATAAGCATTGTGCATCATTTGTATTCTTGCGTGATCTCCGCGAAAAGCTGGGGCCAGGATTTCGCACTGGGGTCGAGAACCTTGTTATTCACCTAGAAAGGCTAAACATAAAAATTTATTCTAAAAGAGAAATTGCGAATTTTGATCAATGTCTGCAGGGCTGCGACGGCTCAGTTTTGATCGACGGGAACAACACCGAGAAAACTGCACCCCCCAACAACCCGAGCCTCCGTGGCTTCGAGGTGATCGACGCCGCCAAGGCCGCCGTCGAGGCCGCGTGCCCGCGCACCGTCTCCTGCGCCGACATCCTCGCCTTCGCCGCTCGCGACAGCGTCGCGCTCTCCGGCAACGTCACCTACAAGGTCCCCGCCGGCCGCCGGGACGGCAACGTCTCCATCGCCCAGGACGCCCTCGACAACCTCCCGCCGCCCATCTTCAACGCCACGGAGCTCGTCGCCCGCTTCGCCAACAAGTCGCTCACCGCCGAGGACATGGTGGTGCTCTCCGGCGCCCACACCATCGGCGTCTCCCACTGCGACTCCTTCACCAACCGCCTCTACAACTTCAGCGCCGGCAGCGACGTCGACCCGACCATGAGCTCCGCCTACGCGTTCCTCCTCCGCGCCGTCTGCCCCTCCAACAGCAGCCAGTTCTTCCCCAATACGACGGTGGACATGGACGTGATCACCCCCGCGGCGCTCGACAACAAGTACTACGTCGGGCTCACCAACAACCTGGGCCTCTTCACGTCGGACCAGGCGCTGCTCACCAACGCGACGCTCAGGGCGTCGGTGGACGAGTTCGTCAAGAGCGAGAAGCGGTGGAAGAGCAAGTTCGTCAAGGCCATGGTGAAGATGGGCGGCATCGAGGTGAAGACAGGGACGCAGGGCGAGGTCAGGCTCAACTGCAGGGTCGTCAACAGGAGAAGCGGCGGCGGCGATGCTGCTGGTGCTGCCGCTGAGCTTGAGCTCATCGCCATGGGTGATGGAGATGAGGTGGCAACAAGCTAAGGTAGTAGCTGATGTGGCGTGTTCTTCAGAGATTTCAGCAATAAGTTTGTGATCGATCGGTGTTGCTAGCTGCTGCTGCTGCTGCTTTTAACGAGAATAAGAGTTGCTGGAGAGGAAGTTTTTCTTCTTGTTGTTTTTAATTTGTTTTCTGTTTTGGCTTGTGTTTGGGTGAGTGCTTTGGTGTGAACCTGTCATGAACCCAAGGAACAAATTTGGCGAAATGTCGACGAAGCGGCTCTTGCATTCAGTTTCCATTATAGACTACATTGAACGTAATTACCAATTGCTAATAAAATAGCATGATTTGTTGGCATAAACCTTGATCGAACACCTTGTATCTAGGAAGTTAGTTTCTATTTCCCACGTACTCTGTTTTCTGTTTGAGCGCCCCTGTTTTGGCGCGAGTTGAGCCCGTCGTGGTTCCGCGACGTGGGCGCGTTTGTAGGGTAAATCGTGGGTACTGGCGATGGTCATGGGATGGCATGATCCGGTAGATGCGCAAGCGCCACACGATCTTGTTTTGTTGCCTTATAAGTTCGCAATGAAGTAAACGAAAAAGCTGCTGGTTTTGGAGCGCAACCAAAGTTCACAGTGTTCATTGTGTTCTTGCTCTTCGCGTGTGTGTTCAGAACCAAGCAGGTTCGATCTCTGGCGTGTTCATCGACCGGGAGATCGCCGACATGATTCAGTTGTTGTGAGCTCAGCAAAACAGATTCAGTTGTTGCACGACTTGCAGCGATGTGTTACTTACATTACATGTCCAGCGCAATGCATCGTAATTATTATTTGGTGCTTACCGACAGTAAAGCAATTTGTAGAGCTGAAGAACAGAGGGTTTCAGGCTAATACGTGCATCCATGTTGTCTCTTCTAGCTTTGCTAATTAAAGAGAACAGTATCCAAATGCAAACAAGAGTCCATACAAGCCCAAACTCACCCAATATTTGCCAAGCACACGAGCCTACCGAAAGAACATCGCCCAGCCCAAGCAGCTATACAACATCTCTTCAACCTGCAAAACCACCTAGAAGAGACCAATGTCTTCTTCCAGTTTCTCCCTTTTTAAACTCAATGTGCTATTCATTTTATACCCCTAAGTTTTATCTATTTTTTCTGTAATGATTAATGTCTTACTAATATACATGGGCTCTGAGATACGAACCCCTCTGCTTTAAGGATAGGGAGAATGGAACTTGGACTAGCCACAACTTTTACGGTGCTGTCTGCCTTGTCCCCCTAGATGATTAAAATATTATATCTTAGCCGGTCGTGAAGGCATTGGTGCCGATGTTGTGGGGGAGGAAGGAGTTAAGACATCGGTTCTCAATGAATGGACAGGGTTAAAAAATTTTTTGGCATCGGTAACACTGTGAACGGTCTTAGAAATAACCCACCCCATCTCCATTACTAGACAGTAAACCTCTGAAGAAGTGGAAATGTAGATGAGATTAACAACATGCACAAACAACCTAGATTAGTTTCACACAGAAACAACATACTTAAACACAGATACAGGATACAGATCAAAGTTAACATAACATGAACCTAGATCACTAGTTACTAAGCACGTACGCCTTCATTCTCATTTACTTAGGGGCCTGGGCCAACAAGCCGCGTGCGCTATGTATGATCACGGCTTCTTCGTGGCGCCGTGGATGCCGATGACGCCGCCGCCGCCTGGCGTGAGCGGCGAGCTACCACCGGCGCCGGGGAAGACGGAGGAGGAGCCCGGCATCCCGCCGAAGCCGACCTGCGGCGTGACGCCGTTCGGGCCGGGGAACACCCAGTTGATGTTGGGGCCAGGGTAGAAGCCGCCGAACCCGTACACGTTCTGAGGCCGGTACGTCCCCGGCTCAGGCTCCGGCTCGCCGGGGACGGCCCTCGCGCCGTGGCACGCGGCGGCGCCGGCGGCGAGCAGGAGTAGCCCGACGGCGAGGCCCGCGCGGAGGACGGCGACGCTGCTGATCCCCGCCATTGCTAAGCTAGCCGCTCGATCTACTATGCTCTGCTTGGGTTGTGTCGTGTTCTGTGGAGAACTAGCTAGCTAGCTGTAGCTGCGAAGAGTGAAAGACTCTCGCTTATAAGTAGACACTGGACTGTGCATGAGTGAACTGGATTGGATGAGTCACATATGGTTGACACTGAAAGTGGGACCCGCATGCATACAGGAATGCACATGTCCAACACCCACCTGTCAGTGACTAATGACACAATCTACAAAAGCTACAGAAACATTGGCTTACCACAGGCAAACCATGATAGAGTGTGTGTTCCTTGCCCTAATTGTGCAGCTCAGGCTCAATGAAGACCAGAAAGCAAACACTTGACCTTACTTAAAATGATTGTTATGCAGTGATTAGTACGCAGTAATTTGATGGTGAATAATGGGCCTTGCTGCAGATATCAATCAATGTCTGTAAAAATGAGAGAAGGTAACGAGGGCTGCAGGCTTGCAGGGCGCAGTAAACGGGCATTCATGGCAGGGCAGTAGTAAGCTCCAGTTTACTTCAGCTCCACCAGAGCTACGCAACTACCCGCATTTACAGCTACCATGATTCATGCCAGCTCTGCAGTGCAGAAATGCAGAAAATCAGGTTGCTCTGTAGCAGAACAAGCCAATAAGAAAACGACAGGGGAGTTTGATCACTTGCTCAGGGGAGGAGCAAAAGGAGACAGCATAATCCTACGAAGTGTACAAGCTTTCAGAAGAGATTGTGAGGTTAACAAGACCATCAGTGTCCCAAGGAGATCACTTGTGATAAATCAGGATAGCATTTAACCACAATTTTGGTCTTTGTTTACATACATGCAGACCAGCTCTAAACAGCACTAGAAACAATTAGTAGTAACATTTTGGCATTCTTGTGATCTGTCTCTACAAACAGAACATATCCCACATACACTAAGGCAATGGAGCACTCTTCTGATAAAATACTTCATTGCTAAGTTGTAAGACAGCCATTGGCCAAATCCAACAAGGGATGCTAAATTTCAATGAAATATATAGTACGTGATATTTCCAATAGTAACTTGCCATATGATATCTTCCCACTTCATAAAAACCACTGCAAAGAGGCTAACTAAAGAAACTACTGAAACTAGGGGGAAAGGCTTTTCCCCATTTTTTTTTGGTGGGGTAGAGGAAAGAAGCTTCAGCTTCATTACAACAGAAAGGAAAGTAGTATACAACACTGAGCTATTGCAAGAGAGAAGCTTAGACAAATTTGAAGCTTTTACTCACATGGAATTTACAAAACGTTACATTGCTTTGGGTATTCTACAATGACAGCTGATGAAATTGGGTGGGGTATAGGAGCGAGGCACCACCAAAAGAAAGTTTACTCAATACAAGGGTGAGAAGCGCCACTAAAAAAATAGCTCAATATGAGGGAGAGATGATTACCGCTCCTTGAGGCAACTAATGGCAGATTTTGAGAAAACCATCTTCTGTTCCAACAACAAACAATCTTGACAAAGGAAGCACAGAAATAGTCGAAAGAACAGACAAGTTTTTGTATTTCACTCCTCGGTCAGACGAATAGAGGTTCTGAAATGTGAGCTGCTGATGTCCAATCTGCATGATAGATTGACAATCATCAACGATTATTTCTGTGGGAACCAATCAAATTCCAACACACAGCATGTCCAAAACTTGATAAAGGGGCCTATATTACTGTGCCAAATAGCAAAGTTTTCATGATCATGTAGTTGCAGGCGTGAATATTAGAATGTACATACCTCACTTGGCCTCGAGAGGGAAGTTAGTGCAATTTTGTTTCTTGAAAGTGATACCACATCCTGACCCCACACAGAAAAGTTAATGATACCATCTGAGTGACTTCTGTAAATGTTTGACTGGGTTGATAGATTCCTGTTACATTTGCCACGAACATCTTTAAGAAACCATGAAAGTTCAAAGTGAAAATAGCTTATAAGCTATGGCAAATATAAGTATTCCATAATCTAAAGTTGAAGCATACATTGCCTCTGCTGTGAGCGTAACAAGTGTCAAAAGATACTACGTAAAAGAAAAAAAATGTGCACCTCTTATGTCTTTTGGTTAGTGTTACATACAATATCACATAAATTTAATCAGCAAAGGAGGACATCAGACTAGGTAAATTGAATCAATGAATTAACTGAGGAATACCCTCTTAGGTCCCAAACTCGAAGAGTCTTGTCAAGGGAGCTTGACACAATCAAGTGATCCTCTGGTGCTGCTAGCTGTATGTGCAAATAGAAAATAAATCAGATAGTAGAATAGGAGACGTGCCATGTTTTCCTGGTTATTTGTGGACATTTGGTAGTAGCCTGTTAGGAGAATTGGCATACCTTTGTAATGTGACCATCGTGTGCTCGCCAAACTGCAACAATATTTCCACTACGTTCATCGAGCAATTGACAATAACCAGAGCTTAAACCTGCAGCTATCCAGGAAGATGAAGCTGCAGTGCTGCCTTTCTTCAGCTTGTCTGAGGCACATGAGCAAATAGCTGATACAAGCGATGAGAAAGAGATTTCATCGGAGTCACTCTTCCATAAATGCAGCTTCTGATCTCGACAAATATCAATAAATCTGCATGAACGCAATCAATGTGCAATACAACAATCAGAAGCATTTCTAGGGTGGTGAGAAACAAAACATGTTCTCAGGTTTGAATGGCTAATCCTCTAAGAAACAAAATGGAATGTGTAAAACTCATGTTACACAATATTGACCTGATTAAGTGTAGAAGTTTTTTTTCTATATTTTGATATTGCAGCATCTATCAAAGATCATCAAAACTGTGCACATGTGCAACCTGGCACTTTTTGTCCATGCATACATTCCACTCAGTCGAAAGCACTAATTCCAAGAAATTGAGAAAAAAGTGCAATACCTGATTGAACCATTTCCCATACCAGCAACAAGTTTATCTTTGGATTCCATGTAATGCATAGTTGTATATAAACTACCACGAAATGCATTTGACAATATTCCACCTGAGAGGGCATCCTGATTAAGCATGTTTGCCTGCTCAATAGATGCAGTTTGCTGAGGAAAGCTAATAGATGACTCCGCATGAACTGCTATGAGTTTTCCTGTCTGTGCATTCCATATATGAATAGTGCCATCACAAGATGCCACTTTTCCCGTAATTGACAGGATGCAGATAGAATTGACAACCTATGCAAATATTGAAGAATTTATAAGAATAACTAGACAACAAAATGTCTGTACATAAAGAAAAGGCTTCATATTTAAGATATGGATTAATTTAGTGAGTGCATCAATGAGTCAAGACATTTTTTTATATAAATGGATCTAGAGCATCCAATCTCATATTATCACTAAATACTTTGCACAACAATAGTTTACCAAAAAAAAATAACATTAACTTTACCATTTTTGGTTGAGATAAGAGTTTCAGCAGTTGATAACTACATTTCTCTGGAGATGTTACTTGTGACTAGATACATTATGTCTATTTTGCAGTTCTTTTTGTGGCATCAATGCAGTTGTACCGATATTCAATTACACAATTTTGTTGCATTTTCTTTTTGTTATTGAGAATTACTTCCTCCATTCACTTTTATAAGGAGTGCTTTGATTTCCGAAAGTCAAATTGAAAACTTTTAATTAATAACTAGTTAACATACAAGTACATTTAGTGTATAAAAGTGTATAAAACTTATACAATTAGGTTCATACTTAAAAGTACTTTCACACAGTATTAGTTTCATAGCTGTTAAAAAGTATATTTTATGAGAAATTAACTAATGGTCAAAATTTAGTCTTCAAAGACTTTCTGAAATAAATAAGCCTTATAAAACTGAACAGAGGGAGCAAAACTTGAGCAACAGGACCACATGATCTGATCACAATCATGGTATCATGCAAATCATGCCTCTGAATTTCTTATGCGGAAGTACAGAACATCCTGGAGAGTGCATATTTTACATCCTTGGGAATCCTGCTTTTATCTGGACATAATATCATCAACCACTCAAAAACACCATCATTGCATACTGTGTTCCTCCGACTGTACAAGGTGTTATCCAGAAAAGACAACCATCCTATCATATAGCAGAGTAAAATAAGAAAAATGCCAAATGAAGGAAATAGGACAAACTGACCTCTTCATGCCCATAATATCCAGAAGTGCAGTTCATGTTTGGCAACTCCCACTTCTGGATACTTCCTTTAAAACCAGGACCAACTCCACCAGTAAAAATTGTGCACTCATCATCATGAACAGCTAATGACCGCAAAGCCCCAGGGTGGGCCCGGGCTGAGTAAAGGACTGAAGCTTTGATCTTCCATGGAAGTTCATCCTTCATACCAGCACTACGTCCAAGAAAATCCGGTGCCCAACAATTACGATCGGGAATTGGGAACCAAAACCACGGTTGATTTCCAGAAGTTGAGGCACACAGATTGTCACTAGATGACCCATGCTCAAGCCTAGATCCTTGATTGGAGGCTGCCATATTCCGACCATTTTTACCAATCTCTGCAACAAGCTTTGTAGGAGCAAGCTCAGATGAGGTATAGTTCCCAGACTGAAACCTTTGACCTTTCATGTTTTCACTACTGCCAGAATGGTCAGTGGAAGGCTGCCACTGAAAAAAATACAATGAGTCAAAAAAAGTGAAGGAACTGATGACATATGAACACTAAAATAGGGGTTCGCACCCGATCACCTATGTTTCAATCCCTAGGATTGCTATCATGTGTCGTACTGCCCTACTATGATTAGGGTGTAACCCCCCAACCCCTCTTTTTCTCTCTTCCTCCTGGCGCCCTCCCAAATAACACATGCACACACACACAAAAAAAAAGATAATTGACACTGCAGAAGCTAATGCAACCTTCCATACCTTCCAGCCATACAATCTTTGAAGAGCTTGCTCTAATAGAAACCATGTAGAGTAACATTCACGGAGCTTCTCTATTCCAACAACTGCTGCCAAGAACGGATACAAGAGGAACCTACAAAAGTTCACCTCACCAAGTAAATGTCATGAAGCATGTAAAGCTAATTATATCAGAGCACATAAAACTCTACTTACACGAGATCAAGCCTAGATTCCATTCTAGCTGGCTCTGTTTTGTTTCCATTGAAGAACTTCAACCCTTTTGTAGGAACGCTAAGACCAGAAGACTCATGAGAGAATGCTAGTTCAGCAAAAAGCTCTTTTAGATGTGGAAGCACATATGTAGCCGTATTCTCTGGTCCAATTCGTTGACAAAGATCAACAAGTGCACTAGCAGCCACCTAATTTAGAACATAGAAATTAACTAAATCTATTTGATGTTAATGACTTAATGTTGTTCTGATGGAAGATATAACTGGTGAGAGTAAGTTATGCCTGTGAAGAGTAATTGCCTGAATCACATGAAGATTCAAATGAACCTGCGTAAGAACCTTTATATGAAGACAGACTTGGTCCTGTAAATGTGGGCAAAAGGAAAAAGAATTTAGTACATTTAGTTAGCAAGGATATGATGCCACTGGATGTAAATTTCCAATTTTAGTAGAGTAACATTTTCCCAGTCAAGCCACGTTTTCTAATTTCTATTCAGATCATTACCAAAATTTTAATAAATGATAATTGGCATCTGCATCCACCCTCAAAACTATAAAAACAATTATCAGATACAGAACTAGCATGCAATACATTCATGATGGAATATCCTAGAATTAATTCATGTGAAGTCCAATTTCCATGGTCTGCAACTCTACATTTCAAGTCCAAATGATGAAACCAGATACTGTACACACTTCAATTGTTAATACTGTGTAATTTACCACCTGAAACTATTTCAAGCTGATTTGGCAGCTACAGCTTACTGTATGTAGCTGGTCTGGACTCGACGTCAACATCCCCATCTTTAATCCTCTCTTCATCTTCTCTCCCCCATCCTGACACCTATCACTACCATTATGCAAGTGCAACACAACCTCCTACTCCAATTGCAACTGAGAGATTTCATTTGTCACCTCGTACTTGAGCTCCATCGAGTGCATGCGTAGATTGATTTTGTCTTCTTGGTCCACATAAGAGATGGCTAAATAAGTTGAAGCATGTACCAAGAATGTGTTACAGTCATCCTTGAGTTCCACTACTTAGTGCAGGCATGGATTAATTGCCATGCCGTGTCCACCCCAATGATGCCTAGATTAATCTTTCTACAGATAAAGCACATGCAGAGAATGGGAGCTCAGGGGCTGGGCTTCAACATGATTTTGTAGAGGAGCATCAATTACTGCTTGTGGCAGATTGCATGATAAGCCATGGTGAGGTGTGGTGTGACAAGCGTGAGAAACATGAGATATTTAACCAATCTGGATGGGGCTTGCATTGTGCTGCTGCTCCTGTCGCTTCAGATCTTCAGGGAAAGATAGGACGAGGAAAGGAAAAAGAAGAGGATTGATGCTGGCAGGTAGGCCCCTGTTATTTTCCCAAAATTGGTGAGTACGCTACTTATCTCAGTCAAAATACAGACTACTTGTCAAAACAACCGCCACATATGAGCCACATGAGTTGAAGACCATGGTGGAATGACCTCAAAGGGGGCATACTGAAAGGTACATGAACTTTTCTCAAGGTATGGATAGTGAAAGTTTTCCAATATCTGGTTTTGCATTTGGGCATCGAAATGTAGATTTCAATTAGACTTCATGCCCTTATAAAAAGTTTTAAACTATAGAATTGGTATCTCCTAATCATCAAATAGTTCTCAAGCAAGTGGTAACTGAGTGTAATTAATAAATTCATTTTATTTCCCTTATTATAATTGGTTCAAAAATCAATCCATTTTATTTCCCTTACTGTAATTAAATCAATTATGTCTGCCATCAAAATACCTGAAGAAGCTCTTTGAGAATTGTTTTGACTGGTAGAACTGAAATAAGGCCTTCCAATGCAGATAAACCATCCATCAGGGCAAAAGAATTCCAACTATGCTGCGGCTCAGGCTTATTGATCTTTGAGGATTCAATGCATGAGAGTATAACATTCCTAAGCAAGGGAAGAATTTGCTTGACAGTAAAACTTTCTCCAAGAAGTCCACCTGTAATGATTAATGTCAAGTATCGTTCAAAGAACTAACAGCTTCATCACAAGAAGAAAAAAAAGGTTAATTGGGTTACCTATCCTGACCAATGTGTCAATTCCATCAGGACATAAACCTTTGCCAAAACACTGGATTATCGGTAAAACTGTCTGGATAAAATGAAGAATAAATTAGTAATACATAGGATTAGGGTGGTACACAAAAGTAAAGGTTACTAACAAGACTTGCCTGATTAATAGTTATCGGTATCCCTAGTTCCTCACTTGAACCAATTAAAACAACAGACGCAGCAGAGGCAGTAATCTTGTTAGGTGAATTGTATAGGTTCATGATCACCAAAGGATGCACCTTCTCAATATAAGTTTGTTTTCCCAATTTTTTCCACAACTCTCGCACGAATGAATCTTGAAGCAAGGAAACCTTCAGATGTGAATATTCTGGTGCCTACGACAAGTAAAAAGGACTTGTTGGAATAAATAAAAACTATATTGCACACATCAAGACCCAGAAATGGAAGAAAGCTACATGAGAATATTTTCTAGTGACATTTTAACCGGCCTGTAAGATCTTCTGAATGATGTGCAGTATAAGATCCTTAGTTGCTTGGACACTTAAGCACTTCACAAATTCTTTAAGCAGAGCCAAGGCAAATTCGGTGTCAATATCTGACAAAGATGGTGAAACAAGAGGTAGGCAGTAGGGTGCACACATTTCGGCAGCAAATTCCCCCATAGCTTTAAGTGTTCCTTCACTTGCAAGCTTAGCAACATACTTAAGGCGATCCCTAGGGGTACATATAAGTTGAAGTGGAGCAAGAAACATGTATGCAGATCGAATGGATGGAGGAAAGTATTGTGATTCCAAAAGGTGCTTTGCCAGTGGCCTCCTGCAAAATATCACAAGTTCATAAAAAGGTCTAATAGTTTCTTTTAAAAAAATTAAAAAAAAATCATACAAATCATGATGACATACAAAACTATAAATTACAAACAACAGACAACTTTGTGATACCTTTTCCATTCCCTCTGTATGCATGACTCAACAAGAACAGCAACATGGATAGGCAATTCTTGAATTGCTCCTGGTAGTATGCCAGTTTCTTTATATGCAGATAGCAGATCAGCATCAAAAAGTGGTCTGTGCAGATAAATTTCTGCTAAGATACACCCAACAGAAAATATATCATTTGCATGATGCTCATTAACTGAACAAGACTTTTGCTTCCAACGCAACAGCTCTTGATAACCCATTGTAGAACTATCATCGGATTCAAAGCATTCAAGAAAAGAACAGAAATCAAAATCAAGCGCCACTGATAGCACACTCTCTGGAGGCATGATATCCTGATTTGAACAAGGGCTCTTATCATATTTGACTGAAGAAAAACAACAAGAACCGTCAGCATAATTGTATATTGGACACAAATGATTTTCAAGCTCCATAAACAAGTTTGCTTGCTCAAACTCTTCCAGATAATCAATTTGTGATGATATAGCTGGAGAGACGTGGTCCTTTAATAGTAGACAAGTAGTCATGCTACTTGATCCCGCCTGGCATCTAGCACAATATTCCATTTTATTATGATAGGTAGAGTGAGGTGTGCTAGTAAATCGCTTAGGGTGTGGTTTTGTGAAAAGTTGGCGTCGCCCAGTTGATTTAGGCTTTGCTGGATCACTAGGAGGCAACATTACATTCTTGGCTTCAACAGATGACTCCCCAGAAAGTTTATACCCAAAGGTTATGTCAATCCAATGATGCAGTTGTTGCGAGACTCGGTCACTCTCTAAAGCATCCCTGTGCAGACAAATAAATTCCTCTGCAGAAGTCACCCAGGAAGGCAAAGCCAAATTGCTCATTTCAGAATGAAGAGAGACAAATATGCGAGGATCGCTATAGAATTCTGGAATGCACTCATCGGGAGTCCATTGGTATAGCCTTTGCATGTTAGATGGGTATTCGTTGGGCTCATAGACAGAACGCACAGCAGACCTCAAGATGTTCTTTGGTAGCCTCCTTGCTTTATAACTGCAAACTGCTAGCTCTGAGAGACACTCATCAGAAACATGATGTGGAACCTCAGATGATGAATAAGTAAAATCAAGTTGTTCATCACCTTTTGCCAGCCGCCATTTACTTTTGGTGAGGTCCCTCCAACCAACATCAGAATTTTCGTCAGGCCTCACTGTGAAATCTATTACCCAAGGCATTACTGTGTGAAAAGCTGGATCACCCCATCTTCTACCAGCTAACTTATTTAAGACAAGAATATATTCGTAGTTGCTCAATTCACCCATCCACCATCGCTTGAAATAAGACTGCCAATCTAAGGATAATGACAGATTGAAACCAGAATAAATGGCCCTTGAAGAACAATCCTCCTCAAAACAACATACGGTATGAGCTGGACGCTTCGACTCAGCAAAACCACAATTCTGTTTTACAGGACATATATCACTTATGCTCAGGTAAGGCCATAAAGAATCTGACATAAAGATGGTTGAAGGTTTCAGACTACCATGATGAACTCCAAAATCATGAAGATATGCCAAAGCAGATATTATCTGGTAGATAAGAAATCTAATGTGCCAATCTGAGCACAATGCCTCTGGACTGTAATGCATGATGTTTCCCAAGGTATATGGAGACTTTGGATGCAACATGTAGCAACAATCAGATGTTTCTACAACACCTAAAACAGGTAAGATGTTGGGATGTCTGACATGGCCAGAAGGATATATATCATTGAACTCTGAAAATCCAATAAAATTGAGAAAATCTAAGCCTCCTGAGCCAACAATTTTATTTTCAGACAACAGATTTAATGAATTCATCACACTCTCTTCTGTTGTCAAATTCAAGTAACTTGAGATAAGCTCTCTAATTTCAGAAGTGGAGGCTCTGGCAAGATATCGAGTAGGAGTTAACTTGGTAATTGTGTTTACGATTGATTGCTTCCTGTGGTTGTCATCAGCATCCGTGCTTTCCTTGCCCTGCAGATCTATCTGACTTCCATTCTCCAAGAAATTACTCTCACTGCAGGAGAATATTAAATGTTGATGAACTTGGGAGCCTTTTGGGTATAAAAGATAGTGCCTAAAAACAAACTTTACCATTCTTGAATATCCAAAAGTGCCTTGCCACCATGTAGTCCCACCAATACAAAATAACCAGAACTCTGCTGGCTGCAACATATACAACATCACTTGAATAAGGATGGAACAGAACCAAAGGAAGATGACAATCCAGTTAGTTAAGAAAACAAAGGACGTAGATCAGTGAGTCAGCACACAAGATACAACTAGCTCTAATAACCAAAAACTGCATAGATGTACAAATGGCTTTCGAGTTGTTTTGCAGATGGTTACTATTTTCCATGCGTCTTGTTTCAAGAAATGATGTACTAATTAACAATGTCAAACTTTATTGTGCCCAATCTTGTTAAAGTGTCCAAAGTAAAGTCCCAGCATATGCTTTAATGATACTCCCAAGTGAAAAAATAAGGAATTTTGCAGCAGCACTGAATATAACACTGCTAAAAATAGCTACTGTTCAGTTAGTGATTAACTCAATTGTTTCCATTACTTGCATGATCAACAATCTAACTGAAGTATAATGTTGTGATATTGCAAAGAGGTAAGAGCATATACAGCTAAATTTCCATCTTACCAGAAAATATCATCAACACAAAAGGTAATTGTTTTAGATAATATGCAAAATAACTGTAAACCAAAGAATCTGTAGCCCTACCTCCCATTACCTTCCTCAGCCCCATCAGATGATATCTGCAATACCAGGAGATGCGAAAAGAAAATACAATCATGTCAGAAGTACAACCAAAAGCTCGACAACCACTAAAACAAGAGAAGGATTTCTAACAATGCGGAGGCAATGGAAGGATCAGCCTCGCAGGAATATAAAATGAAGTTCCAATGGTGGAGCAACGCCTAGGCACCAACATAAGCACACAGAAACGAAGAGATAGATAGGGTGGCGAAAAGACCTGGACGACGGCGGCGGAGGCGAAGGGTAGAGGGGACTCGTGGAGGCCGTGCACGAAGGAGAAGCAGGAGCCCGAGAGGCCCGAAAGGATTCGACGCTCCAGGCACTCCGGGCACGCCGCTCCCGCCCCCGCCTTCTCCGGCGAGCAGACCATCGCCGCCGCCACTGGCACCCACGAGGCCTGGATCGAACGATGCAAAGGGCCAGAAGAGTCCCCTAGCGCTGTGGAATCTGGACTGAGGCACTGAGTCGTGGAGCCCTAGTGGTACGGAATCGGGCCGAGGCGGCAACCGGCGACTAGCGAGCGGTGGTCGACGGCAGCAGCCTCCGCGGTGGCGCCGCCGCCTCGGCGACGGTCGGCGCCGTTGGTGGCGTGGATGGAAGAACAGGAGAGAAGAGTTCCAAATCCAATTCAGAGGGTTCAGGCCCAAATTGATGAGCCCAACTTATCAATTTCCATTGGGCCACCAAACGGATGAATTGAACTAGGCCTGACTCAATTCTTCACCACCAAGCCCATTTGGAGATGGTTAACTACTTTCGTCAACCATTAGAAAAATGTCCGTACGTTTACCATGAATAAAAGCATATGTCAGTGCATAAAAAATAAAAAATAGTGACTTTTTTCAGCTACTTCATGAGATAATTGTCATGGATTATTTGCTCAATGTTATAAAAATACTTTTTCATAATAAAAGTACAAAGAATTTTTTTCTATTACATTGTTTGGTCAGACTTATTAAGTTTATTTGTTAAATTTTAATTTGTTACTATATAATCCGATAAATAATGTGCGTTGATTCAAATAGAGTCACATTTCCAATAAAAAATGAGCTTGACAGTAGCAATGCCATCCAAAAGAAAAAGAAAGAAAAATATTTTAAAAGCACCAGAGGGATGATCAGTTGCTCGTCTCTTGATGAGCATCCAACTCTAGCGTTGACCATATACAGGCTAACGACGAACAGAACCGGATAGGATTGTTGGGCTGAATAAAAAATGTGTAGACTGCGGTGGGATCATTTGGGCTGAATCGGTCAGCCACCCGAACGAAGCAGAGATGGGGAAATTTCCCGTCGGGGACGTATTCATGTCTCCGTACTGAGGAAAATTCCTCATCCCCGTCCCCCTAAATATTTGCGGGGAAGTTTATTTCCTCATCTCCGTCCCCATGAACAGAAGACTTTTTTACTCATCATCAATGGACAGTAGCAATAACACAAACAAATAAAAAGAGAATTCATAATTATATATCATCAAATTCAAACTCAACATCAAACATTCATTAACACTTCTCCAACAAATTACAAATAAAAAATGAAAAGGCGTGGGGTGAGCACCTCGGCTGGGTCGTCAATTTTCTATCGCAACGCGTGAGGCTAATGGAGAGTCGGGTACGCGGATTCACGGGGACGGGAAATGGCTGTCCGTACCCGCCCCCGTCATACCCTATGGGGATAAAAAATTCCACATTTCAATCCCTGTGGGGATGAACTTTCCCACATCCCCGTCTCCTAGGGTGAATTCCCTATGGGGAATCGGGGATCGGGTCCCCATTGTCATACCTAGTGATAAGGACGACGGATGAAAAAAGATGTGACGATCGAAAAGTTAATATTTTTTAAGTATATAGAGAGCTAGAGAGAGACACTATCATGAATTTGTTTCCAGTTCAGGTTGATGAATATTTAGAACGGAATGGAATGCGATTTCAATTCAAAAAATTAATGCGAGGTTGTTGGCTCTTAGAGCATCTTCAAGAGTGTCTCTAAATGAATATTTAATTCTGTTTTAGAAAAATTTCTTCAAAAAACTAGCTCCAACAGAGACTCCATATGGATCTCAAAAATTATAGATTCTCTAAAATCAAGATCTCATGCTCAAAACTGAGAATAGAGTCTTGGTTCTCTAAAATAACTCCTGTCACCGTGAGAATTATTTTACCGTGAGGCCTACACGAAAAAACATATTTGCATCGTCTGTCGCCGCGCCGCCCGCCGCCATCCTACATCTCGCCAAAAAGCTTGCCGCTGCATCTTGGCGCATGCCACCGCAAGCGTGAGTCGGCTACTCGGTTTAGTCATCCGTGTATGTAAAAAATCGGTGCTGCTACTACTCAGGCATACTGAAATCTCCAAGCCTATTCATTTTTCAGCTGTTATGGATATAGAATACTGATGCAAATACGAGTTTTATGATTGGAAAAGGGAAAATAGAGAATCAATTTTGAGAATCTGCCATATCAATTTTTGATTTTATTCTCTAAACTTTTTAGAAATTCTCTAAATGAGCTTTTTTGAGAATTTGTTGGGGATGCTATTAGCTTGCATTCAATAGTACTGCACTGATCTTTCCAGAAACGTTCAGCAAAAGGTTAGTCCTAGTTAGTTTCAATTGGTGCTGCTCTTGTATGGGTTTGCTTCAATTGATCAAAAGTACTTGAAAATGACCTGCTATGAGTTGACCCATCAGAATTCATAACTGAAGAATGAAGAGGCCAAAACAGGAGGATTTGCAAATTTCTTCAGTGAAGCAGTCACGTAGGTCCATCTGATTAATTGAACCTGATTAGGATGTGTTCTTTTGGAAGGATTGGAAACCCACTTCTCTTCAAAGGCAAACGGTGCGATGGATTAACATATAATTAATTGTCAGCTAAAAATTTTAAAAAATAGGTTAATATGTTTTTTAAACAATTTTTTATATTTTTTCAAAAAAATCTTACTGTTTAGCAGTTTGAGAAGCATGCGCATATAAATCAAGGGAGGTGAGGTTGGCAACCTTGGCTAAAGAACATAGCCTTAATGTGGTTGCCACTGTTTAAGATGCCTGAATTATATTTTTTTAATAAATGATGTTGTTGACTGTTAAAATAGGTTTGATCATTTGTTTTATTAAAAATTATGTAATTATTTTTTTATTGTAAGAGTTATCGTCAAATGTTCTTTAAGCATGACTTAAATCTATAACTATCTATAAAGCAAGTAGTATTTCTACCCAAAATTTTCGTTCGTCTGGCTATTTTGCAGAAACCCTTGAGTGTTTATAAAATTAACCCACAGTCTCAATGCTGAAAAGAAAGGAAGGGCTTGGATAAAAAAAAACCTCTTGTGCCCCTCCCTCCCGTCCCCATCCGGGCACGGCGCCTGCGCCCCTACTTCCCGTCCCCATCCGTGCCGCGCTCCGACTTCACCCGTTGCAACGTACGGACACAGTTGCTAGTGATTATATATTTACACAAAAAATTAAATAAGACGAATGGTCAAATGTTTGTCAAAAAGTTTACCGATGTAACTACAAATCGGGCGCTCCAATCCCATGATGCTAGCTGCACTGTCACTATATCTTTTTGCTACTAGTGACTATACTATTGTTGATGAGCTATACCCAAAGACGGTATCTAGAGGGCATGAGGGAAAATAGCCGGCTTGAGGACCCTTCCTAGTGTTGTGAACCGGAAGTACGAGCCATCATTCTTCCTCCTGTTGAGAATAATGATGACATTCGAGGAGTGGCTTGGAATGTCATAGATGCTATAACACAAGGAAGATGGTTTGATGTTATCAACCTAATGTTTCAAGAGATTGCCATCTCAAAAGGGACTTTCACTCAAGGCATATATTATGCTCCCTACATTATGCGATTGATACTCTCCAAGGTTGGGAACATGGGGTGGCAACTTGACTCAACACAAGCAATACAAGCCTAGAGTCCAACTTTCCACTCCTAGAGGTGCCCGTGCAAGGCAATCCACCTTTTTCCAAGGAGAAGGGTCAAGTGCTGCTCATCACGCCCCTCCTCCTCCTCCACCTCAATATGTTGCTTCTTACTTCACCCCTCAATATGCATACTTTGGAATGCCACCTTAAGATTACTTCAACCCGGTGCTAGGGGCTCTCAATACCCTAAATGACAACTTCACAAGGTTAAGCACCGGTTTTGAAGAAATGTCTCAAGATGTGAGAGGGTTGCACACCGATGTTAATCGCTTGAACACAACGGTGGTGAGGTTGGGTCATAATGTTGAGGGCATGGATCGAAGGATGCTCAAGCCTATCTTTCATCGTCGCCGCGACTCTCATCATCTCTCCACCTCGTCTCATCCTCCTTCTCTTCCTCAAGAGTGATGCTTTTTGGTCTTTGATGCCAAAAGGGGGAGAAGAACCTTGCTTCATCATTATCTATCTTGTGTTGGGTCGGACTAGTAGTAGTGAGGTTAGCCATCCTCTTATATTAGGCTAAGATGGTTGGGTTATATTTGTATGGGGCATGGGCTATACTATATATATTGTGCGCTTTGCAAGTTTATTTGAACTCGTGTGTTATTTGGACCCTTCGTGGTCAAGTGTTTGTAATAGGCTAGAATGAACTCTTTTGTGAGCTTTATGGATATTTCTGGATCTTAAGTTATGCTTGTGAACTTGTGGCTATGTTGGATGGTTGTGGCTATCATATTCTATTTGTGACCATCTTATGGTTATGGTTGAATTATGTGAGTTCACTTTGTATATTGCATATGTGTTGGGGCTATATGTTGAAAAGTGCAAATTATGGTACAAACTCCCTATATATGTCATTTGTTTGGCCCTTGTGTTTGATATGCACATGTCTAGGGGGAGCTTAGACTATATTTTGCATTTTGTGGCTTCTTGATTCATGTTCATTATATATTTATGGTGTTTGTCATCAATTACAAAAAAAAGGGAGATTGAAGCATCTAGGCCCTGGTTGTTATTTTTGGTAATTAATGACAAACACTAATTATGAACTAACTATTCTATTTGAGTGACGTAATTGAGTTAGGACCACATGATGTACATGCCATGAATGATTACCGAGGATTAAAATTGATGGCACAAAGCAATGGGACAAAGAGGGTAAATTTAACGCTTTATTTCAATCGATCGAGGCGATGGGCGATCGAATTTTTGCTAGGCTATTTCTAGCTTTGCCATACTATCAAGAGGGGTAATAACCTTGGTAAAGAATTGATCAAAATTCCTCATTAGGTCATTTGCATTGTCACTTGGTTCGACAAATTTCATTCACTTTTTCTTCTGTTTGACGCTGGTCTGACTGTGGGCATTGAGCCGGTCTGATCGGACGACCGATGAGCGAGGAGTTGGCCTCGGTTGGGTGATCCAAAGCCGCCAAAGCCAACACCAGTCTGACCGGGTTGGCCGATCCATGTAGGATCGAAACAGAGTAAACAAACCTACCAGAGGGGGGTGAATGGTAGGAAAAACCAAAACCCAAAAATCTTTTGCGGAATTAAAAGATTATCTCTCACCAATGGAACCAATCTAGAAAACGAAATCGAACTTTAGCTGTCGAAGTCACCGCCGGTCACACCACTGTATAACCGCCGGTCAGACCGCCCCTACTGGCCGGTCAGACTACCGTGTCACCTCCGGTTGTACCGCCGTCGTAACCTGTCGGTCAGACTGCTCACACACACATGCTGTCAGACCGTCGGTGTGGGGTCTCCTCAAAGAGATCAACTCCCACAAATATCACATAACTTCCTAGGAGTCTGGTTATGCGAGAAACAGTACAGATACATAAGCTTCGTACATTAATACAAGCTTTTAAATACAACTCATACAATACAAGAAAAGTCGCGACACTTCCACAGGGATAGCCTGAATGTAGAGTCGACCTAGAATTCGTACTCGTCTTCCCAATCCTCTAGGGTACTTGGGAATTCTTCTTCTACTTCGGGGTTACCTGAGTATAGTCATAAATGAATGAGCACCGAAGGTACTCAGCAAGCCAAACCGAATACAGTTTTATTTAACTAACAACGCATGCTATATCGACAAGAGAAGTAAATCAACAAAGTACTTTATCATGTTATTATATCCTATCCTTCTTTTAGCATAATCTAATTCATATGTAAGACATATATCTAGATTCATATTTTATCCCATCCTAAAAGGATTTAAGTATGCATATTTAAGTTTTATAATATTTTAGGAAAAGAGACTCATGCCATTTTACTGGAGTCACTCATAGACATATCTCCATTGACCGAGAGTACGGCGTATTCGAATACAATCAACCCTGCAGTGTTTGCCTAGCTTTACCCGAGGATTAACCTTCGGTTGCAAGGCGAAGGATAACATAGCATTTATATATTTCTAACCTTTTCTTGATGTATGAACGAGACCGGCGGACTATCTTAATAGGGGTACCAAACCTAACCAGAGAATGGTACATCAGTTCCCTATTTAATAGTTGTTCGTTATACACTTACCCGGCTTGGAGAGACCTGTGGACTATCTTAACAGACGATACCGATCTGGTTCGCATCGGCGTGGTTACCCATTGTTTACATAGTTGTTCTCCAATTAGACTAGATCGAAGAGAAACATATAGTTGCTAAGTCGGTATGTCCTTAATTTGGCATAAGCATCTATATATTTTCTAGTATTTAACCAAAGTTTACATCACAAGTATTGTCTAGTTATTATCTTATTTAATTCATGAAATAAAGAATTCATTTTCTATAGTTTTACATGAAATGATACATGTGATTATGCTTGTTTTATTATTACAAGTTATCAATATTGTCTAAGGAGAAGGAAAATATATCTATTAACATGAAATAATAGCCTTCTCCTTTATGAATTATTACATGTTTCTAAAGCAGAAAATAATATTCTATATGAACTAGGGTGTATGAGATATTAATACATGAAATAATACAATGTTTCTAAGGCATGAATTTATACTCTATATGGACTAAATGTTAACATATAGGATCTAAAGATTATAATGGATGACACAAAATGATAATTTATAACTATCTAACCCATCCCGCGAAATATTTCTATCTAAACTAAATATATCATTAAAATATGATAATTTATTATTTTTAATTTAAATGATTAAAACAGTTTGACTTGCCTTGAGTGTCGTCGGGTTCTAAATATTTATCGATTGGATGGTAACGAGGGCGTTTACGTCGACTTCCCGGTCGAGTTCTAACTCTTACGTGAACTTGGCGTCGTGATCTATCGATAAAATAGAATAAAATAAAAGAATTTATTAGGCAAATTCAAATAATCATACAATAAAGGAGTTTGAATAGGTTTTTAAAGATGGTTTATATTCTTTTAAAAGTTTTTATTTTAAATTAAAAGTTTTGATCTTAAGTAAAAACTAACACTAGAAGTTTTGAAATAATTATTTTTTGAGAGATTCAAAAGGTGAGTAAATAAAGTTTAAAAGATATATAAATTTTGAAAATGAAGTTTTGAAGGAGTTGGATGAGTCACTATATTTTTTCTAGGGTTTTTATTAGGTTCTTGAGTCTTTGCCATTGGGCTATGGGTGCTTCTCATCTCTTTCTCTTCCTTCTATTCTTTTCTTCTTTCTTTTCCCTCTCTCCTATTTTACTATTTATCTTCCTTCTCTCGCCTACACCTTCCCAAGCCGACGCTTTGCAAGATCAAGGGTGCGCACGGCTTATCATGGTTTGGCTCGAGGATTTGGTTTATTTTCTTCCATCTGGGACCTATGAGAACCCCATTTTTGTACTTAACTTAGCTAATGCGGTTTGGGAGTAGTCCGGCGGCAGTGAGGCGCCGACGGCGGAAGGAGTGTTCGGTGAGGGTATATTTCGGTGAGGTTTTGACCTAAATAAAGTATCTATGAGCATCTAGGGACTATGGGAATCACTTCTATGCGCTTGGTTTAATTGGAGAAGCTTGAGGTTGTCCTAGCACCATGCGCCGTCAGTCGAAGAACAGGGGAGGCGCCGGCGGCCAACGAGGGTGACGAATTCCAGTGGCTAATAGGTTTAGAATTTGTAGGGGAATAAAAGCTTAAGTGCTAAAGATTGATATTATACCTTTAATTGAAGAGGAAACCGATTGAAGGTGATGAATTTCTGGATTTTGTCCCAGGCGGCTAATTTAGGGTTCTTGAGGACCTTACTTCGGGTTTCTTCCAAATAGGAACAATATGATGTTTACTTGATGGGGGAATTTTTTGGGTTTTAAGGAGGACTGGATGACGAAGAACTTGGGTATATATTATTTGATCTATCGGGGCCTATATATAGATATGCTGTGTCTGTTTCTTTTGGGGATAGGTTCGCCGGACATGGCGGTGCACCATTGTCGGTTTGAATTGGATAAAATTTCAGTGATGTGTTCGCTCCAATCGTATGTTGCCAATTGCGCAAAAGGATAGTGATGTTTTGAAGTCGGTTGTTGTAACACCACGAGGTGTTTTCCCCTTTTAAAAAATCCAAAAGAAAAATCGCAAAAGAAAATCTTTTGGAATTAACTAGAGAGGAACAAATAATTTTAAAAGCCAAGTTCTAAATGAAAATGGCATGGTAGGATTTTTCTTAAGTTCTACATGTCAAAATACACTAACAGGATTTTTAGTGGAATTTTCGAGCACTAGAAAGAATTTTTAACCAATTAAAATTAAAATCAGAATTAATAAATCCCGGAAAAAATCAGCTTCTCTCTCCTCCATCCTTTTCCCGCCGAATCGGCTGTGGGCCGACGGCCCAATCCTCCACCGATCGGCCCACCGACCGGGCGTCCCCAGGGACGCGCGCCTCTCCTCGCTCGCGGCCGGCGAAGGCCACGGCCCGCAAGCGCGCGCCCAAAATTAAGTCTGGTTTTCCTCCCCTTTTCCCGGGACAACGATAAGTGGGGCCCACTGTCGGGGTCGTCCCTACCTCGCCGCCCGGCGCCATTACCGGCTGCGGCGTCCGTGCGGATCTCGCGCCGTCGGCCTCCCCGCGCCCCAAAAACTCGCCGCCGTTACTCCCCTCCGCGTCCGCCGACCTTTAAAGCCCCCGGCCGCCTCTCCCGCGCCCCTTAATGGCCGGAATTGATTGTCGGCCATCAATTCCCCATTTCTCTCTCCCATTCACTCCGGCGAGTAACTCCGCCCTTATCCGGCCACAACCGACCTCCTCGTCCCTTTTAAAAGCCAGCCACCGAGCTCCCCGTCCTCCCCACTCCTTCACTCAAGCCTCTTTCGCTCTCGTTTGCCCCCGTACCGTGCGCTCTAGCTCCAAACCCCGTCGCCGGCCTTCGGCGCGTGCTCCCGCCGACCCAAACCACCCCAAGCTTCGCGCCACCACCGTCTTCTTCCCCGACGTCCGAGCCACCTCGGCCGCCCTTCCTTGCGCCCTTTCGCCGCCAATCTTGCCGTCGCCGTCGTCGTCTTCTCGAACTCCGGCGGGTTCCCGGTGAGCTGCCTCTCCCCGGCCTCCCGGCCACCTCGTGCCGCCCTCTCGTGTGCGCGCGGCTCCGCCGTGCAACTCCGTCGCCGCCGCCGTCGTGCGGCTGCGGTGCCCGCGCCGCCGTGCCACCGCACCCCGCATCGGCCATCCGATCGGCTCCGGTCGATCGGCAACGTCCGATCCCGCAAGCCGCTCGTGGTCCACCACGTGGTGCACCGCCCCGGCCCATGGACCCGGTCCACCGTGGACTGACGCCCCGCGGCCGCTGATGTCAGCCCTCGGCCGCTGATGTTAGCCCTAGCCGCTGATGCCTCCCCAGGCTTTATTGCGCAATAAATCAATTAAGGATTTTTTGTTTTAGTAAAAAACCCAGAAAACTTCTAAAAATCATATCTTTTCAATCCGACCTCCGTTTTAGCCCATTTAAATTTCATTAAATTCATAAAAATGCCAAGAATCCATTAAAAATAGTTTTGTTCTCTATTTCAGTAGCTTTTTAGCCTGTTTTGTTGAATTGCTTGTTTGTCGTGTAGATCCCGCTAGTTCCGTCGTCTCGGTTTACTTCGAAGTTGTTGCAGAAGTTCCCCAAGTCGAAGAGCAAGGCAAGTCATACTATATTATTGATCATATTGCTCCCATTGTGCTAAAACACATGTTTTACTCTATTAAATTGCATGTATTTATAATGTCATTTCATGGGAAATAGTACACCATATATTTAGTTTATGCCCTAGGTTTGACACTCCAAACCCTTTGACTAAACTTGGGACAATAATATGATTAGATTCAGGACTAGGTTATGCTTAGCCTGGCTTAGATTCACTAGCTCACTAAATGGGTCATTCTCACTTAATATGTCTCTCCTGGACATCTGTTCGGAAGATTAATAATTGGAGAACTTGGTGAACCGGATTAATAACTAAAATATGACAAATGGTGGGCTGTAGGCGATATGGTTTTGGTTAGTGGCGCCCATGGCCATTAAGGACCGGTTCACGGGAACCCTCGGGAGAATGACCGTGCAAACCACAAGCGAAAATGGGTAAGGTGGGTCCCGTATTGTAGTCTCTCCTAGCTAACGAACCCATCGGCAAGGGTGAGCGGGATGGAGTTTCAGTCAGCCCCAGTATAAGGGTTGCTGGGCTGTCGGATTCGCCGAGGCACTCGGGGGGGCTGCCCACGTCCCAGGGTCCGGGAGTGGGGCGAAACCTTGGTGAGGTTCGCTTGGTTAGCGGGGGTTATACGAAAGGTCCTACCACAGTTTCCTTTTCGGGATACCATGGTGGTATTCCGGCGCACGAGAGACCGTGTCGTGGGGCTATGTCTTGTGGGTACAGTTGCCCCCCTCTGGTCAGAGTAAAACTATTCGAATAGCCGTGCCCGCGGTAATGGGGCGATCAACCGAACTCACCGTGATTAGTCTCACACTATTAACCCTGATAAATGGAACATGACTAGTATAGGTGGATGGGTTGGGCCTGTCGCAACATGGGGATAACGTTGGACAACGTTGGATTCTGTAACATCCTGGCCCAGGGCTTAATAGAATTAATAGAATACTCATTGCAACTTCTTTTTCGGAAGCTCATCTCCAAAGAACTCTAAGGTTAAGCGTGCTTAGCCTGGTGTAATTTGGGGATGGGTGACCGACTGGGAAGTTCTTCCTGGGTGCGCATGAGTGAGGACAAAGTGAGCAGAAAAGACTGGTGTTGGTCTGTGAGGGCAGTCTAAGATCCTAGAGAGCTTCCAGATGTAGGCGGGCCCGGCCGGAAGGGTGGGGCGTTACAAGTGGTATCGAGCCGACCCTCACGGTTTCATGGGGCTCGTGGCGGGTCGGTTGCGCGGGCATGGTGCGCATGGCGCGTGGGCCACGAGAGGACACGGCATGGTACATGCGCCGGCACTGGACGCACGGACTTGGCCAAGAGGGGAGGTTCCTGGCCTGGGGTTGACCGACGAGGACGTCGGGACTTCTAAGGGGGTGTGGATGTAACATCCTGGCCCAGGGCTTAATAGGATTAATAGAATACGCATACCAACAAGTTGCAACTTCTTTTTCGAAAGCTCATCTCCAAAGAACTCTAAGGTTAAGCGTGCTTAGCCTGGGGCAATTTGGGGATGGGTGACCGACTGGGAAGTTCTTCCTGGGTGCGTATGAGTGAGGACAAATTGCGCAGAAAAGACTGGTGTTGGTCTGTGAGGGCAGTCTAAGATCCTAGAGAGCTTCCAGATGTAGGCGGGCCTAGCCCGGGAAGGGTGAATTCCTATTGTTCGGAAAGCCCTTGTTGTTTGCGCAAAAGCAAACCTTAGCCAAACCCTTGTCTTCACTGTATTCATTCTCTCCCTCTTTCGGTGTGACTTGCTGAGTACGTGGAAGTACTCATCCTTGCCTCTTCACCAGAACCTGAGCAAGAAGCTGAAGAAGAAGACGAAGTTGAGTAGGCTTTATCCTGCACTCTGAAAGATACCTGTGGAATGGGTGAAGCCACGTGGCCAGCGTCGAGCTTAGGCTTAGGCCCCTTTTTCCTTTTTGCTGTCTTTTGTAATCTTTTTGTAATGTTTCTAAGACGTGGAACCGTAATATCAACAATTATCGTATGTGTACCCGGTCGGTCCCGAAGGGATTTTAATACACATATAACTTCGGAAATTCTAGTTTGAATTTCTGGGCGTGACAGTTGTGTACTCCAATGGGCACAACCACGTTTTGTAATTCCATGGTGAATTCCTTGCGGCCACAACGGTTTTACAAGGTCGGTTGGATGAAGTTTGATGGTGCATTCGAACTTATCAGTTGTAGTTAAGTTAAGGAGAGATAGGGATAGTGTGTTGGATTGGTTTGGGGATTGATAAGGGAAGGTCGGTGCCCACAGGTGAATGCCCGTGGTTCTATCAGCCTTGGTCTTGCTGAAGTCCACAGGAAGAAGAACAAGTAACAAGGGAAAGAGAAAGGAAGGAAAAAGAAAAAGAGGAAAAAATAAGATAAAATAGAAAGAGAAGAAAGAGAAAATTAAAAAGAGATTTTTGGAAAAGTTTTTAAAGTTGAATTTTAGGTTTTATAATTAATTTAAATTTAATTTTTAGGAATCCCACTTATTTTAAAAGTTTAATTTAAGGTTTTTCAAAAATAGACATTATCTTTTAATGAAATTTAATTTCTTAGCTTAAAGATAAAAAGAAGAATTAATAAATATTAAGGATTTTAGAAGTTTTAAATACTGAACACATAATAAATTATTCGCAAAAATTCTATTCATATTTTTACATATTCTCATAATACAAAATTTAGGAATGTTATAGTCGGGATCCAGAAAACACCGGTAGATGAACTCTTGAAGAAGTAGATCAAACTATTTCGACTTTATTGCATCTAAAAATGTTTACAAAGTGCAACAACAGCACTCCTCACGAAAATCTCGGTCTAACTTGAAACCCTAGCTATTCTCACAACTTTTCTCTTGCCAAATCAATACATAGGAGGTACACCCTCCCTCTCAATTTATATCACAAAAACCTCCTACTCAAAGTAGAAGTAGAACTCCTATTTCCAATAGGACTCAACCTCCTACTCAAGTAGAAGTAGAACTCCTATTCCCAATAGGTTTCAATCACTCTCTTTCCTTATCTCAATTCATCTTCCCAAATTCGGACTCCCTTCCAAATTCGACTCCTCTTTCCATATGCACATGATTCCTCTCGTATACCATATGGATTCTCCATCTTCCATGTGCATTATCCTCTAGCCTTTTAGTATCCCGTGTGATATCTTGATCTCTGGATGTCCACTTCTCCCAAGTCGACTCCGATCCATCACCAGCAACACTATCCCGAAGCCTCAAACAATAGCTGCACATATACGACAAAGAAACCATATTCTGAGCACAAGTTTGTCCAAACTTGACTCACATTAGCATAACAATAGTAACCATACGCTAGGAACCATCTAGAAGTCAAATCCACGAAGAAACAATCCAAAATCGAAAAGATAAATCGAAACCGAAAGCGAACAGGACACTGCTAGTCTGACCGACCGTGAGTCGGAGTTCGACCATGAGTCGAAGTCGGCCTGTCAGACCGTGCGCATACCATCGGTCTGACCGACCGTGAGTGGCCGGTCTGACCGCTCTAGTTTGACCGCACATGCAAACCACAAACCACCAATGTTTCATCATATAAAATAAAAATCAAACACATTTGATTCTACAATATCCCCCTTTATGACCATTGGCAAACCCAACAAAATCAATTGGTTTGATGTTTTATGAAGCAACCCAAAAAGCATTTCTAATGCCAGAAAATTTCAAAGAAAATTCTTTGGGTATGACAATGATGCACAATTATGTTCTTGTTCTTTGAGTATGACAATGATGCACAATTATGTTCTTGTTCTCCTCCTTTTTACAACGAGTTCATCAATGTATTGTAAGCATGGATGAGCTTTGCATTATATCAAAAGTAACTCAAGTATATGTTTTGCAATAACAAGATAGAGAAAGTGACTAACTAATTAACAAGCATGCACTAGAGTAAAAAACATGAACCTAAAATATTACAATTAAGATCAAGTCAACATTAATAATTCATGATTTCAACTATTTAAAATGCAACATATTCACAAGTGTAAAAACTGAAAGAAAAACCCAAGTATATATACCTATGACATTGATACTTTTTTCTCAAATTAATTCCTTTTTCAAAAATAACCAAGAGAACTTTTAGCTTTTTATTTTTGAACTTTTTATACTTTTCTCTCAAATATTGCGGGTACGTCCTTGTCGTCAAGACTATTTTCAAAGATTTTACACCCTTTTTTATCTCACCACAAATACGTCCTTGTCGTTAAGACTGTTTCCAAGGATTCGATATTATTTTTTTCTCTCATATAAATAAGCATTTATGTACTCTTGCGGTGATTGAAACAAAAAGATTAATATGAGTAACAACAATTCATAAAGCATATATAAAAGCATTAATCATTCAACCTAAGCACTTGCTTCAATTTTGCATATTTCATTAATTCACGTAAAAGAATTATGTGTCATGTATCATATCACTTAAAAGCAATATCAAAAGCTCATATAACTATTAAAATGCACACAAGCTAATATAGTACTCAAATTATCTAACAAGCATTGCTAGCAAGCACTAGAATATACTAAAGATATAAAACATAGCTCATCCACCTTTTATTTTATTTTTCTTTTTCTTATTTTATTTATTTATTTTTTATTACACCATGCATGAATTAAAACACAAATGTAAAAGAAAATAAAAGAAGAAAGAAAATATGCATACAACAAAGATCCAACAACTCTCCCCCTCAAAAATGCCAAAATGATGAATAACACCCAGTTCTCCCCTAAGAAAAGCAAAGTAAGAAGAATCCAACGGTTTGGTGAAAATATCTGCGAGTTGCAAATCTAGCTTTATTTCTAACAATTAAACCATTATCATTCTATTTATTTTTGAAAACCCATTTAGTTTCAATAATATTATGACCAACGGGAGGTTTAACTAAATACCGACTTTGTTTCTTTTAAAATTCTCAAGTTCTTCATGCATGGCGTTAATCCACGATTCATCGGTTAGTGTATGAGTAACATCTTTGGGTTCAAAATTAGCAATAAAAGCAGAATTTGCATAGAAATCACGATTTGTTACCTTTGACCTTGTAGTACGTTCACTCAAGATACCTATCATCTGTTTCGGAGAATGTTGTCATTGAATACGAAGTGGAGCACTCACATCTGAAGTTTGTTCATCTTCTGTAGCTTGTTCTGACGAAGTTGAAGCTTCTGGAGGTCCATTAGCATCATCACCCAAAGCTCCCGAAGAATTGCCACCCTGTCGGTCTGACCGCACCTCTGCCTGCGGTCTAACTGATGATCTGCCACCGGTTTGACTGGCCCCAGGCCCGGTCTAACCGACCGACGCATCCTCGTCGTCCTCGTCATCGCTTTCCTCCAGAAAAATATCCTCCCCCTGAACCTGTGATAGAGTACCTAAAATTTTGGGTCTAGTACCTGGACTAGCCTCATCAAAAGTGACTTCGCAAGTCTTAACAATTTTATTACTCTCCAAAACAAGTACATGGTAACCTCGTGAATGCACAGAATATCCCAACATAAGTCCGTCAAGAGAGCGAGATTCAAATTTGTCCAAATTTCTAGATTTAAACACAAAACATTTACATCCAAAAACACGCAAGTGAGAAATCTTCGGTGAATGTCCAAACCGAAGCTCATAAGAAGTTTTTCCAAGTTTAGATCTTAAGAAAACACGATTGGAAATATAACAAGCAATGTTAATCGCTTGAGCCCAATATTTTCTAGGAGTAGAATATTCATCAAGCATAGTCCTAGCCATTTCTAGGAGTAGAAGATGATTGAATTCTTCCTTGATGCCTTCACGAGGAAGGAGAACCAACTTTTATTACCGGTCATGTATCGTGAACAACCAGAATCAACAATCTACACGTTCTCCCTCCTCACCAAAAGAGCCTACACATAAGCAGATGTCGATGTCTCAGTATTGGGGTTAGATAATAAAAATTTAGGAATCCAGTACTGAGACACACGACCAGGACCAACAGGAATATAACCAGTAGAAAATTCAACACGTTTCCTGTTAGAAAATTTTGCCCGAGGCCGGTCCGACTCACCGTACCTATGGTCTCGACTAACACTGCAGCTGGCCTCGACCGCAGTTCACCGCGGTCCGACCGACTCTGTCGTTGCTGGTCCGACCGTGCTCATGGAACCAAAACCCGAATTTTGCCATCATCGTTTTGCAAAAACAATTTCTCTTTCCTTTTTATGTTTACGGGCAAGTCTAAAACAAAAACCAACCAAATGTCTATCTTTTCCACAAACGAACAAGTGTATTTCTCACGATGATTAGAAGCACAAATAGAAACGAGATGGTTTAGCAACGAAGTAGCAACAAGTAGTTTTGCAATCACAACATTGGTTTTGGAAGATGATGCATTCAAGGAAGTCATGATGCCAGTAGATTTAAACACAGTGTTCTTAGATTCAGGTTTAATCAAAATTTCACTACTTCTAGAACCAACACCTAAAACAATAGGAGGATGTCTAGTATGATAAGCATAAGGATCAAAACCTAAACCACGATTGTTTGTGCTAACTTTAGATTGATCAAAAATCAAGTTGAGGTTCTTTTTATCATCGAAAATTTTTGTAAAGAGCTTTTTAAGTAAGAAATCTCTTGAGTCAAGGTAGCACAATTTTTGCAAGCATCCAAAAGACATTTCTATTTTCTACAGGTTTGACAAGAAAACATTTCATCTTGCTTAACTATTTCTTCCATATGCTTGACACGACCTAAGGCAATTTTTAGTTTCAATTCACTAGCAAGAAATGTTGAGCAAGGTTTTGCACTAGATTGTTTCAACCTTTTAGAGCTAATCACATTAAATATAGAGCTAGCAAACAAAGCAACTCGACATTTTTTAAAGCTTTTTTTGTTAAAAATAATTCATCAATCAATCTAGTGTTCATGGCAAAGCTAAGAGCAAGACAAGATTCAAGCATCCTGGATTTCTTAGATTCAACATCAAACTTCTTGCAAGTAGTTAAATTAACTTCTCTAACAGAATTAATCTCAGCAAATAAAACTTCACATGATTTGCAATCATCATCATCAGAAGCAAGAGATCTTAATCTATTATTTTCAGCTTTAAGAAAATCAATAACTACTTCATGTCTAGCAATAATTCTTGGAGATATTCAACACTAGGAGCGCTCATTACCTCATTCTCTTCATCAGAATCCGCAATACTCTTTACCATGAGACAAACTCCGGCGATGCTTTTTCCTTTATCTTCCTCATCATCATCTGAGTACTCAACGTCGCTGGATTCCTGCACAACTGCAAAAGCTTCATCCAAGGCCTTCTGGTAGTACTTCCTCATCTTCATGTTCTTCGCCTGCAAAAGCGTCTTTGGATCCATCTTGCGCCTTTTAACTCCTCCTATGTACCTTTTCCATCCTTGGGACACTGAGAGCGAATGTGTCTTGGTTGTCCACACCCGAAACACCGAATTAGTCCTCTTCTCCTCAAGCTGACATTATTCACAGCTCGAGAAATTCTATTAGCAAGCGGTACCAAGTCCTCCTCACTGATTTCCTCCAGTTGATCATCGGACATGGCAGAGAAAGAAGTAAACATCGACTATGAAGTAGAATTAGAAGATGCAGATGAAGACACCAAAGCAGAAGATTTCGAATCAGTCCTCTTAGAAAGAATGTTTATCTCATAAGTTTTCAATTTAGTATAAAGAACATCCAAAGTCAAAGTGTTCGTATCAACGATTCCCGAATCGAAGTAACCTTAACATCCCAAACCTTCATATCAAGACCGTTCATAAAGTGACAAGCAACCTTAGACTAAGAATAATTAGCATCATAAGAAGAATCAACAGATCTAAGATTACTCAGAATTTTGTTAAAATGGCCAGATAGTCATCCAAAGACTCCCCATGTGTCATCTCAAATTTGATGTACTCTTTTTTGAAAATGTCTTTTCGCAACTCTTTAATGTTTAAAGATCCAGTGTGAAAATCATTCAAAGCTTTCCAAATCTCATTAGCAGTAGTAAGATGCGAAACACGATCAAAGTTGGAGTGAGAAATTGCATTAAAAATAATATTGCGAGCTTTGCAATTATTTTTAAAATCTAATTTGAGAGCGGGAGTATCAATGCGAGGAGGGATTTCAAAAGGTTATGCAACTTTTAGCCAAATATCATATCATTGAGATGTTATGTAAGATTCCATCCTTTTCTTCCAATAATCAAAATCGGTTCCACTGAAAATATGATGTTTGTTTGAAAACTTTTCAGCCATGGCAAATAGATCAGAAAAGCAACAGATATTAAATCAAAAACGAGGCTCTGATACCACTTGTAGGATCGAAACAGAGTACACAAACCTACCAGATGGGGGGTGAATGGTAGGAAAAACAAAAACCCCAAAATCTTTTGCGGAATTAAAAGATTACCTCTCACCAATGAAACCAATCTAGAAAACAAAATCGAACTGTAGCTGTCGAAGTCACCGTCGGTCACACCGCCATATAACCGCCGGTCAGACCGCCCCTACTGGCCGATCAGACCGCCGTGTCACCTCCGGTTGTACCGCCGCCGTAACCCGCCGGTCAACCGCTCGCACACCTGTGATCAGACCGTCGGGATCCAGAAAACATCGGTAGATAAACACTTGAAGAAGTAGATTAAACTATTTTGACTTTATTGCATCTAAAAGTGTTTACAAAGTGCAACAACAGCACTCCTCACCAAAATCTCGGTCTAACTTGAAATCCTAGCTATTCTCACAACTTTTTCTCTTGCCAAATCAATACATAGGAGGCACACCCTCCCTCTCAATTTATACCACAAAAACCTCCTACTCAAAGTAGAAGTAGAACTCCTATTCCCAATAGGACTCAACCTCCTACTCAAAGCAGAAGTAGAACTCCTATTCCCAATAGGACTCAATCACTCTCTTTCCTTATCTCAATTCATCTTCCCAAATTCGGACTCCCATCCAAATTCGACTTCTCTTTTCATATGCACATGATTCCTCTCGTATACCATATGGATTCTCCATCTTCCATGTGAATTATCCTCTAGCTTTTTAGTATCCTGTGTGATCTCTTGATCTCTGGACGTCCACTTCTCCCAAGTCGACTCCGATTCATCACCAGCAACACTATCCTGAGGCCTCAAGCGATACCTGCACATATACGACAAAGAAACCATATTCCGAGCACAAGTTTGTCCAAACTTGACTCACATTAGCATAACAACAGTAACCAACCGCATAGGAACCATCTAGAAGTCAAATCCACGAAGAAACAATCCGAAACCGAAAAGATAAACCAAAACCGGAAGCGAACATGACACTGTCGGTCAGACCGTGCCGGTCTGACCGACCGTGAGTCGGAGTCCGACCGTGAGTCGAAGTCGGCTGGTCAGACCGTGCGCATACCACTGGTCTGACCGACCGTGAGTGGCTGGTCTGACCGCTCCGGTCTGATCGCACATGCAAACCACAAACCACCAATATTTCATCACATAAAATAAAAATCAAACACATTTGATTCTACAAGCCGTAGCCGCCGTGAGCCGACACCTGGTCTAACCAGCCGCCGCGGCTCGACCGAGCCAATGGCGCCTGACTGCTCGGCCAACGGCGTTCGATCAGTAGCCGTTGCCCGTGCATTAAATGCACTGTAACGGCTAGTTTTCTAGTTGCTACATGAGAGGCCGGTCTGACCAGCCACCACATGGCGGTCTGATCGATAGGCATCCAAGGACGGGGATTTCGCCTCCAACGACTCGTTTTTATGGGTGGGGTGTAAAAATACTCTGCCACTAGCAACAAGGGGACTCTCTTAGCACTTGCTTCACTTGCATACACCCCTTGCATCCATTTTCACACCTCATGTGCATTTGTTCATCCATTGTTGGTGTTAGAGGGTTTATTGAGCCAAGACAAGTGCATTGCTTCATTGTTAGAGCTAGTGTGGTACTTGATCATCTTCGAGCCGGGTTGTTACTTGTTACTCTTGGAGGTTGCCACCTCCTAGATGGCTTGGAGGATTTGCCCGATGACCTCTCTAAGAAGATTGTGAAGGAGGCTGGTGTTGGTTGTGAGTGGTTTGGAGTTCACCACCTTTGGAGCGAAGGAAGAACTACCCTAGTGATCGAGATTTGGGTAGTTCACTTCGAGGCCAGCTCCCACTTTACCCACCTCTTGACGAAGGGGTTCGGTGGCTTCGTGGTTTGAGCGGTAAAGTTGGGCTCGCCTCAACGGGGATTAGGAAACCGACGAGTTTTCAAACCTCAGGTGAAAAATTCCTTGTCCCTTATCTCATTTATTTATTGCATTTATTTTTGTGCAATTTACATTCATAGAGACATACTTGAGCCCATATCACCCTAGAATTGCAAAAATTAATCTAGTTGCTTAGTTAGTCTTATCCTTCACCAAGCCTAGCAACTTAGGTTAGTTTTGATTAGGTGCAATTTATTTTTATAATCGCCTATTCACCCCCTCTAGTCGACATCTCGATTCTACACATATCAACCAATTCTTGGCTCAATGTAGTGAAGCATCGGCTGAAGAAGCTCTGAAAGGTAGGTTATTCCCATTATCATTATCTGGATCAGCTTTTATATGGTTTACATCATTGTCACCAAATTCTATCAGAGGATGGGCCGATCTAGAAAAGCAATTTCATAAATATTTCTTTGCTGGAATTAATGAGATGAAACTTATAGATTTGACATCGGTTAAGCAACGAGCAGATGGGTTCTGGAATATATTCAAAGATTTCGTAATGTTCGCGGCCATTGCTATAGTTTAAGCTTAAGTGATGGACAATTAGCAGAATTGGCATTTTAAGAATTGTCAACACCTATCAAAGAAAGGTTTTTCTTCTAAGAGTTCGAAAGTTTAGCTCATCTGATGTAGAAGGCATTGGCTCATGAAAACCGTTTGCAAAAGGCAAAAGAGGAAGAAATTTTAGAGTCATAAAGGCAAGGAATAAGATAATTTTGAAGCATCAATTCTCATACTCCAAAATTGAGGGCATGTGTTAACACCAAAATTTGGTGTAATTTTTTAGTGGATTCGATTAAGGAAAGAAGTCAATCAGCCGATAAAAGTTTATCCAGAAGAGACCAAATTCAAAAGAAATCATGAAGACCACGGCATGACAATTTAATTCTACCTATTAATTAAGCATGATTTAGTATTTTTTTCTTTTATGTTTAGAAAGTTTTGTCTAGTGTCCGATCATGACTTGTATCTTTCCTTTTGTCTTTAGAAACCTGTGTTGTGTTCAATTGGAACTTGTATCAATCTGTGGGTATAAATATGTACACCTGGGGTCTTTGTAAACTATCTTCACAGATCAATATAATTACTTTCGGCATATCACCACCTTTTTACTCTCGACGAGTTCTTAGTTTTAAGTTGGGCTGCATCGGTTAAGTTCGATTTTTAGCGAGGAAGTAAGTTCCGTCAACTTCGCTTGTATCGACGTGGCTAGAACTTTCTCGGTTAAGTCTGATATTCTATCTAGGTTGACGCAAGTGTTGCCTATCTGATTGAGTTTATCTTTAATTGCATTGTTGTTTAGAGTCATATCATCTTAGTTAGGACTTTCTCGCTTAGGTACGATATTTTGACTAAGTTAATGTTTCTCTAATCGTACTGCTCTTTTAGATAGATTTATATATATCCATCATGTTTTCTTATTATATTTAATCTCATACTGTCTCGATCAGGTCCGATCTATTTGATTGTTGGTAATAAGTTTAATTCTAGTAAGCTGATAGGTTCTTAAGCAATGTTCATCGGAGTGCTAGCTAATGAGTTATCATTATTGTGGACTTCAATTATCAGATGCATCGATTGTTTAACCAATATACATTCTAATTTACTTACATCGGATATTCAATCGGTGTATGATTTAAACATTGAATTTACATCTATCAAATTATATCAGTTTTGATCGATTGGTACACATTATATTATCTTGTTGCATCTTGTGAGTTACATCGGCTCATACTCAAATATGTATAATCTTTAGTAAAATCTATCTTTATTAACTTCAATCTTATACTGTCCCGGTTTAGTCTGATCTATCAAGATTGCTTTTGATAAAGAATGGTTTATTGATGATTATACATAGTTTATTTCTAGCCGATGATAACATAATCTCATTGTTCGTCTGATTATTTGAATCTACATTGGATCTATAGCCAATTGATTAAAACCCTATCGACATCGGCTGGCTTTGCTACACTACATCGACTTAGTGGTCGATCGGTTCCTTAATCCTATACAATCTATCTATCTACCTTGTTAGTTACAGGATAAAACTAACTGGCATGCCCTGCATTGGAGATAAGCAGAACTCCCAGGCCTTTGTGTGTCACGATGAATTTCTCGTCAACACTCCCTGAACCACAAAACTTGGTATACAGCCTCTATCTCAATTATCAATACCAATTTAGTTTACCTTCTATGGTGGTTTTTACGGTAGCTTTCTTCAACATGGGTCTCACCTGTTAGTGACTTGTTGGCTTCCTTTTTTCTTTCTACCCTACCTCCTTCTCTCTATCCCTCACCAACGACCATCACGCTTCGGGCAGGTGGGAGACAAGGTCGTGATCCAACAACAGGCGGTGGCCAAGGCACACCCACCCAATATTGTATAACGCCACCCTCCCTGCCGTAAACCTCTCCCTCTCCTCCCCTTAGCTTGGTAGGGGCATTGACGGTGAATCCAGAGGATATCTGATACATCGATGACTTCGCATGACGATTGCGGCAGTGTGGCAACATTGATGTCTTCACGCGATGGCTGTAAGAGGGATCAAAGGGTGTGGTGGCTTCACATGATGATGTCGGGAGAAGGAGGGCAACAGCTTTGCAAAACAATGGTGGTGGGGCGGTAACTTCCCACATAGATAGATACACATCACACATCTACGCAAGGAGGGTCCCATCCCTAGGTAGCGGTGAAGATGGCAAGATGGGCCCTTGGGAAGTGTAGGTGTCACCTTCGTGATGCCTCTGTTGAGACAAAGGAAGGGAAAGGGTAGTTCGTGACAGGAAAAGAGGAGAGTGAGAGAGAGATAAGAAGAAAGTGAAGGAGATTTTATGTGGGTCCACCGCTATTCTATATGCCATGTGACACCTAAATCATCCAATACTACTAAGAGCAAGCAAGTTTAACAGTAGAGCTAACTAGTAGTTGTAAACTTATATACGAGCTAATATGTACAAGATATTAGCTATAAAGTTAGCTTTATTTTTTCTTCTTATTTTCTCTTACTATGAATTTAATACATGTATCTTGAAACTTGTGTAAAGTTAGCATTTACATGAGAACCAATATTTTATTTTTTTATCTTCCTCCTCCATATAAGCTTGCTTATATAGTTGACTCCCTTGTATTCTTGCTCGCGTATGTTCGAATCTACCTTTTCTCAAATTTCACTTTCTTTTCGTACACACGCTTTTCGATTGTTTAGCTTTTTATGAAAAGTTTTTATAGAAAAATTGTTTTAAACAATCATATTAATTTAATTTTTAAAATTTTTAAGTTAATATTTAATTAATTATATGTGTGAAAGGGTTTCCAACCCCAAAAGAATATA
The DNA here is from genome assembly GCA_019925245.2 of Oryza australiensis. Lineage (NCBI taxonomy): Eukaryota > Viridiplantae > Streptophyta > Magnoliopsida > Poales > Poaceae > Oryza > Oryza australiensis. Next base: position 1,994,544 of record JAIFGZ020000016.1, on the reverse strand, counting down.
TCCTAATTCAATGCCATGTCATCATCACATCAGGGTAAACAAGGTGCAACCCGCTGAATAGGGTGCATTATTAAACTGTTTTTTACACTCGAGAGGCGTCGTTTTTGTTTTATAGTTAAGAGAAAAAAACGAACTCGGCACTCGAGAGGCGTCGTTTTTGTTCTATTAAGGGAAAAAAACGTCGAAAGACATAATATGGACTTTTTCCCTTTGCCATGGAAAATACTCCTTGAATTTTCATAAGCTGATTACTGTTGGAATATCCTAGCAAATGTTAAGAAAAGAAGTTTCTTGACTTTGTGTATGCTTTAGCCTGAGATCTGAGATCTGAATGTGTAGTTCAAATTTATTCCGTCAGGAAGCGAGTAAACCAGCGTCGATCTATCGGTCGGCACGGCGAGGCAATTGGAGGGCCGCAGGAAAGGTAGGCATCGCTAACGCACTAACCTAATATAATCAAACCACCAACACCAAAACCTCATTGAGTACCACATTCAACGGAGATGATCATCTTTCGACACAAGATCTAACAAGGTGACCAGCACATCCACAAATGACATGACATCTGACGCAGGGTTTAAAGCCTTCACAAGTAATGCAACAAATTCAACAAATGGAGATGTCAGATTGATATCTTGAAAATATACACAATGTTAAACCAGAATTGGCATCATAAGAGTAGTCAATAAAGAATACTCGAGTACGGCTCACGACAAAATCAATAAACTTCTGCACAGTACGCATATCAGTTGGCAGATATCAAATTTAATCACACAATCAACCAACCAAAGGTGCGTACTGGACGAGTATCTAATCTACCCATTTCTGATTTTTTTTAAAAAAATTGCACGAATATCACAGGATATATTCAAAGATTATGAAAAACTGTACTGCCAACAAAAGACAACTTGGTGCATGTAGGTTTATGCAAACAATCATGCAAGTTAGTAAGATTAAAGTTACTTTAAAAGCTTAAAAAATATTTATTTGTCCAATATAAGGCTGGTAACCCCTCTATTTGCAGCTACTTGCGTCGCTACAATACTATATGCATGAACAAGACATTTCTTACAAAATTGAACAAGGATTATGACAAATACTGAACAAAAGGCATATTACACCATATTATTATGTGAGGATTATGGCAGAGAGAACAAAAGATAGATTAACATTGCACAAGTTCATGGACAAAGAGGTCATCAAATCATCATCTTAACACACTGAAGAAACAGTCTGGCAAAGTCACAAATCACCTTCTGTGAGAAATAAACAGGCCACGTCCTGAATCCATGTAGAATTAAAATTTTAATACGAATCACCTTCACAGGGCCACATCGTAAACCAAATTCGAATTAAATTTTTAATACGAGCAGATCATCACAAACATCTACATCCAGAGCTGACGCAGTAACACAAACTATGATTAGAAAATAAAACTAACATGTGTGCATAGCGGAATTCCCAATAACAATTACTTCACTCCGCTGCAACAAGCGATTTAATTAAATACCATAACCGATAACCAAGACCACGCCAACAGATAAAAATATGATTAACCCAAACATAATTCGACAGTACATAACATGATTTCAAAACCAAAAGTAGGCATCACAATCTTCACAGATGTGATGCAAGGTGATCAGTTCCAAGGAGACTAGTTTAATACGACATAACAAAAAAGGATTAATTATCATCTAATAACGAGAGAAACATTCGATTTCCTGCTCCTTCCTTCCGCCCCCCAAGAACAGGCCTACTCCTACGCCTGCTGGTTGTAGACGTAGGTGAGGCCGCACTTACCGCAGTAGTGGCGGTCGAAGTGGTTAGCCATGAAGGTGCCGGCGCCGCACTCCGCGTTGGGGCACTCCTTGCGGAGGCGGGTGACCTTGCCGGTGGCGTCGTCGACCTTGTAGAACTGGAGCACGGCGAGCTTCACCTTCTTGTGCTTGTGCTTTTGCTTCTTGGGCTTGGTGTACGTCTTCTTCTTGCGCTTCTTGGCACCGCCGCGGAGGCGGAGCACCAGGTGGAGGGTGGACTCCTTCTGGATGTTGTAGTCCGCGAGGGTGCGCCCGTCCTCGAGCTGCTTGCCGGCGAAGATGAGCCGCTGCTGGTCCGGCGGGATCCCCTCCTTGTCCTGGATCTTCGCCTTCACGTTGTCGATGGTGTCCGAGGACTCCACCTCCAGCGTGATGGTCTTCCCCGTCAGGGTCTTCACGAAGATCTGCATCTTGGCCGGCCTCTTTTCCTCCGGCGGCCGCAGCGGCGGCGCGCTTACCTTACCTGCGCTTTCTCCCGCGGCGGCGGGGTGGAGGTGGTCGGGTGTGGACGGCTAGGGTTTAGGTGAAATGAGAGAGGTAATTCTTATATAGCTGAGGCGAGGCATTCTACGACGTTGGATTCGCGATCGTATGGATCGGACGGTGGAAATTATTCCCCTAGTGGGAGATGGGCCTTATGGGCTTTTTCTTGTTGGGCCTCCTCGCGGTGTTCTTCTCCCCCAATTCGCTTTCTCTTTCTCTTTCTCTTTCTCTTTCTTTCTCTCTCTCCTTACGCCGACGCGACGCCTCTTCGTCCACTTCCGCCGCCGCGCGCAGCCGCAGCCCGACCGCCAACCACCGCCGGCGGGGGGAGTGATAGGATAGACCGCGTCGAGGATGGCGCAGGGAAGCTCCTCCGGCGACATGGCCAGCTCAGGTATGGAGCGACCCCAAATCTTGGATGGTTTTAGTTGGTACATGGGATTAAAAGTCAATGGGAGAGTAAATCTTGTTCCTCGGGAGATTTGAGGTGCCCATTCTGATATTTCACGTGGATATCTTGGTAAGGTTACTGCGTGTGATTGTTTTCGTGTAGCTCGAATGATGCGCCCTGCTCGCTGTGTTGTGGCGGTTCTTGATACTGATGCTGCTGTTGATTTTTTTTCCTTGGTTTGGTGAGGACTGAGGACATTAGATATGTTGCATGTAAGACTTTGCAAGCAAGATTTAACCGTTGACAGTACAAACTGTATCCTTAATTCTGAAGTAACACATTTTTTCCCAATTCGGCAATTTTCCTATTAGTCATCTTGCATTTGATAACTGAACTCGGATACAGAAAGAGGAACATTCGTTGGATAGCTTCAGTTTTACTCATGTGGATCAAGAGCTCTTTGGATGTGGAATGCTAGGAATATGTAGCAGTTTGAAACTTTGAATGTTAAGATGTTTTGACTATTCCATTCAAGAGTTCATCTGCTTTGTTAGTTTCGGCCTGTATATACCACTCATGCATATAGCATGGAACCATGGACCGCTCGACTATTTTTTTCAGAACATGAATGTCCTCAGCTGTTCATATTTCCAATGTAGGGGTGGTGTTTTATTTTAAACATCCTATTTATGTGATGTTAGTTTTACTCTTTATCTTAAATAAGGAACATAATCAAATCACTTGCATATAAAGTTCATATGGATACTGTTCTTTATTTACCATTTAAGATAAGGGTCGTAGAATAGAGAACGATATGTTGGATGGGTTTTTTATAATCTTCTGTCTTTCGCTTATTTTAATTTCCTGGTCACTATTCTGGTATGCCATAACTGAAGTCCTAATCAAAATGCAATTTCCGTGCATTGTGGCTGTTTGCCTATCATATTTTTATGAATTTAAGTCTGGTTCTTTATGTGCCAATGGCAGGAGCCAAAGATGTGATTTCGGATGAACCACTTGCAGCTTCAGTAAGTGCTGAAAGTTCACAACAGAAGTCTACTGACATTGGTGTGTATACAATTCCTTCAGCTCCATGTTTTACCGATCCTTCTGTATGTTCCAAATCAGAAGTTAAGTTTTAGATATTTGTGGCAAGAACATTAAATTGTTATGTCTAAGAGTAAAGTCCATAGTCAAGCTGCATGTTACAGTTTTCTGCATGTTTGGTAACTCATGCAAAATTATGTAGACTCTGTGTGATTTCTGTCACTTTTCTAGTAAATCTCATATTTGTTGATGAATAATTTGTAGCTGGATATTTGTTCTGTAGTTAATTATCATCAAATACTTTTGGATTTTGAAAAAGGTAGGCTGACTGATTGAGGATATCTGGAAGATAAATAAACAGTGAATTCATTTTTGAATTAATCTGGTTGTTCTGTTTACATGTGTTAGTGTAGGGCCCGGAGGTGAGAGTAACTCACAAGTCAGAAGCTAGTGTTTTCAATATGTCATATGTTGATGAGCTTTGTGATAAAGATTGTATGTGTTTGTTTTTACAGCATCGTAGTATAACATGTGGTATATTATACACATGGGCCTGTTTGAAGCAATTGGTAATTCCTGTTACTTTAACCACTGCTTTAGTTCAATGCCTGAGGCTTCATTTTTTTTTTGGGGGGCAGACACAAAATCACGTGTTGAGGATATCTGGAAGAAAATGAACAGTGGAATGCCAGCTAAAATGCCCAAACCTGTAATGAATAAGCTCAGCACATCTGCTAAAGAAAAGAAAAGTAAAGCGGCAAATGTGAGTAACCTTTATGCTATTAATCTTATCAGCAAGTTGATTTTCACAAGTGATGTATAAATTTAATTTTTTTGGCTTTATGACTAATCTTTTGAATAAATATATGTAGAACTGGATGAGTGTTCTGGGACTTTCAACAAGTAAGGCTTCCACAAATGATCAAGGCTCCAAAAATGGCCAAAAGAAGGCGCAACAAGAAACAAGTGAGGACGCCAAAAAACTTGCAGCAAGTGCTCTTGCAGCTGTCAGAGATGCTGCTTCTGCTGCAGCTGGAAGAGGGAAAGTGGAGGTAAACCCGCTGCCAGCATCCGACTCTCACTTCTTATGGTTGTATAGGGTAATGTTTTGGTACAAATTTCTTTGTCATGGCACATGGCAGTCTGTGTGGATTTGGATGTCAAACATTCAGTTCATATTATTAGTCTTATAGTCTAACTAGCTTAAAAGGTTAGAAACCACCACACTGGTACACCCAAAAATTTGGAAAAGCACATAGTTGTGACTGTTTATGCAGAGACAGACTTTTGACAATTTGAAAACAAGATTAGTAAGATGAACGACACATCTTTGGTTTTAAGGAGGGGCATACCCTTGACCTCAGTCTCCACAACCTAGCGCTTGGTGCGCCACCATTACACTACATAAGTCCCGCAAACTGCTAACCTATAGTATTTGCATATGCTCGAACAGATCACGGAGGTTAGGGACTTTGCTGGCAAGGATATCGAGATCAAGAAACTGGTGGACGCCGATTCAAGAGAAGCGATAGAGAAGGCCAAGGCCGCTGGCGTCGCCCCATCTGCTCTTGACAACATCCTCGAGCAGATAAAGAAGAAGCAGAAGCTGAGCGTCCTGGACAAGACGAAGAAAGACTGGGGAGAGTTCAAGGAGGAGAACAAGGGCATGGAGGAGGAGCTGGATCAGTACAAGAAGAGCTCGAACAAATACCTGGACAAGGTGTCGTTCTTGCAGAGAGCTGACTACAGAGAGTTTGAGCGCGAGAGGGATGCGAGACTGTCTATGATGTCTAAGCGGAAATCCGAAACTCGGGAGGATGATGTGTAGTAGGCCTGAAAAAAGAGAAAAAAAAGTGTCATCTTGCAGCTCCTTGTAGACATTCTTTTGAGATGATCATGTTGACATCATTTTGTCTATGCCTTCTCTTCTGTTTCAATCTCTTGACTCAATGTGAATGAAGAAGATGCTCTGCACATCTTCATTTCATGTACGGGCAGTCATTTTTGAAGGAGCTAGGCCTAACATTCATGAAGGGAAAACTCCATATTTGGTCTCTCAAGTATGGCCTACTCTGCACTGATCAGGTTGGCAGGTACTAAAAAGAATATCAAATGCACTAATCCAACAAGATCAAGAACTATGATTTGCATCTCAAAGGAAAAAAACATTTCTTTTCTTTGACTGATCCAGCTCAAATTGCTGTCGTCACACTATTGCCTGAAAGCTCAGTCTGAGCAACCCCAGCACGCTTCTGCTAAACTTGCTAGTAATTGTATATTCTTGTGGTCACCAAGAACAGCAGTTGCTGAACCATACATACAACCAGGCGAGAGGGGAGAGAAGAAGAGCAGCAAGAAACAGCAGCAGCCATGGCCGCAGGAGCTGCCTGCTGCTACCGCCCTGCCGCGGCAGGAAGGGCAAGCCTCGACGCCTTAGCCACCTCGTCGCCGTCGTTGAGGCCGAGGCCGTCACAGAGCAGCGGCAGTGGTGTCTTCTTTATCAGCAGCAGCAGCAGCCGATGGTGGATGAGGAGGAGGAGAGGGGAGGGGGGGAAGGTGAGAATCATGAGCAGCAGCCGGGCAAGAGACAAGCCCATGTCGAGACTTGCCTTGTTCTCCCCTGTAGCCATGGAGTGGCAGGAGTGCAGGTATGTGAGTCGAGCTTCCTGCCTCTCTACCATTCCCATGTTAATGTTGGTGCTGAAGACTTTGGGAAAGAATTTTATTTTTTCCTCATTAATTTCGGTAGCTGATTAGGTTTATTCTGCTTCCTGATTGATTTCATGAGAAAGCAAAATTTGAAGAGGGGGTATGGCTTCTTGGTGCTGGATGAATCTTAGGTTTGTGCTAACATTGCTATTAGGATGAAATAAGTAGAATTAATATTAATAAGGATATTTCCATGGCGATGGCAATGGCCAATGGTGCCTTGTGGAATCATGGGATATGAATTTCTCATTTCTAGACAGCCTCATGAGGAGTTTTTTTTTCATTGGATAAGGCTATTTTGTCAGCCCCAGCTTGTAGTCATGGGCATATCATGTATGCCAAGTCTAAACTGTATCGCCATGTGTTTGATGGAAGATCGTTCTATCATATGACTCATGAGACAGGCTCTTTGGTATTGGCTTTTCGCTAATTGCGATATGGCCTCAGCTGAACACAAAATTAGTGTTATAATTGTACTAGCAAAGATCCAGATATAACATGCCATGACCATATTCACCCAGAAGGCCATAAGTGTTTTTTTTGACAGAAGGAGTATGTAACTATGTTAAATTCTGACCACCTTTTTAAATACCAGATTCTACCGTATTTGATATGCGGGTGCTGAGGTCCTTCGAAATAAGTAAAAGCATGCTGTACTCTTTCAGGCATTTGGGCAGTGTGCTGACTAGGAAATTAGTCTAAAATGACCTTATTTCTGAATTTAATTGCAATAGCTGTTCAACAGAGATTTGTTCATTTCCTACAATTTTCATATTTTCTAACATTATTAACTAATGATTTAATATCGTCATGGATATAGAACCGAGATTGAAGTCGATGTTCCCTGTTCAGTGGCTTATCAGTGTTACTCAGAACGTGAGACCATTCCTCAATGGATGCCATTTATCTCATCTGTCAAGGTGCCTGTTAAGCTTTGATCAAAATATCTTTCTTCCCATTTTCTTTATTAGCATGCTTTGGTTGGTGGCAAATATTTTACCATTTCGTTGCCATGGAAAATGAACAATGATTCTTTTTTTCTGAGTTCTGAGTACCTAAACAACAAGGACACAATAAAACATTAGCTTTATTTCACAAGACAAATACAAACAGGATATCTTATGGTCCATTAGTGTAGTTAACCTATACACCATTCTGATTTTTCGATGAAAAGTGAGTATCAAAAAATCATAGGTTGCTTATTTGTACTTAACTGAAAGGTTTTTTTTAAGAAATAAGACCAAGAATTTAACTGATTCAAGTAACCACAGAATAACACATTTTTTTATAAACCCAGCAGTTTGCACAAGCCCCGTTATTGGTAATTATGCCCTTTAGGACTTGCATGCTTTTCCAATGGTAGTTGGCAGATTTCTCGCTGTCATCAATTCATCAATGATATGCTCATCGTATTCACTAAAAAATAAAATCAACGATGCTTATCTGATCAGTTGTTTTCATGGTGATAAGATGCTTGTTTTTACTGTATACGCCACAATCAACAAGTTAGATAAGATGTGACAGAAAAAAAAGATTGATAACTGACATCTTAAAAAGGTAACACCGTAACATAAGTGCACAATTTGATAGATCTTGTTTCCTTCTACATAAGTTGTTCATGGGTTAAATCTAATTAACCTTTTAAAAAAGAAATTCTTTTTACATGAAGGCAATTTTTTCATAAATACAAGAACCTTAGTTGTAACTGTGACAACTAAAATCTGTTAAAGTATTACCAATTTTAGGCAAAAGAAAAGACCTTTCCACTTTATAACCATGTCCAGATTACCTTTGTGTGAGCACAAGTTGTAAACTATAAAGTTTTCCTCATATGTCCTACAAACACCACATTAGTAGAACTACTTCAGTTGTTTTCTGCAGTTCCTGGTTGCTGTAGAGCAAACCATCATTCACTAACAGTAACATTGGCATTAGTTGTAGCTAAACTTATAGGATTTTGCATTAACTTGATTTTGCTTATATATTAGTCTATGCCACTTTCCTTCAGTTTGAACAATAACACGCACGTATGCATACAATTATTACAGATCCTTGAAGATAAACCAGATCAATCACGTTGGACTTTGAAGTATGAGATACTTGGTCGAGATGTAGAATTTTCGTGGCTAGCTCGAAACATGACAGTAAGTAGCTGTTATGAATTATGACAAAGCTGCAGTAAACTATGGTTTTTAAATTCTCACCTTCTTCTTGGTACCAGCCTACTGAAAACCAAAAGATCCATTGGCGGTCTCTTGAAGGTCTTCCAAATAGGTACAAAAAATTCCACAAATCCTTATTATTTGTCATTTAACTTATTCCTATTTATATATCAGTTTGTCATCATTGTCTTCCAAATTAGTATATATTCCACAGATGACAAATCCATATATATATATATATATATAACTTAGCTCTATCTGTATATCAATTTCTCATCAGTACTTTTTTTCTCTGCTGGTTGGGTTTACTGCAATATTTTTTTCATAATCCAATATGCCAGTTAATTGAATTTTTATAGCCCTTGAAATTTAAGGTAACCTACTTTACTTGTTGCAGGGGTGCTGTTCGTTTCTTTCCTAGAAGCTCATCCTCTTGCAGAGTACAAGTGAGAATTCAGCCATGTGAATCTGTGACACCCCTTGTTTAATTTTAACTTGGTTAATTTCTTCACGACATGAGCTTTTGCTACTGTCTGCAGCTGACAGTGGCTTACGAAGTTCCTGAAATTTTGGCACCTGTTGCGTCAGTAAGTTGCATATGCTCATATGTTAAGACTTCAAATGTTGCTATATTCCAGTAATTCATTGTTTCCAATGCATGAGTACCATATGAGTAATTCAAGTTTATAATTAATTACCATAACAGGCACTGAAGCCATTTCTGGAAGGGCTACTTATGCAAGGTTTGGAACGTTTCGCGACATTTGCAAAGGAGCGCTATAGCAAGATCCCTCAACCTTGACTATCATTTTGCATTCCAATACTCATTTCTAAGGATTTTAGCCTCATTCAAGTGAAGCCTGACGAAGATCACAGTTGATGTATGTAAAGACTACCTTTGTAATGCCACCCTTGATGCGGTGGAGGAAAATGCATCTGAAGGCAATTATAATCAATAAAATTTAAATAGAAGTCATGTTGTTGACCATTCTGTTTGGTCATTATAATCAATGAAGTGTACCAAAGTTTAGTATGAAACAAATTGTGCTCTAGTCCTCTTTGCAATACAAATGAATGTTTACAGGGTAGTTCTGGTACATTTGCAGGGTAGTTCTGTTTGGTCATTATAATCAATGAAATGTACCAGCATCGAACATGAAACTTTGGTAGTATGAGACAATTTGTGGTTGTTTTCCTGCTGTCATGCTGTCTAATGTTGTTCAGGCAATAGCCGTCGCCCGATGCATCATCTCTGCTATTTTCTTTTAGCCAACCGGACGCCTATACAACTCACGCCGTCACATAATGCACAAGAAAATCAATCAAATCCACGCACAAGGATGCAAGATCAAATGTTGCAATGGAGGAAAAGAAAGACATGTAGATAAATGGCTTGGCTATTCTATGGAAGAAAGCAGAAGATGAATTGCATCACTCCAGCATGTTTTTCCCATTGTTTGTCGGTACACACAAAATGACATATCCAGCTTTATATCTTAAGAGAATGATGTATAGCAGCTAAGGGAATGGAATCAATAGCATATACTATTGGCTGTGGCAACAAGTATCAATTCACAGCATCACGAACGAGAGTAAAATGACAGATAGTGGCTTTTCGATCCCATATATCCAAAATTATTACAAAATTTTGGAATTTGTGAAGCCAAGCAGTTTGGGTGTTAAAAGCAAAATAGAACTTAAATGTGAATCGCCTTTGTGAAGGTTTGCAGGCAAGCCTCCTTCAGGGCTTCGCTCACGGTGGGATGAGCATGGCATGTACGAGCTACATCCTCGCTCGATGCTCCATACTGCAAAGCTAGGACAGCCTCGTGTATTATCTCTCCAGCACCGGGAGCCATGATATGCACGCCCAGAATCTTGTCAGTTTCCTTCTCAGCCACCACCTTCACCAAGCCCTCAGCATCATCGATGGCCTTCGCACGGCTGTTAGCCAACAGCGGAAATTTTCCAACACGGTAGGGAATTCCTAAAGCTTTGACCTGCTCCTCAGTCTTTCCAACAGACGCAACCTCTGGGTGCGTATAGACCACACCAGGTACTGTGTCATAGTCGACGTGTCCCTCCTTGCCAGCAATGAACTCAACACAGGCAACACCATCCTCTTCAGCTTTGTGGGCAAGCATGGGCCCAGGGATGGCATCCCCAATTGCATAGACTCCTTTGACGTTAGTCATGAAGCGCTTATCCACGAGGATCCTGCCAGCTTTGTCTGTCTCAACACCAACACTTTCCAACCCAATACCAGCAGTATATGGGACTCTTCCAGCAGAGACCAATACAATATCAGCTTCAATGACACTCTGCTCACCTCCAGCTGCAGGTTCAAGTGTTAGCTTCACACCATCTCCGGAGGTATCAACCCCAACTACCTTTGTCTTGAGCATGAACTTCATCTTCTGCTTCTCCAACATGCGCTGGAACTGCTTCCTGACTTCACCATCCATTGATGGAACTATATCTGGAGCAAATTCAACAACAGTTACCTCTGAACCAAGGCGGTTCCAGACCGAACCCATCTCCAGACCAATGTAACCTGCTCCAATAACCACCAATTTCTTTGGAATCTCTGGCAAGCACAAGGCCCCAGTAGATGAGACGATTTTCTTCTCATCAATTGTAACTCCAGGGAGTGATTTTACATCAGATCCTGTAGCAATGATTATGTTTTTCCCTTTGACAACTGTGCTGCCTCCATCACTCAGATCAACAGACACCTCTGAGGGGGAAGCAAGTTTCCCAAAGCCTTTGACATACGTCACTTTGTTCTTCTTGAAGAGACCTTCAATCCCCTTAGTCAGGCCTGCCACAGCCTTGTCTTTCTGCGCCATCATAGCTGGGAGGTCTACCTCCAGATTGGAAAATTTCACTCCATGGTGTGCAAAGGAACTTTTTGCTTCATGGTACATATGAGATGAGTGCAACAGAGCCTGGAGATTAGAAGCATGGGTGGAAGTCAGAAGTGGTCCCAATAAAGCACATCTATCAAAACAGGTCGCCAATGTGAATGTACTTATGTATCTGCAGTAAAGCATATAAAAGAACTATAATGATTAGTTTAGATCTTTGATAGAAGTGTTCATCTTATATCCAGAAAAAGAAAATATTCCTCTACGTGGAGAATGGTCCAAGGACAGCATAACTCTTATATTGAGCTCTAAGAAGCAAGATGTTTAGTCCCACATGAAGATGCTCAGCATGTATGTATAAAAATAAAATATGCATCTACTTTCACAACGAACAAAATAAAAATCATTGAAAGAGCCCAAACCAAATAATGGAACTATATGGAGGACAGGATAAGTTTGCTTAGTTCCTGATCGCACAGAAAGTGAGAGATCATCAACTTTTAGCACAGGAACAGAATTCTGGTGCCAAAAAAACTACACAATCCCTTATCCGATTTCACTATTTATGATACACTACATTGCAATGTAAGACAGGTGAACTTAGATCCACTTGGATTCTTCATTGCAAACAAACAAATAATAGCCCTCTAAGTGAATAGGAATTTAACCAAGTGCAAACTCATACATATATGGTAGAAAAGGTCAAAGGTGCAGAACTGTTAAAAACTCAAAAGTTAGTACTAGTATAGCACAATATGTGCGCAAGGGATAGTCTCGTGCATAGCAAAAACAGTAACAAGAAAAAGGACAGTTAAGAAACTGTTAAGAAACTAACTGTTAACTCCAGCAATATAACTACGGACAAAGTATCATGACAATGACACCTCAGTGCAATCAAACTACAATTCAATAGCCCATGGCCTCAAACAAAGTCTAAATTGATGCCAAGAAGAAAAGTTCAAATCACAGTAAGGACTGGTGCCACCAGATGAAAACGAAATGTGTAGCACCTGTTGATTAGTAACGATCTGTTGAACCATAACACATCAGTTGTGTTAATCCTATTGATTTGCACCAGTTAATCGAACTAAACAGATAAAATTAAATAATTCTTAGGATGATGCCGTGCCATCAATTTAAGATTGTTTTGTCCATCGGATGGATGGCAACCACCCACCCATGGAGTTTGCAGAATTTAAAAAACACTCGGGCACAGTTTCCATGAAATTCCAAATGGACAACGGGTAGCCTACAATAATGAAGCATGTTGCACAAAAGGCATAATTATTCCTCAATAATTCAAATGCTTGACAGTAAATTTGAAACACCAAACTATATCAGAAACACACACATCTGCAGACCATTCATGCCAAATATTAACAAGGGAACTCAAATCTAGCTACACAGCGCAAACTGTTCCTCCAAATAAGCGTATCCTCTGGAGTACCACAATTTCAACGCGCATCGAATCAACTCGCCCTACCAACAGATGCCCCTGAATAAACCCGGAACGACGACGCAAACGCAGATCTAACGCACATCCACCTCAACCAAAACCGCAAGGCAGAAAAGAAGAGATCGAGAAGGGCACCTTGGAGGGGATGCAGCCGACGTTGAGGCAGGTCCCGCCGAGGGTGCCCCTCTTCTCGATGCAGGTGGTCTTGAGCCCGAGCTGCGCGGCCTTGATCGCCGCCACGTACCCTCCGGGCCCGCCGCCCACCACCACCACGTCGCTCTCCTCCCCCGCCGCCGCCGCCGCGTACGACGCCCTCAGCGCCGACACGCCCGCCGCTCCCAGTGGCGCCTGCGGCCGCCGCAGCAGTGCCTCCGCCGCCCGCCTCCTCGCCAGGATCGCGAGCGCCATCTCTCTCTCTCTCCCCCTCCTCTCCGCTTCGGGCTCCTTGTGGTGTTCTTGGATTCTATATTTTTTTTCTTCTGCTTTTGCTCCAAGAAAGAGGCGAGGAGAAGAGGAGAGGGGGAAGTGGAAGCGAAAATGGATGCGAGCGCTGCGGCTGCGGGGTGGGGCCCGAGCAGATAGGGTTTTCCTCTCGAGAGATCCTGACCGTACGATGCAGAAGTGAAGGATGGGCTCGCTCTCTCACCAACCAAAATAAAATAAAACAAGATATTGGAGTAGTAATTTAATCCAACTATAAAAAAAAAATCTCCAATGATCTCTCAGATAACTCTGACTTTTGGCTAGCTATATCGTCGTTTGAAGAGTTGGTGTCTTCCCTGTTTTTTATCAACCTGTGAAACAATAGAAAATTTTGGCTTCTTAAGAAGAAAATGTTAGCCGCTAAGATTGACATGACTGTCACAAAAGTAATTTGTTATGATTTTTCTATTAAAATTCAGATAAACCATTAATGTGCTTATTAAAGTCCAATTGCTGGATTTGCATATTATTGGGATCCTTGCTCTTTATCTTTGTACAGTGCATAAACTACTTGTGCAGTTGACAGAGAGGAGAGTGAAGTTGCTGGCTCACAGTTCATACCTAATCCAGTAGAGGATATGATGGTTGGTCCGTGTACACCACTGAGACCCTGGAAAGAGGCTGCCCTCACAAGTCAATTTGTGATCTCTACCCTTCTTTCACAACCATCCAAGACCGCAATAGGCTTGCTTCTCTCATTCTATCACATTCCAACAGTAACCTTCTTGAGCTTGTGTTCATAACTTTGCCATGCTGAAGATCCAACCAGCCCTATTTCTATTTAACTTTACATCGGTCCACAAAATAACGACTTACATCTGTGAGGGATCAAAACTCACGTCTCTAATGATATACCTATTGACATGGATGATTGGCTTTCAAATTTTCTAGCTAGGCGCCAAAAAAGATCAACACATATTTTGCATTTTACCACGTATGTATAAGCTGTCCTGTGTCACTAAGTCACACAATTTTTCACCCGAAATATTTGCAAGTCGCACAATTTTTCACCTGAAATATTTGTACGTGCAGTACTCCCAAAAAGTTTGGACAATATAAGGCATAAGGCAAATCATATTAGATTTCTACATCGGTCTCCAACATCATTAATTTCTTTCATAATATATCACCAACAACTACAACATTAACATCATAGGAATATATTTTTATATACAAAAGATAATGATACATTAAACACAAACTATATTTTTTGTTTAATTATTAGAAAAAATTTAAAGTTGACTTTGCGAAAACAATAACGTATAATGTTTTTCAAACAGACAAAGTATATAGGATTCGAAACCAGAGCCCTCTCTCCATGCACAGCCTCTTTGCCATCTCACCTATGGAGTAATTGTCACTTTTGACTCTTTTTTGTTCGAGACACGTATGTGACACTATATGTATCTAAATGAAAAGTCGGCAATCACAATATTATAAATCTTGTCAAGTCCTACGCACACTACGGGAGACAAGGAGTTTGCCGAGTGCCTGGGGCACTCGGCAAAGGCCAAAAAACGCTCGGCGAACTCTTTGCCGAGTGTCGTACTCAGCGTAGCTCACACGGTATACTTCTTCACAGCAAACAACTCTTTGTCGAGTGTTTTCTCTCGGGCACTCGGCAAAGCCTTCGCCGAGTTTCAGACCGGCACTCGGCAAAAAAAGGTGCGGTAGCCGGGAAAATACTATAAGGTTGTCAAGTGACTCACAGGAGTGCCTATAGGGGGTGGAGGAGGGAAAATACTTGACAAGATAATACTATAAGAAATAGAACTACAAGGTTGTCAAGTGACTCACAGGAGTGCCTATAGGGGGTGGAGGAGGGAATAGCATCGGTGGCGCAGGAAGACCCATGTTCTGAGAAAGAGTTTGCATGTACTCAAACATCCGACTCATCCTCACCTCCATCTCCTCTCGTTTCTTTCTCTCTTCTTCCAACTGGGCCTACAATATTCCATCCCAATGTTACATGCTAAGCAAACACTCGGCAATAAAAAAAGGTCTTTAAGGTGACGAAGCACGATAGAATTCATCCTTTCGTACGGCCTTAAAAAGTTGCTTAACTTTAGAGCAAAGGACACGACGGAGGGTATTAAAATCGTCCTTTAGATCGGCGATTTCAATGCCACCCTCCGCAACTAGGTCGCTTAGCCTCCTATTCTCAGCTTGTAAATCTTTTATAGTTGAGGCTAATTGCGTGTATGAGGGCTCCGTGGGGGATTTCTCCCCACTGCTCTCAAAAAATCCCGCCGCCCGACGGATTGGAGGTGTCAAAATGTGTCGCCTCACCCTGTTGGTAGTCGGTGAGGAGTCAATGGACTTCGTCGGCTGCTTCTTCTTCGGAATGAAAGCCGGCTTCAACACCTTCCCATAGCCCATCGGGGTGCGCACCCTGTGGACTTGGAAACACTGTTGGAAAGGCGGGCTATCCAAAGAGAAGGACGATGGGCCCGGGGTGGCTGCCTTCTTCCAATTTGCATGTCACCGCGTCGGTGCAGTGATTCACCGATTGAGAGGATGAACCGAGAGTATCGTCTCCATGGGAGAGACGACTTTTCACTGGTTGTTTGGGTCCCGGTGCCGCCGGAATAGGTCGCTGGTAGGGGTTGGCCGTGCAGGAATACCCTCTCTGAGACCAAATTGGCGAAGGAGTCCGCATGCTCAAACGGGGGGCCGAGGCTGGCCGGCCCTGGTTCGGTCGAACTGGGGGTTCGGCCGAACCCCTGTCGGAGCCAATCGGCTTCTCGTCGTGGCAGTCAGGTGGCATGATGGCTAGGGGCTCTAACTTGACAGTACACACTTCTTCAAGCATATAGTGGCTAAGATCAATGAGGCGGTTCGCCGGAGTGGGCTCTCCATCGAGATCAAAAGTTGAGGTGGAGGAAGTGAATGGAATTAGCCCCTTGCCAGCCATTGGAGGAGGTGTCTAGGGTTTGGTTAGATGAAAATTGGGTGGAACTTGGATGAATGGAGGAGAATAGATTAGATGGGGATTTTAAAAGGAAAACCTTTTCTAACTACCCGAAAAAACCTCGAATCATGCCAAATTTGAGAGGGAAAATAGGTGGATTTTTGAGGGAAAATGGAGTGGAGCAGCGCCAGAGGCGGTTCAGCTGAACTGGGGTTCGACCGAACCCTTGTGGTCCTCACCTTACTCCAAATTTTTATGAGGGAAGGAATAAACTAAGGGGAACAAGAAAGTACTAGCTAGCTAAAGAAAATCTATGAGAACTCAGGCAAAGCATCTAAATCAAACAATTCAATAGCATCTACTTCCTTCTCTAGATTTTCAACAGGATCAAAAAAAACTTTTAAACGATGACCATTTACCTAAAAGATGTTACGTTCATCATTTTGGAGTGTGATTGCTCCGTGCGATGATGTGTTAATGATGGTGAATGGTCCTTCCCATTTGCTTTGGAGTTTTCCATGACCAAATAGCTTGACTATAGAGTTGAATAACAAAACTTTGTTCCCAGGTTTGAATTCCTTTGGCCTGATCTACTTATCATGCCATCTTTTTGTTTTTTCCTTATAGATCATGGCATTGTGATAAGCTTCATCTCTCCATTCGTCTAGCTCAGAGATTTGCATCTTCCTTCGGGCCCCGGCATGATTAAAGTCCATGTTTCATTTCTGGATAGCCCAGTATGCCCTATGTTCCAACTTGATAGGTAAATGGTATGTTTTTTCATATACGAGTTGATAGGGTGACATGCCGAGTGGCGTCTTGTATGCAGTCCGGTATGCCCAGAGTGCATTAGGTAGTTTTCACTTCCATGATTTTTCCATTTCCTGAACGGTCTTCTACAGACTGTTTTTGATTTGTTTGTTCAATGTTTCAGCCTGACCGCTTGTTTGGGGGTGGTATGGAGCGCTATATTGTGCGGGCCTCCAAGCTCCTTCAAGAAGTTTCGGAAGGTTTTATCAATGAAATGAGACCCTCTGTCACTTATCATCATCCTTGGTGTTTCGAACCGAGGAAAGATGATTTCATGAAACATCTTTTGGGCATGCTTGGCATCAGCAGCTCTGCATGGCATAGCTTCTACCCACTTGGATATGTAATCGATGACCACCAGGATGTACTTGCAATCATAGGATCTTGAAAAAGGTCCCATGAAATCAATACCCCATACATTAAAAAGTTCCACTTGAAGATTGTATGTAAGGGGCATTGCATCGCGAGCACTTATCCCTCCATGTTTCTGGCATCTCTAGCACCTTCGAATTAATTCTTTGGTGTCTTCATACATTGTTGGCCAGAAAAATCCACTCTACCATATTTTGGCCTGTGTTCGGAATGCACCGTAGTGCCCTCTGTACGGGGATGCATGACATTTCTCGATGATTTGGGTGGCTTCGGCTGTCGGGATGCATCTCTTTAACAATCCATCAGCATAGACCCTATACAGGTAAGGCTCCTCCCAAAGGTGACGACGACTCTCATAGATGTGCTTTTTGTTCCCCCTGGTGGGACATATCCGACGACTATAAAAGTTCACTATGTCCACATACCAAGGGCTAGAGTCCATCACTTTTAGTAGTATATCGTCTCGTAGGAAGTCATTGATTGGCAGCTCCTGCATGTTAATATAGTGCATAGGAGACAAGTGATCTGCTACTAAATTCTCTACTCCCTTTTTATCCTTGATTTCAATGTCAAATTCTTGGAGTAAGAGAATCCATCTTATTAGTGTAGGTTTAGCATCTTTCTTAGTGAGCAGGTATTTTAAGACAACATGATCAGTGTAAATATTACCTTAGCTCCTACTAAGTAAGATCTAAACTTATCTATAGCAAAAATAACAACAAGAAGCTCTTTTTCAGTGGTAGCATAATTAAGTTGAGCTCACATTAAAGTTTTGCTAGCATAGGCTATAGCATTGTGCTTTTTATCCTTGGTTTAACCACGGTCTGCTCCTACTGCAAAGTCGCTAGCATCACACATTATTTCAAAATGTAGCGACCAGTTGGGAGGTTGAATTATAGGAGCAGAGATGAGTGCTTCTTTAAGAATATTAAAGGAGCACAGACACTCATCATCAAAGTCAAATGGGATATCCTTAGCTAAGAGGTTTGTGAGGGGTCTGACGATTTGAGAAAAATCCTTAATGGATTGTTAGTAGAACCCTACATGACCTAGGAAGCTTCAGATTTCCTTTACATTGATAGGAGGTGGAAGTTTTTTGATAACATCGATTTTGGCTTTGTCCACCTCTTTCCCTCTTTCGGACACAAGGTGTCCAAGGACGATTCCTTCGCAGACCATGAAATGACACTTCTCCCAATTAAGTACCAGGTCCTTCTCTTTGTACCTTTGTAAGACCTTGTGTAAATTCTCGAGACAATGATCAAAAGTTTTTCCATAGACGAAAAAATCGTCCATGAAGACTTCCATGATTTGGTCAATCACGTCTGAGAAGATAGACATTATGCACTTTTGGAACGATGCGGGTGCATTACACAACCCAAAAGACATTCTACGATAGGCATACGTTCAATAGGGGCATGTGAAGGTGGTCTTACTTTGGTCATCGGGATGGATGGGGATTTGATGATAGCTAGAATACCCATAAAGGAAACAGAAGAAGGAACGATTGGCAAGCTACTCTAACATCTCATTGATGAAAGAAAGCAGAAAGTGATCCTTCTTAGTTTGTCTTGTTGAGATTCCGGTAGTCTATGAACATTCTCCATCCCATGACAGTTCGTTGTGGAATTAATTCATTTTGAGAATTTGCAACGACCGTCATACCCCCCTTCTTTGGCACTACTTGAACTGGGCTAACCCACTCACTATAGGGAACATGATAAATTATCCCGGCATGAAGGAGTTTCAAAACCTCTTTTTTCACCACTTCTCTCATCGCATTATTCAACCTCTGTTGAGGTTTCCTAGATGGTGGGAGAGTTGGATCAGTAGGGATGCGATGGGTGCATAGAGTGGGACTTATCCCTTTGAGGTCTTGGAGTGAGTAACCTAGAACAGATTGATGCTTTTCTAAGATGGAGATAAGTTTCGAAGTTTCTTCCTCGGAAAGCTTGTCACTTATAATGACAAGGGATTCTGTATCTCCATATAGAAAAACATATCAAAGGCCAGATGGTAGGGGTTTTAACTCTATCTAAGGTCGTGATGGCGGTTCAATCTTGGGGAGTTCGATTGTCTCTCTAGAATCGTCTGTTTCTTGAGTAAAGAAGTGAGCTTCTTTCTCATGAATGGATTCTGGGGGCTCAAAAGGAGAAACCTCAAAAACTTCCTCAATAGGCTCATACTCGGGAGAGGGTTCGGCTATGGTGTTCATAGCTCTAGAAATGGGAATGGAAAACGTCTCTCTCTCGAGTTTAATGTTGAGGACTCCTAGTGTCGATGCATGTAAGAAAAGCTTTTCAAATGGATGCCCGATCAGAATGTCAAAGTCTAGAGCTTCGAACACATGAAAATCTAGGACTGCCTCAAGGTTGTCATGTAGTATGGTCACATTTTGCAAAATCCCATAACTTTCTAGAATACCTCCAGAAGGAGTTTTGAAAGTTTTATCAGTCGGGGTCAAAGGTACGTCACTCAAAGTGCGAACGCGAAGGAACCAGAAATGATATTGGCCCCGACGATGAGATTATAGAGGACCTCAACCAAACTTCCCCTTATGTCGCAATGAATTGTTGACGAAGGTGAACTATCCGAATTGCTTCGGATGACAGCTCACACTCTATCAACCACTCATGGCTCATAATGGACGTTAACCCCTTCACGGTCTCCCCAAGGCATATGAGGAGTAACTGGAACTGGTGGTCTTCTTTTGCAAAACAAATTTGAGGTGTTTCCATAATCTTCAAAAAGATCATCCTCGAATAAAAAAGAAAACTCTGAAGGTTGAATTTCTTCTTCCTTTGATGTTTCTGGTTCAGGTGAGGATTCTTCAGTCGGATCTTGAGATGTAGAAGGTAAAGGATCGGATTCGGCTTGAAAATGGTCTGCTTGCTTGCCTTAACTTCTTCCAGTGTTGGTTCAAGATATTCTTCGATGAAGGAGGTGTTCTCTAAGATATGACTTAGGATTTCCCTTCCTTCCATCGGAGTTTTATGTAAGAAAGAACCGACGACTAAGATGTCAAGGTATAGGACAGACTCCTTACCAAGACCTGACCAAAAATGTTGTAACAACACATGGTCGGGTAAGGAAGTCAGGGCCAGATTGGATTAGAGTTAAGAACCTAGCCCAGGCTGCACCAATGGTCTCCATCTCACTCTACCGAAAGCTGAGAACTTTTACTCACAGAGATGTGATACGAGTTAGCGGGAAGAAAGCGAGACAAAATCTATCTCTAAGTTCCTCGCACTCACCGTTTACTTTCTCTACGGTGAGAGTGTACCATTAACTTCACGCTTTTGGTAAGCAAAAAGGAAAACAACTTCCACTTCAAAGATCTTTGTGTCATGCCTGGAATCATCAAGCATGAACACAATTGCTCGAACTCTCGCAGATGATGGTATGGGTTTTCGTTACCGTGCCCAAAGAAGGATTGCTCCCAAACCATGGCTATAAAGCCAGGGTGGAGTTCATAGCGAGATGAAAGAATTGACTCAGATGATGATGGTGGCTCATAGAATTCGCCCTTTGGAGCGAATAAACTTGGGATAGATTGCTTCATAATCTAAAAGAAAAAGATAAAAGATACGAGGATGACCTAGGCTCTAGGATAAAACAGCAACCGTTCCTCGACAACAGCGCCGGAAATGCTTATTGGTATTTCTTACAACCACAGATAAAATCCACAAGCGCACGGAATACCGTTGTAGCACTTCACCTGGGAGTATCCCAAGGGTATCGAATTCACGAGGAACGGTGTGAATTATCTAAGAGTCAGGTTCATCCAAGGACACCAAGAATAGATAGGCGGAGGTACGGTTGTGACTCTAGATAGTTAGTAATTGCTTTACTTTAATTACTTACTTTGGGCACTGGCTTACACTCGGTCTGCCGAGTGACTCTGGTCTACAAGCTCTACGACGTACCCGAATGTAGAGGATTACAAAGGACGGACAGGGGTGTCACCACCTGCCGCCTACCTCTACAACTCGTGGAGTACGCGACAAACAAAGATAAACTCTAGCCTAGACACTACGTCTATGCTATTAATTACTACTCTAGTCTTGGCCAAGAACACTCGTCTTCATCAAGGGTCTTAGACTAGAGCATACATGAATGGACGATGATCCCATAAGTAAATGCAGTAAAGTAATCACTCAATGTAAAGTAATGCAACCATAGTAAATCACGAACACTTACTTTATGAGAAGAAGCATCCGCCGACATACAAAGTCGAAGGTCGGTGTCGAGATACCCGACACTCCTCCGAACTACCCCTCACTCTCTACCCTATTTTCTAAGCACTAGAGACCTAGTACTACGCCTTTGGAATGGAGATTTGACTTCTTGAGGTGTTTTGATTGAAGTGAAGTTCCCTCATTAAATAGCCTCCAATGACGGTTGTAATGGTGGTTTGTAACCGTCATACCTGCTAACCACCATTGTGGAGGGTTGTAAGTGTGCCACGTGGTCAGTGGAGGAGAGATGAGGCGACCATGGTTCAGCCGAACCAGGGTTCGACCTAACCCTGGTCAGCCTCTCTCTCTACCACCTTTCACAGGTTACTTACATGTGGGCCCTTCAGGCGGTTCCCGGATGTTTGGCCCCAATTTAAGTCGGTTTCACCTGACTTGTGGGCCCTTCGATCCGTGGGAAGCTGACATGGCGAGCGTCGATTGGTCGGAGTTGTATTTCTTCGCCATGGGAGCGTACTTTCACTTCATTTTGACGTGTTATTCACCTGCATACAGATAATCACCAACACTCATGGAAAGAGTTAGTATATAACCCTACCGCTACGTTGATGTGCATCGTTTCCGATCCGTGGGAAGCTGATGTGGCAAGCGTCGATTGGTCGAAGTAATATTTCTTCACCACGGGACCGTACTTTCACTTCATTTTGATGTGTTATTCACCTACAAATAATCACCAACACTCGTGGAAAGAATTAGTAAATAACCCTACCGCTACGCTGATGTGCATCATTTGTTCAGTTTATGCAGTAGTTGATGGTCGGATTTTGGTAGTTAAGGACTGTCAACACTGACCTCTAGTGTAGAGGGTGAGCAAAATATGGTGGGTGGAAGGTATATGTTCACTAACTTCTACTGTACAGGATGATCAATCTTGGTGGTGTATGTGATCTTGATCATGAAAGCATGAAAAGAAATCTAACAAGGGTCTCAACAATTTGATCAAACTCAAAACGATGACAAGCAACATATGTAAAAGGTTTATCAGTTCGACATATAGCTTTGATAGGAATAAGACATCAATAAGGAGTATGTAAAGTTATACCATTCTTTTCTTTTCATAAAATTCCCAAGGACTTAACAAAGAAGAGTGAAGTTCCTTTCATTAGACTATGTCTCATTCATCAATTACTTGGATAACAAGTGGTCCTACGAATATGAGTTCACAAGCAACAAGCACATACAAGGAATAAAGAGTATGCAAGTCATTTCCAAGAAAACCATATACTCTAACTGAAACATCTAGGTTTATTTTAATCTTAAGTTTTCAGATATTTTCTATGGTGAGAATAGATTAAACTCAAACTTTCAGAGAGGTTTAGGGAAAGAATGTGCAAACCATCACTTTGTCTGAAGTGGAAGACGAGGAGTTTCGGGGGTGGTTTGGCCGACCCTTGGATTCGGCCAACCCTCTCTCGGTTTCAGTCGTCTTGCTCCTTCTCGTGTGGGTTCTGGAGTCATGTTGTAGCTATCACACCCTAAAACTCGTATAATTATAAATCATTGTGAAAAAGGAACTTCTAGAAATTATTTCATAATTAAAGTTAGTGTTTGAATAAAAATCTATGAACATTATATCATTAAATAATAAATTACATTAATTTACAAGTAAAGTAAATATGGGAACTAAAATTTCCTAAATAAAACATGGGTGGATTTAATTTTTATTAAATTCTCCATGATTAAATATACTCTTTGAAATTTTCTCGTATTTTTCAAAGCTCAATTATTAATTTTAATGCTACAAAGAACATTTTAGTAATGATTTAAATAAAAATCAATCAATAAATGATATGGTTATATTTTTATTAAATACTTTGAGTGTCCAACTATTTCGGGATTTTTGAAATTATTTGAGCATTGGAAGTATTTATGAAAATTCGAGATCATTTCAATGATTAATTTAAATAAAAAGTAATATAAATCCTCTTTCCATTTGGGCCAAATTCTAGAAGTCTGTTTCCCCTCCTCCGTTCAATCCGGTCTGGCCTGCCTCTGTTCTGAAAGTCTGCTTTGTCTCCCTATTTCATTCGGCCAAGAACAATTAGGAAGAAAACGTCTACTTTACCTACATGTCGATACAGTGCTGTCTTCAACCTCCAGTAGCACCTTGTTCATCCGCGTAGGCTGTTTTTTTCCTCCCAAATCCGGCCGATTCCCTTGCCCAAATCCAAAATTGGTTGAGGGATAATCTTTCTCTTTTATCTCCTCTTTCCACTCGCCCAAAATCAACCAAAACCGTAAAGAAATCAATCCCAATTTTCCTTTGCAAATCGGACTTCCTTTTTCCCGAACCCTAATTTTTCCATCGCCTTTACCTTTCGGTTCCAAGCCGAACTCCCTCTCCTCGGCCTATATAAAGGATGCCTGGGGTCCCCTCCTCCTTTTCCAACCCTAGCTCGAGCACCTCGCAAGCCCTAACCGCCTCTCCTCGAGCTCGGTCTCTCCCCACCGTGGCTGCCATGCAATGGCCACCTTTTCCCATCATCTCGGCCATCCCCGGTCAATGCCGTCCACCTCCGGCATCGCAAGAGCGCAAGAAAGCTCGACAGCCATCTCCCCTTCGTCAAAAACCCCGGGAAGGACCTCATCATCATGAACGTTGTTGCCTCTGTTGATCTCCGGTCGTGCCTCGTCGTTGTTTTCCTTGCTGTCTTTCGTCACCGACTTCATCGCTAGCTCCGCATCACCAAGCCGAAGGCCGTCCGCCCCTTCTTTTCCTCAGAAGAGCGCCAGAAAGTCATCGTTGTCGTCATCTCGAATGTCGCCGTCACCAAAAGCTCGTTGCCGGCCATCTCCATTTGTCGTTCGTCATCGTTTTCGCATCGGTAAGGACAGCCACAACCTCCTCTCTCTTCGGTGCTTTCGGTTCTTGCCGTCGCACGCCGTTCGTCGTAGCGGGTGTCATCCCGAGCTGCCGGCAGTTGTGACTACGTGGCAGTCCTCGTGGCATCCCATCAGCGCCAAATCGTCATCTCTGTCCTCTGTGGTGCTGATGTGGCGACTGGTGTCATCAATCCATCCAGATTCAATCTCAGCCGTCAGATCTGATCAACTAAATCTCGAGCGTCCATCTTTATAGATCGGATTGGTTTAATCCTAGCCATCCATCCTTAACCGGTTTAATCTTAGCCGTCCAATCCCGTGAACCCATGGACCATCTCGGTGAACTGGTCTACCGTGGACCGACCGGGGCGACGTCATAATCCTCCTTTTTAGTTCAATTTTTGGCGCAATAAATCAATATGATGCAATAAATCTTTTAGCTATTCTTTTTTTAGATTTGATTGATTAAAACTTCAAAAATTCATAACTATTTCATACGAACTCGGATTAAGGTTGTTTAAGTCTCATAATTTATCTAATTTAAGCTCTACCAATTTATAAACTTTAATTACACGGTTTATTTAGTTTTTATTTGTGTTTTTTCTTATTTTGCGTTTAGTTTTTCGTAGTTTCGGAGGATCATTCGTTCGTCGGAGAAGTTCCAGAAGATGAATTATTGTAAGGCAAGTCACAAAGATCCCAAACACAATTCGTTTAATCTTGTTGATCCTATTTTTAAATTCTCTATTTTATTTCAAACGTGCATTTATTTTTGAATGTCATTGGGTGGTATAAATATATTCCTTTGTTATGGCTAATTTGTATTGATTACCCTATTCTTTGATTCCTTAGGTTAAAATTTGACTAGTTAAACTTTATATAATGGATTAAATAGATATTAGGAATAATTGCTTATCCATGCTTAGAAACTTTAGTATCATTTCATGTGGGAAAGTTAATGATTCACTTATATTCCCTTAATGGATAATTAATGGTAGCTCATGATGGATGATCATGATTGATTAATTTATGAATTAATGGTCAACTAGAATTTGTTTAATGGTGGATTGTGAGCACATGGTTTGATGATTTTGATGGACGTGCTCATGACAATTAAGGACCGGTTCACGAGCTACTGTTGTGAAGCATTAACCATACTAACCACAAGCAAGAATGGGCAATGACTGGATTTGTAGTGTAGCATGTTCAGCAGGAGACACCATGGTGGTTTGTTTTTATTATTTTTATCATGGTAGACAACTAAGTCCCGAGTGACAGACAACTAAGTTCACATGATGATGTTTTGGGCACTAAGTAGTCTCTCTGTTAGGTAATTGGTCATTCCTTGTCGGAGACAGATGTTTAGTGGGTGTCATTCTGTTGGATGTATTATGCGAAGGGTCCTGTCACAATTCCTTTCTGAGATAACATGGAAGTATTAAGGTGCATGGAAACATGTTGTGAATTGTGTCTTGTGGGTAAATTTGTACACCTCTGATCAGAGTAAAACTATTCGAATAGCCGTACCCGCAGTCATGGGTGGGCCTAACAATGTTTTTCATGATTAGTCCCATACTACTCATTAATGATGATGAATTGGTAATAATAATTTGTTAACTCCTGTAATGGAATTCAGATCTGTGCAATTGGGATTGGTTGTTCAGAGTTGGTTGGGCCTGGGCAGCATTGGGGTGCTGTTCAGTGTTGATTAATATTGATGACTAATTACTTTACTATTTTACAAATTTTCAAATATTTGCTAAATGTTGCATTCGCAAATGAAACCCTATTATAGCCATCCTTGGTATCCCTGTGCACTTGCATATTTGTTGTGTGGCTTGATGAGTATTCTATGTATTCACCTTGCAATAACCAATCAACCTCAGTTGAAGAAGGCTTTCAAAGAGAACACCTTTTGGCTTAAATCCTAGTTGAGCTGCTTGTGAGAGTGAAGCTTAAGTTTCACTAGATTTTTCTTTTTCGCTGCAGTTTTGTTCGTGGTGAGGACTAAGTGCCTCCTTTGTAAGTATTTATCACATTAGTTTATTTGATGAATCTGTGTATTAAATTGTCAATTTGTGTACCTCGTCTGATTCCTGGATGAGTATTGTATGCACAAATTAGTTCAAAAATTACTAGTGAATTTCCGGGTGTGACAAGTTAGTATTAGAGCCATCTCGACTGTAGGTCAAGCCAAACTGTTAAGCCCATAAGGACATGTCTTTGCTAAAAAAATATATTTTGCAAAAGTCTGTTTTCCTTCTTATCCCATTGCTTCTTGCAAAAGTTTTATTCCTCCTCTCCTCTTCGGTTTTCAACTTATTTTAGACGGATCCCTATAAGGAGAAGATTGTCAGGTAACAAAAGTTGGTTGACCGGATGAGAGACAAATCCCATCCTGAAGATCATGACTCCGCCAAGACTCTCGAGTGCATTGAAGCTCATTTTGCCTAGTTTCGAAAGGACACCCATCGTAAGCTTGTTCTTCGTCAGAAAAGGATCTTTGAGTTAGAAGATTAATTAAGAAAGTTAAAAGGAGAACTTTCTTTGAAGGAAGATGAAGTTATGAAGCCAACTCGAGTTTTCAAGCGTCTTTGCACTGGAGTTCTTTCTCTCAAAATTAGTCCCGGTGAGGATGAGTCAAATAAGAAGCCTCCATGACCAAAGAAAGATTGAAGAAATCTTTGGAACTTGTGGCAGAACCTAAGCTTTACCCTCAAGAGTAGTAGTTTGTTGCTTAGTTAGATTATTGTGTTAGCTTGTTTGTTTAAATTTTGTTTGTGCTTGTGTGGGTTTTAGCATATGGAGTATATCAAGGAGTGGTGATATAACCATACTAGGTTAAGAGTTCAGTCCAGTGTTAAAGAACAACTTATTTCACATTAATAAAATTTAATGGTTAGTAAAGAAACCTGCTCCATTCTGAGTTCTCCTGTCTCCTTTCTTTTCTCTTTTTGTCTCTCTCTTACCTTGCACCTAACATAATTAGTTCAAGGAAAGAAAGTTTTATGCTCAACAATGCTAGTGGTTCAAAACGACAAGTTAATAGTCAACATACTCTCAACCAATTTCTTTCTGCGAAGGATTAAGAAGAATCATAATAGTGTTACAACTACAAATCTCAAGAGCCCTACCTTTTACTTTAGTTCTGTCCAAGCAGAAATAACTGGTCGTAGCATATAGATCACATTACCAGAGTTTAGACATGGAAGCAGTCAGCTTTGAAATCCAGTTCGATGTCTTGATCAAGTGATCACCATTCAGACTAACTGAAGATGAAAGTTAATGGAACGCAACTCTTAATTTACACTAGTAAGGTGTGATTTTAATTACCTTGACAAGTCAGAATTCAACTCTTAGGTCAGAACCTAGTCAGTCTAAGGAAACTGTCTACCATCCCTGCCGGAATTAAGTGGTTGTAAGCTAAAATAGTTCATTACAGAATTATGATGAAAAGAATGTTATTTTGAGATCCAGACATTTAGGAGACAAATATTCTAAACAAGGTTAAAGGTTAGAAGCTCAATGGACACCATTGTTGAGTTAAGGGAAACTATTCACTATTGGTCTCGCACATAGTTTAAGGTTCAAAGTTTGATTTGAGACAAAGTCATAAAAAAATGAGAAGGCCGAAGGTTTACCTTCGTGACATCAGGGTGATCATTATTGCTACAGTATGGTTTATAAGGAATGAGTATATTTAGGTGTCTGAAAGGATGATTCTTTTTACACTACACATGGATCAAGTCAGTAGTGTCAACACGACCAGGATTTTCAACAATACGGAATCTAAAGAGGTGTTGTTTTAGCAAAAAGAAGAGAATTGTTAAGTCTTTAAATAGAAGATGAAATGTGAAGATTGCATTATTTTTGAATAATGGGAACATGAAACAAGGAATAATGAGAGCTTGACGAAATGGTACTCATCATTCCTATTACTACGGTGAAGATATATCAAGTGAAGACCATGTTCGTAAAGTGTTGCTTTTGAGTAAAGTAATGGATCATATCGTTAGCGGTTGCTAGCTCAATTCAGTAGTAATCAAGGTCATAAAGGACGAACAAAAATTCTAGCAGATCGCTTGACAGTCAGGGTGATTGTAGTAACAATTGCAACATTTCTATTAGTTGAGACAAACAAGTTTTGTGGAAAGTGACCAATGGAAGTATTATGAACTAAGGCTTATGTTTTGTCCCTATTTCGTTTGAGCAAGAAGATTGCTAATTAAGAGGAACACATCCCATACCCGTTGGGGATTAGTATATGTAAATTGTTTTGAGTCAAAAGGTTATGACAAATTCGATATCAGTTCCAGTTAAGAATGACCAGTTCAGTAGAAAGATATGGAGAAGACAGGTTATGTCCAGTTTATTCAAAATGGGATAATTCTGAGAGAATATACATAACTAAAGTATCAACATCAGTAGATAATCAAGTAAGATGGATACTACGATGTTGTTTTGAAATCTTATAATTGGACTTTAATATTCATCAGAGGTCAGTATAATATCAATGCCAGATAGATGTTTATGGCCACTCAAGAAAATGATAATAATGATGAAATGATGAATAAGCAAGGATATCGAAAGTCGTGCAGGGAGTTTCCTATTCTAGTGGGTACATGGAAGCATTTAAGCAAGCTTGTTACTCTAGTAATGCAGCACAAGATCAAGAATGGTTTGCTTGTTGACAAGTCATTGCACCAGTCTTGATGAATCACTACAAAGTTTCTATGAGATAGCAAATGAGTTGTTCTGCCAACCATACGTACACCCATGTTACTAGGTTGATCTGAAATAGGAAGATTGACCAAGAATGTCACTACTACGTTAATCTGAAGTATGAAGATGATAAGTTAGGAGAGCGATAGGCAAATGGTTCTTATCAATCAGCTTTATAATTTAGGAATCATTTGAAGTGGATCATTATTCACCAGATCAATTTGAGAAACAATAAGGATCAAGTCAAGTATGAAGTTTTCTATCACAGGATATCTTGAAATATGTTGTAATAAAGGGGATATGATTACTAAGTAATTGATACCTATGGATGGGGCATTAATTTGATAGTCTGACTGAGTGATTGTCAAACTATACAGGAAGTTCAGAAGCTTGAATGTTTAAAAGTCCTCATTACGAGAAACAACTTTAAAATATCCGAGATACTGGCATAAAATGAAAATGAAGGTTAGATCAAACAAGATGATTTGGGTTCAAATATCAATTGGAGAATTATGAAGCCAGGAATAACAAAGTTTCAGTATTTGGTTAAATTTAAAATGTAATTAAGGGATAGCGATTATTGTTGTCATGAATTAAGAGAAAATCATCTACCACCGAAGGTGAGATTGGAAAGAATATCAATCATTTTTTCTCAGAGATATGACAACATGGGAAATAATTCGACTCTAGTGTTAAGTAATATTTTTGTGGATTTGATTGAATCAAAGGTCTTCAAAGGATAAGCTCTTGCGGAGCTCATATCGATACCACCAAAATTAGAAATCTCGAAAACAAAGTCTGATCAAAATTTGGAGTAAGGATAATTTTTTTTGGAAGAAGCACAAAAAAAGAGTCAGACGAAGGTGTGTCCGATTATAAGTCAGTTCTTGAGGAAGGATTGCCCTACCTAAATTCTTGCTAGCCGTTCCAAATCTCAGGACAAGATTTCTGTAATGGGGTGAAGTTGTCACACCCTAAAAATCATCTAATTATAAATTGTTGTGAAAAAGGAACTTCTAGAAATTATTTCATAATTAAAGTAAGTGTTTGAATAAAAATATATGAAAATTAGAATATTAAATAATAAATTATATTAATTTACAAGTGAAGTAAATGTGGGAACTAAAATTTCCTAAATAAAACATGGGTGGATTTTCTAGATGATTAAATATACTCTCTAAATTTTTTTGAAATTTTCTCAGATTTTCAGGAGCTCAATTATTAATTTTAATGCTACCAAGAACATTTTAGTAATGATTTAAATAAATAAATTAATCATTAAATAATTTGGTTATATTTTTATTAAATACTTTGAATGTCCAACTATTTTAAGATTTTTCTTTGAATTATTTGAGCATTGGAAGTATTTATGAAAATTCAGGGATCATTTCAACGATTAATTTAAATAAAAAAGTAATATAAATCCTCTTTCCAGATTTGGGCCAAATTCTGAAAGTATGTTTCCCTCCCTCTCTTCAATCTGGCCTGGCCTGCCTCTATTCTGAAAGTCTGCTTTTGCGTCCCTATTTTATTCGGCCTAGAACTGTTAGGAAGAAAAAGTCTACCTTACGTCCCTATGCTATAGTGCTGTCTTCAACCTCCAGCTGCCTGCACTGTTCATCCGCGCAGCTGCTGTTTTTTTTCTCTTCCCAAATTCGGCCAATTCCCTTCCTGAATCCAAAATTGGTTGTGGCATAATCTTTCCCTTTTATCTCTTCTTTCCATTTCCCCCAAAATCAATCAAAACCTCAAAGAAATAAATCCCAATTTTTCTTTGCAAATCGAACTTTGTTTTTCCCCAACCCTAATTTTTCGCCGCCTTTCCCTTTCGATTCCGAGCCGAATTCCCTCTCCTCGGTCTATATAAAAGATGCCCATGGTCCCCTCATCCTTTTCCAATCCTAGCTCGAGCACCTCGCAAGCACCTCGTAAGCCCTAGCCGCCTCTCCTCGAGCTCGGTCTCTCTCCACCGCGACTGCCATGCTCTGGCCACCTTTTCCTATCGTCTTGGCCATCTCCGGTCAGTGTCGTCGCCACCTCTGACATCTCAAGAGCGCAAGGAAGCTCGGCATCCATCTTCCCTCCGCCGAAAACGGGAAGGACCTCGTCACCGGTCAACCGAGCGTCACCGCCTCCGTTGATCTCTGGCCGTGCCTCGTCGCCGTTTTCGTTGCTGTCTTCGATCATTGACTTCATCGCTAGCTCCGCATTGCCAAGCTGAAGGCTGTCCGCCCCTTCTTTTCCTCAGAAGAGCACCGGAAAGTCATCTCTGTCGACGTTCTGCCACCAAAAGCTCGTCGCCGGCCATCTCCATTCGTTGTTCTTCATCATTTTCGCATCGGTAAGGATAGCTACAACCTCTTTCTCTTCTGGTGCTCTCGGTTCTCGCTGTCGCGCCGCCGTTTGCCGTCGCCGATGTCATCTCGAGCCATTGGCCGTCGTGCCTACGTGACAACCCTCGTGGCATCCTAATCAGCACCAACTCATCCTCTCTGTCCTCTATGGCGCTGATGTGGCAACTGGTGTCATCAATCCGTCCAAATTCAATCTCACTCGTCAAATGTGATCAACTAAATCTCAGCCGTCCATCTTTATAGATCGGATTGGTTTAATCTGAGCCATCCAATCCTTAACCGGTTTAATCTTAGCCGTCCAATGCCCTTCCAAAACTTGCTGCCAATCCTTGAGCAAAGCATAGAAGAGGGAAGAAATGACTCAATAGAAACAGCAGAGCAATGTGCATGAAGCAGAATAGAATAGAACATGGAAGAGTGAAGAACAGAGAAGAGTACAAGAAGAAGAGCTGAGCAGCCTGCAGGAGAAGGGAGCATGCCAACAGGGAGGAGAGTATGAAGGATATCCAAGATGCGTCAAAGAAGGGACGGGAGAAGAAGGAGAAAGGCATCCACCGTTGCTAGGGTTCCAGCCTCCAAGTGTGCATCATGCTCTGTTGCTTCCTTCTTTCCTCTAATTGCTGCGCTGGGCCATGGCGATGTGATTTCCCCTCACGCACTGGCGTTCAACCTCGATCCCATCGTCCAACCCCTCAGATTTAAGCATGATTTCCACCCTCCGCATGCAACCCTGAACCCCCAAGGCCCCTCCCCTTGACTTAACTGATTTGAATCGCCTTGCCCATGTGTAGAGATGGTAACGGGTACATACCCCATGGGTAGTACCCACCCATACTTGCACCCATCAGGTTGAATTTTACCCGTCGGGTTACTCGTACCCGCACACGGGTAAGAAAATACTTCCATACCCGCACCCTCGCGAGTAATTCTATCCGATGGGTTACCCGCACCCGACAACAGACCTAAGAACATGCACAAATAACATTGGCTCATTCTCATTCCCATTACATGCTTCCAGTTGCAGCATAGTTAACTCCTAAGCACATACTTCATTACAAGTTCACATACCACAATAAAATATTACGAGTTTATATGGTTTCATCTACCATGAATTAAACAGAGACCACACAGGTTTATGCAGATAAATGAGGGTGGCTAGACTTCTTTATGCGGGTATTTCTTACTCGCGGATAAATGGGTATGGGTAGTATACACCCATACCCGTACTCGACATACCCGATGGGTATATGTTTTTATCCAACAACATATCCATGGATAGAAAATTCATCCCGCACCCATCTTTTTATCGGGTAAAACCTGTCGGGTACTCGAGTTTTGGATACCCGTTGCCATCTACCCATGTGGAAGGATAGGCGCAGCTGATGCTTTGCTTCACGTGCGTGTGTGTTTTGAGGAAAAATACTGTAGGAAAGTTTCTACAGCTATCCATTGTTGTATGTTTGGGAAATAGGAAGGCTTTGCTCTTTGGATAACCAAGACAAATTCATGTCTAAAGAAAGAGAAACGAATCTGAAGCTGTGGGTTTATGTTTCTGAAAATATATGTACTCCAAGGCTTTGCTTCGTGTTATTGCCTGGATGCCTTTAATTTATGTTTTGTGCCCTCTTAAATAATACAAACGTACAAATAAAATAAAGGAAATATCCAGTATACAATATCAAACCCCATGACATCAGGCAATCAGCCTAAAAAGAGCATAAAAATTGACCCACCAGCCTAAGATCCGAAGCTGCCTGATTTTTTTTCCTGGACTGGAAAATTTCTGTTCTGTTTGTTAACATATAACAAAATAATCGATAAACAAAACCAGGTTCCAGTAAAACTAGTAAACTCATGTTATCGAAACCAGTCATTACTGTTTTCTATTCAATCAACTAAAACTAGAAGAGATTTTTTTTAAAAAAAAGATTTGATGTAGTGTACTTTACATGAAACTGAAAATATTATGACAAAATAAAAATCATACAACAACAGATTTGTAACACCAGATTTATCAAAAGACTGTAAGTCATAGTGTTGTAAAAGCTACAGATTTAGCAATAAATTATAAATATATCGCAAGACAACAGATTTATAATTTACTATCAATACACGATTTAGCAAAGCATTTATTGCAAACCACATATTTTAGTGTCCCATCAAGACAATAGTGTGGCAGGGACAAAGGCAGACCTCAAATTTGTAGGTTTGCAATATCCATTGCTAGATCAGTAATTTTTGGACACCATTGTCTAGGTCTGAAGTTTAGTGATAAATTCAGTGTTAGATCTGTAGTTTTGTTATGTTTGTTGCTTAAATTTAGAGTTTTGCAATAGTTTTATGGAAATATATGTCGTTTTGCAAAAACTACTCTTAATTGACGTCAAACAAGGCAGCTGTTGGTGCTTGTCTTCAGTTTAAATTTGAAATTTTAAAGGGTGATGCAACAATTCTGTCACCCTTATGAAAAGTGTCCAAATTTGACTATTTTACCCTGACCACTAGCACTTAAAAAGTGCTTCATATGTAAGGGACTTGCATTGAAAAACACAAGTACCATTAGTTACAGGAAACTCCATAGCCAGTTAGAACGAATGAATCAATACTAGATATCAACTCCTAAAATTGGGATTGTAGTAAACAATGCTGTCTAAGAATCAAGCATAGGAGTAATGAAAATAAGGTACAAGATAACTAGCGAAAATGGAGAACATGCTGACCTTTATTGTTTATTTGTTCAGTGACCATGTAGGCTGAACCCAAAGAGCAGGATAATTTTTGGCATTTTAAATTTTAATTTTTTAAAGATTTACAAAACTAATTTCCGAATTTCAAAATTTACAGAACTAGTCTCCTCCCGCCCTCTGGGAGGGCATGATTGGATAAAACGCCCTCCCAGAGGGCGTATTATCTGACGTGGCAGACGGCCGTTGGGTGTCGTCTCGCGCGCGGACGGAATTTTGCGAGCGGCCCCCTTCCCGCCCTTGGTAAGGGAGGTTTTTCACTATGCATGGGGCCGCTGCAAAAGGGCGCCCCGACATTTTGCGGCGGCCCCCTTCCCGCCCTTACCAAGGGCGTTTTCCACTTGTGCATACGGGGGCCGCCGCCGCAAAAGGGCGGCCGCCTTGGCATTTTGCAGGTGGCCCCTCCCGCCCTTACCAAGGCGTTTTGCCCTCGCGATATATAAGCCGACAGTCAAAGGTTTTGTCCTCATTTACACCTTCCCAAATCCGGAAAAGAACAGAGAGAGAGTGAGGAAGAAGAAGGAGCGCGGCGAAGCCTGTTGGATTGCGTACTTCATCCGAAGTAAATGCAATATCCCATCGTTATTTTGTTTGTTAGTTAGTATGTAAATGCAATATTAGGAAAAATATAAATTTGTAATATTTGAATAGCTATTGAATATTTTGTTATAGATTTGTAAAACAGATGATTTAATTTAGATCAATTTAGATAATTTAATCGACACTAACATAGGTAGAATAGATAGATCAACAAGGATAATTTAATGGACATTAACATAGGTAGAATAGATAGATCAACTTAGATAGAATGTGTTTGGATCTAAGTGTAAATTATGTCAGTAGATGGTAAGCACTATAGATAATCGTACGTATAATTTCGTTGATAATCAAAATATGTGTAGATATAAAGTACAATTTAATTTAATTTAGTTTACAAAATTTGGCAAATTGAAATGAACTAGGTACGATTGGCGGTAGATGAAACGAACAAATCGATTCGGGATATTTTAAGATGTAGACCAGAGAACATATTGTTAAAGAAATTAAGTTAGGCACAGAATCATCTAGGCAACATATTCGTAGTATGGAATAAACTCAGTTTCAATTTATTTGTCAGGCACTATGGCAAGTAAGATCATATTTCAGATAGTTCACGGTGAAGGTAACGTTAGATACGGTCCAGAAGGTGTAGATTTGTCAGAATTTAGGATGAAATCAAAGGGCATCAATAGGCCAGCCAAGAAAACATTTGAGTCAGTGTATAGTTGGTTGCTACGTGAATTTAAAGTGGATACAAGAGTGAACACAATGTCTCTATCCATTGTAGTAAGTCGTGCAACAGAAGGATATTATTGGGAACTTATGCCTATAGATAACACTGAGTCGTGGAGACGTTATGTGGACATGGCACTTGAAAGGTCTGGCCCCTTGTTATTTTTGTGGCACCCACGAAATCGATAGCGTAATACAATGTAAACAGTATGGCGAAGGTCCGAGCAATGAAGCAAGCTTGGAGGAGGCGGCGGCGTGGCGGACGAGGGGAGAGAATCGAAGCAATTGTTGACGAAATGGAGAGGGAGTATTCGAAAATGAGCGGGCGGAGGGCGATGAATCATCGGACGAGGAAGAAGATGTCATGCCCGTCGATTGGGAAAAAACTGATTTCTCTCAGCTTGTTATCTCGGAAGGGCAACATGTTTCATTTGAATACAAGGATAATGAGGTCATCCAGGGTGCTAGGTATGCTCATAAGGAAGACATGAAAGAGGCAGTGAAGCATTGGACGGTGTCTTTTCATAGAGAGTTTAGGGTGGTGAAGTCTACGAACTATGTGTATGATGTGAAGTGTATGAAGGATGATTGTCCGTGGCACGTTCATGCATCACCGGAGAGTGAGCACACATGTCTGTTGCCGGGGGTAGATAAATATCACCGCAACATCACCTCGGCGTTTGTTGCCGGTGAGATGTACAGCCATGTTGTTAAAAACATAGATTTTGAACCTGGCTCCATTATTAGGCACATT
Source organism: Oryza australiensis (assembly GCA_019925245.2). NCBI lineage: Eukaryota > Viridiplantae > Streptophyta > Magnoliopsida > Poales > Poaceae > Oryza > Oryza australiensis. The sequence goes on along the minus strand of JAIFGZ020000016.1, from coordinate 1,958,111 downwards.
GAGAACAAATTCAAGTATACTATTAGCTATGCTAAGGCTTGGAGGGAGAAACAAAAGATATTGGAGATGAGGTATGGCACATTTGAAGCATCGTATGACAATTTACCTCGTCTATTAGCCACCATTGCTCAGAGAAACCCCAATACCTACTACGACATTCAGACATTTCCATCATCTACTGATTCGAGCAAGAGCGTGCTGCAAAGAGCCTTTTTCTCGATTGGTGCTTGCATCAACGCATTTGTGCACTGTCGCCCTGTGCTGTGCATAGATGGAACCTTTCGACGAGCAAATACGAGGTCGAGATGCGACGACGATTGGAGCGAGATGGGAACAACCGGGTGTTACCTATGGTGTTTGCATTTGTCGAGAGTGAGAACACCAAAAGCTGGTATTGGTTCTTGGAGAGAGTTCGATGCCAAGTCATTCGTATGAGGCCCAATGTTTGTCTCATACATGATCGTCATGCCGGCATGATGAGGGCAATCGACTATCTTCAGAATGGTTGGCCGGAGAGGGGACTTCCATAGGTGGCATGATGTTCGGAGTAGGTGGTGCATGCGGCATATGGGAGCCAATTTCTACAAACAATTCAAGAACAAGCACTGATGGATCTATTCAAGAGGCTATGTGGTCAAAATCAAGAGAAAAAATTCAATGAGATGTGGAGAAGGTTGGATGAGTGACAACTAAGCAAACCGACGAGCAATCTCGTTTGCCACAGTTGACGAGCTGCGACCTCTTGGTCCATTGCATAATGACCCGCCAACAATGAGAAGGAGGTCTGCACCATCAATACGTAATTTCTCCCCTTGGATAGAGAATGAACCGAAAGAAAAGTGGTCTCTGTTGTATGACACGACGGAGCTCGATATGATATAATGACAACGAACTGGCCGAGGTGTACAACTGGGTGATGCGAGGAGTTATGGGGCTTCCATTGGTGGGTATTGTGGAATTTATCCTTCATGGCACTCAGGCATATTTTACGGATAGATTTAAGAAAATATCCCCTTTAATGGTCGATAACAACATTGTATATGGCAACGTGGTGACGAAATATATGCAAGACAAAATTCTAAAGGCTATGAAGCATAGAGTAATCCCCAAGGAACCCAAGTTCTTGATGCGAGATCATGTGTGTCGACGGGGAGAAGGCGCGGCATCAACCGTGTTCAAGCGTGCGGAATGTGTGCTTCATGCGGATGGTGGTTGTAGCTGTAGCTGTATGAAGCCGAAGCTTAGACATCTGCCTTGCTCACACGTCCTTGCCGCAGTTGGGAACTGCGGCATAGTTCTAGATATCTATGTGTCACCGTACTACAGGAAAGAATCAATTTTTCATACGTGGAAGGAGGAGATATATGGTTTTGGGATATCTGGATCGTACACAACACTGCAGCCACAAGTGTTCTAGATTCCAGATCCGTCAAAGTTAAGGATGAAAAAGGGACGTCGTCAGTCGAGACGCATCGAAACGACATGGACGAGTCGGAGGCCGGGGAAGGAACCTACGTTGCAGCAAATGCGATGAGCGCGGACATACATACAAAAAATGTCCAAAGAATTTAGAAACTTCAACCGTCGCAAGTGCAGGGCTTTCCGGACAGCCCTCCGATGGCAGCCGTCCATCTGGAGAAGGAACAACAACGAGGCGACCACGTCCTAGACGTGCTTGTGCGGCGACTACGTCGTCCACTGGCGATGCAATGGCTTGATTATTTTGTTTGCTCCTTTCAATCTAGTGGTGATCCGATATTTGTAATACTTGTCATGTTGTTGCCATCTGTCGTGCGTGTAATTTTTATCATTGTGAGACGTAAACTATTTTATTATTGTTGTGATACTTATATGTTGTGTTTGGTAGTTTGAATTAAGACGTGCACTTTTTTGTAATGTTGAGATATAATGGACCATTTATGTCATGTATTCATGTTGTTATGTTTTTTCTTATAAATTGCTTATTAATCTATTCATGTATTCATGCAGGTATGGCGGACGATACACCGGCGCTTTTCGGCGAGACGGTCGACGGGTGCACATGTCGTACTTGTCGGCGGTGCGGGGTGCACGGTGACCACCTTTCGTCCACGGCCATCGTACGAGTTGTTGCGTGTCGATCCGCGACACGTCCAGCGGTACGATCATACTCTTTTCATTTATTGTAAGAATATTATGCTTGACACTAATATTACACTATGTGTATGATATGCAGGTTACGTGAGTCGCTCGATCGCTCTTTGCGACTTGTTGAGGCGCGTGCCGACGAGCATGGCCGGGCGAGACGGTGGGATGCGGACCGGTCCCAGTAGCTGCTTTGGTGGATCGGTGGCGTCTGAGACGCACACCTTCCATCTTCCTTGTGGGGAGATGGCACCGACGCCGCGGGACGTCTCGTACTGCTAGGGCTACCACTAGCCGGAGAGGCGTCGGGCTGTGGATGCTATTGGTGGATGGAGGGAGGACATCACGCACGATTTGCTCACGTGATGAGGCTACGGGGCTCCCAGGTGTTCAGGCAATCTACCCTTACGCGACCACCGGGCCTACGAAGACTTGGATTATGCAGTTCACAGTAAGTTAACTTGAAGGTATTTTTCATTACATCTTACGATTGTTAACATGGTTTTCTCCTTTGTAGACTGACAAGCTCCACCCCGACGCCGACGAGTACTCCGTGCGACGCTCGTTAGAGCGTACCTTCTTTGGTTGTTCGGTGGGTGATGTTCACCAACATGTCGGGGACACACTTAGAGAGGGGGCTGATCCACTACGCCCGGTCGATAGCGGACGCGAAGATAGGCTTCGTGCCTCGGTGGAGTTGGGGTTCGCGGTCCTCGCAGCCACCTACCGTGGGCCGTGCGACGCGTGCACGAAGACGGATCCGGGAGCGATCTTCACAGGCGCCCCTTCTGTTACGCTTTGGGCTGCGGAGCGGTTCGCGATCGGCCGACCAATCGTCGACACCTCTCCTTACGACGTAGCACCCGCGTTTGAGAACCCGGCCGACGGGCCTACGATGGGCTCGTACTGGTTTCGACGCAACATAAGTACAAATTCCTATTTCTTTCAAATATTCAAATTGTGTTGCACGAAATGTATCCACTTGATTATTTTATTTTCGCAGCGTCGTTACGCCCACGCTCGGGTGAGACGGAGCTACCGGACTTCGTGTTCGAGTTGGACCGTCTCCGGCCTTATGACGTTGTCCGGGAGCCGTACACGCGCGGGCGGTCGCAGCTCGGGCGCCTCTAGGCCTCTCGACGTTGTGCACGCGCGACTCGGCCTACTGGATGACATTGATCCCAATGGTGTACGACATCACCGTCGAGCCTCACTGCCCAGGCCGAGTGATGAGGCAGTTCGGACTGCGGCAGGGATTCCCGGTAGACGTACCGGTTGCCGTTTCTCACCAGGACCACCGGTGAGTACTTCTATTTCAACTTTACTACTATTGTGTCGAATGAAATGGAACTATAGTCGACCTTTGCCGTATACGCAGGTTGTCTCGACGGGGATAGCAGGGAGGCTCCCTTTGGGAACCACGTATGCAGCAATACGTGGCGGACTGGCTGATAGCCACCGAGGAGGTGATCGGCGAGATCTACGGCCACTCCGATGAGAACTACACCGCCTACCTTCGGTGGTACCTACCGCGGACGCGTCCGTGAGTGACCTTCACACCGGCCGCGCGCAGCTAGCACCGGGCGCGGTCACGGACACCTACCCCAGGCACCGAGACCAGGACTACTTCGTTGGGGTACGTCATGATTTCTCGGCATTAAATCCTTTGTACGTCATGATGCTTTTTTATTTGAGCAAAGAACCTAACTTGTTTTGATTTTTGTAGGCCGACGCCGCACGGGCATTGAATGCCGAAATCGACTCGGTGATGCTGAGGCTAGACGCAGGCATTCACCTGAACGACGTGGAACAGAGGATGACCTTCCAGCGGATGCAGACGACGGCACGTTCGGTCTTGCAGATCTTCTCTTGTCGTTCAGCCGTCGATGCGGTTCCTCCGCAGGGTGCTACAGGTCCACGTCCACGCGGTCCGGTACCAGGATGGTCACCACACGGCGCTGGTGCTTCCACAGGTTAGTTTCACTCATTTTCATTGTGTCAACCCTACAACGTGATCTAACAAACCGAATGTCACGTAGGTCCGATGCTGACCGAGAGGGATACGGCGGCGCGAGTGGATCGTCGATCCTCGGCCTTTCGCTACTCGGCGCAGCAACTGCGAGCTTTGCTTGGAGCGAGTGGATCCTCCGTTCTCGTCCCCTCACTCAGCGGGAGGTGAGCAAGCGTCGTCGATGATTAGTTAACACTTATTAGTTTAAGTCACCGATGCTTCACATTGCTTACATACGGGAGGATTCTACTCGGCGGGGATTTTCCGCTCGGGGCTTCATCGTCGCAAGCGGGAGGGTCGGGAGAGGCGACGAGGGGGTCAAGTACGGGCGACGACTGACGGCGGAGGACCCGGATCGGGACGTTCTCGCCGCCTCTCAGCTTGGTGGAGCACCTCTACCACAGAGCCAGGACCCGCCACAGGAGACGCCCGCGCCGGATGTCTGTGCTAGTCGTGTCGTGCCCCCAGACAGGCTGACGTACTCTCGGGGCACGTCGGAGCACGAGGCTAGGAGGGATAGGGGTAAGAGGCCTCGCCGTAGCTTACGTGTGCAACAGTTTGTACAAATTGTAATTATTTTTTTGTGTTTGATGTTTGTATATATCTATGTCATTCGTCGCACTCACATGTCACGAGATCCTTCCGTATCGTTATTGCATGATACTCTTACTAACGACAAAAAAACTTTCGGCGGTGTTAGACCCGCACGAGACGTCGCTATCGGCTTTTGCCCGTGATAGTCATGCACGATACGTCGCTATCAACTTTTGCCCCGTGACAATCCTAAACGATACGTCTCGTTCCTTGCCCCGTGACGGACATAAACGATACATAGATGTGAACCTTCACCTCCCTGCACTATATATTGCCTAGATCCGAATACGAGCTCTTCAAATCTGCATTTACTCGTGCAATGAGATCTTCATATCATCCATTCCTTGAGCGTCTCCACTGGCGACTCCATCCTTTGAGCGGTTTTATTCCACCATGGTGTGACCGTCCGTTATGCCATTGTGGAGATGGCTGCATACTTACGTCGTCCCTCCTCACGAAACCGGGGAGACGATTTTCCAATGTGCCAACATTGATCGGGTATGGCTTAACGCAATGCTTTCATCTATAAAATCTTCACGCGAAAAAACACTAACTTGATTGTACATCGTGTTAACACCTCATGCAGACATATCGTCGGGTGTGCAACTTCGTTGAGTGGATAGATACGGAGAACCCAAGAACCGACGGAACACGTTACTACCCACTTAGCGAAACAAGGTCAGACTACCTTCGACGGAAGGCTGAGTACCAACGTTGAGTTCGCGCTGAAGCTTTGGACTAGCCTATGGATCAGCTGGCACTACCCACATGGCGGAAACGTCCAGAATGCCACTGTGGTCTATGTTGCCAGGTGGTAAGATCCACAAGACAAGCAACTAGAGGACAAAGATGCTTCATGTGTCCCGAGATTGCGGATGACGATTTTGTCGTGAGTATAATCTTTCTTTCTTTAACCTATTCGCTTGTTCCATTTTCTAACCTGAACATCATAAATGTGCAACCAGGAGGCTATACGTCGGTGTCCATACGAAGATTGGATCAATACGGTTAAACCTCGCTTCGATCGGTCGACGGTAACACAACCTGAGTCGACTGAACAATTCATTCAGGCTTGGATGGAGTATGAACGTCGCGTCGAAATCGCAAGCTTAGCTTGGAGGAACAACCCACTGGGTTTCCCTAAATGGTCGGAGCGTCCCATGTGCGGTTGTAGGGATCGTTGCAAGATGGCTACCTCCTTTGAACCACGAACATATGGTCGGAGATATTTCATTTGCCCCAACTTAGACAATGACTTCGATGTACGTCTTTCATTTTATCAATTCTGCAAACGTCTTCGCTCTAGTGGCTCTCTAACTGATTACATGTGTTTCTTTACCAGGGCATTCAAAGGAGGTGTGGATTCACTAGGTGGATCGACAATGTCATTCCCCAATATAACGGCCTAAAAGTAACTGAATGTGAAACTCAAAAGGAGTACAACGCCGAGAAGGAAAGAGAAAATTGATGACAAGCTTATCGCCCTTGAACGGTTTCGTAGGTAGCCGAGCCTTGACTCGTCGGGGATGAGTTAGTTGTATTGTATCATCGTACCTAATGGGTTATGTTACGGTGTGACAAACAAGCTGCTTAACCATTGCTACTAAGTTAACTTGGTTAAAACAATATGTTCACGAGTAATGCAAACAACATATGTACGATACCTCAAACATTTACACTTGCAACAATATTTACATTTGCAACAATACGACAAATCAAATGGATCGGTTACATTTGCAAAAAATACAACGATAACATTTTACATTTCAAACAATACGAGAGAGGGTCGGTCGATGTCGGTTAGGTTTGCTGATTAGGGTTTAGGATAAAAACACCCTTCCAGAGGGCGGGAATGGCAAAAAAACGCCCTCTGAAAGGGCGGGAAGGGGGCCTTTGCAAAGAGCGAAAAACGCCCTTGGTAAGGGTGGGAAGGGGGCCGCCTGCAAAAATGCCAGGGCGGCCGCCCTTTTTGCAGGCCCCCCCCGTGCACAGTGAAAAACCGCCCTTACCAAGGGCGGGAAGGGGGCTGCCTGCAAAATTCACCCGCGTGGCAGACGGCACCCAACAGTTGTCTGCCACGTCGGATAATACGCCCTCTGGGTGGGCGTTTTATCCAATGACACCCTCCCAGAGGGCGGGAGGAGACTACTTCTGTAAATTTTGAAATTCGGAAATTAGTTTTGTAAATCTTTAAAAAATTAAAATTAAAAATGCCAAAAATTCAAGAGCAGGAGGGGGGCAGTTCTTCCAGGAACTCTGAGTAGACTGATCAGCGGAAGTATCATCTTGTAAGTTGTACACCACGACCTCCTTTTCAATATGCTTAAATCTCCTACACTTGGTGTGGTCATGAGCAAGGTAGACGCAATTCAGAGTTAATGCCGGGAAGTCATTGACGGAAACGAAGAAGGGAGTGCCAAAGCTAACATGGCCACACAGATCCTTTATCTGCACTAGATCCTACGTAGCAAGATCAAGCTTGAACACCGCGAGTTCATATGTGCCAGGCTCCTCGTCATCGTTGAGTTGGAAGCTCCTCCACACCTGGAGGATGTCACCCCATGGGGCCCGAACAATATAATTGGTGTGGTCGAAGGATTCTTTCAAGGGGAGACAAATGTTGTTGACCACTTGGAGCGAGCCATTGAAATCAATGGTTTGGATCTTACCACCGGGTTTTCGATTTCGCGAAGACCATGACGGTTTTTGCGGTTTTCGGCCGTATCACGGGGGTGCAATACGGTAGTCACACGGTTTCGTTTGAATAATTTTGTGCGGATTCAAAAAAATTTAGAAAAATTCATTGAAAAAATCGTGGTTGTAGATTTAGATTTGTAAAATTATGGTAAATTTTTCCATGAAAATGCACAAATTGTCGTCGTTAAAAAATCGTTTTCAGTGTGAGGAAAAAAATAAACTTCACTGTGCATGCGTACTGTTCACAAAAGCCCATCTGAGGCCCATCAACTTTCCTCCACATAAACCCTGCTTCTTCCTCCTTTCTCAAGTCGCAGCCAGCTCAACTTCTCCCCCTTTCAAGCCATCGCCAAATCTATAGAAGCCACCACCGGCGAAGGAAAAACCGTGCGGTTTGAGGCGGAAACCGCGGCAGTAGCTGCGATAATCGCGAACAGAGGTATGTCGTCTTCGTGTTGGTGTCATGCTTGGTTTTTGCATGATATGGTTGTATTACCATCCGAATCTATGCGGTTTTCGCGGTTGGTGAATCGACATGGTTTGTGCGGCCCGTCGCGTGGTTGGCCGCGAAAACCACGAGCTCTGTGCATGCATACCGTGCGGTTAGGAGCGGTTGTCATCGATTATTTGATGTGTCCGCATGGATGTTGCGCCGTGTGGTTAGGTGCGAAAAACCACGGTCTTGCACATGCTTACCGTGCGGTTAGGCACGGTTTTCGGGCACATGCGTTCATAAATATCTAATAGGAAATTAATTAGTTAGAGGATAGGTGTTGCTTATGTTGTCCTAAAGCATGTAGTGACCTGACAAATTGGAGCAATTAGTAGTTGTAGTGGTGCTTCATTTAATTGGACATGTACGTTTCTTGAGTAGTTGCATAATACGTTCATAAATATGACACTTCTAGGAGAAAGATTCTATTTCAATCACTTCAATTGCTCAAATTTTAAATCGATTGAATTCCCCTTAAGCATCTTATTAGCTAAAAATGCATATATCCCTAGGCATTAGAATCAATGTCTCAAAAATGCTTATATTCCTGTTTATATGACGACAGAGCATGTGCAAGTCAAGAGTAGATATGTATATAGTGCAAATATATATAGATAAGGGTAGACATGTACAATTCTACATTTTCAACATATGTATGGTTATGTATATTGAGTGACATCGTGACTTATATGTTCAATTTGACCATTTTAGGTTCGAAATGGTAGACAGAGACCCAGTATGGGAACATGGACAGAAGGTGGGGGATGGATTCATATGCAAATATTATCGTACGAAGAAGAGTGGGGGTGGAGCCACAAGATTTAAGTATCATTTGGCTCATTGGGGTAAGAGAGTAAAGTATTGCAACTCCGTTCCCCCCATGTCAGGGATTACTTTCGCCGGCAACTAGACAAAATTCAGGAGGTGCTGATGATCGAAAACTTGAGAAGGCCAGAAAGGAGGATGCAGCTGCCAGAAGATATCATCCGTTGACTGGAGATGCTGACAAGGAAGAACAGATGGAGGCGGCGATGGCGGCATCGCGCCACGAGGCGGAATTCAGAAGGGATGTGGAGGGACGAGGAGGTGTCTATGAACATGGAGGGGGAAGTGGCCATGTCGCACCTTCCCGATCACAGAGGCAGTCTAAGTGGGGAGGTAACCTCATCACTGATTTTATGATGTGGTCATCTTCAACCAGAGAAGCACCTTCACAGGGTGTGGGAGATTACAACATAGCTGCTTCAAGGTCTACTGTGCAGCCTAGGATTGATACAAGTTGGTGGTCGAAGAAGGGAAAACTAGCTAAGGACGTTATTGGAACAACATGGGCTAAATTCTATTACACTGTCGGCATTGCTCCGAGGCAAGCGAACAATCCCTACTTTGTTAGCGCTGTTCGGGAAACCCAGAAGTGGGTGAGTATTTGTTTTGTATGTTACATTGCATTTAGACATTTAGTGAATTTATGTGGGATGAAAAGTTTATTCATGTATGCAATGCAAGTGTAGGGGTCCTTTTGCCAACTGGTCCTGATATCGACGACAAGTACCTTGACGCCACTGTGACTGACATGCAAAAGCAATTTCAGAAGTTCAAGGAGGACTGGCCAACATATAGTGTGACCTTTATGTGCGATTCCTGGATAGGACCTACTGGGATGACAGTCATAAATTTTTTTGATCTATTGTAATGGCACCATGTTTTTCCATTAGTCTGTGGATGCGTCCTCCTTCAGCCAGGACGCCGACAACCTACATTTGGTATGCACCACATCACGCCATTAATGTTATGTTGCAATGATTTCTTTGAGATGAATGCTTAGTTGCTTACTAGCGCACGTTCATCGGTTGATTGCTTGTTTATTGATGTAGGAGATAAGAAAGGTAGTTGGTGATATTGGCTTCGATCATATCATTCAGATTATCACGGACAATGGTGCAAACTACAAGAAGGCATGCAAGTTGGTAAGGCGTGAATATCCACATATAGTGTGCAGCCTTGTGTGGCGCACAATATAAATCTGGCCTTGAAAGATTTTGGAAAATGTCTGACCATTCGTCGGTACTTGAGAGTGCGAGAAAGATATGTCGGTGGTTATATAACCACACAAAGTTGCACGGTATGATGAAAGAAAACATTGGTGGAGAGCTTGTTAGGTGGAACATCACACGGTTCAGAACAAATTACATGTTCCTTGACAGCTTCTGCAAGAAAAAAGACTAGTTTATGCAATGGGTTGCCTCTCCAAGATTTTTGCAAAGCAAATTCATTGCGACTGCAGAAGGTCGCTATGCCCATGCTTGCCTCTCTAGCATGGATTGGTGGGACAGATTGGAGTTTGTCGTTCGAGCGGTGCAACCACTCTATGCATATCTTCGATATGCTGATCAAGATCAGATGCCCAATATTAGTGAGGTTTTAATTCAATTTGAAATTTTGAAAGGAGAGTGGGAAAGCTTGTTCGCAAATGACATGGCCAAATACAACGTGTATAGCACTATTGTCAAGAGACGTATGGATGACGTCGCGAGGGACACTCTCCCATGGGTTGGTACGTGCTTACTAACTTTCTTTTTTCCCCTATGAATACACTCTCATATACGCATGTACGTCGATTCAATTTTGCAGCTGCTGCGTTGAGTCCTAGGACCCACTACAGATTTATGACGACAGATCAATGCTTTGTTAGCCTACGCAAAGCCTTTGAGTGGATGACCGATGTGAATACAGCAACCGCGGCATTGTTAGAGGTGGAGTTTTATTGACGAAAGATGGGGGAATTTAGCAAGCCCCTAGCAGAGAAGATGACATTAGATGGCAAGACATCGCCTTGTAAGACAACTAATTATTGAACTATGCAATGCGACATTTGTTTACATAACGTGTAACTAATGACACTTCTTTTAATTTGCAGCACAATTGTGGTTAATATTTGGATCGGATACGTCGAACTTACGACAGCTTGCACTCAAGATTGTTTCTCACTGTTGCTCGTCTAGTGGATGCGAACGTAATTGGAGCACATTCGCACTCATCATACCAATGTCCAAAACAGCTAACTCATAAAAAGTTGAACAAGCTGGTTTATGTCAACTACAACCTACGCCTGAGGATTAAGCAGGCTAGAGGCTACTTCAGACCTGAAGATGATGACCCGCTTCAGAGACTTGCGGATCTTTCTTTCTACGAGAGCAACAACAACATTAAGGACTGGATGGATAATGGTAGATCAAATGCTAAGCCGGTGCTTGACGAGGACTCCAACGGAGGTGAGACCCCACTTCCATCTCAGCTAGTGGTTGACCAAATAGACACGATTGATTTGCAGAGGACAACGGGGGATCCTTCCATTCGCCACTGGGCGGATAGGAATGTGGGGCCCACCCACATTGGAAAAAGAAAGACAATGCAGGGTCCTTCAAAGTCTCGAGGGAAAAAACAAAGAATTGTCCATAGCAACGACGACACGGAAAGTAGCCCATCGTCCAATGACAACAGCTCAAAGATAGATTCAGACGATGGCGATGGAGGCGATGGGGACGATGGAGGCAATGCTGGTGGACAAGCTACCACTACCGCACCTATAGGAGAGCAATCATCTCAACAACGCGATGAAACTCCCATGTCTCCGATACATTTCACAGGTACTATGTGAACTATGCAATTGTTAATATCTTGCTTTTAACATATCATTTCTTTCTAATTGTTCCTGTGTACCACTCAACAGGTGAGACTTACTTCGACCACGTAACATAGGATAAAGACCATGGCCCTCATGAAGTTTCGACATCTCCACGCCACACTACAATGAGGCAGGCGGGACAATATCTATGGCCAGAGTATCTGTCCCAATCGAGCTACACCGACTTCAGCTCATCTAGTGTGGACAGTGCTTATCCAACCCACAACTACCATACACTGAATGCGGATGACAGTCCTCCGGTCACTTGGTGGCAAGAGCAGTAGTGGTACGCTCAAATCTACAGCCAGTGGCAAACCACCGCTGCCTGTACCGGTTAGACTTAGAATGAGTACAAGCCGGAGTTGCTGTGAACAAATGGGTTAATGGTAATGTCTACCGAGGAATATGCCTGGCTTATAGACATTGGAATGAGTAGACTGCACATCTACAACTGTGGACCCCCGTTTTTGAGACGGGAATCTTTCGTGTTCATAGTACCATTTCCCTGGATCGAGTAGTTGGTACCCACGAATACAGCACTGGATAATCAAGTGCACATGCACGAATAGTCTTACAATACATTATTACATTAATAGGCCCGAAGGCATTGTTCATACCATAGGACCTTATGGTCCGAATACAACATAAAGACAGAGTTTAGATAAGGCAGCGGAAAGAGGCAGCGGCTCGTCAATTGCCACAGGCAACGACCGGGACTAAGGTCTAGTATGCGCCGTCAGTTCCTTCGCCCTCCGGGTAGTACGCGTAGGGGTCTTCTGGCTCTTCATTTCCATCAGCTGGAGGTTTGTGCGTATAGCAAGGGTGAGTACCAACCGTACTCAGCAAGCCAACACAGAATTAATGCATATGATAGGGTTATTCAAAGAACATGGCTAGGGTTATTTTTGCATAAAGCCAGTTTTCACAATTCTTTTCACAAGCCTACCGACTAGCCAAATCAAGTTTTAATTTCATAATTCATTAACCCGGCGACGGTTCTGTCTACCATCCATCGTGATCCCAAGGATGGCTTCCCGTCTCCGGTTCGTCATGATTTTCTGGGGAGTCCACCCCTTCTCGCATTCTCGAGAAGTTGATCCACCAGCGAAGGAAACCATCATGCATACCCATCCCAGCATTTTTAAGTTCAAAGTCTAGCCAAGCGAAAGTCTTGTCACGATGCTCAATATCCGCGAGCACGGCTATTCGAATAGATTGATTCACTCACACTGCGGTGGATGTACACTTTACCCGTACTCCGCGACGCCCAACAAATGAGCCTACGCCTCAACACATGAGACGGTCACGGCAAAGCCTTTCGATAACCTTGCTTTGCGTGCACGCTCCATGAACTTAAGCCCTCATGCACTCTAGCCGTCCTTTTCTAGCGGTGAGAGGAGTTCGCGCACCCGGGGTAAGGGAAGTCTTTCCAAATCTTTAAGTTTAATTAACATCGGTTTAATCCCACCATTCATAACAAAGGCCGCAGCCTCATTCTCATCCCATAACCACCTCATAGAGAACCATCTATGCAAGGATACTGCCTCCGCTCGGCTATTTAATCAGCTAGGTCTATACCCATTCGAGAAGCACGGTTGTCTGGCTCGTTTCTCGGCTATCTCATGGCTCGGTCCTTAATTGACCGGGGTCGGCACTTGCCTTTTCCGGAATCCACCCAAATCATCCGCCGCCCAGTCTAAAACATTTGTATAGTACTTTCAATTTCCACCAACTTAGTTCATCATGGCCATGTGGCGCTCATGTCTCCACATGCCGAATCTCAACTACCTTCCCTAAGGTAGTTGCCCAAGCACAAAGCTTTTTCATAAAGTCATGAGTATGCATAATCTAAGTTTAGCGGGGCTAAGCGGTTTGCCGAAGCTATTCTCGGTTATTTGATCACATCGAGGGTTACAAGGAATAATTCTAAAGGTAATCAATGACAAGGTATGGCATAACAAGTATAGGTAACTCGTATAGCATGCATGTTTAGAGTTTAAAATAACATCATTTCGCAATTGGGATCAATATGTTCAAAGAGTGTGATGACTTGCCTTGCTCGCACACTTGAGGGTGGGATCTTCGGCGGTGTCGATGCCGGTTTCTTCGGGCGCTACCCGTACGTGCGAAAGATCAATTGAATTCAGTTAGAATTCAACAAAACACCGAGCGATCGAAAAGAACCACAAAAGCCATGAAAACAACTCCAGAAGTTTTGCCGAAAATTCTACTCGAGTTAGGACAAGGGTTGCGAGGAAAATCCGGGTTTTGGAATCGAACAGATGACCTAGGGTTTTCGCAAAGTCGGCGATCGCAATTAAATTTGGAATTTACGTTTGAAAATATCAGCGAAGAAAATTCGTGCTCGAAATTTGAGGGTTTGAGCACAAAAGCGAAACCTATTTCGAGGACGGGAAAGAATTAAACGGAATCCGGATTGAAAAACGATGCGAAATGAAATTCGGAAAACGTCCGATTCCGATTTTTCAAACTTTGCAGAGAAAATATGTGAGAAAATAATTTATTTTTGCCCAAAATTTTACTCAAGTCATCCCAAAATATTTTTCCAAATTTTCCAAAATTTTTCCTAATTTTTCCCTATTTTTCTTTTTCTCTTTTTCTTTTCTTTTTCTTTTTCTTTTTCTTTTTCCTTTTCTCTGCGCCTTCAATGCCCGCAAGGTGTTCGGCCGGTGCCGGAGGAGAAAAGAGGTGGCGGCGTGAGGAACAAGGCGGCGCAAAGGGGGCTTACCGGCGACGGCGGCTCGGGGAGGAGCAAGGGGCACGGGGAATGGACTTGCGCACGGCGGCGGCGCGGCGGCGGCGGCCCTCGGCGCGGTGCTCGGAACGGCGGAGAAACGGTGGCGGTGCGGTGAAATAGGCGGGGCACCGCCCTTTTATAGGCGCGGCCAAGGGGGGCTTGGTGCGGCGCGGGGTGGAAGGAGGGTCCGGCTCGTCGCGGCGCGGGCGGTGACACGCGGCGGCGCACGGGGAGGGCGGGTGCGGCGAAACGCGGCGGCCGAGCGCACGGCGCGGGCGGGGTCCGCGCGGCGTGCACGCGCGGTGTAGGGGCGGGCGTGACTCGGCCGCGTGGCGGCGCGCGCGGTGCGCGGGCGGCTCTGGTCGGCAGCGCATCGCGGGCGGGCGCGGCGCGCAGCGCGCTGGGGTCGCGCGGGCGGTCGCTGCGCGGCGCGTGGCGCGCGGCGCGCGGCGCTGCGTGCCGCGCGCGCGTGGCGCGCCGCGAGGTAGGGGCCGGCGCGGTTGGCGCGGCGCGCGCGGGCGCGCAGTGCGCGGGCGCGCGTACGGTCGGGCGGCAGCGCGGCGCACGCGCGGCCGGGCGCGACGGTGTCGAACAGTTTGTGACCAATAAACGGTGCATTTTCACTTTTTCCCGATTTTCTATTTTCTTTTCTTCTAAAAATTCCAAAATAAATCCTAATATTCTAAAAATAATTCTTAACTTTATATTTTAAACTTTTTCTGGATTTTCATTTTTCCATAATTATTTTTCACACTTATTTAAATTCTTTTTCCTAATTTTCATAATTTACCCATTTTTAATAAAAAATACATTTCCCAAATTTCGAGTACGCTTCGAGAATTTTATTATTTATTTTGTGTCTTAATTTATCTTCTCCCAACCAAAATTTTATTTTATACTTCCCAAACGCGCTTTCGCAAATCCGCACTTTTCCTCAAATTCCTTTTTAAAATCCCGATGCGGCTTTCGCACCACCGTTTTGACAACTCCGAAACCTCCAAATACACCAAAAAGGGAATTGACCACGACTAAATTTATGCAACTGAGCTGGCAAATAAGAAGCAACAAACCCGAGAAGAAGCATAAGCCACGGTTTTTGAAAGTTCCGATTTTACGTTCCGATTTCGGTTCTCCGATTTTCAGGATGTTACAACAACCATGAAGGTATCCTCTCCATCATTTTTATAACATATACAATTTTTTAGTATATTCTATTGCATTGTGACTTTGTGATATGTTTGTGACCTATGTGAATTATGCTGTTGTGAACTTGTGTTCTTATATGTTGGTGAATTATGAAGTTGTGAATTTGTTATATGTTGGCTGGGGTATGTATAATCATTGTGTATATGTCTTATAGCCAACTATTAGCAAAGGTCATGCCAAAATTTTCAACAAATTTCGTACTTAGCCAAATTCATTGAGTACTTGTAATTTTTCCACAACGAAATATTAATTATTGTTGACATATCTCTTTTTGTGCCAAATGTTTCGTCTATCAAGTGTGCCGGACTCGTGCGAAATATGCGGGTGCTCACCTCTTTGGACATGAAGCCTGCAATGACTTGCTCCTTTATTTATTTATAAAAAACATATTATCTCCTCAATATGTAACTCTATGAGTTCATCTGAGTATCTATACGAACTTCGAATAGCTATAATTTTACCATGTTTATTACTTCTATTTGCATCTCATTTAAATTTCTTCCTATTAAATGTCACAAAATTATTTTTATCACACAAATATATTAATGTACATATCATACATATTTATCACTAATTTTAGTATTTTTTTAAATTTTTAACACATTACAAAAATAAATTTCTCCCTGTCCGAGATGAAAACCGCAGTTTTGGCACGGTTTTCGCGCGGTTTGGGTGAAAACCGCGGCACAACAAATTGATTTGAAATCAATTCAAATTTAAATTTGTTTACTGTTTACTTCGTTATGGTTTTCGCGAAAACTACGCTACCGCGTGGGGACGGTACGATAGGCCTTCACGAAATCGAAAACCTTGCTCACCACAACTGCGAACGGCGTAAAGCGGCGAAAACTGCGGTACCACACGGGGACGGTACGACAGGCCTTCACGAAATCAAAAACCTTGCTCACCACAACTGCGAACAGCGTAAAGCAAGCCATCATCATCATCGAAGAAGCAGTCCTGGTAGCCCAAACACTCAGGGCACAAGGCGAGCCAGGTCCAGGTGGCATCGCCAAGCCTGGAAAAGGAGAGCAGACTCCACGGGTTATGGATGACAACTACAGTGCATTTGCTCCCCTGGGAGGAAGGGTCGCCGGAGAGCACGGCTCTTTGGTAGAGGTGGTGGCGAAAGGCGGCGTCATATTTGATTATTGGCACTTGAGGATTGTGCTTTGGGAGCATCGGGGTGATATCCCGGATGGAGTGGCCGGAAAAGGTAGTCACGTCGTTCTTCTGGAGCAAGAGCCTTACCGGAGCCAGGAAGCGGAGCGACGGGATGGGGTTGAGGAGGTGGAGCTCGGAGAGCTCGTCGGTGCTGACGAGCCAGTCGTGCGACGAGCTGACGACGCACCTGTCACGCAGGTGGGCACCATCGGGGAGCGGGTGGTGGTAGGGCTTGCCGAAAATGGTGTCGCCGGAGGGGGCATGTCCGGGAGAGGGATGCGGTAGAGCTTGCCGATGGAGAGGCGGTGGAGGGTGGCCACGCAGGACAGCGAGGTGGAGAGGAGGCAGGGGCCCTGGTTCTTGGAGCAGAGACACAGCCGGCGCGTCGATGAGTACTGATCGTGCCATGATTTGTAGACGACCGCTGGAGCTCAGTAGGTCTAGGATCTCCAGCGTTGTGAATATGTGGACGAGCAAGTCTGCCAACAGTTCTGACCAATCGCCGTCACCGCCCCGACGCTCGGAGGGGATTTCTCCATCCATGGATTCCCGGAATCTATAGATGGCCATATGACCCGAGGCCCGATGGCCCGACCCAAGGCACGATAATTTGGCCCGACTCAGGCACGGCATGGCCCGGCGGGGTCGTGCCGTGCGGCACGGCACGATAGCTGGGGTGTGCACGGGCTGCTCCCTTAGCACGGTGGGTCGACACGGCCCGACACGAAGTTCAGGGATACAAATCAGACTTATTTTCAACCATATGTAAAGCATGACCCAAAGAATAGGAAGGGAAAATATACTTATTATATGTCATGGCCCAAAGAGTAGGGACGTAAAATAAATTTATTTAGCTATATATGTATATGTCAGCCCAAAGAGGAGGGAGGAGAATAGACTTATTTCAAAGAAGGCACGATGGGCTGTCGTGCCTTCGGGTCGGGCCAGCACGGCCCGGCCCTTATTGGGTCGTGCCTGGGCCATAGGCTGGAGCACGTGGGTCGACACGACACGGCCTGACGTGTAGATTGGGCCGTGTCGGCTCGACAAATCTTGGCCCGGGCACGACCGGGCCTGGGCCATGCCGGGCCGTTTGGCCATCTATACCCGCATCCTCTAAACCCTAACTACAGGATGGATTGATTTTGGCGTAGTTGCGTTTCGGTGCTGGTCAGTTCCTTTTTCAGCTTTGTAACACGACCGCGTCCGTGCCTATATACAATCTCAGGTTTAGAAATTATTAATTTTAAATTTTATTTATTAAATATTTAAAATGATTTTTTTGAAAATTTTATAAAACTAATCGTCCAATGCCCTCGGGGAGGTCATTTTTCCAAAGGACGATTTTTCTAATGTGGCAGACGATCGTTGCCCTCACAACGATCACCCGTCGAGAAAGGGTGTTTTTGCGGCGGCCTCCTTGCCACCCTCCTGAGGGTGTTTTTATGAGCGGAGCGCTGCAAAGGACGGCGAGGTGGTGGCATTTTTGCGGTGTGGCTCCCACGCCCTACCAAAGGGCGTTTTTTTGTTGTAGAGGGCCGCCTGCGAAAGGGCGGTGAGAGAGTGCCATTTTGCAAGCGGCTCCCTTGCCACCCTTGGGAAGGGCTTTTTTTGTTGTTATTCTGTACAAAGCACAATCAATAAAAATAAGAAAGAATAAGGGAATATTCGACTGTTCACTCCAAAAAGAAAGTTAAATCATCGTATTGAAAATACCAAAATAGAAAGAACTTTTTAAATTCAATGATTTATTTTTCACTCGGGTTAGAGCCCGAGGTCTAACCCAAGGATGATGTATTTTACCTCTAAAATTTAAGTTAGGGAAGCAGCATACAATTCCGCGTAGGTTGAATCATATACACAGTTGAAGATAGAAGTTCCAAAAATATTTACGAAAATATAAGCATGTACTTAATTTATAAGAAGACAATGAAGCAGGACGACAAAGGGACTTTATAAATCGAAACGATATAATGCCATTATTTTTTAACTTGTGACGCATACACTAGCATACTAGTGATTTTGCATTATTATGATAAGATAGTTAAGAAGTCCCATGGACACACGATACGAATTTGTCCGTCCCGACGAATCGAGCCTAAGCTTATCTACCAACCCCTTCTACGTCGTTCAACACGTATTACCGACCCCTTCTACGTCGTTCAACACATATTGCATTTTTGTGCCCCTTCAATCGCTGGTGTTGTACTTGTGTTTTAGACTCGGTTTCGTTTTCAGGCGATAGTGCTATTCATCGGTATTAGTTCCCAGAAATAACCTTCCATTGCATGACTCACTACGACATTTATGGACATTGTGTTGATTTCTGGGTCGACTCTGAATCCTCACAGTAACCAACTATAAATTGACTGAAAGGTTCTCTTAGCAGGCCTATCGATGTTCTTCGATGTCATGCTAAAATCTGATAGATCAACTTCATCTGAACCAAATCTTACGATTGTCTTGACCGTGAACTAACTAAAATGTGACCTTATTGACATTATGCTTGATGAAAAAAGTAGGTTAACTAAGTTCAGATCTAACGTCGCATTCATCAATGTGTACTATGCTTAAGTCTCAAATTCTATGAATAGGGTGTGTGCTCCAGATCTACTAACTAATGGTACAAGTTGCACTATGTCCTAAGTCTCAATTTCTGGAAATATGTTGCATGCTCTAATTCTCAAATTATACAAATAGGTTGTGTACACCAGATCTACAATCTAACTATAATATATGGCAATAAAACAAAAATGGTACAGAAATTAAAAGACAATACGATAGAATGTATTTACCTATGATTGAGACAAACCGGCAAGGCTTCATCATTCCATACATTCCTCCTTACCCTCCCTCCTTTTCTTTTTGCCGATTTTGAGTGAATATAATGAAAATTCGGAGAAGGGGAAAGGGTCTTATACCTTGGGGGCAAAAAATCGCCCTCTCAGAGGGCAGCAAGGGGGCTTCCTGCAAAAATGTCATTTCCTTGCCGCCCTTTCGTAGGTGGCCCTCCGACCACAATAAAACGTCCTCTGGGAGGGCGGCAAGGGTGCCGCCTGCAAAAATGCCAGGCCGCCCTTCCAGCCCTTTTGCAGGCGGCCCCCTAGCGCCAAAAGACGCCCTTTAAAAGGGCGACAAGGGGGCCGCCTGAAAATTTTCCATCCCTCGCCGCCCGTCCATTAGGGAGATCCAACAGCCGTTTGCCACGTAGGAAAAACGCCCTCCCAGAGGACGTTGGGCGACTAGTTTTGTAAAATTTTCAAATAAAAATTTATTTTCTAAATATTTTAGTAAATAAAATTAAAAATAAAAAATCTCAAGTTTATAGGCGGAGCGGCCCGGTGTTCGAGTCAATCAAACTGGCCCGATACTCCAACCCTACCGAGTGGACTTAGTAGCAGCGCCGGTGAAGGCCCAAAATGCCCAAACCTAAGCACATATGCTATACTGATGGTACTGGAAGGAAACTCAAATATAGATTTGATATAATTTCTA
Source organism: Oryza australiensis (assembly GCA_019925245.2). Taxonomy (NCBI): domain Eukaryota; kingdom Viridiplantae; phylum Streptophyta; class Magnoliopsida; order Poales; family Poaceae; genus Oryza; species Oryza australiensis. The sequence continues at coordinate 1,937,884 of JAIFGZ020000016.1, read as the reverse complement.
TCTCTCAACCGTAAAATCAGGTATGACGACCATCCAACTATTAAAACTAGTGTAAAATGACTCTAGTATTGATGATGTATCAGATCTGGTATCTCTTAGGTATCATTTTGATACCCTTCAAGTACCAACTATACCCCTGCGGTACTATACAATACTTGTAGGTACTAGATCGACACCCATTTGTACCAGACCTAATACCCATGATATTAGCTAGGGTATCAGACCTGAGCTGAGAGGATGGAGATGATTATTAGCGCCGATTCTCCCACCAGGAGACGATGATGAAAAGCTCAGACAGTGCCAAATCCGATGGCTGGGGATCTCAGCGATTTCAAATCCTCTGCAGGCGAGCAACGGGGAGGGTGCGGATATTTGTTCAACCATCTCTATTCTCTATTTTGTGAATGAAGTCCCGATTTCGACGGCGACGACTGCTTCCTCCCTCGATGCAACGGTGGCGCTCCCTCCCGCACGGTGAGGATGGGATCCGATAATTAACATTCCCGAATAACAAGGCCAGATGTGGCCATACGACCGTCACATTCACTCTTCACCATCGGCCAGACCCATCTTGTGTTTAGCACCAAGGTCTTTAGGGACGACCATGGATCTGGAGGCGGCTGAGGAAGTGTTCAGCTCGTAGCATATATCTCTAGGAGCTTGAGCTTGACATGGCATAACAGCTCCCAGTTCTTCAGCATTGGGAGGATCCAGAGCCGTACTTGAACCATCCTTCTAGCTTTGGTTCTGAGAACATATTACATTCCGTAGTTTTCATAATACCCACAACGCTCCTCCAATGCGGTTAAGTAGGCACAGAATCAAACCCACCCATATATCCCAGACAGTTCAGAAAGTCCCACATATCTCAGTATCTCACCCTACATTTGTTGAGTAACTACACGCTCAAGAAATATGTGATGGATGCTCTCTCTCTCCCAACAGAATACACATGACATCTTCCACTTCTTCTCTTGGCCAAGTTATCTCTAGCAAGTACTGTTTCTCCCTTCCATATTGTAAGGTGTTTTTTTGACCTTTTCTTATCTCGTCTAGATTCACTAATATCCATATGATTTTAAACACAAATATAAAGTATATATCTGGATCCATGCATGAATTTATTAGAAGTCCAAAACGTTTTATAATATGTTAAAACAAAGGAAATAGTTTGTTTTGAGAGCAGCCACAAAGAAGAACGAAGCCTCTAGGGTGTAGACCAGCTGGACTCCTGTGAAATTCATTCTTCCATATAAGGACTGAGAGGAATACTGAGAAATCGGTCTTCCAGATACACCTCGAGGTAGTACATTGCCGGATGAAAAAAATAGTAGATGCTCCCCCAACACATCTTCTAGAGGTGCATCCCACCCGTCCCACAGATCAGCAATGGTGAATGATTGTTCCTTGATCAGTATGTAGACATCCCAGAATGAAATTGCTAAGCTTGAAGAGCCCAGCCAATTATTTTTCCAAAATCTTATTTTCTGACCATTCCCCACCAGCCATCTATACCCCCATCTTGACCATCTGAGCTGCCCAAATCACACCCTTCCGAAATTGAGGGGATAGGAAAAAGTCTAGTGCACATTTTTTGCACGCCAGATTGGCCATCAACTTCAGAATGGCATCACCAAGAACAGTTGGAGATCCATTGTAAAGCATTTTTTGCCTTCCAGCTTGTAATTTCGTATACATTGATCAATATTTTCCTCTACAAAACCAAACGTATTGACCCCTGCCAATGCTACAAGAATTACACCAGAGCCCCAAACAAACTTGCCATCGAACAAAACAATTGTGGCAATACATTGTACAACAAGAAGAAAACTAGCCTATCACAACTTCAGACTTCACTACCTGTCGCAATTGTTGGTGTTGATGCAGAAACTATTCACAACATACCGGTTGATACTCCTTTTGAAGCTTCTCCCACAAGCACATCATAAGCCTCGGGCTCTGATAGTGGGCAAGCACATAATCGGAGTCACATCCTTCGCTGTAGAAGTGGTCATCATTCACGTAATTTACTTTCTGGCCACTGTTTTTGTACTGCTGTATCCAGATACCCATTGCCACATCTTCAAGTTTGAATAACTGATGCACAATTAAAAACATGAAGTAGCAGATTAAGAGTTGCATGGCTAACAATTTTTCTAAAAAAGAAGTCCAATTGTATTGTTAGAAAGTGCTGTTACCTGAAGAGTTCGTTCTTGATGACCATGAACAATAAACTTTGCAATGTCCCTTGAGACTACATATCCAGGGCCATGAGCCCATGGTGGATACGCTTCAACAGGCCATTCCTGCATTTCTCATACGTGATATGTCAGAAAAGCTGCCTAAGTAAAAAAATCTTGGTACAGGATAATTGCAATAGACAGTACCTTTGGACTGATGAACCATTTGCTATCCTTGTTTCTGTGTGGTGAAGACTGGAAAGAAATAAGACCATACAGAAGTCCATGGGGGTCACTCTTCTTCAGGCTTGAGATGACTTCATCAATCCTAACAAAAGCATCATCATCTGTTTTCATGATGTACTTTGCAGGAACAACTTTGGTCTGCAGATTGGCAAAAGGCAAATATAAGTTTAGGGTGCGCATACATTTTACTATAGCTCATATTAGGGATTTGTGAGGTGCTACATCCATGAAGGTTTCCAGATTACTTAATGTACGAAAATACGCAATAATGTCTGACAAGTAAATCATGGCAAAGTTCTATCTTGTTCCAACAAAGTAGCAATGCAGAAATGCCTTGTACCCCAACCTCTTCAGCTTGATGTTCTGTCAGAAGACACGGTGAGAAAAAAATTACAGTTCGACTATTCCTTCTGATAGTGCTAAAAGCTACAAAGTTATGCCACACTATTCGTATACTAGAAAGTAGAAATAGTATAGTTTGCAAAAAAAAACATCCTTTATCCTATATGGACATCAGAGCCACACAGGCAACACAGTCAACAGTTTCAAAAGAATTAATATCTGCCAGGAGCAAACAAGCCTTCAACTGGGTTGGGTAATTTATAATCCAGTGCACTGTACTCTGTGCTCCCTTTCCAACATCGCATTATTTGGACAAGCGACCATGATGGGTTATTCTACTTGTTCAGTGGGCTAACAAACAATGTATCTTGCGGAACCAAGGAAACGATGAAACGGATAGGTATGAATACAGCACACAATGGATACAAAAAGATTGTCATGAAATATAACAAGTAAATCTACACAGAGAAAACCGTTACTATTTTTAAGTTTTAACAGCTAATTCCGGCATCTGATAGAGCAGAGATGTGACATACTAATATTGCAATTCTACACTCAGATCAAGGCTCTAAAGTTTTTAACGCAATTGCAAAACAAGTAAAACCTCTGTCTATCTGAGTCGTCTGGAGTCAAACTTCCAAAGCAAATAGTAGATTCACATCTTCTAATAATTTTCTTGCACAAATATCAGAGTATTTTAGATGGATAACATTGTGCATGGACATCTATATACATGTGGCCTTGCATTCCTCAGAGTGACAAACAAAGGGCCAAGCATTGTTTTTTAATCATCTAAACAATAAAAGGAATAGAAGACCAAGCACATGCTTTCAAGATACTTCAAATACCTTTTATCAACAAAATCATGACCATCTAGTTATGATAATCTACAAAGTAGAGAGGCAGAATATGTTCTTATAAGCTGAAAACTGAAAGAGGATACATACCCCAAACATGCAAATGGCAATTGTCTTAAGAGTTATCAAGGTATAGTAGTCAACAAACGGCATGAATTGGATATCACCATACATCTGAGCTTCTTTCAATATTTCCATATTGACTTGCTCATTCTTATGCTGCATTTTGGGATAAAATGTTATGATGTTAGTGTGACAGAATGAAACAGCAATTCAAATCTAAAACAATTGCATATGGAGAGCACTTCTGATAAAAAGGTCAGATTGTATGTAGGAAAGAAGGGTCTTATTCTAAGAGCAGTAATGCACTAACTATAATCATCCAATCTAGTAAGGTTGAATCAATCACTACAATGTCAAACTTATACAAGAATTTTATAAGGATAATAGCTGATTATATGGGATACAATTAAAAGAGAGTGCTCCGACTGTGTATGAGCATTTGTAATGCAAACAAAAGGACTGACATACTAAAGTATAAAATCAGAGGGAAGCATGTTACTGATGAATGAAAATGAAGCTCAAGAGAACTGTTCCTTCATTTTATCATTGATAGGTTACTCATTATAGGAATGACATATTACATCTGTACAAATTAAAGCTTTGTAACTGTCATGAATCAAGGAAGAAGCAAGGAAAAACACCAGCCATAATGTTCAGCTTTGTACATTTTTGGTTCTCTTTAGGCATGCTGAATTTTCTTTGTAATAGCTGACCAAGTTGCACTGGAACTGTAAAGGCTATATAAGTCTATTCAAGATATACAACGGAACATGAATCCCAATTTATCCTATCCCTCTCAGCCTTCACTTAATCTTTTTTCTTCTAATGGTAATGGGTTCTTACTAGGAAATTAAGTTGCAGACCTAGTATTGAAATATATGATTGTAGTAACTTACTAGTCCTTAAGAAGGTGCATACTTTTCAATCAATTAAGCAGGCAACTGTGGAAACAGTGCAAAAGAATGAAGAATGTAGTAATTATATACATGGTGAATAAAGCAAACTTACAAGACCAGTAAAAAACCGTACTGCTACTTCTCCTGAACGGACAGCCTCATATTGCATCCATGTTCGCCTCAAAGCCATCCGACGCTTGAAGTTGTTTCCAGTCGAGAAAACACCAATCAGCAGAAAAATTTGCTTCTTTGAAAGAGGTGGGGCCTTCATAAGCTCAACACTAGCCATGTCTACATCTTCTGAAACTGGCAATCCGTTAGCCAAGACTGACAGGAGCTCCAAATCACCAGAAACCTTGACTTCTGCTACAGACCATGGCTCCAGCCTCTGTCAAAAACTTAACAGGTTTCACTATCACGCGATACACGTAGAAAATGCAGTTTTAGCATTTTAGACAACCTCACCTCTCTGTATGCAAATGATGTCTCATGCCTTCCATTTACTGTCATATGGAACCCCTCTGCACCAGCCCACAATGTTGCTGTAAAAGGCTCTCCTTCAATAATAGCAAAACTGCCACCAAAATTTGCACGTCCTTTTGGCCTATTCTCATTTTCATGCTCGTTTGCAGTAACATTCACCATAGTATTGTTCCTCCCCTGGAGGCCACTGACACCCACTTGCTGATTGCAATGAACAAGCCCATCGACTAGACTGATCAAACTCGCAGCAAAAGGAATATTCGTTTGTCATTACCAAAAGAAGCTATAAAGGAAAAAGAAAGATATTCCATAATTAAAATACCATAAACAAATATGTACTGTTAAAAAAAATAAACATGGAACCATACATAAAGGCAGGCATGATATCATGATATGTTTGCCGCACCCTTTGGTCATCACCAGCGAAATGTATTACACTATTACGAGTTTGCGACTACTGAACTAGCACATAAAATTCCAAGTGCAAATATTTCAGTGGTTTGCTTAAGTACTCCTTGTTTAGAGGAGTTTCTGATTCTTAAAGCAGACAGTTGGTTTAAGACAAAAGAAAATCTGTACTACTAAGTGCAATAAACAGGAAGAGAACGGAAAATTTAAAAGACGTAGATTTGGTATTTGTTAGTTTGCGGAAAACATTTTTTTCTCAACAGATAGATCAATCTGGAGAGTGCCTTAATGCCCTTTCTCTCCTGGCAACAAGACATAGCTGCAGCTCCCACACACTTCTGCACAGAAAAAATGTGAGATACATTTTTAATGACACAGGGCAGAACTACATGGTCCAAAAATATCAGATCACTAACTAAATTCAGTGAAGATGATGGTTAGCTTTTTAAATTAGTAATGAAATCTGTGTAGATTCAAGTTCACAGATACAAAGATCATGTTGGGTTTTAGAAAGAGGGAAGCAGTTAATCAAACCAATCACTATTCGTATTGATCTACCCTTTCCATAACTAATAACCACATTTCTTTAAGATCCATAACTTATCTAAAAGAGGTGTACTCAAGGTAAACCAAATAAAGAAATACTGAATAGCCACACAATTCTCCATAAATAGCTAAAACTACAAGCAACACAATATCAATTTTCTATTGAAATATAAACCACATAGAACCATTAATCTTCAATATTGAGGATTACAAATATATTTAATCAACTAAATAAGCTAAATCAAATCATAGTACTCAAATTTAGAGTTTTCACTTAGTTTTCTAGGATTTTTACAGGAGTACAGTAGAATATCATGACTGGCTGATCATTCACCAGCCAGCGCTCTACTGTATATAAGCTGGTCATAATATACTTGCAACAGCCACAACATGGTCTGTACTTGACTTTATATGTGAAGCATCTAATGACACCCTGATGCCGGCCAGTCATTGCTAGCCTGCCTATGTAGTATGTATTCTGTGTGTTATGGTTATCTACACAATTCAATCATATCTAAACTTCTAAATCAAGAAATTTAATTATGTGTTATGTGTTATGTAGCATGCAAAGTGTAGGATGATATCATCAAGAAGTTCTGCATTACTAGCTTCCAACACAAATTTAATTAATGACAGACACGAACAACAACCTGAGCGGAAAATTTCAAGAGACCTACTAAAATCCCAAGGAAACTGCAAAGCTTGCAAGAAGTTCACCTAAGTTGTGAGCTGCTATTGCGGCCGGTATCAGCAACCGGAGGACACCGCTCCCATTGCCCCCACCCCTCCTCGCGCGTCCAGGAGCTCTGCTCCACCACCATCTCGGCAGCTCCCATGCTCACATTGACGGACACCACCACCTCGCCGCCGCCTCCCACCATCTCCACCCGGAACCAGGCCGCCCCCTCCTTGGGCACCCCGACCACCGTCATCGCGGAGCCCTCCGCGAGCCCGCACGGGATCTTGACTCCTCCCGTGCCCGGATCCCCTTCCACAGACGCCCGGCAGCTCACATCGAGGGCTCCCTGGCGCCGCCCGTCCTTGCCGCCGGTGCCAGCCGCCGATGCCGATGCCGCGACGGCGAGGGTGAGGTTGCGCCAGGCATCGGCGGCCTCGAGGACGCCGGCGGCGGTGCCGGGGAGCGCGTCGGAGCGGAGGAGGAGGGGGCGGAGGAGGCGCCAGGAGTGGTGGGCGGTGGAGTTGGCGGGGGTGGGTAGAGGCGTGAGAGGCCAGGGAGGGTGGGGAGGAGGTGGGCGGCTGGGCCGGCGGCGACGGCGGGCGGAGGAGCTGTGGAGGGTGACGGGGAGAAGAGGAGGAGGAGGACGGCGAGGGTCAGGATGAGCAGCACGCCGGTGCACTTCCTCATCGGCAGCGAGGACATCGAGGTTGGGGATCCGCCGGAGGAGCTCGGACAAGTGGGCGCCGTTATTTTCCGAAAGACAAAAAAAAAAGGCGGCGTTTGACAGTATAGTTAGCCAGATTTCAACTTTTTTTTTTCAACACTATGAAATAGACCAGTTTTATAAATTATTTTAATTTTTTTATCGATCAGTTTTAATGAAACGAGGAATAAAAAGTCGTTCATGAAAGAAGGCTGTCAGTGTGGGTGTTGTGAAAGAAAGTCGTTCATGAAAGAAAGCTGTCAGGGCGGGTTTTATCCGCTTTCTAAATTTTTAAAACAACGTTTTATAAATATTTTTTTCTTATTTTATAAAAAACTATAAATCACTAATATGACATCGCGTACGTAAAATATTTATACTGGGGTTTACAAAACCGAGCCACTCTTTATTCCGGGAAGCAACTGACTTTTTCCTCAAAAATTAGGCAATGTTTCATCGCTACTCGAAAAATATTTTATCATTAAATTAAAAAATTCAGACTATTAAATAATGAAATTAAATTTAATCATGATTGAAGATATTATTCTCACAGATAAAATATCAAGCTTCAATAGCTGAAACATCAACAAATTACAAAGAGGCGTAAAAAAAAATATAAAACACCGTCAAAGCAACATTTCAATCCAACCCAAAAAAACATCCTGATACATTAGCTAAACATCAAAAACTAAAATGTATCAGTTCAGATCTGATTTCTTTTTCCTCTTTGGTGGGCTCATCTAGTTTCCTCCTTCTTCCTTACTTTCATTCCCCAAAAATTTCAGCACCACAAGACCACATAAAAACAAAAAATCCAACCAAAAATTCTCTCTCCTCCTCCACGCCATGAGCTCCGACATCCAGCAGCAGGGGAGGGGATCAAGCAAGAAGGGCATCCTACCGTCAGCCTCCACCCATGCCATGTTGCCACGCCATCGGTGGCTAGGCTAGGACGGCTCGATGATGGAGACCTTCTTTTGCAACGCCAACCTCGTCTCCAGGGTCTTCGATTGTCGGTTCCTCTTCCTACCCCCAGGCACTACTGTACACCATGCAATTCGCTGTTCACAGATGAGGCGAGAAGAAAAGAGAGGAGAAAGGATGAGAGGGAGACAGAGCAAGCAAATGGCTAAGGATGAAGAGGGAGAGATATGACGAGTTGCGTCCAATTATTTTTTTTATTTCGTGAGTCGACCTTCATATGAACATTTTCTATATATAAATTATTTTAAAATATCAGATAAATATATTTCTCAAGTTTAAAATAATTAATACTCTAACATGATCATCCAATAAAATATTTTCATTTTATAAATCATCACTTAATCTTTATCTTAAGTAAGTTCGAGGGTGGCAGTAGTATTCCGGATTAATGTTTGAAAGACTGGAGGGGAAGTGGAAAAAGTGTTTCGCAGCGGCTTCTTTGTTAATTTGTATTAATGACTTCCCAATGTTACTTCCCGAATCGTATCGGTGTTGCTCATGACAATGCCAACATTGACCAATGGAGAAACAAAGTAGTAGTATATAAAGAAATTTACATTATACAACATACAATATGATACTTCTGTTGAACAAACACATATCACATCTGACTTCCTGGATGAGCTACCCACCCTCCTGCTATCTGTTTGGTTCGGCCATCACTGTTGTTAGACGAGTAGTGGTCAACAGATATTCTTTCACAAGTTTCGGTGTAATGTTATTGTACTCACTCCTTCCATGCTTAATTTTAGATAGTATAATGTAATTATGTTCAAAAAATTTGGTTTCACCATAATACCATCATTTATATGGGCTATAATAAAATACCACGTTTAACTTGAGGCTTGTTCGGTGCAATGTTATCTCGGACAGAAATATATACCCTTGGACTTTTCTTCCTCCTCACCCCTAGCTTCTTCCTCGACATCCAGCCAGCCACGGCGGTGGCCTTCACCAACATCGTCCTTCCCATGCACATCATCCCGGCAGACCCTAGAGCCGATGACATGGCCGCACCAAACTGTCGTCCCATAGTAAGCATGTTGTTGGCCATTGCCATTGTCACCGCCGTCATCGTACTCCTCCTATTTGGGATCTAGATGAACCCCATCATCTCCATTGATGGCATCTCTGCCACGGGGCTGGAGGACGCCGTCGAGAAGAACGACTCCTTCACTTCCACCATGACCCCGGCATTCGACGTCGCCATGTGGTTCAAGTGGAGGTGGTTCCGCCTCCTCCTAGGAACATACACGACACCATTGTCCATGTCGTGCGTTAGGGGCACAGTCACCACGCGTGGCAAGCTTCAGAACATCACGTTGACCATGACATCCCCATCGTGGTGTTGGCAACGGTGCGCGTCCCACCCACTGCCCTTCCTAGCGGCGGGCACGACCGCCTCCTCAACAAGCTGCAGCACAAGGAGGTTCACCTTGATGTATCGGTATCGTTCAACTTGGAGCTACTAGATGAGAAAGAAGATGAAGGAGTCAAAGAGCATTTCTGTCCAAGATGGCATTGTGACGAACAACCCTAAGTTGAACTTGGCATTTTTATCCAAGCCCATATAAATAATGGCACCGACGGATTTTTTGCGATGGCATTATCTCAACTTTCTCGTATATTTGTATATATGTCATCACACAAATTAAGGCTTTCTTTCAAGAGGTGAACTGAACCTTGCTTTCTGGTGGGGGTGTTGTGCTGTGCCCTATGAATCCGATGACATATTTTTTTTAAGTCATGATAATGCCACATATTTTCTGTTGGCTCAATTTGATTGGCCAAAACAGTAAGTTAATGTAACTTTAACAGCATACAAAATTAAGACCAGCAATATACAAATTGTCACATAGATATGTGGTTCCTCGTAAGACAACTGGAATGGCTATAGTCAAGTTTTGAGTTGAAAACTGTGTTGAGTCATATTGTCTTTTTTTGAACTTTTGTACTATTTCATACTATGCAATAGCTCATTCATCGCACAGTAAGAGAACTAAAGAGAGCAAAATGGCTCTAAACATTTTCTGCCTTAATTAATGTCATTTATAGTCATAATTATGTAAATTAAGTTGCCTTGTATGCCTATTTCTGATAGGATCTACCTATAGCACATTCGATAAGCTTTGGAGGAAAAAACTATTGGCCTAACTAGGGACGAAAACAGTTTTGAACAGTTTCTGGTTTCCGGTCATGTTTTTGAAACGGAAAATGTCTCGGATTATTTTCAAAAAAGTTTTAGAAATATAAACGAATTTGGATTTTTTTCTCGAAAACATAAACGAATTTGATAAGGCTGCTATCTCAGAAAGCGAAATCGGCGGAAACTTTCCAAAAGTGATTTTGGAATCTTTTCAGAAACAAATTTGGAGTTTTCTCACAATTAGAAAAAAAATTATATACAACCGATTAGTTTAAACCTTCTCTATTCTAAATGTTTATATTTATACTTAGTTTTGAGAATGTTTATATTTATACTTAGTTTTGAGATGGTTAGTTGAATGAGATTTTTATTCTAGTCTGATGCTTTAGATCTTTTTCTTTTGCCTAATAACTATTACTTACAGACAAATATAGTTAGTGTTTTTCTGAAAAGTGAAGTATACAACTAGTTGTATTATTATTAATTGATGAAAATTAAAAACATTGATTTATTGTTTTAGACAAAATAATAAGCTGTGTTCCATCTCTTTATTGATTTGAGAAGTTCAGTTTAAGAGTCTTTATATTCTGAAAAATATCTGTTGTCATATTGCGTATTCGCTTTATTTTCATATTCGATAATATTTGATTTTTGTTTTTATATTCGGGATTTCAATTCCAAAAAATTAATGTAAACGAAAACTATAGATGTGGTTTTCATCTGTGTTTGAGCTGTTTAGTATAGTTACACTGTTACTATTAGTGGTAATATTATAATTAGGATGTAAATTTATTTTGAGTATCAAAGCCGGTGCTGGCGAAGAGAGCAGGGGATCGATTCTTTTTTCCATCCCTACCTGCATGAATCTTAGAGTGAATCCAATGGCTCAAAAATGGATAGTTTCCTCCTCTCCCCCTCAAATTATCACAATTCTGTTTTTATATAGGAATCATGAGATTATAGCGGGGTCGACAAGGCCCAAACTTGCGCTCCGTGGGTAGGTGACCCTGTACCTACAGTACTTCCCTAGCAAAAACCATGGGTACATCACAAGACACCCACTAGCGTGCGGGTGATCAGGCTGATCATCCGGTTGATGTGTGGTGCTTCTCGTTATAAGGCCCCAAGACAAGGGGCTACCCCACGATCTGCAGTGCGTGAGTGCCTGCTTAGATGAGTACTCGTGGCCATTGGGATTGGGAGAACTTGCTAACATATATTGAGAAATTAATGCCACATTATCGAAGAAGTGGTCTTTGATTCTACTAAAATCCATAACAGTCCCAGTTTTAATAGCAATCGAAACTAAAAAAATATTTTTAGTCTCGGTTAAAAAGTATAATGACTTTTTATAATCTTTAGTCCTGGTTGGTGTTCCCAGTCGAAACTAAAGATCTTAACTTTAGTTTTAACTTTAGTTTTAGTTAGTAATATTAACCAAGATTAAAGACTATTTTTATCTTTAGCCTCTATTGATAACACCAACCGGAACTAAAGAGAAGTCTATTTTATACTTCTTCTTTCTCCTTCATCCTAAGCCATTACTACAAAGGTTTGGAGAAGAAACAAAGATGCTTGCCAATTTTTTTAAATTATTTTGATGATAATATAAAAATTAAAGAGATCTTAAAGATTAGCAACTCCATCCTCTAGTAATGTATACTTAGCATATTGTATTTGTAGGTATATATTTCTATAATTTTTATATCTAAAAAGGTTATGAAAAATGATGAGAGGAAAATTTGTTTAGGAAAAATTATGTTACTTTTTAAAATTGGAACCTTGTGGATAAAAATGTTATAAAAAAGATGACAAGAAAATTAAGATAAAAGAATAGAAAACTAAGTTAATTTAAAAATCATTAAAATAGTTAGAAATAAGTACAATCCATTAAAAATATTAAAAATATGTTTAGAACTTTAAAAAAAATTTAATCATAATTCTAAATCTTATTAAGTATAATACGGTATGTGGGATTAGTATATAATTATTGTATAATTATTTACATATAATTATTATTATATTTTATTTAATTAGTTTGAATTTCGTGGATTTTTTTATGATTTTTGTGCATTACAAGTATATGGATCGACAATGGATGTACATTACGGACCGACGGTCGACAGAGTTTATTTAAGACGTGCATTATTTTTTGAGTATGGTCAATACTAACAAGTATAAGAGCATCACCAAGAGCTTGTCCAAATGATGTTCTATACCAAATTTGGGTGTTTTTGAAAAAAACTTGCTCCAACAAAATCACCCAAACCATCGTCTAAAATAGATAATCACCCAAATTGGACTTCTAGTCACCCAAATGGAGGGGACCCTTTCATCACCCAAATGGAGTGGACTCTCACATAAATTTCAAAATTTATGTTTGGGTGAAAGATTTGAGTGAGCTGCTATAGATAGAAAAGGTATGGATGCCCTATTTAGATGAGTGATCTTCTATCCATCCAATTTGAGGATAAGATTTGGGTAGACTGTTGATGATGCTCTAAGGGCTTTGTATGTTGTCTATGCAAAAAGTACAAATATTAGAAGGAGTATTCTACATAAAAAATTATTCAGGCCTATTGTTTGAGTCAAGATTCATGCCTAACTATAATTGTGGGACATCACACGGAGAGGTAGGGGTTGCAATGAAAGAAGATAAAGAAGAAGACGACAACATTTCGGACTGGGGTCAATACGGTGGATTTGAAGAAAATACAACAGGCGGGGCGAACGGGGCTGTTGAATATAATGACGGTGCAGATGATCTTTGTCAAATGTTGCACGACGTAAGAGAGGACTGTGAAGATGAAAAGAAGATCCATAAATTAGAGCATATGTTAGCAGACCACAAAACGTCCTTGTACCCATGTTGCGAATAAGGGGACAAAAAGTTGGGTACTATGCTGGAATTCTTGCAATGAAAGACCAAAAATGGTGTGAGTGACAAGGCATTTGGCGAGTTATTAAAACTCGTAAAGAACATTCTTTTGGAGGGAAACGAATTGCCCGAATAAACATACAAAGCTAAGAAGGTAGTTTGCCCTCTAGGAGTGGAAGTACAGAAGATACACGCATGCCCGAATAATTGTATCCTCTATCACGGTGAGGATTACGAGAACCTAGAAGCCTGTCCAATTTGTAAAGCACTACGATACAAGATTAAACGAGATGATCCAGATGAAGTTGACGGGCAACCTTTAAAGAAAAGAGTTCATGTTAAGATGATGTGGTATTTTCCTTCAATATCATGGCTCAGGCGTTTGTTCAGGAACAAAGGAGCATGATAGAATGATGCGCTGGCACACAGAAGAACGCCAACAAGACGAGATGCTCAAACACCCCGCCGATGGGTCGTAGTGGCGAAACATCGACAAAACATTTAAAGACTTAGGAGAGGATGCACAAAACATAAGGTTCGGTTTAAGTACAGATGACATGAATCCATTTAGAGAGATGAGCAGCGGTCATAGCATTTGGCTTGTTACGATGTGTATGTACAACCTCCCTCCTTGGCTATGCATGAAGCGAAAGTACATCATGATGCCGATTATTATTTAAGGCCCAAAGCAACCTGGTAACGACATTGATGTGTACCTAAGACCATTAGTTGAAGATATGAAACTGCTGTGAAAGAAAGAAGGTATCCCTGTGTGGGATGAGGACATACAGGAGCAATTTAACTTTAACCTATGAATGTTGCTGTTCGTAATTGTGGAGATTATGGCAATGGGGTATCTACATGGCAAGCTTATCCGACTGGAGGTAGGGATAGATTGCGCCTGCCATATCTGTAAGCCGAACTTGACTTGGGTGTTACGATTGCCGATAGAGATAAGGCAATCGGCCTATAGTCACGGTTTGGTAAGATTGAGGAAACCAACTTATAATAAGATAGGGTTTCCGATCTGTAAGTCCTCCTCCCAAGACTATATAAGGGGGGTAAGGGGCGTCCCTTGAGGGATATGATCTGACATACGATTTCACAAGCAAGAGCTTTAGACACACGAGATCAATAAAGACACTCGGCGGATCGAATCCACCAAACAGGAGTAGGGTATTACCTCTCGAGAGGGCTGAACTGTCTAAATCTTCTTCTTCTTCTAACCCATTGTGCTTGGCGATCTCGACGCGACCCCGAAATTATATTGCCGAAACCAAGTTTCGACGGTTGGCGCGCGGGTAGGGGACCGCGCGTCGAGACTTCTTCAACAATCTCGCCGACAAGCGTGATGGGATCTCCTTCGGGATTCGGCGACTTCGCCGCCAACTTCTTCAACGACTCCTCCTTCGACTCGGACTCAAACCGGTCGGAAGGAAAGACCCACTCGCGCCACTTGGGCTCCCCAATAGCGCCGAAATCTTTGACGACATCTTGAAGACCAAGATGCAATCTACCTTCTCCGACGACGGACTTCACTCGGCACCGTTCGGATTACCGAATACCGCCGAAATCTGCGCCAACCTTCTCGCCTCCCGACGGAAGCGATCTACTCGAGATGAAGACCTCTCGGTGCCGTTTGGGTTACCAAACGTCGCCGAGATTTTCAGCAAACTTCTCTCCCGAGTCGGCGGCGATCCACTCGGAGGAGCCTACTCCCCAAGCTCGGCTCGGGCCGGAACGATCCGGATCCGGTTACCCAGATCAAGGGAGGTTGCCGTCATCCTCCCGTCATTCGGCTCCTGCTCATCTTCGGAGCTCAACGGATACCTCAGCTCCGCCGGCTTTGACAACCTCTACGGCATCTCTTCTAACGAAGTCGACAACTCCGACTGCCGCATGGACTACGAGCCGAAGTGCGTCGACGTCCGCATGGCCGAGCCGGACGAGTCCGACTCAGCCATGGCCGAAGGCTTGCCGAAGAAGAGCGAGCCGGGTGGAGCTTGAGCGCAAGACAACCGAGGAGGAGAAACAACGCAAGGACGATGCGACAAGAGGAAGCGGGATCTACGTGCGGCGGACGATCCGCCCGGGAGGTCATCCTCCAAACACGGGTCCGCAACACCAACATCTTCCAGATGCCTCAGCAGAACGCTGTCGCCATACTCACGCTCTTGGACACCGTCATAGAGACGGCTCCGGCCAACGTGACTCCAATACTCGACAAAATCAAGACCATTGTCGCTGCCACGGCGAACGGCCATCCCACCACTTCGGCACGAAGACCGACTGAATCTGTGGCTGAAACGCCAGACAAGAGCCGGCTTCCACCTCTAAAGTTAGGAGACTATAGGAGGCCCGAGCCGGCTCGGTCGACAACAGGCCAAGAGGCCCACCTCACGAGTCCACGCTGAAGTACCAAGAGCGACGGCCGACTCCGCGACAAACGACACGGACGTCCACCCGTCCACCACCGAGTCCGCCGCAACGGTTCCGGCTATCCAACCAGCCAACCGAAGACCCCGCCGAGTGATGCGGGAGGTCCTCGATCGCCGCTACCGGGAGCGCGACCGACGCACTCGGGAAGATCGGAGGGATCACCGATAGCGACGATGACGGAGTACCGGCCTTCACTCGGGAACTTCGCCGAGTGCACGCGCAGTGGCTTTAAGCCTACGGGGATTGAAAGGTACGATGGCAAGACCGACCTGAATCTTGGCTAACCGTATACACCCTTGCCATCCGAGCCGAGTGGCGACAACAAAGCCATGGCCAATTACTGCCCGTGGCCCTCGCAAACTCGGCGAAATTGGCTCACGAGCTGCCAAGAGGCTCAATTGGATCATGGAGCGAGGCGAGGGATCACTTCATCGCCAACTTCCAAGGTACCTTCGAGAGGCCCGACACACACTTTGACCTTTACAACGTCATCCAGAAGCCGGACGAGCCCCTGAAGGATTATATTCGTTGTTTCTCCGAGAAACGCAACAAGATCTCGAATATCACCGATGACATCATCATCGCCGCCTTCCAGAAGGGAGTCCGTGACGAGCTGCTCATCGGGAAGTTCGGGCGCAAACCACCGAAGACGGTGAAGCAAATGTTCGAGACGGCGAACTCGTACGCCAAATCCAATGACGCCATTAAGGCCGCCCGTCAAGACCGGCCCGATAGAAGGGAAGACAAGCAAGCGGGAGGAAGCCGCAATCCTAAGAAGGATGGCGGCAACAACGGTAACCAGGCCCGAAAGATCGCAAGCGCCGATCCGAGGACCTAGTCGCCACAACCTCCAACACTCAACGCCGTCCCCGAGTCGCCGCCTACGACGCCATCATGAACGCCCAATGCACCCATCATCCGAATCATAAGCACGCGGCGAAGGATTGCTTCATCTACAAGCGGTTCGCCGAGCGATGCGCGCGCGGCTCAACAAGAAGCCGGCGACGAGGTTGGCCCGTCGCGCCAAAAAGAACAACGCGGCTGAAAATGCCGATCCTTTTCAAGACCCGGTGGGGAGCTCAACCACATCTTCGGAGGTCCGCTAGCTTATGAGTCCAAGAGGAAACAAAAGCTAAGCGGCCGGGAGGTCAACGCGGCTCAACTGAAGTCCCTCAATATCTGCGATGGTCGGAAGTGGCCATCACCTTTGACCGCTCGGATCATCCGACCGAGTGGTTCACCGGGACGCTATCCACTCGTCCTGGACCCCATGGTCCGCAACATCGGCTTAAGCGCGTCCTCATCGATGGGGGCGTGCCCTTAACATCCTATTTGCCAAGACCATGGATGAGATGCGAGATCCCGAGGGCCGAACGAAAGCAAGCTCGGCCCCTTCCACGGAGTTATCCGGGGCTATCTTCAACACCACTCGGGCATATCTCCCTCCCGAGTCACCTTCGGAGCCGAGAGAACTTCCGAACGGAGAACGTCACCTTTGAGGTGGCCGACTTAAAGACATATCACGCCATCATCGGAAGGCTGCGCTTGCCAAGTTCATGGCGATCCCTCACTACACCTACCTCGCATGAAGATGCCGAGTCCCAACGGCGTCATCACTCTTCGCAGCGACGTGAAGCAAGCCTTCACTGCGATAAGGAGAGCTGCGACATGGCCCAATCTCGCGAGAGATTACGTGGCCAACAAGAAGTCCGATTGGCTGCATCGACTTCGGCGAGAGGGTGAAGTCCCCGCGAAGAAGATAGCCAAGTCGGATCCGGCGACGCCAAGACCAAGAAGATCTCCTCGATCCGTCGATCCCTCCAAAGCTGCTGTAATCGGCGCCGACCTAAATCCCAAATAGGAAAGCGCACTCGTCACCTTCCTCCAAAATAATAAAGATGTTTTTGCTTGGAAACCATCTGATATGCCTGGAATTCCTAGGGAGGTGATCGAGCACTCTTTGAACGTCAAAGATGACGCCAAACCGATAAAACAACGATTACGCAGATTCACACGGGATCGAAAAGACGCGATCAAAGAAGAACTTGCAAAGCTCTTGGCTGCCGCTTCATCAAAGAAGTCCTTCATCCCGACTGGTTAGCCAACCCAGTCCTGGTCCGCAAGAAGACGGGGCAATGGCGCATGTGCGTTGACTATACCGACCTCAACAAAGCCTGCCCCAAAGATCCGTTCGGGCTACCTCGTATCGACCAAGTCGTCGACTCAACAGCCGGCTGCCAACTATTGAGCTTCCTGGACTGTTACTCGGGCTATCATCAGATCAGCCTAAAAGAATCCGACTGCCTGAAGACATCGTTCATCACGCCGTTTGGGGCCTACTGCTACATCACCATGCCTTTTGGCCTGAAGAACGCCGGAGCCACATATCAACGTATGATCCAAAGATGTTTCCAGACGCAGATCGGCAAGAACGTTGAAGCTTATGTCGACGATGTCGTCATCAAGACCAAGCAGAAAGAAGACCTGATTGCCGACTTAGAAGAAACCTTTGCAAACATCCGGGCCTTCAGAATGAAGTTAAACCCGGAGAAGTGCACCTTCGGTGTCCCATCGGGCAAGCTGCTCGGCTTCATGGTATCACATCGCGGCATTGAAGCAAATCCAGAGAAGATCAACGCCATCTTAAACATGAAGCCCCGAGTAACCAAAAGGACATCCGAAGCTCACTGGCTGCATGGCGGCACTAAGCCGTTTCATATCCCGACTCGGCGAACGAGGCATGCCCTTCTTCGAGCTCTAAAGAAGACAGACGACTTCCGGTGGACCGCGAAGCCAACAAAGCCTTTGAAGAGTTCAAAGAGTTCCTTACGACGCCACCCGTCCGGCCTCGCCTCGGCCCGGGAACCTCTGCTCTGCAGCGTTTCAGCCACTCACCAAGTGGTTAGTACGGTCCTCGTGGTCGAACGCGAGTAAGAAGGACGGGCTCGGAAGATTCAAAGGCCAATCTACTTTGTTAGCGAAGTATTGGCGGGAGCCAAAATTCGCTACCCTCGAGTACAAAAATTGCTCTATGGTGTTCTAATAACCACGAGGAAATTGGCGCACTATTTTCGGGGTCACTCGGTCACCGTCGTCACCTCTTTCCCACTCGGCGATGTCATCCACAACCGCGAGGCAACCGGACGCATCGCCAAGTGGGCCCTAGAGCGATGCCGCGGACCGACTTTCAAGGCTAGGACGTCCATAAAATCGCAAGCCTTGGCGAGACTTCTGGCCGAGTGGGTGAACAGCAAGAAAAACATGCCTCGGGAAGACCTCCAACACTGGACCATGCACTTCGACGATCCAAGAGTATCACCGGCTTGGGAGCGGGAGTTGTGCGATCTCCCCAACTGGGGAAAGGCTGAGATATGTCCTCCACCTCCACTTCTCCGCCTCACACAACGTTGCCGAGTACGAAGCTCTTCTACATGGACTGCGCCTCACGGTTTCACTCGGGATACGTCGGCTTATTGTGAAAGGCGACTCCCAGTGGTCGTCAATCAAGTGATGAAGGACTGGTCCGCCTAAACGACACAATGGAGGCCTACGGCAAGAGGTCCGCAAGCTTGAGGACAAGTTTGACGGGCTCGAACTCTCACACGTCTGAGACATAACAACAAAGCCGCCGATGAGCTGGCACAGTTCGGATCTAAGCGCGAAGCCGCCCCAACAGACGTCTTTGTCGAACATCTCTCACGAACCAACCATCATGGCAAAGACAGCTCTCACCGAGCAAACCACGAACGAAGTCGCCATGACCGAAACCGACTGGAGGACGCCGCTCATCAAATTCTTAACCCAGCAAGAGTTGCCGGATGACCGGGATGAAGCAGAACGCGTCCAGCATCGTTGCCAAACATACATCATGGTTGACTCCGATCTATACAAGAGAAGCCCCTCCGGAATTCTAATGAGGTGCATCACACCCGAAGAAGGGAAACAGCTACTCCAAGACATCCACTCGGGCATATGCGGAAGCCACGCGGCAGCACGTACTCTAGTCGGCAAAGCTTACAGGCAAGGTTTTTTCTGGCTTACCGCGGTCTTCGACGCGGATAAAGTCGTACGAACCTACGAAGGCTGCCGTTTTGCCGACAAAGCCATGTCCCGGCCCAGAGCTTCAAACAATCCCACTTTCCGGCCGTTCGCGGTATGGGGGCTGGACATGGTTGGCCCTTTCAAGAAAGCTCCAGGAGGATTCACACACCTCTTCGTCGCAATCGACAAGTTCTCCAAGTGGATTGAGGCCAAACCGGTCGCCACAATTACTGCTGACAAAGCACGTGACTTTTCCTCAACATCGTGCACCGCTTCGGCATCCCAAACGAATCATAACCGACAATGGGACTCAATTCACGGGAGGCATCTTCAAGGAATTCAGCGAAGACTTCGGAATCAAGATCTGCTACGCATCGGTAGCTCACCCCAAAAGCAACGGACAAGTCGAGCGAGCCAACGGCATGGTCCTCCAAGGCATCAAGGCCCGCGTTTTCGACCGCCTAAGCCCTTATGCTGGCAAATGGGTCCAAGAACTGCCCTCGGTCTTATGGTCGCTGCGAACCACACCAGTCGGGCCACCGGCCAAACTCCTTTCTTTTTGGTCTATGGCGCAGAAGCCATGTTGCCAAATGAGATGGAGTATGAGTCCCTCCGGGTCCGCAGCTTCAACGATGAACGCTACGACTCTGACCGAGTGGATGACCTCACCCGATTGGAAGAGGCCCGCGAGGCAGCCCTCATCCAGTCGGCCAAATACCTTCAAGGGCTTAGAAGGTACCACAGTCGCAACGTGCGAGCACGAGCTTTCATTGTTGGCGACCTGGTCCTACGCAAGATCCAGACCACCAAAGACCGACACAAGTTATCTCCCCTATGGGAAGGACCATACATAATCGCTGAAGTGACTCGGCCCGGTGCATACCGGCTAAAGCGTGAAGACGGGTCTATGGTGGAAAACTCCTGGAACATCGAGCATCTTCGACGATTTTATGCTTAATTTGGCAGAGGCCTCATGTTTTCCTTGACTGCCAACCTCAAGTAAGATGACTTCTTGAGTTAGCAGTCGGGGGCTGCACACATGTCAATAAAGCTCAAGTTTTCCTCATCAACTTTTGTGCATAATTTGGTTTATCATTGTTTAATGTCCTTTGATTTGAGCTCAGCGTCTAAGGACTGAGAGTTTTCCGATGGCCTAATCGAGCCTAGGCTTGATGACACCAAACGAAAACTACTTAAGAAATTTCACGCAAAAGCTCGAATCAAGGCATTAACATAAATAAAAAACTAAAAATATCACAAGTATTACATAAGAGTGTTACGGTTACGCGACATTTACAAGACAAAGTCAGAAAGACAAATCAAATCTTGAAGTTATTTACTACATCGAGGGATATCTTCTTCGCCGCTTCCTGCGCCTCGCTTAGCAAGTCCAAGGCCTGCTCATCCGTCGTCCCGTCAGCAAAGCCTTCCCCGACTGAATGGATATCCACTCGGGGGTAAAGGGACTTGGTCTGAGCAAGAGCTAGACCAGCCCCCATGCTGGCTGCTTCGGTGATATTGGCCAGGTATCGGTCGGGAGCCAGCCGCAGCTTGTCGAATATCTCGATCGGCTCCAGCGAGCTGGTCCCAACTCCTTGATCGAACAAGGACAGCAAGATCGGCGTGGCGGCGTTGGCGACCTCTTCCCGCATCTCGTCACTTCGTTTGATCCGCCGAAGCAAGACGTCGTATTGGGCTCGGGTCTTTACCTTGTAAGCTGCCAAAAGTCCCGGGTCATTCAAAGTACTCGGAGATAAAGCAACACAAGAAGTTTTACTTCAAAGAAGACTACCTTCAAACTCGGCCTCCATTTCAGCCTTGTCAAGGCTGACCGCTTCTAGCTGGACTTGGAGTGAATGGACCTCCGAAGAATTTTCTACAACAAAAGAAGATCGTCAACAACCAAGATCAACATGAGAATCATGAAGAAACTTGGAAAGGCGGGCTTACTCCCGATTGATCCTCGGAGGTCGAGATTCGCCTCCCGAAGTTCTGCGATCTCCCTCCTTAAAGCCGCCTCCCTTGACGCGGCCTCCTCCCGAGTGACCTTCAGCTGTCGCTGAACGTCCTCTAAGGAGTTCAGGTGGGGAACCAACTTCTCCAGCACCTCAGATTTTGCCATAGAGCGGCAATATTCCTTCTGCACGCAATGGCAGAAGAGTGACCGATTGAAAGACGATGATGACATAATTAAAGAGAAAGACAAAGGCTTACGTTGAGCAGCCGGGTCGCCTCGTTCAGACTCTCGACAAGGGCATCCCTTTCATCTTTTTCGGCTTGCCGGTCTAGGATGATGCCCTGTCTCTCGCCTTCCGAGTCCCGCCACTCGATTCTAATCGGGGAACCCGTGTCTCGGAGGACGCAACCGGGAATCTCTTCTACCGTGGCGGCAAGCAAGAAGGACAAATGAAGACATGAAAGATTCAAATTGAAAGAGTAAAAGAGCACTTCGAAACAAGTCTCACCGGTTTCGGCGGCCGCTTGCCTAGGTGGAGCGGCCGGGCTGGCCTTTTTCTTCTGGCTCTGCGCCGAGTGGCCCCCAGTCGGGGGCGCTTGAGCCGCGGCCTCGGGTTTCCCGGCCGTTGACTGGTTTCCAGTCGGGATATCCCGACTGGCGGCCGGGGGCTCCTTCCTCGGGGCATCCTTCTTCGGAGGCGAAGGTTGTTTCCCCGGAGCGCTCGCACTCGGTTGCGGGCTCCGGGGCTTTGGCTCTGCGGCCTTGGCACCTCGTGAGCGGCGGCGGAGTCGGTCCATCACCCCCTCCGGCGGGATCTATGTCCCGGGGCCTCCCGTGAAAGTGAATACAGCGAGGGTAAAGATAAAGAAAAGTTTTCAACGAAAGAGTTCAGACTTCGGTTTCAGAGCATACCTGGATGACCGGCGAATCTTCGGCGCTGTCCGCGGTGATCGCCTTAGGGGTGGGGTCTCGATTGGAGGAGCCGGGACGTCATCATCCGAGTCCTCGATGATCAACCTCCTCTTGCTTGCACGCTTATTCGAGTCTTCACTCGGCGCCGCTCGCTTCCCGACCGGGTCGCCTTGGATCTTGATCCCGCCAGTCGGCTTCTTGGCAGGGCGATGCGGCGCGTCGTCATGAGACACTTTGTATGGCTTGGAGGAGATAGAGGCGTTTTCCTACAGAAGAAGGAAAGTGCAATATTAAGAGACAAGATGTCAAGATTGAAAGATACTATGAAGCAACCAGTCGGCTTACCGGAGGAGGAGGTCGATGAATGCTTGAAGGAAGGACTGGCGTATGAGGGCCCGTTCAACGCAATCCCAGGACGAGAAGAGTTTGTACATCCGGATCTTCAGGATCTCGTACTTGAGTGGATCTGGATCTTCCCGATTGGGGTCCGTCCCGCCTTCATACTCGAAGGCCGGTTTCGACCGTTCCTTGATCGGCGCCAGTCGGCACCTGATGAAGTGCCGAGTGATCTGTTCCCCGTGAAGACCTCTCTGTTTCATCGCGGGATCTTCGCAAGCGGCTCGTTGGCCTCGTCCCAATCTTGGGCTATAGGGACGGTGCTCCAAGATGGCACAGGGGACGGGGGAAGACCGACGAAGGCGCAGTGGGTTCGAGATTGTTAATGTAGAACCAGCCCGCATGCCATCCCTTGTTGGAGGACTTTAGAGGGAGAGAGAAGTAATCTTTGCGGAGAGATCCGCGGAGCTGGAAACCTGCCCCGCCAACGACGCAAGGGTGGTCCTTGTTCGGATGCGGCTTGAGATAGAACATGCGCCGGAAGAGATGGAAGTGGGGGAGAATGCCAAGGAAGGCTTCACATACATGAATGAAGAGAGCTATGTGAAGCATTGAGTTCGGGTTCGAGATGGTAGAGATGAAGCCCATAGTAATCCGAAGCCCCGAAGAACTCGGAGGTAGGAAGGCTGAACCCGCAATAGAAAAAGGAAGTGAAAACGACGAGCTCACCGGTGTTTGGGGTCGGGAAGTCCTCCCCGCCGCCGGCGCCATCCCACGAGTTCCTTTGGCGGAAGCACGCCGTGCTTCACCATCTCCTTGAGGGTAGATTCCCTCACATCTGAAGCGGCCCATTGGTCGAACGGAATCCTCTTTTCCTCCGCCATGAGAGTGGGGTTGATGGGAAGTGGATCTGGCTGGAAAAGGTCGGATTTTGACAAAGGAACGTGGGGGATTTGGTTGCGGAGGCTAGTTGTTGCGAGAGAGCGAGCTCCTAGGTGGATGGATTTGGGAGTGCGCGAGTCTAGGGTTCTCCGCGGTGAGTGGTGAACGTGTCGCGAAAAGGGAATCGTTTGGAAGACGAAGAGGCGGGGATGACCTCGCATCTTTATAAGAAAGATTTGAGGGTTGCGTTAGGTTTTCTGGAGGTTGGGCCGAGCCCATAAGAAAATCTACGGCCCAGCTAAGGTGTGGTCCGACGCGTGTCCTTAGGGACTTAAGCGGATGAGCTTAAGCAGATTTGCTCTGGCAATATGCGCGTGTCCGAGTGCCCTGTACCTTTGAAAATCCTTCCATACCGCGGTTTGCTTGACTTCATGAGAAGCTGGCACGATGCAACTTGGAAGGTGACCGACAGCTAAGTTTTTATAGCTGCCTTGGTGAACAAGAGCTGTTTGGTTTTTTGGCATTTGGTCAGGTAACCTTACCAATGCTGTTTATTTTTCCACCTTGGTGAAGATCTTTATAGATTGAGACCAGTATTATGGCAAAAGCTATTTAATAACTTGGTCGTATTTTTCATATGAATGAAAGAACTTGTTTCCCATGAGGGATGATTGAAATATTTGTTCCGGGATTACTCGGACGGATCCACTCGGACAAGCATGAGCTTACCGAGTGCTTTTCACCCACGAGGGTTGATTGAATTATTTGTTCTGAGATGACTCGGGCAAATTCACTCGGATGAGTATGAACTTGCCGAGTAATGAGATTTCAATGATTGCTTTAGCATGAGCTAGACATCTACATAAGAATGATTTTTTATAGTTCTTGACTATATGCTTAGTCTGCTTTTTACTAACCATATAGTCGGGGGCTACACCTAATTAGGTGCATCAGGAGATGCACCTGGATATTTATTTTTGAGAATTTTTTAGATATTTTCCAGCCCTTCACAGTCTTTGGAGCCACTCGGGAAGATTCAGGCAGAGATGATGGAATCACTCGGCGCCAAAAACACTCGGTCAAAGAGGTTTTTGGCTATGCGCTGTTTTGGTCTGAAGCTGAGCTGTCTCGTCGACTGAAAAGGACTCGGGGGCTACTGTGGAGATTATGGCAATGGGGTATCTACATGGCAAGCTTATCCGACTGGAGGTAGGGATAGATTGCGCCTGCCATATCTGTAAGCCGAACTTGACTTGGGTGTTACGATTGCCGATAGAGATAAGGCAATCGGCCTATAGTCACGGTTTGGTAAGATTGAGGAAACCAACTTAGAATAAGATAGGGTTTCCGATCTGTAAGTCCTCCTCCCAAGACTATATAAGGGGGTAAGGGGCGTCCCTTGAGGGATATGATCTGAGATACGATTTCACAAGCAAGAGCTTTAGACACACGAGATCAATAAAGACACTCGACGGATCGAATCCACCGAAACAGGAGTAGGGTATTACCTCTCGAGAGGGCCTGAACCTGTCTAAATCTTCTTCTTCTTCTAACCCATTGTGCTTGGCGATCTCGACTGCGACCCCAGAAATTATATTGCCGAAACCAAGTTTCGACAGTAATCATCAACGATTGGCCTGCACTTAGCAACCTATCCGGACATTCTAACAAGGGGTACAAGGCTTGCACCACTGTATGGATGAAACTAAAAGTACATATCTGAAATATTGTAAGAAGGTTGTGTACATGGGCCATCATCGATTTTTTGTTGCAAGCCACCATGTGTGGAAGAAAGGCAACCATTTCGAATAGAAGGCAAACCACCGTACTAAGCCAAAATATCGTAACGGAAAAGCCATGTTTACTATGGTGAAAGATCTGAAAGTAGTATTTGGAAAGGGACCTGGCAGCCAACCTATAGCAAGTGAAGATGGTCATGCGACGATGTGGAAGAAGAAGTCTGTTTTTGGGGACGTTCACAAACCTAAAGTCTCATGACTGCCACGTGTTGATGACACAACTGCTTCCTGTTATAATTCGGGGTATCCTTCCTAATAATATCCGGGCAACAATAACAAAGCTATGTGCTTTCATGAACGTAATTTCATAGAAGATCATCAATCCAGACAGATTAGAAGCCCTTCAAAATAATGTGGTGCAATGTCTTGTCAGTTTTGAGATGATCTTTCCACCTTTCTTCTTCAATATATTGACGCATCTGTATTCTTGGTCCTGTATACCTACACAACATGTTCTCTTTTAAGAGATATATGACGTTCTAAAGAAGTACGTTCGTAACCGTTCTCATCCGGAGCAAGCATCGCCAAGGGGTATGGAACAGAGGAGGTCATTGAGTTCTACGTAGAATTTACTAAAGACCTTCGTCCAATCGGGGTGCCCGAATCAAGCCATGAAGGGAGACTACGGGGAAAGGAGACTCTTGGAAGGAAAACAATAATTACTGTAGACAACGATTTATTCTGTAAAGCACATTTCACGATTTTGCAACAATCTTCATTGGTGGTTTCTTACATTGAGGAGCACTTAGTGATTGTTCGCTCCAAAAACATCGGTAAGTCCAATGCCTGGATTACACGCCATCACATTGATACTTTCCCCCGCTTGGCTGTGACAACATCTCATGGGTAACGAGACGTTGTCCAACAATTTGCCTTCCTGGTGAGGAGACCATCTTGCTCGATCACAACATGTCGAAACTTGGTTTCGGCAATAGAAAATTGGGGTCGCAGTCAAGATCGCCAAGCACAATGGGTTAGAAGAAGAAAGAGATTTAGACAGGTTCAGGCCCTCTCGTGAGGTAATACCCTACTCCTGTTTCGGTGGATTCGATCCGCCAAGTGTCTTTATTGATCTCGTGATCTAAAGCTGAGAGCTAAAAGCTGAACTCCTATCGGAATATCCCTCAAGGGACGCCCCTTACCCCCCTTATATAGTCTTGGGAGGAAGGGTTTACAACTCGGAAACCCTATCTTACTCTAAGTCGGTTTCCTCAATCTTACCAAACCGTGACTATAGGCCGATTGCCTTATCTCTAACGGCAACCGTAACACCCAAGTCAAGTTCGGCTTACAGATATAGCAGGCGCAATCTATCCCTACCTCCAGTCGGATAAGCTTGCCATGTAGATACCCGATTGCCACAATCTCCACGTAGCCCCCGAGTCCTTTTCAGTCGACGAGACAACTCAGCTTCAGACCAAAACAGCACTCAACCAAAAAATCTCTTTGACCGAGTGCTTTTGGCGCCGAGTAGTTCCATCATCTCTGCCTGAATCTTCCCGAGTGGCTCCAAAGACGTGAAGGGCTGGAAAATATCTCAAAAATTCTCAAAAATAAATATCTAGGTGCATCTCCCGATGCACCTAATTAGATGTAGCCCCGACTATGTGGTTAGTCAAAAAGTACTAAGCATATAGTCAAGAACTATAAAAATCATTCTCATATGAATACTTGGCTCATGCTAAAGTATTTATATAAATCTCATCACTCGGTAAGCTCATGCTCATCCGAGTGAATTTGCCCGAGTCACCTCAGAACAAATAACTCAACCAATCCTTATGGATGAAAAGCACTCGGTAAGCTCATGCTTATCTCGAGTGGATCTGCCCGAGTCATCTCGGAACAAATATTTCAATCATCCCTCATGGGTAAGAAATCAATTCGCTCGGTAAGCTCATGCTTATCCGAGCTGATCTTCCCGAGTCATCCCGGAAATTTGCCCGAGTCATCTCGAAACAAATAATTCTCATATGAATGCTTAGCACAAGCTAAAGCAATCATAAAAATCACATCACTCGGCAAGCTCATGCTTATCCAAGTAGTTCGCCCGAGTCGTCTCGGAACAAATAATTTATTTAGCCCTCATGGGTAAGAAATCAATTCACTCGGCAAGCTCATGTTCATCCGAGTTAACTTGCCCGAGTCATCTCAGAACAAGTAATTCTATCGACCCTCATGGGTAAGAAAATCAATTCACTCGGCAAACTCATGCTTATCCGAGTTGATTTGCCCGAGTCATCTCGGAACAAATAGCTTAATCAACCCTAGTGGGTAAAAACACTCGGCAAGCTCATGCTCATCCGAGTTAACTTGTCCGAGTCATCTCGGGACAAATAATTTAATCAACCCTCGTGGGTAAAAAACACTCGGCAAGCTCATGCTTATCCGAGTTAACTTGTCCGAGTCATCTCGGGACAAATAATCTCATCAACCCTCGTGGGTAAAAAACACTCGGCAAGCTCATGCTCATCCGAGTTAACTTGTCCGAGTCATCTCGGGACAAATAATTTAGTCAACCCTCGTGGGTAAAAAACACTCGCGAGCTCATGCTCATCCGAGTTAACTTGTCCGAGTCATCTCGGGACAAATAATTTAGTCAACCCTCATGGGTAAACAAATTTTTAGTCATCTAAAAATACGACCAAAATATTAAATAGCTCCTGCCATAATATTGGTCTTAATCTAAAAAGATCTTCACCAAGGTGGAAAAATAGCATTGATATAATCATTTAATCAAATGCTTAGAAACCAAACAGTCCCTCGTCATCGGGACAACCATGAAAAGCTTAGCTGTTTGTCACCTTTCAAATTGCATCGTGCCAACTTCTCATGAAGTTATGCAAACCGCGGTATGAAAGGATTTTAAAGGTATTGGGCTATGTGACACGTGCATATTGCCAAGGCAAATCTGCTTAAGTTCATCCACTTAAGTCCCTAAGGACACGTGTCAAGCCACACCTTAGCTGGGCCACAAGTCTCTCATGGGCTCGGCCCAATCACGAGACGACTTAGCAAAAACCCTCAAGTCTTTTACGAAGCTTCGAGGTCGTCCCGCCACTTCATCTAATCATCTTGGTCTCTTTATGCCTCCGATGTGAACTTGTAGGTATCTAGCTTATTTATGTTGATGCCTTGACTGAGTCTTCATAGAAAATTTCTTAAGTAATTTTCGTCCGATCGTCACCAAGCCTAAAACTTGATTAGATCATCAAAAATTCTCGAGTCCTTATCTATTGAACTCGAATCAAAACAATAAACAATGATAAACTAAATATAAACAAGTTATCAAAGAAAACCATGCTTTATTGACACGTATGCAGCCCCCGTCAACTCAAGAAGTCATCTTGCTTGAGGTTGATAGTCAAGAACAACATAAAACTTACGGCAATTTAAGCATAGTATCCTCGAAGATGTTCAATATTCCAGAGTTCTCCACCATAGATCCATCTTCGCGCTTTAGTCGAAATGCTCTTGGCCGAGTCACCTCGGCGATTATGTATGGTCCTTCCCATAGTGGAGATAATTTGTGATGGTCCTTGATGGTCTGGATCTTGCGTAGAACCAAATCATCGACAATGAAAGCTCGCGCCCGAACATTGCGACTTATCTTCTAAGTCCTTGAAGATATCTTGCCGACTGGATCAAGAAAGATTTTCTTCGTTTTGGCGTCGCCTTGTCCCGACTTGGCTATCCTCTTTGTAGAAATTTCACCCTCTTCGGATGTTGATGTAGCGTAGGGATTTCTTCCGGCCACGTGATCTCTCATAAGATTGGGCCATATCGCAGCTTTCTTCGTCGCAGTGAAGGCTTGTTTGGCGTCGCTGCAGGTGATGACGCCGTTAGGGCGGACGTCTTCATGCGAGGTAAGTGTAGTGTGGTATCGCCATGAATTTGGCGAGTGCGGGCCTTCCGATGATCGCGTGGTAGGCCGTCTTTGAAGTCGACCACCCCGAAGATGGTATTCTCCGTTCGGAAATTCTCGCGAACTCCGGAGGTGACTGGAAAGGCGAGGTGCCCGAGTGGTGTGGGCGATAGCCCGGGATCACTCCGTGGAAGGGGCCGAGCTTGCCTTCAACTCGGTTCTCGGGATTTGTATCCCATCCAGGGGTCTTGGCGAACAGTAGATTGAGGACGCTGCCCCCATCGATGAGGACACGCTTCGCTTGATGTTCGAACCACCGGGTCAAGTACCAAGGGATACGCCTGGGTGAACCACTCGGTCGGGATGATCCAAGCGATTAAACGTGATGGCCACCTCCGACCATCGTAGATGTTGTGGGACTTCGGGTTGTGCTGCGTTGACCTCGCGGTCCATCGGCTTTTGCTTCCTCTTGGACTCATAAGCCCGCGGCCCCGAATATGTGATTCAGCTCGCCCACGTGGCCTTGAAAAGGCTCCGAATTTCCGATCGGGTTGTTCTTCTTGGTTTCCGATGGACCGGTTTCATTAGTCGGCTTCTTGTTTAACCGTGCCGCATATTGCTCGTGAATTGCTTGTAGATGATGCGTGCACTGAGCGTTCACGATCGTTCATGATCGTGTCGTAAGCCGCAACTCGGCGACGGTGTTGAGAATCAGAGGTTGTGGCAACCAGGTCTTCGTGCCGGCGCTTGCGATCTTTCTGAGCCTGATTGCTTCTGCCGTTATCCTTCCTCGGATGCCGGCTTCCTTCCGAGTGCTTGTCATCCCTTTTGTCGGCCGGTCTTGGCATGCCGCCTTGATTGCATCGTTGGACTTGGCGTAGGAGTTCGCCGTCTCGAACATTTGCTTCACCGTCTTCGGTGGTTTGCGCCGAACTTCCCGATGAGCAGCTCATCACGGACTCCCTTCGAAAGGCGGTGATGATGATGTCATCGGTGATGTTCGGGATCTTGTTGCGCTTCTCGGAGAAACGACGAATATAATCCTTCAGGGGCTCGTCCGGCTTCTGGATGACGTTGTAAAGGTCAAAGTGTGTGCCGGGCCTCTCGAAGGTACCTTGGAAGTTGGCGATGAAGTGGTCCCTCAGCTCGCTCCACGAGCCGATTGAGCCTCTTGGCAGGCTCGTGAGCCAATTTCTGGCTGAGTTTGCGAGGGCCACGGGCAGGTAATTGGCCATAGCCTTGTTGTCGCCACCTGCAGCACGGATGGCGAGGGTGTATACAGATTAGCCAAGATTCAGGGTCGGTCTTACCGTCGTACCTTTCAATCCCTGTAGGCTTGAAGCCACTCGGCCAGTGCACTCGGCGAAGTTCCCGAGTAAAGGCTGGTACTCCGTCGTCGCCGCTATCGGGTGATCCCCTCCGATCTTCCCGAGTGCGTCGGTCGCGCTCCTGGTAGCGGCGATCGAGGACTTCCCGCAGATCACTCGGCGGGGTCTTCGGTTGGCTGGTTGGGTAGCTGGAACTGTTGCGGCGGACTCGGTGGTGGACGGGTGGACGTCCGTGTCGTTTGTCGCGGGAGTCGGCCGTCTGCTCCTGGTACTTCAGCGTGGACTCGCGAGGTGGGCCTCTTGGCCTGGTCGTCAACCGAGCCGGCTCGGGCCTCCTATAGTCTCCTGACTTCAGAGGTGGAAGCCGGCTCTTGTCTGGCGTTTTGGCCACAGATTCAGTCGGTCTTCGTGCCGAAGTGGTGAGATAGCCGTTCGCCGTGGCAGCGACGATGGTCTTGATCTTGTCGAGTATTGGAGTCACGTTGGCCGGAGCCGTCTCTATGACGGTGTCCAAGAGCGTGAGTGCGGCGACAGCGTTCTGCTGTGGTGTCTGGAAGATATTGGTGTTGCGAACCCGTGTTTGGAGTATGGCCTCCTGGGCGGATCGTCCGGCTGCACGTAGATCCTGCTTCCTCTTGTCAGCCTCGTCCTTGCGTTGTTTCTCCTCTTCGGCTGTCTTGCGCTCGAGCTCCACCCGCTCGCTCTTCTTCACAAGCCTTCGGCCATGGCTGAGTCGGACTCATCCGGCTCGGCCATGAGGACGTCAAGCACTTCGGCTCGTAGTCCATGCGGCGGTCGGAGTTGTTGGCTTCGTCGAAGGGATGCCGTAGAGGTTGTCGAGCGGCGGAGCCGAGGTATCCGTTGAGCTCCGAAGATGAGCAAGAGCCAAAGGACGGGAGGATGACGGCGACCTCCCTTGATCCCGGGAAATCCGGATATGGATCGCTCCGGTCGAGTCGGAGCTTGGGGGATCGGGCTCCTCCAGTGGATCGCCGCCAACTCGGGGAGAGCGTTGATCGTAGATCTTGGCGACGTTTGGTAACCCAAACGGCACCGAGAAGGTCTTCAGTGAGTAGATTGTTTCCGTCGGGAGGCGAGAAGATTGGTGCGGATCTCGGCGGCATCCGTAATCCGAATGGCGCGAGTGAAGTCCGTCGTCGGAGAAGGTAGATTGCATCTTGGTCTTCAAGACGTTGTAGATTTCGGCGCTGTTGGGGAGTTTGAACGGCGTCGAGTGGGTGTTCCCTTCCGACTGGTTTGAGTCCGAGTCGAAGGAGAAATCGTCGGCGAAGTTGGCGGCAAAGTCACCGAGTCTTGGAGGAGATCCCATCACGCTTGTCGGCGAGATCGTTGAAGAAGTCTTGACGCGCGCCCCCTACCGGCGCGCCAACCGCCGAAACTTGGTTTCGGCAATAGAAAATTGGGGTCGCAGTCAAGATCGCCAAGCACAATGGGTTAGAAGAAGAAAGAGATTTAGACAGTTCAGGCCCTCTCGTGAGGTAATACCCTACTCCTGTTTCGGTGGATTCGATCCGCCGAGTGTCTTTATTGATCTCGTGATCTAAAGCTGAGAGCTAAAAGCTGAACTCCTATCGGAATATCCCTCAAGGGACGCCCCTTACCCCCTTATATAGTCTTGGGAGGAAGGGTTTACAACTCGGAAACCCTATCTTACTCTAAGTCGGTTTCCTCAATCTTACCAAACCGTGACTATAGGCCGATTGCCTTATCTCTAACGGCAACCGTAACACCCAAGTCAAGTTCGGCTTACAGATATAGCAGGCGCAATCTATCCCTACCTCCAGTCGGATAAGCTTGCCATGTAGATACCCGATTGCCACAATCTCCACACAACATTCCAAGGATATGAAATCAATGGGTATATATTTTACACAAGATCCCAAGACTGAAAGAGCACGAACCAGAATAGTGTTGTTCGTATCGATGCCATGAGATACGATTGTATAACTGGCACATATTATGGTGGCATCGACGACATATGTGAAGTGGAGTATGGACCTCTGAAGGTTTCGGTGCCAATAGGTTAGCATGACTAGTGAAGCGTAACGATTGATGACACTGGGACGACAATGGTTGACCATAATAATGTTGGATACTCAGAAGAACCATTTGTTCTAGCCAATGATGTAATGCAAGTTTTCTACGTGAAGGTAATGTCTCGCGAAGAAAAGAAGGGGAAAGGGCCCGAATAGCCAAAGCGTCACGTGGTTCTCCCAGACTAAAGAAAAATTATTGGAGTCGAGGATAAGACTGATGAAGATTATGATCAGTTCGATAGGCAACCTTTGTTCGTGGTGATGATTGACCCGAGCATCCTCCTATCAAATGAGGACACCCTTTACTCACGCAACGATCATAGTGAAGAAACATTAGTGAGGAGAAAGTACATGAGGTCAACCATCATTCTGTAAATTATGTTTAATGTACTGACCTATGTTGTTGTATATATGATATAAATTATTTTGAATGTATTAAAGATGCATCTGCTAATTATATATGATTATTATTTTTAAACTATTTTAGTCAAGCATATGTTAATTTCATATGATTATTACAATTTAAAATAATTTTAAATCGAACATCGTTAATTATATATGATTATTATAATTTTAAAAAATTTTAAATCAGTCATATGTTAATTATATAGGACTATTACAATTTAAAACAATTTTAAATCGGGCATATGTTAGTTATTTATGATTATTATAATTTAATAACAGTGTTGAACTATTTTAAATGTTTTCTCATTAATTTTATGATTTTATCAAATTTTAATGCATTAAAATTAATTTTGCCCACTATAATGGATTATTTATTAATTTTTATTAAATTAATGCATTAAACTTAAAATTGTTTTAAACCTATATTTAATGAAATTAATTTGGCTCGATTTAATAGATTTTTTAATGTTTAGTCCCGATTGTTAACCCTAGTGGGACAAATTCAAATTTAGAAATAGCGGGAAATTATCTTTAGTCCTGATCGATGGAAACAACTAGGACTAAAGAGAGATTGAAATAGTGGGAAGATATCTATAGTCTCGGTTGATAACTCCAACCGTAAATAAAGATCGAGGATATATATATATATATATATATATATATATATATATATATATATATATATATAGGGCACATCGTCTTTTCTACTGATCCAACACTTAGACGTTTCTTGTTCTTCTTGCGCTGAGCTCTCAATTTTGCCCTAACCATCACCGCCGCCGCCGTCATCTCGCACCATCATCTTGCCTTGTTGTCTTGTTGCCGTCTCGTGCCATTGTCGCCTTGCCGCATTCTTGAAAGGTAAGACCGAATCCGGCTGAATCTTTGTCTCCGTCGTAGCCGATTTGTCTTATCACCGTCCTTCTCATCGTCGTCGCTGCCACACTTCGCAACCGCCAACGTCGCTCTGTTCGCCGTCCTCGTAGTCGTCGCCGCACGCCGCACGTCGCAACCGCCGATGCCGTAGCTGCCAACGCTAGTTTTTCAAAACAAATATCATCTAAATTGTTGTGAGATATGGTTTCCTCTGTTTTAATGTATGGATGTTTTAATGTGTGGATGAAGGAGATCAAAAGAGCAAATTTGATCATCTAAATTGTTGTTAGAAATTCTGAAAAAATCACAACATTATGTGGCTGTCTGTGAGATATATGGACTAACATGTGGACCCCGCTGTTTAAATTATATCGGAATGCGCCTTCCTAGTTGGAAAATGTATTCTTGAAAGTACATTTTCTTTATTTAATAAAGAAAATTAATAAATATGAGAGAAGGTTTTGTGTTAATTATTTTTTACTAAAAATGCTAAAACTTTGAAAAATCATAGAAAATTCATTCTAACTTCGATTGAGGTGAACAAAATTTCTATAGACTCATAATAATTTTATATTTAATACTTTACATTGAAAATTAGTACCATTGTTGTGAAAAATTTCACTAATTTAAATTTGAATAGTAACTTTTGTATTAGGAATTTAGACTTTGGACCATTGTCTGAAAACAATGGAGGTGGTGGTTCAAGATATTGGCTGACAACAAAATTCCAAAACAAACTTTGTCTTGACTCCTATGCATTGGGAGTAAAAAAACAAAATTTTGTCTTGACTCCTATGCATTGGGAATCAAGACAAAGTTTGTTCGGTTGTTTTCACCCAATATTCTAAGTCACGATCTCTCATATAACAAGGTATATATGCATTGGAAATTTAGACTTCGGATCATTATACATGTTTTAACTAAATATTTTTTCCTTGTCAGAATTACTTGGTCAAGCTGCTGACCGCCACCGTTGCTCAAGCTTAAGTGGTCCCAAGGCCTCCAAGCAAAACTAACAAATGGCAGATTGCACCGACGAACAGATCCTCTACTATGAGATCACAGAGGGGAGCAGCCAATACTGGAATGATGAGCAAGGAAACGAGGATCCCAACCAATACCTTAATGAGGAGGGGAACGAGGAGGGCAACGATGAGGGGAATAAGGTGGACATTGATAGCACACTAACGTTTAATAGAAGAGGGCCCACGGATAACACGATGTAACCAAAAAGATATAGGGTTGACATAATATAACTGAAGTGGCACCGGACGGTCGACCATGTGCCCTAGCCGACGCCGCAAGAAAGTTTGTCGCACACAACTGTTGGGTAGTGAGGGATCACATGGCCATCAGCACGGTGTACTGGCGCTGAACAAGGACAGGCGGGGATGACCAAAGCCATCTCCCAAATACGGAGAAAGAGATGTTGTGGACCACAATGCTCGATACCTTCACAATTCCTAAGGTAGAACAGGCCGAAGTGAAAGAATAGACTCTAAAAATGATGGCCAAACTGTTCAGGAACTATAAGAATAAATTGTATGAGAGATATATCCTGAAGGGCCAGACACTGAATTTCAACAAATTCCCCAAGCTGAGAGATCATTGGGATGCATTTGTCGAATAGAAGACAGGAGAGCAAGCACAAGCGCTGATAGAGAAAAATAAATCGAATGCCGCTAAGAAGCAGTACCATCATAGGCTAGGCTCAGGTGACTATAACAAGGTAGTGCCAAGATGAGAGCGAATGGAAGCTGACCTGATAGCAAGAGGTATCGTTCCAGCCACTCACGGTGGATCGCTCAATCCTGGCAATGGCTCCCTGATATTCAGCGATGAGATTTGTGATGCTGCCAACCGACTAAAGGTTGCAGTAGAGGCCTCTGCTTCGAACACCTTCCAACCCGACAAAGAGAAGACGAGCTTAAGCTCGCACTACAAAATGCTGAGCATCCAGGATGAACATGAGGAAAAGACGTTGTTCCCTGGAAATATAGATTCCTAAGAGGACATCCAAACATACAGGAGTCACATGAGGTGTAAGCGAGATACGTTGGTGAAGCTAACAGATCACGAATATAGGCTCGTGATCCACGAGCTCTGGATGAAAAAGGGGGTGTCCAGAAAGGTGGACCAATGGCTAGCTGAACAGCAGACCCAGCAAAGCCAACCAGAAATTTCACCCGTCATGGTGAGCCCCTCAAGCAAGCGCAGTAGCTGCACATCTATAGGCCATGTACCAGAATAGGCCATTGAAGCTGAAGACAAACCCCCATGCCCCGTTGATGAGATCACACGATAGACACCTTGTGAGCTACATATACTCTTCAAGAACTTGTCAATCAAGGTATGCTCATAGTCGTATGACATATGAATTGTACATTGTAAGAAGGTTGGTGCATATATAGGTTGATTACTAATTAATAACCTCTCTTCTCGTGACGGTGGCGTCGGGCATGGCCATACCAGTTGAACGAGACGAGACATATCACTGTAGGCCAATTCCACCTAGGTATTCAAAGGTCAAAATTAAGCAGGTGGAACGAGGCTTTGAAGATCTCGAACTGGATATCCCCGGAGGAGACGGGGAGATAAAACTAGGAGACACAACCCATGCAATTATACTATGGTGCAAACCATTCATCGTGTTTCTTGGGCGAGAAGCGGCTTCCGTTCCTCCGTCTCCTCCACGTGGACCGGCTCGTCTGCCTCCTCTGTCGCCTCCGTGAGCACCGACTCCTAAATAGTCACTGACTCCTCAACCTCCTTCGCCTCCTCCGCCTCCTCCATCGCCTGCGAACACCGACTCCTAAACGGTAAGCGACTCCTCCGCCTCCTCCGCATGAACAAGTTGCAAAGTCGTGCCCAACTTGTCCTGCGCCGTCAAGGTCAATGATACAAACAAAGAAGCCAAGACTTGACACGCCAAGGCTCCCCGCTCTAAAGAAAAGGGCATACGATTGCACTCCCAAGGAGACTTAGGAGATCGTCACTACGGAAGTGAAGGCACATTTCAAGCCTCGAAGTCCTGAAAAGAAGATTCCTATCAACCCGACGGCTAAGGCCTTCTTTAAGAAGACGAGCGCACCCGTTAAACTGGCCTTACCATCCGACTATGACCGATCAATTAGGAAGTCTTTTCAGAAGGTGAAAGGAAAGCTGAAAGTTGTCCCTCAGCTCGGGAAGCAAGCAGAAAAATCGCTTGAGTTGTTGCTGCCAGATGGTGAAAATGAGTTAAGACAATTTATGGCACAGACAGGACTAACGAGGGAGCAATTGTTTGAAGGCGCAACAATCGAAAAGGCGACAAAAGAGGATCTGTAATACAAGTTTACCCTTGGTGAACCTCTTGTCAAGCCTTCTCAGGTCAAAACTCTATTTACACAGATGTACTGATTCCATCAATGTTACATGCAAAATTCAGGAAAAGGTAGAGAGATGTTCGTCGTATAGATAAAAAACGTAGATTTCTGCCAAGGAGAAGATATCATGTGGATCTGCTTCGAGGATGTATTCGACCTGTACCAGCTAGACGCCCTCGACGTGTCTCTTATCAGTTGCTTGGTTTTATAAGTATCGTTTAGTTAAATTCATTTCGTTCCTTAGCTCCTTGTATGTAGCTGATGAAAATTCCTTTTATCCATTGTAGATCAAAGATTCAACAGTGCCGTCAGCAGGGGTGTTTCAACATTGGATTCATGGACCCCCACACAAAAATCACGGACATGATACATAATTTTGAGAAAGAAACAAAGGAGAATATTGTCCATTTGCTGGTGCAGCAGCATTACAAGACTTGGATACTCTTTCCGTACAACACAGCATGAGTTTTTTTACTGCCTTTCATATCAATTTCTTTCTCCCACATATACAGTTTCATATATATAATCTCACACAATTTGCAGATTCCATTGAGTCCTTTTTAATTTTGACCTTTCCTTGTGCAAAATCCATATCTATGGCTCAATGGATAAACCAGAGTCTACCTTCGCAAAGATTTTTGAAGTGATAGACAAGATGCCGTCTATTCCATTATCATTATGAATGTTGCTATTGCTACTATGCAAATCTCATATAATTAGTTATAGCTTGCTACTGTGCATAGGGCAAGGGCACGGTTCCATACAATTGTACGCGGGACTTGGAAAGAAAAACTTGAGGTAAGGACCAAATTTCCAGTGAGTACATGCTTATGGGGGGTGTCACCCCGGGTACTCCAAAGACCAGAATCAAATCCCAACCAAAGTCAAGTCGAGAGTCCTCGGGATGTGGTCGAGGACTCGGCCCCCTTGGTGGGGTCGGCCGTTTCGACCTTCCCCCGAGTCCGACCTCAGCTGCTTTCTCGACCCTGACTCGTCGCCCGACCTCGAGCTTCCTCGGAACAAGGCTTGGCATGCAAGGAGCAAGAGGGAGGAGACAACCCGGCAGAAACTGACACAACCTAATAGCGCAAAAGGAGGATCCCAAGGCTAGAGAGATCACAAGATGCCCACGGTGTATAGCACCTAGCAGACCATCATGTACCTTTTCAGATATTCTTTGTACCCACCTTTTAGCTCATTATACATAGCTTTCTTAGCCCCCAAGCTCATCTGTTCCTGCCCCTTGATCTATAAAAAGGAGGGTAGGGCAACGGGGCCAGGGAGAGCAACATTCAAAGGAAGAGAGACCTTGAGAGGACTCGAGATCCAACACCATTGTAATCTCAGTTCATACTCCATCCCATCAAAGAACATCACACACTGAACGTAGGCCTATTATCCTTCGAGAGGACTGAACCAGTATTGCTCGCTGCGTCTTTTCTCTTTGGCTTGTCCTAGGACTCGAGTCGACCATCCGATCCATTGAAGGAGAACATCTCTACCACTTTCTCTTTCTCCTCCTCAGGGACCCCCCTTTGAGGACTGTCGACCCACCCGTCGACACTTGGCGTGCCAGGTAGGGGTGTTGTTCTTCATCTTGGGCGATCTGATGACAATCTCCCACTTCGTTGAATCTTTAAATAGATAAGTATTTCTTCTCTCTATTTTGTTTTCAAAAGCATTTTTTCCAGCATGTCTCTGGATTATCTTTCTATTTTTGCCCCGTCGCCAAGCGGACGACGCACACTCGACAACTTCCACGCACATTATGGCCAGCCCTGAGCTACGCGGCCCCGATCCAGTTGGGTTGGGGGTTCCCCAGTAGGATGTTTTTCAAGCTTGCTTTTGCCGCTCGGGGGCTCGACGAGGCCTCTCAACCGACAAGTAACGACCTAATGACCCGATAACTTCCGCGCTAGTACTCATGATCAGCTTTGAGACTCGCGGCCCAAATCCCACGTGGTCTGGGTTCCCTGGATGAAAGGATATCGGCGAGTCGTGACTACTTGCCGGTTCGGTTAGTTCCCGAGTATCGGATCGATACGTCCCTGCCGGTGCCGTCACTCGATCCCATGCCCTTCAGTCAGAGTTGGATTTTCCCTCTTGAAGTTGGACTTGGGTCGGATCTCAATGCACGTTGGCTCGACGTATGATCAAATTACTTAGGGAACTTGGTCTTTCGAGACCCTTTTATTTCGCCTATTCCATAAAATGAACTACAACTGCGCTAAAGGTCAGTCTGAAACCTTTCGAGTTCTGGTCAGGGAATTCTCCCGGATGCTCTAGGCAAAGACTGTCATCTAAAGCCAAGTTGTCAGGAATAGTATGAATAGGCGAAGCTATCTCTACGCATGTCCTGGTCGAACCTTCCTCGGCATGACAATGCAAAAGAGAGGGCTTAGAACCCCTATATTAACACAAGTTAATTTGTTCTTCCTAATTAGGGACTATTTACAGCAAGGATGTCTCAAAACTCCAGAAGGTCGACGATCTTTTCTGCAGTCTCCTTGACCTCGACAATGATGTTATCGATGTCGCTGGTCTGCATGCCTTCTGGCCATCCTTGGCCGAGGTTGGCGACACTCACCTCTCGGTAACAGCGGCTGAGGATGCCGAGGGCCACCCCCATGCTAGCCTTTGCAACATCTTTTACGAAGATGTCAAAGCGACGAGGGCCATCCCACAGGCGATTGAGAAACTCAGTTCGAGTCTCTTGGGCTGACGGAAGCTTGTGGTCAGCCTTGTCAGAATGGCGAGAGCACCTTCTTGAACCTCGGCTATCCGAGCCTCGGCCACTTCCAGGAGCTCCTTGATGAGCCCGATCTGCCGATCAGAGATCAACGCGCGCTCTGCGCTAGAATGGGTCGAGAGGTAAAAATCGAGGTGAGCAAGGAGAACCATGAGGACGAAAGAGGATGCTGGGTACGGCCCTTACCGTCCGTGGAAGTCTTGGTCACCTTCAGCTCCATTGCCAGCTTGGCCATCGAACTTTCCATGGCGGAAAGCTCCTCACCCATCTTGGCCCTTGCCGCCTCCGCCTCGGTCTTGGCAGCCTCCGCCATGGCCTTGGCAGCCTCCGCCTTGACCTTAGCCGACTCCGCTTCGGCCTTAGCAGTCTCGGCCTCGGCCTTGGCCCAAGTCAGCCTTTCCATCTCGGCCCGAGCCTCCCCGAGCTACGTCTCCAGCAAACCCCAGGCTTCCTCGACGGCCCTTCGGGCATTGTCCAAGAGCCCGAGGGACTCGTGAGCACTGCCTCGCTCGGCACGGAGGACTTCGGCCTGTTCAAGGGTGTCCCTGGCACCTAGAAAAATATTTATAGTCATTTCAGGGTTTGAGGGAGGAGAAGAAGGGCAAGATAAGTGAACTTACGACAACAAGCCTCCGCCAGCTTCTCCTCCAGCTCCCGCACGGTCGCCGACGGCCCGGACGGTTGAGGGCTCCCCTGGGATGGCGAATAGTTAGCAAGAATTCAGGAAAGAAGGCAAGGGATCCGAGTCTTACCAGGAATATCTGTCGGAGGCAGGCGAGGTGGTTCTCGAACTCTGGCAAGCGCCTGGCTTGTGTCTCGGAGCATTCCCCAACCTCCGGTGCACCTGTGAGGGTTCCCATGATGGCAATTTCTCCAACACCGGGCTCTTTGACCCCGGCGTTGGGAAGCTCCTCGGCATCGACCGCCGGTGGAACCGCGGGCCCTTCGACGCACGGCTCGATCACGACTTCATCGTCGATGAGGTTGTCGAGCCGACCCTAGCTGATGTCGAACGATCCCTCTCCTCCTTTCGCCAACTGGTCGACCATGGCATCAGCGGCAGCCCTGGCGGCAAGCTCGGTCATGCCGGTGGTAGCCTGCAATGTCCAGCTGGCGACCTTAGCCTCGGTAATCACCATCGCCGCTTGCTCCGCATCGACAACCACTTTGGCCGCCCGTTTGGCCTCAACAGTCGTCTTGGCCGCCAGGACAACCATGCTCTCGGCCGACTCAATGATTGTTTTCAGAGATAGTATCGGGGTTTTAGCCGATCCTATCCATTTTAGCCATCTTTTATGTATTAATACTGCTAGATGTGTTAGAACCGCCTTTTATATCAAGATTTTAATCTATTTAAATGTACTAAGCCCGGTATCAATCTGTTAAGTCATATTAACAGTCGATTGATCTTGGTTTAGTGTATTTAGCTCAGGTTAATATCTTCATATATAACATATCGGAGTATTAGCCGATTTACATTAGATCTGCCACATCGGCTAGGCTATAAATGTATATAATCATTATCCTAATGTACTTTTAGACATAAGTGATTTATACTGTCTTGGTACGCTACCGATTTATCCCAATCACTTGGTCTAAACACGCTTTGGGATAGCAATTATATATTATGAATATCTATAGCTGATCGAGTAGGATCTAGTCTTAACGAACGCCTATTTCTTGTTTTCTTGTTGGTTACAGGATCAAACCAACTGGCACGCCCTGCAAATCACCAAATGCGATCCAATTTGGACCTGCACTAGAGTTAAGCAGACCTCTCAGGCCAGTGCGTGGGAAATTTCTCATCAACACGCTTTTGGCACGCTCGGTGGGACCTCTACAACTTCCAAGTCCGACACGATGGCTGAAGCCAAGTCTACTGACGTGGACTAGGAAAACATCATCCCCGTCACGATGGACAAGCTTACTGCCGAACAATAAGATGAGTATCGACAGATGATAGAACGATTGCAATCTCACTATTTGCAGTTCTTTACCCAGACTAGGTCTGGGACAATCGTTCAGAAGTACAAGTTTGTGATCCTCGAGGAATTTGACTCTGGAGCCACCTTCGGCAAGAGCAAGGGGAAGGAAAAGATTGAGGAGTTCAAACAGGAGGAAGACGGCTCGGAACTCCACACGCTACAGGACAGAATTGACTCGGTCGTCCACCACGCTCTCGTCAACCAGTCTGGGATACTGGTCAACACCTTAAACAATATGATCAACACCGTGGTGGATTCCAAGATAGCCGAGCAGCTGCCAAGGGGCCCAACCTTTCTCCCTGACGGCCGATTCCCCAACTACAGGACTCTATCGACGTACGGGTTGCCGATTCCTCCACTGGGACAGCCGACTCCTCCCGAGGGAATCCCTATTGAGCCGAATGTGCTGGCATCGGCTGTAAAACCGCCGCCCAAGGTTCTGACCAGGCAACAACCTCAGCATCAGGACCACGGGGTTCCAATACTATCCCAGTAGCAGGTGGAGAACATGTTCAACGCCAATCGGCAACCTCTCATACACAAAGTGCCGATTGGCAACTACACGTCAAATCCGCCTCAAAACTCCGTTGGTGCTCGGCCTCCCCCTGAGCAACAGCCTCCGTTGATGCCTCAACCGCCCCCTGCCATGAATCAATTCCCACATCAATATCCAGTGGCAACTTTGATCAATATTACCAGCCTCATTCACCGCAAATGCAGCATCGACAAAACCCCATGCAGTATGATCAATACGAGCCGACACAGCAAGTACAAACTCAAGAGGCGCAGCAAAACAAGCCTTGGGCCGATCTGATTGCAGATGCCATGCGTGATCAGTTCGGCCTCAAGTCGAAGGACTCCGGCAACAGGTACCGGTACCCTTATCCAGAGTATTTCGAGATGGTTCCTCTACCGAACCGGTACAAGGTGCCAGATTTCTCAAAATTCTCTTAGCAGGACAACATTTCAACGTATGAACACGTCAGCCAATTTTTGGCCCAATGTGGAGAGGCATCGGCTACGGACGCGCTCAGGGTGAGATTGTTTCCACTCTCTCTCGTGATCGGCCTTCACCTGGTTTTCTTCTCTGCCTTACAACTCAGTGCAAAGCTGGCCGATCTTGAGAAGCAATTTCATCGCTACTTTTACTACGGCATGCATGAAATGAAGCTATCGAACCTTACCAGCATCAAGCAGAAACATGATGAATCGGTTCAAGACTATATTCAACGTTTCATGGACATGAGGAACCGGTGTTACAACCTAGTGCTATCTGATTCGCAATTGGCCGATTTAGCCTTCCAGGGCCTTCTGTCGCCCTTTGAGGAGAGGTTTTTGGCCTAGGATTTTGAGAGCTTAGCCCACTTGGCCCAAAAGGTGACGGCGCATGAGCAGCGTTTCCAGGAGTCCAAGAAGGCCTTCAAGAAAGCCAGCCATGTCGCCTATATATCGGAGTCGGACTCAAGCGACAACGACACCAAAGTGGAAGCAGCCGAGTGGGCCAAGAACAAGAAGACCATCACCTGCCAGTGGGTTAAAAATTCGGCTAAAGAGGAGAAGTACGACTTCAACATTACTAAAGCCGATAAAATTTTTGATCTGCTGCTTCAGGAGAAGCAAATCTAGCTTTCGGCCAACCATGTCATCCCACGGGCCGAGGAGTTGAAGTAAAAGAAATATTGCAAGTGGCACAACACCGTCTTCTATAGTATCAACGACTGCAAGGTGTTCCGCCAACAAATACAATCGACAATTAAGGCGGGAAAGATAAAATTTGAAGACCCCAAGAAGCCGATGAAGGTTGATGGGAATCCTTTTCCCG
This sequence comes from Oryza australiensis, assembly GCA_019925245.2. NCBI lineage: Eukaryota > Viridiplantae > Streptophyta > Magnoliopsida > Poales > Poaceae > Oryza > Oryza australiensis. The sequence goes on along the minus strand of JAIFGZ020000016.1, from coordinate 1,893,658 downwards.
TTAACATGGTCTATGCCAGTGGCGGTCCAGCCGATCGTTGGCCCAGGAGAATGGCCGGCCAGTTCAGATTCATGAAGGAATTTGACGGGGAAGACTCAGCCGATCGCTGACCCAGAAACATGGACAACCGACTCTGATTCCAGAAGAAGGTCCAGAAGGAAGAGGGGGCCCAACACGACAAGCCTTATCAGAGGGCGCTTGATCGGCTGTGGATGGCCTACTTTCGTCGCCATGACGACTTGTTGATGAGAAATCTTTCCCACGCGCTGGCCTGGGAGATCTGCTTAACTCCAGTGCATGTCCGTCCTTGGCTACCTTTGATGAATTAGGCGTGCAAGCTGGTTTGATCTATTAACCAACAAGAAATAATAAACAGATACATGCGTTAAGGTTAAAGTCAGATCCTACCGGATCGGCTCAGGGAATCAATTTGCATATATTTGCTATCCCAAAGCATATTTAAACTAAGTGATTGGGATAGATCGGCTATGCCGAGACAGTATAAATCACTTAATCTAAATATACATCAGGGTGATGAATATATGCATTTATAACCTAGCCGATGCTGCAGATCTAACGCGAATCGGCTATTACTCCGATACATCTTATGAAAAGATACCAATCTAACCTAAATGCATTAAACCTAGATCAATCGGCTATCGACTGATGCCAACAGATTGATACCGGTTTAAGGCATTTAACTAGATTGAGATCTTGATATTAAGAGGCAGCTTTAATATATCTAATAGTAAATAATGCTAAAAGACAATTAAAACAGGTAAGGCCAACTGAAACCTCGGCACTATCTCTAATGATAAACATCCAGCCAAATAGATCTTAATAATTCTAAGAGCGACTTAATAGATCATGATGATGCAGCATTAAGTACAAAAAGAAGTACTAGATCTATATGGACCGATGTAAACCCCTCGAGACGATAGATACAACATATAAACTAGTTCAACATCTAGATCTAACTCTATCAGCTACTACCTCCCGAGCGAAACGAGCCGATGGCAAGACAGATCTAGACATTGCTCCAGATTATATGTTGTATATGATAAATTGCGTAGTCTATAGCATTAAATCTAGAGTGTCATGACGATATAAGCGCTAGATTCAAAGATACAAACTACTAACGACAAGTGTTTACCTTATTCGGGGGTCGAGATCGATGCAGCTCGAAGCGGGATCAAGAACTCGTCTAAAAGAAAAGGTTTGGCGATGCGCTGAGATTGTATTGATCTATGTTATATGTTTACAAAAAGCCCTCGGGTCTTATTTATACCCAGGCATAACATCGTCTGTGTAGAACATGGTTTCTATCTTATCTACTATTTAAAATACGACAATATCTCAGAAAACAGCCCCATGTCGTATTACAAAAGGAAAACTATACAAATCCCTATTTTACATATACAATTGCCGTTACAGGACTCTATCCATAGATGGCAATAATCTTAACTAACATTTAGGAACCGAATCTTCCTTTTATCTTTAGGCCTCTTTATCAAAAACGGTTCTATCTTCTTCTCTGAATCGGAATCAGCTATCGGCTATCCTATCCGATTCGGCCTCAACCGACTAGTCTTCCAGCGATTTAATCACGACCGATGCAGCCTCTGTTTCTCCACAGACCATTTTCCCGATCCGATTCCACTTCAATTTCAACCTCGAACTCAGGGATTTGGTTACCAAATTTGGTCGTTAACATGATTGCGATCCCCACCTGGCGATGTGAATTTTTCAGGTTCTGCTGGGAGCAAGGGATGAGGATGCCCACATTGGAAAATTGCCTAGCCTACAGCGAGTTCAGGGATGAGCCGATAGAGAGCTCCAGCCGATTTGTCCCTAGGGCAGTTTGGCTCAACCAAAGGAAATTCCCTGTTCACGAACGACTTGGCCCGATCCACCAGGACTTCTTACAGGACGAAGACGAAGAAGGTGATGAAGAAGAACAGTCTGCCAACCCCCAATGGTGCCCCTCTGGAGTGTTCACGAAGACCCAGAAAAGAAGCCTTTAGAGGATGAAGAGCAATGGGCAGGAAGAAGAAGTCGAAGAAAAGATCGATCATCGGCTGCAACAGGGCAGGAAAAAGTGGCGCGTAAAAAGAAATGCCGCGCCAGCCGATGAGAGCCCAGCCAACAAGGCCAAGAGGGCGGCTAAAGGAAAAGGAGTGGCTGCTGCATCGGTCAACATGGTGTTCATATTGCCAGCATAGTTTGAGTCTGCCGAAGCCGATGCAGATACAGTAGAGGACACCTTGGCAAAATTAGTATTGTCCCCAGAACAAGCAGTATTTGAAAAACTGAGAGGACTAAGCATCGACACCTGAAGCCCCTGTACGTCAAAGGATTTGTAAATGACAAGCCGATGTCGAAGATGCTGGTCGATGGAGGAGCTGCCGTCAATCTGATGCCCTATGCTACTTTCAGGAAACTGGGCAAAGGAGCCGATGACTTGATCAAAGACAAATATGGTGCTCATGGACTTCGGCGAAAACCCATCAGAGGCTAGGGGAGTTCTCAACGTCGAGCTGATCGTCGGCAGCAAAACCCTGCCGACAACATTCTTTGTCATCGACGGGAAGGGATCATACAACCTGCTGGTCGGAAGGGATTGCATCCACGTCAACTGCTGCATCCCTTTGGCAATGAATCAAAGCTTAATCCAGTGGCAAGGTGACAAGATCGAAATCGTGCCAGCCGACAGGTCAGTCAACGTAGCCAATGCCGATTTAACTTTATGGGAAGTCAACGACATTGATTGCTTGTCTGACAAAGTTTGGCAGGCTGATTTTCTAAAGGTGTCCGATTCTAATGTACAACCAATTGGAGACGAAGAGCCTCAATTGTTCCTTTGAGGGCGTCGTGGAGGGCTCGAGCGTCTATACCAAGGACACCATGGATGATCTGAATGGCAAGTTCGGGCAAGGTTTTATGTCGGCTGATGAGCTTAAAGAGGTTGATATAGGTCTGGGAGATAGACCTAGGCCGACATACATTAGTAAAAACTTATCTTCTCATTTTAGGACCAAGCTTATTGATTTGTTAGAGGAATATAAAGATTTCTTTGCTTGGGAGTATTTTGAGATGCCTGGTCTTAGCCGATCGATTGTGGAACATCGGCTCTCTATTAAGCCTGGATATCGGCAATACAAACAGCCCCCTCGGAGGTTTATAGCCGATATGTATGATGCGATTAAAGCCAAAATTACTTGGCTATATGATGCCGGTTTTATTCGGCCCTGTCGATACGCAGAGTGGGTTTCCAATATAGTTCCAGTAATCAAGAAAAATAGCAAACTTAGGGTGCCATCAATTTCAAAGACTTAAATAAGGCTACCCCTAAGGACGACTACCCTATGCCAATAGCCGATTTGCTAGTAGATGCAGCATCCCGCCACAAAATAATAAGTTTTATGGATGACAATGCTGGATATAATCAGATCTTTATGGCCAAGGAAGACATTCATAAGACAGCTTTTAGGTGCCCAGCAGCAATTGGCTTGTATGAGTGGGTCGTTATGACTTTTGGGTTGAAGAATGCTGGAGCTACATATCAAAGAGCCATGAATTACATTTTTCACGATTTAATCGGCTTCTTGGTAGAAATCTATATCGATGATGTTGTTGTCAAGTCCAAAGAGGTCGTAGATCACATAGCCGATTTGAGAAAAGTCCTAGAGAGAACTAGAAAATATGGCCTAAAGATGAATCCCACCAAGTGTGCCTTCGACGTGTCGGCTGACCAATTTTTGGGTTTTCTTGTTCACGAAAGGGGAATTGAGGTGATGCAAAGAAGCATCAATGCTATCAAAAGTATTCAGCCTCTGCAGGACAAGAAGCAGTTGCAGTCTTTGAGCGGCAAGGTTAACTTCATCAGGCACTTCATTGCCAATCTATCTGAGAAGATGGAGCCGTTCACGCCTTTGCTACGGTTGAAAGCCGATCAAGCGTTTACTTGGGGGGCAGAGCAACAGAAGGGCTTAGATAATATCAAGGATTATTTAAGCTCCACTCCGGTATTGATCCCTCCGTAAAAAGGAGTGCCTTTCAAGCTATATCTATCAGCCGACGAGAAGTCTATCAGCTTAGTTTTGATCCAGGAGTTCGAAGGAAAGGAAAAAATAATTTTCTATCTTAGTAGAAGACTTTTGGATGCAAAAACAAGGTACTCTTCCGTGGAGAAGTTGTGCTTGTGCTTATATTTTTCATGTACGAAGTTGAGACATTATTTGTTATCCAACGAGTGCATGATAGTCTGCAAAGCCGATGTAGTTAAATATATGCTATCGGCTCCAGTTCTGAAAGGACGAGTTGCTCCAGTTCTCAAAGGACGAGTTAGGAAGTGGATTTTTGCCTTGACGGAGTTCGACTTGAGGTATCGAGCGCCCAAAGCAGTTAAGGGGCAGGCTATAGCCGATTTTATTGTGGAACATAGAGATGACTCAATCGGCTCGGCCGACATCATGCCTTGAACACTGACTTTTGATGGATCTGTGTGCACAAATGGACGCGACATCGGCTTGGTAATCATCTCACCCAGGAGGGCAAGTTTTGAATTCGTGTTTACAATTGCGCCTCACGCTACAAATAATCAAGCCAAATATGAAGCTGTCCTCAAGGGTTTGCAGCTGCTAAAGGAAGTTGAAGCCGATGCTGTCAAAATAATGGGCGATTCACCGTTGGTCATCTGCTAGTTGTCAGGGGAATATGAATGCAAAAATGACGCGCTGATGGTCTATTATAAAAAAATGCCGAGAATTGATGGATAATTTTTGGCTAGTTACCTTGAAGCATATCCCAAGAGAGCAGAATTCAGAAGCAAATGATTTGGCTCAGGGAGCATCAGGCTTCAAGCCGATGACAAAAGAAGTTGAAGTGGAGATGGCAACCATCTCAGCCGATGACTGGCGGTATGATGTTCACAGCTATTTACAGAATCCTTCCCAATCGGCTTCAAGAAAATTGCGCTACAAGGCTTTACGATATGTTTTGCTCAATGAACACTTATATTATCGGACGATTGATGATGTGTTACTCAAATGCCTAAGTGCTGATCAAGCCAAAGTTGCTATGGGAGAAGTGCACGAAGGGATCTGTGATACTCATCAGTCGACTCACAAAATAAAGTGGCTACTTCGAAAAGCTGGGTATTTTTGGCCGACTATGCTGGAAGATTGCTTTAAGTATTACAAGGGTTGTAGACTGTCAAAAGTTTGGAGCTATCCAGAGAGCACCAGCATCGGCTATGAATCCAATCATCAAACCTTGGCCGTTCAGAGGATGGGGAATAGACATGATCGACTAGATTAATCCACCCTCGAGCAAAGGACACAAGTTTATATTGGTGGCAACCGATTATTTTACCAAGTGAGTGGAAGCAATTCCTTTCAAGAAGGTTGACTCCGGGGATGCAATTGAGTTTGTCAAAGAGCATATGATTTATAGATTTGGTGTCCCTCAAACTATCACCATGGATCAGGGGTCTATCTTTATCTCGGACGAGTTTGTTTACTTTGCCGATGGCATGGAAATCAAGTTATCAAATTCTTCACCATATTATGCTAAGGCTAATGGATAGGCTGAAGCCTCTAACAAAAGTTTGAACAAGTTGATAAAGAGAAAGATCTCTGAGTACCCGAAGCAATTGCATAGCTGATTGGCCGAATCACTCTGGGCTTATCGGATGGCCTGTCATGGATCATCAATCCAAGTACCTCCTTACAAATTAGTCTATGGACATGAAGCTGTTTTACCATGGGAGAGCATCATCGGCTCAAGGAGGATTCAACTGCAAGATGAGCTAACAACCGATGATTATTACAATCTGATGGTAGACGAATCAGAAGACTTGGTCTTGTCAAGGATGCAGGCTCTGGAAAAAGTGACCAGGGACAAACAAAGAGTGGCTCATCATTATAACAAGAAAGTTGTGCCTAAGTCTTTTGAAGAAGGCGAGCTGGTCTGGAAGTTGATACTGCCGATTGGTACAAGAGATAACAAATTCAACAAGTGGCCACCTAACTGGGAAGAGACTTTCAAGATCCACAAGTGCTTCTCTAAAGAAGCCTACATGGTAGAAGGATTGGATGGAGAGGTGTTTGGAAGGGCTCTTAATAGCAAATATTTAAAGAAATATTACCCCAGTGTTTGGATCAACTCATGATTCAACTAAGTCCTCGCAGATCCATGCTAGCCGATGTGTTGTGCAATAATACACATTGCCTTTAGGACAATTTCACTACAAGTTTTTTCCCTTTGATTTTTCAAATCTGCTGATCTTGGCCGACGGGTGTTAGTTAGTTTTATCTTATAATTTTATCAATGCTGGAGGAAACATTGAAAAATTAGGGGATCATATATTATACAAAATCAGAACTTCAAGACTTCAAAATTTTTGGGACTTTCAAAACTTTTGAGACAGTCAAGACATGAAATTGGCAAGGGATATATTATGGCCTCCAAGGCACAAACATTCAAAACACAACTAGCCGATTACAAAAGTTATGCATTTACAGTGTTATAGAAAGTTTTCGAAGACTAGTCTATTACATGCCGAGAAAGTGCTGGATGGCCGATATCGCTTCTTGCTTAATAGCCTTGATTTGGTCGATTGTTGTGATATCTTCTTCTTCGGTGCCCTGGATTACTTTTGTCAATTTGTTCAAGTCTCCCAAGTACTTGATAGATGCTGCCACCTTGGTTCTTTGGTCCTCGATAGCCTTGGGGAGATCGGCTATTATCTTCTTTCTCTCGGCAATTTTAGCATTACATTGTTCCAGCTTCGCTTCCAGCTCAGCTTTCTCTACTTCCAACTAGTCAATCTCTGCCTGAGTATCCAATGGTCCAGCAGCTAGCTCGTCCAACTTTACCTTGTCATTAATAATGCTCTGTAGGGTGGCAGTGATCATAATCTTCAGATCAGCTTGTGCCTTCCTGTCAATCATCTGCTGCATTGCCCGCTCCAGCTTGAATTGGTGTTGATCGATATAGGCAGCCTGGGAGATTGTCTCGGCAAGTTCATCAGGGAGTTGGCCATGAATGTCATTGAAGCGCGCCCTGATCGGCCCACTGTCAGTGACCAGCTCGTCCAGGTTGATGCCAGCCGATGGATGATGTCCAAGAGCTTTTCTTTGAGCTCGTCGGCTATCTGGATTTGGTCCTGGCTTGTAACTTCTTCATCTTCATCGATGAATTCCTTGATGTCAAAAGGAAGCATGTCGGCTAGAGTCTGCATGGAAAGATTGGAGTGATCAGGATTTGAGGTAAATACAAGCAGCCAATATGATTTTTGAAGGAAAAGAGTGTGCTTACTCGGACGGCGGGAGCTGGCGCTTTTTCTTCTTCGACATCGTGGCTACCCGTAGCCGACGAAGTCCTTTCACTCGATACATGGGGGGCAGCCGATGAAAATTGAGGAGGCTACAAAAAAGACAAGTGTCAGTATAAATCGGCCAAATAAAAGTCAGCAAGGAAAAGACAGAGTTAGGGATTACTGGAGAAGCTGGACGAGGAGGCCGATTGGCCAATCTTTTGTATTGCAAGGAAGAGTTTGGTTAGGATCAAATAATTATGATTTGGAATCAAACTTGAAAGGCAAGATACATACCAGTCGTTTTGGAGGTGAAGGAGTCTGTTGAGGTTGGTCATTGGCTGGCGGTGTGGTTGCGCTGTGGCTTGAGCTGCTTCTTTGATGATCCGAGAAATTTCTTCTCCCATGACCTCTTTCTCAAGGGCTTCTTCTATGCTTGGATCAAGGGAGGGCAGGCTGTCGGCTGGTGCGGCGGGCTTCGGCCTCTTTTGTTTCTTGGTTAGTGCAACCGATGGACCTGCAGCCGATGAGGTTGACCTCTTCTTCCTTGATACAGCTTCACGAGTTTGGCCATAAAGCAAAGTCTTGACTTTCGGCGCCTTGAAGCCGATAAGCAATGGAGCGTATCCTCCACCGTTTGGGATCAGCCCTCGGCGGTAGTTGATTTCAACTCCTGAGTTGCTCACCGCAGGAGGATCTGAGTCTGTCATCTGCAAGGAAGAAAATGGCTAAGTGTTAGATGGTGACGACGACCGATCGTTTCAAGGAGAAAATACATGAGGGAAAAGTACTTACAACGGGAGTCGAATCCGGTTGGAGAGTGGTGAAGTACATGGAGGCGTGCTGATGGAAGATATGTCTTTTATGTTCAGTCCACCACTTGTCGTAGGCTGCACTTCTCTTATGGGCCAGCTCCAGTATCCCAATGCTGCCAAGAGGGGGTTTCTCCATATTCATTAGCCGATCCATCATTATTCTTGAGGTGACCTCCCCTCTCGTCTCAATCTTATTGGCATAATAAAAGCCGATTGGTAGCTGGCCGAGGCCAAGTTGTTTGCCAGCCGACATGGGATAGTAGAATTCATATGACTTCACAACATTGCGGCCTTGATGGATCCCAATCGGTAGTATGCAAGGAGTAAGCGTTGTGGTGAAGAGTTCTCTGCACTTGGGGTATTTTTTTGAGTTCACCTCCTCGAAGTTCAGCTCAATAGGCAGTTCAAATTCTGCACTGTCTTCATAAAAGAACCAAGTTCGATTGTTTTTGATGAAGCCATCATAGAAGAGAGTGAACCAGTCGTCTAGCAGCTCGGATGTCAGCTTGGATCCAGGGTGAACAGCGGCAGCTTCTCCAAAGAACAGACATCTCCGAGTGGTTACCTCTTCCCCCTCATCATCTTCAGTCGGCTCTACTAAGGGGAATCGTGCATTGGCTAGCCGTGGCCGTCCAGAAATCTTCTGAGTCAATAGCACTAACCACAGCTACGAAAACCACCAAGGGCCTCCAGTGCCTATGGTTACATTAGCTGCTATCTGTTAACGATCAAATTTGGTAACCTAACTCCCGGGTCTGAAACAAAGATTGAAGCGGAATTGGAGAAGAAACGTGATCTGAGAAGAGATGGAATAAGAATCGGCTAAGTCCGAATCGGCTACGGAGCCCGTCGGCTGAGAGCGAGTCGGACTAAGACAGCCGATAGCCGATTCTAGGTCAAGGTGAAGTGGGACCAATCCCAACGAAAAGCATGGAGATGAATAGAGGATTCGGTTCCCAAATTACGCGTTAAAAGATATTGCCATCTACGGATAGAGTCCTGTAACGGCAATTGTATCTGTAAATTAGGAATTTGTTTAGATTGTCTATTGTAATGCGGCATGGGACCATATCCCAGGATATTGTCGTATTTCAAATAGTAGATTAGATAGAGACCGTGGTTTGCACGGATAATGTTATTCTTGGGTATAAATAGGACTCGAGATCCCTGTAATTAATGGATTCACACAATCAATATAACCTTCGACGCATTGCCTCATTTTTCTTCAGACGAACACTTGATCCGGCTTCGGGCTGCATCGTTTTGATCCCCGAATTAAGGTAAATGTTTGTCGTTAGTGGTGTATCTCGTCGAATTTAGTGTTTCCATCCCTATGACACTCTAAATTCGATGATTTATGCTGCGCTAGTTATCATATATCACATATTATCTAGAACAATGTTTAAATCTGTCTTGACATTGGCTCGTTTCTGTCAAGAATCAGTAGTCGATAGAGCTAGATCTAAAGGTTGACCTAGATTATATGCGATATCCACCGTCTCGAGGTATTTACATCAGCTACAGTAGATCTTGTTGTTCTTTTTATACTTAATGCTACATCAGTATTGATCTATTAAGTCGTTTTTAAAGCTTTTATGATCTATTCGGCTAGATGTATATGTTTAGAGACAGTGTCGAGGTTATAGCCGGGCTTATCTATTTTAATATTCTTTTGATATATTTGCTATCAGGTTTATTAAAACTGCCTTTTTATTAAGATCTTGCTCTAGTTAAATGCCCTAAGCGAGAATCGGTTTACCGACCACATGACATTGATGATCTAGGTTTAGCGCATTTAGCTTAGATCGATATCTTTTCATAAGATGAATTGGGGTACTAGCCGATTCACTGTTGGACTTACGATATCGGCTAGGCTGTTAAAGCATATATTTATTATCCCATTGTATATTTGGATTAAGTGGTTAATACTGTCTCGGTGCAGCCGATCTATTATAGTCACTTAGTTTAAATACACTTTGGGATAGCATATATATGTAAATTGACTCTTGCAGCCGATCCAGTAGGATCTAACTTAACACTTTACACATATATCTTTATTTTTCTTGTTGGTTAACATATCAAACCAACTGGCACGCCTTGTACAGCATAGGTAGCCGAGAAGGACCTGCACTGGAGCTAAGCAGATCTCCCAGGCCAGTGCATGAGAGAAATTTCTCATCAACACTATCTTCCGATGCCTGGTTCAAGGTCTGATAAAGGTAACCCAAGAGGAACTTGCCCAAGGAAATTTTTATCTTGTTGACTAGGGCTTCGGCTACCACCTGCCAATTTGCTGTTGGGCCGCAACTGGAGCCGTAGAAGATGAATTTATCTAACCACATCATAAGGAATGCGGCATGCTCTCTAGGGCTGATGGACCCAGTTCCCATGTTCATATTAACATAGCCGTTCTAGCCTCTAATAGATTTGGTTTTAAAGGAGAACTGGTTTTTGCTATCCAACCGATTCGGGTTAGCCGACGACAGTATGTCCAATCCAGTTATCATAAATACGTCGGCTTACGTTGAAGTCATCGGGTCTTGTTGAAAAAGAAAGGCGTTGAAGGTATTGTTCCAAAAGTAACATGCGGCCGATATAAGTGGTTCGTCCTTAGGCATATCGGCTACAGAGAGAGCTAAACATTGGGCTATGCCTACTTCTTCCCAATGGGTGTGCATGCTGGCCTCCATTCTCTTATACCAACAAGGCCAAGATTTATCAGTTGAAGGCCAAGACTTAAAGGTACCATTCTAGTGGCCTAGGCTGGGCTTTGATATTCTATAGGGCATCCTATTGGTTTTGGCAATGATAATGTCAGTTGGGTCTTTATTGCCGATAGGCCCTAGATAGTATCTCTTGTCATTAATCAGACTCGGAATGACTATTTGGTGGGCAAGATGCTACAAATGGAAAAAGGGGGCAAAATCAAGATTCATGAAGCTTAAAGTTCAGATTTACGAATAAAGGCGGAAAAAGAAGAGATTTAGCCCATGGGGCATACCTCAGCAAATTCGGTGGGAGAAGGACCAGAGGGAGCAGTGGAGGCCGCCATCAGCTTGATTCCGGTCGCCGGAGGAAGGGGGTCGCCGCGGCGGAGTCAAGAGCATCGAGGAAATCACCGAGGAATTCGAGAACGTTTCTGGCTAAGGCTTATGTGGATTTCAAGAGTGACGGCATGAGTTTGTTCGATGCAAAAGGGACGTTATTTAAAGAGTTTTCATAACGGCCAAAACAGACTCGCCCTAGGTTTTTCTTTAAGGATAGGATTGCACAAAATCCACAATATTCTCAATATCACGGACTTGGGGGGCATGTGTTAACGACCAAATTTGGTAAGCAATCCCCTGAGTTTGAAACAAGGATTGAAGCGGAATCGAAGGAAACATGCAATCTTCGAAAAAAGAGGCCGCATCGGCTGATTCAGAATCAGTTAAGGAGCAAGTCGGCTGAGTCCGAGTCGGACCAAGATAGGTGATAGCTGATTCTGATTGGAAACAGAAGATGGGACCAATCCCGAAAGAAAAGCGTGAAGATAATCATTCGATTCGGTTTCCAAATGCTTTGAAGATATAGCCAACTACAGATAACGTCTTGCAACTACAATTGTATCTTTAAATTAGGATATTTTGTATAGTTTCCTTATAGATAATGTCAGTTTGTTTAGAATATTTATAATCCAATCTGTAATAGGAATCGTGTCTGTTACAGACTCATTGTATACTCGGGTATAAATATGACCCGAGATCATGTAATCTGGAGAACACACACAACTCAAAACAATCTCGGCGCATCGCCAACCTTTTGTTTTTACTTTTAATCTCGACAACTTCTTGCCTTGTCTTTGGGCTGCATCGGGTTCCGATCTCCAAGTAAGGTAATCTCTTGTTACAAGCGGTTTGTGCTATCGGGGTTAGTGCTTCCATCATTATGACACTCTGATCTCGATGCTGCAAATTGTTTAATTTATCATATACGACATATAATCTAGATCAATGTCTAGATCTATCTCACGATCGGCTAGCATCTCCTTGAAGATAATGACCGGCAGAGCTAGATCTTGGGGTTGATTTGGGTTATATGGCGTATCCACTATCTCGAAAGAATTTCGTTAGCTTATATAGATCTCATGCTTCTTTTTGTACTTAATGTTGCATCAATCTGATCTATTAAGTCGCTTTTAGAATTATATAGATATATTCGGTTCAATGATTGTTTTTAGAGATAGTATCAGGGTTTCAGCCAATCCTATCCGTTTTAGCCATCTTTTATGTATTAATACTGCTAGATTGTGTTAGAACTGCCTTTTATATCAAGATCTTAATCTATTTAAATGTACTAATCCTGGTATCAATCTGTTAAGTCATATTAATAGCCGATTGATCTTGGTTTAGTGTATTTAGCTCAGGTTAATATCTTCGTATAAAACATATCGGAGTATTAGCCGATTTACATTAGATCTACGACATCGACTAGGCTATAAATGTATATAATCATTATCCTAATGTACTTTTAGATGTAAGTGATTTATACTGTCTCGGTATGCTACTGATTTATCCCAATCACTTGGTCTAAACGTGCTTTGGGATAGCAATTATATTTATGAATATCTATAGCCGATCGAGTAAGATCTAATCTTAACCAAACGCATGTTTCTTGTTTTCTTGTAGGTTACATGATCAAACCAACTGGCACGCCCTGCAAATCACCAAAGGCGATCCAATTTGGACATGCACTAGAGTTAAGAAGACCTCTCAGGCCAGTGCATGTGAAATTTCTCATCAACACCGCCGTGCCTGGCGCGGTGACCTCGGTCGCCCCCATGGCCACCTTGGTGTGAGGCCCGACGTCTCCGATGGGCCTGATTGAGAAGAAATCCTCAATATAAAAAGGAACGAGAGGAGCCTTGTCGGGTTCAAAAATTACGCTTATGTTGAGAAGGTCATGTTCTTGAAGCCGAACCGCTTCTTTGGTGTTGATGTTGGCCTCGACTTTGACACGTTCGAGTCGGACGAGTTGCTATACATCTCGTCGGAGGAGGAGTGGATGACCAACTTTTGCTTGACGCCTCCCGATGCCGCGGTGCTGGTCTCCTGCCGTTCCTGGAGCTTAAGCTCCTGCCCCTCCCCTTCCCCTACGGCCTTGCTGGAGGCCTCCGGCCCCTCGGCCTTTCGACTGAGTGCGCCCCGGGGGATCAGGGTTAGAGACACGTACGCCTCCCGACCCTGTCAGCGTTGACCCCTAGCAGGTGAGGCATCGAGCATAGAAAAAGCTTTCAAAAGAAAAATAAAGAAGGAAAGAAAAGGAGGTCGAGCTCACTGCAGGGCGAGGGTTATCCACGATAAAGGCGCCGGCCCCCCTTCGCTGGAGCTGGTTGAGCTTTGGAAAAAGCCCGACATCCGGTGACACACGCGTTCGACAGGGACCGTTGCGCCGCCCGAGCACTCGTACCCCGCGTGATCCCTGCTCTTGCAGGGCTGGATGTCACGGAGCGTGAAGTTGTGTACCACATGGGCACCGGTCAGGCCCCACCTCCTCAGGTCCTCGACCAAGTCGACGAGTTTGTCAACCTGGTCTTGGTCACAGGGGGACCATTGGCCGCCTAGTTGACGTTGGGGATCGGCTCCTTGTGGATGTCTTTGCTGAGGGGTAGCTGGTGGTTCGCGATGTAGAACCACTCGGCATGCCACCCTTTGTTGGAAGATGTCACGCCAACGGGGATGTAGCTGTCCGATATCCCTCCCGGAGCTGAATTTCGGCCCCACCGACAACGCCTCCGCTTCCCGATTGACGCATCAGAAGTAGTGGCGCTTGGATGAAGATGGAGCCACGTTATTAAGATCATGGTACTGACCATGGTACTCGAAAAAGATCGAAGTGCGGGTCTATCCCAAGGTAGTCCTCGCTGAGGTGGATGATGATGGAGATTTGGAGAATCGAGTTTGGATTGAGGTTGCAGAGTACTATGTCATAGTACTCTAGCAGACCCCGGACGAAAGGATGGGCTGGCACCCCAAAGCCACGCAAGATGAAGGTAGAGAAAACAACCAACTCCCCAGAGTCCAGGGTTGGGAACGTCTCCCCCTGTGCAGCACGCCATGCAGAGATGCTATGGTGAGGGAGGACGCCGAGCCGCACCAGCTCCTCGATCATCGACCTCCCGGCGCGTGAAGGAATGAAGGCCGAGCTTGTCTCAACCTCATCCCCGCGCACCACCGAAGTCTTCGCCGCCTTCTTCGTCAGATTCTTTGGCATCATGGTGTTCAACAAGAACAGTCGGTGACCCTTGCGGAAGCAGACTATGCAATGACAGTAAGGGTGGCGGTTCTACGAGTTGGAGCGGGATGGAGCTAGAGGAAGATTGTGGGCGCTTGGAGGTTTGAAGTTCTTCGGCGACTAGGAAGCGTAAAGAAGAGGGGAAGCCGAGCGGCGCCAGAGCTTATAAAAGGGCAATGATGAGGCTGACAACGCAAATTTCGGAGGACACACAACGCCGTTAATGGCGTGTGCGGAGCCCCCCAGGCGTTCTCATCTCTCCGTCTCCTTATTAAGCCACGTTGCCTGGAGGACAAATCTAGACCGTTCATCTTCCCAAGAGTGTAACGGCGGCCTTGTTGTGTCCGTTACAACTTCCAAAGATATCGTCGGTAGTTCTTCCTATTTTTCTCATCCCAACCGTTGGTTCCGCCCAACGCTTCGGGGAAAGTGGAAAGTGGGAACAGGACTAGTCGTTGTGTCGCTCCGATTTTCGTGGTTCCCTGACGAAACATGGCAGGCGTCCTGTTCAGGTCATCAGGTAGGCCACGAGGATGGAGAATACCTCGAGACCAAGCAACTGTTTGACGATGAGATTCTAGAAAACTTCCTCTATGGTTTTGTTAAACCGTCGCTGGCCTTCGGGTCGAAACTTCAACACCCCGGGCGGGAAGGCTTCCTAGCTAGCCCTCGATTAGGGTCAGGACTACAATTAGCCTCCGAGCAGTAGTCTCGACCGCACCTGGACCTCCATTTCCTAACGAAAATAGATTCTTCGACTCGGAGTGGACTTCCGAGCTAGTCCCCAATCGAGGTCGGGACTGCTACAAGCCCTCGGACGGTAGTCTCGACCACAACTGCAATCTTCATTGCTTCAGGGCAGTGACTTCAACACCCTGGGCAGGGAGGCCTCCTAGCTAGCCCCCGATTGGGGTCAGGACTGCAGTCAGCCTCCGAGTAGCAGTCTCGACCGCACCTGTGACCTCCACTTCCTAAGGGAAATGGATTCTTCGACTCGGAGGGGACTTCTGAGCTAGTCCCTGGTTGAGGTCGGGACTGCTACAAGCCCTCGGGCGATAGTCTTGACCGCAACTACAATCTTCACTGCTTCAGTGCAGTGACTTCGACGACTCGAATGTGGGCTTCCGAGCTAGTCCACGCGCGGGGTCGGGACTGCTTAGCGTCTCCGGGCCTGTAGATTCGAACACCTCGCTAGCCACCACTACTCTTGGGCAATGGTTTTCCCGACTTGGGGGCTGGCGGCTAGGCCGCCTTCCTCTCGGTCGAAGCAGGAGCTACCTAACGCCTTCGGGCGGTAGACCTGTTGATCTCGACACCCTTTTTTGACCTGTAGCACCGTTCAGATCGTCGGGTGAACGAAAGAACACTCTAGATGATTTGACCCTAGGTCTGGATGTACCATTCGACCCTAGGCTCGGGGGCTACACCTACAAGGTGCACCTAGGCGGTGCACCGGCAAAATCTCAAACTGCAAACACACCTGCTAGGAACAAACACTCTGGAAGAAGAACTTGACCCTAAGGTAGAATGTACCATTTGCCCTTAGGCTCGGGGGCTACACCTGGCGGGTGCACTTGGGCGGTGCAGCTACCAAATCCTTGGCTCGAAGCTATGAGGATCCTTCAGAGACTCCGACGAAGAAGAACTCTGATCCTAAGGATGGATGTTCCATTCCTCCTTAGCCTCGGGGGCTACTGTGAGGGGTGTCACCCCGGGGTACCCTAAAGACCAGAATCAAATCCCAACCAAAGTCAAGTTGAGAGTCCTTGGGATGTGGTCGAGGACCCGGCCCCCTTGGCGGGGTCGGCCGTTCCGACCTTTCCCCAAGTCTGACCTCGGCTGCTTTCTCGACCCTGACTCGTCACCTGACCTCGAGCTTCCTTGGGACAAGGCTTGGCACGCAAGGAGGAAGAGGGAGGAGACAACCCAGCAGAAACTGACACCACCTAACAACGCAGAAGGAGGATCCCAAGGCTAGAGAGATCACAAGATGCCCACGGTGTATAGGACCTAGCAGACCATCGTGTACTTTTTTAGATATTCTTTGTACCCACCTTTTAGCTCATTAGACATATCTTTCTTGGCCCCCAAGCTCATCTGTTCCTACCCTCTTGATCTATAAAAGGGAGGGCAGGGCAACGGGGCCAGGGGAGAGCAACATTCGAAGGAAGAGAGACCTTGAGAGGACTCAAGATCCAACACCATTGTAATCTCAGTTCATACTTCATTCCATCTAAGAACATCATGCACTAGACGTAGGCCTATTATCCTTCAGGAGGGTTGAACCAATATAGCTCGCTGCGTCTTTTCTCTTTGGCTCGTCCTAGGACTCGAGTCGACCATCCGATCCGTTGAAGGACAGAATCTCTACCACTTTCTCTTTCTCCTCCTCGGGGACCCCTCTTTGAGGACTGTCGACCCACCCGTCGACAATACTCCAAAATTATATTGAAACATTAATTTGTTCTAAAATGGAAATGTATATTAAATCTCTCGTTGTTTCTTCTTTAGTGTGTAAAACAGGAGCGTGAGATGAACTTGTGCGGCTACTACGTCTACGAGTATACTCATCGCACTACAACGGGAACCTTCTTCTGTGTCGGGTACAACGTCCGTCACGGTGCAAAGGTCAATAATGTTAGAAGTCATCTGTATCAAGCATAAGCCCGTCACCGATGCACTTATCTTTGTCAGGCCTAAACTTAAGCCCGTCACAGATGAGTGTCATCTATGATGGGCTTAAGTTTAGGTCCGTCACTGATGAGTGTTTCCCAAACCAAACAAAATATTTTTTTTGCTAGCCTCTGGCCTTTGCTAGCCATGCTCGCTGAAAAATTATTCACATATACAATTATTCACAGAGATATATATTCCTATTCCCAGCATTCCTATTCATATATACAATTGTTCCTCTTTTGCCCCTCTCTATTTTTCCTTTTTTGGGTTGTTGACCTTTTTTGAAAAAATTTGACTTTTTATTTTTATTTTTTAATCTTTTCTTGACTTAGTAGCACAAGGTAGGTAACCACAGAAAATTTGAGTCTAAACAAGTGAAAGACGTGGCCAGTGAAAAATTTAGAAGACGTGCTCAAAGTCGACAAAAAGCTTACGGGATCAAAAAGGAAATCTTCGAGCAGTTTTGGGAAAAATAAAATCGCTGAACCCAAAGAACGCATCCGAAATTTTTTCTGATCGATTTTCATATATGGAACGACTCAATCGGAGTCCGCATGCGAAAGTTATGGCCGTTTTAAAAACCAACTTC
The DNA here is from genome assembly GCA_019925245.2 of Oryza australiensis. NCBI lineage: Eukaryota > Viridiplantae > Streptophyta > Magnoliopsida > Poales > Poaceae > Oryza > Oryza australiensis. The sequence continues at coordinate 1,875,987 of JAIFGZ020000016.1, read as the reverse complement.
GAATTAGAGGACAAAACGGGAATAATGCGCAAAAAACTTGTTACACATGCGCAAACTAGACACGACGGCTTGGGTTTGATGGAAATGCATGGCATGACATTCATCTCAGATTCAATACATGACATGACATTCATCTCAGATGTATACATGAGGGAGCACGACAACACATGAGGGAGATGGACTTACCTGGAGCATGGTGGCGCTCGGTGGCTGGCCTCAGGGACGGCGGCGCTCGGGCTCGGGGATGGCGGCGCTCGGTGGTCGGGCTCGAGGACGGAGACACTAGGTTTTAGGGCTCGACGATGGCGGCACTCGGTGGTCGGGCTAGAGGACGGCGGCGCTCGGTTTTAGGGAGAACGATGACGCTAGGCTCAGGAGGTCGTGAGGGACGGTGGCGACGGGCTCCGAGAGACGATGGTGGCACTAGGGTTCGCGATGTGAGGACTTAGAAAATTTTCGCACTCATGTGTAGATCTGAATCGGCGCTCGTGCTAGGTTAAATGATTTTGAAGCATATCCGTGACGAACCTAATTCTTATCTCAGTCGGGCCCCAGGTTGGAGCCTGTCACTGATGACACTTATTGGTGACTTGTCTAATTGTTATCTCACTTGGGCCTCAGGTTGGTGCCCATCACCGATGAGCCTCATTGGTGATGGGCTTGTTGGGGCTTTGACAAAGATATTGAAGGTTATCTTTGTTGGGTCGTGATTTGAGCCCGTCACCGATAGGTATCATCCGTAACGAGCTCGAGTTTTTTTACATCTAACATGTTTGTGCGAGTTTTTGTCGGTCTCTTTTTTAGACCCGTTTGAGATGACTTTGTTATGACTTTGTTGTGACGGCCCGTAAAACCCAGGCATGTGAGAGACCATCACAGATGAGAGGATATGTCCCAGTGTCGCCTATTTCACCAAATCATATCTGACAAGGATCTGGATGTACATAAAACCATTCATACATCATGTCTCAATTTTTTATTGATTTAATATATTTATTTCTTATTTTTTAAATGATAGATTTTTGTCATGAGGGACAAACTCTCCCACGACGACTGTTCACGAATGATTGATGGGATTTATTAATAAGCAGATTGATCCCACAGGAGAGATCCACTACAATAGAAACACAATTATGCAATTCTAACCCACGGATTATATTTTGTAATATACGATATAAAACATTAGAAATTAAGAAGAAATTAAGAATGATTATAATATATGTATATATTTATATGTGTGTTTATATTTAGTAAAAATATGTATTTATACATTTATATACATATTGAATATATATGTATAAATACATATACTACATATATATACATATTATATATATTATGCATATAACATATATATGCATAATGTATAAACATTACGTATATATGCATAATATATAAAAAAGGAAAGCAACACAACAAAATTAAAAATAGAATCTTTAGTCCCGTTATTTCAACCGAGACTAAAGATCGACATCTTTAGTCCCACTTTCGTGATCTCGATTTGTAATGTGAGACTAAAATAAATTACAAACCAAGACTATGAAAGTTTGTCCAGCAGTGTGGTTCCACAAGTAAAAGAGATTGAGCACTGGCTTTATCTATGGTATGACAGAGGAAATAATGTTTAAATAACGATATATCAAGGCAGGACTGGCTAAAGGAAGGGGGATAGAAATACATAATATTTTCAAGCCAGGGCTACTCATCGTAAAAGAAAGAATATAGTGAGACAGCTAATGAGGGCAGGGCTGTCCATGGCCATGGGAAATCTGATCAACCACACGGGGCACCCCTAAAATCAGGGGTCCAAAAATTCTCATATTTCAATAAAAGTCACTGATTTTCAATATGTTGTTGATCCTATTCGTTTTACTTTTCAAAAGCTCCCCTCGTCATGATGTACTGATTTCGTTAGAACATGTTTATTTTCTTTAAGTCCAATGAAGGTTTGATAATAATTATGGCAACAAAAAAAATGTTTATAAGGACGGCATGAATGCGTGTTCAGGCTAACATTTTTCCGCTTGGTAAAATCGAATAATTACATTAGGAAGCACTTGTGTTTCTTACTTAAGCAGGGCGTCGGCACTATTTACATAATATGTTTTATTTTTTTCTCTTTTTCTTTTTTTTCTTCTTCTTCCTACTTTCCGAGGACGGCGCATACACCGCGGCCCGGCGTGACTCCGGTGGGTGTGGGGGTGGCTGTTTGGTGCGCTAGCCCCGGCACGTGCGCGTGAGTCGTGACGCCCCGAGTACGGGAGCAGTAGCTCGGCGGACATGGCAAGCACCGTGGTGTGGTGATGCCGCAGCCGTTCGACAGCGTAGGGGAGGGCTAGCGTACTGCCTGGCTGCGTGGACTCGACGTGGCGGGCGCAGAGTCAGCACGATGACCGTCGCGGACGGGTTCCGCGTCGTCATCCCGACCTCCGTGGGTGCAGCTGGCACTGCTCCCCTTTCCCCTTGTTTTTCTTCTTTCTTTCTTTCTTTCTTTCTTTCTTTTCTCCACTCTCTCCTGCCTACCCGTGCTGCCATGGTGCGGTCTACATTTTGTGCCCTCCCAACGCGGGCTCGCCGTCGTGGCACGGCCTCGGCACGGTCCGCCCTCTCTGCCTTGCTGCAAAGCGTAGGCACGGCCTTGCCGCTGCACCGTGCAGTGGTGTGGCCTCACTGCTGTGCAGCGCATGGTCGCGACCTTGTTCCATCGGTGCCGGCGCAACGTGGCATGGTGAGACACGCACAGCCGGCGAATCCCCAAACGACTTTCGTCGACGACTATGAGTTGGCAGGGACGGATCTCTTCGAGAATAGCAAAAACAGAACGAGGAGATGAGTTCCTTTTCGCGTTTAGATCAGTGAGATGCAAAATGGAACTATGAGTACTTGCCCTTCTTCTTCATCGATCTCCAATAGAACGTCATGCTGCTAACGTAACCTTGTGCTACATTCGTAGTTTAGAGGGTTATATAATGTTTACAAAAGTGAACACACAAAATATGTGAGAGGAACAGCCTTCTCATTCATTCTCTAGTGTACAAATCCTCTTCTCCAACCTTCTATTTAGGACCCGTTTAGCACAGCTTCAGTTTCAGCTCCACTCTCCTAAAGCTAGAGCTCACTCAAATAGTTTCACCTCCATCCAAAATAGGAGTGAAGTTGTTGTAGTGCTCTCACAGAATAAACTAGAAAGGTGAAGCTAGATAAAGGCTGCCCCACAAAACAGACCATTGTATGACAATGCCTTGCTCACATTTTATATTTAGTGATGAGTCTAATTATGAGTAGCTGGACATTGTGGACCGTCGATTTCCTAAAGTTTTGACTAGCAGTATAAAGCTAGAAAATCAAACGCCACTGACCTGGCGACATGTGAGCTTAGGTTGCGAAGTTAACTTGAGTCGTTTGAGTCAAGTCGCCGTGTTTCGGTTTCCCTAAAGCGGCAGCTGTATGTCTCCAGTACCAGTCAAACGAAACCGTTAGGGAAGACAACAAACTCAGCGATGTTTCAGTGCTCTCTATCGGTAGTATTATACTACCAGTAGAAATAATCTGCATTATTTGTTATTAACGGTAAATCAGTAATTTACTAATGTAGTGATTAAGGGTAACATTGTCATTTATGTTTTTTCCTAGCTAGATCGATATATGGTCATCCATTACGCTGACATCGCTCATATTTCTTCAAAAACCAAAAAAAAAAAGTTTAGTCACTTGTCATCCATTACGCTCTCATATTTCTTCGAAAAAGCCAAAAAAGAAAAAAAGGTTTAGTTGCTAAATGATAACTCCACGTTTCTAATACCGCTAACTAAAATGATAGTGTAAATAAAACTGGATCTAAGTATATAGTATAAATAGTATAAATGAGATCATCAGTTCAGATTGTTTTACAGAGAACATGGTAAGAAAGCTCTAAGTGTAAAACTGTCAAACAAGCTTACCGCTAGACCTGAGTTTTAGTTTAAGAAAGAGTAAAGTGCACTAGCGATCCCTAAAGTTGCGTCGCTGTGTCATCCTGGTCCCTAAAGTTATAAAACGATCATTTGGGTGCCTAATCTTGCGTTGTTGTGTCATCCCGGTCTCTAAAATTGTAAAACGATCATTTGGGTGCCTAATCTTGCGTCGCTATGTCACCCCGGTTCCTAAAATTGTAAAACGATCATTTGAGTGTCTAATCTTTGCCATTGTGTCACTTTGGTCCAATCGGGAGCCGCCTTTCTCTGTAATCTTGCAAAAAACCCCTCCTAACAGCGAGGGGCAATTAGAAGACCACTCCGTTCCACTGGATGAAGCTCTCCCCATTCTTCTAATCGCCCTTCGTTGTTAGGAGAGGTTTTTTTGCAAGATTATAAAGGAAGGCGACTCCCGATTGGACCAAAGTGACACAATAGCAAAGATTAGGCACCCAAATGACCGTTTTACAACTTTAAGGAACGGGATGACACAGCGACGCAAGATTAGGCACTCAAATGATCGTTTTACAACTTTAGGGACCGGGATGACACAACGACACAAGATTAGGCACCCAAATGATCGTTTTACAATTTTAGGGACCAGGATGATACAGCGACACAACTTTAGAGACCGCTAGTGCACTTTACTCCTTAAGAAACAATGGCTAGAGTAGCAAAACTGTCGAACAAAAATATTGCAAAAATACGTCTCAAATCTATAATTAACGGTTTTGCTATTTCACTCAGAATAGATTTGTCGGTTCATATCTTTTGATTTTTTTCTATCGGTATAAGCATGCATTAAGATTCGTGAGCATTTACACTCAGTTACAATATATCAAATTAAATTTTACAATATTTTTTCCTCTCAAAATGTAATATATTCATTGATGAACAATTCTGTAAGTTTTGAAGCTTCAAAATCTATAGAAAGATCAAAAGATAGTCCCGTAATTAATGATATGATACGCGACGAAGACCCAACTCAGTTTGCACGACCTGCAGTTAGCTCTCACGTGTCGACTTGTCAAGTCGAATAACCATTCCGTCCGAATCACGGGCAAGTCCTAATCCACGGATGACCACCACCGTACGGTGCCAAGCAACCTGACTCTTCCAAGCAAACGCGTCTCGTTCCTGCCACAGTTGCGCACACGCGGCGAGGCAGATCACGCGGCGCCATGGAGGAAACCATCATCGCTGTCCCAAAACCTTACTGTAGCATCGCCGGAGAAGCACGCCGCGCGTGCCTTCTCTTCCTGCTGCTGGCGCTGCCCTGCTGTGTCGTCGCGCACACCGCGGAGGCGCGGCTGCTCCTCCAGATCAAGCGCGCGTGGGGCGACCCGGCCGTGCTCGCGGCATGGAGCGACGACGCGGGCGAGGCCCCCGCGCAACTGCGACTGGCCATACGTGACATGCGATGGCGCCGGGCGCGTCACCAACCTCTCCCTCGCCAACACCAATGTCTCCGGCCCAGTCCCGGACGCCGTCGGCGGCCTCTCCAGCCTCGCGCACCTCGACCTCTACAACAACAGCAGCATCAACGGATCAGGGTTCCCGACAAGCGTGTACCGCTGCGCGTCTCTCCGGTTCCTCGACCTGTCACAGAACTACCTCGGCGGCGAGCTCCCTGCCGACATCGGCGCCCGCCTAGGGGAGAACCTGACCACTCTAGCCCCTCAGCTACAACTACTTCACCGGCACCATTCCCATGTCGTTGTCCCGATTGCGGAAGCTGGAGTGGTTGACGCAGGAAAACAACCGCCTCACCGGCAAAATCCCGGCAGGGCTCGGTGCACTACTAAAGAATCATTTTTGCATGCGAACCAAAAGACATCTTCCTGTACGGAAGGCCTCCCCATACGTCTGAGATGATCTGAAAAAAAAATTTCGCGTGCGGGCGCTCAACCGTACGGGAGTCGGCTTAAACGGCCCACACGGGAAGATCCATTATCCCGTGCGGGTCACTTTACTCGACCGCACGGGATAATTGATCTTCCCGTGCAATTTGTTAAGTTGACCGCACATGAAGATTGATCTTCCCGTGTGGCATTATTTTTATGTGTGCACTTGCATGTTGTTTAGGGTTCTCTCTCCTCTCTCCTATCTCTCTCCTCTCTCTCAATAATATATTATCAATGTTGTCGTTAGTATATATATACAAAAATTCGCACGTATTATAAGAACTAAAAGACATTTAATTATTTTCTCATAAAAAAATATAAATATACACATCATGAATGATCATATATACATACATATCATCTCGCAATTTATAATAGTTCGAAAGCACATAAAATATAGACTTAATTAGAAATGTTTATACATATTCTCTTTTTTCCACTCTCTAATTCGTTTGAAGGTATCCTTTATCGCAAGTTGGTTGTTCGGATCGTAGAAATCGTCCAAATAGTTGCACACATTACGGCGGATCAAATGGCAAATATCTGCACACAAGTTGAGTATGGTTCAATTGTCAAACCGGTTCGCTACAACTGGAACGGATGGGATATGTTTAAGAAGGAAGACACATTGATATAGGTAGAAAAATTATACTAGATCGATCTTAATGTGTAAAAAGATATTTTCTCTGGACTTACTTCTTCAAACTTTGTAATGTATCTCCCTAGATTGTAAGTATCTCGCACACGTAGTAGCCACATAAGTTAGTGCCTGGTGGTTGCTTATAACACTGTGTTGAATAAAATTGTATACATCAATATTTTAAATTAAACAAGTATATATAAGAAATGTTAGTATAGCGGACATGCAATTACCGGCTATTGTGTCTGTTAGTGATATGCCCTAGAGGCAACATGGAGATGTTGGATATCACATCAATGTTTATGTATTTATGAATAAAGTGTTATTCAGTTCCATGAAATAGACATCTTGTATTGATCAATAAGTACGTGACTTATTTATGAGACTCTTTATGTATGAATCTATTTCTAAACGATCCCTGATCATATGTCATATTGTTGGAACAAATATGATTCTAAGATCGGTATGTTTATTGATTGATGATCATGTCTCATAGATCATGGGTATGAAGATACCAAATCAATAAACATGGACATATGTGTTGGAGAACACATTGTTGGATAGACCCACCATGAGACACTACAGAATTAATGTGCCATTAGTTGGTCTCGGGTAGTGTTGGTACAAAGTCCTTAGACCTGAGATCACCATGGATTCCAACATGTGTAGTAGCCTACTTTGGGACTACCAAACGCTATTCCGTAACGGGTAGTTATAAAGGTAGTTTTCGGGTTTGCTATGAAACATGGAGTGGGATGTGAGTGATCAAGATGGAATTTGCCCCTCCTTTGGAGAGATATCTCGGGCCCTCGAGGTAATGGATTATGGAAATGCATGGTCATGCTAAGTTGATTGAGGAGTCAATCAACAGACAGATAATCCAATACAGTTCGAGTGAATGGTTAAGCTATTGAAGGGATGGCACACATCTTGCCTATAGCTTAACTGGTATCGTGAGGCAAAGGGATTTGTGTACACATTACAGGTTCAGAGCCGATATTATATTCTTGTATACTATGGTGTCGTGAGGCAAAGGGATTTGTGTACACATTACAGGTATCGGCTTCGGATCGGCTACGGCATCTGCGAATCGGCTGATTGGCGAATCGGCTACACTGTTCCGGATCGGATAGCCCTGATTGGTGTTTCCGTTGCACACTCCAATCGGTAACGATCTATCGGCCCTTACTTGCAAGTGTTCCTGGTTTGCGCGGTAGAAAATTTTTGTTTTCGGCTAGCGTAGCTTCCGCGTAACCCTTCAGTGGTATCAGAGCTAATCTTGCTTAGTTCGAGTTTAGATTGGATCTGGAACAAGTTTTGCGCACGGGTTGATTAGATCAATCGGTTTTACGGGATCTGTTGAGAAGAGTTAATGGTAATTGCGTTCCTTGATAGTGTATCGGAACGGCGTAATGTGATTACGTCGAAGAAATTTCCATATAACTCGGTTTGAGTTGGGTTCGAGATAGCGTTCCTTGATAGTGTATCGGAACGGTATAATGTGATTATGCCGAAGCTATCTCGTAGTCCGATCTTGTTAGCTGCCTCGCGCCTACGCAAACCATCTCCCTTGATAGTGTATCGGGACGGCATAATATGATTATGCCGACATGGTTTCCATAAGCGAATTCATAGATTGGATCTATGAATTTCGTGTGCGTACCCCCTTATAGGTCGTCTCGATGCCGTAGCTCTGCGATAAGTAGAAAACGTTTCTACGTCTAACTTGTTTTTGCAGAGAATGCTTTGAGATGGTATGGCCCTATTGTATGTATGAGATGTATGAGATGCATGTGATGCATGTAATATTCTTTCATATGTGCAATCCCTGTAATATTCTTTCATACGTGCAATGCTTGTAATATTCTTTCACGACCTGCGAGTCGATGTAATCTTCAATTAGAGCTTCTATAGTAGTAGCTTAGTTTGAAGAAATCAAGCATTCGGCACTCGAAAGAACGGTGATGAAGATGGAGATCCTGTACACCGGCATGGAGATGGAGATCACCATGTGAAGGGGGCCATACTATTTCACTATATGCTATTCTTCTTGCTTTCATATGTGATATGTTTGTTTGATAGGATAGCATCCCTCGCAAAATTAAGTAGTAATGATGCCCTTCCAAATGTTGCACCCGTCACCGTTATGCTCGTCAATGGTGGGTCTGCCAAAGCAGAGCGCCATTCTCTATCATAACACGAGGGGGTATATGTCCGACATATACATGCAGGAGCATTTGGTTTACTTAACAAGGCTATCAAAACAGTTTTGGGCCTTGGGGCATAGGTTGGCGCCGGGGCATGGAGATGCCACACCAACAACAAGAGTCACATAGAGATGTGATTAGCAAGGTGTTGCTTACGATGTTACTAATTTTCTAGCGGTGATGCCAAAGCTCACTAGAAAATTAATTAACATGTGGATCTTGACCCAATACGTAACCTAGAGGGAAGGTGGAAAATACGTAATGGGAGTCTAATGTTAAATTGTTTAACAATAGACATAGCATAAACATTGTGCTAAACTTTGCTTTTTTTGTTGTAGAATAAATGGCGGCTAATACTACACCCGTACCTTTAATTTGCGATCTATTCTCGAAAAGGAAAAATTAAATGGAACAAACTTTATGGATTGGTATCGCAACTTGAGAATTGTTCTCAAGCAAGAGCGTAAGGAGTACGTTCTTGAAGTACCCTATCCCGAGGATTTGCCTAATAACGCCACCGCAACCGCACGGAGGGCTTATGAGAAGCACACTAATGATGCCCTAGATATAAGCTGTCTCATGCTTGCTACAATGTCCCCCGAGCTTCGAAGCAATATGAGAGCAGCGATGCTCACACTATTATTCGGGGACTGCGTGGCATGTTTGAGAACCAAGCTCGGGCCGAGAGGTTCAACACCTCAAAGTCCTTGTTTGCGTGCAGGCTTGTTGAGGGGAATCCCGTCAGTCCGCATGTGATAAAAATGATTGGCTACATTGAGAGTCTGGAAAAACTAGGTTTTCCCCTTAGCCAAGAGTTGGCTACTGATGTGATTCTCCAGTCGCTCCCTCCGAGCTTCGAGCCATTCATATTGAATTATCACATGAACAATATGGATAGGACCTTGGCTGAATTGCATGGGATGCTAAAGACAGCTGAGGAGAGTATCCAGAAAAATGGTCATCATGTGATGATGATGCAGAAGGCAAAGCGCAAACCACCTGTCAAGAAACTTTGCACCAAGAGGAAGTTAACTCCCGATGAGATCGCGAGTGCCTCCAATGCAAAGAAGGGCAAGAAGGGGTCGGCATCGATGCCGTTTGCTTCTATTGCAAGGAGACAGCCACTGGAAGAGGAACCGCAAGAAGTACATGGAGGATCTCAAAAAGAAGCAAAGTACGACTTCGCTTCAGGTATTAATGTTATAGACATTAATCTTGCTACTTCACCTACGACTCTTGGGTATTTGATACCGGATCGTAGCTCATATTTGCAAATCGTTGCGGGAATGAGAAGAAGTAGAGGATTGAGAAGGGGCGAGGTGAACCTGCGCGTCGGCAATGGAGCAAGCGTTGCTACGCTTCTTGTCGGCACAGTACCACTTCATCTACCTTCGGGATTAGTTTTGGAATTAAATAATTGTTATTGTGTTCCAACACTATGTCAAAACGTTATTTCCGTTTTATGTTTGCAAGCGGAAGGATATGATTTTAGATCAATGAACAATGGTTGTTCAATATATCTCGAGATATGTTCTATTTTCATGCTCCATTGGTGAATGGATTATACGTTTTGAATCTTGAAGCGTCTCCGAAGGGTTACGCGGAGGCTACGCTAGCCGAAAACAAAAACTTTTCCCGCGCAAACCAGAACACTTGCAAGTAAGGGCCGATAGATCGTTACCGATTGGAGTAGAGTGCAGCGGAATAGCCAATCGTGGCAATCCGATCGGAACAGTGTAGCCGATTCCGGAGACAGTCGATTCGCCAATCGGCCGATTCGAGTCGTTCGGCCGCGTTCTCACGCCTCGCTCCGATGCGCCCGACCGCACTGATTCCACCACAGCCGATCGCTCCGATTACAGCCGATCCGAAGCCGATCAACAGCGCGCAACGTAGCAGCGCCTCTACCGGTATCCACACGTCCGGGGACAGAACGCCGTACACCCGTGTGCTAGCACGCGATGCAAGGCTAGGGTTTGGCTCGAAAGTGGGGAGGGTTTCCGTGGAGATTGATCTCGGCGACTTCTGTTGCACGCGATGCAATTGACCTGTGGCAGCTCTCCACCCCTCCCTCCTTTATATAGAGTTGGCCGACTAGGACTAGTGGCCGATCAGGACTCTATTTTTGAACCGGATCTCATCCGTATCTCATAGAGTTGGCCGCCCATACGTCGTAAGCCTATAGGACTCTATCCGATCGGATCCCTATCCGATCGAGCCGTATCCGAGTCCAACTCGAATATCTATTCTATCCCCTTAAGCGTGCGACCCGTAGGTTCGGGTATACTCGGTTTCGGCTATAGTCTAACTTAGCCGATCGTCGGCTCGAGTCTAACTCACCGACTGTCAACGACGGCGCCTAGCAAGCACATATTGACACCATAATATACAAGAATAATATCGGCTCGAACCTGTAATGTGTACACAAATCCCTTTGCCTCACGATACCGCTTAAGCTATAGGCAAGATGTGTGCCATCCCTTCAATAGCTTAACCATTCACTCGAACCGTATTGGATTATCATGTCTTGATTGACTCCTCAATCAACTTAGCATGGCCATGCATTTTCATAATCCATTACCTCGAGGGGCCCGAGATATCTCTCCAAAGGAGGGGCAAATTCCATCTTGATCACTCACATCCCACTCCATGTTTCATAGCAAACCCAAAAACTACCTTTATAACTACCCGCACGGAATAGCGTTTGGTAGTCCCAAAGTAGGCTACTACACATGTTGGAATCCATGGTGATCTCAGTCTAAGGACTTTGTACCAACACTACCCGAGACCAACTAATGGCACATTATTTCCGTAGTGTCTCATGGTGGGTCTATCCAACAATGTGTTCTCCAACACATATGTCCATGTTTATTGATTTGGTATCTCCATACCCATGATCTATGAGACATGATCATCAATCAATAAACATGCCGATCTTAGAATCATATTTGTTCCAACAATATGACATATGATCGTGGATCGTTTAGAAATAGATTCATACATATAGAGTCTCATAAATAAGTCACGTACTTATTGATCAATACAAGATGTCTATTTCATGGAACTGAATAACACTTTATTCATTTATACATAAACATTGACGTGATATCCAACATCTCCATGTTGCCTCTAGGGCATATCACTAACATCTCCCATCTATAACATTAATACGTAAAGGCAACTCTCTAATGATATAAACCCGGTTTATCCGGCATTGTCGCTTAGGCCATATAAATAAGAAACGCATGGAGAAGCTCCATAAGGATGGATTGCTTCACTCTTTTGATTTTAAATCATTTGAGACATGTGAGTCTTATTTACTTGGTAAGATGACAAAGGCACCTTTCACGGGACACAGTGAAAGAGCAAGTGACTTGTTGGCACTCATACATACCGATGTATGTGGACCAATGAGCTCAACGGCCGAGGTGGTTATCGCACTTCATTACCTTTACCGATGACTTTAGTAGATATGGTTATATCTACTTAATGAGGCATAAGTCCGAATCCTTTGAAAAGTTCAAAGAATTCAAGAATGAAGTACATAATCATTTAGGGAAAACAATCAAGTTTCTACGATCGATCGTGGAGGGGAATACTTGAGCCAAGAGTTTGGTAATCATCCGAAAGATTGTGGAATTGTTCCACGCTTGACTCCGCCAGAACTCCACAATGGAACGGAGTGTCCGAACGGAGAAATCGCACCTTGTTGGACATGGTGTGGTCGATGATGAGCCAAAGTGATCTTCCGTTATCCTTCGGGATATGCTCTTGAAACAACTGCGCTCACACTTAATAGAGTTCCATCTAAGTCGTTGAAAAGACACCATATGAGATATGGACAGGGCAACCCCTGGTTTGTCTTTTCTCAAAATTTGGGGATGTGAGGCTTATGTAAAACGTTTACCGACAAGCTCACACCCAAATCGACAAGTGCTTCTTTGTGAGATATCCTAAGGAAACTAAGGGATATTACTTTTATAATCGAGAACAAGGCAAAGTGTTTGTCGCCCGACATGGTGTCTTCTTGGAGAAAGAGTTTCTTTCAAGAAGGGTTAGTGGGAGCAGGGTGCATCTTGAAGAAGTTCAAGAAACACCGAAAACGTTTCGCGACCACGAACCACAACAGAGGAACAAAGTGTTGCGCCACCGCTTGTAGATACACCAGCCCCACTGAGGTCCGAAAGATCACGTCGTGCACCCGACAGTACACAGTGCGAAACAACGTGATATATTGTTGTTGGACAACGATGAACCTAAGACCTATGAGGAAGCGATGGTGGGACCCGATTCCAACAAGTGGCTTGGAGCCATGAAATCCGAAATAGAATCCATGTACGACAATCAAGTTTGGAACTTGGTTGATCCACCGATGGTGTCAAAACCATTGAGTGCAAATGGGTTTTTAAGAAAAAGCCGATATGGATGGAAATGTTCACATCTATAAGGCGCGATAGGTGGCGAAAGGTTTTAAACAGATTCAAGGAGTTGATTATGATGAAACCTTCTCGCCCGTCGCAATGCTTAAATCTATTCGGATTATCCTAGCGATTGCTGCATATTTCGATTATGAGATATGGCGAGATGGATGTCAAAACGGCTTTCCTAAATGGAAACCTAAGCGAGGATGTATACATGATACAACCTCGGGGTTTTGTCGATCCGTAATCACTGAAAGATATGCAAGCTACGAAATCCATTTATGGATTGAAGCAAGCATGTCGGAGTTGGAATATTCGTTTTGATGAAGTAATCAAAGGGTTTGGTTTCATCAAAAATAAAGAAGAGGCCTGTGTTTACAAAAAGGTCGGTGGGAGCGCAATTGTATTTCTAATCTTATATGTGGATGACATATTACGATTGGAAATGATATCCCTATGCTTGAATCCGTCAAGTCTTCATTGAAAAATAGTTTTTTCATGAAAGACTTAGGGAGGCAAATATATATTAGGCATTCGGATCTATAGAGATAGATCCAAGAGGCTAATTGGATTAAGCCAAAGTATATACATTGACAAGGTGTTGAAAAGGTTCAACATCCATGATTCCAAGAAAGGTTTCTTGCCCATGTCACATGGCATTAATCTTAGCAAGAATCGTGTCCTCGGACACATGATGAGCGGAATAAGATGGGTATGGTTCCATATGCTTCGGCAATTGGATCCATCATGTATGCCATGCTTTGTACACGCCTGCATGTCTCGTACGCTTTGAGTGCTACGAGCAGATACCGCCGATCCGGTGAAGGTCACTGGATCGCCGTAAAGAATATCCTTAAGTACTTGAGAAGAACTAAGGATATATTCCTAGTCTATGGAGGTGAAGAAGAGCTCGTTGTAAGTGGTTACACCGATGCTAGCTTCCAAACAGACAAGGATGATTATAGATCGCAATCGGGTTCGTGTTCGCCCGAACGGAGGCGCAGTCACCGGAAGAGTTCCAAGCAGATACCGTTGCTGATTCTACAACGGAGGCCGAGTACATTGCGCTTCTAAGCCGCAAAGGAGGCTGTTTGGATCAAGAAATTCGTTTCGAGCTTGGTGTGATGACTAGTACGATCGGTCCAATGTCTCTCTATTGTGACAATAGTGGAGCCATTGCGCAAGCCAAGGAGCCGAGGTCACATCAGAAGTCCAAACACATACTTCGGCGATATTATCTCATCCGCGAGATTGTGGACAGAGGTGATGTCAAGATATACAAAGTGCACACGGATCTGAACATAGCCGATCCGCCGACAAAACCTCTCCCTCACCGAAGCATGAGGCGCACACAAGAGCAATGGGTATTAGATACTTACATGATTGACTCTAGTGCAAGTGGGAGATTGTTAGTGATATGCCCTAGAGGCAACATGGAGATGTTGGATATCACGTCAATGTTTATGTTTTTATGAATAAAGTGTTATTCAGTTCCATGAAATGGACATCTTGTATTGATCAATAAGTACGTGACTTATTTATGAGACTCTTTATGTATGAATCTATTTCTAAACGATCCCTGATCATATGTCATATTGTTGGAACAAATATGATTCTAAGATCGGCATGTTTATTGATTGATGATCATGTCTCATAGATCATGGGTATGAAGATACCAAATCAATAAACATGGACATATGTGTTGGAGAACACATTGTTGGATAGACCCACCATGAGACACTACAGAATTAATGTGCCATTAGTTGGTCTCGTAGTGTTGGTACAAAGTCCTTAGACCCGAGATCACCATGGATTCCAACATGTGTAGTAGCCTACTTTGGGACTACCAAACGCTATTCCGTAATCGGGTAGTTATAAAGGTAGTTTTCGGGTTTGCTATGAAACATGGAGTGGGATGTGAGTGATCAAGATGGAATTTGCCCCTCCTTTGGAGAGATATCTCGGCCCTCGAGGTAATGGATTATGGAAATGCATGGCCATGCTAAGTTGATTGAGGAGTCAATCAACGCAGATAATCCAATACGGTTCGAGTGAATGGTTAAGCTATTGAAGGGATGGCACACATCTTGCCTATAGCTTAACCGGTATCGTGAGGCAAAGGGATTTGTGTACACATTACAGTTCGAGCTGATATTATATTCTTGTATACTATGGTGTCAATATGTGCCGCTAGGCCGCATTGTGACAGTGGCTGAGTTGGACTCGAGCCGACGGTCGGCTAAGTTAGACTATAGCCAAAACCGAGTATTCCTGAACCTTGGTCGCACGCTTAAGGGGATAAGAACAGCATTCGAGTTGGACTCGGATACGGCTCGATCGGATAGGGATCCGATCGGATAGAGTCCTATGGGCTTACGACGTATGGGCGCCAACTCGTGAGATTCGGATGGGATCCGATTCAAAATAGAGTCCCGATCGGCCACTAGTCCCGTCGGCCAACTCTATATAAAGGAGGGAGGGGTGGAGAGCTGCGGCACGTCAATTGCATCGCGTGCAATGTAAGTCGCCGAGATCAATCTCCACGGAAACCCTCCCCACTTTCGAGCCAAACCCTAGCCTTGCATCGCGTGCTAGCACACGGGTGTACGGCGTTTTGTCCCCGGACGTGTGGATACCGGTAGAGGCGCCGCTACGTTGTGCGCCGTTGATCGGCTTCGGATCGGCTACGGCATCTGCGAATCGGCGATTGGCGAATCGGCTGTCCCCGGTATCGGCCGGCTTGCGAGAATCGGCTACACTGTTCCGGATCGGATAGCCCTGATTGGCTGTTTCCGCTGCACACTCCAATCGGTAACGATCTATCGGCCCTTACTTGCAAGTGTTCCTGGTTTGCGCGGTAGAAAATTTTTGTTTTCGGCTAGCGTAGCTTCCGCGTAACCCTTCAGTGTCTTCACGAGAAGCTTCTTCTTTTGAGGATTATTGACTGGTCCACCGTGATCTACGTAATATGTGCTCTATGTAGACAAAATAATTATTTGAGTCAATTGTGTCTTCGAGAGTACAATAGCCAATATTTAGTAAATGGTGCATAACAATACTTACAAATTTAATATAATGAGAAACTTTTTTAATGTATCCTCCTTGTAGTGTGCCGGATTCAGCACTATGGCCAAGTGGTCCCACGAATATACTAGAAAAAGTATGTAGTGATCGCTACAAAGAAGATATATATTAATTGTAGGTGATATTGTAGTAGAAATATCAGTAATACGAAAGAATATTACGTACCGCAGTGCATAAGGGACCATGAGGACATTTTTGTCTTTGTGCGTGAGCATCGCTTTGCCCAAGTACAGTGCTACAGTGACCTTTTTTTCTTGTGCATTTGATTGATGAACACGTCTTTTTTGGACTTTGTTTTATCTTTGAGCTCAGTGGAATCTGCACGAATATTCACCGTGTGTTCCATCCAGCAAACCCTTGTTGGGTTGATGTATCCTACTAGATGGTTGGTCTTTTCAGCGTTGTGGAATTGCATCCTAAGTAATGCAGCGTGTAATTTATTAGAAGTTAGTTTGCAAATGAATTCATTTATCACATTAAATACGATTAACTTATAGGCAAAACGCAGCAATGAGATTTATATTCATTTTATCTAGCTTGAATAATGCGTGAAGGTCGTTGAAATCAATTACTAGCATCCCATTTGGTCCACTGATGAAAGCGTGATCCGGAACCTTCACAATAATCATGCCGAGACCCTTTTTAGTCGCCTTTAGATACCAGTCATGCATCAGCCTCATTTTCCAAGGCAGGTCTTCCATGATGTGCCACGGCAAGAACGGCTTCCCGTCTTGTACTTTGTTGGCATTTCATCGGAAGTCTAGTTTTGTAGGTCCTCCATTTGATTTTTCACCGATTTTTGTGAATCCGACAACTTTGGAGTTTCATCTTGCTTCTTGTCAGTCGGTGCTCTCCTCCTGAAACCCTGGAACACTAACTTTTCCTCGTATACGGTCATTTCTTTTTTATCATAAGTTGATCTAACCATTTTTGGGATAAGCCGATGAGGTTCAGGTTTAGTCGGACTTGGAAGACTTGTGGTTTTCTGAAGAGGCCTTTCAGATAGCGCCAAAGCTGACTGTGGTGTCGAAGGAGATTGATGAATATCTTGTACTTTAGATGGAGGTTGTTCTGTGGGAACTTTAGGGGCCGACAGATGTGGCGAATCATGACCTTTTGGTATAGGGAAGGAGGGAGGTGGGGAAGCAAGCCGATTAGGTGGCGAATCTGGCCCTGGTCGAGAAGGCGGTGCAGGAGCACCAGCAATCTTAGGAGTTGGCGGTATTGGGGTTGAAGACGATGGACCGACCAACAGGATATCTCGTCGATGCCATAGTATGAACTGGTTCACCGCATCTCCAAGCAGTTCTATCCCTTCCGGGGCTAGAATATATAGCTCTAAACAAGTATGCTCTGCATGCACCTTGGCCACTTGCACCCTTACATATTCTTCAGGGATTGGCGTGTTGTGAAATTGATGCCCTGGTATCGCATGTCCTGTACCAACCTCCTTTCTCTTCCCGGCCCTTCCTATTGGCACGAGCAGGCTGCACGGCATCAGAGCAGTGATGTTATCTACTGGATAAGGTGTCGTGTCTACTGACTCGAAACTGCTTGGCACCTGAACTGTTGGTTCTTCGAATGCTGGAATAAGTTTGGGAAGGCTAGGCGATTTTGAGCAACAAGAGAGTAGAAAAGTTGTTCTACTTGTCTTCTATTTCTCTTCCAGTTTCTATTTGTACCTGCCCCGTTTCTTGTAACTCGCAACTTCCTCTGGAAACCCTTTCTTCCAACTTGTCCTTGATGATAGACCTCTTACTCGTCCAAAATGTTCAGGGTTGCCTAATGCAACTGTCAGTTGATCATTTTCCCTCTTGGCAATGAATTCCCCTTTTTTCTTTTTCTCCGTAATGTCCTTCAGACTACTGGTCACACGCTCGATATCAGGATCCTCGAAAAGGATCTCTCCCTCGTCGGTGACTTGGCCCGTGCTCCGTGCCCAAAGTCAGTTTTTGCTCCTTTCCTTGAGTGATTCTACAAGCAGTGGCTTGCCTTGGGCTGCAAACTTCCCTTCAGTTGCTCGCCACTTCTCTATGTGGCCATCGTAGCCGCTCGAGCCCAACTGGTGTGGGTACTTGTTCCTTTTAGCTAGATCAGACATCTTTTTCCTCCACGCTAAGGCTTTCAGGCTTGTCATCTTTGCCACGAACTTGTCCCATTCGGCGGGCGTAATACCACAATATTCTTCGAATGGAGACTTGTTCTTTTGCACATAGTTAGTGTTCATGTCCGACTTCCAATGCCTCCACCGATGCGCCATTGTTTTCAACGCAAACTCTTTTCCCAGAACCTCTGAACCAGGCGGATAGACAAGCCACTTCTATAACTCATTCAACATAAATGTCTTTAGGCTGTCATCCACCTACTCCCAGGAATCTACATTTAAAGGGCCGTGGGATTTGGCCAGTACCCCGCAAGTGCTGCTAAATTTTGTCATTGCCTCCTTCGGCTCCACTGGCTTCCCATCTTGGTTCAGAGAGGTGATGTAGTACGTCTCCTTGGGGGGTTAGTTCTTACTTCTCTGACCACGTCTTCTATTTGACGTCCTCCAGTGCTTGCGGACGTGTCAGTTTCTACTGGACTAGACGTTATTGTGTCCGTCTCAACTTCGACTATGACGACAGACTTGGTGGCCTTTCGTTTTGAGCAGCGCCTTGTTTCCATCTGTATGTACATCAGAAAATGTTAAACACGACCAAGAGGGAGACAAATTAGTTCATAACACTACGGCTCGACTTACTGCTTGCTCGATAGAGATGTAATCGGGGTCTTCTTTAACCGGTGGTGCTGGCGTAACTTCGATCTCGAAATGATCTCTTGGTGTCTGCCATGTGACTTCGCTCGAAGCCTCTTGCGTTGGTTCGACATTGGGTGCCTTGGAGGGAGCTTTCTCGTTCGACATTTGATCTACATTTGTTCGAAGAAGTGGACAACCAAACGACATCATTTGTTTAAATCAAGGCTTTATAGTATAAATTAGAGTAGTGAGACCGGGGCCCTCATCCGAAAAACCCTAAATAAGCTAGAAACTTAAATTGTTCTTATATATATATATATATAAAACAAGAGCTAGCCTACCAGTATTTGAACCAGATCGATATCGTCGGTCGACCAAACCAAATTTCCTAGTAAAGTTCCGATACTTGTACATTTAATAAAAATTGATTGATACTTGTACGAAGTGTAAAATTGTATGATCCTTGTACCAAGTGGAACTTGTACGGTACTGATCTTAAAAAAATATACGCCCATCCAATCTAATAATTTCGCATCACCATTTCACATACAACTAATAATCTTAATATATAACAGTCCATTTTACAAATTTTACAAGCCAATTCTAATGGTCCATTTTACAAATCATATATAACAATCCATTTTACAAACCTAGCCAATTCTACAAATTTTACAAGCCAATTCTAACCCTTGTGGGCATTTCGTCGAACATTTGGCGTGTCATCAAACATGATCTCATCAAAATTTTACAGTGCCATCAAATAATTTGCTACACAAAAGTTTCCCGAAATAATTCATCAAACAATATATAACAGTCCATTTTATAGTGCCTCCATCACTTTCATGATATTTTCACCTAATACATCCATTCATGTGTATCACAAAAATTCACAAAATCCATCCATCCATCCATCACTGTATTCACAACAATTCACTGGACAGTAAGGCAAGCATTCTTCTGACCTTTATGAAGTGGCGGTGGCAGCGGCTAGCGACGGTGGAGGAGGAGGCGGAGGACGCAACGGGGTCAGGCGGTGGAGGTGGCAGTCGGTGAGGGATGACATCGGTGTGGACGACGAGGCCAGGCGGTAGAGTGTCAGTGAGGGACGACGTCAGTGTCAACGGGGCCGGGCGGTGGAGGCGACGGTCGGCAAGGCCGGCAGGCTATCGGCGACAGTCGGTGAGGCGGGCGGTCGACGATGGAAAGAGAGAGAGAGAGATGGGCGGTGGCGCGTGGCGTGGCGACAGCAGTGGCGGTGCGGGGATGTGTGGTGGCGGCGCGCTGCAGGGCAGTGGCAGCGGCTACTGGCGGTTGAGGAGGCGGTCGGTGGGGACTTAGAAAAATTTTAGCAGTCTGACGACGTAGATCTGGATTTCGCCTCGGGACTTAGAAATTTTGGGAGCCCACGCGACTATATATACGGCAATTATCGCGTGCGGGCGGCTTAAGCGCCCACACGAAAAAATCATCTTTCCGTGTGGGCCGCTTAAACCGCCCGCACGAAAAGACTATTTTCCCGTGCGGGTGGTTTAAGCGGCCTGCACGGAAAGATGGGCTTTAATGGGATGTGATTGGTGCACAGTACAAACCGTCAGTGGCCTACGTGCCTAGCACGTGCCCTGAGTTCCAGCAGCTTCCCGATGACCGATTCCTTGGGATTTTCCTTTGGCCAAACTGACTCCCATCAGCCTCCGGGCTATGGCATGTTGGTCGTTGGCCTTCGGGCCGTGACCTCGGGCCAATCATCATCAGCCTCCGGGCTATGGCATCTCGACCAACAGCCTCCGGGCAATGGCATATCGGTCGCTAGCCTCTGAGGCTATGACTTCTGAGCCATGGCCCTCCGCTGACCATTGTCCGCCTCCGGGGTATGGTACGGCGGACCGCAATCTAGCTTCGAGCTACGGCAACTTGGTCATCAGCCTTTTGGCAGCCTCTGGGCTGTGGAACCTTGGCCATCGACCTTTAGGCTATGGTCACTTGCCGACCGCCATCTGCCCCTAGGCAGAGACTCTCCTTATCCCACCGTATGCCACCAATTCGAAGACGATGTCCTAAAGGTATCTCGAGGGTGATGTTTTCATACATGACCCTAGGCCTAGATTTTCCATCTAGCCATAGGCTCGAGGGCTACACGTGGCAGGTGCACCTGGGCGGTGCACCTGCCAAAGCACTCTTAAGTTGTCACGAAGACATTACCCATGGTCCCAGCCAGGAAAAATCTTGGACCTAGGCCCGTATGCACCATCCGGCCCCGTGCTTGGCGCGCACTGTGCAGTGCACTGGCAAGGCACCACCGAAGCTCCGATAAAAACCCCGAGAACCGGCTTTGGGACCCGAGTAGGAAGAACTCAAACCCTAAGGGTGAATATTCTATTCACCTCTAGGCTCGGGGGCTGCTGTGGGGGGTACCACCCTGGGGTAGTCCACGGAGTGAAGTTAAGAACATCTAAAGTCGAATCGGTAGTCCTCGGGAGGAGATCAAATGCCCGACCTCTTCCTAGGGTTGGGAGCCTCAACCCCCCGACTGTCCCGACTCAATGTCCTACTCCGACTATGGCTCATTAGCCCGACCTCCGATCTCCTCGGGTTAGAAGGCTTGCATCGTAAGATCACGGAAAAGATGTGGGACAACCCGACAAAAGATGACATCACCCGACAGGACTGCACGAAAGGTACCTGCGGAGGGCGGATCCCAAGGCAAAGTGGAGCATGAGATACCCACGGAGCACAGGACCCAGGGGATCTCTATATACTTTTCAGATGTTGTTTGAACTTGCTTTTTAGCTTTTAGTCTTAGCTTTTTTTGGCTCCCAAGTCTGCTTGTAACTACCCCCCTTTATCTATAAAAGGGAGGGCAGGACCGTGGGGTACGGGGGATCAATTCTTTGGGAGCTAGGTCTGATCTCTAGAACCCCAAGAACTCTCATCCATTGTACTCTGTTTTTCATACACCACCCAACAAAGAACACAGGATATAGGCTTGTTTCCTCCGAGAGGGCCGAACCTGTCTAAAATCTCTCTGACTCATTTTCTTTCTTGAGTCGACCATCCCGCCCTTTCGATAGACGTTTCCGACAACTCTTGCACCTCCTTGGGTAGCCCCCTCGAAGGACTGCTGACCCACACGCCGACATATCCTTCCTGATAATGTCCGGGCAATAATAACAAAGCTATGTGCTTTCTTGAACGCAATTTCACAAAAGGGCATCGATCTAGACAGACTAGAAGCCTTTCAAAATGATGTGGTGCAATATCTTGTCAGTTTTGAGATGATCTTTCGGCCTTCCTTCTTCAATATCATGACACATCTTCTATGCCACCTTGTCAAAGAGATCTGTATCCTCGATCCTGTATTCCTAAACAACATTTCCCTTTCGAGAGGTACATGGGCATTCTAAAGAAGTACGTCCATAACCGTTCTCGTCTGGAGGACAATATTGCCAAGGGGTATGAAACAGAGGATGTCATTGAGTTCTGCATATACTTTGCAAAACAATAAAGTAATTAGTCATCAATATTAATCAACACTGAACAACACCCCAATGCTGCACAGGCCCAACCATCTCTGAACAACCAATCTCAGTTATACAGAACTAAACTCCATTACAGGAGCTAACAAATTATCATCACCATTTATCATCATTAATGAGTAGTGTGGGACTAATCACGATGAATCTGGTTGATCGCCTATAACAGCGGGTACGGCTATTCGAATAGTTTTACTCTGATCAGAGGTATACAACTGTGCCCACAAGACACAGCCCCACGACACGTTTCCACGTGCCGGTATACCACCATGATATCCCGAAAAGGGACTGTGATAGGACCCTTCGTATAACTCCCTCTAACCAATCAAGTCACTGTTAGTGATATGCCCTAGAGGCAACATGGAGATGTTGGATATCACGTCAATGTTTATGTATTTATGAATAAAGTGTTATTCAGTTCCATGAAATAGACATCTTGTATTGATCAATAAGTACGTGACTTATTTATGAGACTCGATATGTATGAATCTATTTCTAAACGATCCCTGATCATATGTCATATTGTTGGAACAAATATGATTCTAAGATCGGCATGTTTATTGATTGATGATCATGTCTCATATATCATGGGTATGGAGATACCAAATTAATAAACATGGACATATGTGTTAGAGAACACATTGTTGGATAGACCCACCATGAGACACTACAGAATCAATGTGCCATTAGTTGGTCTCGGGTAGTGTTGGTACAAAGTCCTTAGACCTCGAGATCACCATGGATTCCAACATGTGTAGTAGCCTACTTTGGGACTACCAAACGCTATTCCGTAATCGGGTAGTTATAAAGGTAGTTTTCGGGTTTGCTATGAAACATGGAGTGGGATGTGAGTGATCAAGATGGAATTTGCCCCTCCTTTGGAGAGATATCTCTGGGCCCTCGAGGTAATGGATTATGGAAATGCATGGCCATGCTAAGTTGATTGAGGAGTCAATCAACGACGATAATCCAATACGCTTCGAGTGAATGGTTAAGCTATTGAAGGGATGGCACACATCTTGCCTATAGCTTAACCGGTATCGTGAGGCAAAGGGATTTGTGTACACATTACAGGTTCAGAGCCGATATTATATTCTTGTATACTATGGTGTCAATATGTGATGCAAGGCGCCGCTGTTGACGGGTCGGCTGAGTTGGACTCGAGACGACAATCGGCTAAGTTAGACTATAGCCGAGACCGAGTATACCCGAACCTGGGTCGCACGCTTAAGGGGATAGAATAGATACTCGAGTTGGACTCGGATACGGCTCGATCGGATAGGGATCCGATCGGATAGAGTCATATGGTCTTACGACGTATGGGCGGCCGACTCTATGAGATTCGGATAGGATCCGATTTGAAATAGTGTCCTGATCGGCCACGAGTCCCAGTCGGCCAACTCTATATAAAGGAGGGAGGGGTGGAGAGGCGGAGGTCAATCAAGTCAATTGATTTGCAAGTCGCCGAGATCAAACTCCACGGAAACCCTCCCACCTTCGAGCCAAAACCCTAGCCTTGCATCGCGTGCTAGCACACGGGTGTACGGCGTTTTGTCCCCGGACGTGTGGATACCGTAGAGGCGCCGCTACGTTGCGCGCCGTTGATCGGCTTGGATCGGCTGCGGTCGGGCCCGTCGAGCAAGGCGCAAGAACGTGATCGGACGACTCCGCGAATCGGCTGATTGGCGAATCGGCCGTCCCCGGGTATCACTGTCGGCTTGCGTGAATCGGCTACACAAGCCCAGATCGGATAGCCCCGATTGGTCAAGCTTTCCGCCGCACAACCCAATCGGTAACGATCTATCAGCCCTTACTTGCAAGTGTTCCTGGTTTGCGCGGTTAAAAGTTTTGTTTTCGGCTAGCGTAGCCTCCGCGTAACCCTTCAGTCACACCAAGGTTTCGCCCCACTCCCCTAAGGGCAATGGGCAGCCCTCCTCCCCCTCCCCCGCGTGCCGCAGTGAAGCTGGTAGCTGATCAACCCTGTTAACCGGGGCCAACCCAACTCCATCACGTCCACCCTCACTAGGGTACGTCAGCTAGAGACAACTACACTATAGATCCAGCCATTACCCATGGTGGCTTGTGGTATGCACGGTAATTCTTTCAGGGTTTCCCAAGAACCGGTCCTTAACTGCCATTAGCACCATAACAAAATCATCAAACCATGTGCTCACAACCCACCATTAATCAAATTTTAGTTGACCATTAATTCATTCATTAATCATGATCATCCATCATGAGCTATCATTAATTATCCATTAAGAGGATATAAGTAAATCATTAATTATCTCACATGAAATGGCACTAAAGTTTCTAAGCATGGCTAAGCAATTATCCCTAATTTCTAGTTAAACCATTATATAAAGTTTAACTAGTCAAATTATAACCTAAGGTATCAAGGTATAGGGTAATCAATGCAAATTGGCCATAACAAAGGAATAGATTCATACCACCCAATGTCATTCAAAAATAAATGTATATTGGAAATAAATAGAGAATTTAAAAATAGAATCAACATGATCAAAGGAATTGTGTTTAGGATTTGTGTGACTTGCCTTGCAATACTTAGTCTTCAGTTCGTCTTCAGGAACTTCTCCAACGAACGAATGAACGACGCTCTGAAACTACCGAGAACTAAACCTAGAACACAAAATAAGGAAAAACACTAATAAAAACCAAATAAATAGCACAATTAAAGTTCATAAATTGGTAGATCTTAATTTTAGATGAATTATGGGACTTGAATGACCTCATTCTGAGTTCGTATGAATTAGTTATGAATTTTTGAAGTTTTAATCCAATTAAACCTAAAAAGAAAACAACTAAAAGGTTTATTGCATTATTTTAAATTATTTTACAGAAGTAAAAGATTATTTATGACATCAGCCCTTGATCATTCCACCATAGACCAAGTTCACCGAGATGGTCCATGGGTTCACAAGGATTTGGACGGCTGAGATTGAATCAGATCAGATCAGATGGCTGAGATTAAACCGAATCAATCTATAAAGATGGACAGCTGGGATTGAGTTGACCAAGATCCAATGGCTAAGATCGAATCCGGCTTAGGGTTTTGATGGACGCCACGTGGCAACAGCATGCACTGAGCTAGACAGCTTGGGTGGCAGGTGACGTGGAGATACACATGGCATGCCGCGTCATCACCAGCAGCGACAACTCGGGAAGACGACGGGACGACGAACGGTGGCACTCCGACGAGAGGCGACGGCACTAGAAGAGAGAGCATGAGACGGTGACACTTACCGACACGAAAACGACAACGAACGGTGAATGGAGACGGCCAGCAACAAGCTTTAAGTGGCGAAGGTCCTCGAGTCGACGACAACGATGGCTTCCCGGTGGTCTTCGGCGAAAAAGAGGTGTTGGACAACCTTCCCGGAGTCCTGGCACAGCAAACGAAGGATGAGACGAGGTCCAGCGACGACGGAATCGACCGAGGGACTCAGCCGGAGCTCAATAGAGGCAGCGGCGCTCGGGCTCCACGGCGATGGTGACTTCCAGAAGCTTTCGACGGAGGGGAGATGGTTGTCGGGCGTCATCCTACTGCTGCGATGCCGGAGGTGGTGGTAGCGCAGAACGGCGACAACCAGGCGCACGCGGCGCGGCTAGAGTTGGCGGCGACGACGGAGAGAGATGAGGAGTGCGGCGGCGGCTCTATGGCATGGGAAAAAAATTAGGAAAAGAGGGGAAACGAAAGAGGAGACCAAGGGGATCCTTTATACAGGAGGAGGAGGAAGAGATTGATGTGGATACGATGGGATTTCGTGATGGAAAAATTAGAGTTCATCCTGAGTTCGTCGGGATAAGAACGACCGAAATCTGTGGGATTTAGCACGAGATTGAACGGAATTTCTTAGGGGAAAAGTAGAGGAGATCGAGAGGAATCCGTTCTCGTAACTAATTTTTGATTTGGGCAAAGGATTGGGCCGGATTTGGAAAGGGAAAGAAACAAACACAAGTTGAAGACGTACTGTAGCAAAGGGAAGTGATTTAGACTTTTCTGTCCTAATAACTCTGAATTTTTATAAATACTTTTAATGCTCAAACAATTCCAAGAAATTAGTTACGAGAACACTCAAAGTATTTAATAAAAATAAAACCAGATCATTTAATATTTAATTTATTTATTTAAATAATCACTAAAATGCTCTTTATATTATTAAAATTAATAATTAAGCTCAAAATCCGAGAAAATTTGTATATTTAATCATGGATAATTTAATAAAAATTAAATCCATCCATTTTCCAATTAAGAAATTTTTTTTCTTATTTTTACTTCACCCGCAAATTAAAAAAATTACTACGTATACTTTTGATGCTCAATTTGATGTTCAAATTTTCATAGATTTTATTCAAACACTTTATTTGATTATTAAATAATTTCTACAAATTCCTTTTCGTCAACGATTTATATTCAACCAATTTTTTAGGGTGTGACACAGGGAATGAATGCTTAAAAAGATGGTTGAGCTGTTCGGAACTTCAAGAAAGAATTTCGAGTGAATGGACGCTTAAAAAGATCTCGGGTATTGCAAAGAAAAACTTAAAGTGAAAATGAAATTTTCAAGTGAGTACATGCTTCAAGATTATATTGAATCATTATTTTTTTCTAAAATAGAAATGTATATTCAATGTCGTTGTTTCTTGTTTAGTGTGCAAAACAAACGCAGCGAACGAACTTGTGTGGCTACTACGTCTCTGACTACATTCAATGCCTAGTTCACCAAGTCACATGTCCCCGTGATCCGGATGTACGTATAATAGTCATTCATACATTATGTCTCGATTTCTTATTGATATCATATATTTATTTCTTATTTTTTTCAATGACAGATTATTGCAAGAGGGACAAACTCCTCCATGATGGTTTCATAGAGGCTTCTCAAGAAGCACTGATGGAATTTATCAACGAGCAAATTATTGATGCCGTGAGAGAGTTCTACTGGGATTGGGATGCTAACCCTGAACCCACATTATAGAGAAATTTTTGTAATATATGATATAGAACATTAAAAATTAATTAGAAATATAATATATGTATATATTTATATGTGTGTACATATTTTGGTAATACATGTATATATTTACTTAATTAAGTGCATATATGTGTGTGTAAAATATGTATTTATACATATATATGCATACTGCATATATATGTATATATATTACATATATATACATATTACATATATACGCATAATATATAAACAAGCAGCAAGCAGCAGGAGCAAAATTAAAAAAAAACTTTAGTCCTGGTTGGTAACGTCAATTGGGACTAAAAAAAGACATTTTTAGTCATGTTTTCGTTGTCCCAGTTTGCAACCCGAGACTAAAGGGGGTTGCAAACCGGGACTACATGCTTTCCCCAGCAATGGAAGATGTAAATTAGCTTAATTACATCGTACAATCTACACATATAAACTAGATGAATGTGTACCGAGGGTTCTGGACGTTTAGCGGCACAGCAGGAAAAACTCGTGGTACCGTACATTGACAATGACACGCAACATCCGAGCGAAGAGGAAGAGGAGCCATGGTGGATGAACAACAAGCAATCGCGTGAAGCCTTTCCAAAAGCCTTATTGTTGCCTTCATCCGGTGCAGGACGTCGAAGATGAAGGTTTTGGACCCCTGCTCTTCAGACTGTTGGTGCACGCCGGCGAGCGGGACGAAGTAGACTACGAGCGATGATGCAATACAGAGGAGGAGGAAAACCCTAGATTGATTTTGCGTGTGTTGCAAGGAGGTGGCGGCTCAGTTTATATATAGAGATATCAGGACGCGCGATCAGGATGCCTGCATGATATCCACACCGCGTAACCGAATCGGATAAGTCGCGCATAACTTATTCAGGACTCTACGCCGCTCCACGCACCAGATAATTTGGTGTATTTTCGAAAACTAAGTTTCCAAAAAATAAAACTAAATTTTGCAGCAAAACAAAACTGCAACAAAACTGAATTTTGTAGCAAAACAAAATAGCAACAAAACTGAATTTTACAGCAAAAAAACTGCAAAAACAAGCCGCATCTATGTAAGGGCAGGGAACCAATTTTGACGGACCATTCATGCGTGTGTCGCGTACGCGTGCCACCTTGTTTGGCCAGGTGAGGCAAGGCGAGTGCACACGTGTTTCTCTTGTACTCTCCACCACACATGCCTCAACCACACATGCCTCAAGTGGCTAGAAGAGCATCCTCCGTTATATGGAGGTCTTCTTTTCGTAGAATATGCAAAGTGGTACTAAACATCTCATGTGTGCTATCTCATGAGGTGGACTTTTGTGAATTTCTAAAGAATTAATCTTTATATAAACCTTAGCTCATATATCAATCCCAACATGTTCCGATAGAAAAAAACTAAAATTATGGCAACTAATAGGGATATCACTAACATTTCAAATTACGATGATTCACTCCCCAATCTGAAGATCCTTATGTTGGAAGAGCCCAATCTGAATGCGTGTGATTATTCTTCACCAAATCAGATCCAATTCATTATTAGTTCAACTTAACTACCAAAGTAAACTTTAAAGCACATGAAATCACAAGATGGGGACATCTACGGTACCCATACCCCAAATGTTAAGAATCTATATAATGATTGAGATGAGTACATCTTGATCTTATCCAGCCCCAAAATTGTTCACTACCGAAAACTTGAAGTTTGCCTAGTGTCCAGGACACTAGGAAAACCCTCTAATACACTCGGCAAAAGATTTGTCGAGTGTAGCACTCGGCAAAGCTTCTTCGGCAAAGGAGCTCTCGACAAAGTCGTGTTTGCCGAGTGTCAAAATGCGCGCACTCGACAAAGGCTTTGCCTAGTGCCATGCACTAGGCAAACAGGGAGTAATGGTACCACACATGCATTTTGAAGTTTGTCTTCGTGGCTCGGCCGTACGTTAATACCCCTTCATCCCAAGCACGGAACAACTCATCAATCAAAGACTCCATGTACACACTCATATTATTCCCCGGGTGTCCAGGAATTATCAACGACAAAAAAATATTCTGTCGTTGAAAGACAACGCCGGGGGGGGAGATTGAGGGGAATAACGAATATGGGCCAACAAGTGTATGGGGGCGCCGCCATTCCGTAAGGATTGAACCCGTCTATTGCCAGCGCAACACGTACATGACGAGCCTCTTTTGTTTTCTCATGATAAATCGCATCAAACTTTGCCCATGCTTCTCCATCGGCTGGATGTACCATCTTATCAAGATTGTACCGACGTTCATTTTTGTGCCATGTCATCTGCTTCGCGGTTTCCTCGTTCATGTAAAGCCGTTGGATCCTCGGTATGATTGGAAGGTACCTAAGGATCTTCTCGCCGATTTGGAGTTGTCTCTTCTCACCATCACCAGAGTCTACCTCTACGTACCTAGAGGATATACACTTCGGACAGTACTTCTCTTCTGCATATTCTTTCCTAAATAAGATGCATCCCGTCGGACAAGCATGTATCTGCTCATATGGCATCTTAAGTGCACAAAGGAGTTTTTGTGCGTCATACATGCTCTTAGGCAGAATGTGACCTTCCGGAAGCAGACCACCAATTATTGACAAAATAGCATCGAAGCCGTCTCTACTCCAACTAAACTGGGACTTTAGGGCCATTAGGCGTGCAATGACATCCAGTTGAGAAACCTTGGTATGCCCGTGAAGGGGTTGTTGTGCCGCCTGCAACATCTGGTAATATGCCTTTATGGTTTCCTCTGGCAAATCCTCCATACAACCTTCATCATAGTCATTTAACATATCTCCTACCCCGGCATCCGAATCATATTCATCGATTCGTTGTCTCACAACCTCCTCTCTCGCAAGATGGCGCTCACCATGTAAGGTCCACCGGGTATAGTTTGGCATAAATCCATTCTTGACAAGATGTTCACCAAACCGCTTCTTTGATTGTTGACACTTGTTTCGACAATTATTGCATGGACACCAAGTACTAAGTTTTCTATTAAGCCTGGCAAAAGCCCCCTCGATGAAAGCATTGGTCTTGTTAATCCATTCAAGGGTCATTCTAGACACATTTGGACGGCCCGTGTACATCCACTCACGGTCATCCATCCTCTAACAAATCAGCGAATAATATAAGAATCGTTTGCATCTACCGAGTGTCTATACTCTCTAATAGGTGAGCATAGGTCCTAATCCCACCCGAGGATGTGTAGACAGGGTTAGTTTTCATGCCCTACTCCGGTCAAGACAGAATTTCGGCAGCACCTCCCCGCTGTTCTCCAAACACACGTCCCGACAGGGAGATTGTGTATCCGGAGAACAACAAGGAGGTGTTGCCGAAACCCTGTCTCGGACCGGAGTAAGGCATGAAAACTAAACTCATCTACACATTCTCGAACTGTCCAAAAAACATGGACAATTCGAAACAGATACAGTTTGGGATATGCAAAGATCTGCATATCTACTCCAATCGTATCTCTTTCAAACAGGAGACGCCTAGATTACGTGATACTCCTATATTGCATCTAATTAATGTAAATGTGGAAGAAAATCCCGAGGTCTCTCACCTAGGTGCCTCTCGGGCTAGACGGACGACGGCGTCGGTGAAGACAGCGAGGAAGCCGTGTAGTAGAAGGAGGCGGCGACGAACTCGCTAAGATCTGTACAGGAAAAACATAATCATGTTAGTTGAAAATTTCGGCATCATCTCCCCTGCACGGGAAGGTTTCCAAAACCTGCAACAAACAAGACGGCACGATGGCCGATAACCACATACACATATAGCAAGACATATATGAACCACATATACAAATTAGCTATAAACAATAAAATCACCATATATTTTTTTGTCAAATATCACAATACTTTGTCTATACTACAAGTTTAATCTAATGTTCCGACAAGGTTTCAAATCTATAAAATAAATAACAACGACTTGCATGCGTGAGGCTAAAAGAAATGTTCTGCTTATCACCATATATTGTTGCATGGATGAATACAAAGTGTCTTAATTCTAATTTCGTCATAAATAATCAAATTTCATCTATCAATTTAGGAATTCCAACTCTTACCGGCCCGAGTGGAAATGGCCGGGAGGGGCGGTGGCAGTGGACGCGACCTGGGGGCAGCTAGGGGACGCACCGATGGAGTGGGGTCGTCGGGCCGGGGGCTGCCGACCGGACGCATGCCGAAGGGCGGGCGCCGGCCGGGGTCGTGGGGCGCCGGCCGGGGCATGGGGCATCGGCCGGAGAGGGAAGTCGGGACGGCGTGGGTCGCGCAAGGCGCGCCGGCCGTGGAGACGCCGGCGGGAGGAGAGGTGCCGGCCGTGGGGAGAGCGCCACTGGTGCTTGGGCGGCCGGCGGGGAGAAGCGTCGAGGGGGGAGAGAAGCACCGGGCTTGGGCGGCCGGGCAGCGTGTGGCGCCGGGCTTGGGTGGATGGGGCGGCGTGCGCGCTGGCTACCGGGGCGTGGCCGGCCGGCGGCGTGCGCGCGCGCCGATGGTCGGGGCGTGGGCGGCAGGGGCGTGGGCGGTCGGGGGGAAGCGGCCGTGGCGGCAGTCGGGTGGTGCCGGCCGACGATGGTGTCTGACGGGAGCGGCCGAGCTAGTGTGAGGTGGTAGCGCGAGGTGGTAGCTAGCGCTAGTGTGCGGCTCAAAATTTTCTAAGTATTGCACCATGTTTGTCGAGTGCACGCCACCTTGCCACTCGGCAAAGTGTTTGCCGAGTGCCGAGATCACGGCACTCGGCAAACAATTGCCTCGTAATTATTTTCCAATGCGCCCGTACGGTTTGTCGGGTTTCGGCGAGAGTTTGCCGAGTGCCTTGCCACCGTGGCACTCGGCAAAGCAAACAATTTTTTTTGCCGTAGTCTCTTTTTTTTTCTTTTTTCCGGCGCAGCTTTGCGTAGAGCCGTTGCATGGGGACACCCGACGAAAGCTTTGCCGAGTGCCAAACCAAGGGCACTCGGTAAACATTTTCTTGCCCATTTTATTTTCTCTTTTTTGCCGGTGTTTTATTTATTTTTTCGGGCGAGAGTTTGCCGAGAGCCTTGCCACGCGCACTCGGCATAGGGTTTGCCGAGTGCCATTTCTCCGGCACTCGGCAAAGTGTCGACTTTGCCTAGTGCTCCCGAGAGAGCCACTCGGCAAAGGTTAACTTTGCCTAGTGTTACCCTCGGCTATAATTTTTCCAAGCGCTACACTAGGCAAATAATTATATACTAAATAAAAAAATTAAAAAATTTTAAATTTATGCAGAAAAATCTCAAAACTTGGCATGGTGTCATGTGTGTTATATATTGAGTCCACAAAAAGTTTTGAAGCCAAATTTTTAATTCGACTATCATTTTGGCTCCAACTTGGGGAGATCACTAAGAACTATATTCGGAGATGCTTCTGTTTGTAGGCATCGTACGTGACAAAATGTTTAAAACCTTGCAAAAAAATTTTCACAGCTTTAATGTCTAATTTTATGATACTCGACAAATCTTGTGATTTTCGCACTTTATTTGTTTTTCTTATAATTTAAAAACCGACCAAACTTTATTTGACTCACGGTCACAAACGTGCTTCCTAAATAAGATCTTTGAAATTACTTTTTATTTCATAGATATAACCTCGAAATGGACTTAATAACATGAGTATCATTTTTAACACATTTTATTCAATTATTCGAATCACTTATAGTTCAAATTTGGCACTAGTAAAGAAATTCTTATAAATAAAAAAATTTAAACATAGCGAATAATTAAAAAAACACCAAATTTTAACATGTACAAATTCAGTATATGAGAGCGAAAAAAAGTTTGGAGGGTAATATGTGGAACAAGATCTTAACATTTTGTCGTTAACATTTTGTCGAGTGTATATTTTTTCCTAGGGTTGCAATAGACAAAAGTAAAAGTTTGTCTAATACCCCTATTTTGCCGAGTGTCACACTAGGCAAACAAGGAAGTTTGCCTAGTGTCAATCTTTGCCGAGTGGCACTCGGCAAACACCTTGTTTGTCTAGTGCTCGAGATTATACACTCGACAAACTCTTTGGCATTAGGCAAACTTCAAGTTTCCAGTAGTGGTTGTACCCTTGTCAAAATTTAGATTCACACATATCAACCGTAGTTGAAATTTATCAAATTCAGAAGCAGCCTGAGCATTATCAGATCTTCCCGATGATATGATCCAACCATCCAGTTTGAGGCCATAAATCACAAGTTTCTAGGACTTGTTCCTGACCGGCCCCTTTGATTAATGCATCTAGTCTTGTTGTTAATGCACGTACAGACTTTATCATGTACGTTGGGCCGGCCGCTGTTGCAACGAATACTTGGGAAGCGATCGTACGTAAGAACGCCATAACTAAACCGACTAGAAAGCGATAGCGATATGAATAGGAATCGGTAGATTCATGCGGGCGTGCTGGAAGGAGCGTAGACGCCTTGTGCTGGAGCTTGTAGGGGAGACGG
This sequence comes from Oryza australiensis, assembly GCA_019925245.2. Classification (NCBI taxonomy): domain Eukaryota; kingdom Viridiplantae; phylum Streptophyta; class Magnoliopsida; order Poales; family Poaceae; genus Oryza; species Oryza australiensis. The sequence continues at coordinate 1,842,068 of JAIFGZ020000016.1, read as the reverse complement.
ACCAAGACGGACGAAAATTAGGATGAGTATAGAATCATCTTCAATTTTTATAATAATTAAAAATATACATATGAATACATCTTATTTATATATACTAGCAACGTAACTGTATTTGTGCGTTACAACGGATGAAGTCGGGGCGCGACGCAGATGGAAACGAGAGGGAGGGACGCAGGCATGGTGCTTTTATAAACACTCAAAGGGTTTCCTGCAAAATAGCCAGGTGGACTACGGGTTAATTTTATAAACATTCAAGGGTTTTCTGTAAAATAGTCAGGTGGACTGCGGGTTAAATTTATAAACACTCAAAATGTTTTCTGCAAAATAATCCGACAAAACAAAATTTTGGATGAAAATACTACTTGCTTTATAGATAGTTATAGATTATAGATATGACTATAATAAGCAACATCTCTTACAAGTTACATCACTTTTACAAGTTCTTATACAAGTTATTAGTACAACTAGAAATGAAGGCCGTGCATATGAGTATCTTTTTTTATTTTCTATAACAATCTAACAGTCCATGAATTTTTTATTACTACTTGCTCATTATAATCTTAGAAAAAAAGAGCCATGATATAAAATAGGGCGTTACTACTAGAGAAAACCATTTTCGGTTGAAGTGTCAAAATCCACAATAGTCTCGGTTTGAGTTACACTCGGGACTAAAGAATATTTTTAGTCCCAGTTTAAAAAGTCTACGGATTTTTAGGAACATTAGTCCCGGTTCGTGACACGAACCGGGACTAAAGATCATCTTTAGTCTCGATTCAAATATTGTCAGAACATGTCAGAGCGCCGGGTATCTTTAGTCTCGATTAGTGTTTAGTCCCGGTTGATAACACCAACCGGGACTAAAGATGCTATTTTTTGTCCGGTTGATGTTACCAACCGAGACTAAAGATATCCGGTGCTCTCACAAGTTTTGACAACCTCTGGCATCATCTTTAGTGCCGATTGGTAACACCAACCGGGACTAAAGATGGCTTGTTTTTTATACTCCTTCTTCCTCCTCCAAGACGAACCAGCTACATTTGTCTTTAAAATTTTTCTCTAGCTAGAGGAGAGGTGCTGCCAAAATTTTTGTGAATTTGTTTTGGTGATAACACATAAATTTTTGCTATCTACAAGGTTAGCAACTTCTTCCTCTTATGATCTATGCTTAGCACTTCGCATTTTACGGTTGTTTTCTATACATTTTCATCTCTAGATTTTTTTGTAAACATGAGGAGAGAAAAAATTTGTTTGGACTAATTATTTTGCTAAGCACATTACATTGTGTTGAGAAAAAGTTAGAAAAAATAAAGAGAAAGAAAAGTATGCTTAGCACATTACATTTCTAGGAATTTAGTCCGTACAATTTTAATATTTATGGAAATGATGAAAGAGAATCTTTTGGAAAAAAAAGTTATAAAATAGATGACAAAGGACCTTTTAAAATAGATGCAAAATAATTAATTAATTTTATGTTTATCACTTTAAAAGACCTTTTAAAAATAATCTAATTTTTTAGAATAACACATTACGTATGTTAGATTAGTATATAATAATTGTCTGATTACATATATATATAATTATTATAATAATATTTAAATGGTTTGAATTTCGTGGAATTTTTTTATGATTTTTGTGCATTCCAAGTAGATGGATCGGTAATGGATGTACAATGTGGATCGACGGTTGAGAGAGTTTATTCAAGGCGTGCATTATTTTTTGAGTGTAGCCGATGCCAACAAGCGTAAGGGTTTCATACATTGTCAATGCAAAAAGTGCAAAAACAAGAAGGAGTATTCTACATCAAGAATTATTCATGCCCACTTGTTTCAGTCGGGATTCATGCCTCACTACAATTGCTGGACATCGCACGAAGAGGTGAGGGTTGCAATGGAAGAAGATGAAGAAGACGACGACAATATTCCGGACTGTGGTCAATACGGTGGGTTTGAAGAGAATACAGCAGGCGAGGCGGGCGGGGATGCTGAAGAAAACGACAGTGCCGATGACCTTGGTCAGATGTTGCAAGACGTATAGAGGGACTGTGAAGGCGTAAAGGAGGTACCACGCTGGAATTCTTGCAATGGAAGGCCAAAAATGGTGTTAGTGACAAGGCATTGGGCGAGTTACTAAAACTCGTGAAGAACATTCTTCCAGAGGGAAACGAATTGTTGGAATCAACGTACGAAGCTAAGAAGTTAGTCTGCCCTCTAGGACTGGAGGTACAGAAGATACACGCATGTCCTAACGATTGTATCCTCTACCGCGGTGAGGAGTATGAGAACCTAGAAGCATGTCCGGTTTGTAAAGCATTTTAATACAAGATCAGACGAGATGATACAGGCGAAGTTGACGGACGGCCCTCAAAGAAAAGGGTTCCTGCTAAGGCGATGTGGTATTTTCCTATAATACCATGGCTGAAGCGTTTGTTCAGGAACAAGGAGCATGCAAGAATGATGCGTTGGCACGTGGAAGAACGCCTACAAGACGGCATGCTGAGACATCCTGCCGATGGGTCACAGTGGCGAAACAACGACAGAACATTTGAAGACTTCGGCGAGGATGCAAGAAACCTAAGGTTCGGCTTAAGCACGGACGGCATGAATCCTTTTGGAGAGATGAGCAACGGGCATAGTACTTGGCCTGTGACGATGTGTATCTACAACCTCCCGCCTTGGCTATGCATGAAGCGGAAGTACATTCAGATGCCGGTTATTATTCAAGGCCCGAAGCAACCTGGTAACGACATCGATGTGTACCTGAGACCGCTGATCGAAGATCTAAAACTACTGTAGAAGAAAGAAGGTGTTTCCATGTGAGATATAGATAAACAAGAGCAGTTTAACCTACGAGGGTTGCTGTTTGTTACTATCAATGATTGGCCTGCACTTGGCAACCTATCCGGACAGTCAAACAAGGGGTACAATGCTTGCACCCACTGTATGAATGAGACTGAGTGTACATACCTGAAACACTGTAAGAAGGTAGTGTACATGGGCCATCGTCGCTTTCTTGCTGCAAGCCACCCTGTCCGGGGAAAAGGCAAACATTTTGATCAAAAGGCAGACCATCGTACTAAATCAAAGCATCGCAACGGAAAGGCCGTGTTTGCTATGGTGAAAGACCTCAAAGTAGTATTTGGAAAGGGACCCGACAACCAATCTATAGCAAGTGAAGGTGTTCACGCGGTGATGTGGAAGAAAAAGTCAATTTTTTGGGAGTTGCCCTACGGGGAAGTCTTGGACATCCGCCACGTAATCGACGTGATGCACCTCAGCAAGAACCTTTGCGTAAACCTACTTGGCTTCCTAGGTGTATACGAAAAATCAAAAGATACACTTGAGGCACGTAACGATCTAAAACATATGGCACAACGCGACGGCCTTCACCCGCGACCAAAGGAGAAAGGAGCCCAATACCTAAGTCCAGCCAGCTACACTCTGAGCAGGGCAGAGAAGGAAATAATGTTTGAATGCCTGGAGAGCATCAAGGTACCGTCTGGATACTCCTCGAATATAAAGGGAATAATAAGCACGAAGGATAAGAAGTTCACAAATCTAAAGTCCCATGACTGCCACGTGTTGATGACAAAGTTGCTTCCCGTTATAATTTGGGGTATCCTTCCCGATAATGTTCGGGCAACAATAACAAAGCTATGTGCTTTCCTGAACGTAATTTCACAGAAGATCATCGATCCAGACAGACTAGAAGACTTTCAAAATGATGTGGTCCAATGTCTTGTAAGCTTTGAGATGATCTTTCCGCCTTCCTTCTTCAATATCATGACGCATCTCCTATGTCATCTTGTTAAAGAGATCCGTATCCTCGATCCGGTATTCCTACACAACATGTTCCCCTTCGAGAGGTATATGGGCGTTCTAAAAAAGTACGTCCGTAACCGTTCGCGTCCGAAGGCCAGCATTGCCAAGGGATATGGAACAGAGGAGGTGATTGAGTTTTGTGTTGACTTTATTGAAGACCTCCGTCCCATCGAGGTGCCAGAATCAAGCCATGAAGGTACGGGGGAAGGAAACTCTTGGAAGGAAGGCAATAATGAACATAGACAATGACTTATACAGAAAAGCATATTGTACCGTGTTACAACAATCTTCCTTGGTGGCTCCTTACATCGAGGAGCACTTGGCGATTGTTCGCTCCGAAAACATCGGTAAGACGGATGCCTGGATTACAGGCCATCACATCGATGCATTCCCTGCTTGGCTGCGACAACGTCTCATGGGCAACGTGAGCATTGACCGACAACTAGCCTTCTTGGCGAGGGGACCATCTTGCTCGATCACCACATTCCAAGCATATGAAATCAATGGGTACACATTTTACACACGGGCCCAAGACTTAAAGAGCACGAATCAAAACAGCGCTGTCTGTATCGATGCCATGGGATACGACGGTACGGCTAGCACATATTACGGCAGCATTGATGACATATGGGAGCTAGACTATGGACCTCTGAAGGTCCCTCTGTTTCGGTGCCAGTGGGTTAGGCTCAGTGGTGGAGGCGTAACCATTGATGCAAGTGGGATGACAACGGTCGACCTGAGCAAGGTTAGATACTCAGACGAACCCTTCGTCCTTGCCAATGATGTACGGCAAGTTTTCTATGTCAAGGACATGGCTAGCAAATCAAAGAAGGGGAAAGGGTCCGACGAGCCAAAGCGCCACGTGGTTCTCCCAGGCAAAAGGAAAATCGTGGGAGTCGAGGATAGAACTGACGAAGATTATGATCAGTTTGACGGGCAACCTCTGTTCGCGGTGGCGGTTGACCCGAGTATCCTCCTATCAAATGAGGACACCCCTTACTCACGCAACGATCATAACGAAGGAACAATTGTGCGGAGAAAGTACATGAGGACAAATGCCACTTAGCTAAATTTATGTATGGACGATGTAAATTAAATTGAATCATTGAATATTATTGCTATCATTTGAATTTATTGTAAATTATTGAATCTATTGTAAATTATTGCCTTCAGGACCAGCGGTCTCAACATTTCCTTCTCTGGTGTGTATCTAGAGTGGTTTCAGTGGACCCTTGTAAAATTTGCATGTCAGTCTGCCTTGCATCCATTATTGCTCAGCTCTCTATATATAGCTGCACTATCCAATCATTGCCATATCTCTCGCTATTCCAAGTTTGATGGAGATACACGAGTACTGCTACACCGTCATCATGGAATGAGGTGGCTGTCAGATTATCTAAGAAAGAGCAAGACAGAAAGATTATGAAGCAAAGGGAGAAGAGCAAGAAAAAAGAAGCACTGCTTTTATTCTCCTTGACTTCAGGAAGTGGCTTCGTCGATCGCCAGCTTCACCATCCACTCCATGTGTTTGCTCATCAGCAGTAGAACATGAACCGCTTAACATTCTCCTTGACTTTAGGAAGCGACTTCGTCGATCGCCAGCTTCACCATTCGCTCCATGTGTTTGCTCATCAGCAGTAAAACATGAACCACTTAACATGAACGGCTTTGTATATGTTACAGGGAGCGATGAGTAAAAACAGCAACTGAATGCGGATACAGATGAGACGACTAAGATAAGCTATTTCAAATAGGCCATTTATATATTTATTATTTAAATTTAAAATACTTTTAAATATTACAAATATTAATTATATGTTATTATTTTAATTTAAAATATTTTTCAAATAGGCCATATGTTAATTATATATTATTATGTAAATTTTAAATAGTTTGAAATATGTCAAATGTTAATTATATGTTATTATTTCAATTTATAATATTTTTTGTTAATTATATGAACATATGTTAATTATATATGAATAATATGAACATATGTTAATTATATATGAATATAAAATTCATCAACATATGAACATTATAATTATACACGAATATAAAATACAATATAATAGGACACTGTAATAATTAGTCCTGGTTTTTAAAACCAACCGGGACTAGAGGTAAATTTGAATGGGCGGAAAACCATCTTTAGTCTCGGTTGGTGGCTTCAACCGAGACTAGAGATGGCCACCTACCTGGGCCACGTGGCTGCCCCGCCATCTTTAGTCCCGGTTGGTGGCTCCAACCGGCACTAGAGATCCTATCTTTTGTCCCGGTTGAAGCCACCAACCGGGATTATAGTATCTTTAGTCCCGGTTGGTGGCTTCAACCGGGACAAGAGATGCCATGCCTATATATAGCAAGGGCCTCACTGGGAATCCAACACTTAGCCATTTTCGCACCTTGCAACTGCATCGTCTTCGTCTTCGTCGCCGTCGCCGAGCCCCGGACGCCGCCGCAGCATGCCGTCTTCGTCGCCATCATCGTCGCCGGAGGACTACCGCGCCGCCGTCTTCGTCGCCGTCGCAGGTTAGCACCGTCGGCCCCCAAAGATTTCCCCACATTGTGATACGCTAGGGTTGGCTGCCGTTGACGCTATCGCCATCGCCCGCCATTGTCGCGGTCGCCGCCGCGCCGCCGTCGCCGTCGCCGCCACCCTCCCCACGCTGCCCGCTCCCCTCGCCGCCCTCCCCATGGCCCCCGATCCTCACGCCGACCACCCCTAAACTCTAAACCCTCAGCCGCCGCGCCCTCCTATCCACGTCGCCGCCGCCACCCTCGCATCCTCGCCGCCGCCGCCCTCTCGCTCCCGTCTCGCATGCATGTTGAGCAATATATATATTTGATGAAATTTTTCAAATTTGTGTGCATATGTGGAATTGATTATGGATGTGTATATTTGTATGTGTATGTATGTGTGAAATTTTGAAGTTGCAAATTTTGTGAATGTTATATATGTAAATTATGTGAATTATCTGAAATTTTAAAGTTGAAATTGATTATGTAATGTATATTTGTATGTGTACGCTATTTTGTGAAACTTTTGATGTGTGGAATTTAAAATATTAGATGGACTTTATATGTAAATGGACTTTATATGTAAATTTGAATGCATGAAGATTGTGAATTTTGAATTTTGAATGTGTATTTAAATTTAAAATTTGAATGTGTATGTGACTTGTGAATGCATGAATAGATTTTAATTTGAATGTGTATGTGACTTGTGAATTTTGTATTTTCGAACTAACGAGAACGATAAAATCAACAAACGGACGTAAACGAACGGACGGACGGACGGACGAACGAACGAGTGTTCGTTCGTTCATTTGTTCGTGGACGAACGGATGTGGACGAACGGACGAACGGACGAACGGACGGACGGACGGACGAACAGACGAACAGACGGATGCACGGACGGACGTGGATGAACGGACGGACGGACGGACACTCGTTCGTTCGTTCAGTCGTTCGTTTGTTCGGTCGGTCGTTCGTTCGGTCATTACAACGTACATAGGCATGCAACGTCCTCTCTCTCTCTCCTTTCCTCTCCACTTCCACTCCTCTCCACCTTATCTCCCTCACATCATTCTCCTCTCTTTCTCTCCTCTACTCCAGATGATCGTACTCATGGACGTGAACGAACGGACGATAGTTTAGGTTTAGGGTTAGGGTTAAGGGTCCGAACGAACGGATGTGAATGATAGAACGAACGGTCGATCGGTCGTGTTCTAGCAAAGAGAAACAAAAGAGAAGAAGAAGGAAAATATAGAACGTAGTCCGGCACATGCTAGAGACAAGTGTGCATATCTATAATTGTGATATTCTTTAAAAGTCTCTTCTAGGATTGAGAGAATCCGTGATTTTGAATCTTCTTGCTCATCAAAAGGAAGTTATTATGGGCGATGGTGAACACGGTAGCGTATGGGCTCCATCGCCACCGTGTTCTCCATCGCCATGATAATTTCCTTTTGATAAGCAAGATGATTCGAATCACAACCGATTCTCTCGTCCCGGAAGTGACTTCGAAGAATGTCTCCATTGTGGATGTGCACAATAGGATCTAGTGTCTGTCGGATTTCATCTATCTTTTCCATCTTCTTTTTTTGTCTATTTTTTTACGTAGACATACATGATTTCCCGAATAATTGATACAAGTATTAACCTAATAATTTTTTTCAGAATTCTTTGATTAAGTCCTCAAACCACAACAATCAAATGGCGGATCGTGACTAGTAACGTTTCTCCTTGATGAGATCGCACAAGGAACGAGTTTTACAATGAGGAGGGGAATGAAGATCCGGATCAATACCTTAACAAGGAGGAGAACGAGGGGGGGACGAGCAGGGGAACGAGGAGGGGAATGAGGGATCCGCCTCCGCCTCCGCCTCTGCTGGACAGAAGAGGGCACGCGGGCAACGCGGACTCAGCAAGCGCATAGAGGGTCGACATGTCATAACAGAGGTAGCATCTGACGGTCGACCAACTGTCCCAGAGGACGCCGTAAGAAAGTTTGTGGCGCACAGCGGATGGGTGGTGAGGGATCACGTGCCCGTAAGCGTTGCCAACTGGAGGCGGTCAACAAAAGGAGGAGATGAGCGAGCTATCTCCCGGACTCGAGAAAAAATGTTGTGGACTACAATGCTGCAAACGTTCACCATCCCGCACTCACAACAAGCAAGGGTCAAGGAATGGACGTTAAAGAAAATGGCGAGCTCTTCAGAACTACAAGAAAGAGTTACACAAGAAATATATCCTGAAGGGCCGGACCCAGACTTTGATAAGTTCCCAAAGCTCGAGATCATTGGGATGCTTTTGTTGAACACAAGACTGGGGAAGAAGCACAAGCTATCATAGAAAAGAACAAGGCCAATGCAGCCAAAAGAAATACCATCATAGGCTTGGGTCAGACGGCTATAAGAAAGCAATAGAGAAATGGGAGAAAATGAAAGCCGACCTTGAAGCGTGAGATATCGTTCCAGGCACAGCCAACTGGCCGGAACAATCAAAGCACTGGTTTTATGCTCACGGCGGCTCACTTAATCCGTCGATGGCACAATTATCTTTGGTGATGAAATTCAAGAAGCCTGATGGAGGTTAGAGGAGGCGTAGCAGGCCACTTCCTCGGGCGCATTCAGGCCCGACAGAGAGAAGGACGAGCTAACGCTCGCCCTCCAAAACCCAGAGCATCCGGGGCGTACGCGAGGAAAAGGCGTCATCCCTTGGAAATATGGGTTTCAAGCTGACATAGAGACGTACAAGAGCCGCATGAGGTCCAAGTGAGAGCACGATGCGAGGTTCGCTGAGATGGAAATGAAGCTCTCGCAAATAGATCAAATTGTGGACGAAAGGCTGAACCGCAGGTTGGCAGAGGAGCGGAGCCATTGGGTTAGCCAACAGCCGAATCCAGCAACAGCCACTCAACTACAGCAGCAGCGCAGCAGCTACGCTTCAACTAGAAATGAAGGCAACTTGGCCCCAGAAGCTGAACTGGGTCCGCCATGCCCCGTTGATGACATCAAACAGCGAACCCCATGTGAGCTGCACATTTCGCTAAAGAACATAACAATAAAGGTATGTTCGTACTTTTATGTTGTATGTATATTTCCTTGAATAACTTGTCAATCCCGTTCATTACTAACTAATAAGCAATCTTCTCGAACAGGTCACATCAGGCATGGCCATTCCAGTAGACCGAGACGGCACCTATCACTCCCGGCCAGTTTCACCTGCGTACTCAAAAGTTGAAATTGAACAGGTGGAATGCGGCTACAAAGGTCTCGAGCTGGATATCCCCGGAGGAGACGGGGAGCTGACACTAGGAGAAACAGCTCACGGAATATTTCTCTGGAGGAAGATCTTCATAAATTCTCCGGACGAACAGCGTCTCCTATCGTTCCACCGCCCTCGCCTCCATGTGGGTCGTCTCCTCCACCTCCTTCGCCACCTCCGTCTCCTCCGCCTCCTGCGTCGCCTCCATGAGCACCGACTCCTAAACGGTCGTCTCCAACTCCACCGCCTTCTCAGTCTCCTCCGTCGCCACAATGAGCACCGACTCCTAAACGGACAACATCTCGAGCCACGCGGTCAATGTCAACCAGCAGTGGACCAAGAAGCAAGAGGCCTAAACTTGACCCGCTCCCACCAGCCCCAAAGAAAACAGCGTACGACATGACTCCAGAGGAGCTGTACAAGGCCGTCCAAGCTAAAGTCAAGGCCCACTTCAAAAAGAAGTCTCCTGAGAAGCCTCCTGAAATCCCCCAGGAGACCAAGGATTTCTTGAAGAAGACGTACCTAACGTCACAGCCTGAACCGCAACCTCAACCGCAGTCCGACTACGACAAGACTATTCGGAAGGCTGCTGGCAAGGCGAAGAGAACGGGCAAAGATATACCCCAGCTCGGCATGCAGCCTCAGAAACCTCTGGAGTTCGGCACAATTCCAAATGTTATATCAGAGTTAAGACAATTTATTGGAATCTACTGAAATTTCAATGGATCAATTACACGGCCGTGCTCCCCTGGTGAAGGCTCCGCTAAAATACAAGTTCAAACTTGAAAAGCCTCTTGTAAAACTAGATCAAGTGAAAAAGCTACCTACACAAATGTACCGCTTCCATAAGTGGTACATGCAAGAATCCAGCAAGGGTGGAGAGATGGTAACAGGCATATATTCACTGCATTATTTCTTCGATGGAGGTGACGAGTTCTATATCCGATTCGAAGACATATTCGACCTGTACCAGCTTGATGCCCTCGACGTCTCACTTCTAGCCACGCGGGTTCTGTAAATATCGTTCTGTTATTTCGTTTCTTACCTTTTGTATTAAGCTCACTAAAATTCTTTTTAACCGTTGTAGAATGGCGATCCAATACTGCAACAAACACGACTATACCAAACATGGATTCATGGATCCACGCAAAATCAACGGTGCATTGGTTGATCAATTTCCTGATCCAACAGTAGACAACATATACAATGCGCTGGTGCAGAACCACTTCCGGTCGTTTATCCTTCTGCCCTACAACACTGCGTAAGTTTTTTCTTCCTTCCGTACCGATTTCAATCCTGTGTGCATACATAAATTTTCATATGTGTCATCTAAACTAATTTGTAGATTTCACTGGGTTCTGTTAGTAATTGACATGGATCACTCGCGGATCCATGTCTTTGACTCAATGGATAAACCAGAGTCCACGTACGCAAAGATATTTGAACTGCTAAACAGGTAATGCCATCTTATTTGCTATTGCATATATGCGATTCTCGGATAATTACTAGCTAACTTTCAACTGCACGTAGGGCATGGGAATGGCTTCGGGCGAATGTTCACAAAAATTGGAAAGATAAGCTCTCCGTGAGGATGAACTTTCCCGTGAGTAACATGCTCTAAAGTTGTTTTGAATCATTACTTTGTTCTAAAATATGAAATGTATATTAAATCTGTCGTCGTTTCTCCTTTAGTGTGTAAAACAGTCGCAGGGCTATCACCGCTTATGCGGATACTACGTTTGCGACTATATTCACCGCTTTGTGACCGATGTCACAACTATCGACGATATAGATGTACGTATAACAGCCATTCATACATTACGTCTCGATTTCTTATTCACTTCATATATTTATTTCTCGTTTATTCGAATTAATGACAGCTTATGCGAGTAAAAGACAACCTCCCCCACGAGACTTTCATACAAGCTACTCAGGAAGAACTGGTGGGATTTATAAACGAGCAGATGATTGATCCTGCGGGGAGTTCTACTTTAATTTAAGTAACTTAACCACCGGATCCACAAAATAGACAATTTTTTGTAACATACGAAATGTATGTGGATATTGTATATATGTGTATATATTTTGGTAATATATTATATGTATATATTTCCTTTCTTAAGTTCATTTATATGTGTGTAACTTATATATTTATACATATATATAATATATATGTATAGATATATATGTGTAAAATATGTATATGTGTATAATATATAAAGCAAGTAGTGTTTCTATCCAAAATTTTCGTCCGCCTGACTATTTTGCAGAAAACCTCTTGAGTGTTTATAAAATTAACCCGCAGTCCCAATGCTAAAAAGAAAGGGAGGGCTTGGATAAACAAAGACCTCCTGCGCCCCTCCCGCTCGTCCCCATTCACGTCGCGCCTCGTGCCACGCCTGCGCCCCTCCCTTCCTCGCTTCTCGGAGCTCCCACGCTGCGCCTGCGCCCCTTCCTCCCGTCCCCATCCACGCCGCGCCCCGACTTCACCAGTTACAACGCACGGGCACAGTTGCTAGTATAATATATGTGTGTAATATATAGGCAGCAGCACTGCTGAAGAAAGTTGCAAATTAAAAAAAATAAAAAAATATTTAGTCCCGGTTGGTGCAACCGAGATTAAAGATGCATCTCTAGTCCCGGTTATTTCAACCGGAACTAGAGATAGCGATCTCTAGTCCTGGATTCATAGTTCTGGTTTGACAACCGGGACTACTGGAAGTTACCAATCGGGACTATTGTGCTATTCTCCAACAGCGGTCATAAACATGGATCTATCAAATCTGCTGGTTATATATAAACTCTACATTACCACTACTCCTTTCGTCCTACAATGATTACTAGTACACCATCTCATCACCAGCATCCTTATCATAATACAAGCTAAGCATCAATATGTCCTTATTACTAATATATGAGATTGTTGGCTTTTACATATATATTTGACAATTAGTCTTATTTAAAATTAATGCTACTTTTCACTTTACTTATATCTATATCTATATAATAACTATCTATAAAACAAGTAGTGTTTCCACCCAAAATTTTGTTTTGCCTGGCTATTTTGCAGAAAACCCCTTGAGTTTTTTTTCGAAATTAACCTGCAGTCCGCCTGGCTATTTTAAAAAAATACCAGTTAAGGAAGAAAAAAGGATTATTTTGCAGAGAACCCTTTGAGTATTTATAAAATTAACCCGCAGTCTCAATACTGAAAAGAAAGGGAGGGCTTGGATGAAAAAAGACCTCCTGCATCCCTCTCTTCCGTCCCCATCCGCGCCGCGTCCCTCGCTGCGCCTGCGCCCCTCGTCGCGCCTACGCCCCTCCCTCCCGTCGCCGCTCCGAGCTTCCACGCCGCCGCCTGGACCTTCGCCCTCTGTCTGTTTTCCTCCGTGCGTCGTCGTCCCGTTGCAACGCACGGGCATTTTGCTAGTTTTTATATATTAAAGATCAATACAAACGAATAATAAAACATATTTAAAAAAGTCAGCCGCATCAATTAAAAATTCGGAGAGATTATTAAGCACTCGTGTACAGAGTAGAGACAGTACGACGCCATGCATGCTAGCATGCAGCAGCTACCGATTCCACGGCTGATTATTCATTGACAATTAACTCCTCTTGTTTGTGGCGGCGACAGCGCCATCGTTGCCGGTGAGGGCAAGGTATTTGTCCCTCCTCGTCAGCGCCGTGCACGTGTACCCCAGCGCCTCCGCGATCCGCCGCTGCACCTTGTTCGCCAACTCCGGTCCGCTGCTGCCCTTGCTTTCGACGGCGACGGGATCCAGGAGCTGCACGACGTAGGCCGGCGTGGGGTTCAAGAGCAGGTAGAGCGGGTCGAGGAGCTTCCAGCCTCCCGCCGTCGTGCCGTGGAACATGGACACCACCGAGTGCAGTGCCACGGGCTGCACGTCGGCGCCGAGTTCCGTGAATAGCGGGCTGAACCGCAGCAGGAATGGCTCCCGGCAGGTCGTGCCCTCGGGGCACACCACCAGCCCGCCGCCACTGCGAGCACCGGGCAGGGACAGATGAGCCTGCATGGCGGAACGGTCGGTGGCTCGGTCGCGGGTGAGCCGGAATGTGCGGATGGGCGCCAGGATCTCGGAGAGGCGGCTGATGCTGTAGGTGGCGGCGGCCAGGTCGGCGCGGCCGGTGGCGGCGGAGACGTAGAGCGGATCGACCAGGGAGCGGTGGTTGCAGACGAAAAGGTTGTGCGCCGCCGTCACCGAGGACAACGAGGAGGAGGAGTCGATGATGCAGCGGCTGTACATGCCGAGGGCGGCGAGGAGTGGCACGGAGATAGAGTAGGGGAGGAGGAGGAAGACGGCCATGCGGAGGATGGCGAGGGGTGCGCCCAGCGGCAGCCAGATGAACATGGCGAGCGTCGCGGCCGCCGTCGGCCGGAATGCAGTGCGGCCGTCGTGGAAGATGAGGGGCTTTGTGTAGCGCCGGGGATGGAGTTTCCGCCGCGCCGACTTGGTTGCCACGTACACCGCCTGCATTGCACGGAATTAAATTAAATCAAAAATGTTTATAAGACTAAAATGTTTATAAGACTAGTATAAGACTAGTATACACCGCCGTGTGAATTGCCACAGGCTGCACGTCGGCGCCGAGCTCCGTGAACAGCGGGCTGAACCGCAGCAGGAATGGCTCCCGGCAGGTCGTGCCCTCGGGGCAAACCACGAGTCCGCCGCCTTCCCCGCCGCCGCGTGCGCCGGGGCGGGACAGATGGACCTGAATGGCAGCGTGGTCGACGGCGCGGTCGCGGGTTAGCCAGAAGGTGAGGATGGGCGACAGGATCTCTGAGAGGCGGCTAATGCTGTAGGTGGCAACGGCGAGGTCGGTTCGGCCGGTGGCGGCGGAGATATAGAGTGGGTCAACTATTGATCGGTGGTTGCATATATGAAAAGTTTGTGAGCCACCACCGACGACAACGAGGAGGAACCGACGATGCGGCGGTTGTGCATGCCAAGGGCCGCGTGGAGCAGGGCGGAGATGGAGAAGGGGAGGAGGGAAACGGCCGCGCGGAGGACGGCGAGAGGTGTGCCCAGCGGCAGCCACATAAACATGGCGAGCGTCGAGGACGCCGCGCCGGAATGCGGTTCGGCCATCATGGAAGACGAGGGGCTTCTCATAGTACTGTGGATGGAGGGAGCGCCATCGCCGACGTGCTGGTTTGGTTGCCACGTACACCTCCTTCCTTGCAAAAAAGAGTCCTGAACTATTATTCGCCATGGATCTATCTATACATCGCCACAGGCTGGATTCTTTCCAGAGAAGTTGGAACCCTTCCTCTCCGAAACTTAAAACGAAGCCACGGATTAACGTATAATTAATTAAATATTAACTAAAAATAAAAACTAGATTAATATGATTTTTAACGATTTTTAAAGTAATTTTTATAAAAAATATACAGTTTAGCAATTTGTGTAACATGCAAATGAAAAATGAAAAATGAAGAAACATAAGATGGAAAAGTATGGAAAAGTGTAAAATGAAACAAACGCAGCTATAGAAGCTCACCAAAGCTCGTTAGAGACAAAAGATAGAAGCATAAATCTCAAGAACAACTCATGAGGTCAAATATAGCATGATTTTGTGGAAGTGGATCCTAAACTCTTGAGAGAACATCATCTCCTCTTGTTGTTTATATGTCATCTAAATGATTATAAAAATTTAAAAAAATCAACAAGATAAATTAATATATGATAATCACCCTATAAACATTTAACATTCAACTTCTATAAGTTACAATGAAAAAAATAAATTAAACTACAGTGAGTTAATGTATATTTATAGTTAAATTTATTTTTTTATTGTAACTTATAAAGTTAAATTATTGAAATGATTTATCATATATTAATATACTAGCAAAATACCGTGCGTTGTAACGGGACGACGACGCAGGGAGGGAAGCAGGCGGAGGGCAAAGGTCCATGCGACGGTGCGGGAGCTCCGAGCGGCGACGGGAGGGAGGGGCGCAGGCACGGCGTGGATGGGGACGGAAGAGAGGGACGCAGGAGGTCTTTTTTCATCCAAGCCCTCCTTTTCTTTTCAGCATTGGGACTACGGGTTAATTTTATAAACACTCAAGGGGTTTTCTGTAAAATAACCTATTTTTCTTCTTTAACTGGTTTTTTTAAATAGCCAGGCGGACTGCGGGTTAATTTCGAAAAAACTCAAGGGGTTTTCTGCAAAATAGCATTTTTTTAATAGCCAGGCGGACTGCGGGTTAATTTCATATATTAATCTATCTAATTGATTTTTTTAATTTTTTATAACCATTTGAATAACATGTAAATAACAAGAGGACGCTTTGTCGAGAATTTAGAATAGTTTCCCATAGTCTTGCTAAAAATATGTGTTGAGTGATGTGTAACAAAATCTTCAGGAATTGCCTACTAAGTTATCACTCGTGCGTGCATGGCATTAGTGTAGGTATAATATATCAAGTATTCAATATCTTATATAGGATGGTCATATCCGGTTTTATATTCAAGCATATATATAATATATATCATATGGGGGCTGCCAAGTGACGATGTATTTTTTCATGTCCCCTGTGAAGTATCCGCGTTCGACAGGAAGCACGACGCGTGCCGACCAACGACCAGATGTGATTCCCACCCCCGTTGTGCCCACGTTCCTCTCGCTCTCACGCGTAGGCCTTAGTGCGCGGAAGTTCAGTGTCTCGGAATGAAGAGAAATTTTTTTAGAAAACTAGTTTCATTAAAGACTTCATATGGATTTCTCTAAAATTAGGATCTCATGCTCAAAACTGAAAATAAACTCTTGGTTCTCTAAAATAGCTCCCGTCACCATGAGGATTATTTTACCGCAGGGCCTACGCAAAAAAAAACATATTTGCGCCGCCTGCCTCCATCATGCATCTTGCTGAAAAAGCTTGCCGCTGCATCTCGGCGTATGCCACCGCCTACATCAGTCGGCTACTCGGTTTAGTCACCCGTGTATATAAAAAATCGGTGCTGCTACTACTCGGACATACTGAAATCTCCAAGCCTATTTATTTTTCAGCTGCTATGGATGAAGAATATTGATGTAAACACCAGTTTTGTGATCTAAAAAGGAAAAATAATTTGAAAATCAATGCCTCCCACTCTATATTTCGACTATTTTCAAAATCAGTAACAAATTTTAGATCAACAAAAATATTTTTGTATAAGCAACATTTTTCAAATCAGCAACGGCTAAAATTTTCAGAGCAGCAACATTTTTCAGCTCAACAATATTTTTAGACCACAACGGTTCTTAGATCAGCACCGATTTCATACACACTGTGCGCTGCGTCGCTGCACACGTACACACATCTGCTGTCGCGCCCCGAAAAAATGCCATAGCGGTTGATGGGTCCCGGTTAGTTAAAAAATAGAGAATCAATTTTGAGAATTTGTTATATCAATTTTTGATTTCATTCTTTAAACTTTTTAGAAATTCTCTAAATGAGCTTTTTGAGAATTTGTTGGGCATGCTCTTATGTTGTTAGAAATGTACGTATTTTATGGCATATTTCCCTTCCGAAATTTTATAAAGCAAATCACTAATTCAGGCAATATTATGATGCAAAAATAAATATTAAAGAAAGTATTTATATTTAAATTCAAATATGAACACAGGGAATAGAAAACTGCTAGAGATGAATACATACCATGAAGCAGAAGCGGTTGCAAGTGCAACTGGAGCAGGAGCAGTTTCAGATGCAACTGGAGGATTGTTCATAGAGTCGTAGAAGCGAGCGACCATCGCAAAGGTGAAGAAGTGGAAGCAGAATGACCAGCCACCGGGAAACAGATCGAGGGGCCACTGGAAAGTAGTTGAAGTAGAGCAAGCAGTCACATAGGGTTACGCTCTCAAAAACTCAATTTCCCATCTACTCATGCAAGTGTTTCAACTGGGAGGAGTTTCGAAGGCCAGCGCTCCCAAAAACTCAATTTCTCGTCTACTCGTGCAAGTGTTTCAACGGGGAGGAGTTTCAAAGGCCTGCTCTCACATGATTTGTGCGTGCAAAGCTTGCGATGGAAATGAAAGATAGCAGTAGCAGTGATCTCTGGTTGCAGGAGGAGAATAGTCACCAAGGAGGAGAAATGACACCATTAACAAAGGAAGACACATTAATCTTGCACCATGGGGAAGAGGCAGGAGGCGGGAGGAAAAGGAAGAGACAAAGGCACCAGAAAGTCGAACAGTAACGGTTTGCACGTCCATGGCCACGGCTTGACGAGTCGAGCGAGCGCGTGTAGCTTTCTTCTATTTCTCTCAGCTTCTCAAATGGTAGTCAATGAGTCCACATATTTAAGCCAGTAGAAGTTCTCTGAATTCTTTGTATGGTATTAAACCATTTTCACCATTTTTTTGTCCCGAAATTAATTAAATGGGCCCAGCCCAATTACTCAACGTATGTTTGTCTCACACCCAATTACTCAACGGATGTTTGTCTCACGTGAGAGTTACGTGTGAATAGATGGACTATCCGTACATCATATGAATAAAATACCTACACATGGTACCTGTGGACCAAAAAACAGGTCTGATACCCGTAAGATAATAAATCTGATTTACGTGGATAAGATGTTGGATACCGGATATATTGTGGACCCCCGTTTTTGAGGACGGCAATCATTCGTGTTCAAAGTACCTTATCCTTGGATCGAGTAGTTTGGTACCCACGAATACAGTTCTGAATTACCAGGTGCAAAGTGCACGAATAGTCTTACAACGAAATTATTACAATAAAAGGCCCGAAGGCAATATCCAATACATATAGGACCTACCGGTCCGGATACAACCGAAAACAGAAATTAGATGAGATAGCAGACGGAAGGCAGCAGCATGCCGATTGCCACAGGCAACGACTGGGGACTAAGACCTATTGCGCTCCATTGTCTTCATTCCTCCTGGTAGTAGGCATAGGGGTCTTCCTTATCTCCTTCATCCGGAGGTTTGTGCGTATAGCAAGGGTGAGTACCCAACGTACTCAGCAAGCCAACACGGAATGATGCACATGATAGGGTCATTCAAAGGATGGCTATGGTTTATTTGCGCAAAGCCAATTTTCACAAATCATTTCACAAACCTAACATCTAGCCAGATCAGGTTTTAGGTCCATAGTATATTAAGTCGGCGACGGTTCTGTCCACCATTCATTGTGATCCCAAGGATAGCTTCCCGCCTCCGATTCGTCATGGTTTTAAGGGTGTCTTCCCCTTCTCCCGAGATAGAGAAGTTGGTTTCCCAGCACATAAAATCATTATGCAATCCCACCCATCATTTTAAAATTTATGAGTCTAGCCACGGGAAACACTTGTCACGTCGCTCATTAACCGCGAGCACGGCTATTCGAATAGATTGATTAACTCACACTGCAGTGGATATACACTTTACCCGTACTCCGCAACTACTCATTGAATGAGCTTACATCCCCCTATATGGGACGGTCGCGGCAAAGCCTTTCGATAACCTCACTTTGGCGTACCGCTCCATGAACTTAAGCCCTCATGCACTCTAGCCGTCATTTCCTAGCGGTGAGAGGAGTTCGACGTTCCGGGGTAAGAGAAAGAATTGCTCTATCCTTGAACTTTCCATCTTCATGTCCTTTTCTTCATGTCTTCATTTCTTCATGTTGATCGTATGCCCGATCTCTGCCCAGGTATCAACCAGCGGTACACCCCCTGCCGGAAGGCCCTTAACTATCGTCCAGGCACCCACCAGTGGTGCACCCCCACCGGCAAGCCCTTACCTCAACGCCAACACCTGAACCTACTATGCAAGGATACTGCCTCCGCTCGGATATTTAATCAGCTAGGTCTATACCCATTCGAGAAGTACGGTTGTGCGGCTCGTTCTAAGTTGTAGTCTCATGGCTCGGTCCTTAGCCGACCGGGGACGGTACTAGCCTTTTCGAAATCCACCCAAATCCATCCATCCGCCCAGTCTAAAAACATTGGTTTGTATCTTCATTTTCATCAAAGCCATTTCCAACATGATCAAGGCAACGTTGCGCTCATGTCTCCACTTGCCGTGTCTCAACTATCTTCCCAAGATAGTTGCCCAAGCACGAGGCTTATTTGTAAAATCATGAGTATGCAAGAATTTAGTATAAGCGTGGCTAAGCATTTTACAAGATAACCTCCGGTTGCATCACATCGAAGGTTTACAAAGAATATTTCTAAGGGTATTCAATATCAAGGCGGGATATATCAAGAATAGGCACTCATTTGTGTATAGCATGTAATTTATAATTGAAAACAACATCATTTCACAAAGTAGGATCAATATGTTCAAAGAGTGTGATGACTTGCCTTGCTCGCACACTTGTTGGTTGGGGTCTTCGCGTACTCAACGCCTTCCTCGGACGCTAATCATACGTGCGAGAAATCGAATTTGAATTTGATTAGAATTCAAATAGAATCCAGTAAGATCCAAAAGAAAACCAAGTAAATCGCAATAGTGGCTCCTAACACTAGGCTATGACTCTACGCGAACCTAGGCTCGAGTTTCGACGAAATCCGGGTTAGAGCGAAAGGGTTATACGGATTCGAAGTTTTGTAATGAATTCGATTTTGTTAAGAAGGGTGCGATATTTATCTTAATATGCTTAAAGTTTGAGAAATACTAGAGTTGATGATTCAATAAAAAATAAAAAAGAAGTGATTACCTTTCAATTTTATCAAATTATTTCACGGGTCGAGAAGTCCTAGGGTTAATAATAACCGGATCTCGAAATATTTGATGAATCTTGAAGCTTAGATGCCAAATAACTAACGTGAATTTTTTTTGAGTTTAGAAACTCCACGTATATATATATATATATATATAATATTTAGGTGAATAATGGATTTCACAAAAGATAGGAATTTTCTTTGGAGAGGGAATATGTTAAGAAGTTTGACTATAAGTGTATACTTATTTGCAAAAGAAATTTTGGAAAAGAATAAATAATAATCTCTTGGTAAAGATGTAAAATTCATTGTAAATAGGATTTAGAAATTTAAAAAAGGTAAATATAATTTTGTTATGATTTTACTAGGCTCCTACAAATTTTAATTCTCAAAAAAAATGGAAATAAAAATTTTCCAAAACCTTGCGTCGGTGGGAATCGAACCCGCGCCCTCTCCCTCTCACGGCTCAGCTCAAGCCACCGGGCTAGCGAGCCCACCTCGTCCTTCTCTCTCCTTCTTTTTCTTTTCTTCTTCCTTCCTCTCTTGCCTTGGCAAAAGAAATGAAGCGAGAGAAAAATAAAGTGGTGCGGGGAGGGATTCGAACCCGTGACCTCACGCTCCTCTCTCTCGTTCTTTTCCACTGCGCTACACAGCGCTTCTCTCTTTTATTCCTCTCCTTTTTCTTTTATTTGTTCCTCCACTGTTCTTCTTCTTCCGCGCAAGTCCGACGGCGCGCACCAACCATGGCGAGGGGACCGGAGCGCGGGAATAAAGGGCCACGCACCATCTAAGAACCACGGGGACCCTATTTTGAGACACGGCCGGACCGGGAGGCGGTGGGATGGGCCGGCGACGCGAGGCGGCCATGGCGACGGCGGCGCACGTTGCGGCGGCTAACCGGCGACAACGGCCATGGAGAGGGGCCGGGAGCATCAAAAGGGTACGGAGAAGCTAGCTAGGGGATTTGTTCGGCGAGGAAACGCTACGGCGAGCTGGCACCGTGCACATGGCGGCATCCGAAGCAGGGGAAACACGGCGGGCTTGTCGCCGGCGAACTCCGGCGGCTAATCGGCTCGGGAAACATGGGGGAAATATAGTTTAGAGCATAGAGATCGTGTAAGTACCTTCAATTTGGGAAGAACTCGACCGAGGGCGACGAATTTTGGATTGTGCCTCGGGCGGCGGCGCTAGGTTTCTTCGGTGTTCTTCAAAATTCGACCCGCACACCGCATGATTTTTGGGGAAATTTGGGGAGGGGCTAGATGAGGTAATTACGCACAGCTTTTGTGTTTCAAGTTGTGGCCGAGGAGCGCTATTTATAGCGGGATGTTTTCGGCTTGAGCTCGGCCGCAATGGCGGTGCGGCACGGGAGTAGCGGGCACGCGCGGGGAGGGGGCCTGGGGTGAAATGCGACGCATGGCGGCACTCAGGAGGGGCCTGGCGTGGCGAGCGGCGCGTGGCGGCGCTCGGGGCGGGGTACGGGCACGCGCGGCGTGGGCACGGGCGTGGCCGACGCACGGCGCGACGTGGAACAGTGTGCGCGACGTAACGGCGACTCTGTGCGCGCGGAGGGTGACGCGGCGAGAACGTGCGTGCACGAGGCCCTGGTACGGCGAGTGACGCGCGGCGCGCGGTGGCGAGGCGGTCCGGGTCAGGGTACGGCGTCGAACAGGTGGCGCGCAATGAATAGTGACTTTTCGATTTTCCGAATTAAATTTCCTATTTTCCCAATTTTATTTCCTTTCACCCCCAAAATTCAAAATAAAATATAAAACATATAAAAATAAGTTGTAAAATATATGTCCAACCTTTTTACCCACTTTTATTTTTTTAAAAATATATTTTACATAATTAATTTAATCCTTTTCCACAATTCCACAAAATGTGATTTTTATTCAAATAAATTTCTAGATTTCATATATATACCCTAAAATATTTTATTACTCATTTTTTCTTTTCACTAATTAATATTACTCAATCACCTAAATAATGTTTTGCTCCCAATCCTAAACTTCGAAAATTTTTTCCCAGCAGAAATTCGAATCGTTTGGTTTTTTACAAACACCGAGATGAATCGCTCGCGTATAAATTTATGCAACCAAGCTGGCAAATAAGAAGCGAAAACTCGATCAAGAAGCAACAATCAAAAGGTTTTTGTAAATTCTGATTTTTGATTCCCGGTTTTAAATTCCTCGATTTTCAGGATGTTACAAACCTATCCTCCTAACAATAAATCTCGTCCCCGAGATTTGGGTCGGGTCGTGATTGGGAGTCGGTCGGTACAAACATATAGGATGGATCCATGGGACTCCTTCTTAACAGGACGACAAATAGATTGGGTGCTCCGGGTGACGCAGGAATCTATCATCGAGTTTCTAAGGGTGGTCCACTTCAATTCTTTGTTTCAGATAACATGATGTTGTCAGCTCTTAATCCTTGGGAATCCTTCAAACATGCAGGATTCAGTAGGTCTCTAATTTTCCTTAAGTTGTATAATAGACTTTCTGTTCTAAACTGTTGGAACCTTTAGCTGCGGACGGGTGGTGATCCTGGTAGGATTGCAGTCGGGTGATTTTGATGGGCGACAAGAGGTTATCTAGGGAAGGTTCGGTTCTACCAAGCTCTAACATAGTGTCCAATCTAAGAGTCCGGAGTTATGTCACTCTACCCCCCTAACAATAAGTTCAAGCTTGGCTTTTTAGGATAAGGCCTATATTGGTGTCGGTATGGGGTACAGCTATATCTCTCCTGGGTGAATGTACTATTATGGGTCTCTTAAGGTCTACCAGACATAGATTATGTTCGGTGCTTGTCCTCGAGGTTATGAAAGAATGCGAAGTTTTGAAACCAAACAAAACTTTAACTTAGTGCAGAATGGATGGAAAACGTACCCATTAGCACGATCTGGTCCTCCTGGGCCTCTTCAGCATGCACATGGTTCACTTGGCCATGGCGGATTCTAGTGGTGGCCTCCTTCGGTTGGGGTGTCCCAGCGTGCGTCCAGTGCGGGCGGGGGTCCCTCTTACGGCAATGGCGTTGGCTCCGGTACGGACGGGGTGTTACGTGGCTTAGGGCTGTGATTGGCAAAATGTCCATATTCCCCACAGTTGAAGCAGTCCACGTTCTTAAGTCTTGGGGTCGCCAAGGTAGGTGCCGGGGAGCGGAAAGGGGTGGCGGTGGCTGCGACGTTGCGGGTGCAACGGGCGATTGGTCATTGTGACGGCGGCTTCCAACTTGTTGGTGTTGCTCCTTTGGGTCGGGGCGTTCCTTGAATCGGGCGGGCTAGAGCAAGTCTTCTCTTCGGTTGTTTTCAACCATCTTTTGATCATGCTCGAGCCTTATGACCTTGTTGATGAGGCTCGAAAGCTAGCGTGGTCCCGACCGATCATCGGTCCTCTTAACTCATCGTTCGAGTCCTTCAATAAACTTGTCCATCTTTTCCTCTTCATCCGCGGATCGCTTGTAGCGTAACGGGCAAGCTGCGTGAACTTGTTAAGATACTCTTGTACCGTGGTGTTTCCTTGGCACAGCCTACGGAACTCATTTTTCTTCGTCCTCATAACCGCGGCTGGTACGAAATTTTCACGGAAAGCAGTGAATTCTTCCCATGTCGGTTCTCAGGCATCTTCAGCCCGAGTCTCTTTGTAGGTGTCCCACCGTCACTTGCGGGACCTTCCAGTGATTAGTGGCGAAAACGACCCTGTCGGCTTCTTGTACTCGGACGAGGGTCAACTTCTTCTCTATTACTCTCAGCCAATCTTCAGCATCCATAGGTTCTTCTGCCATAGCGAAGGTGGGTGGCTTGGCTCTCATAAACTCACCCAAGCTTGATCCTCCGTGTCATCCTTGGTTGTTGGCAATGGCTTGAAGCAATTGGGTTTGTGAAGCCATGACCTCTGCTAGGGTGGTAGGGTTAGGCTCCGACGGGTTCTTTGTAGCTGCTGAGGCTCTGCGACGGTGCACCATCTGAGGAATATAGATGAGGTAAATGATTGGATCGACTAATGTCATGGTTCTAATTGATTTTTGAGTGATCTCCAAGTTGTTCTTAAGTGATCTTTTGCACACAACAAGCATGGTGGAATAAACTCGTTTAAAATATAGCATAGGACTTTATATTAGTTCATAAACGTTACATCATAGGAGGGGCACATCGGACTGCCATGCACAGTCCCACACAACATAATACAATGACAACTAACATCGGTCTAGGTTCTTCATATATAAAGGGGAAAGGGTACGATCATTGCTGTCTTGACTCCCTCCAAAGCAAGACCAGAGTTGATGCAGATTCCTCGTCTAGTTGTTTGAGCTGTCGCCCGATCTGGGGTTGCCATCTATGGCTGTTGCATTGGCACCGGTAAGAGGAGGGGTCTTTGTGTGGCTTGGGGCATTGGTTGGCATAGTGCCCAAATTCTTCACGAGTTGAAGCAAGTCACATTCCTTTTCCTTTGGGCAGCCGGGATAGGTGTTGGAGTGCGAAATGGTGCGGTAGTTGTCCTAGGGCAGTCATTGGCATAGTGCCCTAACTCTCCACAGTTGAAGCAGTGCACATCCCTCTTTAGACGTCGGGGAATCTCCTCAGCATCTTCAGGGGTACACACTATGCTCATGATGATCATCCTGCCAGTACCACCTGTGGTCCATTTTGGTGACTTCCTCTTCCTGAAGTTGGATGGCGAACTAATCCCTTGGCCGATCGTTGGATTGAATTCCTTGTCCTTCCTTCCGCTTGTATCTCTCCCTCGATCGGGGTTCCGGTGTGTTTTTCCCCGCACTTGTTCCTTATTCCATATCCTTGTTCCATGAAACCGTAGCGGGGCCAAGTGTTTCCTTCCCTCCTAATGGAGGGTTTGGCGTTACGCTCTCTGTGGGCTTGACGGTATATTCGCGGAGTCATCGGGGCTTGAGTCGGAACATACCGACGTTGCTCTGGACACGGACCCAAAACTTGAAGGTGTCGTTGCATTTGCTGCACCATCATGATCATCAATTGTGTCTGGCTAGCCATTATCGGGCTAAGGTCGGATTCATAGGGAAAGAGGGTGAAATGTTCATAGGGTCGCTCACGGGTTGATCCATGAGATTGTTGAGATCTTGATTTTTGCCCTCATTCTTTCCCATCTATTGTCAGAGAGAGAAAGAAATCAGAAGAAAGGTTAAGCTCTGGTTGGGACCTTGTTCCTGCGTACTCTTATTGCTTTAGCGGGTGGAATAAACAATCTCTCAAGCTTTAACGGGGTCACACCCTATATCTATTTTTGAAGATAGTTTAGGTTTAGAGAAAGGTAAAATCAAATGTTTGTAGAGAAATTGGGGTAAGAGAGAAAAACATGTTTGTTTTGTGAAAATAGTTTGTATTCCAAAATAATCCTATGTAGGGATATTTCCCTTTGACCAGCTATAAAGGGGTGGGCGCCGGTTGGTCCTATCCTACGGTCGCTTGCTCCGATACCGCTCTGTGGACCCCGTTTTTGAGGACGGGAATCATTCGTGTTCATAGTACCTTATCCCTGGATCGAGTAGTTTGGTACCCACGAATACGGTTCGAATTACCAGTGCAAAGTGCACGAATAGTCTTACAATAAAATTATTACAATAATAGGCCCGAAGGCAATATCCAATACATATAGGACCTCTTCCGGATACAACCGAACAGAAATTAGATGAGATAGCAGACGGAAGGCAGCAGCATGCCGATTGCCACGAGCAACGGCCGGGGACTAAGACCTATTACGCTCCATTGTCTTCATTCCTCCTGGTAGTAGGCATAGGGGTCTTCCTCATCTCCTTCATCTGGAGGTTTGTGCGTATAGCAAGGGTGAGTACCCAACGTACTCAGCAAGCCAACACGGAATGATGCACATGATAGGGTCATTCAAAGGATGGCTATGGTTTATTTGCGCAAAGCCAATTTTCACAAATCATTTCACAAACCTAACATCTAGCCGGATCAGGTTTTAGGTCCATAGTATATTAAGTCGGCGACGGTTCTGTCCACCATCCATTGTGATCCCTAGGATAGCTTCCCGCCTCCGATTCGTCATGGTTTTCTGGGGTGTCTTCCCCCTTCTCCCAGATAGAGAAGTTGGTTTCCCAGCACATAAAATCATTATGCAATCCCACCCATCATTTTAAAATTTATGAGTCTAGCCACGGGAAACACTTGTCACGTCGCTCATTAACCGCGAGCACGGCTATTCGAATAGATTGATTAACTCACACTGCAGTGGATGTACACTTTACCCGTACTCCGCAACTACTCATTGAATGAGCTTACATCCCCCTATATGGGACGGTCACGGCAAAGCCTTTCGATAACCTCACTTTGGCGTACCCGCTCCATGAACTTAAGCCCTCATGCACTCTAGCCATCATTTCCTAGCGGTGAGAGGAGTTCGCGTTCCGGGGTAAGAGAAAGAATTGCTCTATCCTTGAACTTTCCATCTTCATGTCCTTTTCTTCATGTCTTCATTTCTTCATGTTGATCGTATGCCCGATCTACGCCTAGGTACCAACCGGCGGTACACCCCTGTGGAAGGCCCTTAACTATCGTCCAGGCACCCACCGGTGGTGCACGCCCATCGGCAAGCCCTTACCTCAACGCCAACACCGAACCTACTATGCAAGGATACGCCCCGCTCGGATATTTAATCGGCTAGGTCTATACCCATTTGAGAAGTACGGTTGTCGGCTCGTTCTAAGTTGTAGTCTCATGGCTCGGTCCTTAACGACCGGGGACGGTACTAGCCTTTCCGGAATCCACCCAAATCCATCCATCCGCCCAGTCTAAAAACATTGGTTTGTATCTTCATTTTCCATCAAAGCCATTTCCAACATGATCAAGGCAACGTGGCGCTCATGTCTCCACTTGCCGTGTCTCAACCATCTTCCCAAGATAGTTGCCCAAGCACGAGGCTTATTTGTAAAATCATGAGTATGCAAGAATCTAGTATAAGCGTGGCTAAGCATTTTACCGAAGATAACCTCCGGTTGCATCACATCGAAGGTTTACAAAGAATATTTCTAAGGGTATTCAATATCACGGGTCGAGAAGTCCTAGGGTTAATAATAACCGGATCTCGAAATATTTGATGAACCTTGAAGCTTAGATGCCAAATAACTAACGTGATTTTTTTTTTTGAGTTTAGAAACTCCACGTATATATATATATAAAATATTTAGGTGAATAATGGATTTCACAAAAGATAGGAATTTTCTTTGGAGAGGGAATATGTTAAGAAGTTTGACTATAAGTGTATACTTATTTGCAAAAGAAATTTTGGAAAAGAATAAATAATAATCTCTTGGTAAAGATGTAAAATTCATTGTAAATAGGATTTAGAAATTAAAAAAGGTAAATATAATTTTTTTATGATTTTACTAGGCTCCTACAAATTTTAATTCTCAAAAGAAAATGGAAATAAAAATTTTCCAAAACCTTGCGTCGGCTGGGAATCGAACCAACGTCCTCTCGCTCTCACGGCTCGGCTCAAGCCACTGGGCTAGCGAGCCCACCTCGTCCTTCTCTCTCCTTCTTTTCTTTTCTTCTTCCTTCCTCTCTTGCCCGGCAAAAGAAATGAAGCGAGAAAAATAAAGTGGCGCGGGAGGATTCGACCTCACGCTCCTCTCTCTTGTTCTTTTCCACTGCGCTACACGCGCTTCTCTCCTTCATTCCTCTCCTTTTTCTTTTATTTGTTCCTCCACTGTTCTTCTTCTTCCGCGCGAGTCCGATGGCGTGGCACACCGAACCATGGCGAGGGGACTGGAGCGCGGGAATAAAGGGCCACGCACCATCTAAGAACCACGGGGACCCTATTTTGAGACACGGCCGGACCGGGGGCGGTGGGATGGGCCGGCGACGGCGAGGCGGCCATGGCGACGGCGGCGGCTAACCGGCGATGGAACGGCCACGGAGAGGGGATTGGGAGCATCAAAAGGGTACGGAGAAGCTAGCTAGGGGATTTGTTCGGCCAGGAAACGCTACGGCGGCGGCACCGTGCACATGGCGGCATCCGGCGGAAACACGGCGGGCTCGTCGCCAGCGAACTCCGGTGGCTAATCGGCTCGGGAGACATGGGGGAAATATAGTTTAGAGCACAGAGATCGTGTAAGTACCTTCAATTTGGGAAGAACTCGACCGAGGGCGACGAATTTTGGATTGTGCCTCGGGCGGCGGCGCTAGGGTTCTTCGGTGTTCTTCAAAATTCGACCCGCACACCGCATGATTTTTGGGGAAATTTGGGGAGGGGCTAGATGAGGTAATTACGCACAGCTTTTGTGTTTCAAGTTGTGGCCGAGGAGCGCTATTTATAGCGGGATGTTTTCGGCTTGAGCTCGGCGGCAATGGCGGTGCGGCACGGGAGTAGCGGGCACGCGCGGGGAGGGGGCCTGGGGTGAAATGCGACGCATGGCGGCGCTCAGGAGGGGGCCTGGCGTGGCGAGCGGCGCGTGGCGGCGCTCGGGCGGGGTCCGGGCGCGGGCGGCACGGGCACGGCGTGGCGACGCACGGCGCGGCGTGGAACGGTGTGCCGCGACGTAACGACGACTCCGTGCGCGCAGGAGGGTGACGCCGGCGAGAACGTGCGTGCATGAGGCCCCGGTACGGCGAGTGACGCGCGGCGCACGGTGGCGAGGCGGTCCGGTGCAGGGTACGGCGTCGAACAGGTGGCGCGCAATAAATAGTGACTTTTCGATTTTCCCGAATTAAATTTCCTATTTTCCCAATTTTATTTCCTTTCACCCCCAAAATTCAAAATAAAATATAAAACATCTAAAAATAAGTTGTAAAATATATGTCCAACCTTTTTAGCCACTTTTATTATTTTAAAAATATATTTTACATAATTAATTTAATCCTTTTCCTCAATTCCACAAAATGTGATTTTGATTCAAATAAATTTCTAGATTTCATATATATACCCTAAAATATTTTATTACTCATTTTTTCTTTTTACTAATTAATATTACTCAATCACCTAAATAATGTTTTGCTCCCAATCCTAAACTCCGAAAATTTTCTCCCAGCAGAAATTCGAATCGTTTGGTTTTTTACAAACACCGAGATGAATCGCTCGCGTATAAATTTATGCAACCAAGCTGACAAATAAGAAGCGAAAACTCGATCAAGAAGCAACAATCAAAAGGTTTTTGTAAATTCTGATTTTTGATTCCCGGTTTTAAATTTCTCGATTTTCAGGATGTTACATATATGATCTAATATCTATATGTACGAAACATAATACTTATGGTGCATATGGGTGTCAGGTCGGATACCCTGTATATAAGAAGGGTAATTTAGTTATTTCAAGACAAAGTTAACAGTTAACTCACGATAGCAACGTCGATACAAAGAGAATCAAAATGAAGAGATCAAGTAAAAATATGAGGTCACGTAAGGAATTTCCTCAATGATAAACGATTATTTCAAAGTGTAACTATCTTCATATGTATCAATTTGAAGTTTCCTATTTAATATGTGTAACATCATATCAATAATATATGTATGATGATTTTATCAATCTTTAACTGTTTTCTGAAAGTGTCCACATAAAAATAAGGCGTGTGTTAAAAAAATGAGTATACACGTGTTCTGAAAAATTGCACATTTTATAATTGTGTGTGCATGCATTTATAATTGTGTGCGCATGCGCAAATGCACGTGCAGCTTCCTCTCGATCGATATGCTCAATGAACAATGGGTCGAGAAGGACGTGTGTACTAGTAAAGAACGAACGATAATAGGTAGTTGATTGGTACATTAATTGACTACTGTCTTAATCGATTGTTACGACATTAATGAACTACTTAGTGTCTTAATCCATTGGTAGACTGAATGAAAATATCTATATTTGAGATAACATCGGCAAACAAACCTCGGATCATTCCTAAAGGCATTGGTCCGGAGTAGATTTCTAGTTATGCATTCTGTACTTCTGTTTTTGTTTGTTTGTGAGTCAGTTGCTAAAAGCAGCATGATGTATTCACGTATATATGAGTTACGGTTTTCATTTAATTTTTTGACTATGTGTGGCCTTAGTAGATATAGAGGCCGTAGTTTTTATTGTTTAATGAAATTCTTCCTAATATCTAAAGAACGGTAGATAACTAAGGACCAGTTTCTTGACTGGTAGCTTTTGTTTACACATGTAAAACACACATTTTTTGTTTTGAACCTGGTTTAGCACGTATTCTCATGTTGCACCGGATGTATTCAAATAGGTTTCACTTGACACCCAAAATATTTATAATAAAATCCATATAATTTCATAAATCATAAAGGAAAATTATAATATTGGACTGGTGTATATATGCACAAATCTTTACATAACAGTAATATTGATGTGAAAAAGAGACTTGATAAAAGAGGTGATCTGTGGCATATATATTTAATGACATTGTGCAGAGACCTTAGGTGTTGTTATTCTTTGGAAGGAGAAATATTTGAAGTATGCATGGTTACTTATATCCAGGCAAAATTATTTTAAAGCAGTTTTTAGAACTATTTGATTTACAGTAGCATCTATTTGTTTATGTATATGGAAAACTAATATTTATTAAGAGGTAAAAATCTGTAGTTGCACTAAAATATCAACATTTTATTCATACATAACCAAGGATCAAATTACTAATGTTTTCTGGCCAGTCTGGGCCAGTGACCTGTACCAACATATAATCACAATTCATTTTTTAAAAAAATATAGCCTCTCATGCATCATCTTCATGCTAATATTGCACGGAAATAGAGAACATAATGCCACTCTTTAATGCTTGGAAATAGGCCATCTTGCCCTTACGGAAAATTCAACAATAATCGTGCTTTGAACTGTAAATTTCTCCATGGCACCACGAGCCACAATCAATATTCAATAGTTATGACAACTTTGAATTAAACAAATAATGCAAATGTTATCTTCTTTTTATTTTTCTTCTTTTTCCCTAGACATCTCCCATATTTTTCCATGCAACTAGTTTGACTAGCTAGCTTTAAATAGGGGTTAATAAGAAAACATTTAATTAGAAAAGAAATATTCATTGTAAAATGCTATCTACGAAGAATATGGTTGGTATAAAATTGCACTAATTGTTTGCCTAATTTCATTTTTATAAATTACAAACACACAAGTACACATACCTACCTTATTATCCACACACATCACACACACCTGTGTGTTCCTTAAAGAGCTATAATTTTATTAAAAATATACATGTATGTATATCATATTTATCGACATCTATTTAAACTTGGGTTTGGTTGAAGTGTGTATCCATGACTTCATAATCGCATCCTTGGTGCTTTCTTGCTTTTTCAATTTTGTTTTTGCAATCTGCGACGTATTATCTATTAAGATTATTTTTTCTAATATACCATATAATTAAGATTGAAATGTAATTGATCACCTAAATACACTTGCATATAAGAGGGACCAACAATCACATAGAAAGAAGTGACTGAAATAAAGTAAAAGATGTGACGCCATAGAACTATTCAAAGCTTGCACGCAACTCTCCGGCCAAACTTACCATTAATGATAATAAAAAGAAATTTCTTACCATTATGGAGTAATTAGAACAACACTGTATTTTATTGAAAACAAAATGAACGTGAAAAAGTAGGGAGAACTATTAAAGCTACCGCTTTGTTTCAAATTACTTTACTTTTATCATAAATCAAACATTTTTATTTTGACTATCAATCTCTTAATATTCATATAATTTAACACAATAAGATTTGTATTTTAAGACATGTCTTATACAATTTCTATTCCAAAATTTTTATCTCACGAAGCTGAAACTATACCAAACAAATACAAGATCTACTATGGAGCTGCCACTCTTCTAAAAATCACAGTACAAACGTGGAGCGGCATTACACTACTTCTAAGCTCTACTTTATCCTTGAAGCAGGAGCTCTACTGAACGGTTCTCAGATTAATTATGAGAAATACTTTATGGGATATAATATGCTATTAAAATTATAGTAATTTATAGAAGTTGAAAATATAAAAATGTTTGACTTATGATAAGCTAAAATGATAAAGTAATTAAAAACGGAGGGACTACATGTGGATTGACTAAATCAATGCGTATAAAAAAACAGTTCTGTTAAAAAGAATATCTTCTCATCTTGCTCTGAGTTTCTGAGTTATATGCATATGTACGTAAACTAACGCTACAAGTACTAAAAACATCTTATAAACTAACTTCTTGCTAACGAAAAAAATTGATTGAGTCAATTGGAAGTTATAAACAGCCAAGATTAAATCACAACGTGTAAAAAGTTTGTAAAAAAGCTAGCGCTGATCAACATTCAGCAACACGTTCTCAAAAAAGAAAAAACATTCAACAACACAGGCTAGAAAGACATGCATACGTGTACAGCGTGAGTTACTAACCTTGCAATACTTTTGGAAGAGCTGATCGAACGATCTCCCAAGTCCGCAGATGCCGACGACGAGGCCACCACCGTGGCCGCCGAACATCTCCTTCGCCGGCCAGATCACCTCCTCCATATCCAGCCTTCGCAGCACCTGGCCGTCGGACTCCGCAAGACCGAGGTAGTACCCGCCGAACGCCCTCAGCTCCGGCGCCACGACGGCGTCGACGCCGAGGTACTCCTTCAAGAACGGCTCCACCATCTCCCTCGGCATGGCGCTCACGCACACGCACCGCCCGCGCCGCCGCTGTACCACCGCCTCGTAGACCTCCGCGCTCACGTCCTCCAGGAACAGCTTGGGCATCACCGAGCTGCCCAGCCGGAAGCCGTCCTTCCTGACACCGACGAAACTCACCATGGCCATGACCTTGATCGCCCGGTCATGGCCGAGCAGGCGCAACGCCGGGTAAAGCAGCAGGAGAAGGAGGCCTCGGAAGAGCCCTCCTCCTGCCTCCAGGGCGATGAGCATGAAGAACGGGAACGTGGACGGCGACAACAGCAGGCCACCTTCCACCTTACAAACGGTGACACCGCCGTTGTCCATCGTGTCCGGCGCCGGCAGCTCGTCCGACGGCCAGCTGATGATGTCGTCTGGTTCGCTCGGCGGTGGCTGCGCAAGGACAAAGGATCTGAGGCAGCTGATGATCTTTCTGGAGTACGTGAGGATGGACTTGGTGAAGACCTTCGTCATGGCTGCTGTTAATTAAATTTGTGGCCGTGGAGAGCTGGATCGAGCGCGAGTGCGCGACTATTAAAGCAGCCGAAGATGCGATGGCTGGTAGAGGCCCGGGTAGTGTGACAACTGTAGCAACTAATTAGGCCAGTGTTGCACCTGAAATGTGTGGCATATGCGTGCGTTTAATTATTTACAGAGAGATGGGTTGGTGGTCAGTAAGAGCTAGAGAGAAGATTAATGAACGAGCTCCTTTCTGTTGACACGTTTTGCATTTTCAATGGAAAATCCAATGTTATTTTCACACATCGAACGTTTATTATCTCCGTGCATAATGAGTTACCGTTTTACAGATTAATTTATATATTTTTCTTTTAATCTATTTAAGAATGTAGTGAACCATAGCTCTCTCGTGGCTTGTAAGTTGTAATAGAACAATATATACAACTAGATAGTCATGTACCTGACAACTATAAACATATCAAATATATCTCTCTAAATGATAGTAATATACGAGTCTAAATATGATAGCAATATAAAAAGTGCATAAGAAGTGAGAAATTACATACCACTACTATAATAGATAAATTAAATAAGACCTTTTAGGCTTCATTCTTTTTTATTAAGACACATAATTTATCTTGAATTTCGTTAGCATCATTTTCAAAGTAAAATATCAAATAAATTTATTTTAAATTTATAATAATTAAAACTCAATTAATCGTGTGAATTTGTTTTCTTGTTTTTCTCTATTTAATCAATTTTTATCTGTTTTATCAGATAAAGATGTGGACAATCGATTTGGTTAACTGAAAAATCGGCTTCGACCTTCGGTCTGACCGAGGATACCAAACAGAGGCGTGCTCACGTGTAAACATCAATCAAACCAAGCAACCCTTGCCCTCGATGACATACGCTGCCACCACCGTCCATCCGTGCCGCCGCCGTCGTCGCCGTCTCCTGTGCTAGTGCCACCGCTGTATCTCGTTGTTGCCGTGCGCTTTCTTTGTTGTTGGCACACTATTGAAGAAACCATCATTGCTTAAAGTGGTAAAAATCACAGTAGTCCCGGTTTGAGTTACATCCGGGACTAGAGATGATCTCTAGTCCCGGTTTAAAAATTCAACAGCTCTCTAGGAACTTTAGTCCCGGTTCGTTCATGAACGGGGACTAAAGATCATCTCTAGTCCCGGTTCAAATGTTGTCAGAGCGTGTCAGAGCGCCGGACATCTTTAGTCCCGGTTGGTAACACCAACCGAGACTACAGATGCTATATTTTGTCTCGGGGACTAAAGATTTCTGGCGCTCTGATAGGTTCTGACAGCCTCTGGCACCATCTTTAGTCCCGGTTGGTAACACCAACCGGGACTAAAGATGGCTTGCTTTTTATACTCCTTCTTACTCCTCTAGCCCGAGCCAGCTACACTTGTCTTCAAAAATTTTTTCCAGAGGGGAGGTGCTGCCAAAATTTTTTGTAATTTTGTTTTGGTGATAATACACAAATCTTTGCTATCTACAAGGTTAGCAACTTCTTCCTCTTATGATCTATGCAGCACTTTGTATTTTACGGTTGTTTTCTATACATTTTCATATCTAGATTTTTTGTAAACATGAGGAGAGAGAAAATTTGTTTGAACTAATTATTTTGCTAAGCACATTATATTGTGTTGAGAAAAAGTTGGGAAAAATAAAGAGGAAGAAAAGTATACTTAGCACGTAACATTTATAGGAATTTAGTCCGTACAATTTTATCTTAAAAAATATTTATGAAAAATGATGAGAGAGAATATTTTGGACAAAAAGTTATAAAATAGATAACAAAGGACCTTTTAAAATAGATACAAAATAATTAATTAATATAACTTTAAAAGACCTTTTAAAAATGATTCTCTTTTTTGAACAACACATTACGTATATTGGATTAGTATATAATAATTGTCGATTATATATATAAAAGTATTGAATAATATTTAAATGATTTAAATTTCGTGGAATTTTCTTACGATTTTTGTGCATTCCATGTAGATGGATCGACAATGGATGTACAACGAGGATCGACGGTCGAGAGAGTTTAGTTTATTCAAGGTGTCCATTATTTTTGAGTGTGGCCGATGCCAACAAGCATAAGGGTTTCATACATTGTCCATGTAAAAAGTGCAAAAATGAGAAGGAGTATTCTACATCAAAAATTATTCATGCCCACTTGTTTCAGTCGGGATTCATGCCTCACTACAATTGCTGGGCATCGCACGGAGAGGTGGGGGTTGCAATGGAAGAGGATGAAGAAGACGACAACAACATTCCGGACTGTGGTCAATACGGTGGGTTTGAAGAGAATACAGTGGGCGAGGCGGGCGAGGATGCTGAAGAAAACGACGGTGCCGATGACCTTGGTCAGATGTTGCGCAACGTACAGGGGGACTGCTAAGGCGTAAAGGAAGTGCAGAAATTGGAGCGTATGTTGGCGGACCACAAAAGGTCCTTGTACCTAGGCTGTGAACAGGGGCACAAAAAGTTAGGTAACACGCTGGAATACTTATAATGGAAGGCCAAAAATGGTGTCAGTGACAAGGCATAAGTTACTAAAACTCGTGAAGAACATTCTTCCGGAGGGAAACGAATTGCCGGAATCAACGTACGAGGCTAAGAAGTTAGTCCGCCTCTAGGACTGGAGGTACAGAAGATACACGCATGTCCTAACGATTGTATCCTCTACCGTGGTGAGGAGTACAAGAACCTAGAAGCATGTCCGGTTTGTAAAGCACTTCGATACAAGATCAGACGAGATGATCCAGGCAAAGTTGACGGACGGCCCTCGAAGAAAAGGATTCCTGCTAAGGTGATGTGGTATTTTTCTATAATACCACGTCTGAAGCGTCTGTTCAGGAACAAGGAGTATGCAAGAATGATGCGTTGGCACGCGGAAGAACGCCTAAAAGACGGCATGCTGAGACATCCCGCCGATGGGTCACAGTGGCGAAACATCGACAGAACATTTGAAGACTTCGGCGAGGATGCAAGAAACCTAAGGTTCGGCTTAAGCACGGACGGCATGAATCCTTTTGGAGAGATGAGCAGCGGGCATAGCACTTGGCCAATGACGATGTGTATCTACAACCTCCCGCCTTGGCTATGCATGAAGTGAAAGTACATTCGATGCTGGTTATTATTCAAGGCCCGAAGCAACCAGTAACGACATCGATGTGTACACGAGACCGCCGATCGAAGATATAAAACTGCTGTGGAAGAAAGAAGGTGTTCCCGTGTGGGATGAAGATAAACAGAGCAGTTTAAACTACGAGGGTTGCTGTTTGTTACCATCAATGATAGGCCTGCACTTGGCAACCTATCCGGACAGTCAAACAAGGGGTACAACGGTTGCACCCACTGTATGGATGAGACTGAGTGTACGTACCTGAAACATTGTAAGAAGGTAGTGTACATGGGCCATCGTCGCTTTCTTGCTGCAAGCCATCCTGTCCGGAGAAGAGGCAAACATTTTGATCAAAAGGCAGACCATCGTACTAAACCAAAGCATCGCAACGGAAAGGCCGTGTTTGCCATGGTGAAAGACCTCAAAGTAGTATTTAGAAAGGGACCCGGCAACCAATCTATAGCAAGTGAAGATGGTCATGCGACGATGTGGAAGAAGAAGTCAATTTTTTGGGAGTTGCCCTACTGGGAAGTCTTGGACGTCCGCCACGCAATTGACATGATGCACCTCACCATGAACCTTTGCGTAAACTTGCTTGGCTTTCTAGGTGTATACGGAAAATCAAAAGATACACTTGAGGCACGTAACGATCTGAAACATATGGCACAACGCGATGGCCTTCACCCGCAACCAAAGGAAAAAGGAGCCCAATACCTAAGTCCAATACACTCGAGCGGGGAGAGAAGGAAATAATGTTTGAATGCCTGGAGAGCATCAAGGTACCGTCTGGATACTCCTTGAATATAAAGAGAATAATAAGCACGAAGGATAAGAAGTTCACAAATCTAAAGTCCCATGACTGCCACGTGCTGATGACACAGCTGCTTCCCGTTATAATTCGAGGTACCCTTCCCGATAATGTCCGGGCAACAATAACAAAGCTATGTGCTTTCCTGAATGCAATTTCACAGAAGATCATTGATCTAGACAGACTAGAAGACATTCAAAATGATGTGGTCCAATGTCTTGTCAGCTTTGAGATGATCTTTTCGCCTTCCTTCTTCAATATCATGATGCATCTCCTATGCCACCTTGTCAAAGAGATCCGTATCCTCGGTCCGGTATTCCTACACAACATGTTCCCCTTTGGGAGGTATATGGGCGTTCTAAAGAAGTACGTTCGTAACAGTTCGTGTCCGGAGGCCAGCATCGCCAATGGATATGAAACAGAGGAGGTGATTGAGTTTTGCGTCGACTTTATTGAAGACCTCCGTCCCATCGGGGTGCCTGAATCAAGCCATGAAGGTAGACTACGGGGGAAGGGAACTCTTGGAAGGAAGGTAATAATGAACATAGACAATGACTTATACAGAAAAGCACATTGGACCGTGTTACAACAATCTTCCTTGGTGGCTCCTTACATCGAGGAGCACTTGGCGATTGTTCGCTCGGAAAACATCGTAAGACGAATGCCTGGATTACACGCCATCACATTGATGCATTCCCTGCTTGGCTGCGACAACGTCTCATAGGCAATGCGAGCATTGACCAACAACTAGCCTTCTTGGCAAGGGGACCATCTTGCTCGATCACCATATTCCAGGCATATGAAATCAATGGGTACATATTTTACACACGGGCCCAAGACTTAAAGAACACGGATCAGAACAACGTTGTCTGCATCGATGCCGTGGGATACGACGGTACGGCTAGCACATATTACGACAGCATCGATGACATATGGGAGCTGGACTATGGACCTCTGAAGGTCCCTCTGTTTCAGTGCCAGTGGGTTAGGCTCAGTGGTGGAGACGTAACCATTGATGCAAGTGGAATGACAACGGTCGACCTGAGCAAGGTTGGATACTCAGACGAACCTTTCGTCCTTGCCAATGATGTACAGCAAGTTTTCTATGTCAAGGACATGGCTAGCAAATCAAAGAAGGGGAAATGGTCCGACGAGCCAAAGCGCCACCTGGTTCTCCCAGGCAATAGGAAAATTGTGAGAGTCGAGGATAGGACTGACGAAGATTACGATCAGTTTGACGGGCAACCTCCATTCGCGGTGGCGGTTGACCCGAGTATCCTCCTATCAAATGAGGACACCCCTTACTCACGCAACGATCATAACGAAGGAATAATTGTGTGGAGAAAGTACGTGAGGACAAATGTTACATAGCTAAATTTATGTATGGACGATGTAAATTAAATTGAATCATTGAATATTATTCATCTACATCTGAAAGATCCATATCTTCCACTTGACCTTCTTCAAGATCTATAATTACATCAGGAACCTTGGTACTATCCATAGTAAGGTTCCCCATCCACCTGATCTTTTACTGAAACACCATGTTAATTATATATAAACATATGAACATATGTTAATATATATGAATATAAAATATATCAACATATCAACATTATAATTATATATGAATATAAAATACAAAAGAACAGGGCATTGTAATAATTAGTCCCAGTTTGTAAAAAAACCGGGACTAGAGGTGAATTTCAGTGGGCAGGAAAACATCTTTAGTCTCGGTTTGAGCCACCAACCGGGACTAAAGATGTCCACCTACTGCGCCACGTGGCTGCCCCGTAATCTTTAGTCCGGTTGAAGCCACCAACGGGACAAAAGATATGATCTTTACTCCCGGTTGAAGCCACCAACCGGGCGGACAACTTTACTACCGGTTGGTGGATTCAACCGGGACTAATGTTCATATCTGTTGTCCCGGTTGAAGCCACCAACCGTAAAGTATCTTCTGTCCCGGTTGTTGGCTTCAATCGGGACAAATGACGCCGTGACTATATATAGCAAGGGCCTCACTGGGGATCCAACACTTAGCCGTTTTCGCACTTCAGAACTGCATCATCTTCGTCTTCGTCGCCGTCGCCGAGCCCCAGGTTGCCGCTGCAGCATGTCGTCTCCGCCGTCTTCGTCGGAGGAGGACCTCCGCTCCGCCGTCTTCATCGCCGTCGCAGGTTAGCGCGTCGCCCCCCAAAGATTTCCTGACATTATGCGCTAGGGTTTGGCCGTCGTCGATGCCATCGCCATCGCCGCCATCGTCGCGGTCGCCGTGGCCGCAGCCGCCGTCGCCGTCGCCGCCGCCCCCCCACGCCACCCACTCCCTTGCGCCCCCCCCCACGGCCCCCGAGCCGGCCGCCCCTAAACCCTAAATGGCCGTGCGCCGTCCTCCACTCCACGCGCCGCCGCCGCCCTGCATCCTCGCGCCGTCGCCGCCGCACTGTGTGAATGTTAATATATGAATTTTGAATATATGTGTATTTTTCATATATGTGTATTTTGTATATATGAATTTTGAATATATGAATTTTGTATGTATGGATATTTTGAATATATGATTTTTGTATGTAAATGAACTTTATATGTAAATGGATCGTTGAGAATTTTTAATTTTAAATTTTGAATATGTATTTAAATTTGAAATTTGAATGTTTATGTGAATTGTGAATTTTGTATTTTCGAACGAACGAGAACGCTAAAATCAACAAACGGTCGTAAACGAACGGACGGACGGACGGACGAACGACGAGTGTTCGTTCGTTCGTTCGTTCGTGGACGAATGAACGTTCACGAACGAACGAACGAACGAACGAACGTGGACGAACGGACGTCTCCTTTCCTCTATCTTTCCTTTCCTCTCCACTTCCACTCCCATCCTCCTTATCTCCCTCATATCATTCTCCTCTCTTTCTCTCCTCTCCTCCAGATGAACATACTCACGGACGTGAATGATATAACAAACGGTCGGTCGGTCGTGTTCTAGCAAAGAGAAACAAAAGAGAAAAAGGAAAATATAGAACGTTATATTCTTCACAAGTCTTTTCTACGATGGAGATAATCTGTGATTCTGAATCCATCTTCTTCTTTTTGTCTTTTTTTACATAGACATACATGATTTTTCGAATAATTGATACATGTATGAACCGACTAATTTTTTTTAGAATTCTTTGATTAAGTCCTCAACCCCCAACAATCAAATAGTGGATCGTAACGAGAAACAGCTTCTTCATGATGAGATCGCACGAGGAACAGAGGTTTACAACGAGGAGGGAAATGAAGATACAAATCAATACCTCAACGAGGAGGGGGACGAGCAAGGGAACAATGAGGAGAATGAGGGCTCCGCCTCCGCCTCCGCTGGACAGAAGAGGGCACGCGGGCAACGCGGTCTCAACAAGCTGCATAGAGGGTCGACATGTCATAACGGAGGTAGAATCTGACGGTCGCCCTATTGCCCTAGAGGACGCCGCAAGGAAGTTTGTGGTGCACAGCGGATGGGTGGTGAGGGATCACGTGCCCGTAAGCGTTGCCAACTGGAGGCGATCAAGGACAGGAGGAGATGAGCAGAGCTATCTCCTAGACTCAGAGAAAGAAATGTTGTGGACTACAATGCTGCAAACGTTCACCATCCCGGACTCACAACAAGCAAGGGTCAAGAAATGGACGTTAAAGAAAATGGCGAGCTCTTCAGAACTACAAGAAAGAGTTACACAAGAAATATATCCTGAAGGGCCAGACCCCTGACTTTGACAAGTTCCCAAAGCTCAGAGATCATTGGGATGCTTTTGTTGAACATAAGACTGGGGAAGAAGCACAAGCTATCATAGAAAAGAACAAGGCCAATGCAGCTAAAAGAAATACCATCACAAGCTTGGGTCGGGCGGGCTATAAGAAAGCAATGGAGAAATGGGAGAAAATGAAAGCCGACCTTGAAGCACGAGGTATTGTTCTAGGCACAGCCACCTGGACGGAACGAGCAAAGCACTGGTTTTATGCTCACGGCGGCTCACTTAATCCCTTCAATGGCACAGTTATCTTTGGTGATGAAATTCAAGAAGTCGGACGGAGGTTAGAGGAAGCGCTGCAGGCCACTTCCTCGGGCGCGTTCAGGCCCAACAGAGAGAAGGACGAGCTAACACTCGCCCTCCAAAACCCAGAGCACCCGGGGCGAACGCGAGGAAAAGGTGTCGTCCCCTGGAAATACGGGTTCCAAGCTAACGTCGACATACAAGAGCCGAATGAGGTCAAAGCGAGAGCATGATGCGTGGTTCGCTGAGATGGAAATGAAGCTCTCGCAGATTGATCAGATTGTGGACGAAAGGCTGACCCTAAGGTTGGCAGAGGAGCGGAGCCATTGGGTTAGCCAACATCGGATCCAACGGCCGCTCAACTACAGGAAGGCCCAGCAGCAGGCTTCAACGGAAATGAAGGCGATTTGGCCCCACAAGCTGAACCGGGTCCGCCATGCCCCGTTGATGACATCACACAACGGACCCCATGTGAGCTGCACATTCCGCTAAAGAACATAAAAATAAAGGTATGT
Source organism: Oryza australiensis (assembly GCA_019925245.2). Taxonomy (NCBI): domain Eukaryota; kingdom Viridiplantae; phylum Streptophyta; class Magnoliopsida; order Poales; family Poaceae; genus Oryza; species Oryza australiensis. Next base: position 1,800,185 of record JAIFGZ020000016.1, on the reverse strand, counting down.
TCGTAATTTTATGTTGTACGTATATTTCCTTGAATAACTTGTCAATCAATGTTCATTACTAACTAATAAACAATCTTCTCGAACAGGTCGCGTCGGGCATGGCCATTCCAGTAGACCGAGACGGCACCTACCACTCCCGGCCCGTTTCACCTGCGTACTCGAAAGATGAAATTCAACAGGTGGAACGCAGCTATGAAGATCTCGAGCTGGATATCCCCGGAGGAGACGGGGAGCTGACGCTAGGAGAAACAGCTCACGGAATATTTCTCTGGGGGAAGATCTTCATAATATTCCCCAGACGTGGGCCATTTCCTTCGTCTCCACGTGGGTCGTCTCGTCCGCCTCCACGTGGGTCGTCTCCTCCGCCTCCTTCACCACCTCCGCCTCCTCCACCTCCTGCGTCGCCTCCACGAGCACCGACTCCTAAACGGTCGTCTCCAACTCCACCGCTTTCTCAGACTCCTCCGTCGCCACAACGAGCACCGACTCCTAAACAGACAACATCTCGAGCCATGCGATCAAGGTCAACCAGCAGTGGACCAAGAAGCAAGAGGCCTAAACTTGACCCGCTCCCACCAGCCCCAAAGAAAACGGCGTACGACATGACTCCACAGGAGCTGCACGAAGCCGTCCAAGCTGAAGTCAAGGCCCACTTCAGAAAGAAGTCTCCTAAGAAGCCTCCTGAAATCCCCCAGGAGACCAAGGACTTCTTCAAGAAGACGTACCTAACGCCACAGCCTAAACCGCAACCTCAACCGCAGTCCGACTATGACAGGACTATTCGAAAGGTTGCTATCAAGGCGAAGAGAATGGGCAAAGATGTACCCTAGTTCAGTGTTCCAAATGTCAGATTAGACTTAAGACAATTTATGGAATCTGCTGGAATTTCAATGGATCAATTACACGGCCGTGCTCCTCTGACGAAGGCTCCGCTGAAATACAAGTTCAAACTTGGAAAGCCTCTTGTAAAGCCGGATCAAGTGAAAAAGCAACCAACACAGATGTACCGCTTCCACAAGTGATACATGCAAGAATCCAGCAAGGGTGAAGAGATGGTAACGGGCAAATATTCACATGACTATTTCATCGATGGAGGTGACGACTTCTATATCCGATTCGAAGACATATTTGACCTGTACCAGCTTGATGCCCTCGACGTCTCACTTCTAGCCACGCGGGCTCTGTAAATATCGTTCTGTTATTTCGTTTCTTACCTTCTTGTATTTAGCTGACTAAAATTCTTTTTGATCGTTGTAGAATCATGATCCAATACTTCAACATGAACGACTGTACCAAACATGGATTCATGGATCCACGCAAAATCAATGGCGTATTGGTTGATCATTTTCCTGATCCAACACTAGACAACATTTACAAGGCGCTGGTGATAAACCACTTCCGGTCGTTTATCCTTCTGCCCTACAACACTGCGTAAGTATTTTCTTCCTTCCGTACCGATTTCAATCCCGTGTGCATACATAAATTTTTATATGTGTCATCCAAACCAATTTGCAGATTTCACTGGGTTCTGTTAGTAATTGACATGGATAACTCGCGGATCCATGTCTTTGACTCAATGGATAAACCAGAGTCCACGTACGCAAATATATTTGAACTGCTAGATAGGTAATGCCATCTTACTTGCTATTGCATATATGCAGTTATCGGATAATTACTAGCTAACTTTCAACTGCATGTAGGGCATGGGACCGGCTTCGGGCTGATGTTCACGGAAATTGGAAAGATAAGCTCTCCGTGAGGATGAACTTTCCAGTGAGTAACATGCTCCAAAGTTGTTTTGAATTATTACTTTGTTCTAAAATATGAAATGTATATTAAATATGTCGTCATTTCTCCTTTAGTGTGCAAAACAGTCGCAGGGCACCAACTTATGCGGATACTACGTCTGCGACTATATTGACCGCTTTGTGACCAATGTCACAACTATGGATGATATAGATGTATGTATAATAGCCATTCATACATTACGTCTCGATTTCTTATTCACTTCATATATTTATTTCTGGTTTGATTGAATTAATGATAGCTTATGCGAGTAAGAGACAACCTCCCCCACAAGACTTTCATACAAGCCGCTCATGAAGAATTGATGGGATTTATAAACGAGCAGATCATTGATCCCACGGGGGAGTTCTATTTTAATTTAAGTAACTTAACCATCGGATCCACAAAATAGACAATGTTTTGTAACATACAAAATATATGTGGATATTGTACATATGTGTATATGTTTTGGTAATATATTACATGTATATATTTTTCCTTTCTTAAGTTCATTTATATGTGTGTAACTTATATATTTATACATATATATTATATAATATATATGTATAAATATATGTGTGTAAAATATGTATATGTGTAATATATAATATATGTGTGTAATATATAGTATGTAGCACTGTTGGAGAAACAAGAAAATTAATAAAATATAAAAAATTATTTAGTCCCGGTTGAAGCCACCAACTGGGACTAAAGATGGCGGAGCCACGTGGCCGGCTGCGCCATCGGTAGTCCCAGTTGGAGCCAACTCACTTTTCGCCCATGAACAATTTGTGTCAATGGATTGGTTTGATCAAAAACTTGAGATAAGGGATATGTACCAAAGAAGGTCTCGTAAGTAGTTATTAATAAAATAGAGGTTGAAGTTGGAGTTACCAAAGTTTGTGGAGTCGGTTTCGATTGACGTATGAATACTCTACGGATAGTTTTTTGAACCGCATGTTGTAAACGACCAAGAGCCAGTCCGAATTGATCTTGTAACAGATCCGCAACCGAACGAATACGTTTATTTTTCAAGTGATTCATATCGTCATCGTCAAGTATACCCGTTTCAAATTTCATTCCAATCAAATGATCCGTAGCGGCCAATACATCTCGCGGTAACAAGAAGGTACTGTTCTGAGGTATATCAAGATTCAGTCTTCGATTCATATTTCGTCGACCAATCCTTCCTAATTCACATTTTTGTTGAAAAAATTTCTTTTGTAATTCCTCACATAAGGATTTCGAAAATACCAGGTCCCCGCCTACACAAGCAAATTGTTGATAAAACTCCAAAATAGCTTTTTCTTTTGACTCAATCCTCTTCTTCTCCTTAGCATTAGGGACAGACAAGAAAATTTCAGGGTAGGAAACATTATCTAGAATTTCTTTTAAATTTGAACCCATAGCTGATGATAGAACTAGAATAGATATCTTTTGTTTTCTACTCACGCGAGCCCATATCCTTTCTTTTTTATCAATTGCTAATTCTGATCTTCCTCCCCAATCTGATATTATAGTCCCAGTGTAGATAGAAATTCCTTTATGGTCTAATTCCGAGCAGTAGTAAATACCAGGACTTAGCAATATTTGATTGATCACAATTCGGTATATTCCATTTATTATAAAGGTTCCTAAGGAATTCATTATAGGAATGTTTCCAATAGAAATGGTTTGCTTTTGCACATCGAAACCAAAAATTAATCGTGCGGATACGTATAATTCGGAAGAATAGGTGAGTGATTCATACACAGCATCCCTTTCTTTTATCGAAGGTTCTAGCAATTGATACCCTTTCGCAAATAATTGAAATGAAATTTTGTGATCTGGATCTTTAATTGTTGGAAACTTCTCAAGTTCTTCTGCCAAGCCTTGATTAATGAACCTACAAAATCCCTCGAATTGGATCTGACTAAATCCGGGTATTGTGGACATTCCCTCATTTCCATTCCGGAGCATCTTAATCTTAAGTTTCCTGTTTATCGAAGAAAAATTCCATTATCAGCTCACTCTTCATCAATCCCTACAGATCGATCTAGCAATTATGGAATCTATATTATGTTTACTAAATCACATGAAATTCTCGGAACTCCACATACATATTTCATATATGTATTTCATACATATGAATAGAGACAATTTCAACGAAAGTTCGAATTTGCCGGGGTCCAAATGGAATGAAAATAAATTGATAAAACATTCCTAGAACCTCGAAAAAATTCTGCCACTTACAGTTTATGATATTCTAATTAGATTGGACGGCAAAGATTTCTCATTTATCTCCTTTCTATGAATGGGATAAAACCAAAATATAATAATTTATAAGCACTAGAAAGTTTGGCTTTAGTTCGATTTAGAATAGCACGCTTAGTTTAATTTCAAAAAGAATTTGAAGGTTCTTTTTTGTTTCGTAGTAGTAGAATTTCTATAAAATATAAGATTTCGTTGTAGAATCCTAAAATAAAGTAAGTACTTTTTAAGTACATGCCAATCTAGTTCTGGACCTCTACATATCAAAGTCAATTTTCTTTTTTTATTCAAGATATTTAATGCAATAAAAAATTAAAGAACGATTCTCCACGAGATATGTACATAAGGGGGATCCATAGATAATAATGTTGTTCGGACCTGGAGTTTACCTATATATGGATTAGGCATAAATCCATTGTCTTTTATTATGCCATTAAATGGGAGGCGGGAGAAAAATACCGATTTAAGAGTCGTTCACTACTGCAATTCAAAATAAAAAGAGAATTCTAGTTAACGGTTCCAATTTGTTCTTAATTTTATAGCTTGTGACTAGAAATCCACTTTTCTCCTTTTTCATTTCAATAGAAAGAAAAGGGAAGTTTTCTAGTGTTAGCAATGTGTGTTTTAAGATAGAATCCTTCGAGGAGAATAATCGAAACTGGATCAAAAAAAGCATGAAGAGATTTTTTGAAAAAGATTGGAAAAAAGTAAGTAGAATTAGATTCAAGATAAAAAAGTTTGTTTTAGTAAGAAACATAGATGAATACTTGCTCTTTTCTCGATTTTAGATCGTATTTTTTGGCGGCATGGCCAAGCGGTAAGGCAGGGGATTGCAAATCCTTTATCCCCAGTTCAAATCCGGGTGCCGCCTGATCAATAAAATACTTAGGCTTATAGTACTGATCCAAATCGACAAATCCGCACCCCGCATAAGTTGGGGCAAGAGAATAACAAGGCTCGGCGATACTGGATTTTGAGAACCCACCGTTCTTTCCTCAAACTGGGGTTTGTTTTAGCAGTAGTAGCCCAAACCGCTACCAATAGGGATGAGATAGCGTTTCCTTATTCTTTTATTGATAAGAAAGGGCTATGTATCATATTTATACTTAATGCTCCCCAATTCTACCGAAATACTCTAATAATTTGTTAAGAGTAATTCTTTGAACTGATTCATCCATAACCTTAGGGCAGAACCCCTTTTTGACTCTGTACCCTTGATTCTACTATGATTATTCATCAATAGTAGAATAATTCCTTCATAGAAATAGGAGACATAATTTACATGGATATAGTAAGTCTCGCTTGGGCTGCTTTAATGGTAGTCTTTACGGTTTCTCTTTCACTAGTAGTATGGGGGAGGAGTGGACTCTAGGGATACTACTAATTGATTGAGTAGTCGAATTCTTGTATCAACTCTTTTCTTTAATTGACCATTTTGCATTAATCATTTTGTCCAACTCTATTCTTTCTATTTCTATTCTACTATATAGAAATAGAAAGAGCGACGAGAGCAATTCATAATCACTACTAGAAGCGACCCACGGTTAAAAAAGTTCTATACATAAGAAATTTAGACTTTCTTCCACGGAGCTATTCCCAACATATCGCACATTTTCCATTTGTTTTATACTCTTTTCTTATTCTTAGTTCTTAAAATAAACTTTATGCTCTTTTGAAACATTTCGCGGCATGTTTAAGCATGAAAGATTCGCTGGTTTTTTCCTTTTACTTTTTTCTTTTACTATAGTCTATTCTCATATTATTTTTCTCTCCCTCCATGGATTTTTTTATTTTGACTTGATTGAAATTAAGTGGATGCAGTGAAAAAGAAATTGAATTAGACTACTATTTCAATCTAGTAATCTATTCTATGTAGATTCAAGATAATATAATAGAAAGACTCTAAAGTGTGGTAGAAAAAACTATCTAAAGTGTGGTAGAAAAAACTATCTAAAGTGTAGTAGAAAAAACTATATGTAGTTCTTTCTACCACACTTTATGATTCCAACCGGATCCTTTCATTTAAGACTTGGATTTTTATTTTATTTAATCCCTTTTTCATTTCTTCAATGATTAATTGGAAGTTCAATTAATCATTTTGGCTGACTGTTTTTACATAAATAATAAGTAAAAAGGCAGTAGGAACTAGAATGAACAATGCAGTAGCAATAAATGCGAGAATATTGACTTCCATAACCTCTTTTTTTTCGCAATAACTCGGGATGTAATCCCATGGAGAGGGAAAAGGGTATCCTGTAAATTCAAGGGGAGGACTTGCATTCTGATAATACTGAATCAATTCAATATTATGAATATCGGATCTATCAAATCAATTCATGGTTGAGAGTGGAATAGTATAACATAGGAAGATCCCTTCCACGTATGATATGTATGTCTTTCGCTATCAACCAGAAGTAGTGATAAAAAATTCCTATACTCTTCCCTCTTTACTGAGAAACGCGTACTAAAAAAAGTGAAATAGGGGTACCCCATAGGTATTTGATCTTGCTTCCCGCCCCTTTTTTCACGGAAAAGGAAAGATGAATTTCTCCATTCATTGAACCCTAGTTCGGGACCGACGGGGCTCGAACCCGCGCTTCCGCCTTGACAGGCGGTGCTCGACCAATTGAACTACAATCCCCACGGGCGTATGGCATACTTATTCTTAAATGGAACCATAATAATATTCGCTGTCTTACTCTAAGAAATGGATGAATCATATACTACATACCCCATATCGTATGGGGTATAGTGAGAATGACATAACTAGTATGTCGCGATTTTTTATCGCTAAAAATAGATAATAATCCACCTTTCAATAACCAAAGAGAAAGGGTCTTTTGTTTATAAGAGAGGAATGAGAGAGATATAGATTAGAAAGATATTTCCCCTTTTCTTTTTATCCTTTATTTCTTTTATTTCTATGGATCAAATATTTTTTATGGAAGAAAAATAAATTGATGTAGCTCATATTCACGAAGCCCTAGATTTTTGGGCCGAGCTCGATTTGAACCAGCGTAGACATATCGTCAACGAATTTACATCCGTCCCCATTAACGCTCGGGCATCGACCCGGGAAGAATTTATTCTAGGGTTTTTGATAATCTATGATTAACCTCCTTTCATAATACTCCCTACCCCCAGGGGAAGTCGAATCCCCGCTGCCTCCTTGAAAGAGAGATGTCCTGAACCACTAGACGATAGGGGCATCACTAGACGATAGGGCCGTATACAACCGCTCCTCATTATACTATAATGATAGTATGAGCAATTTTTTGGAATTGTCAATATTCTCGAAGAGTATAACTAGATCCAAAGCAAGGAGTCCTTCCTACTTTTCCATTATGCTTTTGTAGGATTTTTTTTAGTTGATGGTTAGGTTAATTCACGGATCATTCCCTACTTTTTAGAGAAATTCCTTTATAAAGGATATAGAATAAGAATATATTAATAAAAGGGATTCTATATTAGTTCAGTACGGGTAGTGATTTGATTGATCTAATAGGAAAAAGAGTCCAATTTCTTTTTTGCAATTTACACTCCCTGCTTCGTTTAGTGTTTAAACCAAAAAGGCATGCATCTCGCACTAAGTCATCAAATTCAATAAAAAAAGAGAAATTTTCAAAAAGAAAGAAAGTGAATGAATTTAGTAGAAAAGAAAAGTATTGTATCGGATTTGAACCACTGACTCACGTCTTACCGCGGCATTACTCTACCACTAAGTAAAAAAAGCCCTTTATCGGATTTGAACCGATGACTTATGCCTTACCATGGCATTACTCTACCACTGAGTTAAAAGGGCTTCTTATTCAATTCCAAAATTAGCCACTTTCATTTCCCATTATAGGTCTACTCCATAATGTACATAATATCTGTATATATCGAGATATATAAGTCTATTCATGGTCAGGTTCAAAAAAATCTTAAGAAAATCAAGAAAAATAGGAAAATCTTTCATATTCTCTCTTATCACTTGCACAATGTAGAGGGTTTTTTATCTTTAGGCTATTGACTTTTCACATGCTCGAACGGTCTGAAAAATTAGGGACTTTTTTCTTCTATTGGCTGATCTTATCATGAGAACTTTTTCCATTTATGTTTTATTTCCTCTAATTCTAATTGGGTGGGGTATAAACGAATTCGCGCCCTTCATATACCCATATGGCTGGGTATTAATTTTCAGTGATATACTTCTTGTCTATTTTGCTGAGAGGTTGAAACAATTTTTAACAGGCATCCCTTGGAAAAACATTCGAGTTCAAAACTTTGCAATTTTTTTTAAAAGTTTTTGGGCGGATTTGTTGAAGCGATTTCAGCAGGTACCTCTTCTCTTTCTCTTAGAAATAGGGTGCTTGGATATTCTCAGGGGATTCTGGTTGGTGCATTTTGAACAAACTGTAGTGGAGTTTTATCACCAATTTTTTGTAAAAGGTGGGCAGTAGAATTTATACTGCTCCTGGTTCAGGGTTTTTCGTTTCCGAAGACTAGCAAAAAAGGAGGGTTCGGAACCCTCAAGGTTCGATGGTATATGGATATGGAAAATCCAACATGCCCCATCCTAATAGGAAAAGGAAGGGAACAGATACCCAATATGATTATTGGGAAGAACTTTTGGTAATGGTCTCAGGCCTATATGCTCTTTTTATGTGTTCTTAGTTCTATTCATCTTCTTTGATTCTTTTAAACAAGAATCTAATAAACTAGAATTGAGTGGAAAAGAAGAGAAGAAATAGTTAAACGGAGAGAATCGACTAAGCGGAGACATTCATAATCTTCTTTACATCAAGTAAATCCTTCGGCTCCTATGCGCCTTTTTCTTTAAGTTATTTATTGTTTCTCTCAAGCCATAGGGAAAGTCTATGATAAAAAAAACATCTCACTCTTTCTCTATGGCCCAGATTTCATGATAAGTGGGGGAAGAAAACATCTTCCCCAAATTCTTTGTTCAATTCTGAACAAAAAAGAAAGGAAAGAAAGGAATTTTTGAGGCTGCGGTCTCCTATATTTCCTAATGTATATTGTAGGAATAATCAAACTATTCCTTACAGCAGTCTGGAACACTTACGTCTTCGCAAAGCAAATAATGATCATTGTAGTCGTAATCGTAGAATACGACTACAATTGAAATGCATACATTTGGTTCATACGCTATTGGGAAGATAGGTTTATTTTATAGACCGGGGCTCTCTAAATCTTAAAGTAAAGGAAAGGCCCGCGATCGAAGTACCAACCGCTGACTGTGAGGAACCTTCTCTGTTTCATTCACTAAGAGGGAATTAGCATCTTTCTCGAATGGCTACCCTTGACAATGGGTAGCGTTGGTATCATAATTTACATGTAGCGGGTATAGTTTAGTGGTAAAAGTGTGATTCATTCTATTAATAACTGAATTTGAAATGATATACTTAAGGCGTACTTAAGTTTTTTTATATTCCGATGAAAACTTTAGTTCTTAGAAAGGATTTACTCCTTTTTCTCTCAATAGCATATTGAGGAAGAATATGCATTTTCGCGATTTGTATCCAAAGACTAATTGAAATTGCATCCAAAAACAAATTGGATTTGGATTATGAGTACAGAGTCGCGAAGCATAATTTTGCATTGGATTAAGGATTCCAATTTTTAAAAACGAGTAAAGGATCTATGGATGAAGATACAAAAAAATTGATTTCCAATCGTAACTAAATCTTCTTTTGTTGAAAAAGGAAATGGAAGCCAAATAGCTAAACAACGGTAGTTTTGGTTTACTAGAACCATCAGCATATTGTTTCAGCTCGGTGGAAACCCAATTCGTTTCCTCAGGATCTCTTAAATGAAATTAGGGAACGAAGTAATTAGATTAGATAGATTTAGGCAAATTTTTATCTCCTATTCTTTAGGGATCATCTAGAAAGCAGAGAGCCTTGGTTCCATTCATCAAAAAAGCTGACTTAGATGTTAACGGTGAGAATACCCATAAAGGAGCCGAATGAAATCAAAATTTCATGTTCGGTTTTGAATTAGAGACGTTAACAATAATCAACCAACGTCGACTATAACCCCTAGCCTTCCAAGCTAACGATGCGGATTCGATTCCCGCTACCCGCTCCATTCTGTACAAAAGAGCTATTCTATTTGTCTAGACATGTTAGAGACCTATATTCAACCTTTTTCATCCACCGGTTTCCAGCGCTCCGGAGCGGAGTAGAGCAGTTTGGTAGCTCACGAGGCTCATAACCTTGAGGTCACGGGTTCGATTCCCGTCTCCGCACTTAGCACTGTATACAAGGACTATTCTATTTGTCTAGATATGGTAGAGGGCTGGGTGGTTGGGCGGTATCCAACCCTTTTTATTCATTAGTTTCCGGCCCTATAAGGCCAAATTGAGCAGGTTGCGAAGTAACTTGCTGCCACAAGAGGAACTCTCAAGGCCCCATACCTTGCAGAAAAGAAAAAATAAATGAAAGAAAGGCGCAGTCAATCTCCCTTCCCTTTAAAAGCTGTTTGCTGGTTGTTTGTCTCAGTCAATCCCCGATTTAGGGAGCCCTGTTGCCGAGTTCGATTCCCGCCGCTGCAGTGCTCTTTTTTTGAGTGGGGTACAAAGGGGGGCTAAGATAGTAAGGGGTACGGTACTAGACTAACACCTATTACTTTAATAAAAGTAGACTAAATTTTTTATCATAGTACCTTACTAAATTAAGCTGGCGAGTAGCGGGAATCGAACCCGTATCTTCTCCTTGGCAAGGAGATGTTTTACCATTGAACTACGCTCGCTACGTCCTATATTTTATAGGGTATATCCGCCTGGGTCGACCGTCTATGTCTGGGTCGACCGTTTCATTTTCTATTTGAGTTTTCTTTTTATTAATTTAATTGTCTGTCAATCAATTCGGGCCGCAAATTGCATTTTAATGCGTCTCACAATCCGAATAAACGACCCTTTTTTATTTTGTATCGAGCTACTAAATACTAAACACATTTAAGAAATGAGAGAATTTAGAATAGCTACCAGAAAGACTAGTCCAATCCATAATGATGTACCGGAAAATACAACGTTTTTATTGTTTGACCAACCATCAGGAGAAGCAAATACAAGGGGTACACTAATGACTAAGACTGAGGAAGTCACAATTAATGCAAAAACAGCTAATTGGAAAGCAATAGTCATATTTCTAATCCTCCAAGCTACCATCAAATAAAGTTGACTACATATTATATTTGATCCCTCACTTAATCAAAATTGTAATAAAATACAAGAAGTAGGAGGGGTTTAATCATGAATCCATTGATTCTTCTCTTTAAAACTTATTACTCACCACTTTTTTATTTGGATATGGGGTTGAGGGGGTTTTATTCTTTATTTCACAAGCAGATATAACGGATCCTGTATCCATGTATACAATATACAGAAATATATCAAAAGGGATTTGTATTTGAGATGTTTCTAGAGGTTAGTGGGTCATTTCGTATGGCTATGTTCTATTTGTAGGAATAAAATAAGGATTAGGCTGTGGAGAGATGGCTGAGTGGTTGATAGCTCCGGTCTTGAAAACCGGTATAGTTCTAGGAACTATCAAGGGTTCGAATCCCTCTCTCTCCTTTTGCTTTCCTCTCTCTTTTCTTTTGCGTATTGAATACATTTGTTTCTTTATTTGTTTTTTTTCTGTCCCCTTATCTTTCTTTCATAGAAAGGAACGAATGGCTCGGCTAGATAGAATAACCGAGCCAGAACAGAAAAAACAGTAGAACAGGTATAAATAAGAAAATCTTAGTTAAGAGGGGTCATGTAAAGAACAGGCTCCAAATCACGATCGATTCCCTTTTCAAATCCTGCTGCAGCAGCCCGGGCTCTTCCTGCATGCCACAAATGGCCCACAAAAAAGAAGAATCCTAGAACAAAATGAGAGGTCGCTAACCAACTTCTAGGAGAAACATAATTAACTGCATTGATCTCGGTAGCTACGCCACCCACAGAATTTAAAGAGCCTAAAGGAGCATGGGTCATATATTCTGCCGAACGTCGTTCTTGCCAAGGTTGTATGTCTTTTTTCAACCTACTCAAGTCCAAACCGTTGGGGCCCCTTAGAGGTTCTAACCATGGAGCACGAAGGTCCCAAAAACGCATAGTTTCCCCTCCAAAAATAACCTCTCCCGTTGGGGAACACATTAGATATTTACCTAAACCTATGGGTCCTTGGGCAGATCCCACATTAGCTCCAAGACGCTAATCTCTAACTAGAAAAGTAAATGCTTGAGCTTGAGAAGCTTCTGGCCCAGTAGGTCCATAAAACTCACTCGGATAAGCTGTATTATTGAACCAGACAAAACAACAAGCGATAAAATCAAAGACATAAAGCGCCTAAACTATAAGACAAGTAAGCTTCTCCAGACCATACAAATGCACGGCGAGCCCATGCGAAGGGTTTGGTTAAGATATGCCAAATTCCGCCAAATACACAAATGAAACCCAACCATATATGTCCCCCAATTATATCTTCTAAATCATCCACACTAACAATCCAACCCTCTCCCCAAAAGGGGATTTTAGTAAATAACCAAATATAACACCGGGGCTAAGGGTCAAATTGGTAATTTTTCTTACATCTCCTCCCCAGGAGCCCAGTATCATATATACCGCCAAAATAAAGAGCTTTGAGTACTAGAAGAAAAGCACCTATACCTAACAAAATTAGGTGAATACCCAAAATTGTAGTCATTTTATTTCCATCTTTCCACACATAACCAAAGAATGGAAAAGATTCTTCAAGAGTCTCGAGTCCCGAAGCGCGTGATAAATACCACCGAAGCCTAAGACTCGGAGGAAATTAGATGAAGTACTCCAGATACAAAGTACGGAAAAGTATCTAGAACTTCTCCTCCTGGCCCTACTCCCCAACCTAGAGTAGCTAAGTGCGGAAGTAAAATCAACCATTGTTCATACATGGGTTTTTCTGGTACGAAATGGGCCACTTCAAATAGGTTCATTGCTCCGGCCCAGAATACGATTAATCCTGCATGGGCTACGTGAGCTCCAAGTAGTTTTCCCGACAAATTGATAAGTCTAGCATTCTCGGCCCACCAAGCAAAACCGGTGGTTTCTTGGTCACGACCAGCTAAAACGAAAGTTCCATTAAAGAGCGTTTCCACGTGGTAGAACCTCCTTAGGGAATATAAGATTTTCGTGAGGCTGATCCTGAGCTGCCATCCACGCACGAATACCCTCGTTTAAAATAATATTTTTGGTGTAGAAAGTCTCAAATTCAGGATCTTCCGCTACACGGATTTCCTAGGAAACGAAGTCATAGGCACGTAGGTTCAGAGCCAGGCCGACTACGCCAATAGCACTCATCCATAAACAGGTGACCGGTACAAATAGCATAAAGAAATGTAACCAACGTTTATTGGAAAAAGCAACACCAAAGATTTGGGACCAAAAGCGATTAGCGGTGACCATTAAATAAGTTTCTTCGGCTTGAGTTGGGTTAAAAGCGCGGAAGGTATTTGCACCATCACCGTCCTCAAATAGAGTGTTTTCCACGGTTGCCCCATGAATAGCGCATAGCAGAGCCGCGCCTAATACTCCGACAACTCCCATCATATGAAAGGGGTTCAACATCCAATTATGAAATCCTTGGAAGAAGAGGATGAATCGAAATATCGCTGCTACGCCAAAACTCGGCGCAAAGAACCAACCGGATTGCCCTAGTGGATAAATCAGAATACGGAAACAAAAACAACGATTGGGCCAGAGAATGAAATTGCATTATAAGACCGCAATTGAACAGACCGAGCAAGTTCAAATTGACGTAACATGAAACCTATTAGTGCAAAAGCCCCATGGAGAGCAACAAAAGTCCACAGACCACCTAATTGACACCAACGAGTAAAATCCCCTTGTGCTTCCGGGCCTCATAGTAGCAACAAAGAGTGTGCTAAACTATTGGCAGGGGTGGAAACTGCTGCGGTTAAGAAATTGCAACCTTCCAAATAGGAACTCGCCAATCCATGGGTATACCAAGAAGTTACAAAAGTTGTCCCGTAAACCAACCTCCTAAAGCGAAATAAGCACAAGGAAAAAGCAATAGACCGACCATCCTAAAAACAAAATGATCCCTTCGACCAGTCGTCCATAATATCAAATAAATCATTTTCTTCTTTAGTAACTCTACCAAGGGCTATAGTCATAGTTATCCTCCTATTCAATTACTTCAACCATTTCTGAGCACCTTATATCATTTCCAAGGCATACGATACTTTGATTATCTGTGGACGAGTTTTTTCTCGTTCGATGCCTTTTTTCAATGGTCTCGAAGATAGAAATTTTGCATTTTTATCCATGGGGTCACAACCGAGGTCGTGGTAAATCCATGAATTTGATTCAATTAGTTTTTCTTATACTATAGAAATAAACATTGGAATTCAGGATTATTCCATGATTTCTATTTCCAAGAAATCCTATCTTTTAAGGGAAAAATGAAAAAAAGTAACCTCTCTTTTCCCACACGCTCTCTATTGCATGGGTATAAGAACAAAAATAGGATTTTGAAAAAAAAGATAAAGATATTGAAAAGAAAAATTGACTTTCGAAATCAATTTTTATGTGTAGCGGAAAGGGGTTGCGATTTCTTAGAACATCTAGTAACAAGAATATGAAATCGTAAATAGCGAGAAATTCTTGCCTTACGCGGTCTAAGTCTAAGGAAATACAAAAAAATCCACTTAAAAATTTCATCTACATCGAATTTATATATCGAATAGCGGATAGAGGCCTCATTCAAGGAGTCAGGTCCACTTACTTTATCTTTCTTTCCAATTTTATGGGGTAGGTTGGTTTGATAAGACCCCTTTTTTCTTTGTTGATAAATAATAAAAAAGAGTTTTTTTATATAACCTGCTTGTTTTATTATAACAAGTCCTATATGGAAATGCCCGCTGAAGAGAAAATATATCTGATTGTCTTTTAGCAAATATTCAATTTTAGAATTAGAAAGAAAAAGAAGAAAATTCTTCCTTTTTTATTAACATTAAGAAAAAAGAATATAACTAAAATGGAGTTGGCAATATAATTTTTTTGAACTTTTGAAAGAAAAAGGAATAATTTTTTGCAATCGTTATTTCTTGCCTCTGTCATATCACGGAAATCTTTCGACTTGGGACGGGGAGAGATGGCTGAGTGGACTAAAGCGGCGGATTGCTAATCCGTTGTACAACAACATTAATTAATTTATATCATTATAATCCGGACCTATCATAATCTAATGATTAAAATATTTTTCTTTGATTAATGTGAATCACAGTGAAACGTAATACGTAATGTTTCCTTTCAAGGCTATATAGTAGATACTAGATATGTAGATTAATGCTATAGGGAGCTAGAGGAGATCTGTGACTATATAAGCAACTTCAACATCTCTTACAACTAACTCCCCCGTTTCAAAATATAACTGTTTTTATTTTGAGGCATAGGGAGTACAGTATAAGCTAGTAAACTGGCCAGTACAATTGGATGTCTCCTACACACCTTGGTTAACTGCGTATTTAAGGATCCTAATTACTCCAAGCCAGGCACAACATATGTACTTACCCACAGTAGACATCATGCATGCAAGCGGCCGGCCATCGATTCCATTGATGATTAGTTAACAATTAATTAAGTTTTCCTCTTGATGGTGGTGGCTCGGCGACGGCGCCGATCGACGCCGTCGTTGCCGGTGAGGGCGAGGTAACTTGTCCCTCCTCGTCAGCGCCGTGCACGTGTACCCCAGCGCCTCCGCGATCCGCCACTGCACCTCGTTCGCCAACTCCGGTCCGCTGCTGCCCGCTTTCGATGGCGACGGGATCCAGGAGCTGCACGACGTAGGCCGGCGTGGGGTTCAAGAGCAGGTAGAGCGGGTCGAGGAGCTTCCGACCCCCCGCCGTCGTGCCGTGGAACATGGACACCACCGAGTGCAGCGCCACGGGCTGCACGTCGGCGCCGAGCTCCGTGAATAGCGCGCTGAACCGCAGCAGGAATGGCTGCCGGCAGGTCGTGCCCTCGGGGCACACCACCAGCCCGCCGCCGCCGCGAGCACCGGGAAGGGACAGATGGGCCTGCATGGCGGAACGGTCGGTGGCGCGGTCGCGGGTGAGCCGGAATGTGCGGATGGGCGCCAGGATCTCGGAGAGGCGGCTGATGCTGTAGGTGGTGGCGGCGAGGTCGGTGCGGCCGGTCGCGGCGGAGACGTAGAGCGGATCGACCAGGGAGCGGTGGTTGCAGACGAAAAGGTTGTTCGCCGCCGTCAACGAGGACAACGAGGAGGAGGAGCCGATGATGCAGCGGCTGTACATGCCGAGGGCGGCGAGGAGTGGCACGGAGATAGAGTAGGGGAGGAGGAGGAAGACGGCCGTGCGGAGGATGGCGAGGGGTGCGCCCAGCGGCAGCCAGATGAACATGGCGAGCGTCGCGGCCGCCGTCGGCCGGAATGCAGTGCGGCCGTCGTGGAAGATGAGGGGCTTTGTGTAGCGCGCGCCGGGGATGGAGTTGCCGCCGCGCCGACTTGGTTGCCACGTACACCTCCTGCATTGCACGGAATTAAATTAAATAAAAAAATGTTTATAAGACTAGTATATAGGAGTACTAAGTTTGCTTATTCGATCAGATTATATGTCTAACTGAAATTAGAGTCTAATCATGCATGACTACGTAGTATATATGTATGTATATACTTTGCACACGGTAGTTTGATTAATAATCTTTTGAGAAGTTTTACTGTGTTTGTATTTCAAAAATAGTAAAAATCCAATACTTCATAATAAAATAAAAGATATCAACTAAAAGGTATTTAAGTATTCATATAGGTATGGAAATAAAAATATAATTTTACTAGAAGATGAAAAGGGATAGAATTGTTTAATGTTAGTTGTACGTACATAGGTACCTATCTGTTTTACATTATTTGTATGTTTCTTTTGAATTTATATTTTCTTCAAAAGAAACATGATCGGTTAAAATATTATCGAATGTTTACATGGTTAAATTTTATCCAAACAACGTGAAATCTCAATAAAATATCACTCCTGAGTTAATAAATTGAAATAAGAATATTTTGGTGCTGGACGGCGAGACCTGATTTTAATCGTGCATCTTTCTGCACATAAATAGGGAAACAACCTTATCGGACTGATATTTGCATGCATGCAATGGTTGAGAAGATTTACATTGTTCAGCGTCCGACCTATCACATGGCGCCCCCCACGCTTTGCATGCTCATCCTTGGCATCCTCCTTGGCGCCGGTAAGCAAGTAAAACCCACAAATCAAATATTCGATTAGTCATATGCAGCTTGCTTCTCATGGTGATCTACCAGCTCGGTAGTCAGTTCGATCCATGGCTGCGATGACACTGCATGGCGTGATTCCGACGGTGATCAAATGTGCATGGTGTTGACGCCGGTGATATGAGAAGGGTGATTTGGCTTTGCGTGTGGTGTAATCTGATCCAATTTCAAGCCATACCTATTTTTCACTAGCTAATATCTACTGATTGTCATCGGTTACAATAATTCATTTCGTACCTTACCTCTTTCTTGATCAACGGTCCATATAACTCTACTTCTTAATACCTATATATACCTCGCAAACATCATAAAAATTTTCTAATCTTTTTGTTTGCTGATGATTGATAATAGTGGTGGTGGTTTGGCAAGAAATTTTGTTCGTTGCTTGTTTTACTCTTTTTAAAGATAGAGGCCGAGAGAGAGCCCTACGGGCTATGTGGCACTGTGGAGATTATGACAATCGGATACCCATATGGCAAGCTTATCTGACTGGTAATAGGGATAGGTTACGCCTGCTAATTATGTAAACCGGCTATGACTTGGGTGTTAGGTTACCGATTAGATAAGGAAATGGCTCATAGTCATAACTTGGTAAGATTGAGGAAAATCGACTTAGAGTAAGATAGGGTTTCCGACTTGTAAGCCTGTCCCCCAAGACTATATAAGGGGGTAAGGGGCTTCCCTTGAGGGATATCGACTTTAGACTCAGACATATACAGCACAAGAGCAACAGATCTTGAGATCAATAAACACTCGACGGATCGAATCCCCGAAACAGGAGTAGGGTATTACCTCACGAGAGGGCCTGAACCTGTCTAAACCTTGTTTTCCACTTAACCCATCGAGCTTGGCGATCTTGACTGCATCCCCAAATTTCTATTGCCGAAACCAAGTTTCGACAGTTGGCACGCCAGATAGGGGCCCGCGCGTCAAGACTTCTTCTTCAATCTCGCCAGCAAGCGCGATGGGATCTTCATCAGGCATCGACGACTTCGCCGCCGAAGGATTCAACAAGCTCTCCTTCCCCGACTCGGATTCGGACCAGTTGGGAGGGGGAACTCACTCAGCGCCTTTTGGGCTACCGAACAACGCCGAGATCTACGACAAAGTTCTGACTTCCGAGTTGGGTTCCGCCCACTTGGAAGGAGGAATCCACTCGGCACCGTTCGGGTTGTGGAACAACGCTGAGATCTACAACAGAGTTCTAACTTCCAAGTTGGAATCCCTCCACCCGGGAGGAGGAACCCACTCGGCGCCGTTCGGACTACCAAACGCCGCTGAGATCTGCAGCCACCTTCTCACCTCCCCGTCGGAATCGATCCACTCGGGAGGAGAAACCCTCTCGGCACCGTTTGGGTTACCAAACGCCGCTGAGGTCTATTGCAAACTCCTCTCCTCCGAGTCGAAATCGACCCACTCGGAGGAACCCCCGTCATCAAGCTGCAACCCGGACTGGAGCGATCCACATTCAAGCAACCCGGGCTCAAGGGAAGTCGTCGTCATCCTCCAACCGTTCGGATCATGCTCATCCATGGAGCTTGACGAGTACCTCAGCTCCTCTGATTTCGATGACCTCTACGGCATCTCCACGGACGAGGCCAACGACTCCGACTTTGACAAGGATTACGATCCAAGGTGCTTCAACGTCCTCATGGCTGAGGTGGCCGAGACCGACTCAGCCATGGCCCGCAGAATCGCTGAAGAGGAGCAAACCAGGCTTGAGCAGGAGCGCAAACTGGCAGAAGAAGAGAGGAGACGCAAGGAGGAAACCGACAGGAGAAAGCGAGACCTAAGGGCGATTGGACAATCTGCTCGGGAGGCCATACTTCAGACGCGAGTCGACAACACCAACATCTTTTAGACGCCTCAACAGAACGCCGTTGCCGCCCTCACCCTTCTCGACACCATTATTGAAACGGCTCTCGCTACGGTAACACCACTTCTGGACAAAATCAAGACCATCATCGCGGCCACAGCCAACTGCTCTCCATCCACCTCAGCGCGAAGACCGACTGAGTCCGTCGCGGAGACGCCCGACAGAAGCCGACTTCCGCCGCTGCGGTCGAAGGATTACAGGAGGCCCGAACGGGATCGGACGGCCACTAGGTCAAGAGACCTTCGCCATGAGACCACACGGAAGCATCAAGAGCAATCGGCCGACTCCCGCGAAAAGCGGCATGGACGACCACCCGTCCACGACCGGGTTCGCCACAGCAACAACTCCGACTACCGAAGCAGCCTACCAAGGACCCCGTCGAGTGATCTGCGGGAAGTCCTTGACCGGTGCTATCAAGAACGAGAGCGGAGCTCCCATGAAGATCGAAGAAGATCACCTGACAGCAACGATGACGAAGTACCTGCGTTCACTCGGGACCTGCGCCGAGTGCATTGGCCGAGTCGATTTAAGCCGACAGGAATCGAGAAGTACGACGGAAAGACCGACCCCGAGTCATGGCTGACCATGTACACCCTCGCCATCCGCGCAGCAGGAGGCGACAACAAGGCCATGGCCAACTACTTGCCTATCGCCCTCGCCAACTCAGCCAGGAACTGGCTCACAAGCCTGCCAAGAGGCTTAATCGGCTCGTGGAGCGAGCTCCGAGACCACTTCATCGCCAACTTCCAGGGCACCTTTGAAAGGGTTGGGACCCACTTCGATCTCTACAACGTCATCTAGAAGCCAGACGAGCCGCTAAAAGACTACATCCGACGCTTCTTGGAAAAACGCAACAAGATCCCCAACATCACCGACGACATCATCATCACCGCCTTCCAGAAGGTAGTCCGTGATGAGTTGTTGATCATAAAGTTTGGGCGCAAGCCACCGAAGACGGTAAAGCAGATGTTTGAGACAGCGAACTCCTACGCCAAATCCAACAACGCCATCAAAGCGGCGCGACAAGATCGGCCTGACAAAAGGGACGACAAGCAGTCGGGAGGAAGCCAGCATGCTAAGAAGGATAATGGCAACAACAATCAGGGCCAGAAATATCGCAAGCGCCGGCTTGAGGACCTGGTTGCCACGACGTCCAACTCCTAACGCCGTCCCCGAGTCGCGGCCTACGATACGATCATGAACGCTCAGTGCACGCATCATCCAAACCACAAGCATGCGGCCAAGGACTGCTTCATTTACAAGCAATTCGCCGAGCAATATGCGGCACAGCTTAACAAGAAGCCGACTGACGAAGCCGGCCCATCAGGGACCAAGAAGAATAACCCGACTGGAAATTCGGAGCCTTTCCAAGACCCCGTGGGCGAGCTGAATCACATCTTTGGGGGGCCGCAAGCTTATGAGTCCAAGAGGAAGCAAAAGCTGACCAACCGCGAGGTCAACGCGGCACAATCCGAAGTCTCACAATACCTACGGTGGTCGGAGGTGGCCATCACGTTCAACCGCTCGGATCACCCTGACCGAGTGGTTCACCCGGGGCGGTACCCCCTGATACTAGACCCAGTGGTTCGGAACATCAAGCTAAAGCGCATCCTCATCGATGGGGGCAGCGCCCTCAATATCCTGTTCACGAAGACCCTGGACAAGATGCAAATCCCGAGAGCCGAATTGAAGGCAAGCTCAGCCCCCTTCACGGAGTTATCCCAGGGCTGTCATCTATGCCACTCGGGCACATCGCCCTTCCAGTCACCTTCGGAGTTCGAGAGAACTTTCGGACGGAGAACATCACTTTCGAAGTGGCCGACTTCGAGACGGCCTACCATGCAATCATTGGAAGGCCTGCACTCGCCAAGTTCATGGCGATACCACACTACACCTACCTCTGCATGAAGATGCCCAGCCCCAACAGCGTCAACACCCTGCGCAGCGACGTCAAACAAGCCTTTACCTGCGACAAGGAAAGCTGTGACATGGCCCAATCTCGTGAGAGATCACGTGGCCAGGAGGAAATCCGACTGGCTGCATCTACATCTACAGAGGGTGAAATCCCCGCAAAGAAGATAGCCAAGTCGGGACAAGACGACTCCAAAACGAAGAGAATCTCCCTTGATCCATCGGATCCTTCCAAAACCGCTGTAATCGGCGCTGAGCTAGATCCTAAATAGGAAAGCGTGCTCGTCACCTTCCTCCAAAATAATAAAGATGTTTTTGCTTGGAAACCATATGATATGCCTGGAATTCCTAGGGAGGTGATCGAGCACTCTTTACACGTCAAGGATGACGCGAAACCTATCAAACAACGACTACGCCGTTTTGCTCAGGTTCGAAAAGATGCCATCAAGGGAATTCCTAGGGAGGTGATCGAGCACTCTTTACACGTCAAGGATGACGCGAAACCTATCAAACAACGACTACGCCGTTTTGCTCAGGATCGAAAAGATGCCATCAAGGAAGAACTCACAAAACTCTTAGCCGCCGGTTTCATCAAAGAAGTTCTCCATCCCGACTGGCTGGCTAACCCAGTCCTGGTTCGGAAGAAGATGGGGCAATGGTGCATGTGCGTTGACTACACCGACCTCAACAAAGCCTGCCCTAAAGATCCATTCGGGTTGCCTCGCATCGACCAAGTCGTGGACTCAACAGCCGGCTGCCAACTCTTGAGTTTCCTGGACTGTTACTCAGGCTACCATCAGATCAACTTGAAGGAATCCGACTGCCTGAAAACATCGTTCATCACGCCGTTTGGAGCTTACTGCTACATCACGATGCCCTTCAGTCTGAAGAACGCCGGAGCCACATACCAGCGCATGATCCAAAGATGCTTTCAAATGCAGATCGGGAAAAACGTGGAAGCTTACGTTGATGATGTTGTCATCAAGACCAAGCAGAAGGAAGACCTGATTGCCGACTTAGAAGAAACCTTCGCAAACATTCGGGCCTTCGAATGAAGTTGAACCGGAGAAGTGCACGTTCGGCGTGCCATCGTGCAAAGCGCTCGACTTCATGGTGTCCCATCGCGGCATTGAAGCTAACCCGAGAAGATCAATGCTATTTTAAATATGAAGCCCCGAGTAACCGAAAAGATGTTCGAAGCTCACCGGCTGCATGTTGGAGCTAAGCCGATTCATCTCCCGACTCGACGAACGAGGCATGCCTTTCTTCAAGCTATTGAAGAAAACCGACGACTTCCAGTGGACTACGGAAGCCCACAATGCCTTTGAAGATTTTAAAGAATTTCTCACGACACCGCCCGTCCTAGCCTCACCTCAGCCTCAGGAACCCCTGCTACTGTACGTCTCAGCAACTCATCAGGTGGTCAGCACGGTTCTTGTTGTTGAGCGCGAGGAAGAAGGACGAGTCCAGAAGATTCAAAGGCCAATCTACTTTGTCAGTGAAGTGCTGGCAGGAGCCAAAATTCGCTACCCCCAGGTACAAAAATTGCTATATGGTGTTCTGATAACCGCGAGGAAATTGGCGCACTACTTTCAGGGTCACTCGGTCACCGTCATCACTTCCTTTCCACTCGGCGATGTCATCCACAACCGGGAGGCGACTGGGCGCATCACAAAGTGGGCCTTGAAACTGATGCCACTGGACTTAACTTTCAAGGCGAGGACGTCTGTAAAGTCACAAGCCCTAGCAGATTTCTCGGCTGAGTGGACCGAACAACAAGAAGATGTACCTCAAGAAGACCTACAATACTGGACCATGCACTTTGACGAATCCAAGAGGATCACTGGCTTGGGAGCAGGAGTCGTGCTGATCTCCCCGACTGGGAAAGGCTAAGATATGTTCTTCACCTTCACTTCTCCGCCTCACACAACGTCGCCAAGTACGAAGCCCTGCTGCATGGCCTGCGACTTGCTGTTTCACTCGGGATACGACGGTTGGTTGTGAAAGAAGATTTCTAGCTGGTCGTCAACCAAGTGATGAAAGACTGGTCCTATTTGAACGACACCATGGAAGCCTATCGGCAAGAAGTTCGCAAACTTGAAGACAAGTTTGACGGACTAGAGCTATCCCATGTCCTAAGACATAATAACGAGGCAGCTGACGAGTTGGCGCAGTTCGGGTCCAAGCGAGAAGCTGCTCCAATAGACGTTTTCGTAGAGCATCTCTATGAGCCGACCGTGGCAGCAAAATCAACTCCCAACGAGCAAGCTACAAATCAAATCGCCATGCTCGACGCCGACCGGAGGACACCGCTCATCAAATTTTTAACTCAGCAAGAGCTGCCGGAAGACTGGGATGAGGCGGAACGAGTCTGACGCCGTTGTCAAGCTTATGTCATGGTCGACTCTGATTTATACAAGAGGAACCCTTCCGGAGTCCTAATGAGATGTATCACGCATGAGGAAGGACGACAACTACTCCAAGATATCCACTCGGGTATATGCGGAAGTCACGCGGCAGCTCGCACCTTGGTAGGCAAAGCCTACAGACAAGGTTTTTTCTGGCTTATGGCGGTCTCCAACGCTGACAAAGTGGTCCGAACGTGTGAAGGTTGCCAGTTCTTCGCTCGGCAGAGCCATGTTCCAGCCCAAGAGCTACAAAGGATTCCATTATCTTGGCCGTTTGCGGTATGGAGCTTGGATATGGTCGGTCCTTTCAAGAAGGCTCCAGGAGGATTCACGCATCTGTTCGTCGCGATTGACAAGTTTTTCAAGTGGATCGAGGCTAAGCCGGTTGCTATGATCACCGCTGACATGGCACGAGACTTCATCCTCAACATCGTGCACCGGTTTGGCGTCCCAAACAGAATTATAACCGACAATGGGACTCAATTCACTGGAGGCATTTTCAAGGAATTCTGTTAAGATTTCGGCATAAAAATTTGCTACGCATCGGTCGCGCACCCCAAAAGCAATGGACAGGTTGAGCGCGCCAACGGCATGGTTCTTCAGGGCATCAAGGCCCGAGTGTTTGATCAGCTAAATCCTTAATCTGGCAAATGGGTTCAAGAGCTGCCCTCGGTTCTATGGTCTCTACGGACTACGTCCAGTCGGGTCACCGACCAAACTCCTTTCTTTCTGGTTTACGGGGCAGAAGCCATGTTGCCAAAAGAAATAGAGTATGAATCTCTTCGAGTCCACAGCTTCAACGGCGAGCGCTACGATCAGGACCAAGTGGACGATCTGACCCGACTGGAAGAAGCCCGAGAGGCAGCCCTGATCCAGTCGGCAAGATATCTTCAAGGACTTAGACGATACCATAGTTGCAATGTTCGAGCGTGAGCTTTCATTGTCGGCGATTTGGTTCTACGCAAAATCCAGACCATCAAGGACCGTCACAAATTATCTCCACGATGGGAAGGGCCATATATAATTGCTGAGGTGACTCGGCCAGGAGCATATTGACTAAAGCGTGAAGATATATTCATGGTGGAGAACTCTTGGAACATCGAACATCTTCGATGATACTATGCTTAAATTGCCTTAAGTTTCATGTTATTCTCGACTGCCAACCTCAAGCAAGATGACTTCTTGAGTTGACAGTCGGGGGCTGCACATGTATCAATAAAGCATGGTTTTCTGTGGCAACTTATTCACATTTGGTTTATCATTGTTTAATGTTTTGGTTCGGGTCCAATAGATAAGGACTGAGAATTTTTTGATGACCTAATCAAGCTTAGGCTTAGTGACAGTCGGACAAAAATTACTCAAGAAATTTTCTAGAAAGACTCGGGTCAAAGCGTTAACATAAATAATCCAGATATCTACAA
Organism: Oryza australiensis; assembly: GCA_019925245.2. Lineage (NCBI taxonomy): Eukaryota > Viridiplantae > Streptophyta > Magnoliopsida > Poales > Poaceae > Oryza > Oryza australiensis. The sequence continues at coordinate 1,775,239 of JAIFGZ020000016.1, read as the reverse complement.
GTTCACATCACAATTTACGAACAGCATTTACAAAATGATCAGGAGCGAAAGTTATTGGCCATGTCAGCAGCGACTTTCTTGGCCGACTCCCGCGCTTCATCGATCAACTCTAAAGCCTGCTCATCTGAAGTGCCATCAGCAAAGCCCTCCTCGACTGAGTCAACATCTATCTGAGGATAGAGTGACTTAGCCTGCGCAAGGGCGAAGTTCGCTCCCATGGTGGCTGCTTCTGAGATATTGACCATGTACCGATCCGGAGCCCTCCCGAGCTTGTCGAAGACCTCGATGGCGTCCAACGAACTGGTCCCGAGCCCATGATGGAACAACGACAAGAGAATCGGTGTCGCGGCGTTAGCAACATCGTCCCTTACGCTTTCGGCCCTTCGGACCCTTTCAATGAAGACATCAAACTGGGCTTGGGTTTTGACCTTATAAGCTGCCAAAGACATATAATTACACAGACATTCAAAGATGAAGCAAAATGAAGAATGCTATCTTGAAAGAGTTTACCTTCGAACTCAGACTCCAGCTCGGCTTTGCTGGCATTAGCTTCTTCCCACTAGGTCTGGAGCGTGTGGACTTTCGACGAGTTCTCTCGCAACAAGAAAAGTTGCGACGTCAAGATCAAAATAGACTATGAATAAAGGCATAAAAAGATTCGAGGATTAAGTTTACTCCGATCGAACCCCGGAGGTCAAGGTTCTCCTCCCGAGCACGGCTATCTCTCTCCTCGGAGCGGCTTCTCTCGATGCGGCTTCTTCTCGAGTGGTCTTCGCTCCCGCCGGATGTTCTCCAGGGAGTTCAAGTGTGGGACCAGCTTCTCGAGTGCATCGATTTGGCCATTGATTGGCAATACACCCTCTCGCACGCGAGTTCGAGTTGGTCGACTAAAAGAAATCATAAGGTTAAAATAGAGAAGAGCAAAGCTTACGTTTAGCAGCCGGGTAGCTTCGTTCAGGCTGTCGACGACCATGTCCCTTTCTTCATTTTCAATCTGCTTGTTCAGGATGATGCCCTGCTTCAAGCCCTCGGAGTCGCGCCACTCAATTTTGATTGGAGGGACCCAGGTCTCAGAGGACTGCAGCCTGGGGATCTCCTCCACTTTGGCTGATCGATTCAGAGAGGGTGAATGAAGATAAAGAAAAAATAGGTTGAAGATTAAAGTCGGAAGATTGTTTCAAGGCTTACTAGCTTCGGTGGCCGAATCCTTGACTGGTACTTCCCGGTTGCTTTTCTTTTCTTAGTTCTTACCCGACTGGTTCTCAGTCGGGGTCCCTTGAGTAGCAGTGGGATCTCTTCTTGGCCAACCGGTTTCCGGTCGGGGCCTCTGGCGCGATCGGGGCTCCTCCGCCGAGACATCCTCACCGGGAGGTGGGGGCTTCTCACCCGGAGCGCTCTCACTCGGGAGAGGGCCCCGGGATTCTTGTTCTGCAGGCCTTGTTGCTTCAGCCGCTGCAGATGACTTTGGGCCCTCACTCTGCCCAGTGGGGTCTATATTCTAAGGCCTCCTGCAAGGAAAAATATGGGGGCAATCGGGATCAACGCAGAAAGGTTTTCAACAAAGGCATGATTTCAGTTATGAGACATACCTGGTTGATCGGCGAATCTTGGGTACAAATTTTGGGGATGGACTCGGAGGGGTCACTTCGCTTGAGGGGCGGGACATCGTCATCCGAGTCATCAATTACCGCCTCCTCTTACTCGCCCCCGCTTGCGGATATCCTCGCCGGTCGTAGCCCTCTTGCCGATTGGATCACTCTGGATCTTGACGCCGTCGGCTGGTTTCTTGGCAGGCCGAGCTGGTGCATCGTTGTGATGTACTTTGTACGGCTTCGAGATAATGAAGGCATTTTCCTGCAAGAGAGATTTTTTGTACACTGAGAAGTGCTACATTAAGATTGAAAGACAGTAAAGAAGCTGAGTCAGCATACCAGAGGAGGAGGATGATGCAAGTTGTACGGGAGAACCGGCAGCATGAGGCTGCGCTCGACTGTAATCCCAGATGAAAATATCTTGTACATGCGAGTCTTCAGGGTTTCATAACTCAGAGAGTCGCAGTCCTCCCGATTGGGATCCCTTTCGCCCTCGTACTCGAATGCGGGCTTGGATCTCTCCTTAATAGGTGCCAATCGGTTTTTGATGAAATGTCGAGTGATCTATTCACCCCGAAGGCCCTTTTTCTTCATCTCCAGGATACCGGCCAGGAGTTTGTTGGCTTCATCCCAGTCTTGGGCTACTGGCATGGTGCTCCAGTTAGGCCTTGGGATTGGAGGAAGGCCAACGAAGTTGGCAAGACTGGGTTCAAGATTTGCGATATAGAACCAGTTTGCATGTCAACCCTTGTTAGAGGATTTCAAAGGAAGAGAAAAGTAATCTCTGCGGAGAGATCCGCGGAGCTGAAAGCCGGCCCCACCAACAACACAGGGCTCATCCTTGTTCGGATGCGGCTTAAGATAGAACATGCGGCGGAAGAGCTGGAAGTGGGGAAGGATACCAAGAAAAGCTTCACAAACATGGATGAAGAGAGCAATGTGAAACATAGAGTTGGGGTTCAGATGGTAGAGCTGAAGACCATAGTAATCAAGGAGGCCCCGAAAAAACTCAGAAGAAGGAAGGCCGAAGCCACAGTAGAAAAAGGAGGTAAAAACCATGATCTCACCGGTGTTCGGAGTGGGGAACTCCTCGCCGGCCGCCGGGCACCAACCAATGATTTCTTTAGGTGGAAGAACTCCGTTCTTCACCATCTCCCGAAGGGTTGATTCCTTGACGTCAGAGGTTGCCCACTACTCAAAAGGGATTTCCTTCTCTCTCGCCATGGATGCGGTTTGGGGGAAGCAGATCTGGCTCGGGAAATGGAGATTTGAGAAGGGGATCTTGGAAGTTGGATGCGAAGGCTAGCCTGTGGTGAAATGCAAGCTCCTAGATCGACGGATTTGGGTGCGCGTGAGCCTAGGGTTTTCCGCTGTGAGCTGGTGAACAGTGCTGCGAAAAGAGGAAATTTTTTGAAAGACGAAGTGACGGGGATGACCTTGAGGCTTCGTATAAAAGACTTGAGGGTTTTGCTAGGTCATCTCGCGATTGGGCCGAGCCCATGAGAGACTTGCGGCCCAGCTAAGGTGTGGCCTGACGCGTGTCCTTAGGGACTTAAGTGGATGGACTTAAGCAGATTTGCCTTGACAATATGCATGTGTCTAATTGCCCAGTACCTTTAAATTCCTTTCATACCGCGGTTTGCGCAACTTCATGAGAAGTTGGCATGATGCAACTTGAAAGGTGACAAACAGTTAAGCTTTTTTATGGTTGTCCAGATGACAGGGACTGCTTGGTTTTAAGCATTTGATTAAATGATTATATCAATGCTATTTTTTCACCTTGGTGAAGATCTTTTTAAATTAAGACCAATATTATGGCAGGAGCTATTTAATATTTTGGTCGTATTTTTCAGATAACTAAAAAATTTGTCCTGAGATGACTCGGGCGAACCAACTCGGATGAGCTTGAGCTTGCTGAGTGAACTGTTTTTTTACCCATAAGGGTCGATTAAATTATTTGTTCCGAGATGACTCGGATGGGTTAACTCGGAAACACATAAGATTACCGAGTGCTTTTTACCCACGAGGGTTGATTGAGTTATTTGTTCTGAGATGACTCGGGCAAATTCACTTGGATAAGCATGAGCTTGCCGAGTGATGAGATTTTTTATATTTGCTTTAGCTTGAGCTAAGCATTTATATAAGAATGATTTTTTATAGTTCTTGACTATATGCTTAGTCTGTTTTTGACTAACCACATAGTCGGGGGCTACACCTAATTAGGTGCATCAGGAGATACATCTAGATATTTATTTTTTGAGACTTTTTTGAGATATTTTCCAGCCCTTCACAGTCTTTGGAGCCACTCGGGAGATTCAGGCAGGGATGACGGAACCACTCGGCAATAGAAGCACTCGGCCAGGGAGTCGTTTGGCTGTGTGTTGCTTTGGTTCGAGGCAAAGTTATCTCGTCGACTGCAAAGGACTTGGGGGCTACTGTGAAGATTATGACAATCGGAGACTTGGGTGTTACATTGCCGATTAGATAAGGCAATGGCTCATAGTCATAACTTGGTAAGATTGAGGAAACCGACTTAGAGTAAGATAGGGTTTCTGACTTACAAGCCCGCCCCCCCAAGACTATATAAGGAGGGTAAGGAGTGTCCCTTGAGGGATATCGACTTTAGACTCAGACATATACAGCATAAGAGCAATAGATCTTGAGATCAATAAACACTCGGCGGATTGAATTCCCGAAACAAGAGTAGGGTATTACCTCACGAGAGGGCCTGAACTGTCTAAACCTTGTTTTCCACTTAACCCATCGAGCTTGGCGATCTTGACTGCACCCCCAAATTTCTATTGCCAAAATCAAGTTTCGACAAGCACTTCCATGCAGAAAGAGGAGGCGAAGGAGACATAATAGGGACATAGTTCTCTAGTTGATGTATCATGTATATGGAGTAGAGATACCATCTCAGTTTCACTTCCGCTATTTTATCTATATATTTTGATATTTGATATTGTAGATGTCCATGCTTTATCAATTTGTATCCCAGTCAGTTAACCCTTGTAATATTTATGTATCAAAGCTTCTAGATTGTTGTGGACAGTCTTCTAGAGGGAAGACATTTATTACATTTTGCTCGGTTGGTAACACCAACCGGGACTAAAGATGGCGGAGCCAGCCACATGGCACCGCCATCTTTAGTCCCAGTTATTTCAACCGGGACTAAAGAGTGTGATCTTTAGTCCCGGATTTATAGTCCCGGTTTGACAACCGGAACTACAGGGGGTTGCCAACCGAGACAATAGTGGGGTTCTCCACCAGTGGTACAGAGGTCTGTAATCATAGCGGTGCTTATATTCACTGTATCGACCTTATAAAAAGCACTGGGAATAATTAAAAACTGCCTCAATGGACACGTATAGAGGCTGAATGGGCCTATTTGTCACTGCAGCATCCACCAAACGACGAGATCTTAACTCTAGGAGCTGCACGTGGAAGCTTTATACAATAGTCCAAAGATCTCATCGGTATCAAGTTGACTCCGAGGTCAGTCACTGCACCGAGCACTCGGCCGCCGCTTAAACCGGCACCTGCTCCTTTAGGCTTATGTTCCACAAGTTGACATGGAGGCCGACAACACTGCGGTCATTAATCCCCACCGCTGAAGAAATCCAGGAAGACATGTTCCTCACATCTGGAGATAACTATCGAAAAACCTACGGCAAGGGGAAGAGGAAGATTGAAAGATAAGGTGCAGGCCTCGCATCTAGCTCCGATGAAGCTAGAGATGGGCAAGGGGCAGGAAAAACCAAAGAAGAGCGTTGCTCCGGCATCATTCCAACTAGGCATGCCGTTGGTTGGAGACAACACCCTAGGAATGATGGGAGATGCTTGCAAGGAGCTCCACCGCTACTATATGTAGAAATCAAACGCCACAAGGACGAACAGGGAGAGTGACATCATAGGCCATCACGATCGACAGCCATTTCTTGGGCTAGAAAATTATATTGTCATAGACTTCAAGTATCTGTCGACCTCTTCAGACTACGAGCGGTGGACACAAGTCTACTTAAGTGTCACTCCTTGTAAGTATTCTTGCGTTTCTCAATTTTGGTAAAAACAATCCTTATAACACGCTTATAAGAGCATTTGTCTTGTGTGTAGGTATAGATGAAAGTGGTGTCAGAGAAATGCACCAGGAGTGGCCTTCCTCGATCCATAAATAGTCACGGTCGCTAAATCTTCAAGTAGACCGCAAGGCCATGATAGACTACATTTCTGACACCTTATGGGCCCGCCAAGACAAGGAGTATATTTTATGCGCCTATAATCAATAGTAAGTGTGTACCCTAAATATATGCAATTACATGACAAGTATTGCTTTAGTATTTAACTTTCACTATATTAATGTCGCAGTGTCCATTGGATCCTTCTGGTCATTACGTCAAGGTGGAGTACATGTTACTACATGACCTTCAAAGTCAGTAAGGCCTATGATTGAACTCCGATCCAAGAAGCAATCAATGAAATGTGGGGACCATATGTGGAGAAAGGCCTGCATAACAAAGGACAAAAAAGCCTCATCCACAAAATTGACTTCCCAGTCAAACAACAAATTGGCAATCAATGCGGATTTCATGTGTGCCACAACATGTGAATTCTGTATAACAAATCGGTGAAGACTTTGGTCAAATTTGAGGAAAATATATCCAAGTCTGCGCCTACCAGCTTTGAGGATATTAGAGAGAAGATAGCGGACTTCATTGTCCATGACATAGTGCACCCCAAAGGAATGTTTAAATTACGGGGTTAAAGTTAGATGATGAACATTTTGTTAAATGTGTCTATGTATATACTTACAATGCTAAATAAAATTTTGTTCCAATTTATAACTCGATTTTGTAGGTTTTGATGCTTAGCACTTGAAGATGTTAATGTGAAATATGTAAATAATGGATGTGTATGTGAATAGATGTGTGAATGTGAGACGTATGTGAATGTATGTGAAAGGAGATGCTGGGAAAGGGATTATATCTATGTTTCTCTTATTTTTACAGCGGGCATAGCTAGCAAAAGCCTGAGGCTAACCAAAAAACATAATATATTTTTTCTTGAAAAAATTCATCGGTGACGGGTTTTTAACATAAGCCCGATGGAGATGACACCATCCGTGACGGACTTAAGTTAAAGCCCGATTGAGCTGTTAGTCATCCGTAGTGGGCATTAATTAGGGCTCATTTGAGATTGTTTCATCGGTTATGGGTCTTTGTTTGACTAGGCTTCTGGGTCAAACCTATCGATGACGGACTTTAATTTTGACCCAACAAAGATGACGGGCGTTTGCCCGATAAAGATGACTTTTCACAACAGTGACATTTACGTCGTGACGGACGACATACCCGACATGAGGGTTGCCGTCCGATTGAGACGAGGATGACCATTGTAGGGCACCACCGACCACACAGCCATCAAACCAGCTTCAAAAATTCATATTTATATCTTTGCCACAAAATATTCAAATACATATCTTCGTGCACAAGCAGGTTTCAGTGCTCAGCATCATGTTGATCGATGATTAATTCGGCGAAAAAGAAGATGCACACATATTACTGCCACCCACCCACCCAACCAACCTCAGCCAGGTGATGGACTGATGAAGCTGCTGCCACTTGTCACACAGAGAAATTAATGATGGATGATTCCACGGTAATTAAAGCAGATAGAGCAAGAATTCTTGCAGCCGGTCAGTGATTGGGACAACACGACAAGTGTGAGGACACGAACAAACTGCAGCTTGATGGTCAGCTAGAGCCTAGATCAGCATCGAATTAATTACGGTTATATCGAGGTATGTTTTACATTAAATTTTTTTATATAGAGTTATCGAGAATTTGAAAATACCAAATTTTATATTAAAAATATGAAATCTCTCGATATCTTCTTCAAAATAATAAAGTTATTCTTAATAAAAGTTTTAAGGTGGTTGGAAAAAATAAAAATCGTCCATTGTTTTAGATCTAACGGTAAAGAATTAGAAGGAACTCGTGAAAAATTGGGAAGAACTGAAAAAAGAGTGGGTACTATAGTAAATTAAAATTTGGCAATCGGCACTCCGGTGACAAACAAATCGAAAAACTCGCGGGTTGCGGTGGTGGCGCGGGTAAGCGAGCAGACACCGCCGACGAGCGCGAGGAGGAAGAAGAAGATGGCGGCGACGCTGTCGCAGCTCGACGACGACATCGTCCGCGGGATGGCCATCGGCGCGGTCTTCACCGACTAAGTGAGTTCTTCTTCCAACGCGAAAATCCCCAAAACCGCCGCCTCTTCTCCTCCTCTTCCCATGGTTTCGGGCCAGAATCGGATTAATTCGCGGTGATACCCACTCGAATCGCTTGCAGGCTGGGAAGATAAACTGCCTCGACTTCCACCGCAAGGAGGATCTCCTCGTCACCTCCAGCGAGGAGGACTCCATACGCCTCTAAAACATCACCAGCCCGACGTGAGTGCGTTGTGCCCGCATCCCGTTTGGTTTTTTTTATTTTTTTCTAATTTACCTCTGCTCTGTTTCCTCCTGGGGCATGTGTTCGTTAAACCCTCGTATGTTAGACAGTTGCAGTATCTGGATGCAAGTGTTGGATGCAAGTGTGAGCTCTGCTGCTGCATTCTCAGTTTGGCTTGTAGGTTACATTGTTTGATGGTCAACTTTGTTTTGGGGATGTGATGTGTGGTTGGTTATAATTTCAGGAACTCAGGAGATGTCAATATCTTGCTGCTAGAATCCATACTTCATGTGTTAGTTTTGTGCTTCTGCTTGATGGACATATAATGATGCCCATTTTATGATATGTCTGATTAACCACATTGCTAGGGATAGGCAGTCATACTGGCAGCATTTGTTTTGGCCTACTTATCTATATTAATGTAATCGTTAATTTTCTTTTCATTAGATTAAACCTGTTCTGCAGTATGCTCCACATTGCTTGTTTTGCTTAGTTTGTGTTAACCAAACTATTGAGCATTGGATAATGGGCTGTGCACATTTTCAGACTTCTTATTAACTGATGTTATAAATGGGGACTATTGTTTAGGTTGTTGAAGACTACATATCATAGGAAGCATGGTGCTGACCGTGTTTGTTTTACCAACCATCCAAGTTCCATCTTATGCACATCAAGATACAATGTAGAGTCAGCAGAGTCACTTTGTGATTTATAACTAGGAAGTGCCTAATTTCCTCAAATATGGAGGGGATAAGGTCAGTTACTTCTGTTGCAGAAAAAATTGCTTGAATATTGAACTAGGAAGTGCATAATTTCCTCAAATCAAATCATTGACACACTCGCATTTGTTTTGTAGAGGTGTGGCTTTAGTATGGAGTCATCTCCCAATGTAGCAACTGAAGCTGCTTTCACTTCAGATGGCCAATATGTAATTTCAGGTAAGAACATAATACAAGTCTTTCCATTTCTTCACCATATCATTTATCATATATTCCGATGAGAACTAGTTTAGTACACAACAATTTTACCCAGCTGGTTTCCCTGTAGTTAAAACTTCTACATTTAAAAGTGCTCCTAACTTACCTTGTGCATTTGTTGCCTTTACTAATGAGAGCTAATGATAATTGGAACATATGTTTCGGTTTCAACTTGGCCTTAACCATCTGAATAGAAATATTTTGTTGGGTTGATATGCTTACACTGCTTTTCAAGTAACAATATAACACCATAGCAGAGGAAGGTCTTATATATGCTAGTTTCTGTTGCCTATTGATAGTTCCACTACTGCTGAAAGTGAAGGCTATGCTCATTTAACAAAAATTAGAACTCTTTGCGAGAATGTGTTTTGAAAGCAATATTTCAGGTTGTGTGGTGAAAGTTTTTTTGTTGAAAACAATAGTTGCTTGATTTTGCAGGATCTGGTGATGGTACCTTGCATGCTTGGAACATCAACACAATACGAGAGGTGCTTTTTCTAAACTCATGCTTGTAGTATATGTTGTTCTTAGCCTCTAAGTGTTTTTTCTTTTGTAGATTGCTTGTTGGAACAGCCACATCGGTCCTATCACTGCTTTGAAGTGGGCTCCCTGTCGAGCAATGTTTGCAACTGTGTCAACTGTGTCAACTGTCCTAACTTTATGGATTCCCAACAATTCCAGTTTGAATTAGGTACCTAGCAAAAAGGATGGAACTTGTGATATACTGAAATTGATATGAAGTATCAATTTCTTTATTACCATCTGTGGCAAATATGATGATGTACACCTTCTCATTGCATTCTCTTGTGCCTAGTGTTAATGCACATAAAATTGTCTACAATCAACCAAAATCTTCCTCTTTACTTCTGTAAGTGCATCGTCAGATATGGAAATCCTTACAGCTTGTCCAAATCTTTTGGTGCTTATTGTAAGAATGCAACCATGCTTGGCTGGGCCTCTATATCCTCTATATAAAGAGGCTCTGGTACTCTGCTCCTTCGCTAGGCCACAAATCCTGATGAAGTGAAGACCCATATATCTCCTCTGCTTGCACCACCGGAACATACACCACGTCAGTCAATGAGGTGTGGGTCCGACCGTAGAAAATGTACACGAAGACTCCCATCACCAGCCATAACCCCACTCGCATCCATGTCCCACCACTGAACAACACCAAAGGCACCACTGCAACACCAAAGGCAAGGTGATAGTATTCAGACTTGAGAACAAGCATAAAGTCATTGTGTGCTGTTATTAATTTTAGAGGGATACTGTCTGTCACAGATATATCAGCTTACAATCTTTCTTAAACTGTGACAAATTCCTTAAACCGTGACAAATTCCTGAAATTTAGATGCAGTTGTAACAAATTACAAATCCTGAAATTTTGGAGTGGATCGATATAACAGACGCTCTTTTGAATAATTAATTTGGCGGCAGAAGCTGAGCGAGTTCAAAATATTTAAAAGGCCATTTTGTGATTTTGAATTAAGCACTTTTAACACAAATAATACCATGATATTTTAAATAAATAAATTCAAATATTTGGAATTTGAATAAATTTCATCAAGTCAAATCGTGAATGTTTTCGCCAAAAAGAGATACCCTGCCTACGTTAGATGTGGTTGATGTAATTTTACTATGTGTACGATTCGGTATGTAAGATATTAGGCCATCCATTAAGTGATTTTTTAAAAATCACTTTTAACACAATATTAATACCGTTATATTCAGTACGTAAGATATAACATATGCAGTTTTAAATAAATATTTAAAATAAATGAATAAATTTACATAAATAATCAATTTTAACATTATTAAAAAATATTTAAAAGGCCACTTAGTGATTTTGAAATAAACACTTTAACACAAATAATACCGGGATATTAAAAATGAATTATTTCAAATATTTTGAATTTGAATAAATTAATTCATCAAATCGTATCGCGACTGTTTTAGCATTCAAAAGGTATAGTAATTCAAAAATTTTGATTTTGAATAAATTTCATCAAATATTACTATAAATGAATTAATTTAAATAAATAATAACTTTTAACATTGTTAAAAAAATTAAAAAGGCCACTTAGTGATATTGAAATAAGCACTTTTAACACATATAATACCGCCATATTTAAAATGAATTAATTCTAATATTTTGAATTTGAATAAATTTCATCAAATCGTATCGCGACTGTTTTAGGCCATTTCTAATGTGGAGATTTATATGGTATCATGCAAATAAATTAGTATGTTACGTCAGATTGTTTGACGACATGACATTAAATTAAATAATAGAGTTAGTGAACCAGTTTTATTTTTATGAAACTATGTGTACAGGAATATCAACTCCCCATGAGGCATGAAATATGTTTTATGCTGGATTTTAATTTGTATTGCATGCTACAATCATATTACAAATATAAAAAAATCGAGGCAAGGCTAAAAACATAGTAAAAATAGAAAAAACATTAGGACATATAAAATATAAAGATTTATATTTTTTAATATCACAATGGTGATAAAATTTCATAAAATATGAAGGTACTAATTTAAATGTTGCAAAACTTTTTGAAAAAATGGATACAAAATAAATAACGCTCGTATTTTCCGTCGTTACTTCGAAAGGCTAGGTTATCAGAACAAATAAAAAATTATGATTAGACAAAAATATGGTTTATAATCAATTTTAATTTGTATTGCATGCTAGAATCATATTAACAATAGGAAAAAAATGTGATTAGACAAAAGTCTACAAGGTTTTTCATCAAATTGTGCAGACGGCTAGACAAAGAGTTATGGATGGCAAGGGATTAGAGTAACAGTAATGGAAAATATCGCGAAATGGTTCGATGAATTTCATTTCATTTTAAAGGGAACCCGATAATTACCGGTTATGCATAAATTTACATTTAAATACAAGGCTAAAGCCATAGTAAAAATATGGGAAACAATTAGGTCATATGAAATACTTTATATGATTTTTTCACACAATGTTGAATAAAATTTCATAAAATATTTAGGTACTAATTTTTAAAATAAAAAGGACGATAAAATAATATGTTGAAAATTTTTAAAAGTACATATTAATATTACGTACTAAATTTGTGTAATATTTTCTCAGCTAAAATACTCAATTATAATTTATAATGCATGCTAGAATTATATTATAAATAAAAAAATTGAGGCAAAGCTAAAAACACAAAAAAATTAGGTTCTCGAGGATTCGATCCCGGGTTGATGGCTTACATCAAGGGCAACGTTTCCACTGCGCTACTTTGGTTGTTATTTTTACCGCTGGAAGATTGAACTATTGAGTCGTCTTTAGAGTCATTGGCAATGTGTTCTTTTGGATTTACGTTATCCGGGGATAGCGTCGGGGTTTCAGCCGGCCTTATCTGTTTTTACGTATTTCTTTCAATATGATTGTCATTAGATCTGCTGTAGGGTTGTGGTTTGTATCTATATTGTATTTATTTACGTCCTTGATCTGGGAATGTTACGATTGTGCGAGAATCATTGGAGCATCGGCTGATTTGATGATGGTTTCCCGGGGTCGGCTGGTTTATTGATCTGTATATTCGTTATTCTTCGTCATGTTTGGGCCGGATGGCTGATGGTCGTTTTGGCATAGCCAATGCGCTTCGATCACTTGGTACAAATATGGCCGGGAATAGCGTGTGTACGATTGTGGATTTCGTCGGCCGATACCGCGGGGGTTTGACCTAACGCTTAACGGATACTTTCTTGTATTTTCTCTTGTTGATTGGCAGATCAAATCAACTGGCACGCTCTACACATTGAAGGCAGTTAGGAAGGACCTGCACTAGAGTCAAGCAGATCTCCCAGGCCGGCGCTTGAGAGAGATTTCTCGTCAACACGCTTCTTGGCACGCCCGGTGGGACTGTCTTTGTCGGCTCGACTCGGACGAATAGACTCACCAAGATGGTCGACTCCAAGATCCCGGCATCACACAGACAATGTCGTACTGTAAAATGGATCAATTATCTAAACAGAAGCCGAGTATAAGAAGATGGTGGAGGAACTCCGAACAATTACCTTCAATCCTTCACTCAAACAAGGTCCGGAACGGTCCACCAAAAGTACAAATTCAGCCTTAACGATACTATAGCATCCTCGTCGAGTGATGCGAAGGGCAAGCGAAAGTGGAAGAACCAACTCAAGTACAAGATGATCGGCCGTGTACTCTTTGCAAGATCGGATCGACTCGGCCGTCCACCACGCGTTGGTCAACCGAGCGAAGATCTGGTCAACACCCTCAACAATATGATTTCTCATGTAGTTGATGCCAAAGTGGCCGAGCAGTGCAAAGGGGTCCTATATATATTTCACGGATGGCAAGTTCCCCGATTACAGGACACTAGTCACCCAAGATCGGCCGCTTCCGTTAATAGCACAGCCCAACCCGCCGGGAGGGATCAGCCACTTGAGCCCAAGCGAGACGGCCGTGAAACCAGCGGTCACTATTTTAAACCGACAACGCGTTGCCCCAAGGTCAATTCGACATGTTTCACCATAATCGGCGGCCGTAACCGATCGATCATGGCGCGACAAAAAATATCGGGGACGACAATGCTTTCCTTGCACCCGCCAACGCCACCATCGAAATCCCGGCCGCCACCCGCTGATCATCGTTACCAGTACCAAGGGGGTCGTCAGGATCATCATTACCGGCCTCAGACACCTCCACAGCTGTATCGGCAGGCGCGTATGCCGTACGACCCATACGAGCCGATACAAGAAGACAATAGGACTGAGCCGAGCTAATCACGACGTCATGCGAGACCGTTCGGCCTCAAACCAAAAGACTCGGGAATATGTACGGTACCCTTACCGAACATTTCGAAAGAATTCCATTACCCAACCGGTACAAAATTCCGGATTTCTCTAAGTTCTTAGGGCAAGACAATGTATCTACCTATGAGCAAATCGCCGATTCTTAGCACAATGTGGTGAAGCATCACTCGACCCTTTAAGAGTTCGGCTATTTCCCTTTCTCTTTCAGATCGACCTTCACTTGGTTCTCCTCGTTACCTTACAACTCGATTCGAGTTGGGCCGATCTTGAAAACAGCCCATAGCTATTTTTATTCCAAGCAACCGTGAAATGAAGTTATCGACCTCACAAAGATCGTGCAAAAACATAATGAATCGGTCCAGACTACATTCAACGCTTCGAGAAATGAGAAACCGATGCTACTGGTGCTATCGGCTCGCTCACCGGCCGATTTAGCCTTCCATGGTCCGATCGCGCCAATCGGGGAAAGGATCTCTGCGCAGACTTCGAAAGTCTAGCCCACTGGCGCAGAGGGTAACGGCCCATGAACAACGCTTCCAAGAAACCAGAAGGCGTCAAAACCATAACACAAGTCGTCGTCGACTCGGACTATGGATCCGACGACGACGAAACAGTAAGCGCAAGAAAATGGGCTAAAAACAAGAAGGCCATCGTCGCCAGTGGCTGCTCAAAACGGCTAAAGAAGAAAAATACGATTTTGACATCACCAAAGCCGACAAAATCTTCGACCTACTACTCAAGGAAAAGCAAATTCAGTTGCTCGAAAATCATGTGATCCCGTCGGCCGAAGAGCTAAAAAAGAAGAAATACTGCAAGTGGCACAACTCTACATCTCACGCCACCAACGATTGCAAAGTCTTTAGACAGCAGATTCAATCAGCCATCGAGGCCGGGAAGTTGAAGTTTGCTGACTCAAGTCGGCCCATGAAAGTGGACGGCAATCCGTTCCCGATCAACGCAGTCCATACCGGCCTCGAACGAGTTAACCGGCAGAGCAGAACAACGTGCGACTTAGCCGATACGGCGATCGAGGCCGAAGCAGGTGAAGGTTAGAGAGGAAACCCCTCTACACAAATAAACATGGTGCGCCCAGTTATCAGATCGGTCGGCCAACAGCCGATCCGTGAACGAAGCAGATACCACCGTCAATACCGGCTTCGGCACGAAGAAAGCTACGACGAAGTACCTCACCGGCATGATCCAAGAGTCCGAAGCCGGAGGAACATGGCAAGCCATGACGACCCACATTGGCATTGCGGCTTCTTCAGGCATTGCTGGGAGTCCGGCATGAGACTACCAACACTGGAAGACTGCCCGGCATGTAACGGCCATCACACTCATGACGAACAAAGGAGCTCGTCAACAGCAAGTCCAGTCCGTTTCATTCCCAGAGCCGTCCAACTGAACCGAAAATGTCGACCGGTCCACGATCGGCTCGGCTCGGTCCATCAAGAATTCTTCGTCGACGAAAATCAAGATGGAGACAATCGCAACAACAAGGAAGCCGACGAGGAGGGACCGGCCAATCCCCAGTGGTGCCCATCCGATCTATTTACAAAGACTCGAAAAGGAGAATTCAGCGCTTAAGCGTGAAGGAAGAGAGGACGAGGTGGCACAAATGATATACGAACAACGCCGTCGGCTGGGCAAGATCAGGAGACGGTGGGTACCCAAGCGTGAGAACACTACGGCCACCGAAGGGCAAGGCGGGAGAGCCCCGCCGACCGAGCCGAGGGCAGCCAAAGGGAAGGGTAAATCTGCCGCATCGGTCAACATGGTCTTCGTGTTGCCCGCCGACCCGGTGCCCCGGCCGACGCGGATACCGTTGAAGATGACCCGCAAACCGATGATCTCCCTGCACCAAGCCATTTTCGACAAGCCATAAGGAACCGAAAATAGACGTCTGAAGCCGTTGTACGTTAATGGTTTCGTCAACGGTAAGCCGATTTCCAAAATGCTAGTCGATGGGGGAGCGGCAGTCAACCTCATGCCTTACGCAACTTTCCGAAAGCTTGGAAAAGGAGCCGAAGACCTGATTAAAACCAACATGGTACTCAAAGACTTTGGCGGCAACCCATCGAGACCAAAGGCGTTCTCAACGTCGAACCGACCATCGGCAATAAACCGTGCCCACGACGTTCTTTGTCATCGACGGAAGGGGTCTTACACTGCTTGCTCGCCAAGGGATTGGATCCACGCTAACCGCGCATCCCTTCTACGATGCACCGAGCCTCATCCAGTGGGACGGCGACAAGATCGAGATTGTGCCAGCCGACAGGTCAGTTAGTATCGTCAATGCCGATTTGCCGCTTTGGGAAATCGAAGGCATCGAATGTTTGTCCTGGGAAAGTCCGGCAAGCCGATTTTCTAAACGTGTCCAATTCAACAATACAGCCCATCTAAGCGACGAGCCGCAGCTTGCGTTTTGAACAAGACATGGTGGAGGGATCCAGCGTGCTCGGCGTAGCCACCACGGATGAAGACGATGGCAAGTTAGGACAAGGCTTCACGTCGGCCGACGAGTTAGAGGAAATCGACATCGGATCCGCGACAAACCAAGGCCGACGTACATTAGTAAATATTTATATCCTCTTTGTAGATCCCAACTTATTGAGTTATTAAAAGAATATAAAGATTGCTTCGCATGGGAATATTTCGAAATGCCACGACATGATCGGAGCACTTGTGGAGATATACATCGACGATGTCATCGTCAAATCAAGAGAGATAGAAAGCCACATTGCAGATCTAAGGCAGGTGCTTGAACGGACGAGGAAGTACGGATTGAACATGAATCCGCTCAAGTGTGCGTTCAGCATGTCGGCCGGGCAGTTCTTAGGATTCCTCGTTCATGAAAGAGGAATCGAAGTAACGCCAAGGAGCATCAACGCAATTAAGACAATTCAACCCCCTAAGGATAAAAGGCAACTACAATCATTGATCGGAAAGATAAACTTCATTAGACGATTCATAGCTAACCTTTCAGAGAAATTGGAACCGTTCACACCATTGCTTCGGCTTAAGGCCGATCAGATATTCACATGGGGGGGAGAGCAACAGAAGGCGTTAGACAACATAAAAAGTTATTTAAGTTCTCCTCCAGTTCTAATGCCCCCACAAAAAGGAAAGCTGTTCAAGCTGTACCTATCCGCCGACGACAAATCCATCGGCTCCGTCCTAATCCAAGAAGTCGATGGCAAGGAAAGGGCCATTTTCTATCTTAGCCGGCGGCTGCTAGATCTAGAGACTAGATATTTGCCGGTCGAGAAGCTATGTCTGTGCCTCTATTTCTCATGCACAAAATTAAGACACTATCTGTTGTCCAATGAATGCATCGTAACATGCAAAGCAGACGTAGTCAAGTACATGCTGTCGGCTCCAGTGCTCAAAGGGAGGATCGGAAAATGGATACTTGCGCTGACCGAGTTCGATCTGAGGTATCAGGCTCCAAGGGCGGGAAAAGGACAGGCCCTGGCCGATCTCATTGTGGAACATGGAAACGACTCAATCGGCTCCGTAGAGATCACGCCTTGGACCCTAACTTTCAACGGCTCAGTATGTACAAGCGGCTGTGGAATCGGCTTGGTTCTTATCTCACCCAAGGGGACAAGCTTCGAATTCGCTTTTGCCATCGACCCCCACGTTACGAATAACCAAGCCGAGTACGAAGCCGTCCTCAAGGGGCTACTCCTACTCAGAGAGATGGAAGCCGATGCGGTCGAGATAATGAGGGACTCGTTGCTCGTCATTAGTCAATTGTGAGGGGAGTATGAGTGCAAAAATGACGCACTAGTAATCTATCATCAAAGGTGCCGGGAATTAATGGAAGGATTTCGGCTAGTAACTATGAAGCATATTCCCAGGGAGCAGAACACGGAGGCCAATGACCTGGCTCAAAGGGCATCAGGCTACCGGCCGATGCTAAGAAATGTCGACATAGGCATTGCCACCATCATGACCAACGATTGGAGATTCGACGTTTACAATTACCTCAAAAACCCTTCTCAATCAGCCACAAGGAAGCTACGGTACAAGGCGTTGCGGTATGTATTGCTCGACGAAGATTTATACTATCGGACAATCGATGGCATACTGCTCAAGTGTTTGAGCGCCGATCAAGCCACAAGTGGCCATCGGAGAGGTACTCGAAGGAATCTGCGGTACACATCAATCGGCACACAAAATGAAATGGCTACTTCGCCGAGCTGGGTATTTCTGGCCGACGATGCTAGAGGACTGTTTTAAATACTATAAAGGATGCCAAGATTGTCAAAAATTTGGCACAAGTGCAACGAGCTCCGGCGGCCATGAACCCGATCATTAAACCATGGCCTTTCGAGGGTGGGGCATGGACATGATCGGCCAAATCAATCCACCTTCAAGCAAGGGGCACAAGTTTATACTAGCGGCCACGATTATTTCACAAAATGGGTAGAAGCAATTCCCTCCGAAAAGTGGATTCTAAAGACGCAATCGAGTTTGTCAAGGAACACATCATCTACAGGTTCGGCATTCCGCAAACGATAACGACCGACCAAGGGTCCATCTTTGTCTCCGACGAATTCATCCAGTTCACCGACGGCATGGGGATCAAGCTGCTTAACTCTTCGCCATATTACACACAAGCCAACGGTCAGGCCGAAGCGTCAAACAAAAGCTTAATTAAATTGATCAAAAGAAAGATAGCTGAGCAACCCAAACAATGGCACACCCGATTGGCCGAAGCTTTGTGGGCCTATCGGATGGCATGTCATGGGTCCATCCAAGTCCCGCCATACAAACCGGTTTATGGACACGAGGCGGTGCTTCCATGGGAAAGCGTAACCGGCTCAAGACGCATTCGGTTGCAAGACCAACTCACACCGATGATTACTACAATCTCATGATAGACGAATCGGAGGATCTCGCCTTATCGAGAATGAGAGCCTTAGAAAAAGTGACGAAAGATAAGGAACGGGTAGCCGACATTACAATAAAAAAGTAGTCCCTAAATTATTCGAGGAAGGCAAGCTTGTTTGGAAGCTCATACTCCCAATCGGATCCAGAGATAACAAATTCGGCAAATGGTCGCCGAATTGGGAGGGGCCTTTCAAGGTCCACAAGTGCGTGTCCAAAGGAGCCTACATGCTACAAGGATTAGATGTGGAGGTCTTCAGAAGGGCCCTCAACGGAAAATATCTGAAGAAATACTACCCGAGCGTGTGGATCAACGCGTAAGTCGGCTATCGCCACAATGGGCTGACCCACAACAGCCGATGCCTTATGGGGGCATCGCCTTTAGGCATTCGTTTTCTCCCTCACCCCATTACCCCCGGCAGCGATCACCAGGACTACTGTCAACAAGTTTCGTCGACATCGATGCTATCACCAAAACATGGGGGGCATACACCTACGCTACACATGCGTGAGACAATCATACAATGCGCATGGCCGGAAAAGCCAACTGTAGACCAATCAAGTCATGGAGTTGAAGAAGTCTCAAGTCACGAAGAACCCAGGGATATTACAACGCATTTTATTCCGAGCCGGCGCACGGCCGTCTAGGACTACATGTTTGCCAGAACTCTCTAATAGCTGCGTGGCCCGCTCAAAAGGCTCGCGGTTTCCATTTCCGAGCATCCAGGATCGTGCTCCAACCGAGTGACCCCGATGTCGGTAGTGGTGATCAACAACTCGTTGGCAAGTTGGGCCCGCCTCCTCCACTGGCCGAGGCGCGCAAGCGTCGGGTACGCCATAGGGGCAGCAGCCGGGATGCCACCAAGGCGGAAAGCCGGCCTGGCCGCCGGGTGGTGAGCCTCCAACTCCCTAAAGCATTTCAGCTGCGCCCTCACCCGTCGGTCCTGGTTGACCGACAGCTCGTACGACGTCTCCATGATTCCCTGGATCACCCGAAGCGGGTGCGGTGGCTGCAATGGATTCCATCCCTGAGTTTTTGGAAACTAGAATCCGATGAAAGTAGAAAAGTTGAGGTACCACCTGGTTCACCGACGAGCTAGAAGACGCCATGAGAAGCCTGGCCGCGGAATCAAAGGACTAGGTGTTTCACTATTGGGAGTTCGTCGCTTTCGGCCGTGAGCTATTCAGGAGAGCCGGGGGAGCCCATTTATAGAAAGAAAAGATATGATTCTTGGATGGGAAAGATCGCTGCCAACCCGAGAGTCAAAGAGGTCATTATTAAGAGCGTCGGGAATCGTTGAAAATAAGCGATGGCGCAGGGGTGGATGCCTGCCATCCGGGGCTCACGGGTTCCCAGGGTACAGATTCGAGAGGATCGGCCTACAAAAACAGAGCGGTGACGTGATTGGGTATCACCAGCCGATAGCTAGAGGATCGAATAACCGAAAGACGGACGCTAAGCGATTGGGCGTCACTTCGGGGCGAGTTCCAAACAAACGATACGAGCGTGTTTGATACAAGCTATCCGGGTACATTACAAAGCACATGTCAGAAAAACACGAGCCAACCTCGCAGGGTCGGATATTTTACAACCTTCATTTCTTTAAAAAATCAGCTATCGCCGATAGAGCCGTCAGCCTAACCTGATCGATCTCGCCGATTGCCCTGAGGTCGTCGGCCTCAGACCCCGTCACCGGCCGAGCGCTTTGCACCAAGCCCCGTAGATGCGCAATGGCCGCCCCGATGCTCCTACGTTCAGCTTCAACCCTGGCCGGCAAATCGGCCATATACCCTTCATGGATATCAATCTCGTTGGTAATCTGAACGAGGTCGGCTACCAGCTGATCCCGGCGGGCACGAAGTTGTTCAAGCTTGGCGGCCGGCTCGGTTTTTAGGCGGTCAAAGGCGGTTTTCCGGGCTTCGATGGCGTCTTTGGTCGATTGGATCGCAGCCGCCCGCGCCTCACTCTCACGCCGATCGATGGCTCGCCGCCGGCTCGTTCGTATTTTAGCCGGTAAGCTTCCATGAAGGTCGTCGGCGCGATGGCTTCGGCTACAGCATCCGGCGTTGGTCTTGGATATCCCGGAATCGTGCGCGTATGGAGCTGCAGTCGGCCACCAGTGCATCTAACGAGGCGTCCAGTCGGTTGCCGATGTCAGCCAAAGTGGCCTTCAGGTTCTCAGCCGACGCTGCAAGCGCTTCCTCGCCAGCATTGCCGGGCTCCTCGAACTCCGACAAGTCGAAGTTGAGGAGATCGGCCACGTGCTGCAGAAGAAAGAAAGGGTCAGAGACATGGCAAAATGTCGATGGATGGGGCCGGTCGCTTACCGTCGGCGCCGTCGTCGGGATTGCGGTCGATTCGGGTCGGGTCCCCCCATGGCCGTCTGGTTTTCTGCCGGTATCGTCGTCGCGGCCCACAACAGGCGTGGTGCATTCACTCAGCGCTGGGGGAGTGGCCGGAGGGGATCGCGGAAGCTGCAAAAAGGAAAACGGGGTTAGCAGACGAACTGATTGGTTATTACGAACAAAGGGGATAAGGGTCGGTTACCGGCAGAGTAGGACGGGGGGCACGACCGGCCAGTTTCTTGAGCTACAAGGAACGGACAAGTCGATACAGTAAACATCGCAAAGCCAGGAACAATGAAGTAAAAACCTACGGGAGGACGTCTCATTGGCGGGCTTGGAGCTGCCGGAGCATCGGTTGGGGCGTTCACCGATTCGGGACTCGAAGCCCGGTTTCGACAGCCGTCCGGACGGCTAATGGCACCTCTTCGTCGGCGGCAGCATTGAGGGCCGCTCGACGGCGAATCCGGAGGAGGACGACGGCTCGACCAAGGCAATCGGTTCTATCTTTTCGCTCTTTTGGGGCGAGCACAGCCGATGAACGCGGCGGTGGCGCCGTTTTCCTTTCGATGCGATCGGATGACGCACTCCCTCGCAATAGAGACGAGAGCTTGGGCGCCCCCAGCCGATAGCTGACGGAGCCAGGCCCCCTGTGTCCAGAACTCCTGTTTTGTATTCGATGGGGCGCCCAGAATCGCTTATCGTCGGCTATTCCGTTTCTGTTTCCTGCAAAGTCAAAACACAAATGTTAAATCGGCTGGTACAGCTGGTGGACGAATTGTAGGAAGGGGTTAATCGGCTGAGAGGCAAAAGCGTACCGAGGGGATCTCGTCCGGCAGGAGCAGGTCAATGTAGCAAGACGGTCGTTGGTGGAAAATGTGGCGTCTAAGTTCCGACCACCATCGGTCATAAGCGGCGCTTCTCCTTGTCGACAGGGTAATTCTGCCGGCTTCGCCGAAGGGGGGACCAGCTATGTTCAGCAGCGAGTTCATTATCAGATCTTGGCCGACCGCTCCTTTGGTCTCGATCTTATTGGCGTAAAAGAAGCCGATGGGAAGCTGCCCGAGGCCATATTGCCTCGCGGCCGATGCCGGGTAGTAAAATTCATAACTCCGAGCCGTTGATCGGCCTTGATGTACCCCGGTCGGCAGGATGCAGGGGGTTAAGCAGATGAAGAACAATTTCCTACATCTTGGGCTGTCGGCTGAATTGAGGTCGTCCCATTTGAAATCGATCGGCATCTCGAAAGATCCTTGATCGGAGTAGAAATACCAGGTACGGTTGTCGCGAGATAACCCATCGTAGAAAGCTACGAACCAATCGGCCAACACCCCGATTGTCTTGAACTCCGCATGGGCGGCGGCCGCTTCCCCATAGTTGGTGCATCGCCCGGTGGTGATTTGGTCGCCTTCCTCGTCCACGATTGGCTCCAACCTTGGGAATCCGGCGTCGCCACGCGGGCCGACCGGCTACGTTCGGGTAGCCAATACCAGCCAAATTTGAAGGAACCACCAGGGTCCGCCGGTGTTGACTGGGGCATTGGCGGCTATTTTTGTGGCGGTTTGATGCAACATTTGATATGTGTAGCCGAGGAGATGTTTTCCCAATGCGAATTCCGTCCCGTCGGCTAGGATTTCGGCCATTATTTGCCAATTGGCAGTCGGCCCACAGCTCGATCCGGAACACGAATTTCTCTAACCACATCATCGGAAGGCGTGTATTCCGGTGGTCGACCGTTCCATCTTTCATATTTTGGGCAATGAAGCCACTCCAACCACCGATGGCTTTGGTTTTAACCTGGTGTTGGCCTTTTCGGTTCAAAACGCACGGATTAACTGATGATTCAATGTCCAGCCCAGTTGTCATATGCACATCGGCTAGTGTGACGGTCATCGGCCCTTGCCTAAAGAGGAAAGCATTGAAACTATCGTTCCAAAAATATGCTGCAGCCGATAGGAGGGGTTCGTCCTTTTCCATATTGGCTATGGACAATTCTAAGCATTGCGCAAGTTTCTTTTCTTCCCATTGGGTGTACTTGGCCGATTGTATTCTCTTGTACCACTCAGTCCAGGCCGTGTCGGTGGACGGCCAAGCTTTGAAAGTCCCATTCCAGTGGGAAAGAGATGGCTTGGCAGTGTTGAAGGGCATGTGGTTGGTTTCGGCAATGATCACGTCGGTTGGGTCTGTGTCACCAATAGGCCCAAGGAAATATTTGCCCTCTTGTGTTAAGTTGGGGATGAGTACTTGGTGAGAGAGGTGCTGTGATTAAAAGGAAGGGGAAAAATATTAATCAGAGATGGTGGTGTCTATAGTTTGAAATGAGAAAATCATTAATTAGTAAGAATGCGGGATGAGGTGATATTGAAGTAGCTAAGCAAACGTCTGGAATAAAGGTGCATGGGGAAGTGAGTTGAGGGTGAGATTACAAAGTAAAAATAAAAAATTTAGAAGGGAAATACCAGAGGAAATTCGTTCATAGCGGTGGCTGAGGCAGTTCCAGCGGCAGCGGCGGGTGAAGTTGCGGTCGCAGTAGGTGCGACGGTGGCCGGTGAGTTGGAAGTACTGGGAGTCGCGGCGGAGGCCATTGGGGAGGTCGGAGATGACGATGGGGCTCGAAGGATGTGGAGAATGTCGAACGCCGATGAAGTCGCCGGAGGAGAGAGAGAGGGGCAGGAGGTTTGTTTGAGAAGGAAGCCGAGTGCACGATGGGAGCGTGGGTGGATCGCCCGAGGAAAGTGGATATTTAAAGGGCTCGTGGGGGAGCCGAAACGATTTGGGTCAAGAAGGGAATAGGAGTTTGAGTGGATAAACAAATCCGCAACACTTTATGTTACGGACTTGGGGGGCATGTGTTAATGCTGGAATTTGGTAATAAGGTTCGTGAGTCCTAAAGAAGCAAGGTGGAATCAGAATCGGCTGAAGACAGGGGTTGTATCGGCTGAAGGACTAATCGGCTGCAATGCTGGTCGGCTAGGAATGAGTTGAATGGAGCAGCCGACGGCCGATTCCAAGTTTAAAAGAGATAAAACCGTATCTAATGCAGAAACTTGAAGATTAAGTGGGGGTTCGGATGTTAATGGCGCGTTTTAAGATATTGTCACTTGTGGATAAAGTCCCGAAATGGCAGCTTGTATCTCGTAATTTAGGAGTTTGTTAGATTGTTAGTTGTAATAGATCTTGTTAGGGATAATATGATGTTTAGATAGAGTCTGGAGTTGTTACAGATATTCATATTTCGGGTATAAATAGGGCCCGAGGTCCCGTGTAAAAAGACAATCGAAATCAATCTAATCTTCGGCGCATCGCCATCCTTTTCCTTTTGGACGAACACCCTGTTTGGCTTCGGGCTGCATCGTCTCGATCCCCGGACTCAGGTAAATGTTTGTCGTTAGTGGTGAGATTACTCGTTTCTAATGCTTCCATCGCAACGACACATTGGATTCGTAGTTTTGCTACGCTATGTATCATATAGTGCGTACGAATCAATCCGGTGCTTAGATCTATTGTGCGGTTGACTCATCTTGTGGAGGATGCGTAGTCAGCGATACTAGATCTAAAGGCTGGTTGGTTCGTATACGGTATCTACCATCTTACGGAGTGTAAATAGAAAGTGATAGATTGAATGCTTCTTTTGATACTCAATGTTGCATCAAGATTGAACTATTGAGTCGTCTTTAGAGTCATTGGCAATGTATTCTTTTGGAATTACGTTATCCGGGGATAGCGTCGGGGTTTCAGCCGGCCTTATCTGTTTTTACGTATTTCTTTCAATATGATCGTCATCAGATCTGCTGTAGGGCTGTGGTTTGTATCTATATTGTATTTATTTACGTCCTTGATCTGGGAATGTTACGATTGTGCGAGAATCATTGGAGCATCGGCTGATTTGATGATGGTTTCCCGGGGTCGGCTGGTTTATTGATCTGTATATTCGTTATTCTTCATCATGTTTGGGCCGGATGGCTGATGGTCGTTTTGGCGTAGCCAATGCGCTTCGGTCACTTGGTACAAATATGGCCGGGAATAGCGTGTGTACGATTGTGGATTTCGTCGGCCGATACCGCGGGGTTTGACCTAACGCGTAACGGATACTTTCTTGTATTTTCTCTTGTTGATTGGCAGATCAAATCAACTGGCACGCTTTACACATTGAAGGCAGCTAGGAAGGACCTGCACTGGAGTCAAGCAGATCTCCCAGGCCGGCGCGTGAGAGAGATTTCTCGTCAACAGAAGGCCTAGATATTTGATGGGAAAGTTTGCCCGCATCGCTGGGACGCCCTCTAGGACCTCTTCCAAGGGTACCTCATCGTATCGGATTGCCGCCACCTGGGATTTTTGGAGGTTGGTGACGTCCCGTGGCTTCCCCAAAGTTGTACAATATGCTTTTAAAAGATGTCACATCGCCACAAGTGGGGTTAATAAAGATAATGGCGTCATCCGCATACATCGAGAAATGTGTAGGATTGAACTCCCAAGACTAAGCTAACCAGAGGGGGGTGAATGGTTGGTACACCCAAAAAAAATCATAGCGGAAATAGGACTTTACCCTCAAGACTCGACGTCATGCGGTCTAACCGGAGGTGTTGCCCGATCTGACCGCCTGATCACCGTCGGTCTGACCGCCGAATGCCGCCTGGAAGCCTATCGTTGAGCGCCGATCTGACCGCCGTAGCCTGTCCGGTCAGACCGTGATGAAGCTCCAGTCTAACCGCCGATTGGACCGCGGCACCCAAGAAAAACATAAATCGAAGAACTCTCAAAGTAGATTGAAACTTTATTGCTTCTCTCTGTGTTTACAAAGTGCAACCAACAGCACTCCTCACAAAATTTCGACTAAAACTCGAAACCCTAAACTTTTCTCAACTCAACTCTCTCTAAAATTGATACCGGGAAGCCATGCCTCCCCTCTCTATTTATACACAAGGTACGCAGCCTAAAGCCACGAATCCAACTCATATAGAAAGTCCTAATCCACTAGGAAACCTTCCCATACAAGAAACAAACTTTACATAATCCACCCGTCGCAATCTTGGACTCTCCAAATTTGAAACTTTGCATTCCATACGCACACAATATCTCCATCGTGTGCCATATGGAAACTTCACCAATCACGTGCATCAATCTCTACCCTTTAGTATCCCGCATAATCTCCCTCTTGGACGTCACCTTATCTTCTCCAAGTTGACTCCATTCAATCACCGGCAACACTTTCCCGAGGCGTAAAGATTACCTACACACAATTAAACAAAGAAATCATATCCAAGCACATGCTATCTCCAACTTGACTCATTGTCAGCATAAACAACCATACATGCACATAGAAACACGAAACTTCCATGTATATGCAAGGAAACAACCCGAAACCAAAACCAAAACAAAGTCGGCCTGCAGTCGGACTGTGTCGACCGGTCTGACCGGCGGTGCCCGCCCGGTCTGACCGCACAAGGTCCTCCGGTCAGATCGGCAGCACAAGCCCGGTCTGACCGGACCACGCAAGCAGCAGTACTGTTCATCGTCCTTGTCGTCCTTGTCGTCAAGACTGATTCCAAGGATTCAACACCCATTATTTTTGCTCACATCGAATACATCCTTGTCGTCAAGACTATTTTCAAGGATTCGGTATTCATTTTTTCTCTCATAGATAATATTTTATTCTCCTACACAATGAGTAATTTTAAAGTAATTTGAGGAATAATAATCCAACACAATACATATATAAGAATTTATAATCCAAACAATACACTAGTATCAACATTGCATATTCCTTTAATTCAAGTATGTTATTAAAGTGTCATGCACTATTGCACTTAAAAGTAAAATCTAGACCACATAAAAATACTAGAATACATACAAGCTATGCTAGTGACAAATAAATCTTCATAGTATTACTAGCATGCACATGAAAATACTATATGTATAGACAAAGCTCTCTTTTTCAATTTACTTTATTCAAAAGTTGCTTGATAAAACAAAGAGCACAAAAACTCCCCCTCAAAACATACCAAAAGGATGAATGATTCTCAACTCTCCCTGAAGAAAAGCAAAGCGAGATGAATCCAATGGTTTAGTGAAAATATCAACAAGTTGCAACTTAGTATCCAAAAATTTCAATTCAACATCTCCCTTTTCAACATGATCCCTCAAAAAGTGAAAGTGAATATCAATGTGTTTTGTGCATGAGTGTTGAACAGGATTCTTAGCAATGTTAATGGCACTTGTATTATCACAATAAAGAGGAACTTTTTCAAAAACAAGGCTATAATCTTTCAAAGTAGAAATAAGCCAAAGAAACTGTGAACAACAACTAGCAGCAGCAACATATTCTGATTCATGAGTTGATTGAGCTACACAAGATTGTTTCCTAGAAGACCATGCAATTAATGATGTACCAAGAAAATGACATGTTCCACTAGTACTTTTTCTATCAATTCTACAACCCGCAAAATCAGCATCGGAATAACCACTTAAGCATATAGAAGATAAAGTAGAATACCAAATTCCAAACTCAAGTGTATGATTCAAATACCTCATTATTCGCTTGACCGCTTGATGATGTGAAGCACGAGAAGAAGCTTGAAAGCGTGCACACAAACACACAGCAAATTGTATGTCTAGCTTAGAAGCAGTTAGATACAACAAAGATCCAATCATACTTCTATACTCCTTTTGATCCACGGCTTCACCACTTCATTGGGATCCAAAACGGTAGTAGAACCAATAGGTGTAGAGATTAGCTTGCAGCTCCCCATCTTGAATCGTCTCAAAAGATCTTTGGTATACTTTGTTTGATGGATAAACGTACCTTGAGGTGTTTGCTTAATTTGCAATCCCAAAAAGTATGACAACTCACCCATCATGCTCATCTCAAATTCTCTACGCATAGTCTCAGCAAATTCTACAACCAAAGCGTGAGTTGAACAACCAAAGATGATATCATCTACATAAATCTGAACAAAAAGTTGATTTTCACCATGCTTAAGAACAAAAAGAGTTTTGTCAATCTTTCCCATTTGAAAACCTTTTTTCAAGTAAAAAGTTCTTAAGTCTATCATACCATGCTCTAGGTGCTTGTTTCAAACCATACAAAGCTCTAGACAATTTAAAAAATGGTTGGGAAAATCAGTATTTTCAAAACCCGGTGGTTGTTTAACATAAACTTCCTCCTATATGTAGCCATTTAGAAAAGCACTTTTAACATCCATTTGAAACAACTTAAAACCTTTTGAAGCAGCAAAAGCTAACAAAAGTCTAATTGCTTCAATCCTAGCAACAGGAGCAAAAGTTTCATCAAAATTCAAACCCTCCACCTGAGTAAAACCCTAAGCAACAAGTCTAGCTTTATTCCTAACAATTAAACCATCCTCATTTGTTTTTTTTGAAAACCCACTTGGTTCCAATAATATTGTGTCCTGAAAGAGGTTCAACTGAAGTCCAAACATTGTTTCTCTCAAAATTTTCAAGTTCTTCATGCATGGCATTAATCCACGATTCATCAGTTAATGAATGAGTAATATTTTTCGGTTCAAAAGAAGCAACAAAAGCAGAATTTGCAGAATCATGCGTAGTTACCTTAGATCTTGTAGTCTGCCCATGTATATTACCTATTATTTATTCTGGCGGATGTTGTCTTTGAATGTGCAAGGGAGCCGTAATTTCGAAGTTGATTCACGTTCGCACCTTCACCGGGTCATAGTCCCCGAAGAATCTCCTTGATTAGAATCGACGAACCCGAGGTGGACGGCCCCGTCGGTCGACCGCCAGTCGACCTCGTCGTCGTCATCATCGTTTTCGTCTTCGAAAATATGACCATCCTTCCCCTGAGCCTATGGCAAAGTACCTGCAAGTTCTGGTCTAGTACCTGGACTAGCCTCATCAAAAGTGACTTCGCCGCCTCGATAATTTTGTTAGTTTCCAAAACGAGTACACGATAGCCACGAGAATGTGCGGGTATCCAAGAAATAATCCATCGTTTGAACGTGATTCAAATTTATCCAAATTTCCATATTTCAAGACAAAGCACTTGCAACCAAAAACACACAAATGTGAAACTTTGGGTTGACGACCAAATCGAAGCTCATAAGGCGTTTTTCCAAGTTTAGATCTCAAGAAAATACGATTGGAAACATAGCATGCAGTGTTAATAGCTTTGGCCCAAAATTTTCTAGGAGTGTGATACTCATTGTCGACCCCCGTTTTTGAGGACGGGAATCATTCCTGTTCATAGTACCATATCCCTGGATCGAGTAATTTGGTACCCACAAATACAGTTCTGAATTACCAGGTGCAAAGTGCATGAATAGTCTTACATTGAAATTATTACAATAATAGGCCCGCAGCAATATCAATTACATATAGGACCTCGGTCCGATACAACCAAAAGCGAAATTTAGATAAGATAGCTGGAAGGCGGGCATATCGATTGCCACAGCAACGACCGGGGACTAAGACCTAGTAGACGCCTTCTCCTCCTTCGCCCATCGGCGTAAGCATAGGGGTCCTCTAGTTCTTCGCTTCCTCCATCTGAAGGTTTGTGCGTATAGCAAGGGTGAGTACCCAACGTACTCAGCAAGCCGACACGGAATGATGCACATGATAGGGTCATTCAAAGGATGACTATGGTTCATTTGCACAAAGCCAATTTTCACAAATCATTTCACAAACCTAATATCTAGCCAAGTCAAGTTTTAGTTCCATAGTATATTAAAACGGCAACGGTTCTGTCTACCATCCATCGTGATTTCCAAGGATGGCTTCCCGCCTCCGGTTCGTCATGGTTTTCTGGGGAGTCCACCCCTTCTCGCAGTTCGAGAAGTTGAGTCCACCAGCACACAAAATCATTATGCATTCCCATCCCATCATTTTAAAACTTATGAGTCTAGCCACGGGAGAAACTTGTCACGCTGCTCATTAACCGCGAGCACGGCTATTCGAATAGATTGATTTACTCACACTGCAGTGGATGTGCACTTTACCCATACTCCGCAACTGCTCATTGAATGAGCTTTCATCCCTTCATATGGGATGGTCACGGCAAAGCCTTTCGATAACTCTCCTTTGGCAGTACCCGCTCCATGAACTTAAATCCTCTTGCACTCTAGCCGTCCTTTCCTAGCAGTGAGAGGAGTTCTGGTGCTCCCAGGGTAAGGAGAAAACTTCACAACATTCTCATTCATTACTCAATACTTAGGCCGCAGCCTTATCTCAATAACCAGAACCACCTCTTCACTCAAGAACCACTATTCAGGGATACTGCTTTCGCTCGGCTATCTACTTCGCTAGGTCTATACCCATTCGAGAAGTACGGTTGTACTGGCTCGTTCCAAGTTATAAGTCTCATGGCTCGGTCCTTAATTGACCAGGGATGGTTCTTGCCTTTACCGGAATCCACCCAAATCCAACCATCCGCCCCAGTCTAAAAACATTGGTTTTGTACTTTTCATTTCCCCATCAAAACTATTTTCATCATGATCAAGGCAATGTGGCGCTCATGTCTCCACATGCCGTATTCCAACTATCTTCCCAAAGATAGTTTCCCAAGCACGAAGCTTCTTTGTAAAATCATGAGTATGCACGAATCTAATATAAGCATGGCTAAGCATTTTACCGAAGTTATCCTCCGGTTATATCACATCGAAGGTTACAAAGATTATATCTAAGGGAAATCAATATCAAGGCAGGGTATATCAAGCATAGGTAACCATTTGCGTATAACATGCATATTTGTAATTTAAATCAACATTGTTTCGCAAAATAGGATCAATATGTTCAAAGGGAAATGTTGACTTGCCTTGCTCGCACGCTTGTTGGACAGGGTCTTCAACGTAGTCAGTGTCTGTTCCCTCGGTTGCTATCCATACGTGCGAAAATCGATTGAATTCGATCAAAATTCAATAGAAATACCAAGGGATCGAAAAGAACCATAAAAACGACTCCTAATATTTAGCCTAAAAGTTTATTCGAGTTTGGGCGAGAGTTTTGGGATGAAATCCGATTTAAAGGCCAGTTTGGAATTTTTAGGATTTTCGCAAATATCGATTTAATATATTAAGAGAATAAACTTAAAAAGCGTTGATCAAAAGAATTGGTACTCAAGTTTTTGAGGTCCGAGTACCAAAACAATATATTTTTAATGGCGAAAAGAAAATAGATAAACTCCGATTTAAAAATGACGCAATAACAAAATCTCCGAAAATCCGATTTTTGAATTCCGAGATTACTCGAGAAAATACACGAGAAAACATTATATTTTTGCCCAAATATTTTCCCAAATATTTTCCAAATATTTTTCCTAATTTTTCTGAATTTTTCCATATTTTTCCCTTTTTTTCTTTTTCCTTTTTCTTTTTCTTTTTCTTTCTTTTCTTTTTCTTTCTCTTTCTCTCTTTTTTTTCCTTCCTTCCCCTTTCCTCCTTCTTCTCTGCTTTGCCCGCGCGCCCTCCCTTCCTCTCTCGTTTCCGGCCGGCGCGCGCTAGCGCAAGCGGTGGCCCGGAACTTACCGGCGGGCAACGACGACGGCGAGGGACGCGGGAGAGCTCCGGCGCACGACGCACGACGGCGGCGGCTTCGGCGCACGGCGGCGACTTGCGGCGGGGAGAACAGGCGAGGGAGAGGGGGAAAAGAGGCGGGGAGGTGGAGGGAAGAAAGGGGAGGGCTTGGTCCCTTTTATAGGCGATTGGGGAGGGAAGAAGGGGCGCATGGCGCGCTCGCGGGCGGGCGTGGTACGGCCGATACGGCGTCGAGCACGTGGCGCACAATGAACAGTGCAATTTCTGAATTTCCCGATTTTAATTCCTAATTTCCCAATTCTATTTCCTTTCACCCCTAAAATTCAAAATAAAATATAACACACCCAAAAATAAGTTGTAAATTATATTTTCAACCTTTTCACCCACTTTTATTATTTTAAAAATATATTTTACCTATTTAATTTTATTCTTTTTCCTAAATTCCTAAAAATACAATTTTGATTCAAATTAATTTCTAGACTTCATTTATATCCTTTAAAATATTTTATCACTAATTTTATTCACTAATTAACATTACTCAACCACCAAAATAACGTTTTGATCCCATATATATTTTTTTATAGATCCACAACCCTTTTTCTATTTTATATTAAAATTTCCAACTCTAAACTCCGAAATTTTTCTCTCCAATGGAAATTCAAATCGTTTGGTTTTTCTCAAACATCGAGATGAGTCGCTCACGTAAAAATTTATGCAACAAAGCTAGCAAATAAGAAGCAATAAACACGACGAGATGCAACAAAACCAAATTTTTTTGTAAGTTTCGATTTTTAATTCCCGGTTTTTAAATTCTCCGATTTTCGTGGTGTTACATTCATCAAGCATTGTTCTAGCCATCTCTACCAAAGAATGATTTTTTCTTTCAACAACACCATTTTGTTGTGGAACATGAGGAGAAGAAAATTGATGTTCAATACCTTTTCCGTTGCAAAATTGTTCAAAAGAAACATTTTTAAATTCACCACCATTATCACTTCTAATTCTTTTCAAAGAACCGGGAATTTCACAATTCAATCTAAGAACCAAACTCCGAAAGTGTCCAAAGGCCTCATCCTTAGTTGCCATGAAGAAAACCCAAGAATATCGAGAAAAATCATCAACAACAACCAACACATACCATTTTCCTCCAACGGATTGCACTCTAGCTGGACCAACAGTGTCCATGTGTAAAAGTTGTCCCGGTGCATCCGTCATTACAGAAAGAATTGGAGTATGTGAAGAAGAAACCATTTTACCATGACGACATGGTGCACAAACCAAATCAAGATCTTTCTTAAGTTTAGACAACCCTCGAACAAGATCCAAACCACTAAGTCTAGTCAAATGATCGAAACCAACATGTCCAAGTCTGTGATGCCAAAATATTAAATCTTTGTTGAATTTTGCAACCAAACATGTTACAATAGGAGAAACAGGATTTCCAAACTCAGCTTTAAACACTCTCCCGTAACGAGAAATATTCAACACAGAATCACAACAAGAATCAAATATTTTACTTCTAGTTTTCTTAAAGTGAACTTCAAAATTCTCATCAACAATTTGTGAAACTGAAATTAAATTATACTTTAAGTCCTCAACTAAAGGTACCTCTTTCAATTCAAATTTGTCACTTACCTTGACTGATCCAGTAGCGAGAACGACACTTGTAGATGCATCTCCAAAGATAATTGATTCAGTCTTGGATGCCATCTTGATGGAGGAGAACCAATTTTTATCTCCGGTCATGTGCCGCGAACAACCGGAATCCACGATCCACACATTCTACTTCCTCGCCACCAAAGCCTACGCACAAGAAGATGTCGAAGCCTCAGTACTGGGGTTAGTCAAAAGAAATTTAGGAATCCAGTACTGAGATACACGACCAACAGATCCAATAGGCATATATCCACATGCAAAAACAGTTTTAGAATTTTCAGAAAAATTCCTTCGGGGCCGGTCGACCGATGCGGCGGCAACCGGTCGACCACGGGGTATCTTGCCGGTCGACCGCGTGCCACCGTCGGCCCGACCGAGGCGTACCACCGATCGACCGGTGCCATCGCCGGTCCGACCGGTTGACCCACCGTGGTCCGACCGGTCTTTCCGAGGGAAAACCAGATTTTTGCCACTTTGATTTTGCAAAATTAATCTCTCTTTCCTTTTTCTGTTTTTGTGCTAATCTGAAACAAAAACCAACATGATGACCATCTTTACCACAAAAGGAGCAAGAAAACTTTTCCCTAGTAGTTCATGGTTTTGAGATATTAGTTTTAGTTTCTTTTAGATAAACAGAAAGAGAGGGCATGTTTCCAGCAGATTTAAAAACTGTTTTCACATCATTAGGTTTTGTCAAAATTTTACCATTTTCAGTCATTCTCAAAACATTGAAGGATTTTTGGTGAAATAATCATGAGCATCAAAACCTATACCCCTATTGTCGCTACTCACTTTAGATTGATCCAAAATCATGTTAAGTTGTTTCTTACCATCAAAAAATTTTTGCAAAGCACTTTTCAAATAAGAAACCTCTTTTTCAAGATTAGAAAAATTTTCACAACCTATCATGACATATTTGTTTTTATGACATTTGGAGCAAGAAACTACCTCATCTTGTTTAACAATGTCTTCATGTGCTTAACACGAGCTAAGACTTCTTTTAGTTTCATTTTATTAGCATCATAAGTTAAACAAGGTTTGGTATTCAAATCATGTCAATCATTGATATCTCTAATTTTTGAAATTTCAAGCATTAAAACCTCACAAGTCCTGCAATCATCATCATTAGGAATAAGGGATTTTAATCTAGCAATTTTAGCATTTAAAGATTCAATCACAAATTCTTGTTTCTTAAACATCTTTTCACATTTTTTATTTTTTGCACTTAAAACAAGAATGGCTTCCTCAAGAGAGCTGACCTCATTGTCCTCATTTTCAGAATCTGTATCTTCACGCGTCATGAGGCAAATGCCGGAGATGTTCTTGTCCTTCTCTTCATCGCTATCAGAATCTATGTCGCTTAATGGTTCAAAAGTGGCACAGACTTTGCTTAGCACTTTCTTCATCATCTCCTTGGACCGCTTCCCTTTGGGCTTGTCATCCTTGGTCTTCTCCCCACCTTTGTCTTCCTTCTTGCCTCTCCCGAGCTTGGGACAGTTAGAGCGAATGTGATCTAGAGCACCACATTCAAAGCAACGAGCTGGCCCACCTCTTTTCCTGAACCTGACTTTATTCATAGCTCGAGAAATCTTGTTAGCAGCTAAAGCCAAATCCTACTCCTCGAATTGCTCGAGTTGCTCATCGGACATGGCATTATTTAAAGCAAGAGTAGTGGGAGTTGATGAAGAAGCAACATCTGAAGAAGTTGAAGAAGAAG
This sequence comes from Oryza australiensis, assembly GCA_019925245.2. NCBI lineage: Eukaryota > Viridiplantae > Streptophyta > Magnoliopsida > Poales > Poaceae > Oryza > Oryza australiensis. Next base: position 1,740,289 of record JAIFGZ020000016.1, on the reverse strand, counting down.
AAATCAAAGCACTTGACTTGGAATCCATTTTTCGAGAAAGAATGTTCATCTCATGAGTTTTGAGTTTTGTATAAAGCGAATCCAAAGTCAAAGTAGCCATATTAACAGACTCTTGAATTGAAGTAACTTTCATCTCTCAAATAGAGATGTCAAGACCATTCAAAAAGTGGCGAGAAATCTCAGATTGAGGATAATTTATATCATAAGCACAATCAACAGATCTAAGATTGCTCAAAATTTTGTTAAACCTACCAAGATAGTCATCCAAAGCTTCTGCAGGCTTCATCTCAAATTTTATGTATTCCTTTTTGAAAAGATCTCGATGAATTTTTTAATGTTATTAGTTCCTTGATGAAAGTTTCTTAAAGCAATCCAAATCTCGTTGGCAGTTTAAAGATGTGACACACGGTCAAAATCCGAACAAGAAATCCCATTCAATAAAATATTACAAGCTTTGCAATTGTTATTAAATTTAGTTTTCAAAGCCTCAGTATTAATAACACCAGGAATCTCATAACGAAGAGCGACCTTTTGCCAAACATCATAGTCTTGAGCCATGATGTAAGATTGCATCTTACTACACCAATAAGCAAAACCAATTCCATCGAAAACATGTGGCTTAGTTGAAAATTTATCAGACATGGCGAAAAACTTTAGATCGATAAAAATCCAAAGAAGAAAACGAGGCTCTGATATCACTTGTAGGATCGAACTCCCAAGAGTAAGCCAACCAGAGGGGGGTGAATGGTTGGTACACCCAAAAAAATAAATCTTAGCGGAAATAAGACTTTACCCTCAAGACTCGACGTCGTGCGGTCTAACCGGAGGTGTTGCCCGGTTTGACAGCCTGATCACCACCGGTCTGACCGGTGGTATATGCCCGGTTTGACTGCCGGATGCCGCCTAGAAGCCTGTAGTCGAGCACCGGTCTGACCGCCGTAGCCTGTCCAGTCAGACCGTGATGAAGGTTCGGTCTAACCGCCGATTAGACCGCCGCACCCGAGAAAAACACAAATCAAAGAACTCTTAAAGTAGATTGAAACTTTATTGCTTCTCTCTGTGTTTACAAAGTGCAACCAACAACACTCCTCATAAAATTTCGACTAAAACTCGAAACCCCCTAAACTTTTCTCAACTCAACTCTCTCTAAAATTGATACCGGGAAGCCATGCCTCCCCTCTCTATTTATACACAAGGTACGCAGCCTAAAGCCACGAATACAACTCATATAGAAAGTCTTAATCCACTAGGAAACCTTTCCATACAAGAAACAAAATTTACATAATCCACCCATCGCAATCTTGGACTCTCCAAATTTGAAACTCTGCATTCCATACGCACACAATATCTCCATCGTGTGCCATATGGAAACTTCACCAATCACGTGCATCAATCTCTACCCTTTAGTATCCCGCATGATCTCCCTCTTGGACGTCACCTTATCTCCAAGTTGACTCCAATTCAATCACCGGCAACACTTTCCCGAGGCGTAAAGATTACCTACACATAATTAAAAAAAGAAATCATATCCGAGCACAAGCTATCTCCAACTTGACTCATTGTCAGCATAAACAACCATACATGCACATAGAAACACGAAAATTCCATGTATATGTAAGGAAACAACCCAAAATCGAAACCGAAACAAAGTCGGCTGCGGATCGGTGTGTCAACTGGTCGACCGGCGGTGCCCGCCCGGTCTCGACCGCACAAGGTCCTCCTGGTCAGACCGGGCTTGTGTTGCCGGTCTGACCGGACCATGCAAACAGCAATATTGTTCATCGTCCGAAAACCAAATATCTCCAAAACCATTTTGCCAATAATCTCCAAATATCCAAACCAATAATCACAGATGCCAATTGTTCATCGCCAATGAAGAATCAAACACACTTTGATTTTACAAAACGGAGTCTAGACGTTCAGCCCCGCAGTTTCGATATCACGCCGAGCTCTGTTGCTTTGGTAAGAATTGCCTGGAGGGGGTCTATTGCGAGGATGAAGAGGAGCGGGGATAATGGATCCCCCTGCCGAAGGCCTCTTCCATGTGTGATATGCTGCCCTAGATGGCCGTTAAGGAGAACACGTGAGGTGGAGGTGGAGAACAACACTCCCAACCAATCTAACCACAGTGCTGGGAAGCCCTTGTGCCGCAGCAAAGCTAAAAGACAGTACCAGCATACTGAATCGAAGGCCTAATAACTAGAGGAATTGGTCTATTTGGCATGAAATTTCCTGGAATCTTTGTGTTCTAAACAGGGCCAAAAAAACACTGCTTGATGAACCAAGTGAAAAAACCACTTGATTATTATTTATTTTTGTCTAGTGACCACGAGGGCTGAATCTAAAGAGCAGGAGGGGTGCAGTATTCCATGAACTCTGTTGCCTGGTCAGCAAAAGTACCATCTATTAACACCCAAAATTGGCATCTAGTGATTGAAACAAGGAAAATTGCCAATATTTGGAAATCTGCCGGTTTTCTTCGAAGAGGCCGGTCTGACCGCCGTGTATAGGCCGGTCAAACCGGGCAGTGGGGCCGGTCAGACCGGTGGCATGTGGCCGGTCTAACCGGCAGAATCCAAAACCTAGATGAATTAGTCGGTACTCGGGTTTCCTTGCTCCATACGGTATGTCTCGGGTTTCCAAAGGTGTCTACCTCAAATTGGACATGGAGGAGGGCCTATGGAAGGCAAGACCAACCCCTATTTAAGGGCCAAGGCTGGTTCAATTGGAAACAACAACACACAAAATCAATACAATCTAGCCCCTAATCTCTACAATCGAATCGTTCTTTTACTTTTCAGCCATGTTTTCTACTTTATCCTAGTTTAGTCCATCTTTGTCGGTTTGTGCCGTAAACCGTCCGCCGCCGCTGCGAGAGTGCGACATTTCTTTGTAGGTTTGTCTTGAAAACCTTCCGTTTGCCCACGAGATGGGTAGTTATCTTCATATCGATCTAAATCGGCCTAGAGGCTGATTTTGATATCTAAATCGGCTCTGCTAGCCGTTTAGCCATTTTCTACAAAATCCATCTTGGTTTGGCTTTTTGCTAGATTGAGGTGGTTGGCAACTCCATATCACCGCAAGGCATTTAGGTGAATCAATCGCGTTGGTGCCTTTGCCAAAAAAGGTGCCAACACGATTTTTGGCGACTCCATTGGGGAAGTCTGCACGACGCCATCTCGGTTTCGACGCTGCCATGTCGAAGCAAGCGGCGCAAGAGGTAAATCCATCTAACATTGTCCATATATCATTGGACGATCTGGATGGGGAAGCCCGTAAGATTATGGAGGAGCGGAGCAAGGCGATCATGTAAGAAGTCTTGGACAAATCGTGTACCAAGACCAGTCAAGGCGTGGTCATCAAGCCCGAGAGCCCGCTCAAGGTAATTCACGATGAGGTGAGTGCTGATAATCTCTCTATTCCTATTCAAAAGCTTGTAGCAAGTACGGTGGATGAGTCAGTCACCGCCGCCATCAATAATAAAATTGAATCCGCTATGGAGGCTTGCTTCAATAGGATGTTCAATGTGTATATGGGTGGTAAATCCGGCTCTCCCGCGACCGATTTACCACCTACCTCTGTTGCGAGTGGTAGTCAGCCCCGTGTAAATCACATATTTAGCAAAATCAACGGGGCGATCACGCAAAACCCCAAAGGGATGAGTTCTGCCGCCTCTGTCGGTCTGACCGGCCCTATGGCCGGTCTGACAGGACCTTCCCATGTTGGTCTGACCAGCCCTACGGCCGCGGCTCGCCCCACGTCGGTCTGATCGACCCTACGGCCGGTCTGACCGGCTCGCCCCACATCGGTCTGACCGGCCCTGCAGCCGGTCTGACCAGCTCGCCTACATCGGTTAAACCGGCCGACAGGCCGGTCCGACTTCCCACCACATTGATCAGACCGGTCCGCAGCACGGTCTGACCAGTTCACTCACCGGTCTGGCTGGCGGCTACATGGCCGGTCAAACCGCACCCTATACAGCCGGTCAGACCAGGCCCATGGCTGATCAAACGAACGCTCTGGTGCCGGTACAGGAAATAGACCCGATCACGGGTAACTTGGTTTTATACCTCGTTCCTGTGCATGACCCCCCTGCAGCCACTGTTCACGCGCACGTTCCTCCGCACGTTCGCAATCAATACAACGATCCTAATAGAGGATACCCGCATAACACTGGGTATGGCCAATATGTCAATATTGCACCGCAACAACCACTCTTTAGGCCGCTGGTCCTACCTAACCCACCAAGGCCTGAAAACATGGAGGAACAAATTAGAAATATTATTAGGGAATCATTTGGAATTGAGCACAGGAATCGTGCTAGGGTTTACCAAAAGTCGTATCCTGATTACTTCGATAATATCCCATAGCGAATTACCTTGAGCGGGCTCCCGGGCTTGATGACCACGCCTTGACGGGTCTTGGTACATGATTTGTCCAAGACTTCTTGCGTGATCGAATCAAGGTGGTATGCACTGAAGGACGACGCCGACGGACGCTCGCGCTCGACAGCCAGCTCTGTGGCCGGCCGACCGAGCCCTCGCTAGTCGACCACGGCCCTGCTCCGATCCTGATCGGATCGCGCCCGGTCGACCGCGAGGCGTAAGATCGGTCCGACCGGCTACTGCAGCCGCGGCCCGACCGATCCGTCGAGGAGGTTCTAATGTTACTTCCTCTTCGTGCAAAAATAACGGGGGATATTACTTGCCTCCCAGAATAGAACCAAATCCAAGGTGGATGCCTAAGGATTTGGCGGCTACGCAGAACAGGAGGTTACAGTGTCTTCGGGCTTCTAAGTTAAAGGAGAAGAAGGCCGAAGAGCGGAGAGATAGAGAGTTCGATGAGCTGCGACCACCGCCTATGAAGGAGTGGAAACTTAAGCCATTGAATACTGAGAAGTCGGTCGTTGTTCAGAAGGATGAGCAACCAGCTTTTGAGGTGTCACCGGGTGAGAGCATGAATATCAACATGGTGCGCATGTTGCCCATGGAATTCTGCGCCATGGATGAGGCCGAGGTCGCTCAACTATCACTAGGTCCGAGGGACGCGGTTTTTGAGAAACCCGATGAGTCCAACCGTCATATGAAGCCTCTTTATCTTAAGGGCCATATTGATGGGAAGCCGGTCTCTAGGATGCTGGTGGATGCAGGCGCTGCGGTGAACCTGATGCCATACTCTCTGTTCAAGAAGCTGGGTCGTGAAGAAGCTGAGTTGAAGAAGACCAACATGCTTCTTAATGGCTTCAATGGCGAGTCAACGGAAGCGAAGGGGATCCTGTCTATGGAGCTCACGGTGGGTAACAAGACGTTGCCTACCGCCTTCTTCATCGTCGACGTGCAAGGTAACAATAGTGTCATTTTGGGGCGTTGTTGGATTCATGCCAACTGTTGCGTTCCGTCTACCTTACATCAATGCTTAGTACAGTGGGACGGTGATGATGTTGAGGTTGTCCAGGCGAACACATCGGCTGAAGTTGCAATGGCCGATGTTTCTGTGGGGTGGAAACATGGAGATATGTAGTGCTTGTCAGGGTTAGATCTTTCTAGCTTTGATTTTATTAGTGTTTCCAAGGACGGTTTTGTACCCATCTCTGTAAAGCTAGCTAGTTTAGCACAGCTTGGCGATATTACTTTATATGAGGAATAAAGCAACCAATTTAGAGTGGTTACAAAAGAGAGTATAAGAATATTGGTCAACAAAGAACGATATTGGAGAAACCATAGAGGATTTTGATGAAGTAGATAAGCTCGGCCAAGGGTTTACATCAGCTGATCCATTAGAGGAGGTAGATATAGGAGATGGAAGCGTTCCAAGGCCGACCTTCGTAAACAAAAACATGAAAGCCGATTATAAGGTTAAATAATCGAGCTGCTTAGGGAATATGCTGATTGCTTTGCATGGGAATACCATGAGATGCCTGGGCTTAGCCGTGATCTCGTTGAGCATCGGCTTCCGATAAAATCAGGGTTTAGGCCTTATAAACAACCCCCTCGTCGCTTTAACCCTCTCATATATGATCGCGTCAAAGAAGAGATAGACCGATTATTAAAAGCGGGGTTTATTAGGCCATGCCGATATGCAGAATGGGTGTCTAACATTGTACCGGTAGAAAAGAAGAGGAGCGGTAAGATTAGAGTGGGCATAGATTTTAGATATTTAAATAAGGCCACTCCTAAAGATGAATATCCTATGCCTATAGCCGACATGCTAATAAATGATGCTTCAGGACATAGAATGATTAGCTTTTTAGATAGCAATGCTGACTACAACCAAATCTTTATGGCAGAAGAGGATATGTACAAGACAGCCTTTAGGTGTCCAAGGTTTGTTGGGTTGTTTGAGTAGGTAGTTATGACATTTGGGTTAAAGAATGCCAGCGCAACATATCAAAGAGCGATGAACCTAATTTTCCATGATCTGTTAGGTTTTATCTTGGAAATCTATATTGATGACATTGTTGTCAAATCGGATGATATGGATGGTCATCTAGCCGATTTGAGATTAGCTTTTGAGAGGATGCGTCGGTATGGTTTGAAGCTGAACCCACTCAAATGTGCTTTCAAGTGTGTCAGTGGGTAAGTTCTTAGGATTCATGGTGCATGAGAGAGGGATTGAGATTGATCCTAGGAAGGTTGAGAAGATTCAAGATTTCAAAGCGTCGACATGCAAGAGGGAAGTTCAGAAGTTGCTAGGTAAAGTAAACTATTTGAGGAGGTTTATATCTAACCTAGCAGGTAAAATCGATGCTTTTGTTTCTATTTTACGCTTGAAAAAAGAAGCTGATTTTACTTGGGGGGCAGCACAACAGGAGGCATTTGAGGGTTTGAAGAAATATATGTCTACTCTGCTCGTGGTGCGAGCGCCTAAAACCGAAATCCCATTTCGGTTGTATATCGCTGTTGAAGACAAAGTTATTGGAGCCGTTTTGGTGCAGGAGGAAGATGGCAAGGAATACATAATCACATATTTGAGTCGCCGTCTTCTGGATGCAGAGACGAGGTATGTTTTTGTAGAAAGACTTTGTCTTTGCTTATACTATGCTTGTACCAAGTTGCGTCATTACTTGTTGTCTAGTACATGCATAGTAGCTTGTTAGACCGATGTTATTAAACACATGTTGCAAAGGCCAATTCTAAGTGGGAGAATTGGCAAGTGGGCGTATACATTGATTGAGTACGATTTGGCTTATGAACCGTTGAAATCTATGAAGGGCCAAATTGTAGCGGATTTTATAGTAGACCATCATGTAGATGTTGCTTATAAAGATGAGGTATGTTTACTTAGTGTTACACCTTGGAAGATTTACTTTGATGGCTCTTCGTGTAAGGAGGGTCAAGGTATAGGTGTAGTTTAGGTTTCGCCTAGCAGTCAGTGTTTTGAGGCATCGGTTCGCTTAGAGTATCATTGTACCAACAATCAAGCCGAATACGATGCTTTGTTATTCGATTTACAAGTGATGGAGACCATTGGAGCTATGCACGTAGAAGCGTTCGGTGACTCGGAGTTGGTGCAAGTTGTCGGAGTTTATAAGTGCTTCGATGGATCACTGAAGAGGTATTTGGATCAATGTTTGGATATTATTGCCAATTTCGATGATTTTGCCATTAAACATATTCCTAGAAATGAAAATTCTAGGGCAAATGACTTAGCTCAACAAGCATCTGGTTATAGTATCAAAAGAGACGTATTTTTCATATTAGAAAAACCGGTGCTTGATTACAATTCTTTGAGCGAAATTGGCAGGGGAGCAGGCCATGGGCGGTCTGACCGGCGCACTGCTGTCGGTCTGACCGTGTATGGTCTGCGGTCTAACCGGTATTGCTTGGCCGGTCAGACTGAGCTCACAGAAGGTGCTGGGGGGCATGGTTCTCACAATGCAGAGGCCGGATTAATTATAAATTTGGACATTTGTGCCGTGGAAATAGTAGAAGATTGACGAATTCCTTTGATTCAATATTTGAAAGATCCTAGTCTTAAGGTTGATTGGAAAATTCGGCGGCAAGCGTTTAAATATACTTTGCTTGATGGAGATTTATATCGCCGAAATATAGATGGAGTGCTATTGAAATGCTTGGATAACTATTGATGAGAAAATTCTCTCATGCGCTGGCCTGGGAGATCTGCTTAGCTCCAGTGCAGGTCCGTCCTTGGCTACCTATGATGATCTAGGCGTGCCAATTGGTTTGATCTGCTAACCAATAAGAAAGAATACATAGTTACATGCGTTATGGTTAAAGTTAGATCCTACCGGATCGGCTCAAGAAACCAACCTGCATATAATTGCTTTCTCGAAGCATATTTAAACTAAGTGACTGGGATAGATCGGCTTTGCCGAGACAGTATGAATCACTTAACCTAAATACACATCAAGACAATAAATATATGTGTTCATAACCTAGCCGATACTGCAGGTCTAACGTAAAATCGGCTAATACTCCGATATATCTTATAAAAAGATATCAATCTGACCTAAATGCGTTAAACCTAGATCAATCGGCTATCGGCTGATGACAACAGACTGATACTGGCTTAAGGCATTTAACTAGATCGATATCTTAATATAAGAGGCGGCTCTAATAGATCTAATAGCAAATAATATTAAAGAAATATTAAAACAGATAAGGTCGGCTGAAACCCCGGCGCTGTCTCCATAAATTTACATCTGGTCGAATAGATCATAATACTTCTAAAAGCGACTTAATAGGTCATGGATGATGCAGTATTAAGTACAAAAAGAAATCATTGGATCTATATAAACCGATGTAAACCTTGCAAGACGGTGGATACAGCATATAATTCAGGCCAACATCTAGATCTAGCTCTATCGGTTGCTGCTTTCTGAGAAGAACAAGCCGATGGCAAGATAGATCTAGACATTGTTCTAGGTTATATGCCGTATATAATAACTTGCGCAGTTTATAACATTAAACCTATAGTGTCATGATGATGGAAGCACTAGATTCGATGAAATAAACCACTAAACAACAAGCATTTACCTTAATCGGGGGTCGAAACGATGCATCGCGAAGCCGGATCAAGAACTCATCTAAAAGAAAATAGGAGGCGATGCACCGAGATTGTATTGGTTGTTATTATTTGTTTACAGGGGTCTCGGGTCCTATTTATACCCAAGAATAAAACTATCCGTGCAAGACACGGTTTCTATCTTATCTACTATACATGGTACGACAATATCCCGGGACATGGTCCCATGCCGCATTACAATAGGAAATCTAAATAAATCCCTAGTTTACAGATACAATTGCAATTACAAGACTCTATCCATAGATGGCAATATCTTTTAGCGCGCAATTTGGGAACCGAATCCAACTCCTTATCTCTACGCTTTTCATCGGGATTGGTCCCACTTCAACCCTGACTCAGAATCGGCTATCGGCTATCCTAGTTTGATTCACTCTCAGCCGACTGGCTCTGTAGCCAATTCGGACTCAGCCGATTCTATTTTCATCTCATCTCAGATCGCATACCTTCTCTGATTCTGCTTCAATTTCTGCTTCAGACCCGGGGATTAGGTTACCAAATTTGGTCGTTAACTGTTAACGACCAAATTTGGTAACCTAACTCTCGGGTTTGAAGCAGAGATTGAAGCGGAATCAGAGAAGATGTGTGATCTGAGAAGAGATGGAAGCAGAATCGGCTGAGTCTGAATCGGCTACGGAGCCAGTCTGCTGAGAGCGAATCGGACTAGGACAGTCGATAGCCGATTCTGAGTCAAGGTGAAGTGGGACCGATCCCGATGAAAAATGTAGAGATAAGGAGTTGGATTCGGTTCCCAAATTATCCTTTTGTATATTTAGATCAAGTGGTTAATACTGTCTTGCCATAGCCGATCTATCCTAATCACTTAGTTTAAATGTGCTTTGGGGTAACATGTATATACGTTAATTGATTCCCTCAGCCGATCCAGTAGGATCTAACCTAACCCTTAATGCATACATCTTTGTTTTTCTTGTTGGTTAACAGATCAAACCAACTGGCACGCCCTGTATTTCACAGACAGCCAAGAAGGACCTGCACTGAAGTTAAGTAGATCTCCCATTCCAGCACGTGAGAGAAATTTCTTATCAATTCTTGGCACGCCCTGGGACTATCTCTGTCAACTCGGCTAGGACGCATCGACGCAGCTGACAAGATGGTCGACATCAAGAGCCCCAACGTTTCTCAGGAAAACATCATGCCTGTGAAAATGGAACAACTGTTGGCTGAACAATGAGCCGACTACAAGAGGATGGTAGAAGAGCTCCAAGCCAACTACCTACAGTCGTTCACCCAGACGAGGTCTGGGGGCTGTGCACCAGAGATATAAATTCAGCATGGACGAATTCAAGGCATCCTCCTCCAGCGGATCAAAGGAAAAACAAAAGGCGGAGGAGCCGACTCAGGAGCAAGGTGATTCGGGATTGCATACTTCGCAAGACTGAATTGATTCGACCGTGCACCATGCACTGGTCAACCAAAGTGGCATTCTTGTCAACACCCTCAACAATATGATTACCACTGTGGTCGACGCCAAGATAGCCGACCAACTGCAGGGGGGCCGACGTACTTCACAGACAGCTAGTTTCCTGGTTACAAGACATTGGCCACCCAGAATCGGCCGATCCCACCACCAGCACAGCCAGGGCCGCCAGGAAGGATCCTCAACCAGCCGAATCCGTCTAGATCGGCTTCGAGACCGGTGGTCACCTGCTGAACCGACAACAACCACTCCCCCAGGACCAGATCACCAACATGTTCAACAACAATCGGCAATTAGAGCCGGTTGCCCAGATTGGCCTGAGAGGACAGTACAACGCCGGTGGCCGACAACTGTTCCCGGATCCGCGACGCCACCGCCGGCGAATCGGCCGCCTCCCGCTGGCCATCCTTACTAGTACCGTATCGGGAGGCCATCAAGATCAGCACTATAGGCCCCGACACCGCCACCGCCAATCGGGCAAGCACCCGCGCCATATGATCAATATGAGCCGATACAACAGGACAACCGGATGTGGGCCGATTTGATTGCGGACATCATGCGCGATCAATTCGGCCTCAAGCCAAAAGACTCGGGAAACATGTATCGGTACCCCTATCTGGAGTACTTCCAGCGGGTTCCACTGCCCAACCAATACAAAGTCCCAGACTTTTCAAAATTCTCAGGGCAGGACAACGTGTCAACCTACGAGCATGTCAGCCGATTCTTGGCGTAGTGCGGTGAAGCATCGGCTACAGACGCCTTGAGGGTTCGTTTATTTCCCTTGTCTCTTTCGGGATCGGCCTTCACCCGGTTCTCTTCATTGCCCTACAACTTGATTCAGAGCTGGACTGATCTCGAAAAACAATTCCACAGCTACTTCTACACCGGCAACCACGAAATGAAGTTGACGGACCTCACCAACATCAGGCAGAAGCACAACGAATCGCTTCAGGACTACATTCAACGCTTCAGAGAGATGAGGAACCGGTGCTACAGCCTGGTGCTATCAGATGCCCAGCTAGCCGACTTGGCCTTCCATGGCCTGATCGCGCTGATCCGTGAGCGCTTCTCCGCTCAAGACTTCAACAGCTTGGCGCGTCTTGCGTAGAGGGTGACGGCCCATGAGTAGAGGTTTCAAGACACCAGGAAGGCTGTCAAGAACGTAGCTCAAGTCATCGTCAAATCAGCCTCTGATTCCAGCTATGACGATGCAAAGGTCGCAGCAGCCGAATGGGCCAAGAATAAAAAGGCCATCGTCTGTCAATGGCTGCTGAAGACTAACAAAGAGGAGAGGTACGACTTCGACATCACAAAGGCCGACAAGATCTTCGAACTGCTGCTGAAGGAGAAGCAAATTCAGCTTCCCGACAACCACACCATCCTGTCAGCCGAAGAGTTGAAGAAGAAGAAGTACTGTAAGTGGCACAACTCTACATCCCATGCCACCAATGATTGTATAGTCTTCAGGCAACAGATCCAGTCGGCAATAGAGGCCGGGAAGCTCAAGTTTGCCGATCCCACTCGGCCCATGAAAGTAGACGGCAACCCCTTCCCGGTCAACATGGTTCAAGCCGGCCCCAGGCGAGCTGATCGGCAGCATAGAATGACGTACAGCTTAGCCGAGACATTAAAAGGGGTCAAGGCAGAGGGCAAGCCGACTGGAGATCAAGCCGCACCAATCAACATGGTGTGCACTGTTGCCCGATCGGCTGACCGACAGCCGACGCCACTTTCGACAGCGATATTGGCGGGAAGAAGAGGCTCGGTTTGAAGGATTTCATCGACGGGAGCCGAGAGACGCGAGGCCGCCGTGCACGACGGGGATCATAGCGGTGCTGATCCTCATTGGCATTATGAATTTCTCAGGCACTGCTGGGAAACCGGGATGAGGCTGCCGACGCTAGACAATTGCCCGGCCTGCGGCGATTACCGCGAGGACGAACACAGAATCCAGCCAATCACCAGCCCAACTCAGTTCGTCCCGAGGGCCATACAGCTCAACCAGCGCTGGCAGTCCGTCCACGATCGGCTAGGGCCGATCCATCAAGACTTCTTCGACGATGAGGACGAAAACAATGGCTACTACGACGAAGAAGAAGTCGATGATGAAGAATCGGCCAACCCCCAATGGTGCCCTTCTGACCTCTTCACGAAGACGCAGAAACGAAGAATTTAGAGGCTAAAGCATGAAGGAAGGGAAAAAGAAGTTCGGCAGATGTTCCAAGAATAACGCCATCGGCTAGGCAAAAGCAAAAAGCAATGGAGGCCCAAAAGGAAAACTACGCCAGCCAACGAGGATCAAACCAGAGAGACCTCAGCCGATCAAGCCACGAGGGCAGCCAAGGGGAAAGGAAAAGCTTCTGCATCGGTCAATATGGTATTCATATTGCCAGCCGAATTCAGCGCCCCTGAGGCCGATGCAGACAACATTGAAGATGCCTTGGCCAAACTAGCACTGTCCCCGGATCAAGCAATTTTCGACAAGCCAGAGAGGACCAAAAATTGACATCTCATGCCGCTGTACATAAAAGGCTTCGTCAACGGCAAGCCGATGTCAAAGATGCTAGTAGATGGGGGAGCTGCAGTGAACCTGATACCCTATGCAACATTCAGAAAATTGGGTAAGGGAGCCGAAGACCTGATCAAGACTAACATAGTACTCAAGGACCAAGGGCGTGTTAAATGTCGAGCTGACCGTCAGCAACAAGACCATGCCCACAACCTTTTTTGTCATCGTCGGGAAGGGGTCTTACAGCCTGCTGCTCGGGAGGGACTGGATACATGCTAACTGTTGTGTCCCTTCCACCATGCACTAGTGTCTGCTTCAATGGGACGGCGACAAGATAGAGATTGTGCCAGCCGACAGGTCAGTAAGCGTCGCCAATGCCGATTTGCCACTCTGGGAAATCGATGGCATTGATTGTTTGTCCAGAAAAATCTGGCAAGCCGATTTTCTAAAAGTGTCCGATTCTGCCATACAATCGATTGGAGACGACGAGTCGCAGCTGCTGCTTTGAGCAAGACGTCGTGGAGGGCTCAAGCGTCTACGGCATGGACACCGCGGACAAAGACGATGGCAAGCTTGGGCAAGGTTTTACGTCGGCGACAAATTAGAGGAAATAGACATAGGCTCTGGAGATAGGCCTAGGCCGACGTATATTAGCAAAAATTTATCTTCTCATTGTAGATCCCAGCTCATTGCTTTGTTAAAGGAATATAATGATTGTTTTGCTTGGGAGTATTTTGAGATGCCTGGTCTTAGCCAATCTATCGTTGTTCATCTTCTGCCGATCAAGGCAGGCTATCGGCCATTCAAACAGCCTCCCAGGAGGTTCAAGGCCAATATGTATGATGCGATCAAAGCCGAAATCACTCGGCTATACGATGCTAGATTCATTCGGCCTTGCCGATACGCCGAGTGGGTCTCAAATATTGTCCCAGTATTGAAAAAGAATGGTAAACTTAGGGTGTGCGTCGATTTCAGAGATGTAAATAAGGCTACCCCCAAAGACGAATACCCGATGCCTATAGCCGACTTGCTCGTAGATGCTGCTTCAGGCCACAAGATCATCAGTTTTATGGATGGCAATGTAGGTTACAATCAAATCTTTATGGCCAAAGAAGACATTCACAAAACTATTTTTCGGTGTCTTGGAGCAATCGGCTTATATGAATGGGTTGTTATGACATTTGAGCTGAAGAATGCTGGGGCAACATATCAACGGGCCATAGATTATATCTTCCACGACATGATCGGCTCTCTGGTGGAGATCTACATTGATGATGTTGTTGTCAAATCCAGGGAGATAGAGAACCACATAGCCGATCTGAAGCAGGTTTTGGAGCGGACAAGAAAATATGGCCTGAAGATGAATCCGTTGAAGTGCGTGTTCGGCGTGTCGGCCGGGCAGTTTCTAGGGTTTCTTGTTCATGAAAGAGGAATTGAGGTTACACCAAGGAGCAACAACGCTATCAAGGCAATACAGCCTCCAAAGGACAAGAAGCAACTTCGATCGTTGATCGGCAAAATCAACTTCATCAGGTGGTTTATAGCCAATCTTTCAGAGAAGATGGAGCCATTCACACCACTACTTCGGCTGAAAGCCGATCAAGCATTCACATGGGGGGCAGAGCAGCAGAAGGCTTTGGACAACATCAAGGATTATTTGAGCTCGCCTCCAGTTTTAATGTCTCCACAAAAAGGGATACCGTTCAAGCTGTACCTGTCAGCCGATGACAAGTCAATCGGCTCAGTCCTAATCCAAGAGGTTGAGGGCAAGGAAAAAGCTATCTTCTATCTCAGCCGACGGCTGTTGGATGCAGAAACAAGGTATTTACCAGTAGAGAAGCTATGTCTGTGCCTATATTTTTCATGTACAAAATTAAGGCATTATCTGATATCTAATGAGTGCACAATAATATGTAAAGCCGATGTAGTCAAATACTGCTATCGGCTCCAGTGTTAAAAGGGCAAATTAGAAAATGGATTTTTGCCTTGACAGAGTTTGATCTGAGGTATTAGGCACCCAGGGCAGTTAAAGGACAAGCTATAGCCGATTTTATCGTGGAACACAGAGATGACTCAATCGGCTCAGTTGAAATTATGCTTTGGACATTGACATTTGATGGCTCGGCGTGCACAAACGGCTGCGGTATCAGATTGGTCATTATTTCGCCTAGGGGGCAAGCTTTGAATTTGCTTTTTCTATCAACCCCATGCTACAAACAACCAAGCCGAGTACGAGGCCGTGCTCAAAGGGTTACATCTGCTCAAAGAAGTTGAAGCCGATGCCATCGAAATAATAGGAGATTCACTATTGGTCATCAGCCAGTTGTCGGGAGAATATGAATGCAAAAACGACGCGCTGATGGTCTACTATCAACAATGCCGAGAATTGATGGATAGTTTTCGGCTAGTTACTCTAAAACATATCCCCAGGGAGCAGAATACAGAAGCCAGTGATTTAGCTAAAGGGGCATCAGGCTACAGGCCGATGATAAAAGAAATTGAAATAGAAGTTGCTGCCATCATAGCCGACGATTGAAGGTTTGAAGACTACAACTATCTACAGAATCCTTCTCAATCGGCTTCAAGAAAATTGCGATACAAGGCTTTAAGATATATCTTGCTTGACGAAGATATTTACTATCGAACGATTGATGCGGTGCTGCTCAAGTGTTTGGGAGCCGATCAAACCAAAGTGGCTATCGGAGAAGTTCATGAAGGGATTTGCGGCACGCATCAATCGGCTCATAAGATAAAGTAGTTACTTCGGAGAGCAGGGTATTTCTGGAAGTATTTGGAAGGGCTCTAAATGGCAAATACTTGAAAAAATACTACCCAAGTGTTTGGATCAACTCATGATTCGGCTTTGTTTGTCTCAGCCGATTCGTGCTAGCCGATGTCTTGTCTTGAGCAAGCATCGCCTTTAAGTCATTTTCAAGCCAAGTTTTTCCCCTAGTTTTCTATAATCAGCTAGTGTTGGCCGACAACGATGACAACAAAGCGTAATTGTGTTAAGTTCATAATTTTGTTGATATCAAAGACATCAACAAAATTAGGGGGCATATATATACAACAATCATGATCAAGAAGGCAAACATCAGCAAAATCTTCAAGTTTTCAACGCATTTTGAAGCTTTTAGAATCGGCAACCGTGATATTAAGCGATGCAAGTTTGAGCCAATTACAGAAAAAAGTCGATTGCAAAAGACGGAAGCCGATTACACAAAATTTCTTCAGTTTTGAGCCTAAGTCTATTACATCAGCTACCGAGCTAGGAATGCATCTATGGCCGATAGCGCTGTAGCTTGGATCGCCTTGACTTTGTCAATCACCGCTTGGTCTTCGGCGTCGAAGCCAGGGACCACCTTGGCCGATTTGTGGAGCTCTCTCAAGTGCTTGATGGCTGCCGTTAGTTTGCCTATTTGATCCTCGGTGGCTTTAGGCAAATCAGCTAGCACTCGTTCTTCGGCTGCAATGCTAGCTCGACATTGTTCTAGCTGCCGCAGCAAGTCAGCTTCTTTGGCCTTCAAGCTGCCGATCCGAGCCTGAGACGTGGTGGGGCCGGCCTTCAACTCATTCAGCTTTGCCTTTTCGGCCTCCACGCTCTTGATCGCGTCATTGATCCTGGTCATCACATCGGCTTGGGCAAGCCTCTCAATCATTCGTAGCATCGCACGCCCAAGCCTTGGCCGATGCTGATCAATACAGACGGCGGTGGATATCTTGGTGACAAGATCTTTGGGGAGTTGGCCTTCAATCTCGAAGAATCGACACTTGGCCGACCCACATTCTTCCATCAGCCTGTTCATGTCGATGTCCAACCGACGGCGTATATCTTGAAGTCTCTCTTTGAGTTCGTCAGCTGGGGCTTTGTCTGGACTGGTGGCTTCCCCCTCTTCATCACCAAGGAACTCCTTGATGTCAAAGGAGAGCAGGTCGGCCAAAGGCTACACAAAGGGAACAACAGGGTTAAGCTGTGATTAAAATGGCCGATTGTTCAAGGTATTATGAGAAGAAATATAGGGATCAACTTACTCTTGCTGCGGGCATTGGGTCGGCTTCTTTTTCAGCTTCGGCCGGATCGACGGGAGCGGTGTCTTCTTCGATAGGATCGCCGGTCGGAGTTGCTACACCAACTTGTTCGTCTGCCGGCTCTGTGACGTCCCCAGCCTCTTGGCCACCTACGGCTGACGCCGTGTGCTTGCTCGACACCTGGGGGGAGCCGATGGAGATGGAGAAGGCTGCAAGAAAAGACAAGCGTCAAATGTCAAATCGAGGTCGAAGCTAAAATGTAAGCCGAGGGAGATGGTTATGTTGAAGCGCGGTGCGGAGGACGGCGAGTCAGCTTTTTGACCTACGCAAGATATATTCGGTTAAGTACAAAATGGTATTATGTTAAAGCCGAATATAACAAGACAAGGAATTACCGGCCGTTTCTTCACGGGAGGGCTTGGAGCTGGCGGGCTATCGGCCGGAGGATTGATTGAGTTATGGCTCGAATCACTTGATTCGGCCATTGCTTCGACAGCTACTGACATTTCTTCATCAGCAACCTCCTCGTTGAGGAATTGATCGACGTTGGGATCCACCGGTGGGAGGATGTCAGCTGGCGTGATCGGCTGCTTTTTCTTTTGCTTCTTAGCCGATGCAGCCGATGGCTTCGCGCTTGGAGCAGCTCTTTTTTGCCAGGCCAGCGGCCGGTGCGTCTGTCTGTGCAGCAAAGTCTTCAGTTTGGGTGCATCCCAGCCGATGGCCGACAGAGCTAACCCACACTCGTTCGGCAGAACGCCTTGGCGGTACTCGATGGGGATGCCTGAGTTGCTCACCGTCGGCCGTTCGGTCTCAGTCACCTGCAAGAGGAGGAAAATTCAAGTGTTAGCAGATTAAATCGGCCGATGATCTAAAAGGAAGAATAATTTGAAGTTCAAGACTTACTGAGGGGATTTCATCTGGCAGCAGCAGAGTGATGTAATGGGAAGACCGCTCATGGAAGATATGATGTTTGATCTCGACCCACCAACGGTCATAAGCTGTGCTCTTCTTGTAGGCTAGTACCATATTGCCGATACTGCCGAGGGAGGACCGGCTAAGTTCATTAATTTGCTCATGATTGGGGTTTGGTCCACTATTCCCCTTGTCTCAATCTTATTGGTATAGTAACGTGATGGGCATTGCCCAAGTCCGAGCTGCCTGGCGGCCAACACGGGGTAGTAGAACTCATAGCTTTTGGCCACCGATCGGCCCTGATGGACTCCAGTCGGCAGGATACAGGGGCTGAGGGCGATTGTGAATAATTCTCTGCACTTGGGGTAGTCATCTGAGTTGATTTCCTCCAAGTTAAATTCAATCAGCAGCTCGAAGAGTGGCCGATCCCTGTAGAAGTACCAGCTGCGGTTGTTCTTTGCAAACCCGTCGTAGAAGGATACAAACCATTCGGCTAGCAATTCGGCCCATTGCTTGGACCCACGTGCATGGCTGCTGCTTCTCCGTAACTCAGACATCTGGTGGTGGTTATCTCATTGCCTT
This sequence comes from Oryza australiensis, assembly GCA_019925245.2. Taxonomy (NCBI): domain Eukaryota; kingdom Viridiplantae; phylum Streptophyta; class Magnoliopsida; order Poales; family Poaceae; genus Oryza; species Oryza australiensis. The sequence continues at coordinate 1,721,777 of JAIFGZ020000016.1, read as the reverse complement.
TGTCGTCCTTGATCGGCTCCAACCGCGGGAAGCGCGCTTCAGTCAAAGGTGGTCGACCGGTTATTTTTTGAGTCATCAACACCAGCCAGATCTGAAGAAATCACCAGGGACCTCTAGTATTGACAGGGGCGTTGGCAGCTATCTTAGAGACTGCTTGGTGGAGGGTTTGGTATAGGTAGCCGAGGAGGTATTTGCCCAATGGGATTTTTCTTTTCTCCACCAAGGCCTCGGCTACAACCTGCCAATTGGCAGTCGGCCCACAGCTTGAGCCGCAGAACAGGAATTTCTCTAGCCACATCATGAGGAATGCGGCATGTTCCCTAGGGCCGACTGGTCCATCCTTCATATTCATGGCCACATAGCCGCTCCATCCCCCTGTGGCCTTTGTTTTAAACTGGTGTTGGCCTCTCTTAGTCAAGCATTCAGGGTTAGCCGACGATGAGATGTCTAGTCCAGTGATCATGACTACGTTGGCTAAGGTGACTGTCATTGGGCCTTGTTGAAACATGAAGGCATTAAAAGTATTATTCCAGAAGTAGGTTGCAGCCGACATCAGTGGTTCATCTTTTTCCATATCGGCTATTGATAGGGATAAGCATTGAGCTATTCCTACTTCTTCCTAATGGGTTTGTTTAGCCGATTGCATTCTCTTATACCACTCAGGCCAAGATTTGTCCATGGACAGCCACGATTTAAAAGTTCCAACCCAGTGATTCAGAGTGGGTTTCATCATGTTGTAGGGTATCCTGTTGGTTTTGGCTATTATTATATCAGTGGGGTCCTGATTGCCGATAGGCCCAAGGAAGTATCTGTTTTTCTGAGCAAGGTTGGGAATAACTATCTGATGGGACAAGTGCTACAATCGGAAAGAAGAACAGATTCATAAATCAAAACCCTAGAATGCGGACTATAAGTTGAGGCGGAAAAGAAAGGGTTTTGAGCCGATTAGGGCGTACCTCGGGAACTCGGCGGATGCGGCGGCCGATGCGGATGCGGCGGCCGATGCGGCAGCGGCGGTGGAGGAAGAGGCCATTATGTGAGCGGAGATCACCAGAGGAAGGAATAACCGATGCGGGTCTTGAGAACTGGCGGGTCACCAGAGAGCTCGAGGGTTGCTGAGGTGGTTGTTTGTTTGTGACGGCATGACTTGTGTGGCGGCCGCGGGGGCGGTATTTGAAGAGTTTTTGCGACAGTCGAAACAGAGTCGTGCTGGGATTGCGTCTTGGATTTGAATCGCCTAAAATCCGTAACATTTCATATTGCGGACTTGGGGGGCATGTGTTAACGACCAAATTTGGTAACCTAACTCCCAGGTTTGAAGCAGAGATTGAAGCGGAATCGGAGAAGATGCTTGATATGAGAAAAGATGGAAGCAGAATCGGCTGAGTCCGAATCGGCTATGGAGCCAGTCGGCTGAGAGCGAATCGGACTAGGACAGTCGATAGCCGATTCTGAGTCGGGGTGAAGTGAGACCGATCCCGATGGAAAATGTAGAGATAAGCAGTTGGATTCGGTTTCCAAATTGCACGTTAAAAGATATTGCCATCTATGGATAGAGTCCTGTAACGGCAATTGTATCTGTAAATTAGGAATTTGTTTAGATTTCCTATTGTAATACGGCATGGGACCATGTCCGGGGATATTGTCATACCATGTATAGTAGATTAGATAGAAACCGTGTCTTGCACGAGTAGTTTTATTCTTGGGTATAAATAGGACCCGAGACCCCTGTAAACAAGATCAATACACAATCAATCAACTTTTGGCGCATCGCCTCCTATTTTCTTCAGACGAACACTTGTCCGGCTTCGGGCTGCATCGTTTCGATCCCCGACTAAGGTAAATGGTTGTCGTTAGTGGTGTATCTCATCGAATTTAGTGCTTCCATCGCTATGATACTCTAGATTCAATGATTTACGATGTGCTAGTTATCATATATTGCATATAATCTAGAACAATGTCTAGATCTATCTTGACATCGGCCTGTTTCTGTCAAGAACCAGCAGCCGATAGAGCTAGATCTAGGGGTTGGCCTAGGTTATATGCGGTATCCACCGTCTCGAGGGGTTTATATCGGCTATAACAGATCTAATTGTTCCTTTTATACTTAATGTTGTATCAATTTGACCTATTAAGTCGTTCTTAGAGCTCTTATGATCTATTCGGTTAGATGTATATGTTTAGAGACAATGCCGGGGTTTCAGCCGGCCTTATCTGTTTTAATATTCTTTTAGTGTGTTTACTATTAGATTTATTAAAGCCGCCTCTTATGTTAAGATCTTGCTCTAGTTAAATGCCTTAAGCCAGAATCAGCCTATCAGCCACAGCAGACAACCGATTGATCTAGGCTTAGCGCATTTAGCTTAGATCAATATCTTTTCATAAGATATATCGGAGTACTAGCCGATCCATAGTTAGTCTTACGGTGTCGACTAGGCTATTAAAGTATATATTTATTATCCTTTTATATATTTAGATCAAGTGGTTAATACTGTCTCGGCATGGCCGATCTATCCTAATCACTTAGTTTAAATGTGCTTTGGGGTAGCATGTATATACGTTAATTGATTCCCTCAGCCGATCCAGTAGGATCTAACCTAACCCTTAATGCATACATCTTTGTTTTTCTTGTTGGTTAACAGATCAAACCAACTGGCATGCCCTGTATTTCACAGACAGCCGAGAAGGACCTGCACTGGAGTTAAGCAGATCTCCCAGGCCAGCGCGTGAGAGAAATTTCTCATCAACATTAACACATGCCCCCCAAGTCCGCGATATGAAATGTTGCGGATTTTAGACGATTCAAATCCCAGGCGCAATCCTAGCATGACTCTGCTTTGACCGTTACAAAAATTCTTTAAATACCGCCCTTACAGCTGCCAAACAAGTCACGCCGTCAAATAGATAGCCACCTCAGCAGACATCCTCAAGCTCTCCGGCGACCCATCCAGCCTCCAGGACCCTCAGCGGCGATTTCCTCCTCCGGCGACCTCCGCTCACAAGATGGCTTCCTCCACCGCTGCCGCTGCCACATCGGCTGCCACACCTGCTGAGTTCCCCGAGGTACGCCCTAATCGGCTAAAAACCCCTTCTTTATCGCCTTGACATATAAATCTGCATTCTAGGGTTTCTGATTTACGAACTTGTCCTGCTTTCCGATTGTAGCATCTGTCCCATCAGATAACCATCCCCAGCCTTGTCCAGAGGAATAGATACTTTCTAGGGCCTATAGGCAACAAGGACCCCACTGAGATAATAATAGCCGAAACCGATAGGATGCCCTATAACATGAAGAAACCCTCCCTGAGTCACTGGTCTGGAACCTTTAAATCCTGGCCGTCCATGGACAAATCCTGGCCTGAATGATATAAGAGGATGCAATCGGCCAAGCAAACCCACTGGAAAGAAGTAGGGACAGCTCAATGTTTAGCTCGTCGATGGCCGATATGGAAAAAGATGAACCGCGATGTCGGCCGTGACTTACTCGAATGATACTCTGAATGCCTTCATGTTTCAACAAGGTCCAATGACCATTACCCTAGCCGATGTAGTAATGACTACTGGATTAAACATCTTGTCGTCAGCTAACCCTGAAGAACTAACTAGAAAAGGCCAACACCAGTTCAAGACCAAGGCCATAGGGGGATGGAGCGGCTACGTGGCCATGAACATGAGGGACGGACCAGTCAGCCCTAGGGAACACACCGCACTTCTTATGATGTGGCTGGAAAAATTTGTGTTCGCGGCTCAAGCTATGGGCCGACCGCCAATTGGCAAGTTGTAGTCGAGGCCCTAGAAGACAAGAAAAAGATCCCTCTGGGCAAGTACCTCCTCGACTACTTATATCAAACCCTTCACCAAGCAGTTGCCAAGATAGCCGCCGACGCCTCTGTCAACACTGGGGGCCCATGGTGGTTTCTTCAGATCTGGCTAGTATTGATGACCCAAAAAGTAGCCGGTCGGCCACCTCTGACTGAAGCACGCTTCTCGCGACTAGAGCCAACTGAAGATGATGAGGGAAATGAAATAACCACCACGAGGTGTCTAAGCTACGGAGAAGCAGCGGCCATGCATGCCGGATCAAAGCAATCGGTCGAACTGCTAGCCGAGTGGTTCGTGTCCTTGTATGATGGATTTGCAAAGGACAACCGCTGTTGGTATTTTTACATAGATCGGTCACTCTTCAAGCTGCCTGTCGAATTCAACTTGGAGGAGATCAACTCGGATGACTACCCCAAATGCAGAGAACTATTCACAACTGCCATCACACCTTGTATTCGTCGACGGGATCCATCGGGTCGATCGGTTACAAAGAGTTATGAATTTTACTACCCCGTATCACCCGCAACTCGGACTTGGGCAACGCCCATCGGCCGCTATTACGCCGATAAGATTGACACAAGGGGAATCATAGACCAGGCCCCAATTATGAGCAAATTGATGGATATAGCCGCCCCCCTTGGCAGCATTGACACCATGGTGCTTGCCTACAAGAAGAGCGCAGCCTACGACCGTTGGTGGGTCGAAATCAAGCACCACATTTTTCACCAGCGGTCCTTTTACTACGTCACCCTGCTGCTGCCAGATGAAATCTCTTCGGTGAGTCTTGAACCCCAAACTATTCTTTCTTCTCGGATCATCGACTGATTTAACCTGCTAACACTTGAACTTCTTTCCTCTTGCAGGAAACAGAAACAGAACGGTCGACGGTGAGTAACTCAGGCATTCCAATAGAGTACCGCCTAGGCGTTCTGCCAAATGGATGCGGGCTAGCTCCGTCGGCCATCGGCTGGGACGCATCCAAATTGAAGACCTTGTTGCACGGACAGACACGCCACCCGCCGGCCCGGCAAAAAGAACCGCCCAAGCGTGAAGCCATCGGCACCGCCAAGAAGCAAAAGAAAAGCGCCGATCGCGCCGGCCCTCCCGTCAATGGATCCTCAGCGTAGACCAAGTCCTGAACGAGGAGGTTGCGGACAAAGAAATGTCAGTGGTTGTTGGAGCAGCGGCCGAATCAAGTGATTCGAGCCATAACCAGATCAGTCCTCCAGCCGACAGCCCGCCAGTTCCATGTCCTCCCACGAAGAAACAGCCGGTAAGTCCTCATTCTGCTATATTCAGCTTCAGCATAATACTACTTTGTACTTAACCGAATATATTTTGTAGGTCAAGAAGTTGGCTCGCTGTCCTCCGCGTCGTGCTCCACAAGTAACCATTTCCTTCGGCTTGCATTTAGCTTACGAATCCCAGCCGATTTAACGACTCACACTTGTATTTTGTTTTTTAGCCTCCTCCATCTCCATCGGCTGCCCCCAAGTGCCAAGCGAGCACACGGCATCGGCTGTGGGTGGCCAAGAGGCTGGGGACGTCATAACGCCGGCCGATGAACCGGTTGGCTTAGCAACTTTGGCTAGCGATCCTATTGAAGAGGACACCGCTCCTGTCGACACGGCCAAAGTTAAAGAAGAGACCGATCTGGTGCCTGCAGCGAGAGTAAGTTTACCCCCATCCTTCTCCTCGCAATATCTCGAACAATCGGTCGCTCTGATCGTAGCTTAACCCTGTTGTTTCCTTTGTGCAGCCTCTGGCCGACTTGCTCTCCTTTGACATCAAGGAGTTTCTTGGTGAGGAAGAAGGGGAAGCCACCAGTCCGGATAAAGCCCCAGCCGATGAGCTAAAAGAAATACTTCAAGACATACGCCGTCGGTTGGACATAGATACAGACAGGCTAATGGAAGAATGCGGGTCAGCCAAGTCTCGATTCTTCGAAATTGAGGGCCAGCTCCGTGAAGATCTAGCTGCCAAGGTCTCTGCTGCCGTCTGTATCAATCTGCATTGGCCAAGGCTTCGGCGCGCAATGCAACGCATGATTGAAAGGCTTGCCCAGGCCGATGTAACCGCCAAGATCCAGGACACTGTCAAGAACGTGGAGGCTGAAAAGGCGAAGTTGAATGAGCTGAAGGCCGGCTCAACCACTTCTCAGGCTCGGATCGCCAGCTTGAAGGCCGAAGAGGTCGACTTGATGCGGTGGCTGGAACAATGTCGAGCTAACATTGCTGCCGAGGAACAGGTGCTGGCCGATTTGCCAAAAGCTACTGAAGACCAAACAGGCAAATTGACGGCCATCATCAAGTATCTGAAAGAACTTCATAAATTGGCTAAAGTAATCCCCGGCTCCAATGCTGAAGATCAAGCGGTGGTCGACGAAATAAAGGCAATCCAAACTGTTGCCATTTCGGCCATAGATGCATTCTTGGCCTTGTAACTTAAACTTGAACCCTGTACACTTGATGTAATCGGCCTGAACTGGCTTTTTATGTAATCGGCTTGTACATCGGTTTTACTTTTTGATTGCCGATACTTCTGAAGACTTCAAAATGCGTTGAAAACCTGAAAAATTTTCTCTTGGTATCTGCCTTCTTGATTGGTGTGTGTATGTGCCTCCCTAATTTTGTTAACGTCTGCGATGTTGACAAATTACTAACTTGACACAATCCTGTTACTTGTATCATTGTCGTTGGCTAAACCTAGCCGATTGTAGAAAACTAGGGGAAAAACTTAGTGTAAAAAATGACCTAAATACAATGCTTGCAGAAATCAAGACATCGTCTAACACGAATCGGCAGCAATCAGAGCTGAATCATGAACTTATCCAAACACTTGGGTAGTATTTTTTAAATATTTGTCATTCAGAGCCCTTCCAAATACCTCTCCATCCAATCCTTCTAACATATAGACCCCTTTGGAAACGCATCTGTGGATCTTGAAAGGCCCTTCCCAATTTGGAGACCACTTGCATAATTTATTATCTCTTGATCCAATCGGCAGTACCAACTTTCAAACAAGCTCACCCTCTTCGAAAGATTTAGGCACAACCTTTTTGTTGTAGTGGCGGGCTACTCGTTTCCTATCTCTTGTTACTTTTTCCAAGGCCCTCATCCTTGACAAAACTAGGTCTTTCGATTCATCCACCATCAAGTTATAATAGTCATCGGCTGTGAGCTGGTCTTGTAATTGAATCCGTCTTGAGCCGATGATGTTTTCCCATGGCAAAACTGCTTCGTGCCCATAGACCAATTTGTATGGAGGGACTTGGATAGATCCATGGCATGCCATCTGATAGGCCCACAGAGACTCGGCTAATCGGCTGTGCCATTGTTTGGGGTACTCAAAAATCTTCCTCTTTATCAGTTTGATCAAACTTTTATTTGAAGCTTCTGCGTGCCCGTTGGCCTGTGCATAGTACGGTGAAGAAGTAATTTGATCCACATGCCATCGGCAAACTGAACAAACTCGTCCGATATGAAGATAGATCCTTGGTCTGTTGTTATTGTTTGTGGGACACTAAATCGGTAGATGATATGTTCTTTAACAAACTCGATTGCCTCCCTACAATCAACCTTTTCCAAAGGAATTGCTTCCACCCATTTTGTAAGATAGTCTGTTGCCACCAGAATGAATCTATGTCCTTTGCTTGAGGGTGGATTAATCTGGCCGATCATGTCGATACCCCATCCCCTGAACGGCCAAGGCTTTATGATCGAGTTCATAGTCGACACTGGTGCTCTCTGTATGGCTCCGAATTTTTGACAATCCTGACAACCTTTGTAATATTTGAAACAGTCCTCCAGCATCGTCGGCCAAAAATACTCTGCTCTTCGAAGCAACCACTTCATCTTGTGAGCCGATTGATGCGTGCCGCATATCCCTTCATGAACTTCTCCGATAGCTACCTTGGCTTGAGCGAAACTAAGACACTGTAGCAGCACACCATCAATCTTTCGATAATAGAGATCTTCATCGAGCAAAACATATTTTAAAGCCTTGTATCGCAATTTCCTTGAAGCCGATTGAGAAGGATTATGTAAATAGCTGTAGACCTCAAACCTCCAATCGTCGGCTGTCATGGCAGCAACTTCTATCTCAACTTCTTTTATCATCGGCCTGTAGCCTGATGCCCCTTGAGCTAAATCATTGGCTTCTGTATTCTGTTGTCTAGGGATTTTTTTCAGTGTGACTAGCCGAAAGTTGTCCATCAATTCTCGACATTGTTGATAGTAGACCATCAGCGCATCGTTCCTGCATTCATACTCTCCTGACAACTGGCTGATGACCAACAGTGAATCTCTCATTATTTCGATGGCGTCGGCTTTGACTTCTTTGAGAAGATGCAATCCCTTGAGCACTGCTTCGTATTCGGCTTGATTGTTTGTAGCATGGGGATTAATTGAGAAAGCGAATTCAAAACTTGCCCCCTTGGTGAAATAATTACTAAGTCGATACAGCATCCGCTTGTACATACCGAGCTGTCAAACGTTAATGTCCAAGGCATGATCTCGACTGAGCCGATTGAGTCATCTCTGTGTTCCACAATAAAATCGGCTATAGCTTGTCCTTTAACTGTCCTGGGTGCCTGATACCTTAAATCGAACTCTGCCAAAGAAAAAATCCACTTTCCAATACGTCCCTTTAACACTGGAGACAATAGCATATATTTGACTACGTCGGCTTTGCATACTATTGTGCACTGGTTAGATAGTAGATAATGTCTTAACTTTGTACATGAAAAATATAGGCACAAACACAATTTTTCCATGGGTGAATACCTTGCTTCTGCGTCCAACAGTCGTTGGCTGAGATAAAAGATAGTATTTTCCTTGCCTTTAGCCTCTTGGATTAAGACTGAGCCGATTCATTTATCATCGGCTGATAGGTACAGCTTGAATGGTATCCCTTTCTGTGAAGACATTAGAACTAGGGGTGAGCTCAAGTAATCCTTGATGTTATCCAATGCCTTCTGTTGCTCTGCCCCCTATGTGAATGCTTGGTCGGCCTTCAGCTGAAGCAGTGGTGTGAACGGCTCCATCTTTTCTGAGAGATTGGCTATAAACCGCCTGATGAAGTTGATCTTGCTGATCAGACATTGCAGTTGCTTCTTGTCCTTCGGAGGCTATATTGTCTTGATAGCATTGATACTTCTTGGTATGACCTCGATGCCTCTTTCGTGAACAAGAAAACCCAAAAACTGCCCGGCCGACACGCCGACCACGCACTTCAACGGATTCATCCTGAGGCCATACTTCCTTGTTCGCTCCAAAACTTGTCTAAGATCGGCTATATGATTTTCTGCTTCCCTGGACTTGACATCGACATCATCAATATAAATCTCTACCAAGGAGCTAATCATATCTTGAAAAATGTAATTCATGGCCCTTTGATAAGTTGCCACAGCATTTTTCAACCCAAACGTCATGACAATCCATTCATACAAGCCGATTGCTCCTGGGCATCTAAAAGCAGTCTTGTGGATATCTTCTTCGACCATAAACATCTAATTGTAGCCTGCATTACCATCCATGAAGCTTATTATCTTGTGGCCAGAAGCAGCATCCACTAGTAAATCGGCTATGGGCATTGGGTATTCGTCCTTAGGTGTAGCCTTGTTTAAGTCCCTGAAATCGATGCACACCCTAAGTTTGCCATTCATTTTCATCACTGGAACAATGTTTGAGACCCACTCGGCATATCAGCAAGGCCGAATGAATCCAGTGTCATATAGCCGAGTGATTTTGGCTTTTATTGCATCATACATGTCGGCCTTAAATCTCCTGGGAGATTGTTTGAACGGCCGATAACCCGGCTTGATAGGCAGCCGATGCACAATAATAGATGGGCTAAGACCAGGCATCTCGAAGTACTCCCAAGCAAAACAATCTTTATATTCTTTTAATAAATCAATAAGCTGGGATCTACAATGAGAAGACAAATTTTTACTAATGTATGTCGGCCTAGGACTATCTCCAGAGCCGATATCTACTTCTTCTAGCTCGTCGACCGACATAAATCCTTGCCCAAGCTTGCCATCGTCGTCGTCCATGCTGTCCTTGCCATAGACGCTCGAGCCCTCCACGACGCCTTCAAAGCAGCAGCTGCGGCTCCTCATCTCCAATTGGTTGTATGGCAGAATCGGACACTTTAAGAAAATCGGCTTGCCAGATTTTTCCGGACAAACAGTCGATGCCATCGATTTCCCATAATGGCAAATCGGCATTAGCGACGCTTACTGACTTGTTGGCTGGTACAATTTCGATCTTGTCACTGTCCCATTGAATCAGACTTTGGTGCATGGTGGAAGGGACGCAGCAATTTGCATGGATCCAGTCCCTCCCAAGCAGCAGGCTGTAAGACCCCTTCCCATCGATGACAAAGAAGGTTGTGGGCACGATTTTACTGTTGACGGTCAGCTCCACGTTGAGTACACCCTTGGCCTCTGATGGGTTACCGCCGAAGTCTTTAAGTACCATATTTGTCTTGATCAAATCTTTTGCTCCCTTGCCCAATTTTCTAAAAGTCGCATAGGGCATCAAATTTACCACAGCCCCTCCATCGACCAGCATCTTGGACATTGGCTTGCCATTGACAAATCCCTTCACGTAAAGTGGTTTGAGATGCTGATTTTTGGTCCCCTCTGGTTTGTCAAAGATGGCTTGATCTGGGGACAAGGCTAGTCTGGCCAAGGTATCCTCTACGCCATCTGCATTGGCCTCAGTGATGCCGAACTTAGCTGGCAATACAAAAACCATATTTACCGATGTAGTACCTTTTTCTTTACCTTTGGCTGCCCTCCTGGCTTGATCGGCTGGGCTTTCTTCGGCTTGGATTTCGTCGGCTGGTGCGGTTTCCTTCTTGGACCTCCACTGTTTCTTGCCCAGCCGACGACGCTAATCCTGAATCATCTGCCGAACTTCTTTTTTCTGTCCCTGGCGTTTCAACCTCTGGGTTCTTCTCTTTTGAGTTTTAGTGAACAGGTCAGAAGGGCACCATTGGGGGTTAGCCGATTGATCATCATCGACTGCTTCTTCGTTGTAATATTCGTCATTCTCATCTTCCTCGAAGAAGTCTTGATGGATCGGCCCAAGCCGATCATGGACAAACTGTCGCGTCTGGTTCAGTCGCACGGCCCTAGGGACGAATCGAGTTGGGCTTCGGATCGGTGGGTCTCTGTACTCGTCCTTGCAATGCTCACTGCTGGCCGATCAATTTTCAATCGTCGGCAGCCTCATCCCCGATTCTCAACAGAACCGAAAAAACTCGCATTGCCAGTATGGATCGCAATCGCTGTGATGCCTAATGAAGCGGGAACCTGCAGCCTCTGGCTCCCTCACATAAGGCCTGCCGCGCCGAGCTGCTTCTTCGCGCCAAAACCGCGCGAAAGCGGCATCGGTGTCCATGCGGATCGGCCGTTGATCGCCCGATCGGCGGCGGGACGCACCATGTTGATTGGCGCGGCTTGGTCTCTAGTCAGCTTCTTCTCTGCCTTAACCCCTTTGAGAGTTTCGACTAAGTTGTTCGCCATTCTGTTCTGCCGATCAGCTCGCTCGGGGCCGGCTTGAACCATGTTGACCAGGAAAGGGTTTCCGTCTACCTTCATTGGCCGAGGTGAATCGGCGAATTTGAGCTTCCCGGCCTCAATTGCCGACTGGATTTGCTGCCTGAAAACTTTACAATCATTAGTGGCATGGGAGGTGGAGTTATGCCACTTACAGTATTTCTTCCTCTTGAGTTCATCAGCCGATGGGATCACATGATTTTCGGGAAACTGGATCTGCATCTCCTTCAGCAGTAAATCGAAGATCCTATCGACCTTGGTGATGTCAAAATCTTATTTCTCTTCCTTGGCCATTTTCAGCAGCCATTGGCAGACGATGGCCTTTTTATTCTTGGCCCATTCGGCTGCCACGACCTCTCCGTCATTGTCGCTTGTTTCTGAATCAAACGTGACGATGACGTGGGAAACCTTCTTGACGATCTTCCTTGATTCCTGGAATCGCTGCTCGTGGGCTGTCACCTTCTACGCCAAGTGGGTTAGGCTGTCAAAATCTTCAGACGAGAACCTTTCACGAATCGGCAGCAGCAGTCCGTGGAAAGCCAAGTCGGCTAACTGGGAATCGGACAGCACCAGGCTGTAGCATTGGTTCCTCATCTCCCTAAACCTCTTGATGTAGTTTTGAACCGATTCTTCGTGCTTCTGCCTGATGCTTGTCAGGTCCGACAATTTCATCTCGTGATTGTTGGTGTAAAAATAGTTGTAGAATTGCTTCTCGAGATTGGCCCAACTCTGGATAGAGTTGTAGGGCAACGAAGAAAGCCATGTGAAAGCCGATCCCGATAGTAAGAGTGGGAATAGACGAACTCTCAGGGCGTTTGTAGCCGATGCCTCTCCACACTGGGCTAAGAATCGGCTGACGTGCTCGTACGTTGAAGTGATGTCCTGCCTCGAGAATTTGGAGAAGTCCAGAACCTTGTACCGGTTGGGCAACGGCACCCTCTCAAAGTGCTCTGGGTATGGATACCGATACATGTTCCCAGAATCTTTTGGCTTAAGGCCGAATTGATCGTGCATAACGTCGGCAATCAAATCGGCCCAAGTCTTGTTGTCTTGAACCGGTTGTATCGGCTAGTATTGATCATAGTGCATATGTGCTTGCCGATACTGAGGTGGCGTTTGAGGCCGATAATGCCGATCTTGATGGCCTCCCTGGTACTGATACTGGAGTGGGTTGCCAGCGGGAAGTGGCCGATTCGCCGGGGGTGTCTGTGGTTCTGAAAAGAGCTGTCGGCCACCGGCGTTGTATTGAGCTCCTGGAATAGGATTGGCAATCAGCTCTTGCTACCGATTGAGATTGAACATACCGGCTAGTTGCTCTTGGGGAAGATGTTGTTGCCGGTTCAGAATAACGGGTGATGGCCTTGAAGCCGATGCAGATGCAGTCGGCTGATTGATTCCTCCTGGCGGTCCTGGCTGTATCGGAGGCGGGATCGGCCAGTTCTGGGTCACCAAGACCCTGTAATTGGGAAACTGACCGTCTGTGAAGTAGGTTGGCTCCCGCTATAGCTAATCGGCAATTTTGGAATCGACCACAGTGGCAATCATGTTATTCAGAGTGTTGACCAAGATGCCACTTTGATTGACGAGTGCGTGATGTACAGTCGAATCGATCCGGTCCTGCAAGGTGTGCAGCTCCGAATCGTCTTGCTCCTGTTTCGGCTCCTCCATCTTGTGTTTGCCCTTTGTATCGCTTGAGGACGATGCCTTGAAATCGTCCATGCTGAACTTGTATTTCTGGAGTATGGATCCAGATCGGGTCTGGGCGAACGAACGCAAGTAGTTGGCCTCCAGTTCTTCTACCATCTTCTTGTAGTCGGCCTGGTGTTCAGCCGATAGTTGCTCCATCGTGATTGGAGTCACGTTCTCTTCAGTGATCACTGAGTTCTTGATGTTAACCATCATGTCCGATGCTTGGTGATCTGCTGATGGTCCCACCGGGCGTGCCAAGAAGCATGTTGATGAGAAAATTCTCTCACGCGCTGACCTGGGAGATCTGCTTAGCTCCAGTGCAGGTCCGTCCTTGGCTACCTGTGATGATCTAGGCGTGCCAATTGGTTTGATCTGCTAACCAATAAGAAAGAATACACAGATACATGCGTTAAGGTTAAAGTTAGATCCTATCGGATCGGCTCAGGAAACCAACCTGCATATAATTGCTTTCTCGAAGCATATTTAAACTAAGTGACTAGGATAGATCGGTTGTGCCGAGACAGTATGAATCACTTAACCTAAATACACATCAAGACAATAAATATATGCATTCATAACCTAGCCGATACTGCAGGTCTAACGTAAAATCGTCTAATACTCCGATATATCTTATAAAAAGATATCGATCTGACCTAAATGTGTTAAACCTAGATCAATCGGCTATTGGCTGATGCCAACATATTGATACTGGCTTAAGGCATTTAACTAGATCGATATCTTAATATAAGAGGCGGCTCTAATAGATCTAATAGCAAATAATACTAAAGAAATATTAAAATAGATAAGGCCGGCTGAAACCCCGGCGCTGTCTCCATAAATTTACATCTGGCCAAATAGATCATAATACTTCTAAAAGCGACTTAATAGGTCATGGATGATGCAGCATTAAGTACAAAAAGAAAGCATTGGATCTATATAAACCGATGTAAACCTTGCAAGACGGTGGATACAGCATATAATCTAGGCCAACATCTAGATCTAGCTCTATCGGCTGCTGATTCCTGAGAAGAACAAGCCGATGGCAAGATAAATCTAGACATTGTTCTAGGTTATATGTCATATATGATAACTTGCGCAGTTTATAACATTAAACCTAGAGTGTCATGATGATGGAAGCACTAGATTCGACAAAATAAACCACTAAATGACAAACATTTACCTTAATCGGGGGTCGAAACGATAAAGCCTAAAGCCGGATCAAGAACTCATCTAAAAGAAAATAGGAGGCGATGCGCCGAGATTATATTGGTTTTTATTATTTGTTTACAGGGGTCTCGGGTATTTATACCCAAGAATAAAACTACCCGTGCAAGACACGGTTTCTATCTATTCTACTATACATGGTACGACAATATCCCGGGACATGGTCCCATGCCGCATTACAATAGGAAATCTAAATAAATCCCTAGCTTACAGATACAATTGCCGTTACAGGACTCTATCGATAGATGGCAATATCTTTTAACGCGTAATTTGGGAACCGAATCCAACTTCTTATCTCTACGCTTTCCATCGGGATTGGTCCCACTTCAACCCTGACTCAGAATCGGCTATTGGCTCTCCTAGTCCGATTCACTCTCAGCCGACTGGCTCCGTAGCCGATTCGGACTCAGCCGATTCTGTTTCCGTCTCATCTCAGATCACATACCTTCTCTGATTCCACTTCAATTTCTGCTTCAGACCCGGGGATTAGGTTACCAAATTTGATCGTTAACAATAACGATCAATCTAAAGTCGCTATGGGAGAGGTACATGAAGGAATTTGCAGGACTCATCAATCGGCCCATAAAATGAATTGGTTGCTTAGGAGGGCAGGGTTCTATTGGCCGAAGATGATTGATGATTGCTTCAAATATTATAGAGGATGTGAGGCCTATCAACGGTTTGGCAATGTTCAATTGGCACCGGCTGTGGTGTTAAATCCTATTATCAAACCATGGCCGTTTCGAGGTTGGGCTTTAGATTTCATGGGTCAAATTTATCCTTCGTTATCGAAAGGGCATCGGTTCGTGCTAGTTGCAACGGATTACTTCACCAAGTGGGCCGAAGCCGTGCCGCTTAAGAATATGACTCATACGGAGGTAATTGACTTTATTTTGAAGCATATTATACATAGATTCGGCATTCCTCAAACATTGACTACGGATCAAGGAGCTTTTTTCATGTCCAAAGATGTGAAAAATCTTGCCGAATCTTATGGTATTAAATTGTTGAGTTCTTCTCCTTACTACGCTCAGGCTAATGGTAATAAATTGTTGAGTTCTTCTCCTTACTACGCTCAGGCTAATGGACAAGCCGAGTCTAGTAATAAAACTTTGTTGAAATTAATCAAGATAAGATCGAGGAACATCCAAGGAGGTGGCATGAAGTGCTTTCTGTGGCATTATGGGCACATAGAATATCTAAGCATGGTACTACCAAGGTAACCCCTTTTGAGCTAGTCTATGGACAAGAAGCCGTTTTACCGGTTGAGGTAAATCTTGGCTCTCTTTGGTATATAAAGCAAGGCGATTTGTCAGCTGAAGACTATAAGTTCTTGATGGGAGATAATCTTGATGAAGTGATCGACAAACGTTTGAAGGCTTTGGAAGAAATGGAGAAAGAGAAGAAGAGAGTGGCTAAAGCGTACAACAAAAGGGTGAAGGCGAAGACATTCCAAGTGGGAGATCTAGTGTGGAAGACAATTTTGCCTTTGGGTTCTCGATCTAAAGAATTCGGTAAGTGATCACCGAGTTGGGAAGGACCTTATCGAGTATACGGAATCGTTCGAGGGAATGCATACTTTTTGGAGACACTTCAAGGAGAACGATTTCAGCGAGCTATTAACGGTAAATACCTAAAGAGATTCTTCCCGAGTATTTGGCAGGATGCTTGAGAAGTCTTATGGCCGGTAATTAGATTATCGTCCTGAGATAAACATGTTCTATACTTTTAGATTCATGATATTAATCATAAAAGGCAGGGGCATGTGTTTACACCCAAAATTGGCATCTAGTGATTGAAACAAGAAAAATTGCAATAATTTGGAAATCTGCCGATTTCCTTCGAAGAGGCCGGTCTGACCGCTGTGTTTAGGCCGGTCAGGACGGCAGTGGGGCCGGTCGGACCGGTGGCATGTGGCCGGTCCCGGCGCAGAGTCCGAAACCTAGTCGAATTAGTCGGTACTCAGGTTTTCTTGCTCCATACGGTATGTCTCGGGTTTCTAAAGGTGTCTACCTCGAATTGGACGTGGAGGAGAACCTGTGGAAGGCAAGACCAACCCCTATTAAAGGACCAAGGCCGGTTCAATTGACAACAACAACACACAAAATCAATACAATCTAGCCCCTAATCTCTACAATCGAATCGTTCTTTTACTTTTCAGCCATGTTTTCTATTTTATCCTAGTTTAGTCCATCTTTGTCGGTTTGCACCGTAAATCGTCCGTCGCCGCTGCGAGAGTACGACATCTCTTTGTAGGTTTGTTGTGAAAACCTTCCGTTTTCCCACGAGACAGGTAGTTATCTTCATATCGATCTAAATCGGCCTAGAGGCTGATTTTGATATCTAAATCGGCTCTGCTAGCCGGTTTAGCCATTTTCTACAAAATCCATCTTGGTTTGGCTTTTTGCTAGATTGAGGCGGTTGACAACTCCATATTACCGTAAGGCATTTAGGTGTCCCGATCGTGATTGTCTTCTTGACAAAAAAGTTGCCAACACCATCTTGTATATTGTACACTCGACCTCCTTTGAAATATGCTTAAATCTCCTAAACAGGAGTTGTCATGAGCAAAGGTAGACACAACTCGGAGCTAGCACCGGGAAATCGTTGATAGAGAGGAAGAAGGAAGTGGCAAAGCTGACGAACAAGGCGTGGCCACGCAGGTCCTTTATCTGCACTATATCCTGCTTAGCAAGATCAAGCTTGAACACCGCGAGTTCATATGTGCCAGGCTCCTCGTCATCGTTGAGTTGGAAGCTCCTCCACACCTGGAGGAGGTCACCCCATGACGCCCGAACAATGGTTTGGATCTCACCGCTCTGACGAACGGCATCGAGCAAGCCATCGTTGTCGTCGTCGAAGAAGCGGTCGTGGTAGCTCAAACAAAATGTTATGCGGTGAGCCAGGTCTAGTTGGCATCGCCTAGCCAGGCAAATGAAAGCAGATTCCACGGGCTGCGGATGAGCACGATGGTGCATCTGCTTCCCTGGGAGGACAAGGAGAAGGAAGGGTCGCCGAAGAGCACGGCTCTCAGGTTGAGGTGGCGGCGAGTCTCCGCAGAGTCGTGTCTGAGTATCGGCACACGAGGATCGCGGGCGGAGTGCTCGTAGAAGGTTTTGAGGTCGTTCTAGTGTGGAATAGAAGTAGCCAGGATGTGAACTCAGAGACCTCAAGAACTGATACCATATTAAGTTGTATGTACTGATCAATTCAACCCAAAAGCCTAACCTAATGAAAAAAGATGAACAATTCACTTTTATATTCCAACATAAGTCCGCTGGCAGCTCCGACCAATCATGGCCGTCCCGGCACTTGCCGGAGACTTCCTCATCCATGGACGCATGCATTTCCCTCCAATTCACCCTAGCAACTCCTTCGTTCAAACTGTGGATTGATTCGGTGCTACTCACTTGTGTTGTGTTTGTGTTCTGTTGCTGTGGATCGGCTCTAAGCCTCTAGCTCCAAAACCGAGCTGTGTTGGAGGTCGGAGTCGGGCGTCGACGCTTATACTCTGCGATACTCCGCCGGCGATTCCATGAGCGATTTTGCAACGAGCAAACGGGAGGATATGCTTCTCTGCTTTGTTTGCCATACCTATGATATGATCACATAACAACATACTCCTATGATCTTAGCTTAGCTGTTTTATCTTTTGCATCTTGAATAAATACATATTCTCAACGTACTTTCTCCGTAAAAAAAACAAAAACAATTATTTGTTCATATTCATTTCTAGGGATTTTTTTTTACAGAGGGTGTACATGATTACTAAGTTGAATGTAACGTTCTATGTGAATTTGGGTAGTGCTGGTCTGTGCTTTTTAAGTGGCATTCTGAAACAGTAAACACTAATCAACAAACGCCAACGTGAATTTGTGTAGCACCACCGTTAATGTGGACTCCAAGGATTTCAAGAAACAAAGTTTATTGTATTTACACAATAAACATCTATTTTGCATTAATAGGAACATATCCAAGGGAAAACTAAAACATAGTCGAATCTTTTTACACATAACAGATCAAGGCGCAGTTACTAATTAGCTGAGGTCATTCCTAAACAGGGCAATGAACGCATCACGTCCCAGCTAGTTGCCCGGATTATTACTGATCACGGCTTGACGAAAATAACGAAAGCCTTTATTGTTAACAACTTGGCCTGATAAATTTGTAAACAGGTTCTGAATAGAAAATTGGACAGTCAAGAATTAATGCACTTGTGAGAGATACAACTTGAACTCGATTCTCATTAGCATGTCGATTATGTAAACTGATGTAAAGATTAGAAACAGAGTGATTTTACAGACCTTGATATGGTACTGTATCATATTTTCTAGTTTAAAATTTAATATCTCTCGATACCTTAATATTAGATATTAGAATGTATCACTAATTACTCAAATTAGAATGGTACAATCAGCAATTCGGTTTCCAATTGGGGTTCCAGAACCATTGCCAACGGTAGCATCTAAGCAGACAATGGTTTTAATTTTAATCAAAGAACTGCAGATTTTTTGTTTGGCTAATAAGATTTGTGCATCAAGTAGATCGAACCTCCTGGATTATCTCAACTCATACAAGCATATGTAAAGCTCGCAGGAAAGATAATATAGCTAAAAACTCCTCCTGCAGGCTGTAAAAACTCAAGGTTGATACCCAAATTAATCAGTTATACTACCTCCATTACTAAAAGAGTATAGCTCTAAACTAAGAATTTGTCTTAAAAGAGAATAGTTTTAGAGTAATACTATCCCTTTGACTAGCTTAAACTGTACTATTTTAGAGACGGAGAGAGTATATATATAGACAAGAAAACATGGCTGTGCAGCATGAACCCCCAAGGGTCTACAATAATGTACATATGCGACTAACACGCTGCCTGTTGTGTGGCACCATCCTCTATTTTTTTTGATTCTGAAGCACCTGATATTCCACATCTTTCTCTTGGCTTTATGTGTTGTGAAAGTAAATACAACATAGAAAGCAAAGAAAGGAAATGTCCGGTGCATGAAAGTATCAAACATGACCCCTAGCATACCAGTAAATCTGGAAGCAGTTCAAATCTTCAGGAGGGAAATCAGCTGCAAAGCGCAAGGACAAAAAACTTGAGGACACTGCTCAGGCCAGCAGGGCTTCGCATTCATGTGGCACTATAATGACATAGTATGCATGTGAAAATCAAAGGGAATGACTTAAAGAGGTTTTCTGGGTAAATAATGGTTTCTGCGTAAACCAGGTTTTTAGAAATATCTGTTTGGTTAATAATGTAGCAGAATCGTGGATAACCAAAATCAGTTTCAGAAAAACTAGTTAGCATGTGTTACCAAAGCCAGTCATTTTTTTAATTGGACTAAAACTAGAAGCTAAAATGGAATGAGAAGGGGAAATAAGATTCTATTTAAAGTAAAGTTCACATAAGTACAACCAGAATAAACTTTTGGTATTATATAACTAAAGACCACAGACTTCAAAGTCCCATCAAGACAGTTCCGTTAATGTTAAGGAAAAAAGTCTTAATTGTGAAATAAATGAAGGGTTACAAGGAGGCTACGCTAGCCGAAAACAAAAACTTTTAACCGCGCAAACCAGGAACACAAGTAAGGGCCGATAGATCGTTACCGATTGGAGTGTGCAGCGGAAACAGCCAATCAGGGCTATCCGATCCGGAACAGTGTAGCCGATTCCCGCAAGCCGACAGCCGATTCCCGGGGACAGTCGATTCGCCAATCAGCCGATTCGCGGATGCCGTAGCCAATCCGAGTCG
Organism: Oryza australiensis; assembly: GCA_019925245.2. Classification (NCBI taxonomy): domain Eukaryota; kingdom Viridiplantae; phylum Streptophyta; class Magnoliopsida; order Poales; family Poaceae; genus Oryza; species Oryza australiensis. The sequence goes on along the minus strand of JAIFGZ020000016.1, from coordinate 1,701,714 downwards.
TCCGACTGTGTTCTCGCGCCTCGCTCCGATGCGCTCGACCGCAGCCGATTCCTCCACAGTCGATCAACAGCATGCAACGTAGCAGCGCCTCTACCGGTATCCACACGTCCGGGGACAGAACGTCGAACACTCGTGTGCTAGCACGCGTTGCAAGGCTAGGGTTTGGCTCGAAAGTGGGAAGGGTTTCCGTGGAGATTGATCTCGGCGACTTCTGTTGCGGATTCGGTTCAATGCAATGCAGCAACTCTCTACCCCTCGCCCCTTTATATAGAGTTGGCCGACTGGGACTAGTGGCCGATCAGGACTCTGTTTTGAATCGGATCTCATCCGAATCTCACAGAGTTGGCCGCCCATACGTCGTAAGCCCATAGGACTCTATCCGATCGGATCCCTATCCGATCGAGCCGTATCCGAGTCCAACTCGAATTCCTGTTCTTATCCCCTTAAGCGTGCGACCCTGTAGGTTCAGGTATACTCGGTCTTAGCTTAGTCTAACTTAGCCGATCGTCGGCTCGAGTCCAACTCAGCCGACCTATCAACAGCGGTGCCTAGCAGCACATATTGACACCATAGTATACAAGAATATAATATCGGCTCTGAACCTGTAATGTGTACACAAATCTCTTTGTCTCACGATACCAATTAAGCTATAGGCAAGATGTGTGCCATCCCTTCAATAGCTTAACCATTCACTCGAACCGTATTGGATTATCTGTCTGTTGATTGACTCCTCAATCAACTTAGCATGGCCATGCATTTCCATAATCCATTACCTCGAGGGGCCCAGAGATATCTCTCCAAAGGAGGGGCAAATTCCATCTTGATCACTCACATCTCACTCCATGTTTCATAGCAAACCCGAAAACTACCTTTATAACACCCAGTTACGGAATAGCGTTTGGTAGTCCCAAAGTAGGCTACTACACATGTTGGAATCCATGGTGATCTCAGGTCTAAGGACTTTATACCAACACTACCTGAGACCAACTAATGGCACATTAATTCTTGTAGTGTCTCATGGTGAGTCTATCCAACAATGTGTTCTCCAACACATGTGTCCATGTTTATTGATTTGGTATCTCCATACCCATGATCTATGAGACATGATCATCAATCAATAAACATGCCGATCTTAGAATCATATTTGTTCCAACAATATGACATATGATCAGGGATCGTTTAGAAATAGAGTCATACATAAGAGTCTCATAAATAAGTCACGTACTTATTGATCAATACAAGATGTCTATTTCATGGAACTGAATAACACTTTATTCACTAATACATAAACATTGACCATGATATCCAACATCTCCATGTTGCCTCTAGGGCATATCACTAACAATAAACCCCCAACTCAACTTGTTAGATTGCTTGTAGTGAAACCTGTCCACCTAGATTTAAGTCCTAGGCTTGGTACATATGCTCGTATTTATGGTCCATTATTATTTTAGTAGTAGGTGGCGTACCCGTTAATAGCTAGATGATCATGGTGACTTCGTAGATATTAAGATATGTCAGCTTAGTCTTTCAAAGGTATGTATAAGGGAGGTATGTATAAGGGTAGGGTAGATGTTTATAGGAGTAAGTGTAGGCATGTTGTAAGAGTATCTCCAAGAGTTCCCTATTTTTTTCTCTTAAAAGCTTGTAGTTTGGCAACTCCTAAAAAGAAATTTTGGGAGGAAAAAATCATCTCCAAGAGTATCTAATAAATGGCATCTAAAAAGATAAATTTAGGACCCACATCAATTAGTTTGCAACATTTTTTCTTTTCCGTCGCGGGAAACATCTCAAAGCTAGTATTAGTAGTAGTATTAAAAAGCATATGTACACATAATATAATGATAAAAAATCTTGCTAATGCAAATAGTACTTGGCAGAACATATGTTCACTGAATGACAAGATAAAAATACTTGGTTAGGTAAATAAAATGAAAGCAACTACATCTAATTGGCCAGACAACAAGCAACAATCTTCTGCTGCATAACTGTGTAGTATTGTTGCTTGCAATGGGTCGGGCGCTAATGTCCATTGCCATTATTTTTCTTCCTTTTCGATCATGTCATTTTCCAACTTTTTTTCTTCTAATGACAGGTATTTTTTTCATCTAGCTCAAGTAAAGTCATGTGCCTCTCCTCTTTCTTCTTCTCTTTCTCCATGTCAAATGTCTCCTTCTTAGCCCGCATTTTGTCCAAAGCCTCCAAGCAAGCTTCACCTCCTCCACGCCTTAGATCATCTTTTGCCTTCTTCTGTCCCTGTGGCCTCTTTTGGGCTTCGGACTCTGCGGGTGCAAGCTCAATGATATTTTCAGTGATGTTGACTTGTACATTTGTGGGAGTGAATTCTGGGTGAACCTTTTGTTTCTTCTTAGCGACTTGCTTCAGCTCTGCCAGTTCCCTCCTCTTGGCCTTCCACTTCTCTTCATCCTTCAAAATATTTCAGCAATGCATGAGAGTGAATGTCTTCTCACTATTCATTCCTTTGAACATAATTAATGCTTCAGAAACCTGCAAACATATGTGTCTATTAAATATCAACTTGTATGTGTTCTAAGATTAATGAAATATAAAAAAATCACATTAACACTAACCTTGTCTTGAATGGTTTCTCCACTTTGATTTCTACGCTCAATCGCATCATAGCAAGCACAATACTTGTTGACATTATCCAAACTATACATCCATCTATGCAGTAGTGAGCTCTCTGTTTGGCTTGCAAATGACTTCCTATGGGTGTCATAGTACTCAGAAATTCTATGCCAAAAGGAGGCATGAGACTGATTAGCACCTTGCACGGGATCTTTGCTGATGTTCAATCAAGCGGAGACAACAATTTCATCCTCGTCTGGACTGAAATTTTTTTGTCGCTTGGCGTTTGGCCTTGGAATCTGTGGGCGTTTACCACCAGCACTGGGCTACACTTCTACAACTTCAACAGCTGCTACTGCTTGCACTTCATCTTCTTCAAGACCATCTCCTACGTGCACGTCCTCATATGGCATGTCCTCAAATCTCGTGACCAAGTCAGTCCAATATCCACCACCGAACATTGCGAGGAGCCTGCAAGTATGGACAAAAAATCATTATCAAATGCCACACAGTGTGCAATGCAGTGAGCTAATTGTTAGAGAAGAGTTGTGTCAGCAACAGCAAAGCATCTACAGCAAAACAGCAAAAGCAGCAAGCAAAAGCATCTACTCTCTCACTCACTCTCTCTCTCCCTCTGTCTCACATCATTTATACAGCAAAGCAGCAATCAAGCTCTCTCTCGACCTAGCCTCTTGAGACTACAAATATATCATCTACAAATCCCCAGGGACTTTGTCTCAAGCTCTCTCTCTCTCTCTCTCTGTGTCTCTGTCAAGCTCTCTGTACAAATATATCAAGCTCTCTCTCTCACACACACACTCTCTCTCTCACTCGACCGAGCCTCTCGCTCGCAAGCATGTACAAATCCCCACCCCCACCCGGCCGCAAATCCCCACCACCCCACCCCCAACCGGGTGCAAATATCTAGAGCTCTAGAGCTCACTCTCTTTGTGTCTCTCTCTGCTCGCTCTCTCTGCGCCGCAAGCACACCCCGTTGGCCGCAAGCAAGCGGCATGCCCCCTCCCCCATCGGCCGCAGCACAAACCTCCCCTCCCCCTCACCCTCCCCGCGACCATAGCACGCCCCCATCCCCATAGCCACGCACGCCCTCCCAACCCCGCAGCCACAGCCACACACACTCCCTCCCCACGCCAAAGACACACCCCTCCTCGCCACCGCAAGCATGCCGAAGCAAGCAGAAGCGCACCCTCCGGCCCCGCCGGCCGTCGGCCACAGCACGCCTCCCCCCGCGTCGACCGCCGCCGATCGAAAGGCAATGGTGAAGAAGGGGGAATTGGAGTACTCCTAGTGCGACCGGGTGGTGATCTCGCAATGGCGACCTCCACGCGGTGGGAAGAGGCGCGGCGGAGGAGGGAAAGAGGTGTGTCAACGGGAAAAGAAGGAGGGGAGGAGGCGCGGCGGTGGCGGCAAGTTGCGCGGCGGCAGAGGAGGGGAGGAGGGGAAAAGAAGGTGGTTGTGCGGTGGGAAAAGGAGGAGGGGAGGAAGCGCGGTGGCGGGAAAAAGAGAAGGCGGCGGCGTGCGACGCACAGGAGGTCGTATCCGCGCGATTTTCCTCCGTGCAAAGTTACGCGATTTTCCTCTGATTTCCTAGGTGAGTAAAAATTAGGAGTATATATTAGGAACTGTTGGAGAGGGATTTTTTCTTATTTTTCTAAAAATCAAGTATCATAAAGCTAAAGAGAGAACTCTTGGAGATGCTCAAGTGCATGTATTTGTACTATGTTTCTAAAAAAGAAAGATAGAAGGTCTTAAATTTTTTTTTACCCTCACCATGGTTGTAAAAATTGTTTTGCTTCATACTTAGGGAACTTACAATGGCAACCATGAGAAAAAATAAAACACAAATACCATGTATTGCAAACAAGGTAAGTGCAACTCCAGGTAAAAAGAATAAACCATTAATACTAAATAGGAACTCCTAAAATCGGCAATGCAGAAAGACATATAACATGTGAAGATGGACAAACATGCTAACCTTTTATTGTTTGGCTAGCGATTATGAGGACCGATCAGCAAAAGTATCATCTTGTATGTTGTACACTCTGACCTCCTTTATATTATGTATCTCTAATTCGTTATAATTGGGATTGTCATGAGCAAGGTACACATAGTTTGGAGTTATAACTGGGAAGTCCTGTACTGAAACGAAGAAGGAACTGTCGAAACTGATGAACAGAGTGTGGCCACGTAGGTCTTTATCAGGACATGATCCTTCGCAGGATTGATCCTGTACACCATGACTTGATATGTTCTTGGCTCCACCTCGTCATCGACATCGACTCTGAAGCGCCTCCACACCCGAAGGAGATCACCCATGGCGCCCGAACGATGTAATTGGTGCAGTAGAAGTACTCTCGGAAATAATGGGCAGAAATGATGTTGACGATAGGAGCTGGGGCATTGAGACCAATGGCATGGACCTGACTGGTCAAGTGGATGGCGTAGAGCAGTCCATTTGTTGTCATCGAAGAAGCAGTCGTGGTAATCCAAGCAATCGGCGTGCGTGTTGATCCATGTCCAGATGGTATCGTGTCTAGGGAAGGAGAGCTGGTTGTATGGGCTGTGGATGAGCACGACGATGCATTGGCTCCCCTGTGAAGAAGACGATGGGTCGCCGGAGAGCACGGCTCTCACGTAGACGTGGCGGCTAGTCGCTGCCGCCACCTTGTATTTGGCCATCCGTCGCTTGTCGGGCGTCTGCGGAGTGATCTTACGGATTCTGTGCCCGTACAAGGTACACTTGTTGCTCACAATTAATGAGACATACTCAAAGAAATCATGAACAGAAAAGCAACAATTTGCGACAGAAACAACAACCAATTGTAACTGATGGGCAAAACAGTGGACATAGAATATGGATTTTCATCTAGAATCTTTTTTTGTAGTCCATTAAATCACCTTTCATATTTGAAGCTCCGTCATATCCTTGTCCTTTTATCCTCGAAATAGATAACTTATGTCTATCAAGAAAACCAAATAATGTTTCCTTCAACACTTCGAGATGTAATGTTGGTGACATGTATGAGAGCAAGAAATCGCTCAACAACATTCCCTTGAGAGTTCACATACCTACAAAAAATAGATCAACAAAAAATTAAATAGTGATCCAATTAGGTAATGACAAAGGGCACAACTAAATTGATATTACCTTATAACTACTGCCATTTTCTCTTTTACCGATATATCTCATGATTCATCAAGAAGCACACAGAAATTTCTATTACCAATCTATCCCATAATTGATTCAGTTATTTCTTCATAACAACATCTAGCAAGATCCTTTTGTATATTATGCAAAGTCATCTTGCAATTTAACCCACTGCGGTCATAGGTATCTCTCATTGTTATCTTTGAGAAAATCTATCAACTCCAAAAGATTATCTTTGTTTAAAGATGTAGAAGACTCATTATCTCCATGAAAAGCCATGCCTTGCTTTAATAGATATCTTGAACAACAAAAAGTAGAAGTCAAACGGACTTGGTACAATTCTTCTTGCTGTTGATTAGTGTGTCAATATTATATTTGACATGCTTTGTCTCTGATTTTTAAAATCATCACATTTAACATAATTGTTATGAGCATTGCCTACACTGCCAACATGATCAGGTAATGATTTATATGCATGCTTCCAATCCCTCCATCCAGTTCTACTAAAAACATCATAACCAAAGTGGTTTGCCCTTCCTCGTTGTCTAAAAAGAAAGCAATAAAAGAAAATTTGAGCATCTTTAGACTCACTGTATTCTAACCAATTATATTTCTTATACCATGATGTCGAAAAAGATCTTGAATTACTGATCCCATATTGTGTATGAGGAAAACTTAGATTTGTTGGTTGTGTTGGACCCTTCAAAATATATGCTCTTCTAACTTGGTCTCGAATTTCAGGAACATACTCATATATTGGTTTTCTAAGGGCTGGATCATATAGGATTTTATTATGATCAAACTCACTGTCTCCCTGGTTTTGTTGTGAATGCGGTTGATTTAGTATTTCATCATATTGCCCTTCCAAACTTCCATCAGTTCTATGGGTTCCAATGGGATCAATATGGTTCCTTGTATCAACTAAAAAACGCCTCATCCCTGGATCAAATTCGAACTTTACTTAAAGAAATAAATACTAATAGTGATAGACTAATAACGATATGTCAAATTAACTCTACATTTGTAAGTACCGAAAATTATTTACCTGATTGGCTAAGATTTCTTTGTCTATCTGCCATTTTTTATGTTGACCTTATAACAGCTGCTTCAATCAGAATACCACCTCTGCCTCCAAGAAGCCGGTGATCTCAAGTCCGTCCTCTGCCAGATGTACGTCTCTCCTGGGCGGCCAAAGATTTGGCGGCACACCAAGAATCCACTGCTCTCCCGCACCAAGAACATGCTAGCCCATGCATCAACTAGTTAGTATCAACTTGTTAGGGCATCATACTAGTATCAACTTGGCACATCATACTAGTATCAACTTGGCGTATCGTACTAGTTGATACTAGCAGCTAGGGCAAGGGCCGGACTTAATATCTCACTTGGGTATATTTAATTAAGGTTCACTGTGACCATAGGAAATGAAAAGCACATGGATATAAAAATGCAGAAATTGGATATCATGGCATATACAATCCTATAAAATTTGAAAACACGTGAGCATTTACATAGAAAAAAGTTCCTATAGAATTTCAATCATATGACAATTCCTATTGTGAAGACCCATTCATCACATCCATAGATAAATCTAAAATAATATTTGGGCGAGATTTTAAGTGAAAGAAAGAAAAATCAGCTATCAGCCCAAACATACACTTACAATTACATCTGAATAGACAAAAATTTTGAAATACGATTCATAACAATAATTCTAATAGGTCTTTTTAGTCATATTATAATCTGAAAAGCCTTTGGCCAAACCAGGCTTCGGCTGCCTCACGGGCACCGACCTAGGCAAGCACCTTCCCGGCGAGGGCGCCGAGCTTGTCATTCTCGACGCGCTCGTCCAGGGCCATTAACTGCGCGCTGGTGACGAAGGCACGGCTCTTCATGGAGTCGACCGTTGCGGAGACATCGTGCTGAGTGTGGAGGGCAGGGTCGTCGGCGGGGAACTCGTGGTGCTCCTCCTCCTAGAAGCCAACATGCTCCTCCCGGATGAGCTAGTCGACCGCGGCAGAGATGACGTGCTCAGGGTCGGCCGGTCGGGGTGGATGCTAGGGTAATCGAGGTCGTTGTCGGGATACTACTAGTACGGCTTGTTGACGGTGCGGCGGTGGCAGCGTGCAGCATCGTGGGAGGGGGCCACGTTTGGGAGCGTGATCTGATTAGAGATGACAACGGGTACATACCCACCGGGTTTCCTTGTCCCATACCCACACCCACGATGGCTAAATATTCCTACTTAAATACGCATATTCGTCACGGGTACAAAATCGTCCCCATCCTCACACCCGTGCGGCTAACGGGTACCCATACCCATATAATTAACTTATAGCACTTATAATTTTGTATTGTAATTAGCCGTATTAGAACTACAAACCATCAATGTTTTCTCTAGCAACAATGCTATTATTATTAGCATTAAAAAATTCTGCAACCACATTACATATATAATCAAGAAATCAAATAATAATTTCATATAACTAGACTAGAACAATGGTTAAGAGGTGAAAGGGGTTTTATGTTATCATTTAAGTAGTCTTTTGGACTTATGTTACTCATAGTTTTAGGCTCAATCTACGGGTTTTTTCACTCACGGGTTGGTGGGTACGGGTGGGTAAAGAACAGACCCATACTCGTCTATCCAATGAGTAAGAGTTTTCGTCCGTCAGTAAACTCATGGGTATAAGAGTTAGAACATAATTAGCTTCTAATAAAGTAAAAACCCGTCGGATGTCGGGTCATGGGTCCCCGTTGCCATCTCTAGATCCGATAGAGGTCGCCGTGCAGAGGCAGCATAGGGTGGCCACGCCGGCAGGCGACAAGGAGACGAGGCAGACTGCAGACGGCGCCGCAGCTGAGAAGATCGGGGATCTCCACAGAGCTGATGACGGTGACGAGCAAGTCCGTCGGCAGATCAGACCAATCCCCATCCCGGCGTTCACCGGAGATTTCTCCGTCCATGGATTCCCACCCGCTCTTAATCTATCAATCTCTAGCTATATTTAACGTAGAAAATTCGTTTCACTTCTGTCTTTCCTTGGCGGCTCCAATACGGGGGATTCTCTGATCTTACGGAGTCCTGTTGGAATTATTCAATCCCCAGCTTCAAAATAGGGATGGTGTGTTCTTGATGATCTTCAGAGAATCCTGTTGGAGTCCTTATGTTCTCAATGCAGATACACTCACATACACATATGCAAATGGATATATATGCTCCCATCAAAATAATTGACAATGTGAAGATTCAAGCCTTCAACTTTTAACCGAGTAGAAATTTATTCAGAACTGGCCAATGATTTCATTCATTGGCATCACCAAGAAATTGATGATTTGATTGAAAATCAGATTAATTCTCGAATAATCAAAAAATTATGTTTGATTTGTTGGGGTGTGCCAGACCGAGGCTACAGTGCAACGCCAAGGCAACACTCGAGGGCCCTAATGGCAAGCCATCATGATAGACCCTTCCCCAAAATAAATAAATTTAATATCAAAGTAGGCACATGGCCTACATATCCAATATTAAACTGATAAGAACAGATACTACACTTGATCTTATCCAAAAGGCCGAGAAAGGTATGCTTTTGATCGTTGTTCAGTGTCTTGTATTATAGCTCATCCAGAGGCTCAATCCATCTCAACTAGCGATGTGGTATTATTAAACCCATAATGAGAGGTCAGAAGCCTTGGGCTTAACCAGCCCCCGAATGGCCCAACAATGGCCTACATGCTGTCACGGCCCATTACTACTCTCTGTCTCTGACATATAGGACAAGATCAGGGGTTTTTCTTTTTTCTTTTTGGCAAGAAAGGGTAAGATCATATTTTGACATGTCGTGTACTGTTGTGTCGAGATCGATGAGTTTTCCTGGTAAGAACTAGCAGCAGACGTTGCATCGAGTTACTGAACTTACCCGTGATGCTCACGAACAAAAGATTCAGAGATACATGAAGCCGACTAGCTCTGTGCGCCTGAATAATGCTACATTGCTCTGTACTTTGAGAGGACGAAACCATTTTCAGTTCCGTCAGTAGCACGCAGGATTGCTCATCGGCTGTATTGAGTTACCTTCTTCAGTTCGTGGCTTCTTGTCCTGTTTTTCTTTTGTCATACACTGAACAACATCAAATACTTAATATAAGAAATGTACAGGTAGAGCTCTGAAGGTTCTCTACGGACAGAAGGACATGAGTCCAAACTTCCAATGTGCTACTGCTGAATTTGGTTCTTGACAAAAGAAAAAAGAAAAAAACATGGGTCAGAAATGAATATATATGTATGTTATCTCAAAATTGGGTGATCAAACCGATCCCCTACAACTGAAACTGAAAACATGGAATAGAGGGGGTATAACGTCCTGTTCAGCCTATTCTTAATTTTTCTCTTCACAAACTAATGTCAGCTGTCAGTTAATGTGCCCACCCTCTGAGCTGAAATCTGAACTCATCATCCAAATAAAGTCTAGCAAAACATCTTCAAAGAAAAGAGAGAAAAAATAATAGAAGTTCATGTAGGTCGGCTAACTAACGCAGCAAAAGTGATTAGGATTAGATCACGGGCTATCTTAGACAAATGGCTTTGCTTTTAGTTAGTGCAAGGACACCGTCTCTGTGTTTGTATAATACGGAGACAGAAAGAGATGGGAGTTCGTGTGAAATATTCTCTCTTGTTTGATCAGGGGAGTGTACCGTTTTCTGTCGCGTCCGGCGGCAGCCTGGACGGCGAAAGGTAGAGGTGATCACATGCGTGCATTCGCGGCTGGTAATTTTCTGCCGTTTCCTCTTCTCATCTCTCGACGTTTTGCTGCAAAGGCTTTTCCTGCAAACAGAAAGTAGCTCGTTTTTATAGCTGTATCTTTAGCACTTAGCCATATTGGTTCGTTGTGTAGGGTTCACTGAATCTTCCGTTCTCCTGCCTGAGGTACTTAATTAAGTAGTAACAAGGTTTAGTCATTTTAAAGTTCGCGGTTAATTCCAAAGCCAGGTAAATTTTGTTTCTCAACTCTCAAAATCGAGTAAAACTCCTCCTTTCATTTGGTAATGGCTTGACCGCATCCGTCCAAAACCATTGTAAAACTAGTGGAGCGACGAGCTGAACTGAAAGTTTAGAGAAAATCGACTTGTTTTATTATTATTGAAGATTATGATAGCATGACTTGTATTTACATATTTATATAAATATGTTTCATAAAATAAATGGTATAAATGGTTATATATATATATAAGTCAATAAATTATGTATTTAAAAACAAGAGGAGTCCTTTCAAATATAGATAAAATTAATGAACCTAACATTTAGCCATCGATACCAAATCAGTCCTATCCCTAGATACGTGGGAATTGTGACCTTCACAGCACAGCCCCCAAAAGTTAGGAGCCATAAAAAGTTATGTGTTTCAATTTAATTCAATTTATTTTGATATATTTAGGATCGTTAGGTTTCTTTTTAAAATTTCACTTTTTCATGCTCCACTGAGTCACTAGAACGAGCTTTTTTTTTCTCAACAACGACAAGTGTTTGATGGTAATCATGACTACATCAAATAACTGTATTTCGTGACGACGATATGAACATGTGTTCTAAACAATATGCATTCTATTTTTTATTTAATACGAAAACACTATATGTTGTAACAATTCTTTTTCTACTTAGCCAAATTGTCACTACATATACATATCACTACGCCGGCATCGGCTATCTCTAACGGGCATTAAACCTCATTCCTATCGGGTTGGGCCCCCGTCACTGTGAAAAGGTCACTGATATGAGAAAATATCTTTAACGGGCACAAGGCCATCACGGATGCACATTATATTAATCGAACCATAATAAATGCCCGTCACAGATGAGTTTGAAAGTCAAACCAGTGGTGTTGAACGCCCGTCATGGATGACACATCTCAATCGGGCCTAGTTCTAAGCCCGTCACAGATGACAACTCATCTCTAACGGGCCATAGTTACTAGGCCGTCACCGATAGGGTTGACCAACTCATCTCTAATAATTCCTGTTTTTTAAAAAGAATAACAAAAATTCGCCTCGGGTTGGGCCCACGTCATTGTGAAAAGGTCACCGATGTGAGAAAATATCTTTAACGGGCACAAGGCCATCACGGATGCACATTATATTAATCGAACCATAATAAATGCCGTCACAGATGAGTTTGAAAGTCAAACCAATGGTGTTTGAACGTCCGTCACGGATGACACATCTCAATCGGGCCTAGTTCTAAGCCCGTCACAGATGACAACTCATCTCTAACAGGCCATAGTTACTAGGCCGTCACCGATAGGGTTGACCAACTCATCTCTAATAATTCATGCTTTTTAAAAAAATAACAAAAATTCGCCCCCTTCAACCTCCCACCAAAAAAGTGAACAGTGGGATAAATTCAGACAGCGGTTGCTGGTGCATTTATAGTGGTCCGAACTATATCTCAATCGGGCCATTTAAACGACATTTGTAACGGGGCACAAACATCTCTAACGGGCGTCAATGAAAGCCCAACACCGATATGAGTCATCGGTGACGGGCTATAAAGTGATCTTAATCGGGCCTTATTTTTGAGCCCGTCACCGATGGCCCTCATCTCTGACGGGCTCGGTATTATGGCCCGATTGAGATATCCTAGGTCATCTCAATCGGGCTTACATCTGAGCCCGTCACAGATGAGTTTCATCGCTGACGGGCTATTTGTAATTGGGGTTGTACGAGTATATCTATAACGATGCAAATGACGGCCCGATTGAGATGACTTCGTTCTGACGGCCCAAGTACTCCAAGCATATTTGGAGCCGTCATAGATGATAGGATCTGTATCTACAGGTGAGTGAGCTTCTTCGACATAGCAAAAGTTATCATTGATCACGAACAATTAATTCATGATTATTTGATAATAAGACATTCGAAAGTAGTATTGGATTGATGCTAGCTTTCTTACGTTTTCTTAGGTGGTTGGAAGGTCACTTGCTACAATGCAGATGTAAAAAGCAATGGTTATAAAGACCCATCTCAATATATAATAAATAATATATAATCATGATATATATTATATGATTAGTATTTTATAAAGATAAAACCTTTACTTCATATTTGGCACATGATCCTCAAATTCAAGGGACGGTCTTGGCCGAACCGTCCCTGTGGGCAAGTAGGTTAGTATAGTATTTTGTGAGGAACTCCTTGTGATATTCTCCTACACGTACGGTACCCTAGTATTTTGAGGTATATATGTCGCACCAACACAAGCTAGCCGATCGATAGATCTCGTGAAGAACTAGAAGCTTCGTTGTGGATACAAGTGTCGAATTTATTGGCAGCTGTAAACTAATCGCCAACTCAGTTATAAACACTCTCCGGGCATTCATCCATTCGTGTCATGTGACCGATCGATCGAGTCAATGTAAGTCAAATATAGAATTGATCGAGCTGAGCGACAAGATGCCCCGAGATCTTGTCGCTCATGACTATTACAGTAGTAAAACACATGCCCTATACAGGGGTAATTAACAATCATTAGTTAACAGTCATATTGCAATGCTAGCTATACGCGCAGACAAGCTAAAGTTAACCACTAAGCTAGTTCGAGGCAAAGCCTAGCTACTAGGCTGTAGCAAGCTGCTAATTGTGTGTCCTTGGTGTCTGCATGCAAAAATGGCAGCTACAACTTGCAGTTGTAAAGCCAGAAGAGAGCATGCAAGAACGACAACTTGCTTCAGCTAACCCTAGATCTTCCCTTAACTTCTTTCAGCTGTGGGTTCGTTAGCAAATGCAATCTTTTCCAGGCACGTCGTCCAGAGAGAGAAAGGCGAGCAGCCACCGGTAACCTCACTGGCAGGGAGGCCAGAGGTTGCCTATATATCTCACGCTAATGTGCAAGACAGGATATGAATCATCTGCAGTAATACTGGTACAGTAGCAATCACTGATAAACCCTCATCTATAAGTGTATCATAGTACTGCATCAGAAGTAATGAAGAGAATCCCCGTCGGCAAGGTAGGTGAGCTGGAGCGGATTCAGCAGTAGAAAATGGCAAGGTAGGAGAGGAAAGTTTCCGAATCTTAGGTACATAAGTGCTCCTACTCAACAACTATCAAAGAGAATAGTTACAGATAGCATTTAGGAAGAAAACGGACCGATAGGCTGAAACTTCACTACACAAAGGAAAGTATATTGTCATTTTACATTGTCAAAAGTCCAAACGCACACATATATATCAATAGGTATACATTCAACATGGTTTTTGGTTTTTCAGAAGGCCGATTCTCAGAAGAGAAAAAAACTCGGTATCAATTTAATTGAGAAACAAAATATACGTCGAAGTTCAAAACACAGAGCACTAAAAACTGGACGAGTTAGGCCCAATTCGTTTGCTTCATTATGTTACTAATAAATATAATTGTAGTGGTATGTATGATAAATCAATATATAAGAAAGATCAGGAAGGTCTTTTGGTTAGCACCATAAATTTCGATATGAGAGTCCCTCTTTTTATATCCAATGTTTTGTATAATAAAACAATATGGATTTAACTTTAGATATCCCATGGACGAATGCTAGCCACAAGTGTGGTAGTATACAAGTAGTGCAATTCACTGACTGGCTGTTTGTTTGCATGGATTATATACACCGGTATGGTGCTTACGAAATTGGGACATGTATGTATTGTAATCCAACATGAACTTAGTTATATATATTTATATGTCTACCATGACAAATGCTAGCCACAAGTAGGATACACCATGCCAATTCCTTTCCCTCAAAATAACATCCTTGTCCTTGCGTGGCCCTCCCCGAGGGGCGGCTCAGGAGGCAACGACCCGGCCGCCCCCTCCTCCTCTGTCTTACTGCCGCTCGAGCGGCCGCGGCAAAGCCGCGCGGCAAGGACAGCGGCAACGGGGCTCCTCGCTGACCTCGTGCACAGGCAATCAGGGGAGACGCCCAGGGTGGCAATGGCAGCGGTAGCGGTGACAGCTAGATCCATGCCGCTCCGACCAGATCTGGCAGACCCGTGCTTGGGTCTGACACCCGTGCTGGATTCGGCCGGAGGCGACGTGCCTTTATTAGCATTGGGAGAGGCCGACGGCTAGATACTGCAGCAGGAGGAGGATCCCGACAGGGCGCACGTGCGAAGGCACGGCTGGCGACGGAGGAGACCGGTGAGGCTCGGCCGGTGCGGAGCCGGCGTGACGCGGCGAGGCATGGTTGGCTCGTGGTCACGACGCAAGGAGGCGCGTAGAGGCTCGGTCGTCGACGGTGCGGCGGTGGCCAACGTGACGTGAGGAAGTGCGGCCGCGAGACGGAAGTCGGTGCGGCACGACGAGGCGCGGTCGGTAGCGGCACGCGAAGGCTGGCCGACGGAGGGGTCGGTGCAGTGGTGCCTACACGCCAGCAGAGGTTTAGATGGTGGTGGAGCACTATTGTGAAAGTTGTGGATAGCAAGCGATGGACGGTGGGTGAAAACCCAGCCCAGCCTTAGCCGGGCCGGCAACGGTGTCGTTCAAGCATCACTCCCCTTCCCGAGGACGTTGTTGTGTCGTCTCATCCCCTCTAGCGCACGGCCGGGTAAAAGCCCAATCCCGATTCTCTTGGTGACCTCGACGGATGGTGGCCGTGGTGGGTTGCTTCTCTCTTTGGAGACGTTGTCTAGGCAGCCCCTTATCGAAACCTTCTAAACAACTAGTGCAAGCTCGCTCTAGATTCACGTCCTCTTGTGTCGACGTCCTAGTTTCGACAAGTTGACCACATCGGAGGGCCTAGGGGGAGAGCGGTTTCATTCTTCTTTCTCATCCTCTCTCCTTCAACCCCAAAGATGTGGATAGAGATGGGTTTTGTGTCGGTTGTAAGGGTTGGGTTTTGGGAGATCCCGACTGTAGTTCCTTTGTTGGCATAGTGACAGTCGGTCACGCTTAGCGGCAGCCGGTCCGGTGCTAACCTTCTCGTGGGTCTATGTGTTGGAGCTGTCGGTGTGTGTGGATGGTGGTATTCTTTCGTTTTTTTTGTTACGAGGTTATAATTTTGTAATATTTTCCAGCTCTATCAATATGAAAGTCGTTAAAAAAATTCCTTTGCCTCGATTATACTGGTGCTTAGTACAAAATTGTAGCGGTCCAATATGAATTTAGTTTTAGATCATCCACCGTCGTCCAATACTAGCCACAAGTGTATGATTAGCCTATGATGATCCTACACTTGTGTATATATATATTGCATCTCCCGCTCCGTTCAAACTCCAAACAGCACTAGCTCGCTTCCCAGCTAAGCCGTACGTCGGCGATGGGGCCAACGGCGAGCGCGGCTACACGCCGGAGCACGCGACAACCGTCGTCGACGACAATGTTGAATCGCACGGCGGCGGCGGTGGCCGTGTCCATGGTGCTCCTCCTCTCGTCGTGTCTTCCTTGTTGCTCGGAGGCAAGGCTGCACTACCACCGGAGGCAGCACCGGAGGGCGCACCGCTGGCACCACCGCGCGGCGACGACGACGAACGGCGGCAGCCACATCTCTCAGCCGCCCGCAGCGCTGCCTCCCGACTTCGACGGCGGCGAATCGCCGGCGGAGACGCCGGGTTTGCCTCCTGGCTTCGAGGACGCTCCGCCGCGGCCATCTCCGCTGGAGAAGCCGTGTCCGACGCTGCGGCCTCCCTCCAAGGAACTTGAGTTGTCGCCGGTGGGCGCGTCGAGGTCGCGCGTTCGGGGTGCCAAGCCACCGTCTTTGTCCCCCGCTATGCCGCCGTCACCGTCGCCGTCACCGGCCAAGGTGCCACCACATTATCATGCTAAGACGCCGTTGATCCCACCGGCGAAGCGACCGGCACTTCCTCCCGCCAAGCCACCGGTGATCTCGCCGGCCAGACCACCTCAACTCTCCCCTGCGAAGGCACCGTCATTGCCTCCGGCCAAGCCACCAGTGCTCTCTCCGTCGCCGGAGCATCCACCGCGGCACTCCCCGTCAAAGTCACCGGCGTACGCTCCGGCCAAACCACCAACAGCACTACGTCCGGCGATCCCTCCGGCAGCAATGCCAAAGCCAGCGTTAGTCGCTCCGGCGCGGCCGCTAACGCCGCTTGCCCCCGCAATGCCACCGGCGCACGCTCCGGCAAAGCCACCAGCAGCACTAGGTCCGGCGATTCCTCCCGCAGCAACAAAGCCACCGCCGTCATTTCCACCAGCAAAGCCACCGCGGCTCGCCCCGACAATGCCATCACCGGCGCACGCTCCGGCTAAGACACCAACACCAGCTTCGCCCCTACATCCGGCGATCCCACCCGTGGCAGCGACGCCAACACCAGCGGCTCTCCCTCCGGCCACGACAAAGGCGAAGCCACCGTCGTCGCTCCCACCGGCGGCGCCATCATCCAGGAACAGCTCATCATCTCCATCCTGCAGCACAAGCATCACCAACGTGTTCGACGTGAGGGCGTTCGGCGCGTCGGGCAACGGCTCGTGCGCCGACGGCGACACCCGCGCGTTCCGCGCGGCGTGGAAGGCGGCGTGCTCCGCCGAATCGGCGACGCTGCTCGTGCCGTCGGACGGCGTGTTCACCATCACCTCCACCATCTTCGCTGGGCCATGCAAGCCAGGCCTGACCTTCCATGTAACAAATCCTCTGTTCAACTGTCACGCACTACGCACGCGTTCCAATCAACAGGTCTCCAATAACCAGTGACGTGTCGCGACAGATCGACGGCGTGCTGATGCCGCCGGACGGGCCGGCGAGCTGGCCGGCGACGGACAGCCGGCGGCAGTGGATCGTCTTCTACAGGGTCGACGGCATGACGCTGTCCGGCAAGGGCACCATCGAAGGCAACGGCGAGGACTGGTGGAATCTCCCGTGCAAGCCTCACAGGGTACGTAATTAACCAACCTTAATCTCGTGACACGTTCACACGATATGCTTAATTTCATCTTTGTAATTAACCGACCTTAATCTCGTGACATTGACACGCCTAATTTTTCTGTCAAGAGAGTACATACTGACTGTTTCATGTCTATGTTCAGGGCCCCAATGGATCGACACTACCCGGCCCATGTGAGAGCCCTGCAGTAAGTACACTACTCATCGCATTAGCTGCAGTAATTAATTAATTAATTTACTGTGGAGATTAATTAATTACTAAGTGTTAATCGTACATAAAGTGAGATATGTTGTACTTAGCAGTGTCACTACATGTGCAGCTGATCAAGTTCGTGGCGAGCAGCGACGTGGCCGTGCAGGGCCTGAGGATGGAGAACAGCCCACAGTTCCACCTCAAGTTCGACGGCTGCAGCCGGGTGCTCGTCGACGGCCTCGTCGTCAGCTCGCCGGCGTCCAGCCCCAACACCGATGGCGTCCACGTCGAGAACACAAGCTCCGTCCAGATCCTCAACTCCAGGATCAGCAACGGCGACGACTGCGTCAGCATCGGCGGCGGCTGCTCCGGCGTGCGCGTCGAGAACGTCACGTGCGTGCACGGCCACGGCATCAGCATCGGCGGCCTGGGAGCGCGCGGGGCGCGGGCGTGCGTGTCGAACGTGACGGTGCGCGGCGCGCGGGTCGTCGACTCCGACAACGGCGTGCGGATCAAGACGTGGCAGGGCGGCTCCGGGTCGGTGTCGGCGGTGGTGTTCGACACCGTCCAGATGGTGAACGTCAGGAGCTGCATCGTCATCGACCAGTACTACTGCGACGCGCACGGCGGCGCCGGCTGCGGCAACCAGACAGCCGCCGTGCGCGTCGACGGCGTCGAGTACAGGGGGATCCGCGGCACGTACAACCCGCGCGACGGTGGGGCGCCGGTCCGATTCGCGTGCAGCGACACCGTCGCCTGCACCGGCATCACCATGACCGACGTCGAGCTGCTGCCGGCCGGCGGGAAGCTGGCTGACCCGTACTGCTGGAACGCGTACGGGGTGATGGAGACGCTGACGCAGCCGCCGGTGCACTGCCTGCAGGAAGGCCGCCCAGAGTCGCTGCAAGATCAGCACGCGAGCTGCTGAGCAGTAGCAGACAAGACATACTTTTCTTTTGACATAGATTTCTTTTCAATGGTCCATGAATTTATAGATTTCTTTTCAACAATTCACTATGACTAACTTTTGAATCATCCAAAGTTCCAAAACAACAAACAAATGAATTGAAGAAAACCTCTTGTAGCCTGACTTGGGAGTGGCGTTTACTGAGCACCGTTGAGTGAAAACATTGAAATATCTGAACAGGCTAATAGCCAAACAGCTATTAGATATGAAGAATTACACTACCAAAAACTTGTCGATCTTATATCATACTATGAAGAAAGTGGTCTAAAAGTATATTCATATTATGCGAGTACATTTTCAATTAGATTGGTTTGGCTACATCATCCATCTCAAGACCACAGCTAGCTAGAATCTGCTAAAAGTGATAACAAATTAAACCAAGTGATATTGTGGGAACTTGTTGCCTTATGGAAAAAAAATACAAAAGCTCGTTGCCAAAATTTTTGATGAGCCGCGTACATGGCGCCCCAGTAGCCAGGGCAAGCCTCAGGCTATTACATCCTGGATGAAGCACCTTCACAGAACTTCATACAGAACCCTAGTAAATATTTACAGTCTATAGAAATATGATAAGCTACTAAAACATGCTAATCCTTACCCTTTTGTATGGAACAGTTTTCATCACTAAATTTTCTTGATTGGATTATGTCACTTGACAATCCCTGTCTCAAAGAGAACTCACTAGATAGACGTCAGCCTGTCACAGGTAAGGACTTCACCATCTAGTTGGAACAGGAGCCAAAAGCTCTTTACTCCGGCTTGACGGAGAGCCTCTCTGCAGGTGCAAATTGGAAAGAGTTAGTTTGGTCTGGCAGACCAAAGGGGACAATGGCATATAGAATGTGCTTACTTATTAGCTCGTAAGTTACGATCATGGATGTACCCCAGATAGACATGTTAAGAAACCGTGGTCCGAATCCTCTGTAGAAACCTCTCCAGCCATCTTCATCTAGCAGCACCCTGGTAGTTTTCATGACAGATGGCCTGCCTCTTCCATAGTTGTCCATCACCTGAAATAACACATGTTAGCACAAGCAGATAGAACTATGGCAAGTATGTTGGCTACTGTGAGGTTGTGTCTTGATATGCAGATATGGTAATAGGTAGATATGACTATGACATCATTGCAAAGACATTTCAGAAGAATCTTGTCATAACAACAGCATGCTAATACGAATCACACGATCATGTTGAGAATGTTGATATCAGCCAGCGTCACAGGGTCAAAGCCAGCTACAAGCAAATTGTAGTCACAGCCTTGAAACGGCATTTCGAACGAAAGAAGTTGTAAAATCTGTTAGGTGAGATTTCTTGCAACATTTCAGGCAGATTATATCACAACAATAACATATACACAACTGAAAGACAACCAGCATACCTCAGAATCATGTGAAATAATCCTGACATTAGCCACTATGATGACAAAAAAAGGACACGTTGAAGTGGTAGCCTTGATGAATACACATTGAAGTGGTTGGAAAACAGAACAGACAATGGCTTTTCACATGGAGAAACCATGAAAAGATCATATGCGTATTACTCATGTCAGAACTAGACAAACCACCTATAACCTATTTGAAGAGAACTTTTGTACTTCTCCCTATAACATTGAGATAATGGTTGCTATCTCGTATAACAAAACTATCACAATATTCACATGGTCAGTTATAAAGTACGTGAACCTTGTTATACAGTATGTTGCAATACGGTCATAAGGACCATGATTTCTAATTTTACCCGGAACCGCAAATCCGCAAAGCATAGTTTATCCTTCACCGCCTAATCATATATAACAGTAAGGCCTAGCATAAGTATACGCCCTTTGAGTTTGTCAACTGGAAGCCACCAAGAAACTGCAGCCAGAGGAATTCCTGTGACTTTTCTAACACTACAAAGGTGAGTTCAATTCCCAACCAGAGTTAATCATGAAGATGCTGACTGTGGCATAAGTCTACCAATATCGTTTCACAATTCCACCAGAAAGCATGGCAAACCAGAAAAGATCAACGCAATTATACTGATAACAGAATAAGATATCTACAAATAATCAAATATTGAACAGCCATGTGTTCAGAAGAACAAATTTATAGTTACCTGAAGTCGTGTCTTAATGGTATCAATTGGAGTAGTGATTATTGATGAGCAAGCACCAGCTATTGTTCCAGCTGTTGCTTGGACAACAACTAGTTCTGATTGAGATGGTTTCTTTTGTGAATCAATTCCATAACCCAAGCTCCTATGTTGAAAACGAGAATATGAATAAAAATGGAACTACAGATTTAAGCCTTTGAACCCAAATGAGCAACAAATTGTGGATAAAAAACCTAACGCACCTCCAAATAGCATGTTGAGCACCACCATATGCACTCCACCAAAGGGCAGAGGCTGGAGATTGAGTCAACATGGTAATTCCAAAACCTCGGTAAAGGCCCCGGAGCCCCTCAGTCCTGACAACCTTGTTTATCACATCAAATGGGCCTCTGTATGTGGCCATCCCTGGTAGTCCTTGGACCATGAGTCTTTGGCAAATCTACAGCCAAAGAAATACACAAAGGTGCCACATAAACTAGCTAATTATAGATGTTCTCTAGTTAGCAGAATCCTACTGTTTGAACTTATTGAGATGTGAGAGCAACTATAAAATAGCAGTCAGATTATTACGAAAGCAGTTAGGCCTTGTCAGATGTTAAAATAGAGATTTAAGAGCTTACAAAAAGGAATTATGTAATAACAGGATATGTGTCAGAAGATAAGTGAAGTGAATAAAACTTAAAGCAATCAAAGAAGGAATCTCAAGAGTCACTAGGCTGATCAACAAGCAACATGTGTATATATATATGCACTACAAAATTCAATTGCCAAAAGGCAAGTTCTTCAAAGTAAATGTTGATATGCTTTCATGATTAGTGAACCAGAATCATCATTGTAAAGCAGATGCATTAACAATGACGGCAGATAATGGACATCAAAGTATTACGTGCGAAAGGAAAAATTATGAACATAGCACAAGAGTGGGAAAGAATGCTCACCACATCTAAAGGCACAAAATATGCGCTTGAGAAGATACTTGACACTAAACCTGCTATACCATTAGCTACAGCAATTCTTGATGCTTCTGACATATCAAAATGTTCGGAGTATTTGAATGCCATTTCTTTGGACACCTCTAAAGAAGTCAGAGCAAAGACCCGGCCAGGCAGTGCTCCAACTGCTGAGGTGCCAAAGCCTCTGAAAATACCAGGGATGCCATCACTCCTCAATATCCTTCTGAAAACAGAAAAGCCAGACATGTGTGAAAGCCCTCCTTCTGCAACCTGCATTCTGGTCTTCACAACGGCTGTTGGATGCAGAGCACCTTGCTGAGCAGTAAATAGGATAGCTCCAATGACATGGAACCTGGTCTTGTCCAACCTATATTGTGATGCAAAATAAGCAAAAATGAAGTTCTTTCAGTCACAGAAATACATTGATACAAATTGGCGCTTCATATGATTTGATATAGATACTTGCATGGATTGTCACGGCAAGTGGTAATCTTTTCTACATATCATCCACTGTTATAAGCATCATAGAAAGGAATTTGATACCCTAGCCAAACCCCTGTCCATCATATTGATGCTCAGAACAATGTGAAATTCAGTTGACACACTAGAACTGAGACATAACATGAATCTCGGTTATGATTTCTGTATTAGAAGCTTAGTTAGCAGCATGTTATGCCAAATGTCAATCAGTGAGCCAACCCCCATCCCTGCGACGCCCAATACATGGTGTTAACATTAGAACAACATGAATGGCTACACATCCCAAAAGCTACAGTAATAGGTACTAAAGTGGGTACTAAAGTGCTTAGGAAAACATGCTTGATATTTGATTTG
The DNA here is from genome assembly GCA_019925245.2 of Oryza australiensis. NCBI lineage: Eukaryota > Viridiplantae > Streptophyta > Magnoliopsida > Poales > Poaceae > Oryza > Oryza australiensis. Next base: position 1,679,055 of record JAIFGZ020000016.1, on the reverse strand, counting down.
CAGACATGAATCGATCATAGAACATGTCGTGTCAGATACATTGAGTCAAACTTTGAATACTTTGAGCATCAATGTCAAATACATGAAAATCATGCATGTAAATTCATCGCAAAAAGTACTTTCACAAATATTATAATATATTGGAGTTACAAATATATTACTACCTCTGCTCAGTTTTATTTGTTGTTTCAAACAAATCTTTTTGGTTTGTTTTCTTTGTAATTTGGTTTTCCTTAGCGTCAATTAAATTTGTGTTTCAGAGTCTAGCTAATGCCTAAACGATGTTTTTCGTGACCGGAGTAGTATTTCTAATCCTACATCATACAAACAACACATCTCTCATACATATCAACAGAAAAGCAAAACGTCTTCTTTTTTAGCTCTGCACACATTCAGCTTGAGGGATTCTACCTACTACTCCTTTTCATATTATAAGTCACTTTGACTTTTTTTCCTAGTCAAACGTCTTTAGGTTTGACAAAGTTTACAGAAAAATTTAGCAACATTTGCAACACCAAATAAGTTCCATTAAATGTAACATTGAATATATTTTGATAACAAGTTTGTTTTGTGTTGAAAATATTGCTATATTTTTCTATAAACTTGATCAAACTTAAAAAAGTTTGACTAAAAGACTGTTAATATGAAATGGAGATAGTAGCATTATTGAGAATTCCATCTCAATTAGTGAGACAGACTATTCCCATTCAGAAAGCTACAACGGGAAGCTTGCGGAAGCCATACCCAAGTTGGGCTTGCCATAACCAAAAGGCAAAGCGCCTAACTTCTGTTCACCATCCAAACCGACAGCGACAATCGTGTGATACTCGTGAGTGCTCCCACAAGCCCACAAAAAAGGTAAGAGCCACCTTAACACTGCTAATGTGTTAGTGACTCGACTTCCTTCAACCAATCCTACCACCACAAAATTCCCCATTCCTCATCCCGAATCCCAAATCGCGCAGTGACACAGGCAGATTTAATCATGAACAGCCAAGGTCTCTATATGAAGAAGCTAATACTATTCTGCAAACAGCTAATTATCATCGGGCGAAGCCGCAGCCATCCTCCTCGCTTGACCCAAAAAAAAGAACATTTTTATTCTGAAGTGAAAGAAATCAAGAGGCGATTACCTCTCCCAGTTGATGTTGGCCTCCGCGAGCGCGAGCCCGGCAGTGGACGCCTCCGACGTCTCCGCCGCCGCCGCAGCAGCCATCACCCAAGGATCCCGGGAAAAAAAAAAGCCCACAAGCAGCTCGGGCTGGCGAACCTGGTCAAGAAACCCCCCCCCCCACCGGCGGCTACAACCCGCTCGACGCTCTGCCTGCCTGCTAGCCCGAGAGGTCGGCTTCCTCCTCCCCCTCTTGCTCCGCGGTTGGTGCGATTTATGCGATGCGAATATGCGCGCGGGGGAGGAGGAGGAGAAGAAGAAGAAGGGAGGAGGTGGTGGCGGCGGCGCAGGAGAGGGAAAAGGGGAGAGCGGCGCAAATTTGATGGCGAGAAAAATAAAATAATAATAATAATAATGGAGAGCGCTGCCTAGTCATCTAGGGGTTGGGAAGTTTCCAGCGTGATCGAGTCGACGCCCCCGCGCTGCCTGCATCCACGGGCGCGGTGACTGATCTGTGAGCCCATACGGGGTGTGGGGCCCGGGAGTCGGTGGGGGCAGAGGAGGACTAGCGGTGGCAGTTTTTTCTCGGTTTCCTGCTCTCGCGGAGGTAGGGGATGGTTGAGTCATGGGGGCGCGGAGGAGGAGGCACTGCCAGCGAGGCATCGGTGCTGCCACGTGGTGGGCGGGGATTGAGCCTCGCTGTCCCATTCCGCCTCGTGGGGTCAACAAAAAGGTCGGGTGCCGACTCGTTCGTTGGTCAAGAAAAGATTCGACCACGCTTTCGACGATTTCGTTTTGTGAACGTGTGGAAACTGTGTAACCTTAGAAAACTTTTCATCAGAATCACATAATTTTTATTCAACGGATTAATATCGTCCAACAGAAAAATAAAAATGATATTTTTATTCAGGCTGTGGTTGCTTATTTTGGTCGGCTCCTAGATTGGTATAGGAACGTCAACAGATCCAAGATCTTAGCCAGAATGCTGATTTTGAGTACAGATAGGGTTCCTCGTAGCATTGTGGTTTCTGCGGACTCTCTTTGATGGGACCAGTAGATCCTAAACGGTCCCAGTGTATATCCTTAATAAGCAGTTCCCTGATCAGTTTTCAGCAGACAAAGATCCGGTCCCCCATGGTGGTAAGCCGCATCTCCTGAGATCCTGTCTTGCCTGATCTTGTGTCGTCGGTTCCTGAGTGGCAGCACGAATAACAAGGTGAGGGGGATCACCTGGGATTTATTGGGGGATCCTCATCAAGCAGGGAACCAGCAGGAGCAAGAGCAATGGCATCAACAGCACTTGGAACAGCATCACCACCCGGGAGTTAATGAGCAGCAGGCAGCAAATGACATGGAAGTAGATGGCCAGGATGACAATGATTGGCCAGCTTGGGATCCCCAAATTCCATAACATCCCCACATTCCCCAGGACTTCCGTGCTTAGCGTCATGACATCCCTCTGGAAGATCTCATCAAAGCCTTGAATGGGAACAGGCTAGCTCCTCCTCCAATGAGGCAACTTCCCCAGCTTTGAATGAGAGCCAGGCTCGCTTTGAAGCCGTTAGGGCAAGGTGTGCGGACTTGGCTTTCTATGGAATTTAAAACATTCCGAACACCACCTTCGAAATCGGGGAATCTTCCAGGAACCCGGTGTGCCTAAACGTTCAGCTGCTTAATTGGAGGGATAGTCTGTCGGCAACGCACGCACATGGGCTGGAGATTGTTCCCTGGCGCCCGATGAAAGATGCCATTGCCCTGAGGCTTTGGCCCATGGTAGACATGGCCATCAGAGAAGGACGCACGGCTAAGGAGGTGGTCACCATGCACACGGTCGAAGCCCAGTCTCAAGACACTTATGATTCGGCTTGCACCACCTCTCAATCGGTCCAGGAGAATAAACTCCCGCCGGGTAAAAAATCTTTTGCCTTGCCGTCCAAAGTGTCAATTAGTAACAATCAAACACCGCTAATGCAAAACTGTGTGAGACGTAGCTCAAGGCGGCATGTTAATTCCAATGGTTTTTTTTCCAGCAGTTAAGCTAGATGTGAATCCCTCCAAGAAGCGGAAGATAGCTATGGTGCAAATAGATGAAAACACAGGGAAGGAGGGCCCAGTGCAACTTTCTGTGTTGCAAGGATGGGGCATTGACTGTGGAGCGGCACCCAGTGAGATCTCCGAAGACGCCCTGATGCAGAACCCTAATGACAACAATGATAACAACCATGATTTGCATTCCTCCCTCGCAGCTGGCCAAATCTAATCTCATGATTTATCATACCTGTTCCATCCTGTTATTTGTTACTGAATCAAACTCTATCGCAATCTTTTGTATTGCCACTGATTTTTTAATTGGCCTGATGGGCCCTACCTGTCGCCCTTCCTATGGGCCCGATTTTATCTATCTTCCTGCCTCCTTGATCTGGCTTTTATCTGTGATCAATGTTTTAACTTATGGGGAGGGAGATAGCTGCAGCCTGTTTTGCTTTGCCACTCAGGCCTTTACCACATTTCTTTATTTCCCTTATGATGTTTGCATGTGACTGGATAATTCTTTGTTGGAACATGAGAGGCATCAATGCCCTAGAGAAGTGGGAGGCAATCAGAAATAAAATTGATGAAAGTGCTTGTTCGGTGGTTTGCATTCAGGAAACCAAAAGGGAATTCTTTGACAGGGGTTATATAAGGAAGTTGGCATCCAAGAGTTTTGATTGCTTTGATTTTATCTCTTCAGTGGGAGCCTCGGGTGGCATCTTGATTCTCTGGAAGAGCAGTAACTTTTCGGGCATGGTATTTGACAAGCAAAGCTTTGGTATTTCAGTCACCCTCACCTCGCTTCAGGCACCGATAACATGGAAATTGACAATAGTTTTATGGGTCCTGTGATGAACCCCTTCGCTCAGAGTTTATGACCTGGTTTAGGAATCATGAGATTGTTGAGCTTGATGATTGACTTTTTTTGGGAGATTTTAATTTCTATGGATCTCTATCTAACAGAAACAAGCCTGGGGGAAACATTCTTGATACTTTCACATTCAATGAAGCTATTGGACACCTGGGCCTAATTGAATTGCCAATCAAGGGTCGAGCCTTCACTTGGAGTAACATGCAAGCAGATCCGCTTTTAGAGCAGCTTGATTGGTTCTTCTCCTCCACAAACTGGATTGTAGATTTTCCAGATACCAGAGTGGTGCCTCTGGCCAGGACCACCTCAGATCGTGTCCCATGTAAGATCCTAATCAGCACAAACATTCCCAAGGCAAACATCTTTCACTTTGAAAATTACGGGTGGCGGCCCGATTTCATGGACATAGTGACAGGATGCTGGTCTACTACTACAATACAGGGAGATGCAGCGAAAAACATTGCAAGAAAGTTTAAAACTTTAAGGGCATGGCTAAAAGGCTGGAGCAAAAATATTTCCAATCTTAGAGTTCTCATAGAGAATTGCAACACCATGATTGGCTTTCTTGATTGTCTAGAAGAAAGGAGATGCCTTTTCTATAAGAAGCTTCAAAACTGGCTTCATTATAAAAACATTTACTGGAAGAACAGATACACGGTAAACAGGGTAAAGCTTGGTGATGAATGCACACATTTTTTTCATAGCATGGCTACAATTGCCTATCGAAGAAATACAATTTCACAGATTAAAGATGACGAGGGGATATGGATTCAAGATCATGCGGGGAAGGTTGCAATTTTATGGTCCTCCTTTAGAGATAGGATGGGCACATCCTTGAATCCTGATATGGTCTTTGATCTACCAAGTATGATCCCTCCTAGGGAGGTCTTGGATTCCTTGGCTCAGCCGATTACGCATGAAGAGATTGACTCAGTAGTCAAGCGGATGCCCAAGGACAAGGCCCCTGGGCCGGATGGTTTCAATGGGATCTTCATTAAAAAAAATGTTGGCCAAACATCAAGGAAGATTTCTATCGCCTCTGCGACTCTTTTCAACAAGGGCAAGCCAGCTTACAGCCAATCAATAACTCTTTCATCACCCTGATCCCCAAGAAAGACAGCCCCGAAATAGTTAATGATTTCAGACCCATTTCTCTCTTAAATTCTTCACTGAAAATCATAACCAAAGTCTTGGCAGATAGGTTGCAAGGGGTCATCCGCACAGTGATACATCAAAATCAATATGGCTTCATTCGGTCTAGATCAATCCAAGATTGTCTTGCTTGGGCCTATGAATTTATCCATCAATGTCATCATTCCCGAAGAGAAGTGGTCATCCTGAAGTTAGACTTTGAAAAAGCTTTTGACACTATTGAGCACTCGATTATCCTTCTGATGAAGCAGAGCCTTGGTTTCCCAGAAAGATGGGTGGAGTGGATCAAGGAGATCCTTTCCTCAAGGTCCTCTTCAGTGCTTTTAAATGGAGTTCCTGGGAAGACTTTTAGATGTAATAGAGGTGTGAGGCAAGGGGATCCTCTTTCTCCCCTCCTTTTTGTTTTAGCAGCCGAGATGATCCAAGTTTTGATCAATAAGGCTAGACAAGAAGGATTTCTTCATCTGCCAATTGCACAACCAACTAAGGATTTCCCAGTGTTGCAGTATGAGGATGGTACTATAATCATCCTTCAAGCTGAGGCTCGGCAACTTTTCTTTCTCAAAAATCTTTTAAGCAGTATCCAAACAGCAACTAGCTTGAAGATTAACTACAGGAAATCCAACATGTACCCAATTAATATCAGTGCTGATAAATTAAGCCACCTGGCTCATACCTTTGGCTGCGATGTGGGGTCTTTGCCTTTTACTTATGTAGGCTTACCTATGGTTACGACAAAACCGAGGATAGAAGATCTGGTGCCTATGCTGGATAAAGTAGAAAGGAGGCTTTCAGCATGTGTGACTTGGCTATCCTACTCAGGAAGACTGGAGATGGTCAACTCAGCAATAACCCCGATAACAACCTATGCCATGTGCACCATTAAACTTTCAAAAGGAATCATTGAAGCTATTGATAGAGCAAGAAACAATGCCTATGGAGGGGCAATGGGGTGGAAAAGAAGGGGGGTAACTTGGCAGCTAGGACTTTGGTAACAAGACCAAAACCCAAAGGGGGTTTAGGGGTGATCAATCTGAGACTGCAGAATGATGCTCTTCTAATTAAGCAACTCTCAAAATTTTATAATCATGATGACATCCCATGGATCAATCTAATTTGGTTCAAATACTATTCGGCCAAGGTTCCACATCACTGTAGGGAGACAGGATCCTTCTGGTGGAAGGACATCATCCGGCTAAATGATCTATTTAGAATGATTGCCACCTGTCAGATTGGAAGAGGGAACTCGATGAGCTTTTGGCTGGATAACTGGAATAATCTGAATATCTCAATAAATTATCCTCATCGTGCTTCCTTCGCTATGAAAAGAAATGCTTCGGTAGCTGAGATTATGCAGGCAGAAGATATGGACACAATCTTCCACTTACCTCTCTCTGATCAAGCTTACCAGGAACTAGATTCGCTGCAACCACTTCTACAGGATCTGCCCTATGAAGAAAAATCTCCTGACAATTGGTCCTCGATCTGGGGAAACAAATACACTTCAAGATGTTTTTACAATCACATCTTCAGTACCTTCGAAAGTCATAAGAGCTACCAACTTATTTGGCAATCCAAATGCATGCCGAGAATCAAATTCTTTGCATGATTGCTGCTGAGGGATAAACTAAATACAAAATCGATGCTTCAAAGAAGGCACATAAACATCCAAGATAATAGCCTCTGCATTATGTGTGATAGGAGGGAAGAAGAAACTGCAGATAATCTCTTTTTCTCATGTCCCTTTGCCGGGCAGTGCTGGACAACCTTGCAAATCCAGTGGAACATTTCTCTAAGCATCATGGATAGAATGGTCCAGATGGTTTTCACAACCCCAACGCCATGTATATCTGAAATAACACTTCTGGCGGCGTGGGAACTTTGAAAGTTGAGGAATGACAAGGTTTTTCATATAGCGATCCCGAGCCTAGCGCTCTGGAAGAGAAATTTAAAAAATCAGTGCACCCTTCAGATCCTTAGACTCAAAAATGAAGACAAATCCTCCTTTTGTGCTTGGCTAGATGAATGAGGAGGATTTGAATATGATTTCGATGTGTATGTGTAAATTTGTGAATATGATTTTGATGTGTATGTGTAAATTTGTGAATATGATTTCGATGTGTATGTGTAAATTTGTATGGACTTTATATATAAATGGACTGTTTATTTAAATTTTAATGCATGAATATTGTGAATTTAGAATTTTGAATGTGTATTTAAATTTAAATGCATGAATAGATTTAAATTTGAATGTGTATGAGACTTGTGAAGTTTGTATTTTTGAACGAACGAGAACGATAAAATCAACAAACGGATGTGAACGGACGGACGGACGTGGATGAACGGACGGACGGACGGACGGACGGACGTGGACGAACGGACGGACGGACGGACGTATGGACGTGGACGAACGGACGGACGGACGAACGAACACTCGTCTCTTCCTCTCATCTCCACCTTATCTCCCTCACATCATTCTCCTCTCTTTCTCTCCTCTCCTCTAGATAATCGTACTCATGGACGTCAACGAACGTTAGAACGAACGGACGATAGTTTAGGATTTGGGCTTGGGTTAGGGTTAAGGGTCCGAACGAATGGACGTGAACGAACGATAGGTTAGGCTTAGGGTTGGGTTTAGGAAATTGCATTTAGGGTTTAAGGTTTAGGGTTTAGGGTGAACGAACGAACGACCGAACGGAGACGTGAATGATAGATTGAACGAATGTTCGGTCGTTCGGTCGTTCGTTCGTTCGGTCGCTCGGTGTGGATGTAATACGGAAGTGACTTGAAAAATATCACCATTGTGGAGTGCACAATGGGATCTAGTGTCTGTCGGATTTCATCTATTTTTTCCATCTTATTCTTTTCTGACTATGTTTTTTTACGTAGACATACATGATATTCATGAATAATTGATACATGTATTAACCGAATAAATTTTTTTCAGAATTCTTTGATTAAGTCCTCAACCCACAATAATCAAATGGCGGATCGTGACGAGGAACAGTTTTTCCTTGATGAGATCGCACGAGGAAGAGAGTTTTACAACGAGGAGGGACACGAAGATCGAGATCAGTACCTCAACGAGTAGGGGAACGAGGGGGAGACGAGCAGAGGAACGAGGAGGGGAATGAGGGCTCCGCCTCCGCCTTCGCCTCCGCTGGACAGAAGAGGCCACGCGGCCTCAGCAAAAAAATAGAGGGTCGACATGTCATAATGGAGGTGGCACCTAACGGTCGACCAATTGCCCCAGAGGACGCCGCAAGTAAGTTTGTGGCGCACAACGGATGGGTGGTGAGGGATCACGTGCCCGTAAGCGTTGCCAACTGGAGGCGGTCTACCAAAGGAGGAGAGGAGCAGAGCTGTCTCCCAGACTCAGAGAAAGAGATGCTCTGGACGACAATGCTGCAGAAGTTCACCATCCCAGACTCAGATCAGGCAAGGGTCAAGGAATGGACGTTGAAGAAAATGGCAGAGCTCTTTAGGAACTACAAGAAACAATTACACAAGAAATATATCCTAAAGGGTCGGACACGGAGACTTTGACAAGTTCCCAAAGCTCGAGATCATTGGGATACTTTTGTTGAGCACAAGACCGGTGAAGAAGCGCAATCTATCATAGAAAAGAACAAGGCCAACGCGGCCAAAAGAAATACCATCACGAGGCTTGGGTCGGGCGGCTATAAAAAAACAATGGAGAAATGGGAAAAAATGGAAGCGACCTAGAAGCACGGGATATCGTTCCGAGCACGGCAAACTAGCGGAACGATCAAAAACGGTTCTATGCTCACGGCGGCTCACTAAATTCGTCGATGGCACGGTGATCTTTGGTGATGAAATTCAAGAAGTCGTACGGAGGTTAGAGGAGGCGGTGCAGGCCAGTTCCTCGGGCTCGTTCAGGCCCGATAGAGAGAAGAACGAGCTAACGCTCGGCCTCCAAAACCCGAGCACCGGGCGTACGCGAGGAAAAGGCGTCGTCCCACGGAAATACGGGTTCCAAGGCGACATCGACACATACGGGAGCCGAATGAGGTCAAAGCGAGAGAATGATGCTAGATTCGCGAGATGGAAATGAAGCTCTCGCGGATCGATCGGATTGTCGACGAAAGGGTGGCCGTAAGGTTGGGCGAGGAGCGGAACCAATGGGTTAGCCAACAGGGGATCCGGCAACAACCGCACAACTCCAACAACGGCGCGGCGGCTGCGCGTCTCTTGGAAATGAAGGCGGCGGACCCCACAAGCTCAGCCGGGTCCGCCATGCCCCATGGATAACATCACACACGGACCCGTGTGATCGCACATCTGCTGAAAACATAACAATAAAGGTATGTTCGTACTTTTATGTTGTCCGTATATTTTCTTGAATAACTTGTCAATCAACATTCATTATTAACTAATAAAAAATCTTCTCGAATAGGTCGCGTCGGGCATGGCTATTCCAGTAGCCCGAGACGGCACCTACCACTCCCGGCCGTTCCACCTTCGTACTCGAAGGTTGAAATTAAACAGTGGAACGCGGCTAAGAAGATCGGAGGTGGATATCCCGGAGAAGACGGGGAGACGACGCTAGGAGAAACGGCTCATGAAATATTTCTCTGGAGGAAGATCTTCATAAAATTCCTCGAACGAACAGCGTCTCCTATCATTCCACCGCCCTCGCCTCCACGTGGGCCGTCTCCTCCGCCTCCTTCGCCGCCTCCGCCTCCTGCGTCGCCTCCAGGAGCACCGACTCCTAAACGGTTGTCTTCAACTCCACCGCTTTCCAACCCTCCTCCGCCGCCACAACGAGCGCCGACTCCTAAACGGTCATCATCCAAGAGCGCACCGTCAATATCAAGCGGTCGTCCAAGAAAGACTCGAAGAATGAGCGACGCGCCACCCGCACCAAGCGGTCGGCCTCAAGCGGGCGAAGCGGGCAAAGATGTACCCCCTTGGTATGCGGCCACGAAGCCTATGGAGTTCGGCACGATTCCAAATATTAGACCGATTTAAGACAATTCATTCAAGAAGCTGGAATTAATGTGGATCAATTACACGGGCGTGCATGTCACATCACGGTTTTCCCCTAATTCATTTAAAATAATTTACTGGGAAATAATAGGAATTTACGAAATTAACTGGAGTCAACCTATAATTTTAAAATGCAATTAATAAATGGAAATGACATGGTAGGATTTTTCTTGAATTCTTCATGTCAAAATACGCTAACGGATTTTTCTTGGAATTTTTAGAGCACTCTAAGTATTTTTAATCAATTAAATAAGAAAACAGAATTTAATTAAGTCCCTAAATCCCTTTTTCTTTTTCTTTTTCTTTTTTTCCTTTTCCGTACGTGCCGTACGGTTTTCCCCCTCGCCTCGTGCGGGCCGTCGGCCGACTCTTTCCGGCCAAGCCAACACCCGCGCGTGCGCCGCTCTCCCGGTCGTGGCCGAGGCCCACGGTGACGCGCGCACGCGCAAAGTCCGGCGCCCTCCCTTGCGCCGCGCCACCGAGCAGTGGGCCCCACTGTCGAGCCGCCTCCTCGCGCCGGCCGGCCGCCGCCGCCGCCATAGCCGCGCCGTCCCGCCTCTTTCTCGTGCGTTTCGCGCGCCTCGCGCCGCGTGGGCCCCACGCCGGCTCCGGCCCGCGCCGCCGCACCCGTGCCCGCTTTTCCCGCACGTCGAAACGGCACGTCGTCGCCCAAACGACCGCGGATATCTCTCCCTCTCTCGAGTCCAGAAACGCCGGCGACCTTATCCCCGCCGTATCCGTGCCCGATTCGATCTCTTCTCTCCCCTTTAAAACCCCCTCGAGCTCCGCCGCGTTTCCCTTTGTTCGCCGTTGATTCTAGCCCCGTGTCGCCGCCGTCTCCGTCGTTTCACCGTCGGTGAGCTCGCCGCCGTTCCGTTTCTTTTGTTTTCGCTTGTTTCCTTTTCTTTTCCGCGCGCGTGCCGCTCGCTGGAGTCGTCGCCGCCGTCCCGTCGCCGCTCGCCAGGGTCGTCGTCGCCGTCCGCCGCCGCTTCAGCCGGTCGTCGCCGCCGTCCCGCCGCCGCCGCCACCACGCGAAACCTAACCAACCCTAACCCTAGCGCTCCTCTGTGCCGTTCGATCTTGCGGATCGGACGGATCGCGCCGTCCGTCGTGACGGATCCGCGCCGTCCGATCGCCGCCGTCCGGCCGCTCGGATCGCGCCACGTCGCCGCAATCCAGCCGCTCGGATTGCGCCACGTGGCGGCAATCAAGCCGTCGCGCCACTCCCGCGTGCGCCCGGCCGTGCGGCGCGTCGGCCCTAGGGCACGCGCGGCCAGCGGCGTCATGCGGCGTCAGCCCGAGCAGCGCGTGGATGACGTCACCAGGGACTTAATTGCGCAATAAATAATTTAATCTTTTCGTTTAGTTTGAAAATCGCAATTAAACTTCTAAAATTCATATCTTTTGAATCCGAGCTCCGTTTTAGTCCATTCAAATTTCATTAAATCCAGAAAAATGTCAAGAATCCATTAAAAATACTTTTCAGTGCTACTTCAGTAGACTTTTTAGGGTGTTTGTTGAGTGCTTTGTTTGTCGTGTAGATTCGAGTTTTCCGGCGAGCCCGTTCTCTTGAGTAGTCGCCGAGGTTCCTCGGTCTCGAGCAAGGCAAGTCATACCTTACATTGACCATATTGTACCTATTTTATGTAAATACCTCTTTTCGTTCAAATCGCATATGTTTTAGAATGTCATTTCATGGGATGTTTATACCTATTGTACTCAACCATAGGATTGTTTACCTTATACCATTGATAACTTGGGATCCAATGTGACTAGATGATAGTTTAAGGTTGCTTAGTCATGCTTAGCGCAACTAGCTCACTTAAGGGAATCACACTAAGTTTAATACTAAAGTTGACCTCCGGTGATATTAAGATATGACCTTGTTCTTAATAATATTGAATTATGAGAAAGGTGGGTCGTGAGCACATGGTTGGACTTTGGTTAGCGTGCTCATGACGATTAAGGACCGGTTCTCGGGAAACCCCGGAAGAAATGCCGTGCATACCACAAGCCGGCATGGGTAATGGTGGGCCGTAGCGTAGCTCTCTAGTTAACGTATCCCGGAGAGGGTGGGTGTGATGGAGTTGGGTCGGCCCGGTTTTAAGGGTTGATCGCTTCCGGATTCACCGCGGCACTAGAGGGCTGCCCATTGCCCGATGGGAATGGGGGCGAAACCTTGGTGTGGTACGATTGATTAGAGGGGTTATGTGAAGGGTCTGTCACAATTCCTTTCCGAGGCACCGTGGTGGTGCACCGGCGCACGGTAACGTGTTGTGGGATTGTGTCTTGTGGGTCTGATTGTACACCTCGATCGAGTAAAAACTATTCGAATAGCCGTGCCCACGGTTACGGGCGATCGACCGATTCACCTTGATTAGTCTCATTTATTTTATTCGAATGAAATGTTGAAGTATGACTAGTGCGGGTGGATGGATGGGCTGTTGCAACGTGGTTTGAGCATTGGACGCGTTTATTTAATATTGCTTAAATATTACTCTTGTTCTCTTGTCTTTAAATATTATTATTATATACTGCAAATGTTGTTTATGCAAATTGAGCCCCTTGACCTTTCCTTGTTATTTACCTTGCATCATGTTCCTTTTCGGTGTGACTTGTTGAGTACGGTGGTTGTACTCGTCTTGCTTCTTTTCCCCCTTCGGTGCCGAGGTTGAGATCGAGGTCTCAGGAGGTGTAGGCTTGTTCTCGTCAAGGTTTAGCGTGGAGTTGGTGTTCCGCTTCGCTCGTGTCAAGTTTAGCTTAAGTCGGTTTTTTTCTTTCGGCATTTGTGTAACTCTTTTATATTGTTTCTAAGACGAGGATTACTGTATTATCAATAACGTCGATTTGTGTACCTCGGGCGATTCACGGACGAGGATGTAATGCACAAATTAGCTGCAGAAATTCGTGTGAGTTTACGGGCGTGACAAGTTGGTATCGAGCCTTCTGTGCGTAGGATAAGCCAACGGAAACCTTAAGAGCCCTCTAATTCTTTTCATGTGCATATGTTTTCAAAAAAGGGGTGTTTTGAAAAGTGGAGTCGATCTAGGGTTTAGGAATTGCGAAAATGGGATGTTGGTCGTGGGTTTTGAGCATGTTTTGATTTTCCCACTCCTTTGTTTCTATAGATGGCGGGTTCCCCGGCGACCTACGGGAAAAGGGATGACAGGCTTGGTGGCGAGCTTGCGCGTATGGCCCTTGCGGTTGGATATCCCGAAGCACCGAGTATACGACGTTGCGCCTCTCGGTGGCGAGTTGCCCTACCGTGTTCGGTTGGAGGTTCACGGGTTTGTGGGAACGTGTCTTCCCAACATGGAGGTCACGGCTTCCGGAGGCACGTCGGATCACGCTTGTCAAGAAGCCGCCTACCGATGTTGGCCGGATGAGGGAGCGCATGATGCGACCTTCGCACCTCCTCCTACCGCTACCATCCCCGTCGAGGTAGTTCCTCGGAGGTCGGTGCATTCAAGTCTACGGCGAGAGGAGAATGACTCTACCTTCGGTCACATGTGCACCGTGCTCAAAGGACTGGATCAAATGCACTCGAGGCCTACACAAGGCGACCAAAGAGCGAACGACAAGAAGGCTGCGAGGATCGCGCGGCTGCGGGACGAAGTGGTTCGTCGAAGAAGGAGGTAGCGAGTTGAAGGGACTCCGCCACCGGTTGGGGTTAGACTCCGCACTACGCCTCGGAAGACCACCACCGCGCTGTCCGTATCCAGTGGCACCTCGGATTCCACCGCCTTCTCCGGCTCCACCCGCTCCGGTTCCGGCGTCGGTTCCGGTTCCTCTGCTGCGGGTTACGCCCTCACCTTTGCTCCCGCTTGGCGAATCAAGGCGAAGGTGGCGTAATGGTTGGATCTCCGTCTCCGGTGATTCGAGCTCGAGAATTCGGTGAAGACATGGACTCAGAAGAGACTCGAGATTCCTCGGAGGGAAGAGGCGGAATCGGTTGGGCTACGGCAGCCGATTCGGGAAGAGTCCAAGTCGAGGTGACGCCGAGGACTCCGAGGAGCCGTTCGGAAGAATGGGGATCTACGAAGGAAGCGTTTCGACTCCTCGTCTCGTGGATCGTTCTAGTTGCCCTCCTTAGTTTTACCGTTTAACTTAGTTTGTCTTCTTGGTAGTTCTTTGTGTGTTAGGCTGTTGTGTGTGGGATAGGCGGCGGTCGATATCAAGTGTGATATGGTGACCAATTAAGGATGTTTGGTGCTTTTCCTTGTTTTTAGTCAAGATCGAACAACGCATTTGAATTCAAATAATAAAGATTAGTTCTAAGTCTACTGCTTTTTTCTTCTTTTCTCTCTCGGTCGATCGTCTCCTTCGGATGGTAAACACCGGGACCGGCGGGCGAACAGCAACAATGGGCGATCAGTGCCGACAACCACGAGGCTCACGACGCCAATGGCAATGCTCCTCCACCGCCACCCGAGAATCCCACCATTGCTCAAGTGCTCGCTTCACGACACGAGATGATGGCTGCAATGATGCGGCAAATGCAACAACAACACCACCGGATGCAACGGCGAGATGCTGCAATAAATAGCAACAACGCGCAGAACAATCGGTTGCCGCCCCACCACCCCCCAAGTGCCGCGAGTTCCTTCGTGTCCGACCGCCGACTTTCTCCGGCCCACTAATCCCATGGAGGCTAATGATTGGCTTCATGCTATAGAGAAGAAGTTAGATCTGCTGCAGGTGCACGGATCGGGAGAAAGTCTCTTTTGCCACTCATCGATTCTGGGTCCCGCTCGGCTTGGTGGGACAACTATTTGGTTACTCGCTCGCGGGAAGCAGCTTACACAGGAAGAGTTTCGTCGCAGTTTCGGGACCGCACACATCCTGCGGGAATAGTTGCACGAAAAAGCGTGAGTTCCGTTCTCTTGAGCGGGGTAACGAGATCGGTTACTAAGTATGCGCACGAGTTCAATCGTCTTGCCCGTTATGCCCCGGAAGATGTGCGCACCGATGCGAAAGGCGGGAAAAGTTTTTGGTGGTTTGGATGATGAACTCACGGACAAGCTTATTTCCGGAGAGTATGCTAACTTTGAGAAGCTGGTTGACAAGGCCATTCGACGGGAAGATCGGCGCAACAAGATGATCAAGAAGAGAAAAGTATTCCGGACACGACCTCCTCAACGGCGGGAAATCGCGAGGCGCGTTTCATGCACTGGAAGTCGAGTGGACCTACCACCATGATTGTTCGTCGGCATCGACCTTATCACCGGGAATTTCCAAGCGCGTAGTGGCGTGGTCGCAACACGTACTCCTCCCCGCGCCCTCCAACGCGCCATCCCGGCAGATCACGGCCACCACCTCCAAGGAAGGACTCGGGAGGAAAGCCGAGTCTGTTTCAACCGTGGTGACCCGGGGCATTTTGCGGACAAGTGTCCGAAGCCAAGACGCGCTGGGCCAAGGTTCATCCAGGCTCGAGTCAACCATGTGTCCGCCAGGAAGCACGAGCCGCTCCCGAAGTTATACTGGTATGTTTCTGTAAACTATACTCCCGCCACGTATTATTTGATTACGGCGCTACACATTCTTTTATCTCAAAGCAATTTGTTGGGGCACATGGGTTGTCGGTAGTGGGACTTAAGATACCTATGCGGGTTCAAACCCCGGAAACCACTTGGAGACCACTCGGTATTGTCCCTCGGTGACCATAGAAATCCAAGGATCTACGTTTCTAGCCAACCTTATCCTCCTTCGGTCAAAGGCATAGATGTCATTCTTGGGATGGATTGGTTGTCCGGACATAAGGGAGTAATTGATTGCGCTAGTCGCACCATTACTTTAATTAATACGAAAGGAGAAAGAGTTATTTTTCGCTCTCCCATGCAAGTCAAGACTATAGTAAGTTTGAATTATGTTTCCACCGGGGAATCGTCCGAAATGGCGGCCAAGACCCTGTGAAGTTAGAGGATATCCCCATCGTCGCGCGCATACCCGAAGTTTTCCCAGGATTTAACTCGGATGCCGCCAAAAAGGGAAATTGAATTCCGGATTGATTTAGTACCGGGACCGCCCCAATACACAAGAGACCGTATAGGATGGGAGCCAACGAGTTGGCCGAAGTAAAGAAGCAAGTGGATGAACAGTTGCAAAAGGGTATATTCGCCCGAGCACGTCGCCTTGGGGTGCTCCGGTGATTTTCGTGGAAAAAAAAGACAAGACCAAGAGGATGTGTGTCGACTATCGCGCACTCAATGAGGTTACTATCAAGAACAAGTATCCCCTACCCCGGATTGATGACTTATTCGATCAACTCAAAGGGGCCAAGGTATTTTCCAAGATAGACCTGCGATCGGGCTATCATCGGTTGAGGATTCGGGAAGAGGACATTCCCAAGACCACCTTCACCACGGTATGGACTCATGCGAGTGTACGGTCATGTCTTTTAGGTTAACCAATGCACCGGCTTTCTTTATGAACCTGATGAACAAGGTGTTTATGGAGTTCTTGGATAAATTCGTGGTGGTGTTCATTGACGACATTTTGGTCTACTCTAAGACAGAGGAGGATCATCAGCAACATCTTCGGACAGTACTCGAGAAGTTGAGAGACCATCAACTCTACGCCAAGTTTAGCAAGTGTGCTTTCTGGTTAAAGGAGGTACAGTTCCTCGGCCACATTGTGAATGCCCAAGGAGTAGCCGTGGATCCAGCAAATGTGGAATCAGTTACCAAGTGGACCCCGCCTAAAACGGTCACGCAAATCCGAAGTTTCCTTGGACTTGCGGGTTACTACCGCCGCTTCATTGAAAACTTCTCCAAAATCGCCAAGCCAATGACTCAACTGTTGAAGAAAGATGAGAAGTTTAAGTGGTCGGCAGAATGTAATAAGAGTTTTGAAGAGCTCAAGAGGAAGTTGGTGTACGCACCGGTGTTGATCTTGCCCGACCCAACAAAGGACTTCCAAGTTTATTGTGATGCATCTCGCCAAGGGTTGGGATGTGTGTTGATGCAAGAAGGCAAAGTGGTCGCATATGCATCTCGTCAATTGCGCCCACATGAAAACAACTACCCCACTCATGATCTGGAGTTATCCGCAGTGGTTCATGCATTGAAGATCCGGCGGCACTACCTAATTGGTAATCGTTGTGAAGTGTATACGGATCACAAAAGTCTTAAGTACATTTTCACCCAACCGGATTTAAACCTCCGACAGAGGAGATGGTTGGAACCGATCAAAGATTATGACTTAGGGATACATTACCATCCAAGCAAAGCTAATGTGGTTGCGGATGCACTAAGCCGAAAGAGTTCTTGCACCACTCTCGGTGTCGAAGGAATGTGTGACCGGTTGCGGCGGAATTCGAGAATCTAAATCTACAAGTGGTGGATTTTGGTTTTGTGGCTGCTCGGAAGCCCAACCCACTCTCATTGATCAAATTCGGGCTGCTCAGGCGTCAGATCCCGAAATGGCCGAACTCAAGAAGAACATGAGAGTCGGAAAAGCTCGTGGTTTTACGGAAGACGAACATGGCACCATCGGATGGAAAAGAGATTATGTGTGCCGGAAGACAAGGATTTGAAAAGGCGATCCTTACGGAAGTTCACCAAACCCAATACTCAATTCACCCGGCGGTACAAAGATGTATCAAGATCTTAAAGAAAAGTTTTGGTGGGTCGGCATGAGGAGGGAGATAGCCGAGTTTGTTGCACTTTGTGATGTTTGTCGGCGAGTGAAGGCGAACATCAACGGCCCGCCGGACCTTGTAACCACTTCAGATTCCAGAATGGAAATGGGAAGAAATTGGAATGGATTTCATCACGGGTTTACCCCGCACAACGTCAGGATATGACTCGATTTGGGTCGTGGTGGACCGACTCACCAAGGTGGCCCATTTCATACCGGTACATACCACCTACTCGGGAAGAAGTTGGCGAGCTTTATCTCGCAAGGATCATGTGTTTGCATGGCGTGCCTAAGAAGATCGTGTCCGATAGGGAAGTCGGTTTACTTCCAAGTTACGGAAGAAGTTGCAAGAAGAGCTCGGTACCGTTTGAATTTTAGCACGGCCTATCATCCGCAAACAGACGGTCAAGCCGAGAGAGTGAATCGATTTTGGAAGACATGCGAGAGCATGCGCGCTCAATTTTGGAAAAGCATGGGACAAGAGCTTGCCCTATGCGAAATTCTCTTACAACAACGGTTATCGAGCCGCATTCAAATGGCACCGTATGAAGAAGCGTATGGACGGAAATGCCGCACACCCCTATTGGGACCAGACGGGTGAGCGCCAATTGTTTGGCACGGAAGTAATAAGCGAAGCGAGAGGAAAAGGTCCGAGTGATTCGGGAAAGGTTGAAGATTGCGCGAGTCCCGACGGAAGAGTTATGCGGATAATCGTCGAAGAGATCTCGCTTTTGAAGCGGGGATTTTGTGTATCTTCGCGTTACACCACTCCGGGAGTACATCGTTTCCAAACCAAAGGTAAGTTGGCACCACGTTTCGTGGGACCATACAGGATTCGGGAACGTCGAGGAGAAGTGGCCTATCACCGGAGCTTCCTCCAACATGACTGGTATTCACGACGTGTTTCATGTGTCCAGTTAAAGAAGTGTTTAAGGGTACCGAAGAGCGGGCGAGTCCGGACTGCATTGAAATCCAAGAGGACTTAACCTATGTAGAGAGACCAGACGTATTCTTGAGGTCGGTGAAAGGAGGACTCGGAACAAGGTTATCAGGTTTTGCAAGGTTCAATGGTCTCATCACTCCGAGGAAGAAGCTACTTGGGAACGAGAAGATGAGCTAAAGGCCGCGCACCCGCAACTCTTCGCGGTACCTCCGAATCTCGGGGTCGAGATTCCGTTTAAGGGGGTAGGTTGTCACATCCTGGGTTTTTCCTAATTCATTTAAAATAATTTACCCAAATAATAGGAATTTCAAATTAACTGAGTCAACCTATAATTTTAAAATGCAATTAATAAATGGAAATGACATGGTAGGATTTTTCTTGAATTCTTCATGTCAAAATACGCTAACAGATTTTTACTTGGAAATGACATGGTGAGCTCGCCGCCGTTTCCCGTTTCTTTTGTTTTCGCTTCTTTCCTTTTCTTTCCGCGCGCGTCGCCGCTCGCCGGTCGTCGCCGCCGTCCGCCCGCCGCTCGCCGGGTCATCGCCGCCGTCCCCGCCGCTCGCCCGGTCGTCGCCGCCGCCCCGCCGCCGCCGCCACCACCGCGAAACCCTAACCCTAACCCTAACCCTAGCGCCGCTCCTCTCATGCCGTTCGATCTTGCGGATCGGACGGATCCGCGCCGTCCGATCGTGACGGATCCGCGCCATCCGATCGCCGCCGTCCGGCCGCTCGGATCGCGCCATGTTGCCGCAATCCGGCGCTTCGGATTGCGCCACGTGGCGGCAATCAAGCCGTCGCGCCCCTCCGCGTGCGCCCGGCCGTGCGGCGCGTCGCCCTAGGGCGATGCCGACCCGCCGACGTCATGCGACGTCGCCCCGAGCCGCGCGTGGATGACGTCACCAGGGGACTTAATTGCGCAATAAATAATTTAATCTTTTCTGTTTAGTTTGAAAATCGCAATTAAACTTCTAAAATTCATATCTTTTGAATCCGAGCTCCGTTTTAGTCCATTCAAATTTCATTAAATCCAGAAAAATGTCAAGAATCCATTAAAAATACTTTTCAGTGCTACTTCAGTAGACTTTTTAGGGTGTTTGTTGAGTGCTTTGTTTGTCGTGTAGATTCCGGAGTTTTCGGCGAGCCCGTTCTCTTCGAAGTAGTCGCCGAGGTTCCTCGTCTCTAGAGCAAGGCAAGTCATACCTTACATTGACCATATTGTACCTATTTTATGTAAATACCTCTTTTCGTTCAAATACGCATATGTTTTAGAATGTCATTTCATGGGATGTTTATACCTATTGTACTCAACCATAGGATTGTTTACCTTATACCATTGATAACTTGGGATCCAATGTGACTAGATGATAGTTTAAGGTTGCTTAGTCATGCTTAGCGCAACTAGCTCACTTAAGGGAATCACACTAAGTTTAATACTAAAGTTGACCTCCGGTGATATTAAGATATGACCTTGTTCTTAATAATATTGAATTATGAGAAAGGTGGGTCGTGAGCACATGGTTGGACTTTGGTTAGCGTGCTCATGACGATTAAGGATCGGTTCTCGGGAAACCCCGGAAGAAATGCCGTGCATACCACAAGCCGGCATGGGTAATGGTGGGCCCGTAGCGTAGCCGTCTCTAGTTAACGTATCCCGAGAGAGGTGGGCGTGATGGAGTTGGGTCGGCCCGGTTTTAAGGGTTGATCAGCTTCCGGATTCACCGCGGCACTAGAGGGGCTGCCCATTGCCCGATGGGAATGGGGGCGAAACCTTGGTGTGGTACGATTGATTAGAGGGGGTTATGTGAAGGGTCTGTCACAATTCCTTTCCGAGGCACCGTGGTGGTGCACCGGCGCACGGTAACGTGTTGTGGGATTGTGTCTTGTGGGTACGATTGTACACCTCGATCGAGTAAAAACTATTCGAATAGCCGTGCCCACGGTTACGGGCGATCGACCGAGTTCACCTTGATTAGTCTCATTTATTTTATTCGAATGAAATGTTGAAGTATGACTAGTGCAGGTGGATGGATGGGCCTGTTGCAACGTGGTTTGAGCGTTGGACAGCGTTTATTTAATATTGCTTAAATATTACTACTGTTCTCTTGTCTTTAAATATTATTATTATATACTGCAAATCTTTGTTTATGCAAATTGAGCCCCTTGACCTTTCCTTGTTATTTATCTTGCATCATGTCCCCTTTTCCTGTGACTTGTTGAGTACGGTGGTTGTACTCGGTCTTGCTTCTTTTCCCCTTCGGTGCCGAGGTTGAGATCGAGGTCTCCGAGGAGGTGTAGGCTTGTTCTCGTCAAGGTTTAGCCGTGGAGTTGGTATTCCGCTCGCTCGTGTCAAGTTTAGTTTAAGTCGGTTTTTTTTTTCCGCGCATTTGTGTAACTCTTTTATATTGTTTCTAAGACGAGGATTCGTATTATCAATAACGTCGATTTGTGTACCTCGGTGATTCTGGACGAGGATGTAATGCACAAATTAGCTGCAGAAATTCTGGTGTGAGTTTCTGGGCGTGACAGTGCACCCCTGACGAAGGCTCCGCTTAAATAAAAGTTCAACATTGGAAAGCCTCTCGTCAAGCCGGATCTCGTGAAAAGGCTTCCAACTCAGATGTACCGCTTTCATCAGTGGTACATGCAACGATCCAGCAAGGGTGAAGACATGATAACATGCAAATATTCAATTGACTACTTCTTCGATGGAGATGACTACCTCTATATCCGATTCAAAGATATATTCGACCTGTACCAACTTGATGCCCTCGACGTCTCACTTCTAACCGCGCGGGTTTTGTAAGTATCGCCCAGTTATTTCGTTTCTTACCTCCTTGAATTTAGCTGACTAAAATTCTTTTTAACCGTTGTAGAATGGCGATCCAATACTGCAACAAGCACGAATGCGCCAAGCATGGATTCATGGATCCACGCAAAATCAACGGCCTATTGGTTGATCAGTTTCCTAATGACACCGTGGACAACATATACAACGCGCTCGTGAAGCAACCCTTCCGGTCCTTCATCCTTTTGCCCTACAATACTGCGTAAATTTTTTCTTTCTTTCCGAACCAATTTCAATCCCGTGCATACATAAAGTTTCATATGTGTCATCTAAACCAATTTACAGATTTCACTAGATTCTGTTAGTACTTGACATGGGTCAGTCAAAGATCCATTTCTTTGACTCATTGGATAAACCGAGTCCACGTACTCAGACATATTTGAACTGTTTAACGTAATGCCATCTTACTTTCTATTGCATATATGTGGTTCTGGGATAATTACGTGCTAACTTTCAACTGCACGTAGGGCATGAGAACGATTTCGGGGCAATGTTCGCGGAAATTGGAAAGATAAGCTCTCTGTGCGGATGAAGTTTCCAGTGAGTAACATGCCTGCTCCTAATTTGAGTTGAATCATTATTATGTTCTAAAATATGAAATGCATATTAAATCTGTCGTCGTTTCTCTTTTAGTGTGCAAAACAGTCGCAGGGCACCAACCTATGTGGATATTACGTTTGCGACTACATTCACCGCTTTGTGACCGAAGTCAAAACTGTCGATGATCTAGATGTACGTATAACACCAATTCATACATTATGTCTCGATTTCTTATTCACTTCATATATTTATTTCCCGTTTATTCTAATTAATGATAGCTTATGCGAGTAAGAGACGACCTCCCCCACAAGATTTTCATACAAGCCGCTCAGAAAGATTTGATGGAATTTATTAACGAGCAGGTCGTTGATCCCGCGGGGGAGTTCTTCATTAGTTTTAGTAGCTAAACCACAGCAAAGTAGATTAGAGACGTTAGGAAACATGTATGAATATTGTACATATTTTGGTAATATATGTATATTTTCTTTCTTAAGTTAGTTTAAATGTGTGTAAATTATATATTTATGTGTAATATAATATATGTGTAATATATATATAGCAGTACTGCTCGAGAAATGACAAATTAAAAAAATTGCATCTTTAGTCCCGGTTTAAGCCACCAACCGGGACTAAAGATTGCGGAGCCGGCCACGTGGCTCCGCCACCTTTAGTCCCGGTTGGTGGCTTCAACCGAGACTAAAGATGCATCTCTAGTCCTTATTTAACCGGGACTAGAGATATACTATCTCTAGTCCCGGATTCGTAGTTCCGGTTTGACAACCGGGACTACTGAGGGTTACGAACCGGGACTAGTGTGGCTTTCTCCAGTAGTGAACGTTTAGACCAAGTGATTGGGATAGATCGGTAGCATACCGAGACAGTATAAATCACTTATGTATAAAAGCATACTAGGATAATGATTATATACATTTATAGCCTACCCGATGTCGTAGATCTAATATAAATCAGCTAGTATATATTTTATACGAAGATATTAACCTAAGCTAAATACATTACACCATGATCAATTGGCTGTTAATATGACTTAACAGATTGATACCGGGCTTAGCATATTTAAATAGATTAAGATCTTAACATAGAAAAATGACTTTAACACATCTAATATTAATAATACATAAAAGATGGCTAAAACAAGTAAGACCGGTTGAAACCCTGGTGTTATCTTTAATAATAATCATTGAGCCAAATAGATCTATATGATTCTAAAAGCGACTTAATAGATCAGAATGATGCAACATTAAAAAAAGAAACACGAAATCTACATAGACTAATGAGAATTCCTTGAGATGGTGGATATGCCATATAATCTAAATCAACCTCCAGATCTAGCTCTATCGGCTGTTATCTTCGGGAAGACGTTAGCCGATTGGAAGATAGATCTAAATATTGATCTAGATTATATGTCACATATGATAGATTAAGCAATTTGTAACATTAAGATCAGAGTGTCATGATGATGGAAGCACTAACCCCGATAACACAAACTGCTTGTGACAAAAGGTTACCTTGTTTGGAGATCGAAACCCGATGCAGCCCAAGAACGAGGCAGGAACTTGTCGAAAAGTAAAAACAGAAAAGGTGGTGATGCGCCGAAGTTGTATTAAGTTGATGTGTTTCTTTCTTTACAACAAGCCCTCAGGTCTTATTTATACCCGGTTACAACAATATCCATGTAGATCACAGTTTCTATCTTGTCTACTATTTACAGTACGACAATATCCCGGGACAGAATCCCATGCCACGTTACAAAAGAAAGTTATACAAAGTATCCTATTCTATATATACAATTGTCGTTATAGGACTTTATCCGTAGATGGCAACGTCTTTGAAACACTTTGAAAACCGAATCCAATAATTATCTCTAAGCTTTCCTTCTGAGATTGGTTCCACCTTTTGCTCCCGATCGAAATTGGCTATCCTGGTCTGACTCGGACTCAGGCGACTGACCCCACAGCCAATTCGGACTCAGCCAATGCGGCCTCCGTTTCCAAGGATTGCGCATTTCCTACGGTTCCGCTTCAATCTCTGGTTCAAACTTGGGGATTTGCTTACCAAATTTGGTCATTAACAATACCCCACAATATGTAGAGTACGAGGCAGGTGATGACAGCCCTGTCCATCGTTTGTAGTGCTTTACGTTTGGGTATGATGTAAGAGTTCGTAAAATGCCATAACCATGCTGGCAAACCAGTAAGGAGTGGTCTGTCGGTAGTGCCTGGGTGCTTACAACTAAATTCTAGCCTTATAAGCATATGTTTGTTTAAGTATATTCTAAGCATTGTAAGTATAGAATATATGAAACCATAGCTCTCTTTAGTCCTGTTTCCAGTCTAGTGTATTATTTATAGAGATGATTCTTCTATACGTCACACTACCTTATTATCGTTATCATTTACCCCTGCTAGACTATGGTATATTACTCATATTATGATTGCATATTGTCTGTGCATTACAGCGGTATTTTAATTTTAAAAATAGCATTAATATGTTATTACCATCTCTTAATTTAACTACGTATTTGTTAATCAGATGTGGACCTTTTTAGGGTCACACTAATCTTTGTTGCTTCTCACAAATAATAGAGAGTTGGTGGGTGCACGTATTTGTTAATCAGATGTGGACCTTTTTAGGGTCACGCTAATCTTTGTTGCTTCTCACAAATAATAGAGAGTTGGTGGGTGTAGTTGACTTGTGGACTTCCCTACATATTACTTTTTACTTAAAAAAATTGATAGTGGGGATAGTGGCAGAACCACTCCTACTCTCTCTTTTATAAGGAGTAAGATGAATATATTGTCCCATTCTTTACCTCACCGTCTTTCATATAAAACTAAATAATAATACCCTTAAAATACATTCGGATGAAATATTATAGCTGTATCCGTAGGTTTATAAATTTATACGTAATCATAACAAATACCAAAAACTCCGTTCGCGGGACAACTTGAGAGGGGCGCCCGGGTACCGCCCACGTCACATGGACCAAGCATACGGGGTTCCTGCCTTCACCGACGCCCTCCGCCGGGTCATCTGGCCCTTCAACTTCAAGCTGATGGGGATGGGGATCGAGAATTATTACGACGGCAAGTTCGACCCGGCGTCCTGGTTGTGCGTCTACTGCATCAGCAGGGACAATACTGGGCCAGGATCGGGCTTCTTCTATTTAAAGGATCCAACCCAGCCCGGCCCGATAGTTTGCCAGCCGCACCGCCCTATCCCAAGCCGCCATATAAAATCGCGACCCTCACGATTCCAAACTTCGGATCTGCCCCCGACTCCCCGACCCTGCCGGCGTCCGCTCCTCCTCCTCGCCGTCCGCCGCCGCCGCCGCCTCCGTCGACCCCGCTCGCCCAGACCCGCCTGCCGCTTTGCCCCCCGCGCCACCAGCGCGCACCCCTTCCTCCTCCCCTCCACGCGGCCGTTGCGCACCTTTCGCCCCGCCTCACCCCCTCCGCGCGCTCTTCCTCCCCAAGGTTGGCGCCGCCGCCGCCTCCCTCCGCTCCGTGCGGTCAAGGAATTTCCCCGTGATTGCTGCCGCAGCAGCGCCGCGTGAAGGTTAGTATCGCGTTTTTTTTGGCTATCGCACCGTAGATGCTCGGGGAAACGCGGCGCCATCTTTTGTTCGCCTGGCTATTTGATCTAGTCGGTTAGGTTACGCTTTGTTTTGATTATGCGTGGTCCACTGTTTGTTCATGCGATTGTTTGGTTTATGTTTTATACTAATTTGCAGCCTAAACTTGTAAAACCAAATAACCCTTCTCCTGTAGGAACATGGAGAGGAACCGCCAATTTGCCATGCTATTGTGTATTCTCAATTTAGGTTTCATTCTCGTTGCGTCGATTTTTCATTATTCTGCGAGGTTCCCCTGTAACTGTTGACTTAATTTCTCTTTAGGTCCGGAAAGGTAGTTGTGTGAATATGGATTGTCAAATTTATCAGGCATTGGGTTTAGTTCATCATTTTATTTATTACTCTCTAGAACGACCTCAATTTTTTTCTTTCACCTCTGCAATTAGGACATGCACGATTGTCTGTCTTTGAGCCAAGCTTGGGCTTTGTATTTGAAGGCACGATTGTCTGTCTTTGAGCCAAGCTTGGGCTTGGTATTTGAAGGACAGCATTTCCTTTGCCCAGTTTAGGGTTTGGACATGTGTGGTAATTGCACCTTGCTTGCTAATGGGAGAAATGACCAACACAACACATAGGCAAAGGATGCAGGAACAATCAACCCATCTGTCAACCCTCAATCAAGTTTGAGATGTCCTGTGCCATTTCTGATATTAGTCTTATTTGGTAAATAGGGTGATGAAACTTTGTCATGGTAGATTCATACAACATAATAAGATGATCGCTAGTTTCTCTTCTGACATGTGTCTCATTAAAGGCCAGCACTGATGTACTCAGCTGCTCTGTATCCAACAATAGTTCTAAATCCACTTCCTCATTTTTATTTTTGTCAAGGATATGCAAAAATTGATTGGCTATTAGATTACTGTTCTTGCATTGTTGAGTTCCCCTTCTGTTCTTGATTTTCTATGCTGTTTTGTCCTTTGCTTAGAAATCATCAGTTGACTTTGCACCATGCTTTGGCCACCTGTACAATCTTCGCCCTCTCAAATGTTCCATGTGATGAATTCACATACATCACTAGTTAGTTGGAGTATATAAGTTATGAAATCATTGAATTTTCTTTGAAGGGATGGGCTTTGTGACATGATGCTACTTGCCCTTTCACTTCATTGTTTCGGTTACTGTAATGTTGATGTTGTCTGTATACCTTAGGATGGTTGAAGCCAAAATGAGCTTGAAAGTATGATGATAACATCTTGATATTAGGTATTCTATGTGCAAAGATCTTCACTGGACTTGGCTTTTCCAGGTTACCAAACTTAGTACGATCTCTCATTGATGTGTATTGTCATCTTATTATTAAGTCTGATCACAACTATATTTTCTGTGTATACCCTATTTTGAAAAGGCAAAAACATTTGTATTGTCTAGTTGATTTTTATCGTAGTAACAGTGATTGGAATTTTTATATGCCTTTTCTATGTTTGTCTGCTTGTTGGTTAACTTGCATATATGCTTCTTCACTGATTTATTTTTGTAACTCTAAAATAACAATTAATTAGACACGATGAGGCATGAATGTTGTTGTTGCATTTTATGCAGTATTGCTATGTTAGTTTCATAATTTTCAGTGTGTGTGAAGCTGTTCATGACATCTCTAAAGTTCTGAACACTGCAGTAAAACAAGTGACTCCAAACCGTGAATTGTATGGAGATGGGAATGACCCCAGAACAAATCTATGGACAAAATGTGTTTGTTCCTGCAACTGCAAATCCCTATCCGTATGGTTATACAGGTAAAAACATGAACTGGCAGCTTGCTTTCATTCACACCGTTATCTGTTGTGCTTTATTTCTCTTTATGCTGTCGGGTCGTAATACATTCATTGAATGCAGAAGTTGGATCATCTATGGAATGGTATAATAACCAAAGCTCCTTAGGATATGATGGCCAAGACATTTATTTTCCGGTTGGTAGAAATGACAGTTTTTTCTCTGTACTTTCCCTTTCCTAATGAGCGTCTTTACCTAGTTTGTTTGATTACTTCGCAGGGTTTTCAGACCGATGGCACACAGTGCATGTACTATGCTGCCCCTGACAATGGATCTGTTCATCCTTCCTATAGCCCTTACCCTATAAATTCTTCTTTCATAGTCGACGGTTCATATCTGCCCCATGAATATGTTGGTGATGCTGCTGACCAAACATGCCAAATAGTTCCCTCGCCCTATTATGTTCCAACTATTCTTCCTTACGCACATGATAATGTTCTGGGAAACACAACTGCACCTCTTCACCCCCCAGTCTACGTTCCTACTTTGCCAAGCTATACTGTAACATCAACAAATCATGCATTACCTTCAGTTCCTACTGTCGCTACAAAAAATGACATTATCGCAAATCCACCTATACAATCTACTATTGTCTCCTCAAAGCAATTTCTGGATCATGCGAGTGATCCCAAGGTTCAATTGTGTAATCCAATTCCACTGAAGAAAGAGCTAGCAGATGGCTCCATGATGCCTGTTAAATATCCTCGTACTTCACAGGTAGACAAATGCACATGTCCTTGCAGGTCTTCTGTTAGCTGGAGTGCTCTCTTTTGTCAGTTGCTATGCAGTACTTGGTCATGTCTTCTGTATGTTAATTCAATACTATTATAGGATTTAACATTGTCTTATGACATGAAAAAGTTTAGAACAATATGTGAGTAGTACCTTTGAATCTGTACTTGTTGTTCTAGTAGGCGATGGTACTATATTGTGGCGAAAGCATAGTTCTATCTCAATTTAATATATACTACCAAACTTTCTAATTGATCAGGTTCCCCTTTTTTTTTTATTTTTTCTGAAAGTCAACCTGTTAAATAATACTACAAAGATTTGCATGCTGAAAGATAATATCCAATATGATGCTGACATTTGTGGTCATGCATTTCAAACTTACTTTGGGTATACATGGTGTTCTTTAATATATTTGTGTAGAACAAGCTTTTGTACCAATTCGAAATCTATTCATGACTAGTCTATTTAATTATTTTTTTTGTAAAGAGAAAAATCCTGAAAGGTTGTTTGCCTTTCAACACTTGCTGTAAAAGTTCATATTTTGTTATTTTGTGTGCTTAATTGCTTATGTTTACGGTGAAATTTCTTGTCTCTTTCTGAGCTGACAAATCTTGTGCCAATGATTAGGCATCTACAAATTCGCTTGAGAGGCCAATATCTGCTACCAAGCATTCACCACAGGAGAAATTGTCTGTAAACAATGGCTCTGGTTTCATTGGGTCTAATGTTCAGAGGTGGGCTGCGGCAGAGAAATTTGAGCCTAATTCAAATTTGAATGGCTGTATGGGTAGTGCTAGCCCAAAGATGAAATTATTAAACGAGGATGGCTTAGGTGGTGTGGATAAACCTAGCGGTCAGAAATCTTCTGCCATAATCGCAAAATCCTACACATCAAGGCTCTCTGTTGGTGATCCAGAAGGGACTATCGTTATACGACGCAACCAATATAACAGTGATGATCTCCGAGTGGACTATCCCTTTGCAAAGTTCTTTGTTATCAAGTCAATTGGTGAAGATGATGTCCATAAATCAATCAAGTATGGTGTATGGTCAAGTTCTTCTAGTGGAAACAGCAAACTGGACAGTGCATTCAAGGATGCTGACAGGATAGCTAAGAGGAATTCTACCAAGTGCCCTGTTTTTCTGTTCTTCTCCGTAAGTACCTCTAATGTATTCAACCTCCATTTATTCAGCGTTGTCTGTGCTTAAAATATTAATTTTGGGATTTCTTGTTTATCAGGTGAATGGTAGTGGGCTCTTCTGTGGCATGGCCGAGATGGTTGGTCCTGTTGATTTTCATAAGGACATGGACTTTTGGTGTCAGGATAAATGGACTGGCAGCTTTCCAGTAAGATGGCACATCATCAAAGATGTACCTAATTATACCTTGCAGCATATTTTGCTGCAGAACAATGAAAACAAGCCTGTCACACACAGCAGAGATACACAGGAAGTAAGCATTCATGACAAGCTACTCTAGATGTAACATTTTGCTTAATATGCTTCCTTAAATTAGTTTGGATCCATGAATGCCAGTGAACTTCATTTGTAATGTTCTATAAAATATGTTATGTTTGTCAAGTATTTTGTTAGTAATTTGATCATTGAAGCATGACTTATTTTAAATCTTGGTTTCATCTCACATCTTTATTGCTCAATATTTGAATTGCAGATACCATATGTTCCTGGAATATCTATGCTAAAGATCCTTAAGGCTATCAAAGTGAAGGAGTGTTTGCTTGATGATTTCATGAAATATGAGGAGGATGAGGCGAGAAGTAAACATTATTTCAGAAGGTCCAAGTTGAGCCATAATGCTCCAGATTTTGTTCCTGTCGCTCAGCGCAGAAAAGATGTCTCTGATGTTCAACAGCCAAAATCAGGCAATGTACTGATAGACAGAACATCGGAGATACAGAATATGTCAGTGAAGCCACAGGGTAGTAATGTGATCAAGCCTCAGGATCCATGCGTACAAGTTGAAAAACAAGCCAGTGATGACGGGAAAGAGAACGGACATCAAGAGAACCATAATGTCAAGCAGGCTAATGATAAAGTGGTGAAAACTGGGACTAAGCAGCCCCAGGCATCAACAGTGAAGACAAGTGTGGATGGTAAACAACAGTACTGGAAGAAGGTTGAGTTCCCTCGGCAAAATCCTAACAGTGCTGTTCATGGCTCATCGAAAGCACCTGAAAATCATCTGAACGGATCAAAAGCACCTGAAAAGCATTCAAACGGAGCTAACTGTATCTCGGCAACTGTCAGTTTGAAGACAGCCAGAGAGGAAACTATCGTTGCCAAAGTTGGTTCTCTTGCTATCAGTTCTCAGAATAGGGAGGCTGCTGACAAGAATTCCTCAATTAATGTCGTGAAGATTGGATCGATGCCGGTCTTGGTTAACAAAGCTAATGTGTAGGTGTGGTCCTTTTTTTGTTTTTTGTTTTTCCAACGTGGTCTGTTTTTTTTTTTCGCGTCTAGCAGGGCCTGCTCATCATCATCATAGGTTGTCTGTCTTCTGTTTAGTGTTGCTCGTATTAAATGTGGCAACGAAAATGAAAAAAAAGAAAAGGGAAGAGAAAAAAAACCTTATAGATTCTAGTAGTTTCCTGGTGGAGAAATTTTGCTTTTCCTTTTGAAAGGAAGGAAAGGACAAATACAAGATGTATTCTCTCTAACATAAGAAAAGAGAAGAAACTGATTGGGGACTTCCCCCAGTTTTGGCACTTGATATGCTTTTTACGTGTTCCCAGTAAAAGGCTCCGATCCCGCCTGTTGCTGTTCTATCCCCTTTTCGTTGCTGTTGCATTCCCCTCTGATTTCGGACGGGCTAGCTACTGATTTGTTTGTTTGCTAAGGCTAAACACACACCACATGCATTCTTCCATCTGTAGCTTTTTTTTCCTCCTGAAGTCTCAAATCAGATGTGACCTGAGAGAGCGAGGTTGTAGAGAGAGTTGAATTGGTACGTGGTGGTACAGTGTTTTCATCCTGAACTGGGTTTGTCATCTTTCCAGATTTCAGGGACACAAGAACATAAGATGACGTCACGTCCATCCTCGCACATCCTTGCAAGTTGCAAGCTGAATAATGTACATTATGTCGGTCCATATGCTGCTGCTACTGCGTACTTTTGGCAATTTTCACTTGGGACGGTTGAACTTGAAGGGGAGAAAGAAAGGCTGTATATACCTGTGGCTCGTGGGTGCGGCACCACGCATCGATGGGGATGGGGATGGGGTCGGGCGGGCGGCAGCAAGTTGAGGCCGCGACCGCGCAACCTGCGCTGCGATGGGTCGTCACGGACGTGTGTGTAGGTGCATGCGCGGTGGTCAGTGCTCACCGCTTCTTTGGTCCGCTAGCGCTTGGCCTTCACAACTCCGTTCACTTTACTGCGATGGCCTTCACGCATTCTTATAATATGTTTTCTTTAAATTTTTAATTAGATAATCCGTGACAATAATTCATCGCTTCCAACATACATGTTTTCTTAGGGTTGCCATGACTACATGCACCAAAAGTGGGCAGTATGCGTCATGCATCCTCTTTTCGTCAAATTTGCGTGCAGAGGATCGAATCACCCAAAACTACTCGATATTCGTGATGGTTTTGGTCAGGTTTCCAATTCTATGGAATTGAACTCTTCCCATCAATTATCTTTCTAAAAAAAATGCCTTTGTTAGATGGACTAGTCACCTACGATTTTGTGAGAAAAATGCGAGAAAAAACCTTGAGTACTCGTAGGAATTTTATAAGAATTTCACAGAAGACAGATTCCTCTAAAATTCTGGTGAAATTCCTTCAATTCCTCACAGAGTCCAGTACAATTCCTCCAAAATTTGCTCATTCCCACTGGATCGATTCATCCGTACCCGCAATAAATCACCGAAAGAAAAGGAGAAAATGATGAGGCTGCAAATTAAACAAGGCATTGCCACGCACGCACACGGTCTTTTAATTACTCTCCCCTAGTTTACGCCACAGCGATCCATCAATCAATAGCCACACACGAATTAAAAACGGTGGTACCGGACACTGCAAAACCCCATTATCAACTCCCTCCCAACTAAAAGCGAGACCGACAAATCACAGCATATCCAGTAGTAGTATCATACGATGATCCGTAGTATCATGCATACCCAGTCCGTGTGATCGAGTCGGTGCAAATGCCCGTACACATACACGCCCCCGTGTCGCCATGCGGCTCGATCACACTTCCATCGCCACCTACCAACTGATCGAGCATTCGGTCTCGAGCCAGCCACTGGATTTGAAATTTTAGTCTTTCCAGAAAACATATTTTTTTTTGAGAATAGGCCCTGAAAAACTTAATCGTACTTATGGATCTCTGACTCGTGCCAGAGACGTTGGCACCAAGGTGAAATGTCTCGCCTCCAGTTAAGTTGACACCGGTCTCCGCCACCTTGGAACAAATTCCCTTTCTCTTCTTCCTATTCATTTGTGTTCTTAGATTGTCAGAGAACTGGCAAATCAATAATCTAGTCCTGCCGTCCTAAAAGAACCATTCTAAGCTGATGTGATAATTTTTAAGTATATGTTTATGTTCATATTTATTGTGCTAAAAATCACATCTAATTTTAGATTCATTTATTTTGGAACGAAGGGAATATATCCTAATTTATTTTAGCTAAATCGTATTTACATAGTGTCAAGTTTTAAAAAAGTCAACAAATTGGAAGAATGAAGGGACCAACAAACTTCTCCAGATTAAGGTTTTTGAAATAAAAGTAAGTTATAGAAACGAACTTTTTTATGACAGAAGAAGTACGTTGATATTTATTTTTTTTAAAAACATAGATCGATATGATAATAAAATGGTAGGACAAGAAAACTAAAACGACAGATATTGGCCTCAAACCCACTTGTGCCGAAACAGTGCTTAACACGTCGAGCCAGGGGACATATCTCATTAATGAGGGTGTGTTTGAGGAAGAGAAAATAGAAGATACACACAAAAAAGTAGGTTATGCATGCTCATGATTAATTGAGTATTAATTATTTTAGATTTTTAAAAATAGATTAATATGATTTTTTAAAAACAATTTTTTTATATAATTTTTTGAAAAATATGCACAGTTTAGCGGTTCAAAAACATGTGTGTGAAGAATGAAAGGCTTATTTAGTTTGTTACCGAAATTAACTTTACCATTGCTAAATTTTGATAATGTTGAATGTGTTTAATTTATATTTTTATCAAAATTCAGTAGTGTTTGTATGACAAGAAATTTTCAAAAATGTCAAATTTTGATAAAGTGATAATAACAAGAATTTGTTAACCTATCAAATTTTGATAATACCAAATGAGGTTGAAAGTGGCGGCAATGTGAATAAGACCGAGCTTTTTTTTATCCAACCTATCCGCCGAACGGAGCCTAAAGTTTATTTGTAAAATACATGTTTTTAAAAGGACTAGAATGTGAAAATTCCAGGAGCCAGCCAGGAACGGCCGATGCGGCGTCGCCGTTCCGGCCATCGCGCGGCGAAAGCCTCCCCGCCACCAACCCACCCCCTCACAAG
Source organism: Oryza australiensis (assembly GCA_019925245.2). Lineage (NCBI taxonomy): Eukaryota > Viridiplantae > Streptophyta > Magnoliopsida > Poales > Poaceae > Oryza > Oryza australiensis. The sequence continues at coordinate 1,645,216 of JAIFGZ020000016.1, read as the reverse complement.
TCCCATCTTTTTTTTTTTGACTCCTCGCACCTCACCTCCATTATATTTCCACATCACATCGCCTTTCCATATCTCTCTCTACCTCTCTCTTGACTAGAAGTAGCTAAGCCAGCTAGCTCGACGACAAGTGAGCTCCCGGAGAGCAGGAGGAGCTAGGCTGGCTTTAGCCTCTCGCCGTCGCTTCGCCGCAACCGCCTGTGTATATATATGTGCGCGCAACCGCCGCCGCATTTCGGCTGAGGTTGATACTGTACGTACTAAGCTGTGGCAACATGACGAGTGGGTTGGTGACCGGAGGCGGTGGCGGCGCCGGCGGCAAGGTGATGAGCCTGCGGCTGCACTACTACGTGGTGCTGGGCGGGGTGGCGGCGGTGGTGCTCTTCGCCTGCCTCAGGTACACGCCGGCCGCCGCGGTGGCCGCCGTCGGCTACGGCTTCTGGGGCAACGGTGGCGGCGACGGTGTGGCGGCGGCGACCGGAAGCAGTGCTGCGACGGGTGGTGGCGCCGCCGTGCGGTCTCGCGTGGTGATCTTCAACTTCGGCGACTCCAACTCGGACACCGGCGGGATGGCGGCGGCGATGGGGATGAACATCGCGCTGCCGGAGGGTCGCACCTACTTCCGCCGCCCCACTGGACGCATCTCCGACGGCCGCCTCGTCATCGACTTCATCTGTCAGTTTCTCTCTGCCACACTCCACGACTTAATTATACTAACTTCACCCTGTTCAATTTCACTGCAGTCAAACTCAAAATCACGCCACACTTCACTCCCTACATTCATTTACAGCCAAAAAAAAAATAAAACTTCTTCCAGTTTCTGAACTGAAAACAAACCAAAACAATCAAAAGACAAGTTTTTTTTCAAACTGTTTTTGATGAAAAAGAAAGAGAGAGAGAGAGAGAGAGAAACAAATACTACGCCAACTGCCGAAACCGCAGGGAAAGCAAGAGGGGAAAGGTAGGGGGGATTGAGGCGAAGTTAACAAAAGTTGATGGAGAGGAGGAGATGTGACATTGCTAAGGCGGAATGAGGCACGAGACATAAAGCGATTCCAACGGCGTGTGCAGCAAAATGTGCTGCAGCCGCAAGTGGTTGTGGGGGCGACGTCCAGTGCCCAAAATTATTGCGACACATCAATGACCGTCCTCTGCACAATCTGCACGAGTAAATGTAGTTGGAGACTTTTCCAGATACCGCGGCGCCCAAAATAAATCAACCTTTCCTTTCCTTTTCTTTTCACCTTTTGTCGATTCCACAAACAAGATGCAACACACGCACATTACATTAAAATATTCTAGACTCTCGAAAAACATTCTATAATTGTTTACATATTAACATAATAGTTATAAAAAATAAAATATTAACCAGATAGATTAATATATGTAAATCATCGACATACATGTAAGGTTAAATTTATCTTGATTTATTACATATTAATCTGTTTTGTTGATTTTTTTTAAAAAAATTATAACTATTTGGATAACATGTAAACAACGAGATAACATCTCCTTTTGAGAGTTTAGAATCTACACCTCATACAAGTCCTTCATTTGATAGCCACGGATCAACGGTTTTGAGATGCGAGGTGTTGGCACAGTTCAGGACCGAAGTTTTTTGAAATTTCAGGCTTACCAATGGATCCTGGAAGGATGTTATTCCGAAAAAAATTTCAAAGCATCTGAATTTATTAAATACGGTTCAAATTAGTAAAATTCGTTGAAATCCATTTAGGAAATTCAAAATATTTCTGAAATTTCGGTACCGGCCTACACACACACACAAAAATGAAGAACCCTGAAATACCTACTCTGTTTTTTTCCCCTAGCAGAAATAGGCAGGAGAGACGCCTCACAATTCAGACATATGCGTGTTTTAATTTGGTGGTGATATGATATACCATTTGCATGCAGGTGAAAGCCTGAACACGCCTCATCTGAGCCCGTACCTGAAGGCACTGGGCTCCGACTTCAGCAACGGCGTCAACTTCGCCATCGGCGGCTCCACGGCGACGCCCGGAGGATCCACCTTCTCGCTCGACGTCCAGCTCCATCAGTTCCTCTACTTCAGAACCAGATCCATCGAACTCATCAACCAAGGTCTCTGTTAATCAATCTCGGCCACATTTTTATTCCCTACTTTGCACTGAAGAATCACTAAGACCACAGTAAGAAAAACGATGATGAACTGTATAACAAAATCTAATTGGGATATTGTATATTTTGAGGTTAAGGACAATCTTTTTTTTTGTTAGTTCATGTCGCTTTTGGAGGGAAAATGGTATAGCTTATTTAGTTGTTGTGGACATAATTATGATTCAAAAATTAATTTGCTTTCTGTTGAGCCTTGACTTCATTGAGCAGAAATAAATTTAAGGTGCATGTCTCGACCAAACTGCAATGGGACGGGCAAGCTGTTTTTTTTTTCACTTATCCCCATTCTAATTTATTTTTTCTTTCAAATTTTATTTTAAATATGAAAAATAAACTAATAAGCGAGCTTTTATGTGGGTGGTGAGATTGCTAGCTTGCATCCTACACTAAATTTCTAACTAAGCAATTTGAATCGTTTATCTCATTTGATCGAAAGGTTCAGATCTATTTATATTATCATCCTAGTTAGCGATAGTAGAAATATGAAAGAACATTATTAGCAGAAAAAGGTGTGAAGGGGTATAATCGTTATTTAGCCGTGACTAAATCCTTTTTCCTTCTCTTTTGGCTTTTTCGATGAAATATGAGCGATGTCAGCGTAATAGATGACCACATATCGATCTAGCCAAAAACAAAATATAAATAATAAAGTTACTCCTAATCACTATATTAACACATTACCAATTTATCCTTAATAACAAACGGTCCAGATCATTTCAACTAGTTTCGATACTATAGAGCATCGGAGCATTGTTCATTTATATGATATTGCACATAAATCTATCATATGGCTCATATTCAATTTGTTCCGCTGTCCTACAAAACATTTCCTGTCTCTTCTTGAACCATATACAAAAGACAAATTAAAGAGAATCTTCCTGACAAAAAACAAAACAAAATGTAAATGATTGCACGTACGAACAAGAAAGAGAAAAACTATTGCAAACATGTCCTGACAAGTTAACTATTGTCTGTTGGGGTTTGATGCAGGCGTGAGAACACCGATCGACCGCGACGGATTCCGAAACGCCATCTACACCATCGACATCGGGCAGAACGATCTCGCTGCCTACATGAATCTCCCCTACGACCAAGTTCTTGCCAAGATCCCCACCATTGTTGCTCACATCAAGTACACCATCGAGGCAAGCTCAATTCTCTTTATCACGATCCAATTTGTCAGTTTGTTTGATGACTGTGTTTCTATTTGTTTGTTGATGATTATGTTTCTGTTTGGAGGAGCTTCTAATAACAGTAGATTTAGTTTCTCTAAACAATCTAGATTCTAACCAAAATTATAAAAATCTATAGTTATATGAATAAAAATAAACTAAAAGGTCAGAAATTGAATTTTTCAGTTTCTCTAGCTTCTCAGAAGCTGACTACCAATCAACTATTTTTTTATAAAATCTTAAAGCTCTCTAAACATGGCCGTAATAATTAGCTTAAGAGGACTACTACACGAGGTATCAAACATAGTAATCATAGATATCAGAATTGATATTTCGATACTATGATGATGTCAGCACAATATCGTAGGTTAGAGTGGTATCGAAAATATCATATATGATACTTTATCAGAGATATTATACTCATGTCAGCTACCCTGTTAAAACCGTTTCATAGTATTTGAGTTAGGTTGACACGATTAACTAACGTCGTGGATCGATGCAGGCGTTGTACGGGCACGGTGGTCGGAAGTTCTGGGTGCACGGGACGGGGGCGCTGGGCTGCCTGCCGCAGAAGCTGTCGATCCCGCGCGACGACGACGCCGACCTCGACGGCAACGGGTGCCTCAAGACGTACAACGCCGCCGCGAGGCAGTTCAACGCGCAGCTGGGTGCGGTGTGCAGGCAGCTCCGGCAGCGGATGGCGGACGCCGCCGTGGTGTTCACCGACGTATACGCCATCAAGTACGACCTGGTGGCGAACCACACCATGTACGGCATCGAGAAGCCGCTCATGGCGTGCTGCGGCAACGGCGGGCCACCCTACAACTACAACCACTTCAAGATGTGCATGTCGGCGGAGATGGAGCTGTGCGACATGGACGCCAAGTTCGTGAGCTGGGACGGGGTGCACTACACCGAGGCCGCCAACGCCATCGTCGCCGCCAGGGTGCTCACCGGCGAGTACTCCACGCCGCCGGTCAGGTTCGCCAGCCTCGTCAACTCCACCGTACCCAACGACGGCTAGCTTATCTCTTGCTACAATGTCCATTGATTTGGTGATCAACCAGACAACCAATGCAAGCTGCAGAAAGAATTATTAGTTGATCGAGCAGCTAGCTTGGCTAAGCTTGGTGAGCTCACGTTTGTGTGGAGCTCACGATCAAAGGATGGGGAAGGTAGTGTTACCGATAGGATGGGCCACCGAACTGAGAGTACGTGTTGTTGTTGTGGGGGATTGGGCACTGTAGCTTTACATATATCATCAACACATGTAACATATGTGTATGTGTGTGTGGGGATGTGTAATCCTTTTAATAATTGATCAGGGAATTGATGATGGGGTGCACAGCATTTTGATTGCATGTTTATGTTTGGTTACTGTTAGTTGGAAAACTATTCATCGCTCGAGTATTCATCCTCAAGAGATGTCCCTCATTTTTGCACGTCGTTTAAAAAATTATAAAAAATTTAGTAAGGTAGATCAATATTATAAAAAATTCAGTAAGATAGATAATATGTGATATGTCATACATAAACATGTATGTTAAAATTTAATTTATACAAATAAAAATAATAAATTTGTTGACTATGAATAGAACACGTCATTCACGGTTAAATTTATTATTTTTGTTTTGAATTGTATAAGTCGATTTTAACTTTTAAAAAGATATATCTTGATCTATCTTATCAATTTTTTAATAACTTTTTAAACATTATGCAAACGAGAGGATGTTCTTTTGAATGACAAAATTCCACTTTCATGTTAGTTTCAGGAGATGTCCGTCTCTGTAGAACTATTGTGTGGGTATACCACTACCTAGGGGCAGGCAAAATAGACCGAGAAAATGAGAAAACGGAATTGGGACCAAAAATTTCGGCCTCTACTTTTTACTAACGGAATTTAATACGAACAGTTTGGTCATGAGTCTCGCATTAATGTGCAATCGCAAATTCTATCTGTGTGTCTTGGTGTCATATAATCTTTCTTGTTTTTGTTTACTTTTAGAACATGTACTAAAACAAGATAAATGTTGTCAAATTCATTATTGATTGTACATTTTTTTGGATATCTTGAAATTTTGGTCATGGAGCACTGCTAAAAAAGGCTCATTGGTTTCGCCTCAAAGGTGCGGTCAAACCAAATCCGACACCTATAATGTATATAGGTAGCGGAAAAAGAATAGGTGGCGATTCTTGTTAAGAACCACCACCTATAGTCTCAAATAGGTGCCGGGTGAATAGTAAAACCGACACCTACAGTATAGGTGACGGTTTTACTGTTCACCCGACACCTATTTAAGACTATAGGTGGCGGTTTTACTGTTCACCCGACATCTATTCTTCGCGAATAGGTGGCGGTTCTTATTACAAACCGCCACCTATAGTATAGGTGGCGGTTTTACTGTTCACCCGGCACCTATTTGAGACTATAGGTGGCGGTTTTACTGTTCACCCGGCATCTATTCTCAGAAAAACACTATTCCCTCGATTAGTACCATACCGTTCGCCGAACCAGAGCAACACCAGCTTAAATAGGTCCGTGCCTCGCTCACTCGTTGTGTAGAACCGCTCGCCGAACTGCTCGCTCGTGTCTGTAGCTCTATCTCGCGGGCCCGCGCCCGCATGGAAAAATATGGTGGGTCCGGTAAATATGGTGGGTCCAGCTAAAGGAGTGAGCCCATAAGAAAAGATTGGGAGCATCTTATTGAATGATGTTTGGTCCGGTGTTTGGTCCGCATAGGTATCGGATAAATAGGTGTCGGTTCTACACGAACCGACACTTATTTGCCCGAATAGGTGCCGGTCGAAGAACCGACACCAATGACCAAAGTCATTGGTGCCGACCAATAGGTGTCGGTTGAGAAAACCGGCACCTAAGGGAGTTTCCCAACCGATACCTATGAGGCATTCTGTACTAGTGGAGGAAGAACAAACCGAAAACCAAATTGCTTTGTGTTTAATACTACCTTCTTTTCAATTTCAAAATGTATAACGTTATTTCATACAACATTTGACATTTCATCTTATTCACAAATTATATATAAATATGTAAAAATATAAGTTAAAATTATATTTTATTTGATGATAAAACAAGTCATAATAAAATAAATAATATATATATATTTCTAATAAAACAAATAGTCAAACATAATGAAAAAATCAACGACATTGCACATTTTAAAATGAAGATATGTTTTGTAATACATTGACCAAAATTTTCAAAATATTAAACCAAATTAAGAAAAAAAGACCTCCTAGCATATATGCTTTCAGAAAATTCTGAAGAGGATAGGGAGGGAGAGAGGAGATGGGAGAGGAGAGGATAAGAAAAGGATGAGAGGAAGAGGAGGAGCTTATGTTGTTGCTACTTGGTGATGCGGTTCGACTTAACGTGTGCGCTCAGTTCTCATGTAAGCTGTCGAAACTTGGTTTCGGCAATAGAAAATTGGGGTCGCAGTCGAGATCGCCAAGCACAATGGGTTAGGAGAAGAAGAAGATTTAGACAGGTTCAGCCCTCTCGTGAGGTAATACCCTACTCCTGTTTCGGGGATTCGATCCGCCGAGTGTCTTTATTGATCTCATGATCTTGTGTATCTAAAGCTGAAAGCTTATCTAACTTCTCATGAAGCATATGATCTAAAGCCGATATCCCTCAAGGGACGCCCCTTACCCCCCTTATATAGTCTTGGGAGGTGGGCTTACAAATCGGAAACCCTATCTTACTCTAAGTCGATTTCCTCAATCTTACCAAACTATGACTATGAGCCGTTGCCTTATCTAATCGGCAACGTAATACCCAAGTCGTAGTTGGTTTACATATTTGGTAGGCACATCCTATCCCTAACTCCAATCGGATAAGCTTGCCATGTGGATACCCGATTGCCATAATCTCCACAGTAGCCCCGAGTCCTTTTCGGTCGACGAGACGCTCGACTTCAAACCAAAAGCGATGCAGCCAAAAATCTCTTTGGCGAGTGCTTCGGCACCAAGTGATTCCATCATCTCTGCCTGAATCTTCCCGAGTGGCTCCAAAGACTGTGAAGGGCTGGAAAATATCTCAAAAATTCTCAAAAATAAATATCTAGGTGCATCTCCTGATGCACCTAATTAGGTGTAGCCCCCGACTATGTGGTTAGTCAAAACAGACTAAGCATATAGTCAAGAACTATAAAAATCATTCTCATATGAATACTTGGCTCATGCTAAAGTATTTATATAAATCTCATCACTCGGTAAGCTCATGCTCATCCGAGTGAATTTGCCCGAGTCACCTCAGAACAAATAACTCAACCAATCCTTATGGATGAAAAGCACTCGGTAAGCTCATGCTTATCGAGTGGATCGCCCAAGTCATCTCGGAACAAATATTTCAATCATCCCTCATGGGTAAGAAATCAATTCGCTCGGTAAGCTCATGCTTATCCGAGCGATCTTCCGAGTCATCCCGGAAATTTGCCCGAGTCATCTCGAAACAAATAATTCTCATATGAATGCTTAGCACAAGCTAAAGCAATCATAAAAATCACATCACTCGGCAAGTTCATGCTTATCCAAGTAGTTCGCCCGAGTCGTCTCGGAACAAATAATTTATTTAGCCCTCATGGGTAAGAAATCAATTCACTCGGCAAGCTCATGCTCATCCGAGTTAACTTGCCCGAGTCATCTCGGAACAAGTAATTCTATCGACCCTCATGGGTAAGAAAATCAATTCACTCGGCAAACTCATGCTTATCCGAGTTGATTTGCCCGAGTCATCTCGGAACAAATTGCTTAATCAACCCTAGTGGGTAAAAACACTCGGCAAGCTCATGCTCATCCGAGTTAACTTGTCCGAGTCATCTCGGGACAAATAATTTAATCAACCCTCGTGGGTAAAAACACTCGGCAAGCTCATGCTTATCCGAGTTAACTTGTCCGAGTCATCTCGGGACAAATAATCTCATCAACCCTCGTGGGTAAAAACACTCGCGAGCTCATGCTCATCCGAGTTAACTTGTCCGAGTCATCTCGGGACAAATAATTTAGTCAACCCTCGTGGGTAAAAACACTCGGCGAGCTCATGCTCATCCGGAGTTAACTTGTCCGAGTCATCTCGGGACAAATAATTTAGTCAACCCTCATGGGTAAACAAATTTTTCATCATTCGAAAAATACGACCAAAATATTAAATAGCTCCTGCCATAATATTGGTCTTAATCTAAAAAGATCTTCACCAAGGTGAAAAAATAGCATTGATATAATCATTTAATCAAATGCTTAGAAACCAAACAGTCCCCTGTCATCGGACATGACCATGAAAAGCTTAACTGTTTGTCACCTTTCAAATTGTATCGTGCCAACTTCTCATGAAGTTATGCAAACCGCGGTATGAAAGGATTTTAAAGGTATTGGGCTATGTGACACGTGCATATTGCCAAGGCAAATCTGCTTAAGTCCATCCACTTAAGTCCCTAAGGACACGTGTCAAGCCACACCTTAGCCGGGCCGCAAGTCTCTCATGGGCTCGGCCCAATCACGAGACGACTTAGCAAAAACCCTCAAGTCTTTTACGAAGCTTCGAGGTCGTCCCCGCCACTTCATCTAATCATCTTGGTCTCTTTATGCCTCCGATGTGAACTTGTAGGTATCTAGCTTATTTATGTTGATGCCTTGACCTGAGTCTTCATAGAAAATTTCTTAAGTAATTTTCGTCCGACTGTCACCAAGCCTAAAACTTGATTAGATCATCAAAAATTCTCGGTCCTTATCTATTGAACTCGAATCAAAACAATAAATAATGATAAACTAAATATAAACAAGTTATCAAAGAAAACCATGCTTTATTGACACGTATGGCCCCGATGTCAACTCAAGAAGTCATCTTGCTTGAGGTTGACAGTCAAGAACAACATAAAACTTACGGCAATTTAAGCATAGTATCCTCGAAGATGTTCAATATTCCAGGAGTTCTCCACCATAGATCCATCTTCGCGCTTTAGTCGAAATGCTCTTGGCCGAGTCACCTCAGCGATTATGTATGGTCCTTCCCATAGTGGAGATAATTTGTGATGGTCCTTGATGGTCTGGATCTTGCGTAGAACCAAATCATCAACAATGAAAGCTCGCGCCGAACATTGCGACTGGTATCTTCTAAGTCCTTGAAGATATCTTGCCGACTGGATCAAGAAAGATTTTCTTCGTTTTGGCGTCGTCTTGTCCCGACTTGGCTATCCTCTTTGTAGAAATTTCACCCTCTTCAGATGTTGATGTAGCCAGTCGGATTTCTTCCTGGCCACGTGATCTCTCACAAGATTGGGCCATATCGCAACTTTCTTCGTCGCAGGTGAAGGCTTGTTTGACGTCGGCTGCGCAGGGTGATGACGCCGTTAGGGCCGGCGTCTTCATGCGGTAAGTGTAGTGTGGTATCGCCATGAATTTGGCGAGTGCGGGCCTTCCGATGATCGCGTGGTAGGCCGTCTTTGAAGTCGACCACCCCGAAGGTGGTATTCTCCGTTCGGAAATTCTCGCGAACTCCGGAGGTGACTGGAAAGGCGATGTGCCCGAGTGGTGTGGGCGATAGCCCCGGGATCACTCCGTGGAAGGGGCCGAGCTTGCCTTCAACTCGGTTCTCGGGATTTGTATCCCATCCAGGGTCTTGGCGAACAGTAGATTGTGGACGCCCCCATCGATGAGGACACGCTTCGGCTTGATGTTACGAACCACGGTCAAGTACCAAGGGATACGCCTGGGTGAACCACTCGGTCGGGATGATCCGAGCGATTAAACGTGATGGCCACCTCCAACCATCGTAGATGTTGTGGGACTTCGGGTTGTCTTTGCGTTGACCTCGCGGTCCATCGCTTTTGCTTCCTCTTGGACTCATAAGCCCGCGGCCCCGAATATGTGATTCAGCTCGCCCACGTGGCCTTGAAAAGGCTCCGAATTTCCGATCGGGTTGTTCTTCTTGGTTTCCGATGGACCGGTTTCATTAGTCGGCTTCTTGTTTAACCGTGCCGCATATTGCTCTGGAATTGCTTGTAGATGATGCGTGCACCGAGCGTTCACGATCGTTCATGATCGTGTCGTAAGCCGCAACTCGGCGACGGTGTTGAGAATCGAGGTTGTGGCAACCAGGTCTTCGTGCGGCGCTTGCGATCTTTCGAGCCCGATTGCCTGCCGTTATCCTTCCTCGGATGCCGGCTTCCTTCCGAGTGCTTGTCATCCCTTTTGTCGGCCGGTCTTGGCATGCCGCCTTGATTGCATCGTTGGACTTGGCGTAGGAGTTCGCCGTCTCGAACATTTGCTTCACCGTCTTCGGTGGTTTGCGCCGAACTTCCCGATGAGCAGCTCATCACGGACTCCCTTCGGAAGGCGGCGATGATGATGTCATCGGTGATGTTCGGGATCTTGTTGCGCTTCTCGGAGAAACGACGAATATAATCCTTCGGGGCTCGTCCGCTTCGGATGACGTTGTAAAGGTCAAAGTGTGTGCGGGCCTCTCGAAGGTTCCTTGGAAGTTGGCGATGAAGTGGTCCCCGGCTCGCTCCACGAGCCGATTGAGCCTCTTGGCGGGCTCGTGAGCCAATTTCATGAGTTTGCGAGGGCCACGGGCGGGTAATTGGCCATAGCCTTGTTGTCGCCACTGCGGCGCGGATGGCGAGGATGTATACTGATTAGCCAAGATTCGGGGTCGGTCTTACCGTCGTACCTTTCAATCCCCGTAGGCTTGAAGCCACTCGGCCGTGCACTCGGCGAAGTTCCCGAGTGAAGGCCGGTACTCCGTCGTCGCCGCTATCGGGTGATCCCCTCCGATCTTCCGAGTGCGTCGATCGCGCTCGGTAGCGGCGATCGAGGACTTCCGCGATCACTCGGCGGGGTCTTCGGTTGGCTGGTTGGATAGCCGGAACCTTGCGACGGGCTCGGTGGTGGACGGGGTGGACGTCCGTGTCGTTTGTCGCGGGAGTCGGCCGTCCCGCTCCCGGTACTTCAGCGTGGACTCGCGAGGTGGGCCTCTTGGCACAGTCGTCGACCGAGCCGGCTCGGGCCTCCTATAGTCTCCGACTTCGAGGTGGAAGCCGGCTCTTGTCCGGCGTTTCGGCCACGATTCGTCGGTCTTCGTGCCGAAGTGGTGAGATGGCCGTTCGCCGTGGCGGCGACGATGGTCTTGATCTTGTCGAGTATTGGAGTCACGTTGGCGGAGCCGTCTCTATGACGGTGTCCAAGAGCGTGAGTGTGGCGACGCGCGTTCGCTGTGGTGTCGGAAGATATTGGTGTTGCGAACCCGTGTTTGGAGTATGGCCTCTGGCGGATCGTCCGCCGCACGTAGATCCCGCTTCCTCTTGTCGGCCTCGTCCTTGTGTTGTTTCTCCTCTTGGCTGTCTTGCGCTCGAGCTCCACCTGGCTCGCTCTTCTTCACAAAGCCTTCGGCCATGGCTGAGTCGGACTCATCCGGCTCGGCCATGAGGACGTCAAGCACTTCGGCTCGTAGTCCATGCGGCGGTCGGAGTTGTTGGCTTCGTCGGAAGGGATGCCGTAGAGGTTGTCGGCCGGCGGAGCCGAGGTATCCGTTGAGCTCCGAAGATGAGCAAGAGCCAAATGACGGGAGGATGACGGCGACCTCCCTTGATCTGGGTAACCCAGGATCCGGATCGTTCACCCGAGTCGAGCTTGGGGGTGTGGGCTCCTCCGAGTGGGTCGCCGTCGACTCGGGAGAGAAGTTTGCTGAAAACCTCGGCGGCGTTTGGTAACCCAAACGGCACTAAGAGATCTTCATTTGAGTAGATCGCTTCCGTCGGGGATGCGAGAAGATTGGCGCAGATTTCGACGGTGTTCGTTAATCCGAACGGTGCCGAGTGAAGTCTATCGTTGGAGCGAGCGGATCGCATCTTGATCTTGAAGATGTCGTCGAAGATCCCGGCGCTATTGGGGAGCCCGAACGGCGCCGAGTGGGTCTTTCCCTCGACGGTTTGAATCCGAGTCGAAGGAGGAGTCGTCGAAGGAGTTGGCGGCGAAGTCGCCGAATCCGAAGGAGATCCCATCACGCTTGTCGGCGAGATTGTTGAAGAAGTCTCGACGCGCGGTCCCCTACCGCGCGCAACCGTCGAAACTTGGTTTCGGCAATAGAAAATTGGGGTCGCAATCGAGATCGCCAAGCACAATGGGTTAGGAGAAGAAGAAGATTTAGACGGGTTCAGGCCCTCTCGTGAGGTAATACCCTACTCTGTTTCGGGATTCGATCCGCCAGTGTCTTTATTGATCTCATGATCTTGTGTATCTAAAGCGAAAGCTCATCTAACTTCTCATGAAGCATATGATCTAAAGCCGATATCCCTCAAGGGACGCCCCTTACCCCTCTTATATAGTCTTGGGAGGTGGGCTTACAAATCGGAAACCCTATCTTACTCTAAGTCGATTTCCTCAATCTTACCAAACTATGACTATGAGCCGTTGCCTTATCTAATCGGCAACGTAATACCCAAGTCGTAGTTGGTTTACATATTTGGTAGGCACATCCTATCCCTAACTCCAATCGGATAAGCTTGCCATGTGGATACCTGATTACCATAATCTCCACATAAGCCACTCAGACTTTGTGTGCGAAGGATTTATCTTTTTTTTTCGGGTTCATTGTAAATCGATAGTGATACTTTACTGCCAATTTTTAACATAAACCGACAATTATATTATTATTAGTGTGGGTTCTAAATGAACAACAATGATGAGGGTTTAGCATTGGTATTTTTCTAACCAGTGATATGTACATTTCTGTGTTAACCGTTTTATACCAAGTATAAGAATAAAAGTAAGGTGTTATAAGTATATAGGCCCACACTTCTTATAAGAGCTGGACTAATTCGAACATTGGAAACTGGGTAGAACGTTGAATAATTATTGAATTTTCTCATCGTCTAGCCAATGTAACTTACTCCCTGTGTTAAAAAATAATTTTTAAGAATGAATCTAGACGAACGCTTTTTTTTTGGGGGGGGGGGGGGGGGAAGGGAGCAGTTAATTAGTACCACTACTAGCTTAGTTCAGTCGTTTCAAAATGGGCCTGAAATTCCAGTCCAAATTTCTTGATCCGCTCCTAATTAACGGCCGTGGGCTGTAAGGCCTTCTTTGTTCCACCGTCAAAGATTATTAAAGCAAACACATCAACCACCAACAACTTGTACTGCGTTAATTTGTTTTTACAGATGCCGTCACGCACAAAAGGGAAACAAGGATACGGCGCAGTGTCGCACTCCATAGTCCGTACCGGTGTCACGTGCATGTGCATACATATGCCAAGCACCGGTTCACGTGCACTCCAAGGCTTTCCCGAAAAAGAAACAAAATCCACTACAGCCCCGCCAGTCGGCCGATATTTGTGTTATAAAAGAAACCTCAAAGAAGCACGAATATTATTATTTTAATAAAAATAGTAAATACAGTGACCGCTTGGATTTATTAGTCAAAATAGAAAGCTGTCGAACTGCCCGTAGTTCGAACTGACCATTTCGAACTACCGATGAACGAGTGAACAGACCGATGGAACGATTGATGTTCGACTGGGCTAGTCAAATGCTAGTCAAATAGTGACAGTTGATAGGTTGTGCCTGGCAAAATGTCGGCTGTTCGACATGCCCAGCAACACACCGAAATAAGTTTATTTTTTACTATTTGGTTGTCTTATTAATTTGGTTAGCATTTTTTTAAATGTTCAATAAAAAATACATTGTATTTCTAAATGATAAATTTATTTATTTATGGATTCTTTGTTATTTTTATTGTCTCGTTGGTTTTATTCTTTGTCATAATTTTTTTGTCCTTCTAAGACAACACCGGTTGGTTGACGTCATTCCTAGGGATAGTGGAGAAAGAATGCAAAGAAGAGGAAGAGGAAGACATTGCATCGGTAGAAGAAACGAACTCTATTGATAGAAAAAGAAATTAACCATTAGTTTTCGATTTATGACACATAGATCAACAAAACCCATTTGTGACGCATACACTAACATAAGAGAGTTAAGAAGTTGCATAGATGAACTATAAGAAATTGCCGGTCGCAATGAATCAGGCTTAAGCTTGTCTACGGACACCTTCTATGTTGTTCAGCGTGTACTGCAACTTCGTGCTCCTTTGTTCGTATATGTTATGTTTGATTTTCAACTTCAGTTACTCTTTCGCCATCATACGTCGGGCTGACCATGTTGATCCACAAAGTAAATCCGTACATCCTTGGATTGTACTGAGGAATAAATCTAATTAGTGAATGGGATCGGTATATTATGGAATCACGAGCGAAAATGAAAATAAGTAATTAAGCATGTGACATACAACAAAATCGTTGTCTATGTTGGGATAGACAAAATATCACCTTCCAAATGTCTCTTGTGAAAAGGATGTAGCCACATGGCAACGATCTCTACAACCGTATTTTGGACGCTTAGACCATTCTGGTAGACCTAATGGATTGTTTCTCCAGTGTAAGCTAGCAGACTGTGCCTGGCGCTCGTACTCCATCCACACGAATGAATTCTGTGGTCGTCTCAGGTTGCGTTATCCTTGCACCGATGGAAGTTCTTCTCGCTGTATCGATCCATTTTACGAAGCCACATTTCCTTACGTTTTCTTGTTTGCACAAATTCATTACGACCGATGACATATGCAAGTATACGAAAGTAGTGATCGGTGGAAGTGAGAACTTAACGATACTTATGACGAAATCGTTGTCGACAATGTTAGGACACACGAAACATCTTTGTCCTATAGTTTCTTGTCTTATGGACCTTATCATCTGGCAACGGTCTCCACAACCACACTCTGGACGCTCCCTTCATGTGGGGAGTCCCAGGGGATTTACCTGCTATTCTAAGGACTCTGCAACAATTCGTCGTTTGTGTTCATCGTTCCTCCTAAGGTTGTCCGATATTGTTTCGCTACGTGAATACGTGTGTGTTCCCTCATGTTGTGGATTCATCATATCTACCCACTCAACAAAGTCATACAAACTACGGTAAGTCTGCGAAAGATTGTATGATTGTCCATAAATAATTAGCGATGTATGTACTCAGTATAGGTAACTGAAGTAGATACAACTGATTGTTACCTGATAAATGATTGGGCATTGGAAGAATCTCCTACCATAGATTTCTGAAGTAAGGGATGCCATGAGTATACATTGATCACTGCAAGCACACTACGGACGATCACACCATGGTGGAAATAGACCAGCAAAAGGACCCTTCTCCAGTCAAGATGCTCACAAAATGGAGCTTCCATTCTCTCGAGATCGATGTGAATATGAAAGGGAAATATAGGACCGAAAGAACTTGCGGAAGGGTTTTGCCAAGGTCATATATAGTGGCGTAGCAATTGGAGGAACTGTAGGTGTCAAAAGTCGATAGTAACGTGAATAGACATGACACTGTGCTGAAAGGTGATTGTGACTAGTCGAGCTTCCACAATGTTTGTGCCATAACTCGTTCCATGATAACGGTGATTGTGACAAATGAGCATTGTATTGTCAGTGTGTCGGATGTTAGGACAATGAAACGACATAGGCGCCAAAAGTAGATTTTAACCACGCACGACCACTATTAAGTTGATGGCGACTATTTTGTGTAAATCTTTTTAAAAATTATAAATATAAAAAAAATCATGGAAACACAGCTGATCGAATAAATGTACCTCATGACTCAGTTCATAATATAATGTGACATAACTATTAGGTGCAAAAGATAATAATTCACAATACAACTTACATAAAAATGTCAAGGACGATTTTCCCTCGCACGCTTGCTCGGCCCCCCTCTTTCGTTGCCTTATCTGTTTAGTGGGATAAGTAAAATTATCTGGTGGGTGCCTATGTTGTGTCGGCTGCTGCGGAGTGGCATCCTCTGGCTGCACGGACTCCCTCTCTTGTGTTGGCTGTGTGACTGGAGGAGCAACATACCAATAGTCTATCCTAGCTTGTGCATCGGGTGGTTTTGTCACAAAGCAATCATCCACAAATTGTGTTCGAGAGGAGACAACAAGTACTGCAAAATGACATGGGCAAAACCATAGTCATTTTTGTAAAAAAGAGTGAAACCCAAACTAAGGTAGTTAGTAACGATGCATAAAAATAAAGAGAATGATGATGCTAAGTAAATTTTTAACACTACTTACGTATGTGCTGTGTGGGCCCTGACTCCGACGCGTGTGGAGTCACATAAAGTCCGCATCCCGGTGTGTGCGACAGGTTATCCCCTGTCGGCAGGTAAGGGAAGTTTGTCGCCGCAGACGGTTTTGGGTATGGTAGACTACAGGTTGAGTATGGTATACCTACTGCACCTATGGACGTGATGGCAGCATGCTCGACATCAGTACCCTAAAGTCAGATGACCTCCCATGGTGGACAGGTGGAGGGGTCTCCTGAAGCGAAGGACGAACGCGCGATGGACCGGCGGCATCATAACTGTGATGCGATATGGTGGGACCCATGTGATGTACACTGGAACGTCGTGGTAGTGATGGTGATCTCGTCCGTCTGGAAGGCTGCACAACATCAGTTGCGCTCCAACAGGAGACACGACGAAATAGCTCCGCAGCATGGGAACGGAAAAGAACGAAGGACACCTGCCACCTCGTCTGGCCCGACGACTTGAGGTCTCGTCTCTAGTCTCCACAACAATGTGTCCGACTCGAGATGAACGTGCTCACCGAACTCAGAGTGTTCAACAAATAGGGAAGGCCGTTAGAATGATTAAATTAGTTGCACATTTAATGACAATCAACAAAACCAACGACGTACCACTAAGTTGTATGCAGATCGATGATGTGGACGAAACGTGTTCGTGATCGTCACCTAGTGGGGGACGAAAGTATCACTTGTGGTGGGAAACACCTCCAACGCGTAACATTGCGTTACCAACGAAGGTACGCCTCGTACGAAGCGCCGTCATCTAGAGGTGTTTGGAGCAGCAAGTTTTCAGCCACATGTTCCCACTCAACAACAGTTCGCTGAATCGTTTGAACAATGGTCGCCTCGTACGAAAGACCCAGTCCCTTTCAGGAGTACCTACACATGTTGACATGGGCACATAAGAATAACATAGAATGAGAGAAAGCATAATAATTGAATGTAACTTACTTGTGGAGGCTAACAGACAAAGGATGACGACCTCTAGGAGGGTAGTCTTGGTACATGTCGAGCTGTTTAAGTACCCTCTGGACGTTGTATGGCTCGACATGCACGTCCAGCATGAGGTGACAAGTAGTCCTCCATAGTTGCGCATCTCGCGTGCAAAGCTGGGCGAGACTGTGCGGTGCACGCTAAATGACATCATGATGCATGTATGGGGTCCACCGAACACTGTTCGATGTAAGCTGGTCGAAGTCAGCTACAAAATGTGTGCACACACGCCGTGTCGTGCCGCTTACCCACTGCGGCTGCAAAACCAACAAATTTATGATTAGTATTAGCAGAATAAGATAGGGATATGACAAATGAATTAAAAACAATTTACCTCACGGTGTGTCCACAAGGATCCCATGGTGGGATGATCGTCATTGTCTTCAACACCAGACTTGTACATCTCTTCGACATCATAGCTTGTGTGTGATGCAAGCTATGGCCTTCCAATGTCGAAGCGCTCGTGGGCCCATAACAATAGAAGCAAAGGGCATCCCATACGAGAACTTTTCTTACTGTTCCTTGTACAAGCATCACAAAGTCCGGTGTAAGTCGCAACAAGTACCACAGACCCCCAACTATACTGTGGAATCTCCTCAACAGGTAACTCGGTGATCTGATCTGTGAAGTGGATGAAGTGCTTGTCCACAGAGTCACCGTGAGTCCCCATGAACATCACCCATCCAAACAACCACAGTAGGTACGCGACTAAGTGCCGATGCACGATCCAGTCCTCCTGATCACCAGGGAAAACATCCTGATGAAACTGTTGCAACCAAGTCTTCGTAGGATCGTGTCCATTTGTGACATCCTCAATCGGAACAGCCAACACCCCACCAAAATTGGTCAAAAGATCGTCTGCCCATCTAGCATGAACCAGTGTCGGGCCAAGTGTTGCGCCAGCTATCGACAAACCCAACAAAAGAGAAACATCCTGCAAAGTGGGCACCATCTCTCCAACTGTCTAGCGAAAAGTGTGTGTAACAACGTGCACTCTAGAACCGCACATCCCAGCCCATCAGACGGGCGGGCTCACTTACATGTATCACCCACTTACACTTTTGTCCTCGCTTTGTGTAAAAGGGTTAACCCATGAGTGACATGGTTGGAGGAAGGCCTTATAAGTTGGTTCCACCCTTGCTAAACTAGCAAGGTGGTACTAAACATGCGCACACAGCTCTCATGGGCGACATAAACCTAATTCTAATTGGGCCAGGATGTTACAGTGTGTGTCTCGGGCCTCCATCTATCCACCAAGAAGGGTCGCATCAATGTTGAAACGTGGTGACCTTCCACGTGAAGGCTCTACCAATCGTGCAAAGGTAAACAACCCAGCAGCTCTCAACCTACAACATGTCAAATTTAAATTATTAGTAAAGAAAAATTGTAAACGACAATGCTAATAACAACGTATTTTCGTGTACCTTGGAACCCATCGTGGATCGATACACCAATATTGATCCAGTCCTCGCATTTTCACGACATTGCAGAATGTCCCTCGACTATGTCGTCGTGATCGACGGTGCTTATCGATCACCTCATCGATCAGCGATACGTCATCATCCTCAGCTATACCTACATATTGATAGACGTATTAGTATAATGAACATAATAACGAAAAAATTACATTCATGATAAATTGACATTGCAGAAATATTACAACGCAAAAGTATAATATAAGTACAAGACTAATAAATTCAACAACGCAGTATAGACGAATACAAATATTAGAAACCGAGTATAGATAAATTCAAATATTACAAGCCCAATACAGATAAATTGAAATATTACAAGTACAGTATAGATAAAATTAAAAATTACAAATCCATTAGAGATAAATTCGAATATTACAAGTCTAGTACCGATAAATCCGAACTAAGTATTATTTTTCTTCTTTGACTTCCGTGTTGTAACGCAATGAATATCAGCACATTTGGCATCTTTGACTACATTGTACATGTTGTAATCTTTATGGGCATGGTCCCCGTTGCATAGAATGCGTGCTTTCTGCCGATGAGAATGGTCGTTCGCTTCAGCTTCATCCATGTGGTTCTTGATTCTACGTATCTTGCGATGACCCTTAGTATCAACTAGTAAATTTGAGTTAGGCACCTAGTTGGTTTGCCTTGGAGGCGGACAAGTGAAATCACATACGTCACGCCAACCACGCAATTCACCACGCCAAGTTGCCTCCCATGCTTCCTTAGTAAAGTACGGAGAAACGAATATGTTTGCATCACCTCCTTTTGCGGAAGCGGCAAGGATAATGAGACCATGGTAGGTGTTGAAGAAAAGGCTTGTTGCAGTTGCATTTGCAAGCATGATACTCTGGCCGCAACGTGCATTCCAATGTGATGTTAGTACTCCCAATGCCAACTCCACTCTTGTCACGATGATGTATATCAAATAACAACTCTTTATTCCCAGTAGGCCAGACTCTGTGCATTCCTCCCTTCTTGCTTTTCTCGTCCATGTACTGTGTAATAGCCAGGCTATACCTAACATTAGGTTTGCTAAGGTTAAGACTAGCCATGGCATACCTTTTACAAAGATACTTTTGTGTATCCCTTATGATGTCCTCCAGGATAGCAACAAGTGGTAAAAGATGTGTATTTTTAATCACCCAGTTGTACATTTTAGCAAGATTAGTTGTCATCACACCATACCGTGAACCATTCGTATCATACAACAATGACCATTTCTCCCTTAGCTCATGTTCTATCCACTCCATGAAGCACTTCGTAACCCTCCCACGCTTCCTACACCGAGTAACACTTGGTGATTCATTTGGAACGGGTTCCAGGTCCTCTGGCTCCTCTTGTCGAGCAACAACGGGCTTTTTCCGAACCTCTTCCATATGAGTAGTGGCCAGCCGATCCAGTTGTTCCCATATAGTGTTGAACTTTTTTTGCTGATTCTGCTTGCACAACTTCATGAACAGGTCCATCAACCTATTACTCCTAAATTGCCTGTAAAAATTTGCACCAAGATGTTGCATACATCATCTGCTATGCAAATCTAGCCATGGTAATTCTTCTATGATATCTTCCTTTAGCTTCTGTATCGTAGATAACAAACCAACATGTCGGTCATACAGAACACACACATTTGGTCTGTTTTGAACTACACACCTCTTAATGTGCCGCAAGAACCAACTCCAACTTGATGTGTTCTCGCTTTCAACAAAAGCAAAAGCAACATGGACGACATGGCTAGCCACGTTGACTCCGATCGCGGTTAAAATAGTTCCTCTATACTTGCCTGTCATGAAAGTACCATCAACACATAGCAACAGAATGCAATTTCTGAAGGCCTCTATCATGCAACCAAATGACCAAAAAGCATGATGAAGTATATTTTTCCTAGTTTCATTCACCTTATCAAGAATACCCATGTATGTGCCTGGGTTTCTTGCGTGCATCACCTCCAACTGTGGGGGAAGATTGTGGTAAGAATCCTCGTAACTTCCAAACCTCATCTCCAGTGTTTTCTGCTTTGCCCTCCAAGCCTTGTCGTATGATATCTCATAGCCATACTCTTTCTCTCGTCATGTATTATTGTGAACGGCGACAAAGAGGTTTTTTTACAACCTTTGAATACACCATTTGTGCCATGAATGCAGCCGTCATGTTCCTATGTACCAAAGGGGTATTGTCCAACAAACAGGTATGTTGCTCAACCCTTGAAGCTACCCATAAGTTGTCATGTTGTGGCTTGTAACCATGCACTCTCCAAGGACATACAAGCCTTATGCACTTCACGTCATACATCGTCTTATTTGAAATCTTCACCCTAAACTCCTGCCTCTACAGAAAAGCCATCTCTTCACCGCATCTTGTTGGTGTCCTTTGTCGTGAAACATCTATCCAACTTGCATCTACTTACAATCATATCGCTAGTGGCCATCTAAACCATCATTAACCCTTAGACGCCTCATTGATATGGTCGTCAAATCAATAGGTATGTTGGTTTCCTTGTCCCACTGTGTTGTATATTGGCCTTCCACTACAAGCGCAATGTATTCCTCGTTTTCCAGTTCCATCTCTTACACTGGCGCCTCATTCTCTTATGCTGCATCAACAGCCAAAGGTGAGTCCGGCTCATCATCATTTGATTCATTGGTCGGACAATTACTATCAGCCACAACGAACTCTACCGATGCAATAGCCTCTTTCGATGCTTCGCCTTGACCACTCCTGCAAACATTAACCTCTTCCACGGCCTCCATGGGAGTTTGATTCACCTCCGTGCGGCTTGTCTCGCCGGTTCCAAAAACATCTATTTCTTATGCACCAGTATTGCCAGACTATACCCTTTCTCTCTTACTTTAGCCACCAATTTTCTCCAAATCCCAGTAGATGCAAGCTCTACTACTATTCACTGCCATCCATATTGACCCCTTACTGGCCACACAACATTTATGATAAATTTTTCAACAATGGCTCTATCCAGAAAATATTATGCAGCCACCCTAGCACGTCTATAACCAACTGCGCTGGTGCATTCAGGCTAGTATCAACGAATGAATATACGGTCAAATCTACCCCGCTATCATAAACTTGTATAGGAGCATTGCCATAATACACACGAACGGGCACATCATTTGACATCCTGAAATAACACGTCAAATTGTCTTACTACATTACTACCCAATAACTTCATCTATGGTTACATTACTCTAATGTAAACTAACTCAATCCCACAACTTAAATATAACTTCCTTTTGATTTCTACTACTACTAAATGTTTAATTCTACTTAGTGGTCACTACTTATAAATATCTTCATGTTAATTTATACTAATACTCAAATATTCCTAATACTCCACGTTTATTTATACTTAGTAGTCACTACTTAAAAAAATAATACATATGTTGCTACTCATCTAAAAAACTACGTACTAACCTACTACTGACTTGAACACATTACTAATATAATATCTGCACTAACATCCAACAATGATTAATAAAAAAATTTTGCGTCATACTTACGGATTAGAAATTTATACCTTCAATGTCACTGCTCTCTTCTACATAGTCACGGACGTGTCCTCCTCACCCACGTAGGTCTCCCGTGGCGGCAGCACGACGCCTCTCTCCCCTCCGGCCGAATGCTTGTCTCCCACGGTGGCGGCATGGCGACGACAGCTCTCTCTGACGACTCGGCTCAATGGTCCTTCCTTCTCTCTGCATATGGTAGATGCGAAGGAGAAGATGATTTTTAAAGGAGTCAAACTCCAATTGTTCGATAGGGGCCTATCGAATGCCCGTCGTTCGACAGGCTCTGCCCAGGCTGCACGCTGGGGCTCGGGTCGAACTATCGCAGCTGACAGACTC
Source organism: Oryza australiensis (assembly GCA_019925245.2). Taxonomy (NCBI): domain Eukaryota; kingdom Viridiplantae; phylum Streptophyta; class Magnoliopsida; order Poales; family Poaceae; genus Oryza; species Oryza australiensis. The sequence continues at coordinate 1,622,421 of JAIFGZ020000016.1, read as the reverse complement.
ATGTCGAATCTGCGGTCGCTCGACAGACACGGTCGAACGTCCGCCGTTTGATTTCCCCTATCAAACACCCACCATTCGACATGCCCCAATGTTGGCGAATAAATCCGAGCGGTTACTATTTTTTTTGATTTTATATAAAATTATTAATATTTCTAAAAGAATTGAAGAAGAACGGCATGCGCTCAGTGTAGCGGCTGCACGCAAAACGAGAAACACAATTAGCATACGATTAGTTAAGTATTAATTATTAAAAAAAAATTAAAATTATGTTTTATTTGATTTCGGAAGCAATCAAAAGTTTTCACATAAAACACATTATTTAGCAGTTTAAAAACATGCTAACAAAAAGCTAAGCTCAATTAGTTGTTTTGGGCAGCCACAATGTGGTCATAAGAAGAGGCCATAAGGTCTTCTAGTGACCATATACATTTGTGAATGGAAGTCATAAGACATTAAATGCAAAAAATAGCTCTAAGCTTATGGTTTGATCACGAGAAAAAAATAATGGAGTAAAATAGATGTGAGGAGAAGAAATTAGTATGGTTGATAAAAAAGTGATTTTACACTTCTGGGGCATCTTAATATCTACTCTTATTTTAAACAGTGTGACAATAAAGTAATGGGACCACCTTAATGTTACCCATGATCATAAACATTGGAGGTGTCCTAGCTGCGCCTGCGCTGTGATGTATTAGCTTAAAGCAACATCATATACGATGTATTCAGCACAAAGTAACACAAAGTTAAAAACATATATGCTAAATATGTGTTATGAACGAGATAATAAACAATACTCTTTTTACCTTAAAATATAACAAGTTTTAGTATAAATCTGGACAAATAATTAGCACGTTGATAACGGATTAATGATTATGGATAACGGGTGCTATTACATACGCTAAGTTTCAATAACATAAGTTAAATTATAACCATTCAATTTACATCAAGGTCTACTAACATCAATAACATCATCATGTTTTACTTGAAATTTATTGGTTGAAACAACATATTTAAATATTGCTCGTACATATTATAGCTTAAGAACTACAAAATACTATAAACTAATAATCTATAACTATCTATAAAGCAAGAAGCAATTAGTATTTTCACCCAAAATTTTGTTCTGCCTGGCTATTTTAAAAAAACCCCTTGAGTTTTTTCCGAAATTAACCCACAGTTCGCCTGACTATTTTTTTAAAAAATCCGAGTTATACATACGATAGAGTTTATCTTAACTACTTAAAAAATTTATAACTTTTCGATCATCAAATCATTTTTTCATCCAAATCTATAAAATTTTCGATTTGTATAACCTCTCGCTTCATTGTTGCCTCGCTTTTCTCACATCCAGCAGGCGAGCCCTGAGCGACGGCAAAGCACACGCTGCACACGTGAGCTAGTGCGCCGCCGTCGAACAAGGGAGAGAAGCGCCTGTGAGGCAGGAGCCTCCCTGACGTCCTCCTATCGCCGACGGCCGAAGGCATGGCGAACGTTGTCACCTTCCGCGTGAGGACGGGAGGAAGACGACATCCTGTAGCTTTTGGCGATTTTATATTTTAGTCCCATATTTATGGTAAATCACGACAGATCTTAGAGGCTACATCAGGCCCATTGACTGTGATGTTTGACCGTAGTCAACTGGGATAAGTAAATTATAAGGAGATGCAAGGGTTCACATGTCTCTTGATGATAACATACAACTTATCCTATTCATCAATATACTTTTCTAACTAGTAATATCCAAGTCATAAATATTTTAAACTTTTACCAAATTTTTAATCGGTTTAAAGTATCAGTAAGTCAATATCTATTTTCATTATATTTTGACTTAATTTGGTGAAATTAAATTAACTTAGACTAAATGTCTATCTGATACTACTTCTTAATCAAGGTCCAGTGGTACACAAAGTTGAAAGCACCCTTGCTTTCAAAGTTATATATATGTATATATATAAGCAAGTAGTGTTTCTATCCAAAATTTTGGTTTGTCTCGTTATTTCGCAGAAAACCTCTTGAGTGTTTATAAAATTAACCGGTAGTCCCAATGCTGAAAAGAAAGAGAGAGCTTGATAAAAAGACCTCTTGTGTCCTTCTCTTTGTCCCCATCCACGTCGCGCTTGTGCCGCTCCTCCTCCCATCACCGCTCGGAGCTCCCGCGCACCGCCGGACCTTCGCCCTCCGTCGCTTCCTCCTGCGTCGTCGTTCGTTGTAACGCACGGACATTTTGTTAGTAAGATATAAAAAGAACACATGGCGTTAAGGTCGCCTATCCACATATGAAGAATACTGTTTAAATGCAATAATGCCAACAAAGCCGACAACGTACTGCAGTAGCATGCGCCGCAATAGCGGTCGGTAAATTCTAAACTGATATTTTCAATCCGCTACCTCGCAGACCTTGGTTCTTGGTTGTGAAGTAAAGAAATATATATCTAAAAACCATCAAAAAGTTTTTAAATGAATTTTTTTAAATATAACTGTAATATATTATAATATAATTTACTCCCTCCATTTCATTTCATATTATAGTCATTTTAAATTTTGATTTTTTCTCTAATTAAATTTTTAAATTTATTTACAACACCAAATTAATTTCATTAAAATTAATATTCAATATATTTTTTGGTTAAAAATGATTATAAATTTGGTTAAACTTAAAAAATGATTACATAAAACATAAAAATGATTTATAATATGAATAATTATAAGTAATAAAAAATATGTAACTTAATTTTTATATCTAAATTAATGGAGGTTATCATCTGGGTCCAATATTATCGCCATCATCACTAGGGGTGGATAGCAAACCAATTTCATTAAGTCTCGGCTCGTTTGAGCTTGTTATCTTAACCCTTAGGTGGCTCGATAACAAGCTATATCTTATTTATATCATATTAATACTTTCAAATTTACTATTTTATTATATATTAACATAGCAATAAACACTAATTAATAAAGAAGTCACTAAATAATACGAATAATTTTTATATAATTAATAGCCTAAACACAAGTTAAGAAGCCCTAGGTATATAAAGAACGAACAGCTCGCGAGCTAGCCCGCTAAGCTTATGAGCAAAAAAGCTATCTCGGTTCGACTCGTTAAGACCGAGTTCGAGCTGATCCAAGCCAAGCTCGCCACAAATCGATCTGAGTCACGAGCTTTTAAGATTTTCCCACCCATAATCACCGCTAATCAGTAAGCACCGCTGTCTCGGAGCTCCATCCATCTACAAAATCAGACAACTAATGGCTTACTATCAAACCCTGATTGGAGAATCGTTAGCGTTAATAATGTTTAACCATTTCGGTTAGCGATATCTTGGGCGAGTTTACTGGCAGTAAAACCAGAAGTAATTGGAGTACAGCCCATTATCCCGCGCGCCCACACGCAGCATCCCATCCCCCACCCCGGCATATATGCCGTGCCCGCCTCCCTCACAGAATCCCATCCGATTCCCAGTACACAGCACGAGTTACTCCGACTCCATCAAGACTCTAGAGAGAGAGAGAGAGAGAGAGTGGGGCACATGGCCATGGACAGAGGCAGAGCTGCTCGTCGTCGTCGTCGTCATCCAATGTCGGCAGCGGCGCGGTGTGGCTGTGGCAGCAGCAGCAGCAGCAGGAGGAGGAGGAGCAGCCCGTTCTTGACGTTATGGCGCGCTCTGCTGCTCGCGGTTGCGGTGGTGGTGGCACCGACGACGGTGTCGGTGTCGGTGTCGGCGGCGGGTTTCAGCTGCCGGGGCGGGGTGCGGGCGGTGGTGTTCAACTTCGGGGACTCCAACTCGGACACGGGCGGGATGGCGGCGGCGATGGGGTGGCGCATCAGGCCGCCAGAGGGCCGCGCCTTCTTCCACCACCCCACCGGACGATTCTGCGACGGCCGCCTCGCCATCGACTTCCTCTGTCAGTTCACCTTCTTCCTGCATCTCCGTAGCAGCAGCAGCTTGCATTCATCCAGATTTCTTTTCTCTTCTTTCTTCTTCGATAAGCTTGAATGTAGCTGTGTTTCTTGCGATTTTGCACTCGACAGAAACAAACTTCGCAAAATTTCAGTAAAAAAATGCAGAGCTCCTGCCATGCTCTTCGGAAATAAGAAAAAAGGAGTTTTTTTCTTCCTTCAGTGAGAACATAGACACCCCCAGGGAACTGACTGGTCTTCTGAAATCCAAATTGGATCTTGGACTAGCTCTTATCGTATCTCACTTTGAACCTTTCTTGAGAACATGTATTTCTCGCAAACTTTTTGCATGAAAACACCGAAATTCTTTCATACAGATTAACCTTAAATTCGTACAATGGAGAAATTTCTTTCGCACACGCAGGGCAGTCCTCAGCCTGCCATTTCCGAAAGGTAGCTCCTCTTTAAACTGCAGGATTCTCCAGTACTGTATGAGTAATTTCAGTAGTGGTGCTCAAGCCTGAATTTAATTGCATATCTTGGACTGCTTAGCTAGGAAGCACTAAATATCCATCTCACACACATCATGTGGACTGCTCCAAGATTAGTTGGTCGGTTGGGTCCCTGCCTTTCATGCGTTCATTCAATCCCCTGTCCTTCTGAACACCAGGACATCATCTATGGTCACAGCCCAGCTGTTCTTTCTTTGGCACTGGAGTATCTTTTTTCTGAACCTCCTTACCCTACACCACTTCCAATAAATGGAGTGCCTTGCCTTTGTTTGCGCGTGAGCATCCAAGCTATGTAAAGCAAACTAGCCAAGGATGGCAAAAGCTAGGTACTGATACTAATTACTAAATGCCTAAAACTTTTGATGTGAGCATTTAGTGCTTGTGCTTTTCGTCGAGTGAGGGGGAAGCTTTCGCATCAGCTGGTGGCGTTCAGACTGTTAGTGAAAAAAGAGCCGAAAGCCGGTTGGTTGCATTGAGAAACTAGTGAAGACTGAAGAGCGTGTTCGCCTTTCTATCTTTGTCAAGACACACTTCCTTTTGACTGAGTGCCTAGTGGTTGCAATTGAGATGGGCTGTGATTGTTTGACAAGATCCTAATGCCCTTCAGTTATCTGCAAATAAGAAATCCTATTTTAAGATTCATCCTTTTGCAGTAAGTCTGCCGGATGACCAAAATAAACAGCCCTTACGTTATCTGCAAATAAGCAATCCTATTTCAAGCTTCATTCTTTTGCAGTAAGTCTGCCGGATGTCCAAAATAAACAGCATGTTGGTACATGTATAGGAAGATATAAGCCACTAATCTTCAATGTTTAGTTGTTTATGATATTGTAGTAGCATGGCATTTCTGAAGAGATGTAGTGTATTCACAGATGACGTGGAGTTAGCTAATTACCTGATCCAATATTGACTCTGGAAATCTTTTTTTTGGCACAGTTGCTCAAAACTTCTGCCCAAGTTTGCACATCATTCATAAGCTGTATGATTGTTGAATCCAGTTCTACATGTGCCACTGCAGAAAATGACTCTGTACTGACTAACACTGTATTTAAATATTTGTTTATTTATGATTCACAGCATCTATACTTCCATCTAGTTCAGTTGTTTGCATCTTTGAAATTTCATACCTCTATGATTTATATATGTCAAGTTTGGTGGATATAGTTGTTGGCCTTTTACTAATATTGCATCCATGGATGACCAAAATGTATCCAGGTGAAAGTTTAAACATAAGTTATTTGAGCCCGTACCTGAAGGCATTGGGTTCTGACTACAGTAATGGTGCAAATTTTGCCATTGCCGGTTCAGCGACATTACCCCGGGACGTTCTTTTTTCATTGCACATACAGGTGCAGCAATTCTTGTTCTTCAGAGACAGATCTTTAGAACTCATCAGTCAAGGTTAGTTTTTTGTTTATCTTCCCCTCATATCTAATGGAAAAAATTGCAGAAATGTTGCTGTACTTGAAGCTCAGATATTACGTGGACCATGTTTGCACAAGGCCTTGGTTTTGCAATGAGCACTTTTTTTTGTTATACTCAGGTTTATCTGGTCCAGTTGATGCTGAAGGGTTCCGAAATGCTCTATACATGATAGATATAGGACAGAACGATGTTAATGCTCTTCTGTCCTACTTGTCTTATGATCAAGTAGTTGCAAGATTCCCTCCAATACTTGCTGAGATCAAGGATGCTATCCAGGTTTTTATTTTTTCCCCTTCTGTGAACCTAGTTTATGTATGACATATTATGCCAGACTAACAAATCTTTCCACCTTCCGTCAAAATGCAGACTTTGTATGACAATGGGAGCCGGAACTTCTGGGTTCATGGAACAGGGGCTCTTGGCTGCCTTCCTCAGAAGCTCTCCATTCCTCGGAAGAACGACAGCGATCTTGATTCGAATGGTTGCCTTAGGACCTACAACAGAGCTGCAGTCGCATTCAACGCAGCGCTGGGCAACCTCTGCGATCAGTTGAACACGCAGATGAAAGATGCCACTATCGTTTACACCGATCTGTTCCCTCTCAAGTACGACCTCATTGCGAACCGCACAAAATACGGTAAGCAAACGGAGCACACCGAATCACTATTTTCGGTCGAAATCATTTGGGGGATTTGGTCAGTTTCTTACAACTGCTGTTCTTCAGGTTTCGACAAGCCACTGATGACATGCTGCGGGTACGGCGGACCGCCTTACAACTATAATATCACCATAAGCTGCCAGTCCAAGAATGCCTCTGTCTGCGACGACGGCTCAAAGTTCGTTAGCTGGGACGGCGTGCACCTCACTGAGGCTGCCAATGCCATTGTGGCTAAAGGCATACTGAGCTCTGACTACTCCAGACCCAAGCTCAAGTTTGATCAGTTCTGCAAAGTCTGATAATAGATACTGTACCTTCAATCTTAATAGCTTTCAATTTCAGGAAAATAGGAGAGCGAGAGAGAAAGTGGCATTTCATTTCATCAGGGTTCAAAATGGACCTTCATATGTGAATAATTTCTCTGTTCATTTTCAAGGGAAAGTGTTCAAGTTATAATTTTATAACCCCTTTTTTATATACGGTTATATGGCAATATGACATCTGAAACGAGTTGCATTGGTTCATGAATTATTAAACTAGCAGGATGGTGCGGCGCCTGCGGCGATGGAGGTGGCCGGCTAGCTGGTGGCTGGAACTAGACGGTGGGGTAGAATGGCGAGACGGCGAGGCCGCAGGTGCCATGCGGCGACGAGACGTCCTTCTCGAGCAGGATGTAGCCCTGCTGCCCCCATGTCTTGCCTCGAGTTCTGGCTATCCAGTACTTCTTCCCGGACGCGCCGTCCTGGCAGTAGCCCACCAGCGTCACGGCGTGGTTGGGCTTGGGCGCCGCCGTGCCGCTCCCGCCGCACGGGCACGGGAACACGCCGGAGCCGTAGGACTGGAACGCCGGCCAGCTCGCGTCGACGTACGCCGCCACGGGTTGCCGCGCCACGGCCGTCGCCAGCTGCCGCTCGTCGTTGGGCGGCACGGCGCGGTAGCCGCCGACGTGAGCCGCGTGGTTGAACAGCATGTCGTCCACACGGCACCTGCCTCGGTACCCCTCGTACCGGTACTCGCTCTCCGCCGTGATGCCGCCCTTGTCGGCGACGAGGTCGAACGCGGTGTCCGTGTGCCCGCCGCGGACATAGCAGTTTTTTACCCATGGGTATATTTTTGAACGAAAACACATACCCATCGGGTATGTTGGGGGCGCATATAGGTGTGTACTATCCATACCCATCTACCTGCAGGTAAGAAATATCCGTATAAAAAATCTATCTGCCATTCCTTAGTCCATTTAGCCTATATGACCCATATGACCCATAAACCCTCTCTCAAGTGAAACACTAGTCCCAACTCCTAATTTCCTAATCCTCCCTTCCCTAGTCAAGCCGCCACGGGTAGCCGCCACACCCACCATCACGTGCGTGGCGCCGGCATCGAACTTCTGGCCGTGGCGCCGCCTATCCGGCGGTGGCGCCCATCCCAGCGACGGCGCCCATCCCGCGGCGGTGCCCAATCCCGCGGCGCCGCCCATCGGCCGCGGCGCCGCCCATCCGGCTGCGGTGCCCATCCCGCCACGATGCCCGCCCCATCCGGCGCGGCGCCGCCCCATCCTGGCGGCGCCCTTCTCCGTTCGGCCGGCGCCACGCCCCCAGCCGTCTGACGCCACGTCGATCTGCCGCCACGCCGTCCGACGCCACCGTAGCCTCGCGTCGGGTGCGGCGACGGTACCGCATGCAGGTAAGAAAGTACTTTCATACCCGTGCCGTGCAGGTAATTCTACCCGACGGGTAACCCATACCCGTCGGGTCGTCGGGTAGAATTACCCGCACGGATACGGGTATGAAAGTACTTTCTTACCTGCATGCGGGTACGGGTAACCCGACGGGTAAAATTTACCCTGGCGGGTACGGGTATGGGTGGGCACTACCCATCGGGTATATACCCGTTGCCATCTCTACATGGGATGGCGTGGTCCGGTAGATGTGCAAGCGCCGCACGTTCTAAGTTGTGTTCTCTATAAATTGCGAAGAAGTAAAGGAAAATCACTGGTGGTTTTGGAGCGGCACCAAGTTCACCGTGTTCATCGTGTTCTAGCAAAATTTGAGTGCGTTTTAGAATGAAGCGGATCGCCAACAATTGATATCAGAGCGTTCCATTCACCGGGGCCATGTCGGTTCACTCTGCGCCTACCGGCGATCGATCGCCATCACCACCACCATGACGCAACCCGCGCCTTTCCATCTCGCCTCCGCCATGCCATGGTCGTCGCACCGGCGTTGTCGTCGTCGAGCGCATCGTCAAGGAGAGCGGCGACGGCAACATCGTCTACCCGATGCTCACTCGCGGCTTATCGTCGGCGTGTATGTCGACGACCTCATCATCACCGACCATGACAACGACGACATCACCATGTTCAAGGCCGAGATGAAGATGGCGTTCCGCATGAGCGACCTCGGGCTGCTCTCCTACTACCTCGGCATCAAGGTGACGCAGGGCATGGACGGGATCACGCTCCAGCAAGCGGCGTACATGAAGAAGTTGCTGGAGTGCGCCGGCCTCAAAGACTGCAACCCCGCGCAGGCACCCATGGAGCCACGGCTGAAATTGAGCAAGGAGACCACTACGCCTGCCACCGATCCCACTGAATATTGGAGAATCATCGAGGGATTACGGTATTTGGTGCACACCCGGCTGGACATCACATTCGCCGTGGGGTTCCTGAGCCGTTTCATGGTGACACCACATGAGGAACACCTGATGGCGGTGAAGCGCGTGCTGTGGTACGTTGCTGGAACCCGCGGTCACAGTCTACACTATGCCCGAGGAGAAAAGAAGGAGGTAGAGCTGTTGGGCTATAGCGACGCCGATTACGCCGGCGACATTGATACTCGAAAGAGCACAACCGGCGTCGTCTTCTTCCTCGGCGGGAGCCACATCACTTTGCCATCAGCCAAGCAAAAGGTTGTTGCTCTGTCCTCTTGCGAGGCAAAGTACATCGCCGCGGCCACCGCGGCATGTCAGGGCGTCTGGTTAGCTCGTCTTCTAATGAGGACGTCAATACTACCGATACATCCACGCCTCCACACGTACAACTTCATGGCCCAATAACCCGCGCTCGTGCACGTCAACTCAACCATCAGGTGAGTTCATTCTTAAGTTTATGTTCCTCTTCTTTATACCCTGCAGGCGTGTGCACTTTTGTTTTACTCAGGAACGATGGAGAGGATTCAACGGGAAGAGGATTCACGCGGGGTGGATTCGGACTGCAGCACAGTGCCAAGTTCTAACGGCCGCCACGACTTGATGCGAACTCCAATTTGGGCGTGCAAGTACTTGATAGAAAGGTTATCAAGTCTACTTTCAAATGGATCTGGCCCCATATCAATATCTGTCCTGAAACGGCCGCAATTGTATTTTTTCTACCAAGTGTTTTCTGTCCTTTGTGCTGCATCACCTCTTTTGGCCTAATGGGCCGTGTATCAAGTTGGGCCCGTTAGGGGCGCGTCCTAGGGTTTAGCACGATCCCGACACTTCTGTGGTCATCTCTCCTCTCTTTTTAAATCTTCAGCCGCCACCAAGAAGGGTGGGTTTTGTTGATTAGAGTTAGCCTTTTGCTACTTGCACACAGCGCGCGTGTCGGCTAGACCGTCCGTCTGTTTGTCTTCGGAACCCCACCATATCGTGTATTCAGATTGAATCTTTCGTCTTAATATATAGCAATTTCAGTGCTTGTTTTACTTGTTCTTGCTTGTTCTTCGATTGCTTGCAGGACGAGTGCCCTAGTGGCTGGGTTGTCGCGCACCGCAAGATCGCGTCAACCATCGGAGACGGTGTATCGGTTGCTAAGGCGCATCGTCCTTGGACGTTGTAGTTGGGCCGTGAACATCGCCTCCGTTCTCCAATCGAGTTATCCTCCACCTCTCATCGAAAGATCGGGACTAAACCCTAGCGGGATCGCATCAGTTGGTATCAGAGCGCGGTTGATCGGTGAGAGACTATCTATCATTCGTAGTTTAATTTTTTTCCCTATAGTCCAGAAAAGAAAACCAAAAAAAATATAGTAGAATAGTTCTCCATAATCCTAAAAACCCTTTGAGACTTTTGTTTTACTAGTAGTTCTTAGTTAGGGCTTTTTGAGTATTCGGTTGCATGGTTGTGTCGATGTGCTGGTCTTAGTATTTAGGCGATTAGAGTTTCGAGTTCTTGCCACCACATATCGCCACCTTCACCATCGCCGCCATCACCTTTGTTTTAGCCGTCATCACCACCAGCGCTGCCACCCACCAATTACTTTCCTTCCATAGTTTGATCTGTTTCCGTCTCATGTCAATCTGTCTTGCCTTTGATCCACCATCGCAACAAAGGAAATAGAGCCCCGTTTTGAGTTGACTCGCCTTAAAATAGTGATATCTTTCTCATACGGGCTTGAAATTAGGCAAATAAGATATCCACGGACATCTACGAAAAGGTTACATCCGTCTGTTCCAGTTTTGTCGGGTTAGGCAATTTTAAAATCGCCAAATTCCGCTTGCAAAATTCTGTTTTCGTGCGAGAAGCTTGGAACCCCTTTCGGTAAAACTTTGAAAAATTCCACGTGCCTCATATTTTGTCCGTTTGAGCTAAGAATTTTTGTGGTTGGTTCTAGTGTGCCCCTGGTTGTGCAAAAAATATCAAAAAAATAAATAAAAATAAAAGTCGCATCTCTCTCCTCGGCACTGGAGAGAGAACAACAAAAGAGAGAACAACAAAAAAAAGAAAAAATAAAGAAAAGAAAGAGAGCAAAAAAAAAGAAAGAAAGGGGCCGACTCGTGAGAACCTTCCTTCCACCTAGTCCCCTTTGTCTCCACCTTCCTGTGATCATGTCTGTTTGGGTTTGTATCTTGTGGCGTCATTTGTGGTTAGGCTTGCGTCTCTATTTCGTCTAGCCTAGGACCAGCATGGTACCGACCTTGAGCGTTTACTCAATTTGCTTTGACTAACGTGGTTGCTAGTACTTCCTTGTGCATTACTTTTAGCCCTCCTACAGCTCCACACATACGACTACAGCTTGACAACAGGCCTTGTTGCTACGGCGCCGATACACCTCGTTCCACGGTTGCAGACTTGTCGGTTGTCGTCACCCCTCCCGTGAGAATGGTAAGAACTGGTAAGAGCTTGTGAGATAAGCCGAGAGCGAGCGCCTTTCGGTAGCCACACCCCAATAGTTGTAGGGATTAATTCTTGTCAACTGTTTTCGTTGTTGTTTTGTTATATTAACCATGGCAGGCTCGGAGGAAGAAGAAGGTGCATCCCATTCTCCATGCACCAGACGCATCATACAATATTTTGCAAGGGAAGTGAAGCGGCACACGAAGGACTTGATACAGATTTGCGGGTGACGAATGACAAGATCGGGCAACCTGGAGGCCACACAGATCGATGCCACAACCAGGCTCGCCGGGTTGGAGGCATTGGTTGCGCGTATTGACACCAGCCTTGCTATACTTGTGAGGCATTTTGATAACCTCAATGCTCAGGGCCATGATCAGCGTGATGAAGACGACGTTGATGGTGAGTACGGTGAGGACAACTTCGATGGTGACTATACCGCTGACACTGAACATGATGACCGCAACGCTCGTGATCGCCGTCGGCTATGTAACAACCGTAGAGGCATGGGAGAACACTGCCGATGAGAGGTACGCAATAATGAAGATGCTTTTTCTAAAGTCAAATTTAAGATACCTCCTTTTGATGGAAAATATGATCCCGATGCATACATTACATGGGAGATTGCTGTTGATCAAAAATTTGCATGCCATGAATTCCCGAGACCTCTAGAGTTAGAGTGCTACTAGTGAGTTCACTGTTTTTGCCTCGTGTGGTGGATAGAACATGGCAAGAAAAATCCTAACAACATGCCACGACTTGGGATGCTTTGAAATGGGTCATGCGGGCTAGATTTGTTCCTTCTTACTATGCACGTGATTTATTAAATAAATTGCAACAATTGAGACAGTGCTAAAAGTGTAGAGGAATATTATCGGGAATTACAAATGGGCATGCTTCGCTGTAATTTAGACGAGTCCGAGGATGCTGCTATGGCTAGATTTTTGGGTGGTCTAAACCGTGAGATCTATGACATTGTGGACTACAAGGATTACACTAATATGATTCGATTATTTCATCTTGCTTGCAAAGCTGAAAGGGAAGGGCAGGGATGACGTGCTAGTGCCAAGACTAATGTTTCTGCAGGAAAATCGACATCATGGCTGCCACGCATGCCTTCTACTCCTTCACCATCTTCCACACCCCGCGGTCGGCACCTTCTCCATCCAGCGACAAGCCACGTGTCCCGCTGTTAGTGCACCGACTAAGACAGCCCGACTAGCCGCGAGTGCTTCTTCATTGCATCCACTAGAAGAACAAGAGATGTCCAATGTCACCGTTGCAAGGGCTATGGGCATGTCCAGCGTGACTGTCCAGCAAGCGTGTTTTGGTAGTCAAAGATGATGGTGAGTATTCCTCGGCTAGTGATTTCAATGAAGATCCACTTGCTTTGCTTGCGGTGACCATGCGGATAAAGATGAGGGACCGAAGAACATATTGGTGCCGATCTTGCGGAACGCTACGACACCTCATTGTGCAGCGTGTGCTCGGCACACAAATGGAGAAGGCCGAGCAAAATCAGCGGCACACTTTGTTTCAAACAAAGTGTGTCATTAAAGAGCGTTCTTGCCGCTTGATCATCGATGGAGGAAGCTGCAACAACTTGGCTAGCGCGAAATGGTGGAGAAGCTTGCACTCGCACCAAACCGCATCCCCACCCGTATCACATTCAATGGCTAAACAACAGTGGTAAGGCAAAGGTAACCAAGCTGGTGCGCATTAATTTTGCAATTGGAACATATCGTGATGTTGTTGAGTGTGATGTTGTACCTATGAAGCTTGTCATATTCTCGTTAGGTAGGCCATGACAATTTGATATGGATTCTATGCATCATGGTAGATCAAATCGTATTCTTTTATGTACCATGATAAGAAAATTGTGTTGCATCCCATGACCCTTGAAGCTGTTTTTGAGGATGATGTTGCTAGAGCTAAGAAAGAGAAGAATCGGGTCCATGCTATGAGTGAAAATCAGCTTGTAGCCAAAGAACATGTGCAACATAACAAGAGAGATTCTAAATCTGACAATAAAAACGTGATTCAATTGAAAGGTTCTTGCATGCTTGCTGTTAAATCTGATGTAGCCAATTTGGATACAACTGAAACTGTTTGCTATGCTTTTGTATGCAAGGATGCTTTGTTTTCCTTTGAGGATGTACTGTTTCTTTTCCACCGTGGTCACTAATCTTTTGCGGGAGTATGAGGATGTTTTTCCCGGATGTACCACCGGGCTGCCACCGGTGCGTGGAATTGAGCATCAAATCGATCGATTCCGGGGCTTCACTACCCAACCGCGCACCATACGTAACCAACCCCGACGAGACCAAGGAAATTCAGCGTCAAGTTCGGAGTTGCTTGATAAAGGGTACGTACGAGAGTCTCTTAGTCCATGTGCTTGCGGTGATTTTGGTGCCTAAGAAAGATGGATCTTGGCGTATGTGTGTTGATTGTAGAGCTATTAATAACATTACCATTAGATATCGTCATCCAATTCCTAGGTTAGACGATATGCTTGATGAATTGAGTGGCTCTACTGTCTTCTCTAAAGTTGATTTGCGTAGTGGATAGCACCAGATTCGTATGAAGTTAGGAGATGAGTGGAAAACAACTTTCAAAACTAAGTTTGGATTATATGAGTGGTTAGTGATGCCTTTTGGTTTAACTAATGCACCTAGCACTTTCATGAGGTTGATGAATGAGGTTTTGTGTTCTTTCATTGGCAAATTTGTGGTGGTATACTTTGATGATATTATGATTTATAGCAAATCTTTAGAGGAACACCTTGATCATTTACGTGCTGTTTTTAATGCTTTGCGCGATGCACATTTGTTTGGTAACCTTGTGAAGTGCAGTTTTTGCACCGATCGTGTATCGTTTCTTGGCTATGTTGTTACTCCGCAGGGAATTGAGGTTGATCAAGCCAAGGTCGAGGCAATTCGAGTTGGCCTCCTCCTAAAACGGTCACACAGTTCGAAGCTTTTTAGGACTTGCAGGATTTTATCGGCGCTTCGTGCGGGATTTCAGCACCATTGCTGCACGCTGAATGAGCTTACAAAGAAGGGAGCGCCTTTCACGTGGGGCACCGCACAAGTGAACGCCTTCAACATGTTAAAAGATAAGTTGACACATGCACCTCTCCTCCAACTTCCGAGTTTTAATAAGACTTTTGAACTCGAATGTGATGCTAGTGGGATTGGATTGGGTGGTGTTTTGCTACAAGAGGGAAAACCCGTTGCATATTTCAAGAAAAATTGAGTGGGCCTGTTCTGAATTATTCTACTTATGATAAAGAATTGTATGCTCTTGTGAGAACTCGGAAACATGGCAACATTATTTATGGCCCAAGGAATTTGTCATACATTCGATCATGAATCTTTAAAACATATTCATAGTCAAGGCAAACTGAATCGTAGGCATGCTAAATGGGTTGAATTTATTGAATCTTTTCCTTATGTCATTAAACACAAGAAGGGAAAGGAGAATATCATTGCTGATGCTTTGTTTAGGAGATATACTTTGTTGACACAACTTGACTACAAAATCTTTGGCCTAGAAACAATCAAAGCCCAATATGTGAATGATGATGATTTTAAAGACGTGTTGTTGCACCGTAAGGATGGAAGGACATGGAACAGATTTGTCTTCAATGATGGGTTTATTTTTAGAGCCAACAAGCTATGCATTCCAGCTAGCTCTGTTCTTTTGTTGTTGCTGCAGAAACGCATGGCGGTGGGTTGATGGGGCACTTTGGTGCCAAGAAGACGGAGGACATCCTTGCTAGCCATTTCTTTTGGCCGAGGATGAGAAGAGACGTGGAGCGATTTGTGGCTCGCCGCACGACATGTCAAAAGGCTAAGTCACGCTTAAACCCCCATGGTTTATATATGCCTCTACCGTTCCTAGTGTTCCTTGGGAAGATATTTCAATGGATTTTGTGTTGGGCTTGCCTAGGACCAAGAGGGCGTGTGGACCCCGATTTTGAGTCGGGAATCTTTCGTGTTCATAGTACCATTCCCCGGATCAAGTAGTTGGTACCCACGAATGCGATCTTGGATAATCGAGTACACATGCACGAATAGTCTTACAATACCATATTACATAAATAGGCCCGAAGGCATTGTTCAATCCACGTGACCTTATGGTCCGAATGCAACATAAAAACGAGTTTAGATAAGGCAGGAAAGAGGCGCGCTTGTCCATTGCCACGAGCAACGACGGGACTAAGGTCTAATATGCGCCGTCGGTTCCTTCGCCCTCCGCGTAGTACGCGTAGGGGTCTTCCGGCTCTTCATTCCCATCACGGAGGTTTGTGCGTATAGCAAGGGTGAGTACCAACCGTACTCGGCAAGTCAACACAGAATTGATGCATATGATAGGGATATTCAAAGAACACGGCTAGGGTTATTTTTGCGTAAAGCCGGTTTTTCAATTCTTTTCACAAGCCTACCGACTAGCCAAAATCAAGTTTTAATTTCATGGTTCATTAATCCGGCGACGGTTCGTCTACCATCCATTGTGATTCCAAGGATGGCTTCCGTCTCCGGTTCGTCATGATTTTCGGGAGTCCACCCCTTCTCGCATTCTCGAGAAGTTGATCCACCAAAACAAAATCATCATGCAAACCCATCCCAGCAGTTTTAAGTTTAAAATCTAGCCAAGCGAAAGTCTTGTCACGATGCTCAATATCCGCGAGCACGGCTATTCGAATAGATTGATTCATTCACACTGCGGTGGATGTACACTTTACCCGTACTCCGCGATGCCCAACAAATGAGCCTACGTCCCAACACATGAGACGGCCACGGCAAAGCCTTTCGATAACCTCACTTTGGCGCTCGCTCCATGAACTTTAGCCCTCATGCACTCTAGCCGTCCTTTTCTAGCAGTGAGAGGAGTTCGCGCACCGGGGTAAGGGAAGACATTTCCAATCTTTAAGTTTGATTAACGGTAATTTAATTTCACCATTTATAACAAAGGCCGCAGCCTCATTCTCATCCCATAACCACATCATAGAGAACCATCTATGCAAGGATACTCGCCTCGCTCGGCTACCTAGTCGGCTAGGTCTATACCCATTCGAGAAGTACGGTTGTGCGGCTCGTTTCCGGCTATCTCATGGCTCGGTCCTTAATTGACCAGGGTCGGCACTTGCCTTTTCCGGAATCCACCCAAATCATCCACGCCCAGTCTAAAACATTTGTATAGTACTTTCAATTTTCATCAAACTTAGTTCATCGGGGCCATGTGGCGCTCATGTTTCCACATGCCGAATCTCAACTACCTTCCCTAAGGTAGTTGCCCAAGCACAAAGCTTTTTCATAAAGTCATGAGTATGCATGGTCTAAGTTTAGCGGGGCTAAGCGTTGACCGAAGTTATGCTTCGGTTATTTGTATCACATTGCGAGTTACAAGGAGTAATTCTAAAGGTAAACAATAGCAAGGTATGGCATAACAAGTATAGGCAATCCGGTAAAGCATGCATGTTTAGAGTTTAAAATAACATCATTTCGCAAAGGGGATCAATATGTTCAAAGGGTGTGAAGACTTGCCTTGCTCGCACACTTGAGGGGTGGGATCTTCAGCGAGGTCGTTGCTGGTTTCTTCAGCGCTACCCGTACGTGCGAAAGATTAATTGAATTCAGTTAGAATTCAACTAAACACCGAGAGATCGAAAAGAATCACAAAAGCCATGAAAACCACTTCAAAGAGTTTTGCCGAAAATTCTACTCGAGTTAGAACAAGGGTTGGAGGAAAAATCCGGGTTTTGGAATCGAGTTGATGACCTAGGGTTTTCGCAAAATCGGCGATCGTAATAAATTTGGAAATTACGTTTGAAAATATCAGCGAAGAAAATTCATGCTCGAAATTTGAGGGTTTGAGCACAAAAGCGAAACCTATTTCGATGGCGGGAAAGAATTAAACGGGATCCGGATCGAAAAACGATGCGATTGGAAATTTCGAAAACGCCCGATTCCGATTTTCAAACATTGCACTGAGAAAACATGCGAGAAAATAATTTATTTTTCCCCAAAATTTTACTCAAATCATCCCAAAATATTTTTCCAAATTTTCCAAAATTTTTCCTAATTTTTCCCTATTTTTCTTTTTTTTTTTTTTTTTTTTTTCTATTCCTTTTCTCTCGGCGCACTGTTCATTTACCCGAAAGGTGTTCGACGGGGCTCGGCCAAAAACAGAGGCGGCGGCGGCGCTAGCGCACAAGGGAAAAGGGGCGGCGGCGGGGCTTACGGCGATGGCGCTCGGGGAGGAGCAAGGGGCTCGGGGACCGGCTTGCGCGCGGCGGCGACGGCTAAACGGCGGCGGCTTTTGGCGGTGGCGCTCGGAAACGGCGAGGTCACGGTGGCGGTGCGGTGGAATTGGCGCGGCGCGGCCTTTATAGGCGCGGCGCGCGCGGCGCGGGAGGAGAGGGAACGGCTCGGGCATGCGCGGCGCGGCGCGACACGCGGCGCAGCTCGGGGGCCGGGTACGGCGGGCGAGACGCGGCGGCGAGGCGCACGGCGCGGCGGGGTCCGGAGCGGCGTGCGCGCGCGAGTAGGGGCCGAGCGCGGCCGCCGCGTGGCGGCGGCGCGCGGCGCGGCGAGGCGGCGAGACGGCGGGCGCAGCGTGCGTGGCGCGGGCGGCGCGCGGCGCGCGGGTCCGGCTGCGCGGTGCTCGCGCGCGCGTGGCGCGCGCGCGCGGCGCGGCGCGCGTGCCGCGCGCGCGTGGCGCGCGCGGAGCGGGGGCAAGGGATACGGGCGCGCGGCTGCGGGCGCGGGCGCGGGGGGTCGGCGGCGCGCGGCGGGCGGCGCGCGGTGCGCGTCGCGGGCGCGGCGGCGACGGCCGGCGCGCGCGCGCGCGGGCCGGGCCTGACGGCGTCGAACACTTGGCGGCTAATGAACAGTGAACTTTCACTTTTTCCCGATTTTCCATTTTCTTTTCTCATTTTCTATTTTCTTTCCTTCTAAAAATTCCAAAATAAATCCTAATATCCCAAAAATAATTTTTAGCATTATATTTTAAACTTTTTCTTGACTTTTATTTTCCATAATTATTTTTCATATTTATTTAAATTTCTTTTTCCAAATTTTCATAATTCACCCATTTTATTTTCAAAAATTTCCCAAATTTCGAGTACGCCTCCCGAGAATTTTATTATTTGTGTTTTAATTTATCTTCTCCCAACCAAAAATTTTTATTTTATATTACTCGAAATGCGTTTTCACAAATCCACACTTTTCCCCGGATTCCTTTTTTAAAATCGTGATGCGGCTTTCGCATCACCGTTTTGACAACTCCGAAACCTCCAAAAACTCCGAAAAGGGAATTGATCACGTAACAATTTATGCAACTGAGCTGGCAAATAAGAAGCGACAAACCCGAGAAGAAGCAATAGGCTACGGTTTTTGAAAGTTCCGATTTTTACGTTCCGATTTTGATTCTCCGATTTTTAGGATGTCACAAACCTACCCCCCTAACAATAAATCTCGTCCCCGAGATTTCTTACCGGTTGCTGAGTAGGTGTGGGTATTCTGTCCTCAGGAACTCTTCGCTTTCCCAGGTAGCCTCTTCTTCCGTGTGATTGCTCCATTGTACCTTGTACATACGCCATGACTTGGTCCGTGTCTTCTTTTCCGCCTCGTCTAGTATCTTGATTGGATGTTCCGGTAGGTAAGATCACTGTGGACATGGATGGCTCCTAAAGGAGCTTGCTCTTCGGTACCCGCAAACATTTCTTCACTGCGATACGTGGAACACCGGGTGGACATCGGAGAGAATCTCGGCGCTTCAATTGGTAAGCCACTTCTCCTTTCCTAGCGCTTATCGAGAATGGGCCCACGTATCGTGGTGCGAGTTTCCCTTGACTTTGAATCTCTGGGTTCCCGTAGTGGTGAGACTTTTAGATACACGTAGTCACCTTCTTTAAATTCCAATTCTCTTCGACGGGTGTCCGCGTAGCTCTTTTGCCGTGATTGAGCGGCTTGTAGTCGGTCCCGGATCGGCGAACCTTTTCCTCTGCCTCCTTAATTATGTCGGCCCGAATATGGTTCGTTCACCGGTCTCGACCACATTAATGGGGTTCGACATCGGCGACCAAATAAAGCTTCGTTTGGTGACATCTTCAAACCGGCTTGGTAGCTGTTGTTGTAGGAGAACTCGGCGTACGGCAAACATTTCTCCCAATCCTTGGTGAAATCCAACGCACAAGCTCTCGGCATGTCTTCTAGCACTTGATTCGTCCTCTCGGCCCGCCGTCCGCGGGTGATAAGCGGTACTAAAGGCAAGGTGATCGCGAGTGCTTCGTGAACCTTGCTCCAAAATGAGATGTAAATTGGGTACCACGATCCGATATAATCCTTTTTGGTACACCGTGGAGACACACAATTCTACTCATATATAATTCCGCTAGCTTGGCACTGTTGTAGTTGGTTTTCACAGAATAAATCTGCGCCTTGGTGAGCCGATCTACTATTACCCAAATGGAATCGTAGCCACGCAGTCTTGGGTAATCCTACTATGAAATCCATGCCTATCTCGTCCCATTTCCATTCGGAATCTTGAGTGGCTGCAGCAAGCCGCCGGGCGTTGATGTTCGGCTTTCACCCTTTGGCACACATCGCACACGGCTACGTATTCGGCTACATCCCTCTTCATATTAGGCCACCGATTCTCCTTTTAAATCCTGGTACATTTTCGTGCTTCCGGGATGTAACGAATATGCCGATTCGTGGGCTTCCTTTAAGATCAATCCCCTCAAACCGCCTCGTTCGTGCACACGATTCTCTTCCTACCACAAGATTCCCTTGTCATCTACGAAAACTCCCGAGCGCGTCCGGCGCCATACGTTCCTTAATTTCCTGGATTTCCTCATTCCCTCTTTGGGCTTCCTCTATTTGAGTTCTCGTAGGGGCTGGATTTCCAGTGAGTTCACTTCTCCGTGAGGAATCGGGTGCAGATTGAGCCGAGCCATTTCTTCCTGGAGCTCATTAACCACACCTCCCAATTCCATGTGGTTGCATTGGGCTTTGCGGCTCAGGCGCATCGGCCACTACATTTGCCTTGCCAGATGGTAATGGATTCCTAGATCGTAATCCTTGATCAACTCCAACCATCGCCTCGTCGTAGGTTGAGATCGGTGAGTAAAGAAATATTTCAAGCTCTTGTGATCGGTATACACATCACGGTGGTTTCCGATCGATAGTGTCTCCGGATCTTCAATGCGTGTACCACTGCGGCTAATTCCAGTCATGTGTGGGGTAATTCTCTTCGTGGGGTCGTATCGTCGTGAGGCATACGCTACGACCTTTCCATCCTGCATCAATACTCCTCCCAATCCTTGCCGGGATGCATCACAAGACATCACGAAGTCCTTCCGGTTGTCGGGTAAGGTCAAGACTGGAGCGGTGGTTAACTTTTCTTTTAATTGGTCGAAGGCTTTTTGGCACTTTTCATTCCATTCAAACTTCTTTTCCTTCTTCAGGAGTTGAGTCATAGGTCGGGCTACGGTGGAAAACCCTTCGATAAACCGTCGGTAATAACCGGCCAAGCCCAAGAAACTCCGAACTTCCGTTACCGACTTGGGCGCCTTCCATTCCATAACGGCTTCGACCTTGGCGGGGTCTCATCGCTACTCCTCCGCTGAAACCACGTGGCCAAGAAAAGCGACTTCCTTGAGCCGTAACTCGCATTTGCTGAACTTGGCATACAACCGGTGCTCTCGTAGCTTTTCCGGTACTCAATCGTAGATGCTCCGCGTGTTCCTCATCGTTCTTGGAGTAGATAAGTATATCGTCGATGAACACCACTACGAATTTGTCCAGTACTCCATGAATACCTTGTTCATCGGTTCATAAAGTACGCAGGGCATTGGTCAATCCAAAGGACATCACCGTGAACTCGTATAAGCCGTATCGTGTAGAGAATGCCGTCTTAGGAATATCTCCGCTCTAATCTTCAACCGATGATATCCCGACCGTAGATCAATCTTGGAGAACACTGCGCACCCTTAAGTTGATCGAATAGGTCATCGATTCGAGGTAGCGGGTACTTGTTCTTGATAGTGACTTCGTTCAGCGATCGATAGTCCACACACATTCTCATGCTCCCATCCTTCTTCTTGACGAAGAGCACTGGAGCTCCCCAGGGAGAAGAGCTGGGGCGAACGAATCCCTTCTCTTGTAGTTCCTTTATTTGTTTCTTGAGTTCCTCCAACTCATTGGCTGGCATTCGATAGGGCCTCTTGGATATGGGGGCAGTACCAGGCATTAAGTCGATGATGAACTCTACGTCGCGATCCGGGGGCATTCCGGGTAATTCCTCGGGAAACACATCCGGGTATTCTTGTACTATTGGCATTCCACCTAGAGGTAGCATGGTGAACACTCCCGCAGCTTGTTCACACAGCCTTGGGTTTTGATCCATAGTTATGCTCATCGGTGATCCCCACGGGGTGGATACCGTGACTTCCCTTCGGCTGCAGTCTATAATTCCATTATTTTTGGTCAACCAATCCATTCCGAGTATGACATCTATGGTTTGGGGCGATAACACCATAAGGTTTGAGAGAAACACCACGTCTCTAATCCGTATGGGCACGTTAATGCAGGCATGGGGTACGGTTATGTCTCCCCCAGGTGAGTGTACCAACATAGGCCTCTTAAGTGCTACTTGGTGTAGGTGGTGTTGTTTGCTTACTTGGGAAGATATGAATGAATGCGAGGCTCCAGAATCGAATAAAACTTTAACTGGTGTAGAGTTGATAGAGAACATACCCATCAATACGCTCCGGTCCTCCCGTGCTTCTTCGCCCGCACATGATTCACCCGGCCACGTCGAAACCCGGTGGCGGCCTCGTTGGGTAGCGGGGTCTGAAGCACCTCGTCCCGCCGCAGGGGTGGGGGTTCCTCGGACGGGTGTGGCATTGGCGCCGGTGCGCACAGGGTGTTGCGTGGTTTTGGGCAGCTATTGGAGTAATGCCCGAATTCTCCGCAGTTGAAACACTCACATTCCTTCTTCCCGGAGCGGCTAGGGTTGGTGTGGGTGTACGAAGCCGTGGTGTAGCGACCGGTTGACATGGTCGGAAGCGAGAGGACGACCAGTTGCCGGGACGTTTGGTTTCCATCCAGACGGGGTGGCTCCCTTGGGGCGTTGTGGCGTTCCCTGAAATGGGCGAGCCATAGCGAGCCTCCTTTGCGGTTATTGTCCACCACCTTTTGGTCATGCTCAAGTCGGACGACCTTGCTGATGAGGCTTTGAAACCGGTGTGATCTGCCCGATCATCGGTCCCCTCGGTTCGTCATTTAGTCCCTCAATGAATTTGTCTATCTTTTCTTCTTCGTCTGCCAGGTCACTGGTGGCGTAACGGGCAAGCTGGGTAAACTTGTTCAGATACTCCTGTACTGAGGTGTTCCCTTGACGCAGTCTGCGGAACTCGTTCTTCTTCATCCTCATTACTGCAGCTGGCACGAAATTCTCACGGAACGCAGCCGTGAATTCCTCCCATGTTGGCTCGCCGGCGTCTTCAGCTCGTGTCTCCTTGTAGGTGTCCCACCAGTCACTCGCGGGACCCTCCAACTGGTTAGTAGCGAAGATCACTCTATCGGCTTCTCGGACTCGACGAGGGTTAGCTTCTTTTCTATCACTCTTAGCCAATCTTCGGCGTCCATAGGTTCTTCGGCCGTGGAAAAAGTGGGCGGCTTAGCTCTCATGAACTCCCCCAGACTCGATCCTCCTCGACCTCCTTGATTATTGGCGATCGCTTGGAGTAGCTGGGTCTGCATAGCCATGACCTCCGCCAGGGTGGAGGGGTTGGGTTCCGGCGGGTTTTCGTTGGTTGCCGCGGCTCTGCGACGATGTGCCATCGAAGAAGAGAGATGAATTAAGAGAGCGATCTAGTTTATGTTATGGTTCACGGGAAATTTTTCTTCAAGTTCCTACGAATGATCTTCACTCAACAGGCAAGGTGAAACAATAAATAGCATACGAATTAAGACATCGCAAGGCGATGCCCAGGTTCATCATATTACATAAGGGGGGTACATGGACTGTGTACACACAGTCCTCCATGCCAGATAGC
The DNA here is from genome assembly GCA_019925245.2 of Oryza australiensis. NCBI lineage: Eukaryota > Viridiplantae > Streptophyta > Magnoliopsida > Poales > Poaceae > Oryza > Oryza australiensis. The sequence goes on along the minus strand of JAIFGZ020000016.1, from coordinate 1,598,764 downwards.
AATAATAATTATATCGTTCAGCTAGATCAACTAATTAAGGGTAAATAGGAAGTGCCGCGGTCGGGAAGGTCCTTCCGCCTAGTCATCCAACCACCCGCAAGTGCCGGCGCCGGAAGCGGGTGGTCCGTCAAGCAAACCGAAGTCCCCACGGCTCGGAGGTGGCGGCCTCGAGTCACGCCGAATCTTTCGACTCGGTGGCCGCGTACTCTTGCGAGCGATGCCGGCGGGTGAGGGGCCTCCCGTGTGAGTCAAGCGACGAGGGGAACTTCCTCCTCCATTGAGTCGGTGTCGCTAGACTCCCATTTGATCTCCATGGGCTCCGCCTCGGACTCCGTGTCGGTGTGGATCCGGATGGGGTTACCCTCTCCGATCCCGGCTCGGAGGGTACTGGTACGGAGCTCGGGGTGGCAGCAGTGGGGTCGACCGGGTATGGTGCGGGCTCGTGCTCAACATGAAAGCTTGCTCCATCATAGCTTGAAAAGTATCAAAGCTTGCTGGAGTTATATGGTAATAGTGGTCGGGCACGGGCGGGATGTGATGGTACGGGCTCGGTGGAAGTACTGCGGCAGTAGACAGCCGAGTGTGCACTGTTCCTCTAGCCGGTTGATCTCGCCGCTTGCTTTTCCCGAGCGCTCTTCCAGCTCTACTAGAGCCTCCCTCGGGCCATGTAGCGGTCCGAGAGTTGCTCATACGAGCACCATTGGCTCGCAGGTGTTCTGCAAGCATGCTTATCTGGTCTCCACGGCCTTGGTGGTGGCGACCGATCATTGAGGCGTGACCTGCGATCGTTGATCTCGAGCGGGGCCTCCTCGTAGCCGTCTCTTGTCTCCGCCCAACGCGATAAACGCGTGACCATCGGGTTGTAGCAGCAGGGGGTAGCCTCCACGGTGCGACCGGGTTGCCCTCTTCGCGATAAGGGTGATGCACGAACTCTGTCATTGTGAGTTCGGCACGGTGTTCCGCATTAAGGCGAAGGAAGGCCTCGCGAGCGGCATCCCGAATAGCCGCTTCGCTAGGTCCCGGGGTAGCGAGTGTGGAAGCGTAGGATGTCTCACTCCCCATGCGGGCTTCTATGGACACGGCTGCCTCCCGTGCTGGATACATCTCGGAGCCATGTCTCTTGGTGTGATAAGTGGGCGGTTCCTGGTATCTCAAGCACCATAGTAGAGACGAAGTTGTACCACGAACCCCTCGTCTCGCGGGATAGTGACTTCCCGGTTCCGTCGTGGTTTGACATCCGCTTACAGGCAACTTAGGGTTAGCGAGAGGAAGCTATCATAATCATTTGGTAAAAAGAAATACGGATGTAGAAAAGATATATTTGCATTTTCGGAAATAATAGTTTAAAATTGATCCTACCGTAGGGATATTTCCCTTTAGCCATCTAGTTAGGGGTAGGGCGCCATTTGGTCTTAGCCTACGGTCGCATGGCTCGATACCAGCTCTGTGGACCCCGATTTTGAGTCGGGAATCTTTCGTGTTCATAGTACCATTCCTGGATCAAGTAGTTGGTACCCACGAATGCGTCTTGGATAATCGAGTACACATGCACGAATAGTCTTACAATACCATATTACATAAATAGGCCCGAAGGCATTGTTCAATCCACAGGACCTTATGGTCCGAATGCAACATAAAAACAGAGTTTAGATAAGGCGGCGGAAAGAGGCGGCGGCTTGTCCATTGCCACGAGCAACGACCGGGACTAAGGTCTAATATGCGCCGTCGGTTCCTTCGCCCTCCGCGTAGTACGCGTAGGGGTCTTCGGCTCTTCATTCCCATCACGGAGGTTTGTGCGTATAGCAAGGGTGAGTACCAACCGTACTCGGCAAGTCAACACGAATTGATGCATATGATAGGGATATTCAAAGAACACGGCTAGGGTTATTTTTGCGTAAAGCCGGTTTTTCAATTCTTTTCACAAGCCTACCGACTAGCCAAAATCAAGTTTTAATTTCATGGTTCATTAATCCGGCGACGGTTCGTCTACCATCCATTGTGATTCCAAGGATGGCTTCCGTCTCCGGTTCGTCATGATTTTCGGGAGTCCACCCCTTCTCGCATTCTCGAGAAGTTGATCCACCAAAACAAAATCATCATGCAAACCCATCCCAGCAGTTTTAAGTTTAAAATCTAGCCAAGCGAAAGTCTTGTCACGATGCTCAATATCCGCGAGCACGGCTATTCGAATAGATTGATTCATTCACACCGCAGTGGATGTACACTTTACCCGTACTCGCGACGCCCAACAAATGAGCCTACGTCCCAACACATGAGACGGCCACGGCAAAGCCTTTCGATAACCTCACTTTGGCGACCCGCTCCATGAACTTTAGCCCTCATGCACTCTAGCCGTCCTTTTCTAGCGGTGAGAGGAGTTCAGCGCACCGGGGTAAGGGAAGACATTTCCAATCTTTAAGTTTGATTAACGGTAATTTAATTTCACCATTTATAACAAAGGCCGCAGCCTCATTCTCATCCCATAACCACATCATAGAGAACCATCTATGCAAGGATACCGCCTCCGCTCGGCTACCTAGTCGGCTAGGTCTATACCCATTCGAGAAGTACGGTTGTAGGCTCGTTTCCGGCTATCTCATGGCTCGGTCCTTAATTGACCGGGTCGGCACTTGCCTTTTCCGGAATCCACCCAAATCATCCAGCGCCCAGTCTAAAACATTTGTATAGTACTTTCAATTTTCATCAAACTTAGTTCATCGGGGCCATGTGGCGCTCATGTTTCCACATGCCGAATCTCAACTACCTTCCCTAAGGTAGTTGCCCAAGCACAAAGCTTTTTCATAAAGTCATGAGTATGCATGGTCTAAGTTTAGCGGGCTAGCGGTTGACCGAAGTTATGCTTCGGTTATTTGTATCACATTGCGAGTTACAAGGAGTAATTCTAAAGGTAAACAATAGCAAGGTATGGCATAACAAGTATAGGCAATCCGGTAAAGCATGCATGTTTAGAGTTTAAAATAACATCATTTCGCAAAGGGGATCAATATGTTCAAAGGGTGTGAAGACTTGCCTTGCTCGCACACTTGAGGGTGGGATCTTCACGAGGTCGTTGCCGGTTTCTTCAGCGCTACCCGTACGTGCGAAAGATTAATTGAATTCAGTTAGAATTCAACTAAACACCGAGAGATCGAAAAGAATCACAAAAGCCATGAAAACCACTTCAAAGAGTTTTGCCGAAAATTCTACTCGAGTTAGAACAAGGGTTGGAGGAAAATCCGGGTTTTGGAATCGAGTTGATGACCTAGGGTTTTCGCAAAATCGGCGATCGTAATAAATTTGGAAATTACGTTTGAAAATATCAGCGAAGAAAATTCATGCTCGAAATTTGAGGGTTTGAGCACAAAAGCGAAACCTATTTCGATGGCGGGAAAGAATTAAACGGGATCCGGATCGAAAAACGATGCGATTGGAAATTTCGAAAACGCCCGATTCCGATTTTCAAACATTGCACCGAGAAAACATGCGAGAAAATAATTTATTTTTCCCAAAATTTTACTCAAATCATCCCAAAATATTTTTCCAAATTTTCCAAAATTTTTCCTAATTTTTCCCTATTTTTCTTTTTTTTTTTTTTTTTTTATTCCTTTTTCTCTCGGCGCACTTGTTCATTTACCCGAAAGGTGTTCGACGGGGCTCGGCCAAAAACAGAGGCGGCGGCGGCGCAGCGCACAAGGGAAAAGGGCGGCGGCGGGGCTTACGGCGATGGCGCTCGGGGAGGAGCAAGGGGGCTCGGGGACCGGCTTGCGCGCGGCGGCGACGGCTAAACGGCGGCGGCTTTTGGCGGTGGCGCTCGGAAACGGCGAGGTCACGGTGGCGGTGCGGTGGAATTGGCGCGGGCGCGGCCTTTATAGGCGCGCGGGCGCGGGCGCGGGAGGAGAGGGGGAACGGCTCGGGCATGCGCGGCGCGGCGCGACACGCGGCGCAGCTCGGGGGCCGGGTACGGCGGGCGAGACGCGGCGGCGAGGGCGCACGGCGCGGCGGGGTCCGGAGCGGCGTGCGCGCGCGAGGTAGGGGCCGGAGCGCGCTTCGGCCGCGTGGCGGCGGCGCGCGGCGCGCGGAGGCGCCGCACGGGCGGGCGCAGCGGTGCGTGCGCGGCGCGCGGGCGCGGGTCCGGCTCGGCGCGGTGCTCGCGCGGCGCGCGTGGCGCGCGCGGCGCGGGCGCGCAGCCAGCGCGGCGCGTGGCGCGCGCGGAGCTGGGGCAAGGGATACGGGCGCGCGGCTGCGCGGCGCGGGCGCGGCGGGGTCCGGCGCGGCGCGCGGGGCGGGCGGCGCGTGGCGCGTCGCGGGCGCGGGCGCGTACGGCCGGGCGACGGCGCGCGCGGCCGGGCCGGTACGGCGTCGAACACTTGGCGGCTAATGAACAGTGAACTTTCACTTTTTCCCGATTTTCCATTTTCTTTTCTCATTTTCTATTTTCTTTCCTTCTAAAAATTCCAAAATAAATCCTAATATCCCAAAAATAATTTTTAGCATTATATTTTAAACTTTTTCTTGACTTTTATTTTCCATAATTATTTTTCATATTTATTTAAATTTCTTTTTCCAAATTTTCATAATTCACCCATTTTATTTTCAAAAATTTCCCAAATTTCGAGTACGCCTCCCGAGAATTTTATTATTTGTGTTTTAATTTATCTTCTCCCAACCAAAAATTTTTATTTTATATTACTCGAAATGCGTTTTCACAAATCCACACTTTTCCCGGATTCCTTTTTTTAAAATCGTGATGCGGCTTTCGCAACACCGTTTTGACAACTCCGAAACCTCCAAAAACTCCGAAAAGGGAATTGATCACGTAACAATTTATGCAACCGAGCGGCAAATAAGAAGCGACAAACCCGAGAAGAAGCAATAGGCTACGGTTTTTGAAAGTTCCGATTTTTACGTTCCGATTTTGATTCTCTCGATTTTTAGGATGTCACGGGCGAGATAGCATTTTTGTGGTTGTGGATAGATTTTCTAAAATGGCACATTTCATACCATGTCATAAAGCCGATGATGCTAGTCATATTGCGACTTGTTCTTTCGGGAGGTTGTTCGCTTGCATGGTGTGCCAAACACCATTGTTTCGGTGACACTAAATTTCTCACCATTTTTGGAGAACTTTGTGGGCTAAATTGGGGACTAAGCTTTTGTTTTCTACTACTTGTCATCCCCAAACTGATGGGCAAACGAAGTTGTGAATAGGACTTTGTCTACTATGTTAAGGGCTGTTTTAAAGACAAATATTAAGATGTGAGAAGAATGTTTGCCTCATATTGAATTTGCATACAATCGTTCGTTGCATTCCACTACAAAGATGTGCCCTTTTGAGATTGTTTATGGATTTTTGTCTCGTGCTCCTATTGATTTAATGCCTTTGCCATCTTCGAAAAACTAAATTTTGATACTAAACAACATGCTGAGTTGATGTTAAAACTCCATGAAACAACTAAAGAAAACATAGAGCGCATGAATGCTAACTATAAGCTTGCTGGTGACAAAGGTAGACGTCAATTGAATTTTGAACCTGGTGATTTGGTTTGGTTACATTTGCGAAAGGAACGATTTCCTGATTTGCGAAAGTCTAAGTTGATGCCTAGAGCTGATGGACCTTTTAAAGTGCTTGAAAAAAATTAATGAAAATGCATACAAGCTTGATCTCCCTACAGATTTTGGGGTTAGTCCCACTTTTAACGTTGCAGATTTAAAGCCATATTTGGGAGACGAAGATGAGCTTGAGTCGAGGATGACTCCAATGCAAGAAGGGGAGGATGATGAGGACATCAATACTACCGATACATCCACGCCTCCACACGTACAACTTCATGGCCCAATAACCCGCGCTCGTGCACGTCAACTCAACCATCGGTGAGTTCATTCTTAAGTTTATGTTCCTCTTCTTTATACCCTGCAGGCGCGTGCACTTTTGTTTTACTCGGGAACGATGGAGAGGATCCAACGGGAAGAGGATTTGCGCGGGGTGGATTCGGACTGCAGCACAGTGCCAAGTTCTAACGGCCGCCACGACTTCATGCGAACTCCGATTTGGGTGTGCAAGTACTTGATGGAAAGGTTATCAAGTCTACTTTCAAATGGATCTGGCCCCATATCAATATCTATCCTGGAGCGGCCGCAATTGTATTTTTTCTACCGAGTGTTTTCTGTCCTTGGTGCTGCATCACCTCTTTTGGCCTAATGGGCCGTGTATCAAGTTGGGCCCGTTAGGGGCGCGTCCTAGGGTTTAGCACGACCCTGGCACTCCTGTGGTCGTCTCTCCTCTCTTTTTAAACCTTCAGCCGCCACCAAGAAGGGTGGGTTTTGTTGATTAGAGTTAGCCTTTTGCTACTTGCACACAGCGCGCGTGTCGGCTAGACCGTCCGTCTGTTTGTCTTCGGAACCCCACCATATCGTGTATTCAGATTGAATCTTTCATCCTAATATATAGCAATTTCAGTGCTTGTTTTACTTGTTCTTGCTTGTTCTTCGATTGCTTGCAGGACAAGTGCCCTAGTGGCTGGGTTGTCGTGCACCGCAAGATCACGTCAACCATCGGAGACAGTGTATCGGTTGCTAAGGCGCATCGTCCTTGGACGGTTGTAGTCGGGCCGTGAACATCGCCTCCATTCCCCAATCGAGTTATCCTCCACCTCTCATCGAAAGATCGGGACTAAACCCTAGCGGAATTGCATCATCTTCTAGCCGATCTCACCGGCGACGAGATTGGAGCGTCGAAGCTACGGGTGGACAATCAATCCGCCATCGCCCTCACGAAGAACCCCGTCTTCCACGACCGATCGAAGCACATCGACGTCAAGTACCACTACATTCGAGAGTGTGTCGATGGGGGCAAGACTGCTATCGGCTTCATATCACAGACATCCTCACCAAGGCGCTCGGGCGTGCGTGTTTCCAGGAGCTGCGCGCGTTGATCGGCTTCAAGAACTTCCCAGGTGAATTGATCAAGGGTTAGGGGGGAAGATTGTTGCAGTTTAAACCTTGATCGAACACCTTGTATCTAGGAATTAGTTTCTTTCCCGCGTTTTGTGTTTTCCCCTATTTTTTTGTTGAGCCCGTCGTGGTGATCGCGACGTTGGCGCGTTTGTAGGGTGTTCGTGGGCACTAGCGATGGCCATGGGATGGCGTGGTCCGGTAGATGTGCAAGCGCCGCACGTTCTAAGTTGTGTTCTCTATAAATTGCGAAGAAGTAAAGGAAAATCGCTGCTGGTTTTGGAGCGGCACCAAGTTCACCGTCTTCATCTGTGTTCATCGTGTTCTAGCAAAATTTGAGTGCGTTTCAGAGTCAAGGGGATCGATCTCCGGCGAGTTCCTGGTCTGGGTGATCGCCAATAATCAGCCCCTCCATCGCTGCCACCGCCTCGAACGCGCAGCTAGACCTTGCAACATACGCAAGATGGTGAGCAACGGGAGATGCGCCGATGAGCGGCCGCCGGCGACGAGCTACTTTACTTACGCAGGCGCCATGGTCCTTGACGCTGGTGATGGCGCCGTTGAACCTCTAGTCGATGCAACACGGCGTCCAGATAGGGTCCACCATGCGGGGAGCTTCCTTGGAGTACATCACCGGCGGGTTGGCGCCGGTGTAGGTGGCGACGAACTCGCTGTTGGTGAGGTCGGCGAACTGGTTGATGCGCATGGTCGAGTCATAGGACGCCTACGGCTTGTAGCTCTGGATGAAGCGGACATTGTCATGGAAGACGTCGAAGCGGCGCTCCTTCTTGCCGTGGCACTCGTACGTCTTGCCGAACTTGGCCATGCACTCCTCAAACATATGCATCACCATACCATCGCCACCACCACCGTAGTCGTAGGAGGTGTTCGGCGCCATCGCCTGCAATGCCATGAACGTGCACACGAGCAGGCGTTTGATTCATCTGCCGAAATCTACAATAGTCCTAGTTCAGGACTAAAAAATATTTTTAATCCCTATTAAAAAGGGCAACGGCTCTTTACCAATCGAGACTAAAGATCTTAACTTTAGTCCCGGTTGGTAATACTAAGCGGGACTAAAGAGAAGATCCATGTTGGTAACACTAAGCGGGACTAAATTGAAGGTCCTTTTTATAATTCTCCTTCTTCCTCCTCCAGCTGCCGAGACATTGCTACAAAGGTTTAGAAAAGGAAGGGAGGTGCTGCCAAACATGGAGCCAACAAAGCCAACCAGAAAATCCATCCGTCATTGTGAGCCCCTCAAGCAAGCGCAACAGCTGTGTATCTATAGGCCAAGTACCAGAATAGGCCACTGAGGTTGAAGACGAACCCCCATGCCCTGTTGATGAGATCAGGTGATGGACACCTTATGAGCTGCATATATGTCACGCCCCGATTTTCGATCGGGATTAAAAATTATTTAACAATGCATTTCCTAAAAATATTAAAAGAAAACAAATCAATCAAGTGAATTTAATAAGGAAATTAAATTTTCCTTTAAAAATCATGGCTGGAAATATTTTTGTAATATTCTCCATGCCCTAAAACACTCTTTGAAATTTTCTGTGAAATTTTGGAGCTCCAGAAATAATTCTAATAAGACAAAAACATTTCAGTAATTATTTAAATAAATTATTTAATCAGTAAATGAGCTTTTTATATTTTTATTAAATACTTTGAATGCCCATTTATTTTTAGGATTTTTTTGGAATTAATTTAGTGTTGGAAGTATTTACAAAAATATAAAGATTGTTTACCCGATTAAATATAAGGAGAAACAAATTTAAATCTTTTTCCCACCCTTGGCCGCCATCGGCCGACTCCTTCGAAATGTTTAGTTTCCCTCCCGCGGCCGCCCTCCTTCCTCTCTCGTCGACCCACTCGCCGCCCGGTTGCCTCTCGCCCTCGTGCAAAAGTTTATTTCGCCTCCCTAGCCCGGCCTCCCTCTCCCTCCCGCCGACGTGTGGGTCCTGTTTGTCAGCCTCCCTCTCTCTCCCCAAGCCGCTGATAGGTAGGCCCCACCTATCAGGGTCGTCCCCGACTCCGTCCACCGCCATGGCCGCCCCACGTCGTCGCTTTCCCCGTCCTCCTCGCGCATCTCCCACACCGCCTCGAGCTACCCCACTCCACCCCGCAGCTCGCACCACCTCCCCCACGCCCTTCGCACGCGCGCACGGCTCGAAACGGCCGAGTCCGCAACCGTCGGCCGCCGCTTTACCCGTGCCACGTCGCACTGCCATTTCCACGCCGCCTCGGCCTCGTCCACTCCTCCCCGTGCCTTTATAAAGCAACCTGAGTCCGGGCCGAACTTTTCTCCAACCTCTTTGTGCCATTTAGAGCTCCCCGTTGTCCCGCGACTCAAAATCCGAACCGCCACCATCGAACTCCACTCCGGTCGCCAAATTTGCCACTTCCGCCGCTCGCCGAGCCATCACCGCACCCCGCCGCTAGCGCCTCTCGCCTCGCCGCATTGAGGAGTATCTCGACCGCTCCTTGCCTGTCGCTAAATCTCACCGTAGCACCGTTCCCGTTGCCAATCCCAAGCCACCACCGCCCCTCTCACCTCCGGCTGCCTCACGCCACCACAAGGGACTGCGTCGTTCCATGCCGCCACCATCACCCGCTTCACCATGCTTTGCTGCTCCTTGTCCGCCTCTTCCCGAACACCACTCACCGCGGGGGTGCCGTTTCCGCCGTGCGCCCGAATGCCGGTCACCGTCCGTCCCCATCGCCGTCAACCCCGCGTGTTTTCCCGTGCACGCCCGGTGAGAACCCCTCCCCTTTCTCTCGCTCTCCTCCGTCCCTCCGGTGTGCGCGCCACGCCGATGGTCGTCGCCGCCGACCATCGGGCTGCGCGTGCGCCACCGCGCCGCGCCCTTGCCTCGCTCCCCGGCCATCGGATCGGTCCGAGACTGATCCGGGCCGTCGGTCCCTCGTGGCCGCCCGATCCCCTTCGGGCGATATGGGCCGTCCACGTGGCGGCCGACGTGGCTGCCAGCGGTGTCGCCACATCGGCTGCCGTCCCCCGTGGCCGCCCTCGTGGCCATCCACGTGGTGGACCGTGGCCCGGTCCCGCGTGGACTCGGTCCACGGTGGACCCGTGCGCCACGCTGCCGTAGCTGACGTTAGCCCTCGTCCCGATGACATCCGCAGTGCCCCCTTTTCCTTTGCAAAATAAATAAAATTGTGCAATAAATTATTTTAATTTCTAGAATTCAATTAAATGACCCAAAACTTCTAAAATTCATATCTAATCCATACGAACTCCAAATTGGGTCATTCAAATTGCAAAATTCATCTAAAATTGATCTCTACATGTTTGTTTATTTTCCATGTACTGTTTATTTGGTTTTTATTAGGTTTTTTTTCCTCGTTTTGCATGCGAGCTTGTAGACTTCGTCGTTTCAGGAGTTTGCGTTCGCGAAGAAAAAGGATCAGCTGAAGAAGCAAGGCAAGTCACATTCCTCCTTGACACATATTGATTCAATTTATAAAATATTTATTGTTTGCAAATAAAATTGCATGTTTTGCTAATTACACGGGAATCGGAAATACCTATATGCTTGCTTGTGCCATATTTAATTGTTATCTAATCATTGTAAACCTGGATGATTAATTTGACTAGCTTGCGTCACTTACGTGACCTTGCTATAATTATTATGCTTAGCCATACATAATTGCACTAGCTCACCTAATGGGAGGACTATACTACTAGCTTATAGTCACATGAAATGATGGTCTTGGACCAGTGTTACCTTGGAATAAAGGTTGAATTAAAATGTGACTTAATGGTGGACTGTGGGTGCATGGTTTTGCTTGTCGCACCCATGGCAATTAAGGACCGGTTCATGGGAAACCCTGAAAGACTTACAGTACTTACCATAAGCCAGCATGGGCAACGGCTGGACTTGTAGTGTAGCTTTTTCCTGGCTGACGTACCCAGGCAAGGGTGGCCGTGATGAAGTTTGGATGGACCGGGCAAGGTCTATGCGGCTGCCAGATTCACCAAGGCACCAGGGGGCTGCCTACCCTGGACTTTGGGTAGGGGCGAAACCTCAGTGTGGTATCGCTTGGTCAGGGGGAGTTATGCGAAGGGTCTTGTCATGATCACTCACATGGTAATGTGTCAGGCATGGCACGATGACATACGGTGGATCGTGTCTTGTGGGTACAGTTATACACCTCTGATCAGAGTAAAACTATTCGAATAGCCGCGCCGCGGTTACGGGCGATCGACCAGATTCACCATGATTAGTCCCACCTTAAATAACTTATCTTAATGGAACTAGTTTAGCTCAGGCAGATTGGTTGAGCCTGTTCAACATGGCGATAACGTTTTTCAGTGGAAGTTTAATCTTGACTTAATTAATTAACCTTTTTATTGTTTTAAACTAGAAATCTTTTACAACCGCATTTATGCAAAATAGCCCAAATCACTCTTGTCTCCCCTTGCACGTCTGCATTTCTCGGTGTGGCTTGTTGAGTATGGTGGTTGTACTCAGCCTTGCTATTTCCCCCTTTTCCCAGAAGTGTAGTGCTTCTGAGTCGAAGACGGAGTAGAAGACCAAGGCTCAGACCCCAGTTGAGTTTGCCTGTGGAGTGGAGCTGAAGCCCCGCTAGGATCGCCTTTTTCGCTGCTGCTGCTTTCTTTCTAGTGCGAGGACTAAGTGCCTCCTCTGTAAGTATTTTACGCTTTATTTACGTTTGAGTCTATATTGATTTGCCATTTAGTGTACCCCGACTGATTTCTGGATAGGGATTTAATACACAAAATAGTCTGAAAATTTGGCTAAATTTCTGCGCATGACAATATACCATTCAAGATCTTTCAATCAAGGTATGCTCATAGTTTAATGATATATGACTTGTACATTGTGAAAGTTGGTGCATAGGTTGATTACCAATTAATAACCTCTCTTCTCGTGAACGTGGCGTTGGGCATAGCCATACCAGTTGAACGAGACATGACATATCACAACAGGCCGATTCCACCTAGGTATTCAAAGATCGAAATTGAGCAGGTGGAACGAGGCTTCGAAGATCTCGAACTGGATATCCTTGGAGGAGATGGGGAGACAAAATTAGGAGACACAACCCATGTAATAATACTATGGTGCAAGCCGTTCATCATGTTTCCTGTGCGAGAAGCGGTTTTCGTTCCTCTGTCTCCTCCACGTGGACCGTCTCCTTTGCATGGACCGTTTCCTCCGCCTTCTCCGCCGCCTCCGCAAGCACCGAATCCTAAACGGCCACCGACTCCTCAGCCTCCTCTGCCTCCTTCGTCGCCTTCGCGAGCACCGACTCTAAACAGTCACCGACTCCTCGGCCTCCTCCGTCGCCTTCGCGAGCACCGACTCCTAAACGGTTACCGACTCCTCCACCTCCTCCGCACCCAACTCGTGCCGCGCCATCAAGGTCAACGAAACAAACAAAGAGCCAAGACTTGACACGCCTGTTAGTGATATGACCTAGAGGCAACATGGAGTTGTTGGATATCACGTCAATGTTTATGTATTTATGAATAAAGTGTTATTCAGTTCCATGAAATAGACATCTTGTATTGATCAATAAGTACGTGACTTATTTATGAGACTCTATGTATGAATCTATTTCTAAATGATCCCTGATCATATATCATATTATTGGAACAAATATGATTATAAGATCGGCATGTTTATTGATTGATGATCATGTCTCATAGATCATGGGTATGGAGATATCAAATCAATAAACATGGACACATGTGTTGGAGAACACATTGTTGGATAGACCCACCATGAGACACTACAGAATTAATGTGCCATTAGTTGGTCTCGAGTACTGTTGGTACAAAGTCCTTAGACCTGAGATCACCATGGATTCCAACATGTGTAGTAGCCTACTTTGGGACTACCAAACGCTATTCCGTAATCGGGTAGTTATAAAGGTAGTTTTCGGGTTTGCTATGAAACATGGAGTGGGATGTGAGTGATCAAGATGGAATTTGCCCCTCCTTTGGAGAGATATCTCTGGCCCCTCGAGGTAATGGATTATGGAAATGCATGGCCATGCTAAGTTGATTGAGGAGTCAATCAACGCACGGATAATCCAATACGGTTCGAGTGAATGGTTAAGCTATTGAAGGGATGACACACATCTTGCCTATAGCTTAACTGGTATCGTGAGGTAAAGGGATTTGTGTACACATTACGGTTCGAGCCGATATTATTCTTGTATACTATGGTGTCAATATGTGCTTGCTAGGCGCCGCTGACGGTCGGTTGAGTTGGACTCGAGCCGACGATCGGCTAAGTTAGACTATAGCCGAAACCGAGTATACCCGAACCTACGGTCGCACGCTTAAGGGGATAGAATAGATATTCGAGTTGGACTCGGATACGGCTCGATCGGATAGGGATCCGATCGGATAGAGTCCTATGGGCTTACGACGTGTGGGCGGCCAACTCTATGAGATACGGATGAGATCCGATTCAAAATAGAGTCCTGATCGGCCACTAGTCCTAGTCGGCCAACTCTATATAAAGGGGTGAGGGTGGAGAGCTGCGACACATCAGTTGGATCACATTGAACCGAATCCGCAACAGAAGTCGCCGAGATCAATCTCCACGGAAACCCTCCCCACTTTCGAGCCAAACGCTAGCCTTGCATCGCGTGCTAGCACATGGGTGTTGGGCGTTCTGTCCCCGGACGTGTGGATACCGGTAGAGGCGCTGCTACGTTGCACGCTGTTGATCGGCTGCGGTCAAGCGCATCGGAGCGAGGCGCGAGAACACAGTCGGACAACTCGGATCGGCTACGGCATCTGCGAATCGGCTGTCCCCGAGTATCGGCTGTCGGTTTGCGGGAATCGGCTACACTGTTCCGGATCGGATAGCCCGATTGGCGCTTTCCGCCGCACACTCCAATCGGTAACGATCTATCGGCCCTTACTTGCAAGTTCCTGGTTTGCGCGGTTAAAAGTTTTTGTTTTCGGCTAGCGTAGTCTCCGCGTAACCCTTCAGCGCCAAGGCTGCCCGCTCTAAAGAAAAGAGTGTACGACCGCACTCCCGAGGAGATTGACGCGATCAGCGCTGCGGAAGTGAAGGCGCATTTCAAGCCTCGGAGTCCTGAAAAGAAGATTCCTATCGACCCAGCGGCCTTGTTTAAGAAGGTGAGCGCACCAGTTAAATCGACCTTACTATCTGACTACAACCGATCAATTAGGAAGTCTTTTCAGAAGGCGAAAAGGAAGTTGAAAGTTGTCCCTCAGCTTGGGGAGCACCCAGAAAAATCGCTTGAGCCGTTGCTGCCAGATGGTGAAAATAAGTTAAGACAATTTATGGCAGAGACGGGACTAACAAGGGAGAAACTGTTTGAAGGCGCAGTAGAAATACAAGTTTACCCTCAGTGAACCTCTTGTCAAGCCTTCTCAGGTGAAAACTCTCTCTACACAGATGTACCGATTCAATCAATGGTATATGCGAAATTCAGGAAAAGGTATAGAGATGTTCGGCATGCGGATAAAAAACAAAGATTTCTTCCAAGGAGATGATATCATGTGGATCCGTTTTCAGGATGTATTCGACCTGTACCAGCTAGATGCCCTCGACGTCTCTCTTACTAGTTGCTGGGTTTTGTAAGTATTGTTTAGTTAAATTTATTTCGTTTCTTAGCTCCTAGTATGTAGCTGATGAAAATTCCTTTTATCCGTTGTAGACCGAAGATTCAAGAGTGCCGTAAGCAAGGGTGTTTCAACATTGGATTCATGGACCTCCACAAAATAAACACGGATATGATACATGATTTTGAGAAAGAAATAGAGGAGAATATTGTTCATTTGCTGGTGCAGCAGCATTACAAGACTTGGATATTTCTGCCGTACAATACACTGTGAGTTTTTTTACTTCCTTTTGTACCAATTTCCTTCTCGTACATATACAGTTATATATATATATATCATCTCATGCAATTTGTAGATTTCATTGGGTCCTTTTCCTTTTTGACCTTACCTCATGCAAAATCCATCTCTATGATTCAATGGATAAACCATAGTCTACCTTCGTAAAGATTTTTGAAGTGATAGACATGTAATGTCTTCTATTCCATTGTCATTATAAATGTTGCTATTGCTACTATGCAGATCTCAGATAATTAATCATAACTTGCAACGTGCACAGGGCATGGGCACGGTTCTATAAAATTGTACGCGGGACTTGAAAAGAAAAACTTGAGATAAGGACCAAATTTGCAGTGAGTACATGCTCCAAAATTATACTGAATCATTAATTTATTCTAAAATAGAAATATATATTAAATCTCTCATTGTTTCTTCTTTAGTGTGCAAAATAGAAGTAGGGGACGAACTTATGCGGTTACTATGTTTGCGAGTATACTCACCGCCTAGTTTATCAAATCAAATCTGACAAGGATCTGGATGTACGTAAAAACCATTCATAGATTATGTCTTGATTTTTTTATTTATTTCATATATTTATTTCTTATTTTTTTCAAATGATAGATTTTTACATGAGGGACAAACTCTCTCACGGCGAATTTATAAAGGTTGTTTAAGAATCAATAATGGGATTTATCAATGAGCAAATTTTTGATCCCATGGGAGAGTTCTACTATGATGAAAATCCAATTATCCAACCCCACCCCACGGATTAGATTTTGTAATAATATATCTATATATGTGTATATATTTTTGTCATATATATATATACTTAAGTGCATATATATATATATATGCAAAATATGTATTTATACATATATATATGTATAAATACATATATTACATATATGTACATATTATATATATATTATGCATATATATGTATGTGGAGATTATGGCAATCGGATATCCACATGGCAGGCTTATCTGACTGGAGATAGGGATAGGTTGCGCCTATCAAATATGTAAACCAACTACGACTTGGGTATTACGTTGCCGATTAGATAAGGCAACGGCTCATAGTCACGGCTTGGTAAGATTGAGGAAACCGACTTAGAGTAAGATAGGGTTTCCGATCTGTAAGCCCACCTCCCAAGACTATATAAGGGGGGTAAGGGGCGTCCCTTGAGGGATATGCGATATCGGCTTTAGATCAGAGAATCCCATGCTAGATCAGCTTTTAGCTTTCAACCTTAGATCACGAGATCAATAAAGACACTCGGCGGATCGAATCCACCGAAACAGGAGTAGGGTATTACCTCACGAGAGGGCCTGAACCTGTCTAAATCTTCTTCTTCTTTCAACCCATCGTGCTTGGCGATCTCGACTGCGACCCCAGAAATTATATTGCCGAAACCGAGTTTCGACAGTTGGCGCGCCAGGTAGGGGACCGCGCGTCGAGACTTCTTCAACAATCTCGTCTACAAGCGTGATGGGATCTCCTTCAAGATTCGGCGACTTCGCCGCCTACTTCGCCGACAACTCCTCCTTCGACTCGGATTTGGACCGTCGGAAGGAGAAACCCACTCAACGCCGTTCGGACTCCCGAACAGCACCAAGATCTACAATGACGTCTCGAAGACCAAGATGCAATCTACTCTCTCCAACGAAGGACTTCGCTCGGCACCATTCGGATTACCGAATATCGCCGAAGTCCGCGCCAATCTTCTAGTCTCCCCGACGGAGACGATCTACTCGGACGAAGACCTCTCGGTGCCGTTTGGGTTACCAAACGCCGCCGAGATCTACATCAAACTTCTCTCTCCCGACTACAAACTTCTCTCCCCCGAGTCGGGAGCGACCCACTCGGAGGAGCCCGCATCCCCAAGCTCTAACTCGGACTGGAGGATCCAGACCCAGGCTACCCAGGATCAAGGGAGGTCGCCGTCATCCTCCCGTCTTTTGGCTCCTGCTCATCTTCGGAGCTCAATGAATACCTCAGCTCCGCCGGCTTCGACGACCTCTATGACATCCCCTCTGATGAAGCCGACGACTCCGACTGCCGCAAGGACTATGAGCCGAAGTGCTTTGATGTCCTCATGGCCGAGCCGGACGAGTCCGACTCACCATGGCCGGAGGCTTGCAAGAAGAGCGAGCCAAGATTGAGCACGAGCGCAAGACGGCCGAAGAGGAGAAGCAACGCAAGGACGAGGCCGACAAGAGGAAGCGGGATCTACGCGCAGCGGACGATCCGCCCAGAGGGCCATCCTCCAAACACGGGTTCGCAACACCAACATCTTCCGACGCCACGCGAACGCCGTTGCCGCGCTCACGCTCTTGGACACCGTCATGGAGACGACACCCGCCAATGTGACTCCGATACTCGACAAGATCAAGACCATCGTCGCAGCCACAGCCAACGGCCACCCCACCACCTCGGCACGAAGACCGACTGAATCTGTGGCTGAAACGCCCGACAAAAGCCGACTCCCGCCTCTAAAGTCGGAGACTATAAGAGGCCCGAGCCGATCGGTCGACGACAAGGCCAAGAGGCCCACCCCGCGAGTCCACGCGAAGTACCGGGAGCAAACGGCCGACTCCCGCGACAAACGACACGGACGTCCACCCGTCCACCACCGCGTCCGCCGCAACAACACTCCGCTACCCAACCACCAACCAAGACCCCGCCGAGTGATCGCGGAAGTCCTCGATCGCCGCTACCAAGAGCGAGACCGACGCACTCGGGAAGATCGGAGGGGATCACCCGATAACGGCGACGATGGAGTGTCGGCTTTCACTCGGGAGCTTCGCCGAGTGCACTGGCCGAGTGGATTCAAGCCCACAGGAATAGAAAGGTACGACGGCAAGACCGACCCCGAGTCATGGCTTACCGTGTACACTCTCGCCATCCGCGCGACAGGCGGCGACAACAAGGCTATGGCCAACTATCTTCTAGTGGCCCTCGCTAACTCAGCCAGGAACTGGCTCACGAGCCTGCCAAGAGGCTCAATCGGCTCGTGGAGCGAGCTAAGGGACCACTTTATTGCCAACTTCCAGGGTACCTTCGAGAGGCCCGCACGCACTTCGATCTATACAACGTCATCCGAAGCCGGACAAGCCTCGAAAGATTACATCCGGCGCTTCTCAAAAGCGCAACAAGATCCCCAACATCACCGATGACATCATCATCGCCGCCTTCCAGAAGGGAGTCCGTGATGAGCTGTTAATCGGGAAGTTCGGGCGCAAGCCACCGAAAACGGTGAAACAAATGTTCGAGACGACGAACTCCTACGCCAAGTCCAACGATGCAATCAAGGCGGCACGCCAAGACCGGCCTGACAAAAGGGATGACAAGCACTCAGAAGGATGCCGGCATCCGAGGAAGGATAACGACAAAAGCAATCGGGCCTGCAAAGATCGCAAGCGCCGGCACCAAGACTTGGTTGCCACAACGTCCGATTCTCAACACCGTCGCCGAGTTGCGGCTTACGACACGATCATGAACGATCATGAATGCTCAGTGCACGCATCATCTACAAGCAATTCGCCGAGCAATATGCGGCACGGTTAAACAAGAAGCCGACTGATGAAGCCGGTCCATCGGGAACTAAGAAGAACAACCCGACTGGAAATTCAGAGCCTTTTCAAGACCCCGTGGGCGAGCTGAATCACATCTTCGGGGGCCGCAGGCTTATGAGTCCAAGAGGAAGCAAAAGCTGATGGACCGCGAGGTCAACGCGACACAAACCGAAGTCCCACAATATCTACGATGGTCGGAGGTGGCCATCACGTTTAATCGCTCGGATCATCCTGACCGAGTGGTTCACCCGGGGAAGTATCCCTTGGTACTTGACCTGGTGGTTCAGAACATCAAGCTAAAGCGCGTCCTCATCGATGGGGGCAGCGTCCTCAATCTCCTGTTCGTCAAGACCCTGGATGAGATACAAATCCTGAGAACTGAGTTGAAGGCAAGCTCAGCCCCCTTCCACGGAGTGATCCCGGGGCTGTCGCCCACACCACTCGAGCACATCGTCCTTCCAGTCACCTCCGGAGTTCGCAAGAATTTCCGAACGGAGAATACCACCTTCGGGGTGGTCGACTTCAAAGACGGCCTACCACGCGATTATCGGAAGGCCTGCACTCGCCAAATTTATGGCGATACCACACTACACTTACCTTTGCATGAAGACGCCTGGCCCTAACGGCGTCATCACCCTGCGCAGCGACGTCAAACAAGCCTTCACCTACGACGAAGAAAGCTGCGATATGGCCCAATCTTGTGAGAGATCACGTGGCCAGGAAGAAATCCGACTGGCTACATCAACATCTGAAGAGGGTGGAATTTCTACAAAGAGGATAGCCAAGTCGGGACAAGGCGACGCCAAAACGAAGAAAATCTTCCTTGATTCAGTCGGCAAGATATCTTCAAGGACTTAGAAGATACCACAGTCGCAATGTTCGGGCGCGAGCTTTCATTGTCGATGATTTGGTTCTACGCAAGATCCAGACCATCAAGGACCATCACAAATTATCTCCACTATGGGAAGGACCATACATAATCGCTGAGGTAACTCGGCCAGGAGCATTTTGACTAAAGCGCGAAGATGGATCTATGGTGGAGAACTCCTCGAATATTGAACATCTTCGACGATACTATGCTCAAATTGCCGTAAGTTTCATGTTATTTCTTGACTCGCCAACCTCAAGCAAGATGACTTCTTGAGTTGGCAAAGGCTATACGTGTCAATAAAGCATGGTTTTCTTCGACAACTTGTTTATATTTGGTTTATCATTGTTTAATATTTCTTGATTTGAGTTTAATAGATAAGGACTGAGAATTTTTGATGACCTAATCAAGCTTAGGCTTGGTGACGATCGGACGAAAATTACTTAAGAAATTTTCTATGAAGACTCGGGTCAAGGCATTAACATAAATAAGCTAGATACCTACAAGTTCACATCGAAGGCATAAAGAGACCAAGATGATTAAACTTACTCCCGATCGAACCTCGAACAATAAGGGAATCTTGGAGGCCGGATGCGTAAGATGGCTTGTGATGGAACAAGAGTTCCTAGATGGATGGATTTGCACGCACACGAGTTTAGGGTTCTCCACGGAGAGCCGGTGAACAAGTCTGCGAAAGAGGAAATTTTTGGGGAAGATGAAGTGTCGAGGATGACCTCGAGGCTTCGTAAAAATACTTGAGGGTTTTTGCCAAGTTATCTCGCGATTGGGCCGAGCCCATGAGAGACTTGCGGCCCGCTAAGGTGTGGCTTGACACGTGTCCTTAGGGACTTAAGTGGATGGACTTAAGCGATTTGCCCCGGCAATATGCACGTGTCACATAGCCCAATACCTTTGAAATCCTTTCATACCGCAGCTTGCATAACTTCATGAGAAGTTGGCACGATGCAATTTAAAAGGTGACAAATAGTTAAGCTTTTCATGGCTGTCCCGATGACAGAACTATTTGGTTTTAAAGCATTTGATTAAATGATTATATCAATGCTATTTTTTCCACCTTGGTGAAGATCTTTTTAGATTAAGACCAATATTATGGCGAAGCTATTTAATATTTTGGTCGTATTTTTCGATGACTAAAAATTTGTTTACCCATGAGGGTTGACTAAATTATTTGTCCCGAGATGACTCGGACAAGTTAACTCGGATGAGCATGAGCTTGCCGAGTGTTTTTTACCCACGAGGGTTGATTAAATTATTTGTCTCGAGATGACTCGGGAAAATCAACTCGGATAAGCATGAGTTTGCCGAGTGAATTAATTTCTTACCCACGAGGGTTGATTAGATTATTTGTCCCGAGATGACTCGGACAAGTTAACTCGGATGAGCATGAGCTTGCCGAGTGTTTTTTACCCACGAGGGTTGATTAGATTATTTGTCCCGAGATGACTCGGACAAGTTAACTCGGATGAGCATGAGCTTGCCGAGTGTTTTTTACCCACGAGGGTTGATTAAATTATTTGTCCTGAGACGACTCGGGCAAATTCACTCGGATGAGCGCGAGCTTGCTGAGTGATGATATTTTTTATGATTGCTTTAGCATGAGCTAAGCATTTACATGAGTATGATTCTTTATAGTCTTTGTATGTATGTTTGGTCTGTTTTTGACTAATCATATAGTCGGGGCTACACCTAATTAGGTACATCATGAGATGCACCTAGATATTTATTTTGAGAATTTTTTGGATATTTTCCAGCCCTTCACAGTCTTTGGAGCCACTCGGGAAGATTCAGGCAGAGATGATGAAATCACTTGGCGCCAGAAGCACTCGGCCAATGAGATTTTTGGCTGCGTACTGTTTTGGTTTGAAGCTGAGTTGTCTCGTCGACTGAAAAGGACTCGGGGGCTACTGTGGAGATTATGGCAATCGGATATCCACATGGCAGGCTTATCCGACTGGAGATAGGGATAGGTTGCGCCTATCAAATATGTAAACCAACTATGACTTGGGTATTACGTTGCCGATTAGATAAGGCAACGGCTCATAGTCACGGTTTGGTAAGATTGAGGAAACCGACTTAGAGTAAGATAGGGTTTCCGATCTGTAAGCCCACCTCCCAAGACTATACAAGAGGGGTAAGGGGCGTCCCTTGAGGGATATGCGATATCGACTTTAGATCAGAGAATCCCATGCTAGATCAGCTTTTAGCTTTCAACCTTAGATCACGAGATCAATAAAGACACTCGGCAGATCGAATCCACCGAAACAGGAGTAGGGTATTACCTCACGAGAGGGCCTGAACCTGTCTAAATCTTCTTCTTCTTTCAACCCATCGTGCTTGGCGATCTCGACTGCGACCCCAGAAATTATATTGCCGAAACCGAGTTTCGACAATGTATTTACACATATATATGCATAATATATAAACAAGCAGTAAGTAGTATGAGCAAAATTTTTTAAAAAATATCTGTAGTCTTGGTTTTCAATCGAGTCCCGCTTTTATGGTCTTGATTTGCGAACTCAGGACTAAAGAGGTTATAAACCGGGACTATAAAGGTTTTATAATCGCAGATAGGAAAAATACGAGAATAAAAAAAGGCATGTTTCTCTAACCATACGGGAATAAAAACACATAAAATGGGATAGGGGCACTTTGATAGAAAAAGGGAAAAAAGTTTAGCAAGAGATCATACCTCTTACTGTTTTTTCTATGAAAGTGAAGCGTAGGAATACAATCTTATGTAAAAATTTCTATCTTTTTTATAAATAAATAAAAGGGACATGAAGGAAACTTTCCATAGGAACTTAATTGGTGTAAAAATCATTTACCAATCCGGACCCTTAGTGTAACATGGTTGTCAAGAAAATCGTTCTTAAATTTACCTGAACAGAAATATCAGAAATAGTACAATGTCTGGGACATCGGTTGATCCACATCTTTATTACTTTTCATATATGCCCGACAATTAATCTAAAAAACCTATAAAATATTTATACGTCTAAAACGAGCACAAACATCTACCGGTTATATTAGTCGGCACGCCAACTGGTGCTTCCATTTTCTACTAATGCCGATTTTTCATCGCATTTCATATATCGACCATTAGTAAGGGTACACCATCACACAGACTAGTACAGATCGTTTTATTTGTGATGGTCTCTCACATTTCTGAGTTTTTTAAATCATCGTAACAAAGTCATCTCAAATGGGTAAAAAAAGATAAATAAATACTCGTACAAATATATTAGATGTGAAAAAAAAACTCAAACCCATCACAATGATACCTATCGATGATGGGCTCAAATCACGGCCCAACAAAGATAACCTATGACATCTTTGTTGGACTCAACAGAAGCCCGTGACCGATGACACTAATCGATGACGGGCACCAACCTGAGACCTGATTGAGATAACAATTAGACCCGTCACCGATGAGTGTCATCGGTGACGGGCTCCAACCAGAGTCCCGATTGAGATAACAATTAGGCCCGTCACGGATATGCTTCAAAATCATTTAACCTAGTTCGAGCGCCGATTCAAATCTTCTAAGTCCTCACATTGCAAACCCTAGCGCCATCACCGTCTCTCGGAGCCCGTCGCCGCCATCCGTCGCGCCCTCCCGAGCCCGACGCCGTCGTTCTCCTCACCACCACCGTGCGCCACCGTCCCCGATCCCGAAACCGAGCGCCACCGTCCCCGAGGCCAAGCACCGTCATCCCGAAGCCTAGCCACCGAGCTCGCCGTCCCCGAGCCCAAGCGCCGTCGGTCCCCGAGCTCCGCCCACCGAGCACCACTGTGCTCCAGGTAAGTCCATCTCCCTCATGTGCTGTCGTGCTCCCTCATGTATACATCTGAGATGAATGTCGTACCATGTATTGAATCTGAGATGAATGTCATGCCATGTATTTTCATCAAACCCTAGCCGTCGTGTCTAGTTTGTGCGCGTGTAATAAGTTTTTACGCATTGTTCCCGTTTTGTCCTCCAATTCGAAGTCGGTTTTAAAATGGCCATAACTTTTGCATACAGACTCCGATTGAGACGTTCCATATATGAAAATCGATCAGAAAAAATTTTGGATGCATTTGGCCCTGGCTGTGTCAGGTTTGGCAATTTTATTTTTTCAAAAACTGCTCGAGAAGATTGCCTTTTCGAGCCCAAAGAGCTTTTTGTCGATTTTGAGCACGTCTTCGAATTTTTCACCGGCCACATCTTTCACTTGTTTAGTCTTAAATTTTCTATAGTTATCTCTCGTGTGCTCCTAAGTCATGAAAAAAATAAAAAAACAAAATAAAAGTCAAACTTTTCCAAAAAAAGGTTAACAACCCAAAAAAGAAAAATAGAGAGAGGCAGAAGAGGAAAAATATCTAGAGGAGCTCATAGAGAGGTGCAATATATAGATCTGAGATAATGTCACTTTTGTTTTGGTTGTATAATGAGACATGTATAGATATAAGATAAATTCAAAGATTCATTCTCCTCCATTTTAAAAATAAATTATATATATGAATGGATGTGTGAAATATGTGAATGTCATATGTGAGTTCTGAATTAGGTTTCTTGTGAATAATTGTATATATGAATGGGAATACTGAAATGAGAATATATATATTTATATGTGAATAATTGTATATGTGAATAAATTTTCAGCGGGCATGGCTAGCAAAGACATGAGGCTAGCCAAATTTTTTTTAAACACTCATCGATGACGGATCTAAGTTTAGGCCCGTCACCGATGAGTGTCATCTGTGACGGGCTTAAGTTTAGGCCCGACAAAGATAAGTGCATCGGTGATGGGCTTGTGCCCGATACAGATGTCTTCTCACATCACTGACCTTTACATCGTGACGGACGTTGTACCCGACACAGATGAAGGTTCCCATTGTAGTGACAATAATTATCTATTCGATTGATAATACTTGTCATTTTGGATAAATGGTGGGTTCAAACTTTAAAAATCTTTGACTACGAATGCTTTCTAAAATATTTATCCTAAAAATATTGAGATCATATGTATAGATTAGTCTTAGAAAACACTTTAATAAAATCATATACTCCATCTATCCCAAAATATAAATGATTTTAGTTGCATGAGACACATCTTAACACTACGAATCTAGATAGACTCTATGCCTGTGTTCCATCCAACCAAAATCCCTTATATTTTAAGAGAAAAAAAATATTTGTTGATATATATAATAGAAAATGATAGTTAAAGTTGTTTATAATCGTGTTTTTTAAAGAGACGAGTATTATAACTCGAAGGGGAGAAAGGGCACTCCCAATGGAACATTTATAGCGGTTTCGTATCCCTATTAAATAAATTGCCACGTCACCCATTCGCTGATGTGGCACCACAGTAAATGAAGAGAGAGAAGAGAAAAAGAAGAAACGATTTCTCTGTGAGGGAACCACGTCTTTGATTGATTCGAGACACCGAGAAACTGGTCACCGTGCGTTGGGGAGAAATTGGTGGTTTTGATCTGATCTGCTGCTCCTCCGCGGATGCGCACCAAGCCATGACGCGTGCCACGACGCACCACCCGCCCACGACGCCGCCGACCGCGCCCCACTTGGATGCGCTCCTCGCCGTCGGCCGCCGCTGGCTCCCGCACGCGGCCGGCCCCCTCCCGCCCTCTCCTACGTCCCACGCACGGCCGACCACCTCCCACCGTCGCCTGCGTCCCGCATGCCCTCTCGCATCCCACATCCCGCGAGGTAGCCGTCGAGTGGGAGCGATGGAGGCGTGCTCGTCACCTTCAAGGCGGACGCCATGGACATGCGCATGCGCGTGCAGCAGCAGTGACGGTGGCCGAGGCACTGGAGGCAGAGGCGGCGGCTAGGGCCACGCGCTAGAGGCAGAGGCGGTGGCAGGAGCGGAGGTGGTGGTGCGGCGACGGCAACGGTGGCCGTGGCACTGGTTGGGAGGAGAAGAAGAAAAATACACAGAGGATCTAAAGACGGCCGATTGGAACTCATTAATTGATTGGCCTAATTTTTATATAGATTCTAGTACAAAATTATGCAATGAAAAAGATAATTTTTTGGTACGGTATCTTCTACTATAGAAATTAGAAATTGTTGTGGTTTTTTTATTGAGACTGTCCTAATAAGTTACATGCATACGAGTGCGTAGATGCATGTCTAGCTAGCTAGCTAACTTGATCGAGAACAAGAAAGGTGTCCATCTGCCCAACCCAACACCGCCACCATTGGACATTGGGACCGTATCTCTGAAGCCTTGTTTTGTCTTGAGCTATATGCATTCTAGCTTGTGGCGCCAACCCTTCCGTCCCATCATTGTCTCCTCTCCATCGGTCGGATCACTATACTATACCCAAAAAAATATATATGGCCATGCGGCGATGACGTTCAAATTAAAGCAGAGATAGCATGTACAGTATATATGTGTATATTTTCTTTGTGAGCCGGCCGTTGTTGCTTACCTCATGGTTGCATACGTACGTCGTCACGTAACGCGTCGATGCATGCAACAAAATAACAAACACTAGCTAGCACTGCAGCGCTAGTAACGACCAAACGGTTCAGAATTGCATATATATGGCATGTCTCCCGTCGCGTCGCATCGTACGTACCCCTCTCCTTGGTATTCCCCATGTTCTCCGTAGGGTTAACTATCCGGTAATCCTCGTTATTGAGCCCCTCTTCCTCGTCAATTAGCTAGGTAAATCTTACCGAGCTGGAGCTCGATCGTGACAATCGAGCCCAATGGTCGGATCTAAAGGACGTAAGTGGATAAATCCACGAATCTATTTGTAGGTCAAATAAATAAATAACCCGTGAATTCTTATATTATGGTCCGGTTTGTCACACCTAAAGATACAAATGAATCGATTTATAGATCAAATTAGTAGGTAAGTAGTGAACCAATCTATAAGTTACCTATTAATCTTGTCTATAAGTGAGTTAGTGGGTCGATCCACGTACATCTCATAATCGGATCTAATAATGTCGCGACCTAGTGGTCATAACTTGAAGCCGTTAAATAATAGAGGATTCGATCGAGCGCGATGATGGCTGCACATGATAGAGTGGTGACAATGAAGCAGGCATGACTACATTCAGTCGGATGGTGGCTGCACATGACAGAGTGGTGACAATGAAGCAGGCATGACTACATTCAGTCGGGGTTGGAGCCAAAATTATCTCAAACCTAGGGTTGAATTGATGTATTTTTTTTCATATGATTCTTTTTTTTTCTAATTTTTTAGATTTTTTGAAGTGGTATTTCAATGGGTATTCAGGTTGAGGAGTAGGGCTCTAGCCCTAGATGCCTTACTCCTGATTTCGCCCTTACGTTCACTTGCATTTTGCATCGACATATGTACAATTTTATATATCATTAATGGTCTTAGATGAATATTGCATAGAGACCCAAATGTTGTCGGTTTCCCAACCAGCATCAATAAGAGATTATGCAGTAGTTTATACGAGTGAAAATGCCAATTAATTTGTATGGAAATAATATTGGGTAATATTCTTATCTAGTTCTGTACATGCACCGCAAACTTCAGTACTAGATATTATCTCTCCAAGTTGTGGTTTTCTGCACTCCAATGTATAATGCATACATCTTTCATGTAACGTCTTCCTATATGAACATATGCTATATTTGTACCTATATCAATTTATAGTTTTCTACACTCCAACACGCACACGCGCGCGCGCGTGCACACACATAATTTGCATGATCAATTGACAAGTCTCCGCGAAACGAAGAAACGAGTGCACGTATAACCAAAACGTATTGCACTACATGCATGTTCTAAAACAGAGGAGAAAAATACGTAGCCTACTAATTAAACTCTCAAACCAACTTGAGCATTTATCTAAGAATTCAAATGCCCAATTAAGATCTCTGGGTTCGAGGCAGCACTGCTGGAGAATAGCATATTTTCAATTCATCTTTAGTCCTAGTTGGTGCTGCCAACCTGACTAAAGATAATTTCCCGCTATTTTTCCAAATTTATTTAGTCCCGGCTAGGGTTAATAATTAAATAATTAGTAAATAGGGCCAAATTAAATTCATTAAATATAGGTTTAAAATAATAATATTAAAATTTAATTAAACATAGATAATCCCAGATATTAATGTGTTCTTTTAGATATTGTTTCTCTTTTGCCCCTCTCTATTTTTCATATTCATCCGAAGTTGTTGTTTTTTTTAAAAATCAACTTTTTTGTTTTATTTTTATATTTTTAGGACTTAGGAGCACACGAGAGGTAACCACGTAAAATTTAAGTGTAAACAAGCAAAAGACGTGACGTGAAAAATTCAGAAGATACGCTCAGAATCGGAAAAAAACTTCCGGGCTCAAAAAGACAACCTTCTGAGGCGTTTTTGGAGAAAATAAAATCTTTGATTTTTACATATAGAACGTCTCGATCGGAGTCCGTATGCGAAAGTTATGGTCGTTTTAAAACCGACTCGAGTTAGAGGACAAAACGGGAATAATGCATGTAAAACTTGTTACACGCGCGTAAACTAGACGTGACGGACAGGGTTTGAATGTTCTTATCAATATATAGTTCCCTCCGATTTATATATTTTCACCAAAATAATTTTATAAAAGATTTTATATATTAAGAATCACTAGCAAAATGCCCGTGCGTTGCAACAGACGACGACACAGGGAGGAAAAAATACGCGTGCATTGCAACGGGACGACGACGCAGGGAGGAAAGCAGGCGGAGGGCGAAGGTCCAGGCGGCGACTCGGGAGCTCCGAGCGGCGACGGGAGGGAGAGGCGCAGGCGTGGCATGGGGCGCGGCGCGGATGGGGACGGAAGAGAGGTACACATAAAATCTTTTTTTTCATCCAAGCCCTCCCTTCCTTTTTAGCATTAGGATAGCGGGTTAATTTTATAAACACTCGAGAGGTTTTCTGCAAAATAACCCCTTTTTTCTTTAACTGGGCTTTTTAAATAGCAAGGCGGATCATGGGTTAATTTCGAAAACTCAAGGGGTTTTCTAAAATAGCCAGCAAAACAAAATCTAGGTGGAAACATTACTTGCTTTATAGATAGTTATAGATTAGTTAATAACAATATGATGATATGTAATTACAATGTGATGATTAAATTAAAGCTTTCTTCTATCTTCAATCACCCACTCCACACAACACCACACTCTTTGAAATTATAGATCCCCTTAAATTAATTTTAGGCCATTTGAATCATGTAGCAAAATTTGTATATTTTTATTAGGTTCAGTTAAAAAAATAAGCACATTCACTTTTGCCCTCGGTTGGTGTCCGGTTGGTGTCACAAACTAGGACTAAAGATTTAAATGATCTTTAGTATCGGTTCGTAACACCAATCGGGATAAAGGATCTTTAGTCCCGGTTGGTGCTATAAACCGAGACTAAAGAGGTCGCGAGGTTGTCGAACCTGGTAGAGCGCCGGACATTTTTAGTCCCGGTTGGTAACACCAACCGGACAAAAATAGTATCTTTAGTCCTGGTTGGTGTTACCAACCGAGAATAAAGATGTCCAACGCTCCGACAACCTCGACAATATTTAAACCGGACTAAAGATGATCTTTAGTCCCGGTTCGTGTCACGAACCGAGACTAATGTTTCTAAAAATCCGTAGATTTTTTAAACCGGGACTAGAAATATTTTTTACTCTCGGATACCATTCAAACTGAAACTATTATGGATTTTGACACTTCAACAGAAAATAATTTCTCTAATAATGCAGGCATACCCTCTGAATAAGCCAACACAATCTGAAAAGATAACTCCAGTACAGATTGAGCAACAGGAGTACATTCATTGTAGATATACAAGATTCTCAACGTTCATCAAATCACGTCTCTCTTTTCTGTCGTAGTATAAAAGGCAATCAATTAATACTGTGCGGTGGAGGCATATGTCACGGGGGCACAGTAAAATGTGTTCGCTGTCCGGTAAGGAAGAGCCTATGCAACGATTCACTGATTCACTGTAGCTTACTGGCGCTACGACGGTTATCCTCATCTCAATCGGACGACAGTCCTCATCTGTATTAGGTATGATATCCATCACGGTACAAAGATCACTGGTGTGAGAAGTTATCTTTATCGGGTAAAAGCCCAATACCGATGCATTTATCTTTGTCGGTCCTGAACTAAAACCCGTCATCGATATGTTTGACCCAGAAGACCAGTCAAACAAGGACTCGTCACGATGATATAATCTCAATCGAGCCCCAATTTACGCCCGTCACGTATGACTAATAACTCAATCGGGCTTTAATATAAGTTCGTCACAGATGACTAACAATTCAATCGGGCTTTAAATTAAGCCCATAAACCGATGACTAACAACTTAATTAGGCCCCAAATTAATATCCATCACGAGGACAAACAACTCCTTTAACTTGCTCGTCACATATGGTGTCATCTTTATCGGACTTAAATTAAAGCCCATCACCTATAAGTGTTTCTCAAATAAAAAATAAATTTAAAATAAATTTTGTTTTTTTGGCTAGTCTCGGTCCTTTTCTAGCCATGCCCGCTGTAAAATAAGGAAAACAGAGATATATATTTCCTTTCCCAGCATCCCCATTCATATATACAATTATTCATAGGAAACAGATATATATTTATGTTTATTTACAATATAAACATAAAAGTGTTACATAATTACTTTGACATTAATTTTGAAATGCTTAACAATGTTCATCATTTAACTTTAACCCCATAGTCGAAACATTTCTTTGGGGTGCACTATATCGCAAACTATGAAGCCCGCTATCTCCTCTCTACTCTCCTCAAAGTGGCGGACACAGGCTTGGATATATTTTCCTACATATACATACTTCGAAATTAGTCTATATATATACATATATATATATACTTGGAAGTAGTTAGTATATATATACTTCAAAGTAGTTAGTATATAAGTGAGATGTCAAGTGAGAGAGAGAGGCTATTTTTGCACACACAAAAATATTTTTGCAAAATATTTTTTAAAAAAATCAACTAAATTTCACTATGCACTAACTTAAATACCGCAATATACCATATATACATAAATTCATACTTGCATAATAATTTATCCCAAAAATTACTATACAAAATTGATAACAAAATTCATGAATTCTCTAAAATTCACAACGTACTGGGGTCGATGGCTAAAATTCACTAAAAAAACTGGGGTCGGTGTCAATAATAATAGTTCCAAATTATACAACCCACTGTTAAGAAATCGAGCTCAAGAACCATCCAACTTATACACCCCACTGTCCAAATCTTCCACAAGAATATCACTAAAATCCATTCATCCACGTATCATCCATTCATCCACATATCACTAAAATCTACTAAAATCCATTCATCCATTTATCTATCATGGCGTCAGGCGTCGGGCAATGAGGGAGGTCGGTGGACTTACCTGGAGCACAGGGAGCAAAGGGCGGCAACACTCGGTGGCGATGAAGGAGGACGACGATGCTCGGTGGTCAAGCTCGGGGATGATGGCGTCGGGCTTGGGAGGACGCTCGGTGGTGGCGAGGGAGGACGACGGCGCCAGGCTCAGGAGGGAACAAGGGAGGACAGTGACGACGGTGGTGGAGCAGAGGACGGAGGCGGCGGCGGCACGAGGACACGGGGTCAGCGGCCGACGGCGACGGCGGGCTCCCAGAGGGCAACGACGGGCTCCGAGAGAGACGTCGGTGATGCTAGGGTTCTGAGAGTGAGTGAGGATTTAGAAATTTTTTGCGCTAATGTATAGATCTGGATCGACGCCTTAGGCTAAATGATTTCGAATCACATCCATGGCGGGCTTAAGTTTAAGCCCGATAGAGATGACATTATGTCAATCGGGCTTAACCTAACACACGTCATGGATGAGATCATCCATAACTGGATTAAAGTTTAAGTCCGGTTGATCCTGTAATCATCTCTATCGGGTTTTACTTAAGGCCCGTCACGATGATCATCCGTGACAAGCTTAAAGTATAAGCCCGATTGAGATGACGTCATCTCTATCGAGCTTGACTTAAGGCCCGACACGGATAGGATTTTTCCATTTATGCATATAAACAAATTAATTTTTATATTTGTTTGTTCTTTCTTAGTTGACCATTGTTGAGCTGTAGTCAGAATAATTTAGTAAAATACAATAATTCACTAAATAATTTAGTAAAATACAATAATTCACTAAATGATTTATTTATTTCACTAAATAATTCACCAAATTAATTAAATTCACTATAAAATTACTATTTTCATGTAATTCACTAAATAATTTATACAAAAGGCTTGTTAATACAAAATACTTCATTCATTACAAGAAATAGAAAAACAAATAAGTACAAAGTCATCAGTCACAAGGTTATGTCTTCCGTATGATCTGAACGAGCATATGCCACATTCTCTTGGGGATCATCGCCAAGGTCGATGTGAGGTCTTAAATAAAGATTATGGTTGTATTCTTCTTCAACGACAACGTTGTCAACCCTGACAATTCGATGCTTGTCATCCCCAACGATGTGTATCTTCTTGTCTGCAGGGTCTTTTATGTAGAAAATCTTCTTGTTTGCAAGGTCTTGCCTGCGCATAGGATGCTCATTCAATATTGTCATGTAGCATAGGTAGGGGTATGCCTCTTTTCACTGCTAC
This sequence comes from Oryza australiensis, assembly GCA_019925245.2. Taxonomy (NCBI): domain Eukaryota; kingdom Viridiplantae; phylum Streptophyta; class Magnoliopsida; order Poales; family Poaceae; genus Oryza; species Oryza australiensis. Next base: position 1,566,850 of record JAIFGZ020000016.1, on the reverse strand, counting down.
TCGGCTCTATAAATAGAGGCCCAACAAGGCTAGTATTTGGGTGCCCCATCCAGTGAAGCTACCGATCGAGTTTCAAAGCTTAGCTACTCCGTAGCAGGTAGTATTGCGTTAGAGGTCATTCACTGTGCTTGCAGCTAGCTAGGATGTGTTTGACGCCTTTATATATGTGCTATAGGGAGCGATGAATAAAAACAACAAAAGGGCGAGACCAAGGTCGGTGAAGAAGGTGTCGGGGCCTCTTCACGGATCCACATAAACCATTTCACCGCCCAATGGAAAATATACAAATATGTCAAGCTCATCTTCATCTTCCTGATTTTGTGCACCACTTCTATCTGCAGTTGTACCACTTCCTGATTCTTGCTCTCCATGCTTCACCCAACATATATAGCTCTCCATGAATCCTTGTTGTATCAAATGAGCGTATACGTCTTATTATTCGTCTGGCTCATTCACTGTGCGTTGTAGCTAGCTAGGATGCGTTTGACGCCTTTATATATGTGTTACAGGGAGTGATGAATAAAAATGGCAAAAGGGCGAGACCGAGGTCCGCGAAGAAGGCGTCGGGGCCTCTTCACAGATCGACATCAACCATTTCACCGTCCAATAGAGAAGGTACAAACATGTCATGCTCATCTTCATCTTCTTGGTTTTTGTGCTCCACTTCTGTCTGCAGCTGCACCACTTCCTGATTCTTGCTCTCCATGCTTCACCCAACATATGTAGCCCTCCATGAATCCTCGTTTTATCAGATGAGCGTGTACGTCCACTCTGCTATAAAACATATTCTTATTTTTCAATCTGCACATGGACAACACATTTAATCGTTGTTTCTTCTTTTCTTATCCTCCTTCGCGGCGTTTATAAAATTTAATACGTCATTTCTATACTCTGTGCTATGACATCGCATAGTTTTCCCATATATCCAACTTCGATCCATCACTGAGCTGCAAAAAAATAGAAAAATATTATATAAATATTTTGTAGGTAAGTATTTACTAAATTTATGAGAATTGACTACTATTTTTCAATTACTTTTGTACTTTCTAATTTTCTTTGAAAAAAGAGACAAAATCACCCCCTCTTCCTTCCACCAAAATAGTGAATAGTGGAAAAACCAATACACTAGGTGATTGGGGTATTTATAGCGTGCAATAAATATCTGTAACAGTCAACAGTTATCTTTGTCGGGCCTAAGTACAAGCTCGTTACCGATGACATTCATCGGTGACGGCTTAATGGTTATCTCAATCGGTCCTCAAGTTGGAGCCCGTCATTGATGATGAACATCGGTAACGAGCTTCTGTTAGGGTCTGATAAAGATATTATCGGTTATCTTTATCGAGCCATGATTTTAGCCTGTCGTTGATAGTTATCATCTTTGATGGGTTTAAGTTTTATGCACATCTAACATGTATATGTGAATATATCTTTGTCTGTCTCTTTTTAGGCCCGTTTAAGATGACTTTGTTGTGACGATCCACATAACTCAAACATATGAAAGACCGTCACAGATGAGAGGATATGTAGTGTGTAGCAAAAATGTTGTGCTGATTGTGATATTTTATTGTCTATGTGTTCCTAAACCTGTCGATCTTAATTATACTCAGTTGCATGTGATGTTGGGGCTGAAAAGAGCTAAAGATCGAGTACAAGAGCAGTGTAGTACTGCTCTTTGCCTTTGTAGTAGATGCATGGCGGTGCAGAGGAATTCTCTGCTGTATCATTCACATAGCTTGGCAAAACTGCATGGACCATTCTTGATCCTATCTCCGGCGGTTACACCGGTTTTATGCTTCATGCATGTGACCACACGCGCATAACACATCATCCGAAATTTGGCACTAGAGCTGTAGCTAGCTGGGGGTTGGACAGCTGCCGCTTGCATGCTATACTGTTGATGACACTTTTTTTTTTACGACGGAAGGGGAAAAGCTTTGCCTCGTATGTTTTCATTGACAAAAAAATGAAAGTAGAACTAAACGATTAGGATTTAATAAGAAACAAATGTACAGACATAATATCATTGATATAGTTGTATAGAAAACTATCGGTACATGTCTGTGGAACATTTAGAGCCAACCATATATAACCAAGCCTTTGGATTAATGCCTCAAATTGACTCTCATCTAAACTAATGTAAACCACCGAGTCCTTTGGATCTATATCCATCGTCGCTCTCTCATCTCTGATGTGCCTCTACCCCATTCGTCATTCTCTCATTCTGTTGCCAATGCCATCTAATTGTCTGTCAACTTCTACTACTGTCTTAGTCGTCCTCTTAAATTATCTTCGTCTTATTTCAAAGGCCTCTCCTTTGAGCTGCACCTTCATTTTGATCTCTTCTCCATCTACAACAGAGATCGATCTCATGAGTCATGACAGGATTTGTGTTAATCATGAACTTGCAACTTCATAACCTCAATCTTACTCTTTGATGGCTACTCTCCATCAATCGTCTTGACGACATCATACTACATTTTCTTGTCAGACCACCTTTTTTATGCACCATCCAATGCTCGATCGGTTACTGTTAGGTTTAATATATAAAAATTTCTAGATTTTCACCCCCACCTTGATAGGATTTTTTTATTTCTTGGATTTAGCATAATCTATTCAAATTTGGCCGAATTTTATTTGAACTTCAAAATTATTCAAGCATGAATATTCTAAAATTTTGCAAATTTTGGAAACATAATCTCCTTTGAACTTTTTTTTCGCTTTCCACAAAGTTGAACCCCTTGGAACCTAACTGATGGGCGAATCATGATATTACTGTGTCCATCATGTATACCACTGTAAAAGAGGCGAGTGATGATGTGTGGTGAGTGGAGAGCCAAATTTGGCCAGTAGTTTGGAGATGCTCTATCTCCCTACTTAATTTCTGTGAGGAGTAAGAAAAATATGAGGCAAAAGATCCACCTGCCAATTAAGGGGCTGTTTGGTTGAGGGACTAATCCCGTTAGTCCCTTCAAATTAATCTCTTTTAGTCCCTAAAATGCCAAACAGCCCGACTAAAAGGGACTAAACTTATTTTAGTCATTAGTCCCTAATTGAGGTGCTTATTGGGACTAAAATCACACATTCCACCGGATGCCCTCCGCACTGCGCCGCAACCGCATCCTCACACAAAGCGTCTCGCGCCCGTGCTCGCCAGCGCCGCCTTCGGTCCGATGCCCGGTGCCGTCGCCGGTTCCGCGCCCTCGCCATCGCGGTCCCGCGCCCGGCGCGCTGCCGGTCCCGCGCCCCGTCTCGCCGGTCTCGCGGACTCGCCGCTGCGGCCCGCGCCCGTCGCCGTCGGTCCCGTCCTCTCGCCGCCGACACTCCCGCGCCCCGTCGCATCCGGTCCCGTCGGGCCGGGGCCGACACCGGGAGGACAAGCAAGCAGAGTAGACGACGGCGTTGGAATGACGACGACGACGACTCACTGCTCCGGCTCCGGCCGAGATGCGGCGGTGGCGTCGGTGGTGTCCGTCCCGCCCCACGAGATCTCCCCGCTCATCGCGACGCCTCCACCTTCTTCTTCGTACGTAACCTCTCTCTCTTGCTTCTTGCTTCTTCTCATTTCATTTCCTTGATTCGCCTATGGCTGATCGATGGCTGTGCAGATCCTCAACGCCTACGTCGCCGTGCTGCCGCTGTGGGATCAGGGGGCCATCTCCCTGGTCCTCGCCTTCTCTCTCCCATCCATCCCCAATTCTTGGTTTAGTGTACATTTAGTTTGTTTCATGTCATAAAGATGCAAACTTTGCCTTTTGTGTGACTGCAACATTTGGTCAATTACTTAAGAGTACCATGTTAATCATTCAACTGTGTCTTTCAGTCTTCGTCTGTTGAGAAGAAAAAACAATGCTGCTTCTTTATATTTATCATGCTGCTTCATTTTAAGAATTCAGAACATTCTAAAGAATATTATGGGCTACAAATGTTTTGGTAGTTATTTATTTTCACCACGTTAGGGGTAACATGGTCTTTATACATTGCAATTAACTACTTTTAGTCCCTTTTAGTCTCTACAACCAAACATGAAGGGACTAATTTTTAGTCCAGGGACTAATCTTTATCCCTTGACTAAAATGCCAAACAACACATAAGCTTAAAGGTGATGCAATATATAAAAGTGATGGGAAAATATTAAGATGCCAATGTTCTTTTTAAAACTATTATACATTGCAGCGCATATGTAATATGCTAGCTAGTATCTATAGAGTGAACTTCTGGTCTTTCTTTTTAGACATGCATACTATCCAAAGTACTAAATGATATGTTTTTTTTAAAAAAATATTAATCTAGTTTTAAAGTTTTTAGCGAATAATTATTAATCATGTATTTAATATCTCGCAACCGTTACAAAAGAAACGCAGCCTAAATTTCAAACCGCGACCTAATTCTGGTGAGAAATCGCTGCAGCGCACCATCGCTTGGGAGTTTGGGATCATTTGATCGTGAGGATCCTAAGTGCGTGCGCTGTTGGGCGGGGCCCACCCACTCCCCGTCTCTATATATGCTCCTTATATAGAGACGGGGACTCCAGGCTTCTCCAGGAGTCCAGGCTGCTCTTGCTTAGCTATCTTCTCGGTTTGTCTCGTCCACCTACCAACTCGATCGTGCGTAAGCAAAGCTTAGCTAGTACTCCGAGCTAGTGTCCAGCCACTTGCATGCGTACGTGATCGATCGAGGCAATATGGCAGCTAGTAGCGGCGCCGTTGCGGTGGTGGTAGTAGCAGTGATGATGGCGGCGGCGGCCGGAGACCAGCCGCCGCCGTCGTGCGCGCGCCCGCCGGTGGTGTTCGCGTTCGGCGACTCGAACACGGACACGGGCGGCATCGCGGCCGGGATGGGGTTCTACTTCCCGCTCCCCGAGGGCCGCGCCTTCTTCCGCCGCGCCACGGGCCGCCTCTGCGACGGCCGCCTCGTCATCGACCACCTCTGTGAGTTGCACACCTCATCCCACGCGTGCGCGTGCGCGTGCGCGCTCGCACCGGTTATTAATTCGATCGAGCCTACCTAATTTGACGGGTACGCTGAACTAAAGTGATCAATCCAAAGCGCGCGCCGCCGGCCGGCCGGATCGGAGTATGCGGAACGGCAGTGCCGGCGTTCGTCCGTCGCGCTCTGGCGAGGCCACAGTCTGTCCACGGAAGCCAAGATTGCCTAACGAACAAGATTTGCTCCAACACGTACCTCGCTCTCTTTGCCACAACACTAAAGTAGTAACCAGGGGAACGTTCAGAGCCAGAAAGTTTTTAGAATGGTATGTACATGCATATTCTCACCGTCCCAAAAATATAGCAAAAAATAACTACATTTGGGAATGACTTCCCAAATTTATATCCAGAAATTAATAGCTACTCCTTTCGATCCTACGTATAGCAATCCACCAGATGATTAGACCCAACTTATATTACGATGAATATAAATAGGAATATAACAAATAGACTCAACCTGTCCAGATTCATGTTCATGGTACTAGGTTCTAATCTCTTTTTAAATTGCTATATTTTAAAATATTTGTTAACTACATTAAAATAATCATAATTGTCCTCCTTCCTCCTTAAAAAAATCACTTCCTGTCATAAAAGACCACCCTCCCCTTAAAAATGCTTCAATTGAAAAAGAATCCAACCCAACGTAAAAACCTACATAGAAAAAAACTGAATCATACTTGATGCAAAGCTCGATCTGGTTGCAAAGCACGAACAGTAATTGATTGAGATAAAAAAGTATGAAATAATTCTATGAGACCACGTTATAGCCTAGGCATTTAGTTTTTTAAACACAAATGCATATGCTTACAACGCACGTACACTCAGCCTATAAAACTTACATACATATACCATATTGAACATCTAAAAAGAGTAAGCCGGTATATTCTAAAATTAACAAAGTCATCACGGATACATCATTGTCGATGAATACATGTCCTTCACTCAAAAGAATATACGACAGCTATGTCTATAAGTCATACTTAATTTGAGGAGTGTCAAAACTGAGATCTAGTATTGTAGAATTATTTTTCACGTTAAGGTGCCTTTTGCGGTTGTGCCCCTTGTCTGAAATCTGCACGATGAACAGAATTTTTATATCCCACTGAAGAAAACGGCACATCATGTCACCAAATGTGTTGTTTGTACCCTAAGAGCTCCAAACCATCCATAGAATAAGATAGGACCCACTGGATGTATTAATTTGCATGCATACATATTGCTTTAGGCAACTAAATTATAAGTTACTTTAACATTTTTATTGGTCAAACTTCTTAAACCATCGGTGACATTTTTACTAGGTGACATTTTTACTAGGCAAACTTTTTCTTAAAGTTTAATCAAATTTATTAAAAAATTAACAACATCTATAACATCAAATTAATTTCAGTTAAACTAACAAATAACATGTTTTTATGATATGTTTTTTTATATAAACATAATACTATAATTTTTTTAATAAATTTGATTAAATTTTAAAAGTTTGACTTAAAAAAGATCAACAGAGAGAGTAACTTTCAGTTAGTGGGTTCATTTGCCTGCACAGTTTCTCAAATTTTGCTTTTGGCAATCAATCATTCGTGGCAATCGCTCTTCTCAATCAGTAGCCCTGAAAATGAAATGGTGAGTAGTGCGCCCTAGCAACTAGAGCCTGCTGGTAGTAGCAGTAGTGGCTGATTGTGATGCTCTGATTCATCGTGCACGCTCTGATCAAGTCGATCAAAGACTTAAGAGAACGACATGCATACAGGTGCGCATGCACCGACATGGCAAGGTCCCACCAAAACCCAGACTTGCAGAGATAGAACAGATCTTGGCTTGGAGACTGTCTCTAGTCCTTGTCAGTTTATTGTTGTGCATTGCTTCTTCGGTAGGTACTGTACTATACACCCCTCCTTTTCCAAATATAAGTATTCTTCCGAATTAATTTTGTAAACAAATAAATATTTACTAGCAATTGTGTCTGTACGTTGCAACGGATGAAGTCGGGACGCGGCGTGGATGAAGACGGGAGGAGGAGCGCAGGAGTTTTTTCATCCAAGTCATCCTTTTTTTCAGATTGGGACTATAGGTTAATTTTATAAACACTTTAAGGTTTTCGCAAAATAAGCGGATGGACAAAAATTTTTAATGAAAATATTACTTGTTTTATAGATATTATAGATAAGATATGATGAACAATAATCGAAGCATTTTTTTAGCCAACAAGGTAAGAAGGAAATCTAAACAGTTGACAAGTTTAAAACCAATAAAGTATAAAAATCTTTCCATTAAACTTAATCTTTACCGAATAACCTAGAAATGCTTATATTAAAAAAATAATTAGATAGATAAGGTAGTTTCAAACATATACATCACATCAACACATATAGCACTGGATCATCAATTAAACAGGATAACTGATAGAGTAACCGTGCTTACGTCATGTCACCGCTTAGGATGACAGTCTGTTTCCTGCAGCGACCCCTGCCGGTGTTGGATCCTTTAGGATCAAGTTGCTGTATTTCTTGCTTTGCCCCATCAAAATTTTCTGTTGAGTTTGTGTACTGTGGAGTTCCCAGCCACTGGTCTGCTTTAGGTGATGCAACTGTTCCAACTTCCAAGTTGGTTGCAAGAGACCCAACAAGCGATCGAGCTAAATTTTAGTGCATCTCTTTTGGTTGAAATTCTGCGTACCCATTTTTCTCGTTACATAAAAGCCATGTACGCATATTTCTTTCTAGATTCTTTTTAAAAGTATGTTGTTTATAATTAAACTCTTTTTAAAGTATATGCTGTTTATAATTAAACTTACTCCTCCTATCCGACATCCTATCCGAATATTTAAAGTACATATGATCGTTTTTCTGGTTAACATAATTTATGTTATTTATTATAAAACTTTTTACCATTACAACTACATACAAAACTTATATTTTTTATTTATATTTGCACAAAATTTTTAAATAACACGAATAATTAAATATATGTTAAAAGTTGACAATGTTAAACATAAAAAATCATTGGAACTACTAAATTTTAATATAGAAAATACTCGAACTTCAACAGAACCGTAAAATCACTCTAAGTTGAAAGAAGTTTTGAGCATTGCAACACGAGTTATGGATATTGTTGTGCGGGCTTTCCTAATTATACTTGGTTTGGTTTGCCACGTGCGTATACCAAACCGTACGTGCAGGTGAGAACCTGAACATGAGCTACCTGAGCCCGTACCTGGAGCCGCTGGGCTCCGACTTCACCAACGGCGCCAACTTCGCCATTTCCGGCGCCGGCACGGCGCCGCGCAACGCCGCCTTCTCCCTGCACATCCAGGTGCAGCAGTTCATCCACTTCAAGCAGCGCTCGCTGGAGCTCGCCAGCCGCGGCGTGGCCGTCCCCGTCGACGCCGACGGCTTCCGGAACGCGCTCTACCTCATCGACATTGGCCAGAACGACCTTTCCGCCGCCTTCTCCAGCGGGCTCCCATACGACGACGTGGTCCGCCAGAGGTTTCCGGCCATCCTCTCCGAGATCAAGGACGCCATCCAGGTACATGAAAACTTAATCGTATAATTTGCAGTTCATGTTTGATTTGTGTCACTGTCAATGCTAATTCTGAAATCTCGTGTGCAGAGTTTGTATTACAATGGAGCCAAGAACTTTTGGATCCATGGAACGGGGCCTCTCGGCTGCCTGCCTCAGAAGCTCGCCGTGCCGAGGGCCGACGACGGCGACCTCGACTCCAGCGGCTGCCTGAAAACGCTCAACGCCGGTTCGTACGAGTTCAACAGCCAGCTCTCCTCCATTTGCGATCAGCTGAGCTCGCAGCTCAGGGGAGCCACGATCGTCTTCACCGACATCCTCGCCATAAAGTACGAGCTCATCGCCAACCACTCCAGCTACGGTGGGAGAGCCCAATCAATCTCGATCGTGTCATGTAGATGATCACTAATACGCCATTGATCACCTTATAACGAAGATGCAACGTTCTTGTAGGGTTCGAGGAGCCGCTGATGGCGTGCTGCGGCCATGGCGGGCCGCCGTACAACTACGACTTCAACGTGAGCTGCCTCGGGGCGGGGTACCGGGTGTGCGAGGACGGCGGCAAGTTCGTGAGCTGGGACGGGGTGCACTACACCGACGCGGCAAACGCCGTCGTCGCAGCCAAGATCCTCTCCGCCGAGTACTCCAGGCCCAAGCTGCCTTTCAGCTACTTCTGCACTGCATAGCTAGGCTGCAACTGCTGCATATACTGTATACACATGTGGCTCCTGATCATCCATTGAAGGATTAATGCACTTCTCCCTCATCAAGAGATAATAACATGTACGTATCTAGAGTTCTCATTTCATAGATTTGATAGACCAGAGTAGCTAGAGTTGTTCTGGCTTCGTAAGTTTGCTTGATTATTAAAATGAACTAAATTTGATTTGTCATCGTGGTAATCGATAATTTGATGAACCGACAGAGGCAAAGAAAGAGTATGATCGATCTATTCTCCGAGAACTAGAAAAAGAAACATTTTTGCAAACGGCTCAAACAGCAATTTGTCGGCGGCCAGCCACGCCGCCTGCGAAGCCTAGAAAAATCAGACATTTTCAAAGGCGACCAGCCACTCGCACGCGAAGAATGATTTTCATGGGCGGTCAAGTTATATCGTCCGCCTGCAACTGCAGAGAATGTGTTTGGAAAAATCCGAAAGTAATGTAGCAAATCGAAAAATCATTGTAGAAAGTTTCGAAAGTTAACTTTGCTCTATGGTGATTTTTGGATATCGCCAAAAATCATTTCAAAATTTTTTCAAAAAATAAAATTTTTATCCCCAATGAGCATATCTGAGTGTCTGGCTATAAATAGCCCCACTAATACATAAAAGTGCTTAGGTGATGGTTGGAAAACCCCCCTTAGGTGTCGGTTTTTCCAACCGACACCTATTTGCCGGCACCAATTGAAAAAGAAATAGGTGTTGGTTTAAGAACCAGCACCTATAAGGTTCAAGGGATAAAAATCTGGCTCGATGCAAGTCGAGCCGATCCATCCACAGATCAAGCCGATGAATCGATGTCTCGGCTTGAGAAGAACATATCAAATTCGAACAGAAATTTTGACAAGAACAATTCATCCAGAGAACAGAAATTCATCCACATATAGAACAATTCATCCACATCATCCACATATCAATCCATCCACAACAGATCAAATTTTGACACAAAAAGATCTACATCCCAGATTAGAAAAAAGATCCACAAATCACATATCAATCCAAGATCCATAGAATGACACAAAAATAAAACCTGGCGAGATCTGCGAGCACCTCCTATGTAGTCATCGTCGTCCGCGAGATCTACCGTAGTCGTCGTCGCAAAGCCCCCGACGAGATCCGCGAGCCCCTCCTACCCTCCGCCGCCGCCCCGGCCTCCCGGCGCCGCCCCTAGGACTGCTTGAGAGTGAGAGAAGGGAGAGTGAGAAAAATCAGAAAGAGATAAGGAGAGAGCGTCGTCGTCAGCGGAGATAAGGAGAGTGAGAATTTACCCTGAATATAAAATCGCGTCGCATCCGGCTCATGGCTCAGCTCGGTTTTTGGTGTCGGTTTTATTAAAAAACGGCATCAATAATATAGGTGCCGGTTTCTATTTAGAAATGACACCTATAATATATTATAGGTGTCGGTTTTTTTGAAAAATTGGTACTATAATAGTATAGTGCTGGTTTTTCTTTAGAGCCGGTACCTAATGTTTTAATAGGTGTCGGTTTTTATTGAACCGCCACCTATTAGGCAGACACCTATGCATGTTTTTATAGTAGTGCCCCCTCTACCCACAAGCTAGGGCTGTTGGCTTTATTGCATATCTTATGCCTTTGGCTTGCTTTGCTTGAGATTTACTTTTGAACCTTGCTTTCTCACTTCTTCCTCTCTACCGATGTACAAGCTTGGATTTCGTGTGTGTGAATGGTTGATTTGAGTTTGTTTGAATGCTTGGTGTTGACTTCGTAAAGATTTGTTGAGCACTCATTCATCCCTAATAAATATTTGTTGGATTTGTTACTCTTGGTGATTGAGGACACCTAGACTGCTAGGTGTCAACCTCGAGACACCGATTTATTTGTAGTGTGTCGAGAGAGTTTGTGAAGGTTAGATCTCACCTCCGAAAGGGAAGAGATACCCTTAGTGAAAGGAGAAGTGCAACCTCATGGGGATAGGGTTGGAAGAGACTTGGCTCATTGTGAGCTCCTCAATGGAGAGTAGAATCCTTCCAGGATATGAACTTCGAGAACATATCATCTTACAAGAATCCCAATGATATCCCTCTCTTCCTCCTCTAGATTTGCTTACTTGTGCCTCTACAAGTCTAGTTGCTATTTGTGCTTGTTCTCCATACTTGTGGCTTACTATATCTAGTTTACTTTGTGTATTTCGCTTGCTCTATGATTTTTGGAATTATCCGAAAGGCATTTTCGGATATTTCTGAAAAGTATTGCTTCCACATTTACTTAAAAGTTTTAAACGCCTATTCACCCCCCTCTAGGCAACATGAAGTCCTTTCAGTGTCATCGTCCATGCCGTGTGTTGGAAGTGCATGCGTATGTGTGCGAATGAAGTTGCGTGGGTGGTATGGTGTGCGTCCTCAATTGTGCACTTAAAAAGAAAGATAAATTTTTCAACAAGACATCCTCACTTCACGCTTTTAGCTGTAGGACATCGCACGAAGTGACTTTCAGGGAAGACACTTTCAAAATGTTACGTTTGGGGAACACTACACATATTAATATATTCATTTCCAGTTCAATAGGAGAGGGAAACTACGTGAAAGTTCTGAAATACCCTGGAGCCACATGTTAGGTCTCCATCTCCTTGTCTCTCGATGTCTCAATGCTTGCTGGCAGAACCACCTCCATCTGCAAGCTGGACAAGGCGACGAGGAGTAGAGGAGAGAATAGAGAGGTGGCGGACGCAGAGCTCGCCACCGCGCCAGACCTGGAACCCCGCCGCTTGGATCCGCACCCACGCCATACAAACTCGTGAACTATATCTCGCATCAATTGGCCGTGGAGCTTGCCGCTTGGGTTTGTGTCGACACCGAGCATGCCGCCACGACCAGATCCATGTAGGGGTCCTGTCGCCAAAAGTGGCGTCCTCTCCAACGTCACTGCAATCGCTACGCTCATCTCCTTGGAACAGTTGCCGCAAAAAGCCCCCGTGCTCACTGGCAGCACTGCCTCCCTGGCTATGTGTAACATCTTGAAAATATTGAAATAAAAATCCAGAAACTAAAATTTGAAGCCAACGCAAGTTTTCCAAAACATGCATCATGCTGGATCTTCCTGGAGTTCACATTTCTATTTTATCAGTGCCAATTGAAATTTATTTAATTTACAAATCAGTTGTGACATTTAAAACATTCACAATAAAATCCCTAGAAAAAAAGAATTCTTTTTCAAAGTCCACTTCTCCTCCCAAGGCTCCAATCCCTCAATTTCCCTCTCTTTTTACCTTGACCCGCCAAGATCCTCCCTTAGCCGAGACGAGCCAGGACATCCTCGGCCCACTAACACTAAAGTCCATTTTCCTCCCTCCCCATCCCTTCTACACGCCCGCCCACGGCCTCGCCTCCGTGCGCGCTCCTGCCAGCTTGGCGTCGAGCGGGACCCACCCGTAAGTGACGAACAATGTCACGAACGGCCGCCCGCACCAACGTCGTGCAATCGTCTCCCTCCTCGGCATCCCCTTTGTTCCAACGGGTTTAGTGGCGTGCCGCCTCTCCTCTCTCTCCCTCGGCTTGCGGCCGTCCCACACATCGTCGACCCGCTCGTGTCGCCCTCGCGACCGCCTTTTCCCCATTCCGCTGATGCCGTCCGTGAATCGCGTCGTCCTCGTCATCCTTGCCACTGAAGCCACCCGACCCCTGCGCTAGAGCTCGCACGCCGGTCGCCCATGGGCTAGGACGACCTGTACAACCGCCCTCATCTGCCACCCATGCCACAGTCGAATCTCGCGTCACGTCACACCGTCCTCATCGTCGCTTTGCCCCATAACTGTCGGATGGCGCCATGCCGTCCTTGCGCGGCAAGGAGAGAACGACGGCTAGGAAGGACTACACGCCGGAAAAGGAGGAGATGTCGCAATTAGGGTTTTCGGAAAACGGTTCCTTAGGGTTTGACCATTTGGCTCAACCTACAGTCGAGATGGCTCTGATACCAACTTGTCACGCCTAGAAATTTAGCCAAATTTTTAGACTATTTTGTGTATTAAATCCCTGTCCAGGAATCAGCCAGGGTACACAAAATGACAAATCAATAAACAGATCCAAAGCGTAAGTAAAGCGTAAAATACTTACAGAAGAGGCACTTTGTCCTTCCACCCGAAAGAAAGCAGCAGCGGAAAAAGGCGATCCTAGCGGGGCTTCAGGTCCACTCCACAGGCAAACTCAACTGGGGTCTGAGCCTTAGTCTTCTAACTCCGCCTTCGACTTAGAAGCACTACACTTCTGGGAAAAGGAGCAAATAGCAAGGCTGAGTACAACCATCGTACTCAACAAGCCACACGGAGAAATGCAGACGTGCAAGGGGAGACAAGAGTGGCTTGGGCTATTTTGCATAAATGCGGTTGTAAAACCTTTCTAGTTTAAACAGTAAAACAGTTGATTATTTAATCAAAATCCTTCCACTGAACAACGTTATCTCCATGTTAAACAGGCCCAACCAAACCACCTGAACTAGTCCAGTTCCATTAAGTCAAATTATTAAGGTGGGACTAATCATAGTGAATCTGGTTGATCGCCCATAACCGCAGTGCACGACTATTCGAATAGTTTTACTCGGCCAAAGGTGTACAAGCTGTACCCACAAGACACGATTCCACACATGTTGCCATGCCCGAAGTATCGCCATGATAGCAGGGCAAAATCGTGACAAGACCCTTCGCATAACTCCCCGACCAAGCGACACCACACCTCGGGTTTCGCCCCTACCTTTATATCCAAGGTAGGCAGCCCCTCTCGTGCCTAGGTGAATCCAGCCGCATAGACCTTGCCCGGTCCATCCGAACTCCATCACGCCCACCCTTGCCTGGATGCGTCGGCCAGGGAAAAGCTACACTATAAGTCCAGCCGTAGCCCATGCTGGCTTGTGGTAAGTATTGTAAGTCTTCCAGGGTTTCTCATGAACCGGTCCTTAACTGCCATGGGTACGACAAGCAAAACCATGCACCCACAACCCACCATGTAGTCATATTTTAATTAACCAAGAACCTTTGCCAAGTACCTCCGGTCTGAGACCGTCATTTCATGTGACTATCAGCTAGTAGTATAGTTCTCCCATTAGGTGAGCTAGTGTAATTAAGCATGGCTAAGCGTAAACGTTTATAGCAAGGTCACGTAAGTGACGCAAGCTAGTCAATTTAATCACCCAGTTGACAATGAATGGATAACAATTAAACATGGCACAAGCGATCGATAGGTTGATCCGATTCCCGTGTAATTAGCAAAACATGCAATTTTATTTAATAACAATAAGTATTTTATAAATTTGGATCAATATGCATCAAGGAGGAATTTGACTTGCCTTGCCTCTTCAGCTGATCTTCTCTTCTTCGCGAGCGCGAACTCCCAAAACAGCGAAGTCTACACGCTGGCACGCAAAACAAGAAAAAGCTCTAATAAAAACCAAATCAACATTACATGGAAAGTAAATAAACATGTAGAGATCAATTTTAGATGAATTTTGCAACTTGAATGGCCCAATTTGGAGTTCGTATGGATTAGATATGAATTTTAGAAGTTTTAGGCCATTTAATTGAATTCTGGGAATTAAATTTGATTTATTGCGTAATTATTAATTAATTTCTCAAGGGAAAAGGTACCCGCTGACATCAGCAAAAAGGCCTGTGCTGACACGCGGGCCCCACGAGTCAGCGGCACAGAGGGACGACCCACCGTGGACCAAGTCCAAGGAGGCAAGGTCGCAAACGGGAAGGAGGAGGAGAACTGGACTTTAGAGATGGAAAATCCTATGGGTTGTCGGCCAAAGAGGAAGGAGAAGATCCAGACTTTTCTTTTTGGGGAGGAAAGATGAACTTAGATGAAGGAGGCCTATGGGCCGACGGCCTAAAGGGGAAAATGAGTGAGAGGGACTCAAGGGACCAAATATAAACTTTGCACAAGCAAGGGGGAGTTGGCTTGGGCCGAGGAGAGAGGAAAGAGAAGAGGGAGGCCTGGAGGGAGGTGAATTAGACTTTTTTGGGGAAAGAGAACAAATGGGCCGCACCGGGAGAGGGCGGCATGTAGCGCGGGCGGCGGCGCACCGGCCCTGACAAGGCCATGGGCGACACGTGCGCGCGCTGGGAAGACCGGCTTGGCGGCTCGGACGGCAGTGCAGCGACGGCGCGCAGCTCGGGCGACGAGGGAGGGGCGCGTGCTCGGACGCGACGCGGTGGGGAGGGTGATGGCACGAGACGTGCGGCACGGTGTGGAGAGTGGCCGGAAGGGAGAAACCAAGGGGAAAAAGAGGGATGGGGTGCTCACCGAAAAAAATGGCCAGACGTGGAGAAGACGACGGCGACCAACGCAAACGGCGAGCGGAAGCTTGAGAAAAACGGTGGCTAAGGTAGCGCGTGACGCGACGAACACGTTAGGGACGGTGGTGTGGCGCGAGGCGGCCGGGAGTGGCGCCGAGCGGCGGCCGAATGCGGCAAAGGAACGGCGGCTCGGGCCTTGCCGTGGGGCGATGCTACGGTGGTGATTGGAGGAATTGGGGTGGAGGCCGAGACTCACCAAGAGACGGGGAACGCGGTGGTGTGCCGGGATTGAAGCGGCGACCGCTAGGGCGGCGGTGAGCGGGAGAGCGCGGGGAGACTGGTGGGGAGCGCGGCCGACTCGGGAGAGTGAGGAAAATGGGAGAGCAACGCTCGGGGCACGTTTTATACGCGCGGGAAGGCGGCGGCGAGGCCAGGATGCGGCGATTTTCGAGTGGTGGAGTGGTGGTGCGGGAATGGCGGCGACCGAAGCTTTCGGACCGGCCATTCGGCCTTTTAGCACATGGGGCGACGTGGGACGGCGGCGCGAAATGCGGCGGGCGCGCGGAGTGGGCGAGGCGGTGCGGAACGGGCGAGGTGGCCGGGAGACGTGGAGTGCGGGCGCGGGCTTAGGCGACGAGAGGCGGCCATGGCGGTGCGCGGCGGAAAGATCGGGAGGAGGAGATGACCCCGACAGTGGGGCCCGTCGGTGGCTCGAGAGGAGGGACGCGGGCGATAAGCGGGACCCATGCGACAGCGAAACAGAGTGAGCCCGAGGGGAGGCTGACATGCGGGGTCCACGCGACAGTGAGGAGAGAGGGAGAGGCCGGCCAAGGGACCAAATGCGGACTTTGCGCAAGGGGCGGGCCGACGAGCTGGGTCGGACCGAGGGAAGAGAGGAGGCGGCCGTAGGGAGGAAATATGGACTTTTCAAAGGAGTGGGCTGACGGCGGCCCAAGAGCGGGAAAAGGAAATTTAAATTTGTTTTCTATTTATTTAATCGCATAAATGATTATTGTATTTTTATAAATACCTCCAATGCTCAAATAAATCCAAGAAAAATCGTGGATATAGATGGATATCCAAAGTATTTAATAAAAAGTAAAAACATCATTAACTGATTAAATAATTTATTTAAATAATTACTTAAATGCTTTTTGTATTATTAAAATTATTTCGAGCTCCAAAATTTCACGAAAAATTTCGAGAGACTATTTTAGGGCATGGAGAATATTATAAAAATATTTCCAGCCATGATTTTTAAAGGAAAACTTTATTTCCTTAATTAATTCACTTGATTTAATTTACTTTCACTTTTAATAATATCTAGAAAATGTATTTTTAGATGATTTTTAATCCCGATCGAAAATCGGGGCGTGACAAACCTACCCCCCTTACAGGAATCTCGTCCCGAGATTCGGGGCTAGAAAGAAAGAAGGTATGGAGTTGGGTTGGTTGACTGGCTCTACGGTTTCTTTTGGCTCACACTGGTTTACTGACTGACCAAACTTGTGCGACGACTGATTGATCAAACCTGCACAATCGAACTGACTGGATTCAACCCTGGTGTTTTGTTGCTTCACCAAACCAAACTGGCCGGCACATTCGGCCGACCCGACCGGACATGTGAACTCAAAGTACTTACTTTCCTCCGACTACACACTCAAGATTGACAAGCTCAATAAGCTGAGAATTCACTCTGTGGGTTGGTAGTGGGTGGAACTTTTCTGAGGCCTTTCAACTGACTTTCGAAAACACTCAGACCCTAAATTTGTTGTGAATTGTTCTCGATCAAAGCAATCTAGGTTTGAAGAAGTTGCTCGATTGATCCTTTATCTGAACTGCGGCTGTTCCCGATTGCTGCTTGTTTGGACTGAACTGTTGACCCGATAGCTTTAGTGTGCCTTAGACTTGAACTGCTAACTTGTGATCGTTATAGTCCTGATAACGGCTCGCAACTGACTCTTTTGGTTACAACTCAATCTGCTTCGCGTGGTTGTTCCTCCAAACAAGCGGTTACCAGATTTACCAAACTCATCGTCGATCTCGTCTTTAAAACTAGCAGTTAATCCTTCACCTGACTGTGAACAATTTCACTTCCATTCTCTGAAGTTGACCAACATATCTCTGACTTACAAAGAACCTTGACACTGAAAACCAGATATTCTATCGGTCGATCGAAATGAAGCAAAAACTGTGCACTTTCATCTAAGGGAATCTTGGAACTCGACACTCAAATGATGACGGGAGGTTAGACATAAGAATGACTCTCATGCAACTCTTGAACATTCTGACTTTTGATTGACTTTTTCATTGGGTGTAATTGCTGACCTACCTGTTCTGCTTCTGACCTGACTTTGGTGTCATCTGCCTGAACATAATGTGTAGTTGATATTCTTTTCTTGAAACAAACACTGATCACTTAACGAATCAAGCTCAAAAGGTTAACCCCACGATATAGCATTCCACTTCTTTGCTTATCTTTTACTGACTCCTCTGGGTTGATAGACCATAAGTTCTACAGTTGCTTTCTCCGCACAATACCAAAATCTGTACGTCTGTTGAAAACTACCCTTGATGATGCCTAGAGTTTCTATTCTCTGACCAAAACAAGCTCACTTTCATACCTTGGGTAGAATTGATTCACAAGTAATGATTCTCTTATCACATGTTCTGCGGACTGTATTGTATGACTTGACCTCTGCATCCATTTACTCCAGGCAGGGGTGATGAAGCAATTATGTTATCATTTTTCTAGGAAACACCGAGGTGTTTTTTTGCGACTGTAACGCTGTTCTTGAAACAAAGAAACCATTATTAATCAATGCTCACCATTAGGGTGCGGTTACCACTTATGATTTTGCTTTCGACTGTTTCATTACACTTTTCGTCCTCATGAGGTATCGCTTATATTATACTTCAAAGAGATCTCGCCCTGTCGAGTGTCGCTGTAGTCTAACCACTCTTACTTCACTGTTTGACCAAATCTTTTCTTTACTGGCAATTAGATTCTTAGTCTTGACAAAACTGCTCTGACCCGACAAAGAAACTATAAGTTCCTTGTGACATTGTCAGATACACAAGTCGATCCACTTTTTTTGGCTACACAATATGAACCCTGAGAGAAGGAACAAATTATCTTTCTCATACTCTTATTCTGCTTCCTCTTTCTAGTACATAACTGTAACAAGTCTTCTATGCACAAGGAAGGCACTTGAACACCAAATAATTAAAGATGGCTATTGACCACTGCTAGCAGAACTGTTAATAGGTATGGAATCTGCCCCTTCTTGATCCTGACCGGGTTGGTTTTTTTCCACCGTAGTGTATAGATTGACCCATGCTTCACTCAATGTTCCCTCTTATTACATAACTGCCATGAAACTTCTGGGTGTCATGAGCGGTTCTTGAACACCCAAGACTTGTAGACCACTGCTGACCTCTGCTGGTAGAAATTCTGGTTGGTATGGTTTTTTTCCTTTGGTGGTCCTTACATGGTTGACTCGTTCTTTTTAATGATTACTGACTGGGGTTTCAACAAGAACACTGCCTTGTCTATTTTTTGTTCTTTTCCTGAAGAATTGTCAACCTCCTTGGTAGCTTGAAATAGACAAAACCTTCCTATGGTTGGTGCAACTTTCCTGTGATGGCTCGCTAGGTCGTCGAGTTGGAACAGCATGGGGTGCCTAGCTGATGTTGACGATAGTTGGGTGAACGTTGAACTGTTGCTCGAGGTATTGGTTGGCTAGTGGAGTTGGAGAATTGTACCATCTTGTTTGCAGTTGAACCAGACAACTGTTTTTCTACGCACTGCTTGCTCTGCTGGTGTGGGTACGGTAGCTCCAGAGTGGTTGCCGGTGGAACGATAGAGGTTCTGCTGGTTCTCTCAATAACGAGTTGCGGTGTGTTGATGAGAAATCTCTCTCACGCGCTAGCCTGGGAGATCTGCTTAGCTCCAGTGCAGGTCCTTCTCAGCTGCCTACGTTATGAAGGGCGTGCCAGTTGATTTGATCTGTCAATCAACAAGAAAAACAAGGGAATATGCGTTAAGTGTTAGGTTAGATCCCCACGGGATCGGGCCGAGGGAATCCATGAACATATATATGCTACTCTAAACCATATTTAAGCCAAGTGACTCGTAATGGATCGACTAAACCGAGACAGCATCAGCCGCTTAACCCAAACACAACAAAGAATAACAAATATTTGGATCGATAACCTAGCCGATACTGGAAAGCTAACAAGGAATCGACTAGTACTCCGATGAATCTTATAAAAAGATATCACCCCTAAATCAGATGCATAGCCCAGAAATCGGCAATCGGCTGTCTATGGCAAGCCGATTTCGGCTGACAGCATCCGACAGGAATGCGATCTTAGCATAAGAGGCAGTCCTAATACAAATCTAATAATGAATATATTAAAAGAAATATATCAGGGCAGATAAGGCCGGCTGAAACCCCGGCATTGTCTCTAAATAATATAAATCTCAGATGAACAGATCATTGATAGTTCTAAAAACGACTTAATAGTTTGAACCCAATGCAACATTAAGTATAAAAAGAAAAGCACAATCTGTTACAGCCGATTTATACCTCTCGAGACGGTAGATACCGCATATAAACCAGCCAACCTTTAGATCTAGCCTATTGGCTGCAAGTTCTTGATAGAACTAGCCAATAGCAAGATAGATCTAAACATTGATCTAATTTATATGCGCTATATGATAAATAGCGCAGTACAAACTCCTGATTCTAATGTGTCATTGCGATGGAAGCACTAGAAGCAGTAAATCATACCACTAATGACAAGCATTTACCTAACTCTGGGGATCGAGACGATGCAGCCCGTAGCCAAACAAAGGACTCGTCTGAAAAGAAGAAGTTGGCGATGCGCCGAAGGTTTGATTAATGTGAATCTTGTTATGTTTACAAAGGGTCTCGGGTCCTATTTATACCCAAGATACAATTATCTGTAAAGCCCTTGACTCTACCTAAACTACTATTTAAAACACCACATTATCCCAAACGGGACCCATGCCGTGTTACAACTAACAGTCTAACAAATCTCTAGATTACAGATACAATTGCCGTTACAGGACTCTATCCATAAGTGGCAATGTCACTTAACACGCAATTAACAACCGAATCCTCTGTTTATCCTCAAACTTCTGAATTAGAAACGGTCTCATTGCTTCTAGACCTGGAATCAGCTATCGGCTATCCCTGTTCGATCCATCCTTAGCCGATTGGCTTCGTAGCCGATCACTCCTTTGGTCGATGCGATCCCCGCTTCAGCCGATCCGACTCGCTTCGCCTTTGCAAACTTAGGGATTCGAATACCAAATTTTGGTGTCAACACATGCCCCCCAAGTCCGTGATACGAAGTGTTGCAGATTTGCTTGCCTATCCAAACTCCCGCTTCCTTCTTGACCTAAACCGCTTCGGCTTCTCCCCTTGTGCTCTTCAAAAACCCACTCCCCTCGGCCAAGCCGCCTACGCCTTCAAAGCGCACTCAGCCTCCTTTGCGAACAAGCCTCTTGCCTTTTCTCTCTCCTCCGGCGATTTCACCGGTGCCCGTTAAACTCCCTCACGTTCTTCAGACCCATCTTCATCTCTGAGCATCCCGATGGCCTCCACCGCCGCTGCATTGAGCACCTCAGTTTCGCCGGCCACTGCCGCCACACCAGCCGCAGCCACTGCGCCGTCCGCCTCCGTTTCAACCGCCGCCGCAACCGAGTTCCCTGAGGTACTCTCTTCCGATCTATAATTTTACTTTCAAATCTGCTTCTTCAAACATTTTGCATCAACATTACGTCCGGCCATCTTTCAAGTAGCATTTTACTTCACATTCTCATCAATTAGTACTTTTTCTTTCCCCGAACTGTAATACGCAACCATTCTTGATTAGCACCTCTCTTCTCTTTTCTAAACTGTAGCACCTGTCACATCAAGTACTTATCCCCAATTCGACACAAGCAGAGAGGTACTTCCTCGAACCTATCAGCAATACAGATCCAGCCGATACCATCATAGCCGAAACTAACCGTATCCCTTTCAACACCGCCAAGCCATCCCTCTCCCACTGGAACGGAACATTCAAAGCATGGTCGTCCACCGATGCAGCCTAGATCGAATGGTACAAGATGGTACGATCGGCTAAGTACGCTCAGTGGGAAGAAAAAGGGCTTGCCCAATGCCTGGAACTGTCCATCGCTGGCATGGAGAAAGACGAGCCACTCTTATCGGCTGCAACCTACTTTTGGAATGACAGTTTCAATGCCTTCATCTTCCAGCAAGGGCCGATGACTATCACCTTGGCCGACATATTCATGACAACTGGACTGGATATCGAATCGTCGGCCGACCCCAATACCTTGAACCGCAAAGGCCAACATCAATTCAAAACCAAGGCCATCGGCGGATGGAGCGGCTTCATTGCCCAAAACATGAAGGAAGAGACAGTCGGCCACAGGGAGCACACCACTTTCCTAATGATGTGGCTTGAAAAGTTTGTGTTCTGTGGATCAAGCTGTGGACCGACCGCCAATTGGCAGATTGTGGCTGAAGTCTTGGCCGACGGGAGGACCCTTGCGCTGGGGAAATATCTCCTCGGCTACTTGTATCAAATGCTGCATCAGGCCATAGCCGCCAACGCTCCAATCAACACCGGCAGCCCCTGGTGGTTTCTTCAAATCTGGCTAGTGCTGGCGACCCAGAAGATAGCCGGTCGGCTCCCTCTGACAGAAGCCGGATTCCCAAGGCTGGAGCCGATTGAAGATGATGAAGGCAACCAGATCACCACCAGGAGATGCATGAACTATGGAGAAGCGGCCGCCGCCCACGAAGGCTCAAAGCAATCGGCCGAGCTGCTGGCCGAATGGTTCATAGCCCTCTATGATGGGCTGTCTCGTGATAACCGCACCTGGTACTTTTACCAGGACCGGGGAATGTTCGAGTTGCCGGCTGATTTCAATTGGGACGACCTCAACTCAGCCGACAACCCAAGGTGCAGGGAATTGTTTATCGCCACTCTGTCCCCCTGCATCTTGCCGACTGGGATTCACCAAGGCCGATCGGTGGCCAAGAGTTACAAATTCTACTACCCAGTGTCGGCGGTGAGACAGCTTGGTCTTGGGTAGCTGCCCATCGGCTTTTTCTACGCTGATAAGATTGAAACGAGGGGGTGGTCGGCCAGGACCTAATAATGGATCGGCTGCTGAACATAGCCGGCCCTTCCCTCGGCGACGTCGGCGTGATAACATTGTCGATGAGGAGAAGCGCCGCATACGACCGATGGTGGTCCAAAATTAAGCGCCATATCTTCCATCAACGGTCGTCTTGCTACATCGACCTGCTTCTGTCTAATGAGATCCCCTCGGTAAATTTCTGCTTCAGGTTCAAACAATTTTCTTCTTCCCATCATCGGCTGACACAGCCGATTAATGTCCGTCTTTTGATTCGCGGGAGACGGATACGGAGCGGCCGACGGTGAGCAACTCGGGCGCCCCATCGAATACAACTCAGGCGTCCTTGATGAGGGCGGTCTTGCTCCGTCGGCCATCGGCTGGGGGGCGTCGAAACTGGCATCGCTGCTGCGAGGGCAGATGCGTCAGCGGATCGCATAGAAGAGAAAGGCTGCACCACCACTACGGTCGTCAACCGCGCCTGCCCCCAAAAGGCTAAAAAGGCAAAGCCGCGGCGCCACCGACGCCTCCTCCCTTGATCCGGCCGTCGCGCGCCTCGACACCGTCGCCGCGAGGAAGTGCCGACGCCTGGCGGCGGCGGCGAACCCGGGATTTCAAGTCCTGAGTCGATCAATGCTCCAGCCGACGTTCCGCCGTCCCAAGTCCCCAAGAAACGTCCCGGTAAGCCTTTACTCCGCCGGATTTGGCTTCATGATGATCACTTGCATCTAATCGAACCATTGCCTACAGGTCAAGAAATTGGCCAGTCGCACTCCTCGCCCCGCACCATCGGTAATCATCCTCTGCCACCTTACTTGTAGTAATCAAGCGGCTTGTCCGTTAACTCTTTCTTCTGCAGCCCCCGCAATCTCCATCGGCTGCCCCCCAGGCGTCCGGTGAGCATACTGCACCTGTTGGGGACAGTGGCGACAACGCCGGCGAAGAGGCCCCGACGGCCGCGGGCAACGATCCGGCCAAACCAACAGCTCCGACCCCGATGCCGACGGTAAGCCAACTAATTTTGATGATCGGCTTTGTCGGCTTAATATGTCCTTGATCATCTTCTTCTTTGCTGCAGAACATAGCCGACCTCCTCAACTTTGACTTGTCGGAGTTCGAGGAGCCCGGCGACATCAGTGAGGAGGCGCTTGCGATGCCGGCTGAGGACCTGAGGGCCACTTTAGCCGACATCGGCAATCGGCTGGAAGCCTCGCTGGACGCGTTGGTGGTCGACGGCGGCTCGATACGCGCGCGATTCGAGATATCCAAGACCACCGCCGAGAGTCGTAGCCGAAGCCATCGTGCCGCGACCTTCATGGAAGCCCATCGGTTCAAGTACGAGCGGGCACGGCGCGGATAATCGATCGCCGTGAGAGTCAAGTGCGATCGGCCACCATCCAGTCGACCAAGGGCGCCATTGAGAGCCGGAAGGCCATCTTCGACCGCCTAAAAATCGAGCCGGCGGCCAAGCTTGAGCAACTCCACACTCGTCAAGATCAGCTGATAGCCGATCTTGTTCAAGTCACGAACGAGATCGATGTCCACGGGGAGTACATGGCTGGCTTGCCGGCCAAGATTGAAGCTGAGCGCCAGGGCATCAGGGCGGCCGTGGCACACCTGCGCAACTTGGTAAGGAGCGTCCGATCGGTGGCGGGGTCTGAGGCCGACGACGTTAAGGCCATCAAAGAAATCAACCAAATTAGGCGGACGGCGTTGTCGGCCATAGCCGATTTTCTGAAACAATGAGTTTGCAATGT
Organism: Oryza australiensis; assembly: GCA_019925245.2. Taxonomy (NCBI): domain Eukaryota; kingdom Viridiplantae; phylum Streptophyta; class Magnoliopsida; order Poales; family Poaceae; genus Oryza; species Oryza australiensis. The sequence goes on along the minus strand of JAIFGZ020000016.1, from coordinate 1,542,433 downwards.
CCCGGGCTTTTGAAATCGGCTAACGCTTCTGTATCATATTTGCCATGTTTCTGTGATCTGATTGGACGACCATCTTACTCGTGCTTGCCTTTGGCTTCGAATCGTGTGTCATAATTTATCGATCTTCTACCACTGCGTTCATAGATAAAACCGGCTGTACTCGTAGATAAGACTGGTCTTCGGCCGTGCGTGACGTCTTGACTTGCTTATGTTGAAATCGGCTCCAGCCACTCGCATCGTTTCGTGTTGCCGACTCCGAGACCACACCATGACCGTTAGTGTTATCGTTCGTTCATCGGTCTTATTGGCTATCGGCCGATGTTTCCGGGTGCACGGCCGATTTGGTTTCATGGTCCGATTCATCCGAATCTGTATTTCAAGAACCCGTGGGTTCTGGACGATAGGTATCCAGCCTTGAGCAGTCGCCACTCATTCAACGATTCCCAACGCCTTTAATGATGGCCTCTTCGACTTTCTCATCGGCAGTGACCTTTCACATCTGAGACCGCATCTTTTCTTTCTATAAATGGACTCCTTTAGGCCTTCCTGAATAACTCACAGCTGAAGAAGAACCCGCTCCCCAGGTGTACATCCAGATCTCCAAGCTTTCGGCAGGGTTTCTTATGGCTTCACAAGCTCGTCGATGAACCAGGTGATTTCCGACTCACTCATTCTCACCATTTCTTCTCCCTAAGTACTCAAGGGTGAACTTTCTCGCAGCCGCTCCATCCCCTTCGGGTGATCCTAAGTACTCATGGACACGCCGTACGAACTGACGGTTAGCCAAGCACGACAAGTGAGAGCCAACTTGAAGCGCTTCAGGGAACAGGAGGCCCGTCATCCGGCGGCCAGGCCTCCCATCAATCTCGGTAGCGTCCCGGCCGCTGTCCCTTTGGCGTCCTCAACGCTCACGCGCCTTGACCGGCTGGAAGCAAGGCAAACACGGCTTGCCAACGAACTATTGACCACGACCACCGACGTGAGGGTCACTCGGCTAGAGTATCTGATCTTGGATGCTTTAGAGATGGAGTCTCCGGAGACCACCGACCGAGCTCTGGCGACCATCAGAGATTACCTAGGAGATATGTAATAAAAAACGGTTGTGCGCCGATTATGAATAAAAATCGGTGAATGTTGTAGCCTGATTTTTACCTTGCGATCGGCCCGATTTTGCGATTGGCTTGTGTACGTATATGCCCCCAAGTTTTGTTGATAGCATCGATGTCGACAAAATTATGAGTTCGTGTCGTTCGCGCATCCTGGCTGTCTTTGTTGGTCACCCATGAGCCGATCGTAGGGCACTCGGCAAGAAATTTTGTAGAAAAATCCCTAAAGGCGATGCCTCGTAGATGTGAGACATCGACTGTTTCAAATCGGCTGAAGTAATCATAGCCGAGTCACGAGTTGATCCACACGCTTGGGTAGTATTTCTTCAAATACTTTCCATTGAGAGCCCTTCTGAATACTTCTCCGTCCAGTCCTTTTAGCATGTAAGCAGTACGAGTTGAAGGGTTACGCGGAAGCTACGCTAGCCGAAAACAAAAACTTTTTACCGCGCAAACCAGGAACACTTGCAAGTAAGGGCGATAGATCGTTACCGATTGGAGTGTGCAGTGGAAATAGCCAATCAGGACTACCCGATCCAGAACAGTGTAGCCGATTCCCGCAAGCCGACAGCCGATTCCTGGGGACAGCCGATTCACCAATCAGCCGATTCGCCGATGTAGCCGATTCGCCGAGTCGTCTGACCGCGTTCTCGCGCCTCGCTCCGATGCGCTCGACCGCAGCCGATTCCACCACGGCCGATCCGTAGCCGATCAACGGCGTGCAACGTAGCGGCGCCTCTACCGGTATCCACACGTCCGAGAACGAACGCCAAACACCCGTGTGCTAGCACGCGATGCAAGGCTAGGGTTTTGGCTCGAAGGTGGGGAGGGTTTCTGTGGAGATTGATCTCACTGACTTCTAAAGCCGCGTGTGATCAGATTGATTTCGGCGCAATTGACTTCAATTGACGTACTTTATCTGTATCAGCTCTCCAGCCCTCGCCCCTTTATATAGAGTTGGCCGACTGGGACTAGTGGCCGATCAGGACTCTGTTTTGAATCGGATCCTATCCAAATCTCACAGAGTTGGCCGCCCATATGTCGTAAGCCCATAGGACTCTATCCGATCAGATCCCTATACGATCGAGCCGTATCCGAGTCCAACTCGAATGTCTGTTCTTATCCCCTTAAGCGTGCGACCCTGTAGGTTCAGGTATACTCAGTTTCGGCTATAGTCCAACTTAGCCGATCGTCGGCTCGAGTCCAACTCAGCCGACCTGTCAACAGTGGCGCCTAGCAGCACATATTGACACCATAGTATACAAGAATATAATATCAGCTCTGAACCTGTAATGTGTACACAAATCTCTTTGCCTCACGATACCAATTTAGCTATAGGCAAGATGTGTGTCATCCCTTCAATAGCTTAACCATTCACTCGAACCGTATTGGATTATCTGTCTGTTGATTGACTCCTCAATCAACTTAGCATGGCCATGCATTTCCATAATCCATTACCTCGAGGGGCCCAGAGATATCTCTCCAAAGGAGGGGCAAATTCCATCTTGATCACTCACATCCCACTCCATGTTTCATAGCAAACCCGAAAACTACCTTTATAACTACCCGCATTTGAACAGCGTTTGGTAGTCCCAAAGTAGGCTACTACACATGTTGGAATCCATGGTGATCTCAGGTCTAAGGACTTTGTACCAACATTACCTGAGACCAACTAATGGCACATTAATTCTTGTAGTGTCTCATGGTGGGTCTATCCAACAATGTGTTCTCCAACACATGTGTCCATGTTTATTGATTTGGTATCTCCATACCCATGATCTATGAGACATGATCATCAATCAATAAACATGCCGATCTTAGAATCATATTTGTTCCAACAATATGACATATGATCGGGATCGTTTAGAAATAGATTCATACATAAAGAGTCTCATAAATAAGTCACGTACTTATTGATCAATACAAGATGTCTATTTCATGGAACTGAATAACACTTTATTCATTTATACATAAACATTGACCGTGATATCCAACATCTCCATGTTGCCTCTAGGGCATATCACTAACATAAGTTTCCAAACGAGTTCGCCTTCCTCAAAAGATTTGGGCACCACTTTTTTATTATAATGCCTGGCTACTCGTTCTTTATCTTTTGTGACTTTTTCCAAGGCCCTCATCCTGGATAAAACCAGATCTTCCGACTCGTCCACCATCAGGTGATAATAATTGTCGGATGTGAGTTGATCTTGTAACTGAATGCGCCTTGAGCCGACGACACTTTCTCATGGTAGCACGGCCTCATGTCCATAGACCAGTTTGTACGAGGGACTTGGATTGACCCGTGGCATGCCATCTGATACGCCCACAGTGACTCGGCTAATCGGTTGTGCCATTGCTTAGGATACTCAGAGATCTTTCTTTTAATCAGCTTGATCAAACTTTTGTTTGAGGCCTCGGCTTGCCCGTTGGCTTGCGCGTAGTACGGCGAAGAATTAAGTAGCTTGATCCCCATGCCATCGGCAAACTGAATAAATTCGTCCGATACAAAGATAGATCCCTGGTCTATTGTTATCGTTTGTGGCACGCCAAACCGGTAGATGATGTGTTCTTTGACGAACTCGATTGCGTCCTTAGAATCCACTTTCTGAGGGGAATCGCCTCCACCCATTTTGGGAATAATCCGTTGCCACCAGGATAAACTTATGCCCTTTGCTTGAGGGTGGATTGATCTGGCCGATCATGTCAATGCCCCATCCTCTGAACGGCCATGGCTTGATGATCGGGTTCATGGCCGATGCAGGTGCTTGTTCTATGGCGCCGAATTTCTGGCAATTCTGGCACCCCTTGTAATATCTGAAACAATCCTCCAGCATCGTCGGCCAGAAATACCCTGCTCGGCGAAGTAGCCATTTCATTTTGTGGGCCGATTGGTGCGTGCCACAGATTCCTTCATGTACTTCCCCGATGGCTACTGTAGCTTGATCGGCTCCTAAGCACTTGAGTAGCACGCCGTCAATCGTCCGATAGTATAGGTCTTCATCGAGCAACACGTATCATAATGCCTTGTATCATAGTTTCCTCGTGGCCGACTGAGAGGGGTTTTTGAGATAGTTGTAAACTTCAAACCTCCAATCATCAGCCGTGATGGCGGCCACGTCTATGTCTACTTCTTTCAGCATCGGCCGATAGCCTGATGCCCCTTGAGCCAAGTCATTGGCCTCTGTGTTCTGCTCTCTGGGGATATGCTTCAAGGTGACTAGCTGAAAATCATCCATTAATTCCTGGCATTGCCGATAATAGACCATCAGCGCGTCGTTTTTGCATTCATATTCTCCTGATAATTGGCTGATGACCAATAATGAATCCCCCATTATTTCGATGGCATCGGCTTCAACTTCTTTGAGTAAATGCAACCCTTTGAGGACGGCTTCGTATTCGGCCTGGTTGTTTGTAGCATGGGGGTTAATGGCGAAAGCAAACTCGAAGCTTGCCCCCCTGGGCGAAATAATGACCAAGCCGATGCCGTAGCCGTTGGTGCACACCGAGCCATCGAACATCAAAGTCCAAGGCATAATTTCCACTGAGCCGATTGCGTCGTTTCTGTGTTCCACAATGAAATCGGCTATGGCTTGTCCCTTGACTGCCCTTGGTGCCTGATACCTCAGATCGAACTCTGTTAGTGCGAAGATCCACTTTCCAATTCTTCCTTTGAGCACTGGGGCCGATAGCATATACTTAATTACATCGGCTTTGCAAATTACCGTGCACTCGTTGGACAGCAAATAGTGCCTTAACTTTGTACATGAAAAATAAAGGCACAGGCATAACTTCTCCACAGGTGAATACCTTGTTTCTGCGTCTAGCAACCGTCGGCTGAGATAGAAGATGCCTTTTTCTTTGCTGCTGACCTTTTGTATTAGGACTGAGCCGATTGATTTGTCGTCGACTGATAAGTACAGCTTGAACGGTATCCCCTTTTGTGGAGGCATTAAAACTGGAGTGGAGCTTAGATAATCTTTTATGTTGTCTAAGGCTTTTTGTTGTTCTGCCCCCCATGTGAACGCCTGAACAGCCCTCAGCCGAAGCAGTGGTGTGAAAGGCTCCGTTTTTCTGAGAGGTTGGCTATGAACCGTCTGATGAAGTTTATCTTGCCGAGCAATGACTGGAGTTGCTTTTTATCTTTCGGAGGCTGGATTGTCTTGATGGCATTTATGCTCCTTGGTGTAACTTCGATCCCTCTTTCATGGACCAGAAATCCCAAGAATTGCCCGGCCGACACACCAAACACGCACTTAAGCGGATTCATCTTTAGACCGTATTTCATCGTCCGTTCTAACACTTGTCTTAGATCGGCTATGGCTTTCTATTTCTCTGGACTTGACGACCATGTCGTCAATGTATATCTCTACCAGCGAGCCGATCATATCGTGAAAGTAATTCATGGCTCGTTGATATGTTGCCCCAGCATTCTTCAAGCCGAACGTCATTACCACCCATTCGTACAGGCCGATTGCGCCAGGACACTGAAAAGCGGTCTTGTGGATGTCCTCGTCGGCCATGAATATTTGGTTGTATCCTGCATTGCCATCCATGAAACTCATGATTTTGTGGCCTGAAGCAGCATCGACAAGCAAATCGGCTATTGACATTGGGTATTCGTCTTTAGGGGTTGCCTTGTTTAGATCCCTGAAATCGATGCACACCCTAAGTTTACCTTTTTCTTTAACACTGGGATGATGTTTGAGACCCACTCGGCGTACCGGCAAGGCCGAATGAATCATGCGTCGTACAGCCGAGTGATTTCGGCTTTAATTGCATCATACATATCGGCCTTAAACCTCCTGGGAGGTTGTTTGAATGGGCGATAGCCTGCCTTAATTGGCAGTTGATGGACCACTATCGATCTACTGAGACCGGGCATCTCGAAGTACTCCCATGCAAAACAATCTTTATATTCTTTTAATAATTCAATAAGCTGGGACCTACAATGAGGAGACAGATTTTTGCTAATGTACGTCGGCCTTGGCTTATCACCAGAGCCGATGTCGATTTCCTGTAATTCGTCGGCCGACGTAAAGCCTTGTCCTAACTTGCCATCGTCTTCGTCCGCGGTAGCTACGCCGAGAACGCTTGAGCCCTCCACCATGTCTTGCTCAAAGCAGCAGCTGCGGCTCATCATTTCCGATGGGTTGTATCGTGGAATTGGAAACATTCAGAAAATCGGCTTGCCAGACTTTCCCAGATAAACAATCGATGCCTTCGATTTCCCAAAGCGGCAAATCGGCATTGACGATACTAACTGACCTGTTGGCTGGCACTATCTCGATCTTGTCGCCGTCCCATTGGATCAGGCTTTGATGCATTGTAGAAGGGATGCAGCAGTTGGCGTGTATGCAGTCCCTTCCGAGCAGCAGGCTGTAAGACCCCTTCCCGTCAATGACAAAGAATGTTGTGGGCACGGTCTTGTTGCCGACAGTCAGCTCAACATTGAGGACGCCTTTGGTCTCCGATGGGTTGCCGCCGAAGTCCTTGAGCACCATGTTGGTTTTTATCAGATCTTTGACTCCCTTGCCTAACTTTCCGAACGTCGCGTAAGGCATGAGATTGACTGCGGCTCCCCCATCAACCAGCATTTTGGAAATTGGCTTGCCGTTGACGAACCCCTTAACGTACAACGGCTTTAAGTGCCGATTTTCGGTTCCTTCTGGTTTGTCAAAGACAGCCTGATCTGGTGAGATTGCTAGCTCCGCCAGGTCATCTTCGACGGTGCCTGCATCGGCTTTGGGAGCGCCGAACTCGACTGGCAATATGAATACCATGTTAACCGATGCAGAAATTTTGCCTTTCCCTTTGGCTGCCCTCCTGGCTTGATCGGCTGGGCTTTCCTCGGCTTGTTCCTCGTTGGCTATGGCATCTTTCTTTTGGGTACCCACCGCCTTTTGATTTTGCCCACCGATGACGCTATTTGTGGATCATTTGCTGCACTTCGTCTTCTCTCCCTTCACGCTTAAGCCGTTGAACCCTTCTTTTCTGTGTCTTCGTGAAGAGATCGGACGGGCACCATTGGGGGTTGGCCGATTCTTCATCGTCGGCCTTTTCATCGTCGCGGCTGTTCCCGTCGTGGTTTTCGTCGACGAAGAAATCCTGGTGGATCGGGCCGAGCCGATCATGGACAGACTGCCGCCTTTGGTTTAGCCGAACGGCTCTGGGAGCGAACCGGGTTGGACTTGTAGACGGTGATCTCCTGTGCTCGTTGTTGCGACGGTCGTTGCAGGCTGGGCAGTCGTCCAATGGTGGCAATCTCATGCCGGATTCCCAATAATACCTGAAAAAATCACAATGCCAATGTGGATCGGCATTGTCATGGTTTACCTCGTATCGCCGGCTTTGGGTGTATGGTTCGCGCCGACGGGGTTCTTCATCGTAAGCTTCTTCCTATCGAGACCGATATTGATGACGATATCGGCTTTGTTCAGGGATCGGCCGTCGGTCGACCGATCTGATGACTGGGCACACCATATTAATTAGCGCGGCATGACATTCAATTTGGTCACCTTCTGCCTTGGCCCCGATCGATGGATTGACTAAGCCGTGCGCCATTCTGTTCTGTCGATCAGCTTGCCTGGGGCCGGCTTGGACCGTGTTAACCGGAAACGGATTGCCATCTACTTTCATCGGCCGACTTGAATCAGCGAACTTCAGTTTCCTAGCTTCGATCGCCGACTAGATTTGCTGCCTGAAGACCTTGTAGTCGTTGGTGGCGTGGGATGTGGAATTGTGCCACTTGCAGTGCTTCTTTTTCTTCAGCTCTTTGGCCGACGGGATCACATGATTTTCGGGTAACTAAATCTGCTTCTCCATGAGCAGTAAGTAGAAAATCTTGTCGGCTTTGGTGATGTCGAAGTCGTACCTTTCTTCCTTAGCCGTCTTCAGCAGCCATTGGCAGACGATGGCCTTCTTGTTCTTGGCCCACTCGGCCGCTGCTACTTCCGCGTCATCATCGTCGGGCCCGTAGTCTGACTCGATGACTACCTGAGTTATATTCTTGATGGCCTTCCTGGTGTCTTGGAATCGCTGCTCGTGGGCCGTCACCTTCTGTGCCAAGTGGGCTAAACTGTCGAAGTCTTGCACAGAGAATCGCTCTCTGATCGGCGCGATTAAGCCGTGAAAGGCGAGATCGGCCAGCTGGGCGACTGATAGCACCAGGCTGTAACATCGGTTCCTCATCTCCCTAAAGCGTTGGATGTATTCTTGGACCTATTCGTTGTGCTTTTGCCCAATGCTGGTGAGGTCCGACAACTTCATCTCATGGTTGCCGGAGTAGAAATAGCTGTGGAACTGTTTTTCAAGATCGACCCAGCTCTAAATCGAGTTGTAGGGCAATGAGGAGAACCAGGTAAAGGCCGATCCTGAAAAAGAGAGAGGGAACAGTCAAACTCTCAAGGGGTCCGTAGCCGATGCTTCACCGTATTGCGCCAAGAATCGGCTAACATGCTCGTATGTTGAAATATTGTCCTGCCCTGAGAACTTTGAAAAGTCCGGGATCTTGTATCGGTTGGGCAACGGGATCCGCTCAAAGTGCTCCGGATAGGGATACTGATACATGTTCCCTGAATCTTTTGGCTTGAGGGCGAATTGATCGCGCATGACATCTGCAATCAGATCGGCCCATGTCCGGTTATCTTGCTGTATCGGCTCGTATGGGCCATGCGGCGCGGGTGCTTGCCGATACAGCGGTGGCGGCGTCTGTGGCCTATAATGATGATCTTGGCGGCCTCCTTGGTACTGATAGTGATGTTCGGCAAGAGGTGGCCGAGGCGCCGGTGGTGTTGGCGGTCCTGGGAACAGCTGCCGCCCACCGGTGTTGCGCCGTCTATCTGGATCAATCGGCTCCAACTGCCGATTGTCATTGAACATATTATCAATCTGATCATGGGGCAGCGGCTGTTGTCGATTCAGTATAGTAACCGCTGGCCTTACAGATGATTCGCCTGGGTTTGGACGACCGAGGGCTCCTCCCGGTGGCCCTTGTTGTGCTATCAGTGGGATTGGCCGATCCTGCATGACCAGCGTCCTGTAACCAGGAAATTGGCCATCTGTGAAGTATGTGGGCCCCCGTTGCAGCTGTTCGGCTACCTTGGCATCGACCAGTAGCGATCATATTATTGAGAGTGTTGACCAAGATGCTACTTTGGTTGACCAGTGCGTGGTGAACGGCCGAGTCAATCCGATCTTGTAGAGTGGGTCAGCTCCTCCACCTTCTGTTTGCCTTTTGTGTCACCCGAGGAAGATGCCTTGGTATCGTTCAGGCTGAACTTGTATTTTTGGAGCACAGCTCCAGATCTTGTTTGGGTGAAAGATTGTAAGTAGTTAGCCTGGAGCTCTTCCACCATCTTCTTATATTCGGCTTGCTGCTCAGCCGATAGTTGTTCCATCTTTACAGGCACGATGTTGTCCTGCGTGATGATGGGGCTCTTGGAGTCGACCATCTTGCCGGCTGAATCTATGCGTCCGAGTCGAGCCGACAAAGAAAGTCCCAACGGGCGTGCCAAGAAGCATGTTGATAAGAAATCTCTCTCACGCACTGGCCTGGAAGATCTGCTTAGCTCCAGTGCAGGTCCTTCTCAGCTGCCTATGTTATGCAGGGCGTGCCAGTTGATTTGATCTGTCAATCAACAAGAAAAACAAGGGAATATGCGTTAAGTGTTAGGTTAGATCCCCACGGGATCCGCTGAGGGAATCCATGAACATATATATGCTACTCTAAACCATATTTAAGCTAAGTGACTATAATGGATCGACTATACCGAGACAGCATCAGCCGCTTAACCCAAACAAAGCAAAGAATAACAAATATTTGGATCGATAACCTAGCCGATACTGGAAAGCTAACAAGGAATCGGCTAGTACTCCGATGAATCTTATAAAAAGATATCACCCCTAAATCACACGCATAGCCCAGAAATCGGCTATCGGCTGTCTATGGCAAGCCAACTTCGGCTGGCAGCATCCGACAGGAATACGAACTTAGCATAAGAGGCAGTCCTAATACAAATCTATTAATGAATATATTAAAAGAAATATATCAGGGCAGATAAGGCCGGCTGAAACCCCGGCACTGTCTCTAAATAATATAAATCTCCGATGAACAGATCATTGATAGTTCTAAAAACGACTTAATAGTTTGAACCCAATGCAGCATTAAGTATAAAAAGAAAAGCACAATGCATTACAGCCGATTTATACCTCTCGAGACGGTAGATACCGCATATAAACCAACCAACCTTTAGATCTAGCCTATTGGCTGCAAGTTCTTGATAGAACTAGCCAATGGCAAGATAGATCTAAACATTGATATAATTTATACGTGCTATATGATAAATAGCGCAGTACAAACTCCTGATTCTAATGTGTCACGATAGAAGCACTAGAAGCAGTAAATCATACCACTAATGATAAGCGTTTACCTAGCTCTGGGGATCGAGACGATGCAGCCCGTAGCCAAACAAAGGACTCGTCTGAAAAGAAGAAGTTGGCGATGCGCCGAAGGTTTGATTAATGTGAATCTTGTTATGTTTACAGAGGGTCTTGGGTCCTATTTATACCCAAGATACAATTATCTGTAAAGACCCTTGACTCTACCTAAACTACTATTTAAAACACCACATTATCCCAAATGGGACCCATGCCATGTTACAACTAACAGTCTAACAAATCTCTAGATTACAGATACAATTGCCGTTACAGGACTCTATCCATAAGTGGCAATATCGCTTAACGCGCAATTAACAACCGAATCCTCTGTTTATCCTCAAACTTCTGAATTAGAAATGGTCTCATCTCTTCTAGACCTAGAATCAGCTATCGGCTATCCCTGTTCGATCCATCCTTAGCCGATTGGCTTCGCAGCTGATCACTCCTTTGGCCGATGCGATCCCTGCCTTCAGCCGATCTGACTCTGCTTCGCCTTTGCAAACTTAGGGATTCGATTACCAAATTTTGGTGTCAACACAGTGATGAAATTTCACATCCCAATGGCGGTTTGTATCTCTTGCTTTGCTGGTGATCGGGGCTGGTCCTGACAACTCTGTGCTGGGGTGAGGCAACTGGGGAAGTTGAGACGTTGACAAATAGTGTCAGTAACTTGACGACATTGATACCTTGCATTGGACCACCTTTTGAGAAATTACTTTTCTTTCCCACGATTGAAATAGTAGAGGAGTGACTTTCTTTGTTCTCGAAATGGACAATTGTTGCGGCGGTGTCTCAGCTCAAGATCATTAAAACAATCCAATCTCGATTGACCATGAGGTACAACCTTTTAGCCATGCTTGCCCACATAGGAACCGGAACATGTAGTGACTCTGGAACTCGGTTAGCAATGTTGTTTTACCACTATTGGCCACCACTGTAATTGGAGTTGGATGGAGAACAAAACGTTGTTACTATTGTTACTGGTGACCAGAAGTTGACAGACGGGTTACAAGGGTGCCAAGTCTTCCATTGTTTTTTTACTGACTTAAGTTAACGGTCCTTAAGCACATGACTTATTCCCTCACACAAGGAACAAGCGACTTTCTTTTTCGTGGAGTTGGACTACAGTGTACCAAAATCTTTGTCGAGTAGTTTATGCAAAGTTTTTTTTAACACTTCATCAACAGTCGGCACCTTGGCATGCAAATTCCAAGAGCGGTCGAATACTCTGCCAAGGTTGTCCTTGCACTCCTTAACCACCTTAGGTAACACTTGTTGGCTCTGAGGTAGTTGACGGTCGACATGTATCGGTCTGCTGGGGACGCTGCTACATACCGACGGGAGCCGTATAGGTGTGTGCATGGGAATGTACTGGATTTGATCTTGATTCCGACTCTGAGCTTGCATCTGAAACCATTGGTACCACTGCTACGTCTTCCGTATCTGACTGTGTATCTGTTGCATCCATGGCTTGCACATTCAACATCCGATCTTGGGGAGACAGAAACTGAACACGAGCGGAGTTTTCGACATAGGCTGTAGATGGTGACCTGATCTGACCCAAAGGTTTCTGACCTCAACACACTACCGCTGATACTGTTGTGGTTTATAACATTTTCCCTGGAGCTAACCAACTACTGCCCAGAAGAAGGGATGGAAGAGGGGGTTGCTAAAGATAAGACCTTAACCCACTTACCTACTGATCTGATGTGGGTATGCTTTTACTCTTCAAGTTGATTAAACAAACAACCTAATATGGTCACATCCCCACCACTGATGTGAACCATACACTGCACACAGAAAACAATCACACGATCTAACAGCTAATGACACTACTCTTCAGGGAAGGATTAGGTTTAGGTCAGCTTCGGAAAGGCTTCACTTGAACCTCGAGAAGCGCCGACTCAGGACTGCTTGGCTCGATCCTCTTGCTTGAAGCTTCAGCTGGCGCCCCAGGCTTAACAGCTAGAGAGTTGGAGGGAAAAGGGGAGAAATTTGACAAATGATTTCGCAAAGAACTCCGGAGGGGGAAAAAGAGGCATTTTCGCAATTAGGGTTTTCGAAAAACGGTTCCTTAGGGTTTGACCATTTGGCTCAACCTACAGTCGAGATGGCTCTGATACCAACTTGTCACGCCCAGAAATTTAGCCAAATTTTTAGACTATTTTGTGTATTAAATCCCTGTTCAGGAATCAGCCAGGGTACACAAAATGACAAATCAATAAACAGATCCAAAGCATAAGTAAAGCGTAAAATACTTACAGAAGAGGCACTTAGTCCTCCCACCCGAAAGAAAGCAGCAATGGAAAAAGGCGATCCTAGCGGGGCTTCAGCTCCACTCCACACGCAAACTCAACTTGGGTCTGAGCCTTGGTCTACTAACTCCGCCTTCGACTCAGAAGCACTACACTTCTGGGAAAAGGGGGAAATAGCAAGGCTGAGTACAACCACCGTACTCAACAAGCCACACGGAGAAATGCAAACGTGCAAGGGGAGACAAGAGTGGCTTGGGCTATTTTGCATAAATGCGGTTGTAAAACCTTTCTAGCTTAAAACAGTAAAACAGTTGATTATTTAATCAAAATTAATCCTTCCACTGAACAACGTTATCTCCACGTTGAACAAGCCCAACCAAACCATCTGAACTAGTCCAGTTCTATTAAGTCAAATTATTAAGGTGAGACTAATCATGGTGAATCTGGTTGATCGCCCATAGCCGCCGGCATGGCTATTCGAATAGTTTTACTCGGCCAAAGGTGTACAACTGTACCCACAAGACATGATTCCACACATGTTGCCATGCCCCGAAGTATCGCCATGATACTGCAAGGGGAAAATCGTGACAAGACCCTTCGCATAACTCCCCCTGACCAAGCGACACCACACCTCAGGTTTCGCCCCTACCTTTATATCCAAGGTAGGCAGCCCCCTCTCGTGCCTAGGTGAATCCGGCAGCCGCATAGACCTTGCCCGGTCCATCCGAACTCCATCATGCTCACCCTTGCCTGGATGCGTCGGCCAGGGAAAAGCTACACTACAAGTCCAGCCGTAGCCCATGCTGGCTTGTGGTAAGTACTGTAAGTCTTCCAGGGTTTCCCATGAACCGGTCCTTAACTGCCATGGGTGCGACAAGCAAAATCATGCACCCACAACCCACCATTTAGTCATATTTTAATTAACCAAGAACCTTTGCCAAGTACCTCCGGTCTGAGACCATCATTTCACGTGACTATCAGCTAGTAGTATAGTTCTCCCATTAGGTGAGCTAGTGTAATTAAGCATGGCTAAGCGTAAATGTTTATAGCAAGGTCACATAAGTGACGCAAGCTAGTCAATTTAATCACCCAGGTTGACAATGAATGGATAACAATTAAACATGGCACAAACGATCAAATAGGTTGACCCGATTCCCGTGTAATTAGCAAAACATGCAATTTTATTTACAAACAATAAATATTTTATAAATTGGGATCAATATGCGTCAAGGAGGAATGTGACTTGCCTTGCCTCTTCAGCTGATCTTCTCTTCTTCGCGAGCGCGAACTCCCGAAACAGCGAAGTCTACACGCTGGCACACAAAACAAGGAAAAGCTCTAATGAAAACCAAATGAATAGTACATGGAAAGTAAACAAACATGTAGATCTCAATTTTAGATGAATTTTGCAAGTTGAATGGCCCAATTTGGAGTTCGTATGGATTAGATATGAATTTTAGAAGTTTTAGGCCATTTAATTAAATTCTGGGAATTAAATTTGATTTATTGCACAATTATTAATTAATTTCTCAAGGGAAAAGGTACCCGCTGACATCAGCAAAAAGGCTGGTGCTGACACGCGGGTCCCACGAGTCGGCGGCACGTAGGGACGACCCACCGTGGACCAAGTCCAAGGAGGCAAGGTCGCAAACGGGAAGGAGGAGGAGAACTGGACTTTAGAGATGGAAAATCCTATGGGTTGTCGGCCGAAGAGGAAGGAGAAGATCTAGACTAGGGCGATGGCATGGGACTTGCGGCACGGTGTGGAGCGGCCGGAAGGGAGAAACCAAGGGGAAAAAGAGGGATGGGGTGCTCACCGGAAAAAAAATGGTCGGACGCGGAGAAGACGACGGTGACCAACGCAAACGGCGAGCCGAAGCTTGAGAAAAACGGTGGCCGAGGTAGCACATGACGCGACGAACACGTTAGGGCGGTGGTGCGGCGCGAGGCGGCCGGGAGTGGCGCCGAGCAGCGGCCGAATGCGGCAAAGGAACGGCGGCTCGGGCCTTGCCGTGGGGCGATGCTACGGCGGTGATTGGAGGAATTGGGGTGGAGGCCGGGACTCGCCAAGAGACGGGGAACACGGTGGTGTCCGAGGATTGAAGCGGCGACCGCTAGGGCGGCGGTGAGCGGGAGAGCGCGGGGAGACTGGTGGGGAGCGCGGCCGACTCGAGAGAGTGAGGGGAATGGGAGAGCAACGCTCGGGCACGTTTATACGCGCGGAAGGCGGCGGCGAGGCCGGGATGCGGCAATTTTTGGGGGTGGAGTGGTGGTGCGGGAATGGCGGCGATCGAAGCTTTCCGACACGGCCATTCCAGCCTTTTAGCGTGTGGGGCGACGTGGGACGGCGGCGCGAAATGCGGGCGGGCGCGCGGAGTGGGCGAGGCGGTGCGGAATGGGCGAGGTGGCCGGGAGACGTGGAGTGTGGGCGCGGGCTTAGGCGACGAGAGGCGGCCATGGCGGCGCGCGGTCGGAAAGAACGGGAGGAGGAGATGACCCCGACAGTGGGGCCCACCGTCGGTGGCTCGGGAGGAGGGACGCGGCCGACAAGCGGGACCCATGCGACAGCGAAACAGAGTGAGCCTGAGGGGAGGCTGACATGCGGGGTCCACGCGACAGTGAGGAGAGAGGGAGAGGCCGACCAAGGGACCAAATGCGGGACTTTGCGCAAGGGGCGGGCCGGCGAGCTGGGCCGGACCGAGGGAAGAGAGAGGCGGCCGCAGGGAGGAAATCTGGACTTTTCAAAGGAGTGGGCCGACGGCGGCCCAAGAGCAGGAAAAGGAAATTTAAATTTGTTTTCTATTTGTTTAATCGCATAAATGATTATTGTATTTTTATAAATACCTCCAATGCTCAAATAAATCCAAGAAAAATCTTGGATATAGATGGGCATCCCAAGTATTTAATAAAAAGTAAAAACATCATTTACTGATTAAATAATTTATTTAAATAATTACTTAAATGCTTTTTGTATTATTAAAATTTTTTCTGAGCCCCAAAATTTCACGGAAAATTTCGTAGAGTATTTTAGGGCATCGAGAATATTAGAAAAATATTTCCAGCCATGATTTTTAAAGGAAAACTTTATTTCCTTAATTAATTCACTTGATTTAATTTACTTTTACTTTTAATAATTTCTAGAAAATGTATTTTGAGACGATTTTTAATCCCGATCGAAAATCGGGCGTGACATCCCCAACCCGAACCCCATCGTCGCTCGGTTGCGCCGCTTCCCGCCGCACAGTGAGTGTCATCCTCCCTTCCTCTCTCTCCCTCTCTCTCTCGGCCACCAATGCTGCTCACTGTCGTCGGCCACCCGCGCCGCTACTTCGTCGGTCTTCCGCCCGGCCCCACCCAGCTTGGTGGAGCAGGACGGAGGAGGAAGGGGATTTAACCGACATGTGGGCCCCTTGCTTAATAACATAGTTATTTAATAATTAAGTTAGTGGTATTCGTTAATCCCTAGACTGCCATGTGGGACCAACCATTAAGAATTTCTAATTAAAACTTGATTAATCACGTGTCATCGATTGTGGGCCCGAGCCATTGAACGATCAATTTGATGAAGTCCAATTTGACCCGGCCATACCTATTAGTGATTGAAGGATTTTTCTTTACAAAAATAATTGGTGTAATAATCATAACTCTTTGGGCCCCACCTATCAGTGAGCTATATATCCTCAACTAGAAAAGGACAAAATAGAGCAGAGTGACTTTTCACAATTATTTGAATTAATTCAAATTTGAATCTTTAAACCCTTATAACTTCTTCATCTTAAGTCCAAACCCAACACTCCTCATCGCCGCAACCGCTCTCCAAGTCACTCACAGGAGTTCGTCCCATGACAGTCTGGTACGCGTCACGGCACCCGTCGCCGTGAGTAGATAGAGGTCCAGTGGATCCTTAGTAGTGGCGCCACTTAGGTAGTCTTTTGGTTAGTGGGTCCTTATCCTTAGCTTTCCGCCTAAGGCGATGATCGTGTTAGTAGTGTGTTGTATCACCTCAAACTGTGTGTTGTGAACAGTTGAGGCAACATCATCCTTTATGTATTATCTGCTATGTGTCCCTCTCTAATTGCAAACTATGTGCAGTAAGGGAGCCTATCTGTACTTAAGCTAGAGCTAGTACAACTTTTTTTGTGTGTTTTCTCATCCGCCCTTTGAGGCCTTTAAATGAAAAACTTGCTTGCTACACATCACTTAATGCAGTTGGAACTGCCATAATAATTGTACCCCCCTTTTGATTAAAAGTTCTTTCCCCCCCTCTTCCTCCTATTTCTTTTATATGGTGAACACTCGTGCAACTGGATCTGGCGCTGAACGAGCGAATGAGACAGCAGCACCACCACCATGTCCACCTGCTGACCCCACCACCACACAACTGTTAGCCACTCAAAACCAACTCATGTAAAGTCTCATAAACACCTATGCCGCAAACAACCAAGCAGCCCAAGACGGGCAAGCTGCCAAAGGAAAACCGTAACCCAGCCAACTATGGAGAATTCATGAGGACCAAGCCACCTGTTTTCACTAAGGCTGAAGAACCACTTGTCGCTAAAGACTGGCTGCGCATGATTGAGAAGAAAATGGACCTCATTCATGCTAGGAATGAGGATAAGGTTTGGTTTGCTGCAAGCCAGCTGGAGGGGCCAGCTAGTGACTGGTGGGACACCTATAAGGCGTCTCGCGAGGAGGATCCTAAAGAAATTAGCTGGGAAGAATTCACATCATCCTTCCGTGAGAACTTTGTGCCTATTGCCATCATGAAGATGAAGAGGGAAGAGTTCAAGAAGCTCTAGCAGCACAACATGAGTGTGTAGGAGTATCTGAACAAGTTCACTCAATTGGCTCGCTATGCCCCTATGGATATCCATGACGAGGATGAGAGGATTGACGAGTTCCTTGGTGGGATGAATGACAC
The DNA here is from genome assembly GCA_019925245.2 of Oryza australiensis. Lineage (NCBI taxonomy): Eukaryota > Viridiplantae > Streptophyta > Magnoliopsida > Poales > Poaceae > Oryza > Oryza australiensis. The sequence continues at coordinate 1,524,716 of JAIFGZ020000016.1, read as the reverse complement.
ACTATGTGGATCCTTGCTCATTCAGGACCACGCCAGCTTCCAAGGCATGGTCAACAAGGCATTGAAGTCTGAAAAGACAACCAGTAGGTGGAGAACAACAAGAAGCGCAAGTTGGTTGCCTTCAAGGGCCAGCAACCAGGGGCACCAAGGTTCCAAAGTGCCACAACTTAGGCTTGGAAGCCTATGTACCTAGCATGTCTCCCGCCTCCTTCAACTTCCACTCCTGCTACCGCTGTTGCTCACCCTTTGACTCTAGGGTTCCACACTCCAAGTCCCACCATCCCTACATCAGGTGCAGCCACCAACCTCAACTGTATCAATTGTGGTGATAAGGGTCACTTTGCAAGGGAGTGCCCGCAATGCCAGGTTGCACCGGTTCGATTCCCGACCAGGGCTACACCAGTCCGGGGTGCAGCCACCCCTGCAGCACCACATGGGGCCTAGCAGACCCCAATGAAGATGAGGACGCTGACATCTATTGCAAGGGGTCATGTGAACCATGTCTACGTGGAGGAAGCACAAGAGGACCAAGGTGTTCTGATCGACATATTCTCAATCAATTACATTCCCACTCTCGTGCTTTTTGATTTCGGTGCATCACATTCTTTCATATCACCAAAACTCCCTAGAAAGCATCAGCTAAAAATCACTGATTTGACACAACCTTCGGTTATACACTCTCCTATGAGGGATCTCTTTGTCAGTAAATATGTGAGAAGGTCCCACTTCTTCTTCAAGGGGAATTATTCCCTACTGACCTCATCATTCTGCCCTCCCAACATGTGGACATTATCCTAGGCATGAACTGGCTAGGAAAGGATCATGGGGTGACTGATGGTGCAAAGAGAGAGATAACCCTGAGTCATAAGGGTAAAGACTTGATAAGGATTAAGGTTGGGATGCCAAGGTTAACAAAGGACAAACCGCAAGAGAATCAAGTCAACCTACTCCTAGAAGAAACCCCCATAGTACTTGAATACCCAGATGTATTCCTAGACGAACTTCTAGGAATGTCACCAGATATAGACATCGAGTTCATCATTGACCTCATACCTGGCACTGCACCCATCTCCAAGAGACCTTATAAGATGTCGACCAATGAACTCGAAGAACTGAAGAAGCAGATCAGGGAGCTTCAAGAGAAAGGGTACATTCGACCTAGTTCATCCTCATGGGGATCCCCTGTACTCTTTGTAAAGAAGAAGGATGGTAGCCAACGTATGTGTGTTGACTATTGTGCCCTCAATGAAGTAACCATCAAGAACAAATATCCCCTTCCAAGGATTGACAATCTATTTGATCAACTCCAAGGAGCCTGTGTGTTCTCGAAAATAGATCTTCGCTTAGGTTATCACCAACTAAAAATCCAGCCAGAGGACGTACCTAAGATAGCCTTTTGCACCAGATATGGCCTATATGAATTCATGGTCATGTCCTTCGAGCTAAAAAAATACCCTGCCTACTTCATGAATCTCATGAACAAGGTCTTCATGGAGTACCTGGACAAGTTTGTCATCGTGTTTATCAACGATATCTTGATCTATTCCAAGACGAAGGAGGAGCATGCGAAACACTTGAGGCTAGTATTGGAGGAGCTGCGAGAACACCAGTTGTATGCAAAGTATAGCAAGTATGATTTTTGGCTTAAGGAAGTAAGTTTTCTAAGCCATATAATCTCGGCAAGAGGACTAGCAGTAGATCCAACCAAGATTGAAGCTGTGACTAACTGGAGGGCTCCCAGGACAGTCACAAAAGTAAGAAGTTTCCTTGGATTGACGGGTTATTACCGTAGATTCATTGAAGGATTCTCGAAGGTAGCTCATCCAATAACCCAACTACTCAAGAAGGAAAAGAAGTACGTGTGGACAGACCAGTGTCAAAGGAGTTTTGATACCCTCAAAACCAAGTTAACCACTGCCCCCATCCTAGTACTGCCAGATAACAAGAAGGATTTTGAAATATACTGTGATGCGTCCTGCCAAGGCCTAGGCTATGTACTGATGCAATAAGGGAAAGTAGTGGCCTATGCATCACAACTAAGACCACATAAAGAGAACTACCCCACCCATGACTTAGAATTGGCATCAGTAGTCTATGCCTTGAAGATATGGAGGAACTACCTGATTGGTAACAACTGTTACATCCTTACTGACCATAAGAGCCTCAAGTACATTTTCACCCAAACAACAACTTGCGTCAGAGGAGATGGTTGGAATTAATCAAGGATTATGACCTTAACATCCAGTGTCATCTCGAAAAAGCCAATGTTGTGGCTTAAGGCCACAGCTAGAAACCAGCTTGCTACCAGCTAAATAACCACCACTTGCCACCCAAGCTTCAAGCAGATATTGCCGCTGCCAGCTAAATAACCACCACTTGCCACCCAAGCTTCAAGCAGATATTGCCCACCTAACGTGGCCATGGTTACGTTGGGAAGCCTAGCCTCATTGGAGTTAGAACAAGAACTGATGGGTCAAATCAAGGCAACCCAATCTGAGTATACAAAGGTCAAGAAAATCAGGAACAGGATAAAGCTAGGAAAGACCGCTGAGTTCAGGATAGATGAGAAAGAAATATTATGGTACAAGGATCGATTATTTGTACCAGCTATGGGCAACCTCCAAAAGCTGATTCTCACCGAAGCCCATGATTCAGCCTATTCCATTCACCCTGGTAGCACCAAGATGTATCAGGATTTAAAGCAAGCCTACTGGTGGCCATGCATGAAAAGGGATGTAGTGGAACATGTCGCTCTATGCGATGTGTGCCAACGAGTCAAGGCAGAACATCAATGTTCTGTCAGACTTCTGCAATCGCTAAAGATTCCCGAATGGAAGTTTGATGAAATTGGAATGGATTTTATTGTGGGACTACCAAAGACCAAGTCATGCTATGACTCCATTTGGGTGATTGTAGACCGTCTGACTAAGGTAGCTCGGTTTATACTAGTTAAGACCACTTATAGCACAGGTAAGCTAGCTGAGCTGTTCATGGCAAGGATCGTATGCCTACACGGTGTACCTAAGTGGATCATCTCAGATAGAGGAACTCAATTCACTTCCCATTCCTGCAAAAGGTTCCATGAAGCCCTAGGAAGCCACCTGGCCTTTAGCACAACTTACCACCCTCAGACTAATGGACAGACCGAGAGGACAAACCAAACCTTGGAAGATATGCTAAGAGCTTGTGCCCTGGATTTCACCACTTATTGGGAGACATGTTTGTCCTATGCAGAATTCTCCTACAATAACAGCTATCAAGCAAGTTTGAAAATTTCCCCTAATGAGGTGTTGTTTGGACGAAGGTGTCGTACACCACTTATGTGGTCTGAAGTTGGAGAGTCGGCCATATTTGGATCCGACATTCTAAAGGACGCTGAGGAGAAGGTTCGTTTGATCAAGGACTGACTCAGAACAGCTCAAGCCCAACAGAAGAGTTACGTCGACACACATCGACGTGAACTAACCTTTGAAATCGGAGACTATGTCTACCTCAAGGTATCACTCTTTGCGAAGCATGAAAATATTTAAGGTCAAAGGAAAGTTGGCACCGAGATATGTTGGTCCTTTCCTAATAGTAGGCCGACGAGGTCAAGTTGCTTACGAACTGGAGTTACCCAAGACCCATGCAGATGTTCATCCAGTCTTCCACGTGTCACAACTCAAGAAATGTCTTCGTGTTCCCGAGGAGCAGACCCTGTTAGGGACAGTGGATCTAAACCGGGATCTGACATATCCCGAGCAACCCATCAAGATCCTAGAAGAGACCAAAAGGAGAACCTGGTCCAGGATAATCAAGATGTATAAGGTTCAATAGAGCAATCATTCTGAGGAGGAATCAACCTGGGAGCGGGAAGATTTGTCGAGAACGGTGTACCTGCATCTTTTTCCCTAATCACGCAAGCAAACTCGGGGACAAGATTTTCTTAAGGGGGTAGGTTTGTAAAACCCTGAAAATCCTGAAATGAAAAACCAGAAATTAAAATTTGGAGCCAACAAATGTTTTCCAAAACTTGCATCATGTTGGATCTTCCTAGAGTTCACATTTCTATTTTACTAGTACCCATTTAAATTTATTTAATTTATAAATCATTGTGACATTTAAAACATTCAAAATAAAATCCCTAGAAAAAGAGTTCTTTTCAATGTCTCCTCCTTAGGCTCCAATCCCTCTCTTTCCCTCAACCAGCCAAACCCCCTCCCTTCCCCATTTCTCTCTCTCTCTTCCCTTAGCTTAGACGAGCTAGGCCGGCCTCGGCCCACTCACACCAAAGTCCATTTTTCTCCCTCCCCATCCCTTCCCCACGCCTGCTCGCGACCTCACCTCCGTGCGCGCGTCCACCAAATTGGCACCGGGCGGGGCCCACTAGTCAGCAACGAACAGTGTCTTGAATGCCCACCCATGCCAATGTCGCGTGATCATCTCCCTTCCCAGCGCCTGCTTTCTTCTAGTGGGCCTAGTGGTGTGCCACCTCTCACTTTTTTCCTCGGCACAACAACCGCCCCGCACGTCATTGACCCACTCGCGCCACCCCTGTGACGGCCTTTACCCCACACCACTGACGCCGCCCGCGAATCACATCGTCCTCTTCGTCCTTGCCGCTGATGCCACCCGACCCCTCTGTCGAAGCTCGTGTCGGTCGCCCACAGGCAAGGACGACCCGTACCGCCGCCCTCATTCACAACCCACACCACCGTCGTCGCACCATGCACCCACGCCACCTTCCCCTTCGGACTGGCGGATTGAGCACTACTGCCTCCCCCTTCAGTCCGTGCCCGTACGCGGGCGATGACTTTGGACCACCGGAAATTTCCCCTCCCCGCCGGTTGCGTCACTCCTCCATCCTTGCTGAATTTCACCTCACGTCACACAGTCCTCGTAGCTGTGTTGCCCCGTAACTGCCAGGCGGTGCCATGCCGTCCTTGCACGGTAAGGGGAGAGCGGCAGCCGAGCTGTCTGCCCCTATAAAAGAAGCAGACCAGGATGCCAAGGCTACCATCCATCCCTGCCCACTCCGCCGGGTCACCTTTGCCGCGCCTCGTCTCCACACCCACCCCTCTCCAAAATTCTCCCCTAGCTCGACCGCCGGAGCGAATCCCGCTCCCACGCCCGGACCGACACCATGGGAGCAAGAAGAAGGCCATCGGACCATCGGTAAGCACCGCCGTCGCCATCGAAGGATGGATCGCACGCCGGAGAAGGAGGAGATGTCATCGCCAGACCTACACATCGCCAACCTGAACCCCGTCGACGCTCGGTTGCGCCGCTTCTTGGCCGTCGCACGGTGAGTGCCACTCTCCTCTCTCTCTCTCTCTCTCTCTCTCTCTCTCGGCCGCCACTGCCACTCCCCGTCGCCGGCCACTCACGCCGTTGCATCGTCGGTCTTGCTCCCGGCCTCTCCCGGCTAGGCGAAGCAAGATAGAGGAGGAGGAAGGGGATAAATCCCCTTCCCTCTCCAACCGACATGTGGGCCCCTTGCTTAATAACGTAGTTAATTACTAATGATGATAATTAAGTTAATGGTATTCTTTAATCCTTAGACTGCTATGTGGGACCCAACCATTAAGAATTTCTAATTAAAACTTGGTTAATCGGCTATGTCATTGATATGTGGGCCCGAGGCCATTGACTAGTCAATTTGACCAAGTTTCCTTTGACCTGGCCCCACCTATGAGTGGTTGAAGGATTTTTGTTTACAAAAATAATTGGTGTAAAAATCAAAACCCTATGGGCCCCACCTGTCAGTGAGCTATCTATCCTGAGCCAGAAAAGGACAAAATAGAGCAGAGTGACTTTTCACAATTATTTGAATTAATTCAAATTTGAATCTTTAAACCCTTGTAATTTCTTCATCTTAAGTCCAAATCCAGTGAAACTTTTTCATCTTAAGTCTAAATCCAGTGAAACTTTCACCTAAATTCATCTAAAATCAAGATCTATTGATTGGCACTAGTTTAGTATTTTTTCCACTTCATTTGATATTTATTCTCTTTTAGGTTAGTCGTGGGGCCAACTTTGAATTTGTCGACTCGCTATTTAGGTTATGTTTGCGAGAACGAACCTTTTGATGTAGAAGAGGAAGTTGTTGTAACTAAGCAAGGCAAGTCACCACGTCTCCTCCTTTGAGCATGTTGATCCTATTGCGAAATGTTCTGTTTGCAACCAAAATCGCATGCTATGTTAAACTGCATACCTATATTGTTGTGTATGCATGTCCCTTGATATTGTTGCCATGTACCTTGATGCTATACACTACACTATGTCCCTAGTCAATTATTCACAAATGCTTAGTCATGCTCAATAGATCATTCATACTTTATTTTGTGATATTTTGGAATGGGAGTAATCACTCCGGGTAGGGGGTGGTTACACTTGTGCAAGTGGAGACATGAAATGCCACTTGCATTACACTTATGAAACATTGAGAAAAAACCAAGGTTAATGAACAAAACTATTTTTGGTTGGGGCGGCAAGATTTGAATTGGGTGGTTCCTGGAAAAGGTTAGTGTCGACCCTAGCCATGTAAGGACCGAGTCAAGAAAATAGGCAAGAAACGAACAGAGTTACGACAATTTTTCTCGTATGGGCGTAGACCTAGTGGACTAGGTGATTCTAGTGGGGTGGCACCCCAATCATGGCCGGTTCTGAACATCATGCGTTGTGTTGGGAATGAAGAAAAAGGATAGTGCGTACAATTAACGACATGTCAATAAAATGAACCATTGTTTGCTTTCCTTTCCTTTGATACCTCTGGTCCAAGACTCTCCTCACAACTAGTGCGACGGGATGAAGGGCTAGAGGTGCATGGGGCTTTATAGTCTTTGGAGTGGGTGCCGCAATGCTTGAAGATCTGAAAAGCTGGGCCGTGATTCGGCTCATGTGTTGGGACAAGACTCATGTGTTGGGCATGTCACGGATTGTGGGTAAAGTGTACACCCACTGCAGTATGAATAAAATCCATCTATTCGAATAGTCGTGCTCATGGTTAATTGAATGGTGGGACTTCTACTACTCTTGACTAGACTCTTAAATATCAAATTGATTAGGATGGAATAGAGACTTGGGTAAACTCTTTTGAAAAGCAGGAGAGTGAGTATGAGATATGTGAATTGGACCATGAAAGTAAACCAAACCAAGTGGAGTTTGGCGAGGTGGACACAACCTTTATGGAATGGTTAAACTACCTGAACAATAGCAAACTCTTTTGGTAAAATGGCTAAGTCTTAGGCTTGCAAAATGATTCGTGAAAACTTACTTTACACAAATAACCCTATAGCCATCTTTAAAACCAATGAGCATTAATCATGTTGTAGTGGTAGCTTGCGAGTACTCTACGTACTCACCGTTGCTATTTTTCCCCATTTAGAGGTAGATACCACAAGCGACCCATGTGAGCAGATCCCGGAGAAGGATAAACAAGTGGAGGCACCATAGGGCCTAAGTTCCCAGTCGATGCTTATGGACAAACGTAGGGTCACCGTAACTTAGCTTCCTCCATCTTATCTATCTATTTTGCTATTTTAAGTAAGTCTATTTGGGCCCTGTTGGGAAACCTTTTGTATCCCAGTATTGTAAGACTTTATGATGCTAAAGGCAATGTATCAGCAGTACTATGTGTGTACCAAGCTACTGATCCAGGGAATTGGTCCGGAATACACATAAGGTTTCCGGTCTCAAAAACCGGGGACCTACACTCTACACTAGACCCGGTCTTGCTGCCTATGCCACAGACCTGTGCTGCCTCGGTGCTCGCCAGCAAAGCCACCTCCATCCGCATTGCGTGCTCACCAACCGAGAACGAGAGAGAGGAGATGGAGACCGGACATGTGGGTCCAGGGGTATTTTAGAACTTTCACACAATTTCTCTCTCCTATTGAACCGAAAATGATATTCTAATGGGTGCTTTGTCCAGTAGTAAATTTTCATATTTTGATAGTGTCTTCCCTCAAAAGTTACTTTGGTGGTGTTGTAGAGCTAAAACCGCGAAGTCAATATGTCCTCTAGCAAATTTTGCCTAAAGAAACTATTCCCTCTGTTCTTAAGTATAAGTATTTCTATTATTTCAAAATTTGTATTTATAGGATAGTAACTACAATTCACGGAAATCCAAACATTTTCAACAAATCAAGAGCTCAAGAAGGAAGCAATTAAAAAAATTAAAATTGACCAATGAGTTGATTGAAAAAATCTTTCCCTCAACTCTAATCTTTGTTAAATGTAACATCCTTAAAATTTGGAAATAAAATTCAGAAAAATAAAAATTGGAACCAACAAAAAATTTCAAAAATTACATCTTGCTAGCTCTTTTTGGTTATTATTTTGTTTTGCTAGTGCCAAAATCAATTTGTCGACGGGTTAGATCTGACAACGGTATTTTAGGGACATATGGTATGGTTGATACCAGATCGACCAAGATAGTAGACTAAAAACGAGTGGATTCGAAACACACAGCTCTTAGTTTCCATTCTGGCATGAAGACAATATGGACAGGCTCACTCGCTGACGTTCAATCAAAGGACTATGGGTTCAAGTTTCTATCGATATTTGCGGAGTGGGCTAGTTCAAACTATTGATTTACTAAATCAGCGTCGCCTTAGCCTTACCTTCCTAGGATCGCTCCCACAGCTCAAACTAAGTTTGAAATCAGAATACGTGTCCAACCTGGACACGATACAAGGGTTTTTATACCGGTTCATGTCCCTGAGTAAGGTAACAACCCTAATCTAGTTTATATGAATAGCCCTGGGATGTACCCACTGGTTACAAACCAGGAGCAAGCTAGTCTAGCCCACCAAACTAATCTCGACGAAGCAATCCGGTGGATTATAGTCAGCGGTTAGATGTAGGGCTTTCTCCTAGAGTAACCTCAATAGGGCTTGTGTCTATGGCTTATGATTCTATGCCTTTTCCTCTTGGGATGCTATATAATTATACATGAATATGAACCCCTTGGACTCAAGGTCTCTAACAGGATAGAGGCACAAAAGTTCTTACTTCCCCCGGTTCAAACTACGACATCTTACCTTGATCCGGTGTGATTCCTATCTTACCTGTAGTATTCTCCATATTTGGATATAACTTTCCATTCAATATTGGGTATAAGGTATTCCCGGTGATAACTAATAGAAGTATACGAGGTATACAATATCTATAACACTAACACTAGCCCCCCAAGCTCTACGCAAATGACTATTACAACGTTATTGTAAACTTTCTCCCGAGAAGTACTTTTGTTGATGTATTGAGCGTACTTGGGAACAACGAGAAGGCTAAGGTCGACAGTAGAGTCCTCTTCTCTCGGTTAGGCAACAACGTTGTTGGAATTTGAATTTGGATGGAGGTAAAAAAAACATAACCACCAAATGTGAATCCATTATTTCTCCACTGAGAACCTCGCAATTCTTTCCTTGAAAAATGAACCATCGCCAAGGGATTATAAAACCCATAGCGAGATTCATCTTAAGTCAGTTTGCTACAACTATTCATCATCTTCATCCCCAATCTTCTGGTGCTCTTAGAAACCCAAAATTCCTTTATTTCCAGCTTGCCCAATTTTTGCCTAATCCTCCATGGATCTCCCAACTTCCTCCCATCAATTATTTTTAAACTCGAGAGAGTAAATCCCAATATGTTTTTATACACTAATAATTTAATATTTTAAAATTTGATTGCATATGTTATGAGATGTAAAACGAGCAGGTACAATAGTAGGCGATAAGGGCTCCATGTCAGATTTTTGATGAGTTGGAGGAGAGAGGGGAGGAGAGAGAACAGGCGAGCCACTAATTAGTCGCTCGGCTCCACACGCAGCCCAAGATAGTGGGGCCCGCCCGTACCAGACGCCGTGACCTTGCTCAAGCCCCCGTCGCCACAAGCCCTCGACCTTGCTCGCCATGGTCGACTGGTCGTTGTCATCGCTAGAGTCCGATGTCCTTGTCCCCAGCGGCCGCCGAGTCACTGCAGTGTCGCCGCCACCACCATCGCCTCCCTTGTCCGTCATGGCCACCCATGATGGTCACGGCCATCGCCTTTGTTCACCGTGGCCGCCGCTGTCGCCTCCTTCCCCCACGGCCATCACTCTCATCCATCGCGGCCGTCGTCGCCTCCGCCCGTCGCTGCCATCTTCCTCGTGCGCATCATCCACCGTCGTCGCCTACGTCCTCCATAGCCATCGTCCTCGTCCGTCACGGCGTCGACCACTTCCCCTATAGCTGTTGCCATCACCTCCTTCCTCCATGCCCCCTGTCCTCATCCACGGCGGACCCCATGTCGCCTATGTTTGTCAGGCCGCCGCCATCGTTCGCGTATGTCGGGTCGCCGTTGTATGTCGTTTCCGTCGCCTGACCGCTATCGTCTCGCTCGGCCGCAATCGTCTTCCGCGTCGATCGCCCTCATCCACCGACCACCGTCATCTCTGCATTTGTCGGACCACTGTCGTCGTCCACCCCAGTCGCTACCACTACTGGAGAAACCATCATTGGTTGAAGTGGCAAAAACCACAGTAGTCCCGGTTTGAGTTGCACCCGGTTTAAAAAGTCTAGTCCCGGTTTAAAAAGTCTACGGATTTCTAGGAACATTAGTCCAGGTTCGTGTCACGAACCGGGACTAAAGATCACCTCTAGTCCTGGTTCAAATGTTGTCGAGCTGCGAGGGCGCCGGACACCTTTAGTCCGGTTGGTAACACCAACGGGACTAGAGATGCTACCTCTAGTCCGGTTGGTGCTACCAACCGGGACTAAAGATGCCGACGCTCCGACGGGTTCACGACCTCTGACACCATCTTTAGTCTGGTTGGTAACACCAACCGGGACTAAAGATGCTATTTTTTGTCCCGGTTGAGGTTACCAACCGGCGCTAAAAGATAATTTTGATCTTTAGTGCCAGTTGGTAACACCAACCGGGACTAAAGATGGCTTGCTTTTTATACTCCTTCTTCCTCCTCCACCCGAGCCTGTTACACTTGTCTTCAAAGTTTTTCTCTAGCTAGAGGGGAGGTGCTGCCAAAATTTTTGTGATTTTGTTTTGGTGATAATACACAAGTCTTTGCTATCTACAAGGTTAGCAACTTTTTCCTCTTATGATCTATGCTTAGCACTTTGTATTTTACGGTTGTTTTCTATACATTAATCATCTCTAGATTTTTCCGTAAACATGAGGAGAGAGAAAATTTGTTTGGACTAATTATTTTGCTACGCACATTATATTGTGTTGAGAAAAAAGTTGGGGAAAATAAAGAGGAAGAAAAGTAAGCTTAGCACGTCACAGTTATAGGAATTTAGTCCGTACAATTTTATCTCAAAAATATTTATGGAAAATGATGAGAGAGAATCTTTTGGACAAAAAGTTATAAAATAGATGACAAAGGACTTTTAAAATAGATGCAAAATAATTAATTAATTTTATGCTTATCACTTTAAAAGACCTTTTAAAAATAATTCTATTTTTAGAACAACACATTACGTATATTGGATTAGTATATAATAATTGTCGATTATATACATATAAGTATTGATGTTATATTTAAATGATTTGAATTTCGTGGAATTTTCTTACGATTTTTGTGCATTCCATGTAGATGGATCGGCAATGGATGTACAACGCGGATCGACGGTCGAGAGAGTTTATTCAAGGCGTCCATTATTTTTTGAGTGTGGCCGATGCCAACAAGCATAAGGGTTTCATACGTTGTCCATGTAAAAAGTGCAAAAACGAGAAGGAGTATTCTACATCAAGAATTATTCATGCCCACTTGTTTCAATCGGGATTCATGGCTCACTACAATTGCTGGACATCGCACGGAGAGGTGGGGGTTGCAATGGAAGAAGATAAAGAAGACAACGACAACATTCCGGACCGTGGTCAATACGGTGGGTTTGAAGAGAATACAAGTGGGCGAGGCGGGCGGGGATGTTGAAGAAAACGACGTGCCGATGACCTTGGTCGATGTTGCGCGATGTACAGGGGCTGCGAAGGCGTAAAGGAAGTGCAGAAATTGGAGCGTATGTTGGCGGACCACAAAAGGTCCTTGTACCCAGGCTGTGAACAGGGGCACAAAAAGTTAGGTACCACGCTGGAATTCTTACAATGGAAGGCCAAAAATGGTGTCGTGACAAGGCATTTGGCGAGTTACTAAAACTCGTGAAGAACATTCTTCCGAGAGGAAACAAATTGCCGGAATCAACGTACGAGGCTAAGAAGTTAGTCTCGCCCTCTAGGATGGAGGTACTGAACATACACGCATGTCCTAACGATTGTATCCTCTACCGCGGTGAGGAGTACGAGAACCTAGAAGCATGTCCGGTTTGTAAATCACTTCGATACAAGATCAGACGAGATGATCCAGGCGAAGTTGACGGACGGCCCTCGAAGAAAAGGATTCTCTAAGGTGATGTGGTATTTTCCTATAATACCACGGTGAAGCGCCTGTTCAGAACAAGGAGCATGCAAGAATGATGCGTTGGCACGCGGAAGAACGCCTACAAGACGGCATGCTGAGACATCCCGCCGATGGGTCACAGTGGCGAAACATCGACAGAACATTTGAAGACTTCGGCGAGGATGCACGAAACCTAAGGTTTGGCTTAAGCACGGACGGCATGAATCCTTTTGGAGAGATGAGCAAGGGCATAGCACTTGGCCCGTGACGATGTGTATCTACAACCTCCCGCCTTGGCTATGCATGAAGCGAAAGTACATTCGATGCCGGTTATTATTCAAGGCCCGAAGCAACCTCGGTAAAGACATCGATGTGTACCGACACCGCTGATCGAAGATCTAAAACTCTCGTGGAATAAAGAAGGTGTTCCCGTGTGGGATGAAGATAAACAGAACAGTTTAAACTACGAGGGTTGCTGTTTGTTACCATCAATGATTGGCCTACACTTGGCAACCTATCCGGACAGTCAAACAAGGGGTACAACGCTTGCACCCACCGTATGGATGAGACCGAGTGTACGTACGAAACATTGTAAGAAGGTAGTGTACATGGGCCATCGTCGCTTTCTTCTTGCAAGCCACCCCGTCCGGAGAAAAGGAAAACATTTTAATCAAAAGGCGGACCATCGTTCTAAACCAAAGCATCTCAACGGAAAGGCCGTGTTTGCCATGGTGAAAGACCTCAAAGTAGTATTTGGAAAGGGACCCAACCAATCTATAGCAAGTGAAGGTGGTCACGCGGCGATGTGGAAGAAGAAGTCAATTTTTTGGGAGTTGCCCTACTGGGAAGTCTTGGACGTCCGCCACGCAATCGACGTGATGCACCTCACCAAGAACCTTTGCGTAAACTTGCTTGGCTTCATAGGTGTATACGGAAAATCAAAAGATACACTTGAGGCACGTAACGATCGAAACATATGGCACAACGCGCGGCCTTCACCCGCAACCAAAGGATAAAGGAGCCCAATACCTAAGTCCACCCGCTACACTCCGAGCGGAGCAGAGAAGGAAATAATGTTTGAATGCTCGGAGAGCATCAAGGTACCGTCTGGATACTCCTTGAATATAAAGGGAATAATAAGCACGAAGGATAAGAAGTTCACAAATCTAAAGTCCCATGACTACCACGTGTTGATGACACAGCTGCTTCCCGCTATAATTTGAGGTATCCTTCCCGATAATGTCCGGTCAACAATAACAAAGCTATGTGCTTTCCGAACGCAATTTCACGTAAGATCATCGATCCGCATGACTAGAAGACTTTCAAAATGATGTGATCCAATGTCTTGTCAGCTTTGAGATGATCTTTCCACCTTCCTTCTTTAATATCATGACACATCTCCTATGCCACCTTGTCAAAGAGATCCGTATCCTCGGTCCGGTATTCCTACACAACATGTTCCCCTTCGAGAGGTATATGAGCGTTCTAAAGAAGTACGTTCGTAACCGTTCGCGTCCGGAGGCCGCTTTGCCAATGGATATGGAACAGAGGAGGTGATTGAGTTTTGCGTCGACTTTATTGAAGACCTCCGTCCCATCGGGTGCCCGAATCAAGCCATGAAGGTAGACTACGGGGAAGGGAACTCTTGGAAGGAAGGCAATAATGAACATAGACAATGACTTATACAGAAAGCACATTGGACCGTGCCGCAACAATCTTCATTGGTGGCTCCTTACATCGAGGAGCACTTGGCAATTGTTCGCTCGGAAAACATCGGTAAGACGGATGCCTGGATTACACGCCATCACATCGATGCATTCCCTACTTGGCTGCGACATCGTCTCATGGGCAACGCGAGCATTGACCAACAACTAGCCTTCTTGGCGAGGGGTCCATCTTGCTCGATCACCACATTTCAGGCATATGAAATCAATGGTTACACATTTTACACACGGGCCCAAGACTTAAAGAGCACGAATCAGAACAGCGCTATCCGCATCGATGCCGTGGGATATGATGGTACTGCTAGCACATATTACGGCAGCATCGATGACATATGGGAGCTGGACTATGGACCTCTGAAGGTCCCTCTGTTTCGGTGCCAGTGGGTTAGGCTCAGTGGTGGAGGCGTAACCATTGATGCAAGTGGGATGACAACGGTCGACCTGAGCAAGGTTGGATACTCAGACGAACCTTTCATCCTTGCCAATGATGTACGACAAGTTTTCTATGTCAAGGACATGGCTAGCAAATCAAAGAAGGGGAAAGGGTCCAACGAGCCAAAGCGCCACGTGGTTCTCCTGTGCAAAAGGAAAATCGTGGGAGTAGAGGATAGAACCGACGAAGATTACGATCGGTTGACGGGCAACCTCCGTTCACGGTGGCGGTTGACCCGAGTATCCTCCTATCAAATGATGACACCCCTTACTCACGCAACGATCATAACGAAGGAATAATTGTGCGGAGAAAGTACGTGAGGACAAATGTTACATAGCTAAATTTATGTATGGACGATGTAAATTAAATTGAATCATTGAATATTATCCCCGTCTTCCACTTGACCTTATTCAAGATCTATAATTACATCAAGAACCTTGGTACGTAATATCCATAGAATAGGGCATTATATATAAACACCGATCTTTTACTGAAACACCATGTTAATTATATATAAACATATGTTAATTATATATGAATATAAAATATATTAACATATGAACATTATAATTATATATGAATATAAAATAGAATAGAATAGGGCATTATAATAATTAGTCCCGGTTTGTTACAAAAACCGGGACTAGAGGTGAATTTCATTGGGCGGGAAAACATCTTTAGTCCCGGTTGGTGGCTCAAACCGGGACTATTGATGTCCACCTACCTGCGCCACGTGGCTGCCCCGCAATCTTTTGTCCCGGTTGGTGGATTCAACTGGGACAAAAGATATGATCTTTACTCCCGATTGAAGCCACCAACCAAGGCGACATCTTTACTCCCGGTTGGTGGCTTCAACCGGACTAATGTTCGTATCTGTTGTCCCGGTTGGAGCCACCAACCGGGAGTAAAGAATCTTCTGTAGGTTGTTGGATTCAACCGGGACAAATGACGCCGTGACTATCTATAGCAACGGCCTCACTTGGGATCCAACACTTAGCCGTTTCGCACTTCTAACTGCATCGTCTTCGTCTTCGTCGCGCGTTGCCGAGCCCCGTGTCGACGCCGCAAGACGCCGTCTCGCCGTCTTCGTCGCGAAGGACCTCCGCTCCGCCGTCTTCGTCGTCGTCGCCGCAGTTAGCGCCGCCGCCCCTAAGATTTCCCGACATTATGCGCTAGGGTTTGGCCGCCATCGACGCCATCGCCATCGCGGCCATCATCGCGGTCGCCGTCGCCGCCGCCTCCCCACGCCACCCACTCCCCTTGCGCCCTCCCCACGGCCCCCGAGCCGGCCGGCCCTAAACCCTAAACGGCCGCGCGCCGCCTCCACTCCACGCCGCCACCGCCGCCGCCGCACTCTGTGAATGTTAATATATGAATTTTGAATATATGTGTATTTTGAATATATGAATTTTGTATGTATGGGTATTTTGAATATATGATTTTTGTATGTAAATGGACTGTTATATATAAATAGACTATTATTAGAGTGTTGAGAATTTTGAATTTTGCATATGTATTTACATATGAAATTTGAATGTTTATGGGAATTGTGAATTTTGTATTTTTGAACGAACGAGAACGCTAAAATCAACAAATGGTCATGAACGAACGAACGGACGAACGAACGAACGAGCGAGTGTTCGTTCGTTCGTCGGCCGTGGGCAGACGGGCGTTCGCGAACGGACGAACGAACGTGGACGAACGGACGTCTCCTTTCCTCAATTTTTCATTTCCTCTCCACTTCATCTCCCATCCTCCTTATCTCCCTCACATCATTCTCCTCTCTTTCTCTCCTCTCCTCTAGATGAACATATTTACGAACGTGAATGATATAACCGAATAATTTTTTTCAGAATTCTTTGATTAAGTCCTCAACCCACAACAATCAAATGGCGGATTGTAACGAGGAACAGCTTCTCCATGATGAGATCGCACGAGGAACAGAGGTTTACAACGAGGAGGGAATGAAGATACAAATCAATACCTCAACGAGGAGGGGGACGTGCAGGGGAACAATGAGGAGAATGAGGGCTCCGCCTCCGCCGGGACGAAGAGGGCACGCGGGCAACGCGGTCTCAACAAGCGCATAGAGGGTCGACATGTCATAACGGAGGTAGAATCTGACGGTCGCCCTATTGCCCAGAGGGCGCCGCAAGGAAGTTTGTGACGCACAGCGGATGGGTGGTGAGGGATCACGTGCCCGTAAGCATTGCCAACTGGAGGCGATCAAGGACGGAGGAGATGAGCGAGCTATCTCCCGGACTCGAGAAAGAAATGTTGTGGACTACAATGCTGCAAACGTTCACCATCCCGGACTCACAACAAGCAAGGGTCAAGGAATGGACGTTAAAGAAAATGGCGAGCTCTTCAGAACTACAAGAAAGAGTTACACAAGAAATATATCCTGAAGGGCCAGACCCCTGACTTTGATAAGTTCCCAAAGCTCAGAGATCATTGGGATGCTTTTGTTGAACATAAGACTGGGGAAGAAGCACAAGCTATCATAGAAAAGAACAAGGCCAATGCAGCTAAAAAGAAATACCATCACAAGCTTGGGTCAAAGCGGCTATAAGAAAGCAAAGGAGAAATGGGAGAAAGTGGAAGCCGACCTTGAAGCGCGAGGTATCGTTCCGGCACAACCACCTGGCGAACGAGCAAAGCACCGGTTTTATGCTCACGGCGGCTCACTTAATCCCGTCGATGGCACAGCTTATCTTTGGTGATGAAATTCAAGAAGTCGGACGGAGGTTAGAGGAAGCGCGCAGCCACTTCCTCGGGCGCGTTCAGGCTGACGAGAGAGAAGGACGAGCTAACGCTCGCCCTCCAAAACCCAGAGCACCCGGGGCGAACGCGAGGAAAAGGCGTCGTCCCGGAAATACGGGTTCCAAGCCGACGTCGACACATATAAGAGCCGAATGAGGTCAAAGCGAGATAACGATGCGAGGTTCGCCGAGATGGAAATGAGGCTCTCGCAGATTGATCGATTGTGGACGAAAGGCGACCATAAGGTTGGCAGAGGAGCGGAGCCATTGGGTTAGCCAACATGGCTCCAAAAACGGCCGCTCAACTACGGGAGCAGCGCAAATGCGCTTCAACCGGAAATGAAGGCGATTTAGCCCCACAAGCTGAACCGGGTCCGCCATGCCCCGTTGATGACATCACACAACGAACACCATGTGAGCTGCACATTCCGCTAAAGAACATAACAATAAAGGTATGTTCGTACTTTTATGTTGTACGTATATTTCGTTGAATAACTTGTCAATCAATGTTCATTACTAACTAATAAACAATCTTCTCGAACAGTCGCGTCGGGCATGGCCATTCCAAGAGAACGAGACGGCACCTACCACTCTTGACCCGTTCCACCTGCGTACTCGAAAGTTGAAATTGAACAGTGGAACGCGGCTATGAAGATCTCGAGGGATATTGCCGGAGGAGACGGGAAGCTGACGCTAGGAGAAACAGCTCACGGAATATTTCTCTAGAGGAAGATCTTCATAATATTCCCCGGACGTGGGTCGTCTCCTCCGTCTCAACGTGGGTCGTCTCCTCCGCCTCCACGTGGGCCGTCTCCTCCGCCTCCTTCACCGCCTCCGCCTCCTCCACCTCCGTCGCCTCCACGAGCACCGACTCCTAAACGGTTGTCTCCAACTCCACCGCCTTCCAACCCTCCTCCGTCGCCACAACGAGCACCGACTCCTAAACGGTCATCATCAAAGAGCGCGCCGTCAATATCAAGCGGTCATCCAAGAAGAAAGATTCAAAGAATTGAGAATACGCCGCCACCCGCACAGAAGCTTTCATATGAGAAGACTCCAGAGGAGCTTGAAGAAGCCGTCGAAGCTGAAGTCAGTGCTCACTTCAGAAAGAAGTCTCCTGAGAAGCCTCCTGAAATCCCCTAGGAGACCAAGGACTTCTTCAAGAAGACGTACCTAACGCCACGCCTAAACCGCAACCTCAACCGCAATCCGACTACGACAGACTATTCGGAAGGCTGCTGCCAGGCGAAGAGGACGGGCAAAGATGTACCCCGTTCGGTGTTCAAATGTCATATCAGACTTAAGACAATTTATAGAATCTGTCGGAATTTCAATGGATCAATTACACGGCCGTGCTCCCCTGGCGAAGGCTCCGCTAAAATACAAGTTTAAACTTGGAAAGCCTCTTGTAAAGCTGGATCAAGTGAAAAAGCTACCAACACAGATGTACCGCTTCCACAAGTGGTACATGCAAGAATCCAGCAAGGGTGGAGAGATGGTAACGGGCAAATATTCACGGTACTATTTCGTCGATGGAGGTGACGACTTCTATATCCGATTCGAAGACATATTTGACCTGTACCAGCTTGATGCCATCGACGTCTCACTTCTAGCCACGCGGGCTCTGTAGGTTTCGTTCGTTATTTCGTTTCTTACCTTCTTGTATTTAGTCGACTAAAATTCTTTTTAACCATTGTAGAATGGCGATGCAATACTGCAACATGCACGACTGTAGCAAACATGGATTCATGGATCCACGCAAAATCAATGGCGTATTGGTTGATCATTTTCCTGATCCAACACTGGACAACATTTACAAGTCGCTGGTGATAAACCACTATCGGTCATTTATCCTTCTGCCCTACAACACTGCGTAAGTATTTTCTTCCTTCCGTACCGATTTCAATCCCGTGTGCATACATAAATTTTTCATATGTGTCATCTAAACCAATTTGCAGATTCCACTGGGTTCTGTTAGTAATTGACATGGATAACTCGTGGATCCATGTCTTTGACTCAATGGATAAACCAGAGTCCACATACACAAAGATATTTGAACTGCTAAATAGGTAATGCCATCTTACTTGCTAGCTATTGCATATATGCGGTTCTCTGATAATTACTAGCTAACTTTTAACTGCACGTAGGGCATGGGAACGGCTTCGGACTAATGTTCGCGGAAATTGGAAAGATAAGCTCTCCGTGAGGATGAACTTTCCAGTGAGTAACATGCTCCAAAGTTGTTTTGAATTATTACTTTGTTCTAAAATATGAAATGTATATTAAATCTGTCGTCGTTTGTTCTTTAGTGTGCAAAACAACGAGGGCACCAACTTATGTGGATACTACGTCCGTGACTACATTCACCGCTTTGTGACCGATGTCACAACTATCGACGATATAGATGTACGTATAATGAGCTATTCATACATTACGTATCGATTTCTTATTAACTTCATATATTTATTTCTCGTTTGATCGAATTAATGACAGCTTATGCAAGTAAGAGACAACCTCCCCACGAGACTTTCATACAAGCCGCTCGGGAAGAATTGATGGGATTTATAAACGAGCGATCATTGATCCCACGGGGAGTTCTATTTTAATTTAAGTAACTTAACCACTGGATCCACAAAATAGACAATGTTTTATAACATACGAAATATATGTGGATCTTGTACATATGTTATATGTATATATTTCCTTTCTTAAGTTCATTTATATGTGTGTAACTTATATATTTATAAATATATATTATATAATATATATTTATAAATATATGTGTGTAATATGTAGTATGTAGTACTGTTGGAGAAAGAATAAAATTAAAAAATATAAAAAATTCTTTAGTCCCTGGTTGAGCAACAACCCGGGACTAAAGATGACGAGCCACGTGGCCGGATGCGCCATCTTTAGTCCCGGTTGAAGCCACCAACCGGGACTAACGATGCGCAGCCGGTCACGTGGCTCCGCCATCTTTAGTCCCGGTTGGTGGCTTCAACCGGGACTAAAGTGCATATTTAGTCCCGGTTATTTAACCGGGACTAGAGATCGTCCATCTCTAGTCCCGGATTCGTAGTCCTGGTTTGACAACCGAGACTACTGGGGGTTACGAACCGGGACAATTGTGGCTTTCTCCAGTAGTGTACCATCACCTACGTCCATCGGACAGCCGTCGTCGTCCACCCTCGCCGGTCAAGAAAAGAAGAAAGAGAAGAATACATGAAGGGAAGGGATACGAGGGAGAAAGGGGATGAGATAGGAGAAGATAGTGGGTTCCAGGAAAAGAATAAAATATATGGGTTACAGTATTTCTATTGTAGACATTAGCTACACTGCTTATTATAGATGACATGGTCATTTTTTAGAGCTAGTAGTAGCAGACTGTCTTATTGACCTAGGATTTTTATACACTAATAATCCTAATAGGTTGTTACTCCAGATCTATTTGAGAACGGAGATGGAAGCAACTTGATAACAAATGTAAAGCCGTGAAGCGGCATCTGATCAGGAGTTGTTGATGTATTTGGACCTTTGATTTGTGTTTTGTGATGAACTTTTGGACTGTCCGTTTGACACGCTACATTCAGATTCAGAGGTACATGCAGCTAATCTTATTGATACATCGACCTGTTTGTATGCCGCACGGTCAGCATGGAGTACAGTGATGTATGCATGCTTTTGCAAGAACATAAAGGAAGAAAAAAGAGGGATTATTATTCTCATGACTGACCTATGCATGTATCACAAAAAGGAAGAATTTTGCCATGGACGTATACGAGTGGAAATAAATTATTGGCAAACCAAAAAAGATTGAATTCATAGTATTTGAATTATTTTTTCTAATTCTTAAGGCTATTGTCATTTTGTTCTTAAAGTTTAACAAATACGTAGTCAAACATTTTTTTGAGCCACCCCCAAATCCTGGAGACTGGAGTACCTAGAGTATTTGAATTTGAAAAAAGTTCATTTTAGCTTCCTCATCCAAGGATTGCGTCCCTCAACTGCCAAACCTTGTATAAACATATCTCTGGTCTTTCAAAACCAGTGCAAACTTAGTCCAAGATGGTTTAAACGGAGGTTTTGGTTGACGTGTAACTCACGTGACATATTGACTTGTCTTCATCTAACGTGACATATAACAATTAAAAATAAATAAATAAAAATAGTGGATCCATATGTCAGTGAATATCTGTATCTCTTCCCCTCCTCTCTTCTGTCCTTGATGGCCACAGACCCACAGTGCCACATCCACACGTAGAGCTCAGCGAGAAGGCCACGGTTAGGGTGACGAGGGTGATGGCAGAGTAACCGAGCTCGAAGTCACGAGTGGCGGCGAGGTGGAGTTGGATTTGGGGTCGGCGGGAAGGAGGGTGCGGCTGGCGATCTCCTCCTGCCCTTATCGGACTTGTGGAAGAGGCGACACTAGCAATCTCCTCGATTTGCCCTTGGCCGCTGCTGCCGGAGACGTTGTGTTTTTCCTCACCGGACACGGATGCTTCCGCTGGTCCTCTTCCTCCTCGCCTTCACCAACACAGCCACGTCGATTTGACGCCCTACGCCGGAGTCGGAGGTGATTTGTTGACGACCGATGTTTTCTAGCCTCCCGACTCCCACAGCGCCTCCCCAACGGCCGCCGCCACGGAGGTCTATCGAGGTGGGGAAAGAGGCATGAGGTCGGGAAGGTTGAGGAGGTGGGCAGTGGCGGTGCCTCCCTCCGTCCTCCGCAGGCTAGTCCACCGCCATGACGCCAGATAGTAAGGTGAAGAGGGAGCTCGACGTCGACATCGGCACGGAGAGGGAGGAGACAGGGAGGCTCGCGCGCCGCACCGGATGCTAGTAGAGTGATAGTGGTGACGACGACGTGGATCAGGCACTGGTGGGGATGGCCAACCATGGCCGCCGTCTGGGCCGAGACACCCAAAGCCGTCGTGGAGGCCAAGAGAGAGAATAGAGAGGAAATACGGAATGGATGACATATGGGCTCAAGTTTTTTATTTTCTTTACTTGTGACTTGCATGAGGATCCCATTATTCTTATATTTTTTTCTAATTGTTATATGCCACGTCATCAAGTCAACATGTGATGTGTATTCCATGATAGCCGAAACCGCCGATCAAACCGTTTTGGGACTATATTTGTATTGGTTTTGAAAATTAAGAGATATGTTGTATTCAGTTTTACGGTTGAGGGACGTGATCGAAACTTAATCCTTATATAAAGGACCTGAAGGGAACTTTTTCATTTGAATTTAGGATTTAGAGCTCCACCAACCAAACAGAAACAGGGCCATAAGGCCAGCCAATAAGCAACAGAAAGACGCTCCTAGCCCATGAGAAAGAATATTACATAGGCTGCCCGCGTTGGCATTAGGCAGGCCACGCAGTAATAGCGCACGAGGACATAAGGCCCAGGTGCAAAGCAATACGCGCAGTGAGCCCATTAATACCTCACGTGTCAATGGCCTATCGAAGAAATCGGCCCTCTTAAGACTGATTTGGCCCACTGTAGTTAGTCCACTTGAACCCACGGCCTGCTTGGCAATATGGTTATATGGGCCTAAACTACACCAGTTTAGGCCCATTTTGCTGGGCCAGAGAGCCTTGCGATATCCACCCACGGAATTTTGCGATCCGCCCCTCTTCTAGACACCCCGTCCTCTTCGATCTCCTCTCCTCTATCCAGGGCAGGTCCAGGGGAGTAACCGAGGGATCCCGCCGCCCGAGCAGTAGCAGCAACGAAGAACTCAAGCGGAGTGGGCGAGGAAGCAAAGCGGGGTAGAGTCCGATGGATCAACACCAGGTGATTGCTCCCTCCGTTACCTTCCCTTTCCTTGCCCCGCCCGCGCACAAGATTGGGGGGCGGAAGGTTCTTGATTCCTCTATTTTAACCTCGAGTATTGGATTGGAGTTGCTACCTTGCTCCAGATCTTTCTTTCTTTTTTTTGATTGGACCCGTAGGCCAACCCAGATTAGTGTGTTGTGTAAGAGATTAGCTAGTTCGCTGGTTAATTGCGAATAAGAAAAGAATCAATAAAGTTCAACTTTATTGGTTTCTAGGACAAGTGGATGCAATTTGGTTAGGGTTTCTCGACCGCACTTTTTTTATTTCAGTTCAATTCCTGTGCTCTCTTAATTGAGATTTAAGAGTGGTATGATATTAATATGTATGTTTCTGTTGCTTCAGGTGGTTAGCGAGAATTATGCGAATCCAAAGACATGTTTCTTCCATGTCCTCTTCAAGGTACTCACTCGCTTGCTGTTTCTTCATGTTGTTTGTAGTTATTTATGTAGCTAGCTAGCAATTAGTTGATTGGACTGTTTGTATGTGAAGGCAGGGGCATTGGCGTTCTACATACTGTCTGCGCTGTTTGTGAACAACTTCGTTATTATCTTCGTCATCACCGTGCTCCTCGCAGCACTTGACTTCTGGGTGGTCAAGAACGTCAGTGGGAGGATATTGGTTGGGCTGCGCTGGTGGAATGAGATCAACGATGAGGGCAATAGCGTGTGGAAGTTTGAGTGCCTTGATGGAGAGGTTTGTGTTCCTCTCTCTCTAATATTGTGACATTTTGGTTCAATTGTTTATCCCTAAATTAGTGTAGCCGTTTTGCTGCAGTCTCTTGCTAGGATGAACAAGAAGGACTCGTGGCTGTTCTGGTGGACTCTGTACTTGACTGTCAGTGATATTCTGCACTATGATTCAGCCTTTTCAATTCTAATATCTGTATATGAACATATACAATTTCATTCAGCTTAAAGACACTCATGTTTTTTTCTACTTCTAACAACTATAGATGAATGCATCGGAAAATGGAAAATTAAAATAAAACATAAATACTAAAGAAGGGAATGTCTGCAGTCTTGTCAGATGCACTACTACAATTAGATGGCAGTCGGTAGCATACCTATTAAAGTAGAGTAAATTTCATAAAACACCACCTATTATGGTTCAAGTTTCACAAAACCACATGAAGATATTATAGTTGTAAAGTTTCACAAAACCACGCCGTTAACCAATTTGACATACTCCTATATCTAAATTTTAAAAAGCTATACTTACATGAATGTAACATTTATATTATGGATAAAGAAATCATAAATTTGAGATGTGATTATACAACTCAAAAGTACTTTAGATCAAAGTCAAAATGATCAATAATGTGGTTTTGTGAAACTTTATAGCCATAATACCTAGGGTTATGTGCCACGTGCCAAAATCCTTGTGGTTTTGTGCAACTCAGACCATAATACATGTGGTTAGGTGAAATTTACTCATAAAGTATGATACACCATAGAAGTTTGTATCAAATCTTTATACAGAGTGTAGATTGACTCCACTTTAGACTCGTTAACTTAATCGGTAAATCCATTTTTCTTGGAGCATATATGCTCAATGCTTATCTGAGGTGCCTCTGCGAGGCATAGTGGCAGTTTATAAGTATTATGAAAGGCTGCCAGCTAGCCTAGGGCCGGGTGACACCCTCCCACCAGACCAACTTAGCCGATTTATACCACTTTGCTCACCTAATGACAAAATAGGTGTTAGGCGCTGATCTTCCACGCAACTTAAAGCCTTGGCATACACATAAATAGCTTCGTACTCATCTCTACTACTTAAAGGAGTTGGTGGTGCCGTGGTGGAAGAACGTCTGTGGGTGCATTCTTTTACACATGTGTGTTGCTTGTAAGAGCTTTTTGTAAAATGGATTGGATTCTATTGACATGTTATTTGTATAGTTAACAATCGATTTGATATTTTGATGTAAATTATGCACAGTATTATAGATTTTGAGAATAATATCTCTACACCTCCACCCTTTTACTTATCTCTACACCTCCACCCTTTTACTTTGGAAGAACGTCCATGGGTGCATCCTTTTACACATGAGTGTTGCTTGTAAGTGCTTTTTGTAATGGATTGGATTCTATTGACATGCTATTTGTATAGTTAACAATCGATTTGATATTTTGATGTAAATTGTGCACGGTATTGTAGATTTTGAGAATAATTATTTTTCTCCTTTTTGAACTTAGAACACATCATATATTCCCTTTGTCCCAAAATGCAAGTCGTCTTACGATCTGAACACTCGACCTATTGATACTCATGTTTCACCATTAATAGATGTAAATACTTATATTATTGGTTATATGAAAACAAAATTATTGATTTTTTCTTGAAAATACTATTGTTCTTGTTTCATTTTATGATTGAATTCTAGGAAATATTGGTTTGGTGCCACCAAAAGATTGTGGTACACTTTAGTACCATCATAAATAGATCCATTAAGTTTCTTATCACTCTGTCCATTACCGTCACGATTTTTTTGTTTTTCTCCATGTCAAACAAACATGTCCAAAGACACATATGCCCTTGCAGCCAGATTAGATCCCAAGTGCTTTTGCTAGTTCCCTAGAAAGATTAGATCTAAGTAAAAGCATGTAACCATCAACCCCTGTCCTTGGCCATATCCATCTCCAGCAAACCCACATGCCCCAATTCCATTCTTCCCCACGGCTGCTGCACCTGATATTGCAGCTGGCTCCCTGCAGGATAGGAAGACTAAATAGTAAATAATTCATGGATTCACTGATAAACCAAGTGACGCTTGAGAAAAGCAGAATAGAAAGTAAAAGCATGACGAGAGCAGGGGATGGACTGTGTAGGCCAGCAGAAGCATTGACCAGAGCAAGGCAAGCTTGAAGTTTTTGGTCAGCTCCATGTGGCCCTGCAGTGTGTGTGGCATCCTTGTTGCAGGGCCAGGAAGCTTCTGCGGAGGAATCCATCTGGAGGGATTTGACATGTTTCTTGGCTACCCAGCATCGAAGTCGAATGAGACGCCAGGAAATTAATAAGGTCGAGCGACAACGGGGAAGAATAAGAAGAGGGAGTCACCAGTAAGGACTGAGATTGGCGAAGCTGGGGTTCGCCAGAGCTGGAGACATAGGGATGTATTTGTTTCACTGGAGTTACAGAATAGGGATGGGGAATGGCTTCTAGTGGGGATGGGTGGAGCAGCAGGAGCAAAATTGTGATTGTCAGTGGTGCTACGCCAGAACGTAACACAGTGGTAAAAATCAGAACATTGTGAACTTTTGATTGATATCGAAGTGTACCAATGAACTTTGAATGGTGCATAACCAAATTTTCCTAAAATCTGTAGTCAAAATCTTGCACAGTCAAAATCTTGCACTGGAGACTGTGAAAAGGTCAAAAAGTTCTTAAGTTCAGTGAAAAGGTGGTTTTTAATTATTTATTTAGATCCGTGGCTGAGCATGGGCCCTATGCTATAACATTTGTTTTTTATTGAGACTTGAGATGTTGATCGTGAATGCATCATTCTTCAAACTGCATCCGTGGTAAACTTAAGTATTAAGCAGAGGTTAGGTCTTGATGTGTTGTCATCTTTGTTTCAATTGAATGCTGCTATTGCAATAAGCTTCCTTAAATAGTTTTTTGCAATATACTAGAAATCTCTTCAATTATAAATATCCTTCTAGCTGACCCAATGCGCTAAATCTGGATTGTGACTTGTGGGTCACTGATTTGCTTTTCTAAAAAACTGTAGTCTACAATAGTGTTACCTTTGTAAAGGTAGTTACACTAACAAAGCTGAAAGCTTACATCAATTAAAGCTCCCATAATGGCAAACTGTGAGAAAGCGAATACAGAATACATCACAGATGTGGATTGATGTGAACACGACATAAATACTGATGAGGTATTGTCAAGCAATAGAGGTTCAAACTGATATAGAGGTTCATAGTCATGGACAAGAATCACATGATTATATCCCTGTGTTTTGTTTAAAGTTTTTCTCCATTTATTGTGGATTCGTTCATGTTTTCATTTTCTTGTTACTATAATAATGTTCAGATTAGAAAATAATTTAGAATAGAACAAAATTCTCTAGGAGAACAGGTAAAATACTAACTGTAAAGGTAATAATTCTTTAAAGGCTATTTGAAATAAACATACTTTCCATGTTTCAGGCTGCTGCATGGATTGTTCTTGGGATATTCTCACTCATCAGACTTCATGCTGATTACCTTCTTGTGGTTGGAGTTTGCTTGAGTCTCAGCATTGCAAACATTGTTGGCTTCACCAAGTGCAACAAAGGTGAGAGACTTCTCTTGTAAGAACATTCCATGTTTCTCGTTAGAAAAGCCTATATTGCATGTAAGATGCAACCCTGTTAGATGATGCTTTTTGTGTCTTAAATTAGCCAGTTAGAAACAGAACAGGTATGCATTGGAAGTGAATTGCATGAATTTCTATATCTTTGTTTACAAAGTGGTAAACTTTGCAACAGAACACTGTGGGCTCATGTCCTTTTAACACTGTTTTAGCTGAGAAAACAGAACCACGGAATCAATATCTTGTTTGAAAGTACAGTTCATTTAGTAAACAGACACTGTGCAGCCTGGATTGTGTGTTCTAGAATCTAGACCAGGTACCGTTATCCTGAAGCCATCATTCTTTTGCATTCCTGTTCTGATCAGTTTTAGATGGTTCCTTCTCCGGCTAGAATCCTGCACATAGTTTGTTCATATGACCATGAAAATGTGGACAACGAGTTACGTACTTGTGTTTTCATAGCTCTGGGCGTATATTTAACTGGAGAATTCCATAGGGAAGTACATTGTATGCCAGAAAATACATGCATTCTGTCACTTCAGATGTCACTTGTAGCTTTTCCTATTGTTTAAGTCAGCTTCTAGGCCACCCAAGCATGTTAACATCCTTGCCTGGCATATGAGACATTGCACTCTGCTTGAACGTTTAACCATGAGTTTATGTGGTTATTTTTCAGATGCCAAGAAAAACGTTGCAGATTGGACTAGAACTACTCTCCTATCATCTGGTGTCAGGTCGACAATTCAGTCAGCATTCGGTGTCTAAATAGAGGCGCCCTAATCTCACATACAGCGGTGTACAATTTATGGATAAGATATGATGCGTTCTGCTTTTGTCTACTTCGCCTAGTTGCTAACCAACCCTATACATCTTTGTGTCCCTGATGTCCTTGATATTTGATTCACTGTCACAAATAGGCCGGGTTGGCTTTATCTGGAGTTCAGGCTCTTGAGGCCACACTTCTCAACCTACTAATTCTTGATGTTCTTTGTATTTGTTTAGCCTTAGTCACTGATGAGTGGTGACACTGTATAGCAGCTAAACTGGAAAACGTTGTACTTGGGATAGATTGTAGTGTCAGTGTGTCACAGCTAACATCTTGAAACATTATCATAGTACTGCATGGAGTTTGTCTTGTCGAACCTTTTAACCATGAGGCAAAAGCAATGGATGTTGTGAAGGGGGCATCTTGCAGGAGAAAATGCATTGTGATTTTCATTACTTGACACCTCCACCGACGATAAATTCGCCAACCTCTTCCTTCAGCCTGGACTAGTAAATGAAGTCCTGCCTTGGTGCTTCACTCCATTATAATACTTGATACGCTTGGCCTTAAAATAAACTTGCAAAGAATGTACTAGTAAAGCAGCTGCAAGAAAAAATAAAACTTCCTAAAGCATGCTCGTCATCTTTTTTTTTCTCTTCCATAGTTTTGCTGTGCATCTTATCTCACATCTTTATCCTTTTCCCCCCTAGATATCACTGGATGAAAGCAATATGGTCTTACTTTTTCTTTCGTGAACAGCAGATTTTTTTAAGAGAAAAATTGGAAAATATCATCGCAAAGACACATACTACATATCAATGACACGTACGAGTATGTTCCAACTCCATGACATCTTTAAAACAATGTGCAAACCACCGAATCCGCGAAAACGCAACAAACAGATGCCCCTTTTCCCTGGTCTCCAGTGCTCTCTCCCTAGCAGCAAACATCTTGTACCAACAGGCAGTCAGTCACTGCCACCATTGCAAAAGAATCTCGGATATTTGTTCATCCCAGAACGACGCAGCGTCGCAAAAAAGCAACACTACTCCCTTTTCGCAGAATTGCATGCTACTGTGGATATTTGAGCCGAGCCGTCGCGTCGTCGCTGAGCGTTTTCCACGACAAAAGAACGGCCGGGGCGACGTTTCCGCGGGCGGTGCCATCCCCAGATTTTTCGCACGCCGAGACGGACGGACGGACGGACGGAAGACGAAAGCAAAGACGTGTTTTTTTTTTCTCTTTCTAGATCGCATGCAAAAACTCTCGGCAACATTTGTGCTATTCCCCGACGGTGACCGCCCCGCGGTTCTCAGCCAAGTCCGCCGGCGTTATCGCCTCCCGGCCGCGTCGGACGTTATCCGTGTGAGCCACGGAGAGGAACCCATCCTCAGCTTTTCTTCTTCCCCAACGGTTGACGGATCGTTGTCGGAATATATGAATATATTATAGTCGTTTATGTATGTAATTGCTTTTTTTTTGGTTATTTTCTTTGCCGCATAATTTGGCACGCGAAATCATTTTCTCGCACGCGGCAACGACGAGGAACCAATGGGGGGTTGAGTCTGGAACACGGTCCCGTTTTCGCTCGGTGTCCCTTTGTGAGGCCTTTTCTGTCGATTGAGTCGTTTTCTTACCCCCCGACCACATGGTTTACCATTTTTTTCCTCAAAAGTAATTTTCGTTTTCGTTTTCAGACTGAAATTTTGTATAGATAGCAACAAATACAATTTTGTCAAATATATGGATAAAATTGGCCAAATGATTTTTAAAGAGTTTTTAATTGGTACGAATTTTGCTTCGTGGGAGGAGCGTACACGTGGTGACAGGTGGATGGCTGGGAGAAAACTACTGGACAGAAACAAAAAAGGCCAAGTAGGATCAAACAGACTAGTGGGTCACAGGAGGATAGAAGCCATCAGTGCCACCTAAGAAAAAGGTGTCCCAAATGTCGGCCACGTCATCCAAGAACTCTTATCCACTTAAAATTTCTCTCCTTTTTGTCATCTTAGGTTGTGGCCTGATCTGATTTGGTGTGGACCAGCTGGTCAGTGAAGTCCATTCATGGAGCTCTAAAAACTCATGAATTTTCAAATTTAGATTCTAGCTAGCCTTCAAAATAAATTTAGACTCTAACCTTTAAATTTAGATTATTATTCTAGAATTTTCATGCTAATTAAAATTCAAATGAAAAAGCGACTGGATTTTGGGGTCCGATCATGCTGCTATGATTCGCAAGTATTAGTGTACTACTTATGACTTATCACTTGGCTGGAAATGCTCCTTGTTAGTGTGATGGGTGAGTGAAACAACTCAGCATTGCAATCATGACATTGACGGCCAATTGTTTGTTTCAGGAAAATGACACACAATTAAGCAACTAATAGTACATTTTTTCCCATAGATCGTGTACCATGTACATCTCAAGATGTTTTTTAGTAGTGCTGAAACAAAAGATACAGTGTGCGTGCATTGCCATGTGACCACATGGATGATGATCAGTTTCCTGTCTAAATCTTGAGAGGAGTGAGGGGGACAAACAAGGACTTGCATTAACAGTAAGAGATGCGTCAACTATTACAGCCAGCAAGTGAGGCTTTGTTCCGTTCGGGAGAGTTTTAGCGGCAGGGCTGAGAGTTTTAGCGGCACGGGAAACATGACAAACCATTACTAAATAATTAATTATATAACTGAGTATTAATTATTAAAAATTTATTTTTTTAGAAATTTTTATGTAGAAAATTTTAGTATGAAACATACCGTTTTACCGTCTCTTTAGAACTCAATCTAAGTTGTAAAGTTGGTTGAAATGTAAACTCTTCTGCATGCCTTAGTGCTGAGGCATGTCATGGTTTAGGCTGTCTGCAATGGGATACTATTCCTTACCACGCTACCGTTCAATGAGTATCAAATCCAGGGTAGTGGCAACTCTAACATGTGCCTAACTACTGGCCTAATTAACTAACTCAAATATAAGTATCAATTGAAGAACATGGTTTCTTAAATGCGGGGGCGTCTCTATGAATTTATGAATATAAGACCCTGATGCAAAATACAAAAGGGGCCTCCGAAATTAAAATTTCATATAACAGGATCATGGAAAAGCATCATCCTTTTAGTAAATCTTCAGTTATGTATATTCGTACTTAAATCTTCTTCGATACATGATTTTCAAGCGCTTATGTGTTGGGTTAAGATGGGTATTTTTTTCTCTAGTTAAGTATAAGTATAGTACTTAAGAGGATTACCCTAGTTTTTGGGGCCCGTGTGGTTGGCCACCTTGCCCCTGCCACTAGACGGCCATGCTTAAATGGATGTTATTAGCATCCATACAAACATTTACAGCATTGTACATCACTTAGTAAAAGGGTGGGATGCGCACACCCAATCGGCATGCTTGCGTGCCCAAAGAAAAAGTGAGTGGCTATATAATATTTAACAATTTTCTAGATTAAAAACATATAATTATATTATAACTTATATATAACTTAAAACATAACTGAACAAAACATATGCTCGGCTAGTGGATTAGTGCCGCGAGCGTCCACTCAACGGGTTGTGGGTTCAACTCTGTGCTCTTGCTCGCGCTTGCAAAGTTTTCCCACCCTGCATGAATCTTGAGGCAATCCAATGGTCAGAGATTCAAAAGTTTGGGAGCTATACGAATCTCAAGACGATCCGACGATCAGAAATTCAAAAGTTTAGAGAGTAAAAATTATCGAATGTGTTTAGCAATCGAAAAAATACTACATGGTGGTGCATGTTATTGCCATTGAAAATACTACCCCAATTTAGGAGAAATGAGTTTAAATACTATTATTGAAACTGTATTTTACTACGAGTAATTTGAAAAGATTGTATCTTCCTAGAAAAAAAACTAGAACTACTTCTATTTAAAAACACTTCCTCTATCCCAAAACATAAGGTATCTATATTTTTAGAAAAATGAATGTATATTTTGTGTCACACATTCCATTACATAGAGAAAATTCTCTATGTGCCCCCAAGAGTTCCCTCAATCCCTTATATGGCCTTGAATTTTGCCTCACATTAGTTGTTTTGAAAGAGTTTGAACCAACTTATAAAGTGAGGGGAGTCCCTCACCTTTTGAGCTAGTTTTTGGGGTGTAGCAAGGCTTCCTCCCTGCTAAGCCAACGTCTCCCGTTTTTGGGCCAACAAGTGGCATTAGAATCAAATCCATTATCTCTACACTCGGATGGTGTAGGTCTGAAGCCCGGTGAACCCTAAGTGTGAGACTCGTATATGCCCATGTGTGGGGTCAGTCAATGGACTACAGGTGTGAGGTTCGTATGTGCCCATGTATGAGGTTGGTCAGTGCTAACGGGGGAGATTGTTGGGACAACCAACTTACGGTCCGTTCAAAAGTAGTGAATCGGCTGAGCTGAAATGGGCTTATGAGGCCGGTATTGTAGCGCTTGTACTATTAGGCTGATTTTGCACTGTAGGAGCCCACGATCAGTTGACGACGTGAACGTCCGTTTACTACACAGTGCTTGCCGTCGTCAATGGTCGTAACGTCTACCTAACTTGTCGTCGTCGTCTTCCTAAGGTCTCTGGAAAAAGCTGGTAGATGCAAGGAAAGAAGCATCGACTGTAGCTCCACTATCTCCTCACAGGATCACGCCTTGCATCCATCAGGCAATAGCTTGATCCAGCCGCGGCAAGGGAGAGCACCTGAGAGATCGGCGGGCAACATGCAGATTCGGAGTGTGCCACCGCGCACGCCGGTCAAGTTGCGCTTGCTGTGATTTGGAAAAAGACGATTCCAAGTGGCCAGAGCACGGGGGAGAAGGCGATGGCTCATGAACAACTTTTCGATAAGCGCATCCGGGTGGAGGAGAGAAGAGATATCTTCGCATCAATAAAGGTATTACAAACATAAATTCCAGTCCTTTCAATCCGCAAATATGTTGCAACTAACACATATCATGTGAACAAAATTTCATGCACTACATCAAAATGCTACCGAAATATGTGTTTTTCTCAAATAGTTTCGGACACAATTACTCATTTGTTCCAACTGGCGCATGGCCCGACTTACCCCCCCCCCCGGCATGCATGAGAGGCTGTGTTGTATGCGGTCGTCGGCGTTGTCACCTATGCATGCTGCGAACTTCGATGCAGGCGAGAGAGGGAAAGGGGTGGGAAAAATATGTCCGGTCGCGTCTCTCACCAAGGAAGCATCCAACTGCCTTCCACGCATGCCCAAAGGTGGGCCCAACTGATTCTCTACTCAAGACAACCCCGTGCGACGCACCTGCATCGGCGTCCTCACTATCCAATGTGCCCGATGACTCATGGGTACCCCAATTAGTGCAACAGGTATACCCGGGGTGTGTTTGGTGTGACTTGATGAGTGGGCCCCACCAACGACGCGTTCGAACTTCTCCTCACATGGATCGTCAATGCGCGTTCAATGCTCCAATTTATTGCACTGAAGATGAGCTGCAGCAGCAACAGTGGGAAATCAGGTCACGACACAAGCACGGAGGCAGTAGCTGAGGTCAACGCCGTCACCAACCGTCGTCTGGAAGGAACTTCCGCTCCTTCACGGATTCGCCTTTACTACATTTAATACTAGCTACAGTACTTTCCCTGCAAATCATTAGCGCTGCATATTTTGTGTACTACTGCCACATTAGAATATACCCTTAAAAAAACAGAAGAATTCTCTTATCTTTTAAGCTAGCTTTTGGCTTTTGGGATGCAACAAGACTCTCGGTTGGGCCAACGTCTTCATGTTGAGGACAACAATAACCACTACTAAAATATATAAACATCGATTATCTTGGATACTATTATCAATTCTCATAATATCTATGTCATCCTCTACTAATATTCATGTCATATCCCTTATTTCATGATCTTAAAATAAATTTATTTTTATATACGAATCTGAATATATCTAGATTATGTAATCTATAAAGTTAGTTTTTTTATAGAGCGAGGAATATGGTAGGTATACCATACGATACAAATTCCTTTCAGAACATTATTTTCCTAAGGAAAGTATTAGTAACGACTAGTATGCGCCAACAAGAAAACAGAAAGACTGGCGAGGAGTACTATAGTAAAACTTTGTAGAAGAACGTGACGTGTCCACTCGCAATACGTGAAGATTTTCCCTTACCGATCTTATCCTCTATTCACTTCCTAAAGTCACCGACCACTGGGCCCCACGAGACAGCCTCTATTTACTTTCATATGGTACGAGTAGTACCAACCAACGGCTCCCTTCCCCCACACCCCACCACCACCACGGCGCGACAGGGACGCGCGGCATAATCCCACCCGTTCGATTCTCATCGGACGGAGGATCCATCCCCGGTTAAAGAAATATCGGCCCGGGTTTATTAAACGCGGTCACGGCGTCGCGGCGAGCGGCCGGTGGGCGGTGCGCGTCCCATGTGACGGCACCGGGTGAGTCCTCACGTACGTGGAAACTTTACCTAGTATTCACTGACTTGTGGGCTATGCGTACCGGCACCATTTGGTGGGACCGTACTGTCGGTGTGGGTAACCAGTAATATGGTAGCAATGGGCCGGTTCGTACGGGGGGAGTAATGCTCGATTCGTGACGGATATGCGGGCGACTTATTTTTAATTAGAAAATTGTTTTCCCGACACGCTTTCGGTTTTTTCTTTTCTGACGACCCACACAGCGGCCCGCACGAGCTGTCTTCCTTCTCCTTGAGCTGGTCTTTGATCTGTCTTGGTGCGTAATGACAGAAATACCCCCTTATCCATTCCACACGCTACCTTTTCCATTGCCCAGTCTTGGCTTTTTCTCATTTAGGCCATGGCACGTTATTCATTTTAGAAACCATTTTATTCCAAGATATTCGTCAACTTTGTGAAAAGGGAAAAAAGTAACATGATCTGTATAAACCACTTAAGGCTCCTTTAAAAGGTTAGACTACAAAATGAAGGAATAGCAAAAATGCATAATTTTGCACATAAATATAAGTGTAAACCATAGGAAATAATAGAAATAATTGTTTTAGTAGATCACAGGGAAAACAAAAAAGTCAAAAAAGATATATTTGTTAACATCAGAATTTGTTAAGCCCCGGAGTACCCATCGGCTCAGTGTTCATATCGGCTCAAAGCTAGTATCGACTTAGAGTTACGCATCGGACCAAGGTTCATATTGGCTCAAAGTTAGTATTGGCTTAGAGTTCTACATCGACGATGGGGCTTTTCGTTTATCAACATCTCTAGCCGTCGGATTCTTGTTAGATTCGGTTTGAGAACGTCCTATCCGAAAAAATCGAGTTCGGGAAGGATGCGGTTTATATCTATTTATTAGAAAGAGTTTGTTAGCTTTCTATTCTATCTTTAAAAAAGTGTGTTAGTGTTCGATAAGGGCTTGGTTTGTTTTTTTATCTTTAGAAAAGTTTGTATTGTAATATGTTAGGATCTTTATTAGCCTATGGGTATAAATATGTAAGCTCGAAGTTCATGTAATATCATCTTACGATCAATACAATTCGACACATCACCACCTTTTATCTTCTCTACTTTATTTATCATCCGGAGGGACTTGACACCCGACGCGGGGCTGCATCGGCTTCGATCTCAGACGAAGGGGTAAGTCCAAGATCCCGCCAGCCAGGCAATTGTATTGGCTACGTCGACGCCGTCCAGTGCTGCATCAGTACATTCGATCTCTTGGATTGCTCCGGTTTGGTTAACATATTTGACTGCTTATTTATCATATGTCTCTGTTGAATCTAGTCATAGTATCTCAATTTGGCTCTATTGGCTGTCTCTCGCTCTAGGGTTTCTGCCGATACCGACTAAATTGTTTACTAGATTAGATTAGCTTGGACATCTTTCACCCTGAAAATCAGTCAAGAGCTTGGTTATCTAGATATTGTGTTTCTTCATACTTAGTGCTGCATCAATTCAGTTTGACATACTAACTCATGATTAGAATTGTAAACTTTAGCCTGCCTGTTGGCTGCCACTAAGGGTTTCATTGGGGTTTTAGCCGATGAGTTATCTGAACATTGCATCGGCTTATAAGGATTGCATATGAGTTGATTTTTAGCCGATGACAACAGAGTATTCATCGATCGTTGCTATTCTTTGGACTTTATGCTATCGGACCTCCAGCCGATGTGTGCTTTAATATTAAGATCAATGTCTATTTTATCATGTGATTGATTTATGCTACTATATCATTGTGTTATCGTCGGCCGATCGCCTTTATATAGATGTTTGCTCAGCACATGGTTGATGGATTAAAACCCTAAGTGCATCGGCCGACATCGGCATCGGCTGGAATCGCGTCATCGGCATTTCGGGCAATCGGTTGTTTTGGTTATCGCTGGCATCGGCTGAAATCGCGTCATCGACCTATTGGCCGATAGGTCGTTGGGTTATCGGTTTATCAACCGATATTCCTTATGTTTTATTGCTTTGTATATCTTGTCAGTGGCAGGATCAAACTGACTGACATGCCCGCGCTTCATCTATTAGAACCTGCACTAGAGCTAAGCATATCTTCCAGACCAGTGTGTGTTTTTCGCGTCACAATATTAAAAGAAGCCTTTTCAAATGTTCAAGCCTTGACTAACTTTTTCGATATAGAATTATTCATTCTATAAAAATCTCAAAGGAAATAATGGAATTTAATGCTTTGTTTCAAAAGCATTCTTGAAATTTTCTCTGTAGAATTCAAATTCTTCAAATTTTCTATATTTTTTATACAAATCAAAATACCATATTTTTAACCCATAATATATACACATTAGGACGTAAATGATCACATGAAAGGGACCTTAAGGTAAATTGCACTGTTCGAGTTATATCTGACAAGCTAATGTATTTACATGCCAAATGACTACAGATTTGTCCCGTCCAAAATTAATGCGTACACTCTGCGAGCCTAAAATTAAACTCTGTCCAGAGATGCAGCAAAAGGAAAAATAGAAAACACGAGTCCCACGACGGTAATTTCACCGTCCCAAAATCCAATCCAAGATTCCCCTAATTAGGACAGAGAAGAAAAGGAAAACGTTGAAAAATAAACACATGCACTTTTAAAACCAGATGGGCCCAGCGTGGCGCCTACCACACCGTACTCTATAAAATGGTCGCTCCTCTCCCCCTATCCACCATTACGCTTCCTCCCTCACCTAAACCGCACCGAACCCCCTCACACTTTCGCAGAAACACCCCTCACCAGCCCCCGTATTTACATAAAGTTACTTTTTCTCTTTATTGCATTTTTGCGGAGAGCCCCCTGGTAAGTTTGTGTTTATCGCGTCGGTGCCCTTCGCCGGAGCTGTGTCCCATATGAATGGTCAAACCCCGATGGGGCTCGCCGCCGCCGCCGCAGCCGCAGTGAGGCCGTGCCGCCGCAGGCTTCTGTCATCGGCCACGGCGGCGGCGGCGACGGCCGCCACCGCGACCCCGCTCTTCCCCAGATGCCCCCACCCGCACCACCACCCCCACGGCCGCCGCCTGCCCTTCCTCGCGTCGGCGGCGTCGCAGGCGGCTTCACAGCAGTCAGGACAGACCGCCTCGCCGGCGACCCCTATCCCTTCCGATCCCCGCGCCGCCGTCTCCGGCAACCTCCCTTCTTCGACCGCGTCCTCTTTCCGGACACGTTCCCGGTCGAGAACCCGCCCGCGGGGGAGGAGGACGCCGCCTCCGCGGCGGCGTCGGCGGCGTCGGCGGCCGATGAGGAGCTGGCGTCGGCCCTCAAGGCGAGGGAGGAGACGGAGACGGAGCGGGAGGCGTGGAGGCTTCTGAGGCGGGCGGTGGTGAGCTACTGCGGCGCGCCGGTGGGGACGGTGGCGGCGGAGGACCCCGAGTGCACGGAGACGCTCAATTACGACCAGGTCTTCATCAGGGACTTCGTGCCATCGGCGCTCGCCTTCCTCATGCGCGGCGAGACCGAGATCGTCCGCAACTTCCTCCTCCACACCCTGCAGCTGCAGGTGAGCCGTCTTGCCGATTCAGATCCTGATCCTGATTCGTTTGGGTCAAACAATTTCGCATTCGAAAATAATCACCATACCGTTGGTTCTGAGAACTGCTAATTGCGTGCACGTTAGGTGTTCCTGCTAATTGGGTATACATATACATATATATATACATATATATATATGTATATGTATATGTACATGTATATGTATGTGTGTATATATGCCACTATGGGTCTTTGAATATCATGTTTTAGATTGAATTTGCTTGCTAGATGTGATTGTTTAGCAGTTCGTATTCTATATGGCTTTAGCTTCTGTAGGGGTAGATGGAGATAAGGTTTTCCTTTTGCAGACATTATGTCTCTTTCTTACATAGTCTGATGAAGTAGACAGCCTATATATTCTATAAAGTAGCTAATTTTCTTGTCGGTTCTAGCTTATTGGTATTTGGTAGTACTATTCAAATAATGACCATTATGATGAAATTCAATTGCTACTGATTCATTTGTCAAAAACTGATGAATTGCTAGTGATGAATGGGACACAACTTATTTTCGGAATATTATGAAAGTAATTCAACGGCAAAAACTTACATCTTAAAGGACATACAAATAAATAGTTGTTGAAAAATTCCTGTTACAAGTTGCACTAGCATTTAACATTAAGGATAAACAAATCTGTCTTATTCGTAGTTGTTTTGAGCTTAGTTTTCTTATAGTCTTGTTAATTGTTATATGGCAATTGAATCAATTTATGATTTTATTTGCTTTTTTGCCCCTTTATGTCTGATGATCAGAGCTGGGAGAAAACCGTTGACTGTTACAGTCCTGGGCAAGGCTTGATGCCAGCTAGCTTTAAGATTAGGGCTGTGCCTCTCGATGACAATAACGAAGCATTTGAGGAGGTTTTGGACCCTGACTTTGGAGAGTCAGCAATAGGACGTGTAGCTCCTGTGGATTCAGGTAAATATCTCTCTTATGATTTGTTTATCAACCATCATAGATTTATCTAAGTAGTTTAACCCAAATAATTTTGCAGGACTTTGGTGGATTATTTTGCTTAGGGCATACTGCAAGATTACAGGGGACTATGCACTGCAGGAAAGAGTAGATGTGCAAACTGGCATTAAACTTATCTTAAGCTTGTGTTTGTCCGATGGGTTCGATATGTTCCCAACATTACTGGTCACAGACGGGTCATGCATGATAGACAGGAGGATGGGAATACATGGGCACCCCCTTGAGATTCAAGTAAGTAAGATTACAGAATGATATCTCCTGAACAACTGATAATGTAAATCATTGGTAGTGTACTGTAGGAAATTCTGTTCTCAGTAAATAAATTTACAATGTTATATCACTATTAAGATGAAGTAACCTGATGTGAAGGGATCAACGTGCTGTTAGAGACAATACTCCTATGCTGCTACTTTGAAGCTAGATTCAAAAGAGTATCTGTACTGACCAATTGTACCTGTTTTTCAGGCTTTGTTCTACTCTGCCCTACGATGCTCACGAGAAATGCTTGTTATGAACGATGGGTCAAAAAACCTTCTTCGTGCCATTAATAACAGGCTGAGTGCACTGTCCTTTCACATTAGGGAATACTACTGGGTTGACATGAAGAAGATAAATGAGATATACAGATACAAAACAGAAGAATACTCTCATGATGCAACAAACAAATTCAACATTTATCCTGAGCAAATCCCTTCTTGGCTTGTTGACTGGATTCCTGAAAAAGGTGGCTATCTCATCGGGAACCTGCAGCCAGCTCACATGGATTTCAGGTTCTTCTCTCTCGGCAACCTTTGGGCAATAACTTCATCTCTAACTACTCCAAAACAAGCTGAGGGAATACTTAGCCTTATTGAAGAGAAATGGGATGATCTTGTAGCAAACATGCCCCTCAAGATATGTTACCCCGCAATGGAAGATGATGAATGGCGCATTATTACTGGCAGTGATCCTAAGAACACGTAAGGATTCTTGAACTGGTCTTTATTGCCAGTATTTTCATAATCTACGTTCAACCTGACCTTCTTAGTTAATGATAATTTCACATAAATCATTGGCTGGTTCAGTGAACACATGTAGTATCCACTGAATAAAATTTGTAACCAGCTGGTATTATCTTGTAAGAAATGTTTATCAGAGCAAACACATAATAACAGAAACAAGGGCTGAAAACCTCTTCTGATTTATCTTTTAGACATCTCCATATGCGCTGCTTCACTCAGATTTTCTATGGGCAATTTAGTTTGTTCTGGTATCGCTTTTCATACTATGCATTTCTATTTCATTTCCACAGTTGTTGACATCTAAACATTTTGTTAATATGCAGCCCATGGTCATATCATAATGGTGGATCCTGGCCAACGCTGCTGTGGCAGGTATCGAGATATTGACAGACTGTTTCCAAACTTCCTACTCCTTTTATGCTTATGAATCATCCCTTACCAGTGTATTTTATTTGTCTACAGTTTACATTGGCCTGTATCAAAATGGGAAGACCAGAGTTGGCCCGAAGAGCCATTGCAGTGGCCGAGGAGAGGCTGGCAGCTGACAAGTGGCCGGAGTACTATGACACCCGGTCTGGAAGATTCATCGGGAAGCAATCTCGGTCATATCAGACATGGACTATTGCTGGTTTTCTGACCTCCAAGATGCTGTTGGAAAACCCAGAGCTGGCTTCTATTCTGACCTGCGATGAGGACCTCGAGCTGCTTGAAGGTTGTGCGTGCTGCCTTTCTAAGAAGAGAGCTAGGTGCTCACGCCGTGCAGCC
The DNA here is from genome assembly GCA_019925245.2 of Oryza australiensis. Lineage (NCBI taxonomy): Eukaryota > Viridiplantae > Streptophyta > Magnoliopsida > Poales > Poaceae > Oryza > Oryza australiensis. The sequence continues at coordinate 1,483,771 of JAIFGZ020000016.1, read as the reverse complement.
AAGTCCCATGTCGCCGGGTAAAACAGCAGAGCCCCTTTTATTCATGCTACTCTGCATGCACAAGTATTACTACCTGTCGACAATTAACTTGAGACGGACACACTATAGCCATGTACATTAGTATAGGTTTACACTAGATACCCATCCATTCATTTTCCTCGATGTGCGCTCATTCGTTTTTGCTGAGCTGCCATTGATGGGATTGGAGCAACCCTGGGTGACACCGGTGGTCGACGAGAGCAACACCGATTGAGAGGTCTGTGGCTCTCGTGTACACAGGAAATTGAAGTTTGTTGTTGTGTTCGGTCCACCAGCGGCTCCTAATTCGGGAGTGCTGCGAAGCCCTAACCATTGTATCCATTGTCAGTATTTAAACTGTATCTTGTATCATTTGGCAAACTGAACCAAGATACCATTTTCCTGTTATCTTGATGAACTATAACAATGCTATGAATGTTATGATTATCAAGTTATGTTCTGTTGGATGTTGAGAGTTGAGACGCTGGAACTGTCACGTGTTTTTATTGTACCTCCATCTTGTGTTGTTGTCTTGCATGTGCGTAAGAGACGCCTTGGCTACCGTGTTTGCACTATCGCTGGTCCTATCTCTTGAACTTCAGAACTTGTCTGGTTGCCTAGCCAGATCATCTCATCCATACTCAAAAAAAAAAAAAGTGGCGATGGTTAGGGATGAATCTGTCATCATAAAAGATAACGGTGATGATGGTGATCATAAATGATAACGGTGATGATAGTGAGCGGTGAATTTGTCATCACTGACCATTCCCATCAACTCTCTCCTTCTCTACTTTTTTGAAGGAGAAAAAAAATAAAAGTGTGGGCCAAAGGGTCCACCTGTCAGCTCAAAGTATATGGAGAAATAAAAAATACGATATGTAAGTGATAGCAAAAACAGGTTGATGATGTTTTTCTTTAAAATTAATTACGTTGCAACGCATGGAAAATACACTACTATGAATAATTTAGCTTTGGTGTTTGGTCTGCTCTGTCAATGTTGACAAATCTGAAGAACAGTTGAGAAACACGGGCGTATGGATTGGAAAGTTTGACATTTTGTGTTGAATTAGGAACAGGGATAATCGTAAAGCTACGAAAGTTTATATTCATATATTAGGCTGATGAACTGCAAATCAACGTTTGAGCTATAAATCTCTGAAAAATTCATGGTTCTGATTCCTGAATGCCTTAGGGGAAGGTTCAAAATTTTGGGACATGAACCACATAGAGTGGCCGGAAAGGTTTAAGGTTCTCAGTTTTGTGTTAAAATTGTTACTCCGTATAAATCGACCGGAAGCTGTACCGAAGAATCCATCGGGAAAAAAAGATCTACTCCAGAAAGATCACGAGTCCCCTTTCAGCAAACGGAATCTTGCAAGGGAAAAACTGAAAAAGCAAACAACGAAAGAGAGGAAGCCTTCACGCCCAAACGTAGTACTGCCACGCAACAAGACAAGCGAAATCCCTTGGATCTCAACATCTATGACTGCTACGTTCTTCCGTATATGCCGCGTGCAGGTAAGATCAAGGTTTTTGCTTCAAGGCTCAAGCAAAGTACAATATCTGCAACATTAGCAAGAAACAAATATATGCAACATCAGCAAGAAACTAAGATTGAAACCGAGAAGAGATTCAGACCTAAGAGATAAGGAAAGCTCTACTTTCATGACACACACAAGAACATAAAACAAATTCTCATATATATAATTATGCTGTAGCCTATACAATCTGCACAATAACTTTGAGCACTGTTACTACAAGGTCACAAACTTAATTACTGCATCTTATTATATATAAGAGATAATCCAACGAATCTGCAATAGACTGCCAACGAGCCAAAATTTTGTGTGCAAAATGTACAAGAGATCTCCTATACTGCACTCTCTGCACTGCACTGCACAGTTTTTTTCAAGATCTCTCATGTCCAGTTATTCTTGGTCGCCGTCGTCCCCAACGCCGGCATCGCCGTCGCCGGCGTGGAAGAGGTCGAGGCGGTTGTGGCTCAGGCGGAGCGTGTACATGGTCTTCTTGTACTCCGCCCAGGTGAAGGGCCTGTACCGGCGCGGCGCGCCGGCGGCCACCGTCTCCGGGAGAGCCACGATCCTCGTGTGCATCGGCGGCGCCGCGAAGTAGATTGTTGACAGCCTCGGCTTGCCGGTGCCGGCCACCACCCTGTGCCGGATACTCACCAGCCTCCCGTTTGTCAAAGCCTGCAAAATATATACAAACAAATTCAAAGTTTCAATTACAAAGAACACAATTATAAAAAAAAAACATCAACTGAATATTTACTTGAATTTGTAACTGACCTGAAGGAGATCACCGACGTTGATGAAAAACGCGGACGGGTCGGGCGGCACGGGCACCCAGACGTCGTCGCCGGCGGCGGCGTCCGCCGGCAGGAGCAGCTGCAGGCCGTCGACGTCGTTGGCCCGGAGGACACTGAGGATCTGAGGGTCGGTGTGCTCGCCGAACCCGATGGTCGTCGTCGTCGCGGCGCCGGACTTGGTGTCGCCGGCGGCGGCGGTGCACCTCGGCGACGCACCGAGGTGGTGTTCGTGGGTTGTCATTGCTGTTGCACAGTATGGAGGGTAGTGATTGATCCTGACGAGGGAGTCGTTGTCAGTGGCTGTGATGAGCCTTGTCAGGGATGTGGGGTCCCTGAGGCCTAGGCCCTCTCCTAGCAGGTCAAGGACATAGCAAGCAAGCTGCCTGACTGCCTCCACATAATCATTCACCACATGACTGTTAGGGGAAAAAATTTTGAAGTGATATGATTAGTTTTGTTGTGAGAGGTGTCATAAAAGTCGGTAGTATCAGGTGAGACATGAGACCTAAAAATTAAAGCGTGCGTCACATTCTTAACCGAGATACTAGAAGAAAAGTGAAGGTTAAAGTAAAATCCACGTGACATATATATATATATATATATATATATAACTGTAACATGTATTGTAGCAATTTATCATAGTAGGCTGATCTCGACCTATGGGCCAAACAGTGTCACAAGCTGACCTCGGTCCATGAGCCATTAATGAGTACCTGTCGGCATGGTCACCTCGCGGACCTATAGGTGGCCAAACGGGCCGCATGACACGGCCCGGCTCGTGCACGGCTAAGGCACGACCCGTTAGGCATGGCTACTGTGACGGGCCGTGCCATGTCGGCCCACGTGCCGCGCCCATGCCGGCATGGCACGACAACGGCCCATGGGCTGAAATCGGCCCGTTTGGCTCGGTAACGCGAAATTACCATTTTATACGAATACTTTTTGCAACTGTGCTACATACATTAAGGGTATTCTGGTAAAATCACATATTTCTGATCTCTATCCTAACCCTAACTCCTGCCCATCCTCTCCTCCTCCTATCGCGCCGCCGGCCGGCCGCCCACGCCCGCTGCCCGCATGTCGACGGACCATGCCGCTCTCGTCGATGTCGGCCGACCGCGTCGCCCGACTCCTAGCGCGCACTAACGCGTCTCGTGCCGTCGTCCGCCTCCGCGCGTCCGGCCGCGCCGACGCCGTCCGCGCCAACTCTCGCCGTGCCGCCGCTCGCCGCCGTCCGCGCGACGCTGCCCCGTCCCGCCTCCGGCCTCCGCGACGCGTCCGCGCCAACTCGCGTGCCGCTGCTGCCCGCCTCCGCGCGACGCTGCCCGCCCGCCGCTTCTCCGGGTTCCGCGCCGGCTCAACCGTGCCGAACGTCCGTCCCTTCGCGCCCGACGCACCGACGCCCCTAACCCTAGCTCCCTCCCGCCGATGCCCCTAACCCTAGCTCCCTTCCCGTGGGCTTGGCCGTGCCGTGGGCCGAGCCGTGCCTGGGCCGGCTCGGTACAGTAACCATGCCGTGCCATGCCGTGCCGGTTCATGGGCTCGGCCGGCAGCCTAAGCACAACACGTCCAATCATGCCGTGCCGGCCTGACCCATTTGCATTCGTGTCGTGCCGTGCTCGTGCCATAAACAGTACACGTCTGTCCGTGCCAGCTCACTACGGTCCGACCCATTTGGCCACCTATGCGTGGACCATGTTTGGGCCAGGGGTCGACATGTGAGCCAGCACGACACGACCCACTACAGGAGCCATGCCTAACGGGCTGTGTCGTAGCGGGCCGTGTCGCGAACATGCTCGGACCGTACCGTGCCAAACGACTCGTTTGGCCAGCACTACGCACTTAGCACCAGCTTATGAAGAGCGCCTTCTTGAGCACTCGTGGAACAGCTCATGAAGAACGCGGGCACTCTCATGGAAGGTAATAAATCTATTTTAGCATCGACCTAATTTGGACAAATGTGCTATCATTAGTTGTATTATGTTTCATTGCGTATCATGTCGGGTTCAAACTATAAGTTCCAAAGATTTTGAAATAGTATTGAATATTGGTTAAGCCTGATTAATACTAGAGTATAGAGAGAATGTATCTCTTAGTACGTTTTTTATTGGTCCTGTTTAGTTGTGTTGATGGTGCTAGTCACTATTAGCTTACCCTGTATAGGGCTTCTTTCTTAATTCTTTTATATATCTTCTAGTATGAAATCATCAGGATAGGTCTCCTACAACCTTTTATTTCAAACTGTCTCATAATTAAACTTGCAAAACTTTAGCTAAGATTGAAAAAACTAAAGCATTATATATTGAAAATGGATCCATATCATTCGCATTATGTCGTACGACCAGCAGACACCACAACTAAGTCTAGCACAACAAAAGATAAAATAAATAGTACCATTTTACTATAGCAGCATTGTTTTCAGGGTACTAGAAAGAGGAAATAACACTATAACATTTTTGCTAAGTGTAGCACAATAAAAAATAACATAAATAGTACCATTTTACAATAACAACATTGTTTTCAGAGTACTATAAAGATAAATCAACACTATAATATTTTACTATATTATTTTAACATTAATTTCGTCATGTATGGATTGGAGAATACTCCTAATACTATATTAGGAGTATCCGGCTAAGGAGGATATAGAGAAGGATAGTACAAATTTTTACAATCATAGGTAAAGTTTGAGTAGATGCCTAAATAATAATTCTTGAAAAAAGCTTAATTAGCATAATATTTTTCCTTTTCGATATGTCGATGAAAAATAGCATCTAAAGTGGACCAAGAAAGAAGCCCTTCAAGATGACTGCAATGTCCAAATGGTTTATTGATCATTGATGCGGCAAAAATGCAGGACACGAGAAGACAACACTAGATTGGGAAAAGAAGGGTGATTGATGTATGAGATTGCAGCGACTCAAAAGCTGCAGACAATAATCCTGGACAAAAAGCTTAATAGGACGATAGGTGGTCAAGTGGACCACCGTAGCCACAGCTTGTTCAATTAATTAACGGTACGTAGTTCGTGCAACTTCGATCATACTATTGATTTTAGCTCCTGAAAATGCCATTCTATAACTGGAATGGAACTGTAATAACATTCCTTTATTTGTCTTTCACTTATTTTTTTTAAAAAAATGCATATCTTATCTCACTTGTTATATTTTTCCTTTCATATATGTGGCTACGTCGTTCACCCGTAAGCTTGTGTCCTCTCCAGCATCTGCTGCCTTACCAATTGCCCGGCCAACATTTGAGGATCCGGTCTTGATGTTAGAGTGGATCATGTAATGCTAGACTAGGTTCTAGGTAGTGTTGCTAGACTAGGTTCTATGTAGCGATGCTCTCTCATCGTTTGTTTCTTATCTTATCAGCCACAACTAAAATTAAAATTACTCGTTAATGAGAGGCTGAAAGTCTTATGACAACACACCAGCTATCAGACTCTAATCCCTATGTCCATAAACGAGGATTTCTTTGTCCTGCTAATTACCTCTCATTTAAATCTCTTTCTATTTTTGCAACCCTCACACAGCTAACCCCATCTCTTATTAGATGAGGGGCACCAAAATCTTTTTTCCTCAAACCTGTGCTAAGCAACTTTGAAATACTTATATATTTTTTATAGAGGCAGTAGTAAGTTAAGGAATAGTATCGAATTGATATTATCCATGATTCTAGCATTTGCTAATAATATATACTATGCTAATTTGGCGTTTCTTATGAGCTCCTACATTAGATAAAAAAATCTAACCATTAATTTAATGGATCGTATTATGGTGAATATAGATCATGTTGAGAGTTCGTGTTAAATGAATAATGCAATTGCAAATAGAATGGGTTTGATTCAATAATTCTAAAGTTCCGTATTTAATAAATACCATATTACGCTTGTTTTGGATTCTCAACTCAATGTTTTATTAATTTCATTCCAAAATTTCGAAATTAAAAATTAGCAAGTTATAATAGATGTGGACTCTTTTGGTATCACTATTACAGATCCGAGCATTCTTGATGAGCCATATGTGTCAGACTAATGCGACTTATTTAGAATGATGACTCTTGTCTAACAGTTAAAAATATACCATTTAAGATAACCCGTCATTGACATAAGATCATCTTTGTTGGGTCATAGTTGTAACACGTCACGGATGACCTATAACGGGTTACAAACATGCCGCATCACCGATATATGTTATCCATGACAGGTGTAATGAGATGACCTGTAAAAGATAAGAGCACTCATCCGTGATAGGTTGTAACTATCAGCCTTTATGGATAACGTTATCCGTGAAGGATGGTAGTTACGAACCGTCACGGATGAGGGAAAATTTAATTTTTTGAATTTTTCAAATAACCTCAAATAAAGACATATTCTATATGAAAGTTATAGATCTCGACGAGATCTATAACTTTAAAACTGATAACATTTGAATTTGAGATAGTTTATATGCTTGAATATGTATTATAAGTGATGAGATTTGTTTTGGAAATTTTTTCGAATGATCTGAGATGAGATGAAGACATGCCCTATATAAAAGCCAAAGGGTTCGATGAGATCTACAACTTTCTAACTGATAATATTTTTATTTGAGATTATTTTCATCCTGAAATATGTGTTATAAGTAATGTGATCTATTACCAAAATTTTTTTTGAATTTTTCAAAAGACCTTGGATGTAGACATGCCGTACACTAAAGTTATAGAAGAGTTCGATGAGATTTGCAACTTTGTATTTAAAATAGTTTTTATTTGAAGTTATTTAGAGTTTCAATATATGTTTTATATTTGGACAAGCATAGTTAAAAGAATAACATCTAATGACCTATCAAAATATGGTCAACAGTTGAGATTTGCATATGTTGAAAGGTCTTAGGTTCGAATCCTACTACGACGTGCATGTATAATCGTCACTAATGACTCTCATCGTCATCTATGACAGGTGGTAAACGGATGAGAGTCATACGTGATGGTGTTTTATTTAGACTCGATAAAATTAATTGCTATTGGTGATGGCTATCAGTCCGACATAAATAAGTTTTCACATCACCGACTAATTCATGATCAAACCGTTCGTCGACGTAGATTCCGTCCGACACAGATGACATGATCCACACATTCAAAAGGTAACTTATATATAGGCAACTAAAATTTCAAAAAGGTGACCTACATTTTTAACATATAATATAATATTTAATAATAGTTTGTGTGAACGCACGGGTCGATGACTATTTCGGTTAATCCACATGAATGTCGAGGTCGAGGATCGACGTGCCAACTAGTATCAGTGTTTGGATCAATGGGCAGGTAGGCTGACAGGAGTTGTCACTTTTCTTTCAGACTTTGAGCACGAATAGGAGGACTGAATGACCTAAAGGGCCCCATCCCATCAGTCCTGAGGGCAGCTGATCAAGCATCGATCTGTCACCATGAGGGTTTGTAATTTCACCAATTTTGGTACGAAAGCCGCGAAATTCGGTGGTTTCGCGAGGGTGCGGCACGGCATCCCCGCGGTTTCGTTTAAATAATTTCGTGAAAATTCAAAAATTTGAAAAAAATTTATTTTAACACAAAAAATATATTTTTTATAAAAAAATATAAATTTCGTGATGTTTGTCGCGAAAACCGCGGTATACGGCGCGGTTTTCGTGAAATCCGATTTAGTTCAAATTTAAATTACGGTTTTCATGGTTTTTGCGGTTTTTCGGCTTTCGCGGTTTTGCGTGGTTTTCACGGTTTTTCACGCGGTTTTCGCGGTACGCACGAAATCGTTCAAATTCAAATTTTTACTGTTCATTGCCGCCGGCTTTCGCGAATTTTGGCGAAATTCCCTCGGCGGCACGGCATATGTCGCCGGCATTGCAAACCCTGGTCACCATACCACCGATGAAACATATATGTTCTTTTTTTATTTTGGCTATATATACATTGGTTTCCATTGGTTGTTTCACCACAAAAGGTTCCCCTGATCGAGTGTATGCGTATGCGTTTTTTTTGCGTTCCTTTTGTTTGCCCACTTATTATGTAATGCTAGTCCGGGTTGTCGTCACCTTCATTCAGCCTCTTGAGGGTTCTTGCCATCGATCGTTTTGGGAAGAATATCGTCACACCTAGTTTTGGCCAGCACAAGATCTCCCGGGGGTCTATCAACGTTCAACTTCCCAAGATCTTGTCGAGAGCCAGAACTATTTGTTTTGGAAAAGTGGAAAAGTTTATGTATACCTTAAATTTTAAAACCAGATATTAATTCACTTTCGCTAACTGTGTAATACCATTTATACAATCCTATGAAATGGTTTTGCACTTTGGTTTTGTCTTCAAATAAGATAGCAACTAGGAGGTTAATGTGGTTAATGTGATTGTTATGTCGATCCTTATGTTATGTGTGAGGTACTACCTCCGTCTCAAAATAAATTCATTTTTCATTCATCCCGCACGTATCAATAAAAAACTAAATTTTTCATACTTCATCAAATCCTAATACAACTATTCCTCATTTTATCTTTCCACGTTCAACTATTTCCTACTTTCACAGACTCTGATGCAATGATTATTCTAAAAATAAACTTACTTTGGGACAAATGAAAGAATTTGGAACTTAACATGAGATGAAGGTAGTATGAAATAAAAAACAGTGAAGAAAAAACCATTTTTTATTCTTTAAGAACTATACCCTCCATCTCAAACATAGCTACTTAAAATGAGTAAAAGATAAAATTTATCTTATTACTCTCCATGCTACCTACCCTTAGTTGATTCTCACCCTCATAGCTTTCGAGAGCCACACCCCTTAACCCCATCAATCCCCTATGCGTTAGCGAGGGGCATTGATTTTACACCTTTCACTCTCAATACATAGTTCTTTTAAAATCCTGCTAGGTTCCTATATTTTACAATGAAAGGAGTAACTTCTATGTAAAAGTTTATCAGTTCATACCTAATGCTATATATGGATTATTAGATATATTATAAACATTAGTTTATAGGGACGAATATCAAATATTACATACTATAACCTAAAAAATTGAACAAGTTATATACATAAGTTTTGTTGTTTAATTTTCATTGAGAAATCGTACATAGTTTGAGAACCATGGTAAACTTAATCCATAAGTCCATAAGATGAAAAGAAATATCTTATCCATTGCATATATATTTTTCCTTCTTGTGTACAATGTGTGGTGAAAAGATAAACTATCTACTAGAACGGTACGAGCAGTTCCATTCATTAACAAACCAGAAGAACACATATTTCTAAATAAAGCTTCCTTGGAAATATTATTTGTTGGAATAGAGTGAGTGAGTGAATGAGAGAGAGGGCCTGGGGGCCTTGCGGGGTACATTCAAAACTAACTGTTCCCTGATAGCTTATTTGATTGGACCTTTCTACAATGATTTTCAGATGAGACCGCAACGACACTATAGGCTTACCGTCACATCGAATATTTAGATATTATTTTAAATTATTAAATATGAACTATTTACGAAACTCATTTATAATCGGTGGATAATTCACGAGACGAATCTAAAAAGCCTAATTACGTCATGATTTGACGATGTCATGCTATCGTAAACATTTATTAATCATGAATTAATTAGGCTTGATAAATTCGTTTCACGAATTATTCTTTGATTTTGTAATTATTTTTATAATTAGTTCACATTTAGTCCTTCAAATTGACGTGGGACTAATTTTAATCTCCCTATCCAAACACCCTCTATATCATCCTTGTGTTGGTTCTGTTTTAGGTTGCTACGGAATATATTATTTCTTCCAAGTTTTCATTAAAAACACTTATTAAATAGGAGCAGAGAAAAAATACATTGTATATCAAATTTGAAAGAATTTGTTATCCCGAAGTGCTACCAGCTAATGAAAAAGGATATTAAAAAAAGTTTCCCTCGACCACTTTCCGCAATAATGTTATATTGCCGAGTTCATCTCTTTGTCAAGTTGCTGATTGTTTCATGTATATTATTAGCCGTTTCAACCATTAATTACATCAACATCTAAAACTCCATGTCAACTTTGTTGCTAGAATTGAAACATATAACATAAATTTGAAAAAAATATAATTTAGTGTGGATCATTGCCAATATGAAACAAAAATTGGAATATAGAGACAAGCAATACAAATTCACTGAAACTAAACTTGCACTAAATTCATATTGAATTTGCAAGTTTTAGTATTGGGAAAATTTAGGTTATGCGTGTGTAAGTAAAGGAAGGGAAAAAAATCAGGCGATTGACAAACAACAAACATGGTTTGCACTTTTGATAAGCACATTTCTACCGGGGGAGCGAAATTTCCGGATTTCGGAAATTTTTTGATATTTCGAGCGAAAGTTTTCAAATTCAAATTTGAAAATTTCCGAATTTATGGAGTAAAACAATTTCAACACACATGTTCAGACAATTTCATCAGTTCAAATAGCATAATACGCATGTAATTCTCATATAAGAGTCGAAATCATGCAAAAAGTAGTTTTAATTCACAAACAAATTTTTTCATACTTTTTACACCAAAATATTTAACCTGTACCCCACTGCTATCAGACCCCGCCGACAGATCTAAAATTCCCAAAATTTCAGAAATTTTGTTCCGAAATTACAAACCTTGTTCATACAAATTGGTCAAGATCATTAATATAAACGTGATCATATGCATTGTTTGCCATAAGAGTTAAAAAGCACATACACTGTCAAACAACTAATTAATCAGAGAAAGACAAAAGAAGCGGTTTAAAATTTTGGAGAGAAAAGAAATGTTACTTTGCGCACGAGCGCAATGTGATTCGTGATCGATTAAAATTCCGCACATGCATATGCTGCATGTATAGCGTACCTGAACCGTCGAGGGTCTTGCCTGTCGATGGCGTTGGCCTTGCGCGCCACCGCGTCGGAGTTGGTGTGCAGGATCAGGTACTCCAAATCGCCGACGTCGCCGTTCGTCCCGATGCTCCGGCTGCCGTAACCCAGCGGGTCGGCCGGCCCGGCGAGCTGCTTCTCCGGCGTCGCCTGCGCGAAGAACGCCGCCGCGGCGGCGTCCATCGTGGCAGCCACCCGCGGCGGCACGCCGTGGTTGACGGCCTTGAAGAAGCCACTCTCGGCGCACGCCCGCACCATCTGCCGCGACAGCTCGCCTCGCCCTGCCGGCGCCGACATGTCGACCGTCGGGACGACGATGTCCCGGCGACTGAACACGGCCGCCGCCGCCGCCGCCTCCCGGCATTCCGGCGCAGAAGCCGGCACCACCATGGCGTTAATTTTGCTGCGGCTGTTGATGCTCCTGCACTTGTGCTGTTGTGCAGATGGTGGCATTGGCAAAGGCGATATATATAAGGAATTGATTGTTTGTGTTCATGTTGGAGATTCCTGTGGAAATGCTGACCGTAGGTTCTGCATTTGACCTGCTGTCCTTAAGCTCGATCATAATTATGCACGCCTGGTTAGTTTAAGTATTTATAAACTTGGGAATGATCGATCACACCCAGGAGCTAGCTAGTTGGACGGCCTCTAATCATCTGAATTGCAGGCCGTTAATATTATTATATAATCTTATGCCACTGGTTTGCGTAGTTGTGTCTATATATATAAGTGTGGACGTCAACAACAGGATCATGATCTCTTATGTGGCTAGCTGTCAAATGGGGCCTAAATTCTAGCCAACGTAAACAATCACTGGTTCTGCTATGGGTTGAGGTCGATCACGCGGAAATGTGAACTTGCAATGTTTTTAGGAAACCTCAAAAGAGGGCAGAGAGCTACTGCTTTCGTTAATTAGAAGAAGACAATGGACCCATCCTAGTTTAAGAGAAAAACAAAGCCCTCAAACCCTAAAACTGCCCCGTTAATAGGAGAAGCTGGTAAAAACACACACAGAGAAGCAAATAATTAAAAGTGGAGTAAATTGTACGGATGATCCCTAAACTTGTGTAGGTGTGTCATCTAGGTTTTCCAACTCTCAAAATGCATTTTCAGATTCTCGAACTTGTCCTTGACGCTATACAGATTCAAACGGGTTCCAACCCGCTTCATACGCTAACGTGGCATGCCACAGTGGATCCCATGCAAAAGTAGGATAGACATGTCAGTCTAAGCTTCACCTCTTTCTCCCATATCTCTCTCCCTAGTCTCTTCTCCCACCTTCCATATTCTCTCTCAGAACCTGCCTGCTGGCCAAAGAAGGTCTCGACGACCAATCCCCGAGCGGCGCAGAGAAGGCAGTGGAGGTACCAGGGTGACGGACCACAAAGGTCTAGGGGCGACGGCTCCTTTGCCTTGCCGTCGAGCTCGAGTGCAGACGCGGCAACGAGTGTGTCGAGGCTCCTTTGTAGTGCTAGAGCTTGAGAGCAGAAGCTTGCCGGTGAGGCATCGACGTCTTTGTGGTTGCGATGGGTGGATGAAGACAACAATGCACCCAACCTTGGTAGCAAGGCTGGTGAATACCAGTGGTGGATGTGCCGGTTACTGTCATCCGTTCGGTGATGTGATAGATTTGGGAGGGGCTCCTCCTTGTCGTCTTGATGGCGGCGAGGAGGTGGTGGAGCGGACTCAAGCATCGATGGGAGTGGGATGCAGGTGCGGGAGCGGGAGGTAGCCATGCGCGAGGCCGCATGCATGCAACTCAAGCTAATCTAGAGGCAGCATCCCCGGTGTCCCTCTTCGCCTAACCCTATCTATAGGGCTGCAACTACAAGGAGGTCACAATGGGTAGCGCCGGCGATCATCACCGCCCCGGCCCCACATCCCTCGTCACAGAGGAGCTTGGGGATGAGATGGGTTGTCTCCACCAAAGAAGGAATGGTAGACGGAAGAACTCGACGATGAGGAGAGATACAGTGGTAAAGCGCGCGACAGGTGTGCTTGTGTGTGGTGTTGAGGGTGATGGCGCCACTACGTCAGTGAAGTGGCCTACGCCGCTGTCCGGCGTAGAGGCCACAGGCCCTCATGGAGGATGCGCTGCTGCTCCTCTTTGGCACGGAGATTAGGGAGATGGAGAGAGGAAAGAGAGAGAGGAGAAAATATTTTTAATTTTTTCTATGTGACTAACATATGGGTCCCATTGACATGTAGGCACCAGCATGGCATGCCACATTAGCGCATGGAGTGAGGTTGGAGCTTGATTGGACCTCTATGGCACCTAGGACAAGTTCAGAGACCCAAAAATGCATTTTGAAAATTGAGGAACCTAGATGACGCAGCCGCACAAGTTTAAAGACCGCCCGTGTATTTCATTCTTAAAAGTGTAACAACACAATTACTGAGACCCAATCAGGTTGTAATTTCAAGCTCAAACAAGAAGCTCAAACATCCTATGGACGGTTGTCAGTCAAAACAACCACAACACCCAAAACGTTAGGCAAAGTCTTCTAGGCAAACCCTCCAAGGAGGAAAGCAATGTCCAAGACACACACAATGCATGTACAAAACCAGAACTAAATTTTCACCTTAAAGAAAGTGAGGAGCAATACAATGACGCCTTCAAGAATGGGTCCCATAGGAGTTGATGTTGTTCTCACTAATCAAATACTAGGCAAGGCTTCTGCGCAAATACTCACCCAATGCTAACAGTGAACTGTCTCCACATGCTGCTAAGGCGAAGTGTAAGTTTATCGTTGGCAAGCTTGCCACCCCGGGCAACCAACTCTAGCTTCGTGCCCAACACACCGCACATGCGCACGGGCAGAATTTGCCTATACGACACCTACCTAGGCATCGCCAAAAGAGTAGAAGTTGAGGGTTACCCGTGTGAGTGTAACATCCTGAAAATCGAAGAACGGAAATCGGGACGTAAAAATCGGAACTTTCAAAAACCTTCGCCTGCTGCTTCTTCTCGGGTTTGTTGCTTCTTATTTGCCAGCTCAGTTGCATAAATGTAGTCGTGATCAATTCCCTTTTCGGTGTATTTGGATGATTCGGAGTTGTCAAAACGGAGGTGCGAAAGCCGCACCAGGGTTTTAAAAAAGGGAAATCGAGAAAAGCGCGGATTTATGAAAACACGTTCTGAGAAATATAAAATAAAATTTTTGGTTGGGAAAGGATAAATTAAGACACAAAATATATAATAAAATTCCGGGAATCGTATTCGAAATCCGGGGAAGTTTTGGGAAAAATAACGGGAGAATATTGAATTTTGAAAAGAGGAAGGTTAAATAAATAAAAACATATATAAAATATATAAATATATTGTGAAAAAATAAAAGTGGGGGAAAGTTGAAAATATTGTGTTAAAGATTATTTTTGAATTAGAGGGATTTATTTTGGAATTTTTAGAAGGAAGGAAATAGAAAATGGGAAATTAAAATAGAAAATCAGGAAAATTAAAAATTTGCACTGTTCATCGGTCACAACCCGTTCGACACCGTCCCGGCCCGGCCTCGCGCCGCCGCGCGTCGCCCGCCGTACCGCGCCGCACCGCGTGCGCCACGCGTCGCGTGAGCGCGCACGCGCGTGCGCCCGGCCCGGATTGCCCGCGCGCGCCGCGCCCGCCCGCCGCGCGAGCGCCGCGGCCGCCACGCGCCCGCCCGTCGTACGGCCCCGCGCCGCGCGCCATCCGTCGCCGCCACACCCCGGCCCGCGCCCGCGCCGCCATCCGTCGCCGCCACACCCCGGCCCCGTCCGCGACTTCACCACGTGCCGCCGCCGCGCCCGGCCCGTGCGCGCCGCACTCCGCGCGCCGGCCCCGTGCGCGCCCGCCCCGGCCACCCGTGCGCCGCGTGCGCTCGTCCGCACCGTCGCCGCGCCGGTCCCCCACCCCGTTCCCTCCGTGCCTCGCCCGGTTGCGCCTATAAAGAGGGGGGGCAAACCCCATCTATCCCCCACATCGCCGCCCCTAGCGTCCCCCTCTCTCTCCGGTCCCTTTCCCTCTCCCGAGCGCCGCCGCCGCCGCAAATCGCCGCGAGCCGCCTAGCGCCCGCCGCCGTGCGCCGGAGCTCCGCCACCCTCCCCTTGTCGTCGCCATCACCGGTAAGCCGAGCCGCCACCCCTCGTCTTGTGTTTGCGCGCCGCCGCCGCATGCGAGAAGGCGAGAGGAGAGGTGTTCGGTCGAACACCTTGGGAGCCGATGAATAGTGTACTGGGAAAAAGAAAGAGAAAAAAAGAAAAAGAAAAAGAAAAAGAAAAAGAAAAGGAAAAGAAAAAGAAAAAGAAAAATAGGGAAAAATTTGGGAAAAATTTTGGAAAATTTGGAAAATATTTTGGGATGACTTGAGTAAAATTTTGGGCAAAAATAAATTATTTTCTCGCATGTTTTCTCAGTGCAAAGTTTGAAAAAAAATTGGAATCGGACGTTTTCCGGGATTCCGTTTCGCGTCGTTTTTAAATCCGGACTCCAATTAATTCTTTCTCGCCATTTAAATAGGCTTCCCTTTGGTGCTCAAACCCTCAAACCCCGAGCACGAATTTTCTCCGCTGATATCTTCAAATTTAATTTCCCAAAATTATTACGATCGCCGTCTTTACGAAAACCCTAGTCATCAACTCGATTCCAAAACACGGATTTTCCTAGCGACCCTTGTTCTAACTCGAGTAGAATTTTTTTGGCAAAACTTTTGAAGTTGTTTTCATGGCTTTTATGGTTCTTTTCGATCTCTTGATATTTTATTGAATTCTAATTGAATTCAATTGATCTTTCGCACGTACGGATAGCACCTAAAGAAACCGGCACCGACCCCGCTGAAGATACCACCCCTCAAGTGTGCGAGCAAGGCAAGTCATCACACTCTTTGAACATATTGATCCTACTTTGTGAAATGATGTTGATTTCAAATTACAAATTGCATGCCTTACACAAACAATACCTATGCTTGATATACCCTACTTTGATATTGATCACCATTAGTATTTATTCTTTGTAACCTTCGATGTGATATGACCGGAGGATAACTTCGGTACAAATGCTTAGCCCGCTTGCACTAGATCCCTGCATACTCATGATTTTGCAAAATGGCTTTGTGCTCGGGCAACTACCTTAGGGAAGGTAGTTGAAATACGGCTGTGGAGACATCGGCGCCACATGGCCATGAGAATGTTGAACTAGGCTTGGTGAAAATTGAAAATGCTATACAAATATTTTAGACTCGGGCGGCTGGATGATTTGGGTGGATTCCGAAAAGGCAAGTGCCGACCCCGGTCAATTAAGGACCGAGCCATGAGATAGCGGAAACGAGCCGTACAACCGTACTTCTCGAATGGGTATAGACCTAGCGACTAGGTAGCCGAGCGGAGGCGTATCCTTGCATAGATGGTTCTCTATGATGTGGTTACGGGATGAGAATGAGGCTGCGGCCTTTGTTATGAATGGTGGAATTAAACGATGTTAATTAAACTTAAAGATTGAGAAAGCTTCCCTTACCCGGTGCGCCGAACTCCTCTCACGCTAGAAAAGGACGGCTAGAGTGCATGAGGGCTTAAGTTCATGGAGCGGACTGCCAAAGCAAGGTTATCGAAAGGCTTTGCCGCGACCGTCTCATGTGTTGAGGCGTAGGCTCATTTGTTGGGTGTCGCGGAGTACGGGTGAAGTGTACATCCACCGCAGGTGTGAGTGAATCAATCTATTCGAATAGCCGTGCTCGCGGATATCGAGCATCGTGACAAGACTTTCGCTTGGCTAGATTTTAAACTTAAAACTGCTTGGGATGGGTTTGCATGATGATTTTATTCGCTGGTGGATCAACTTCTCGAGATGCGAGAAGGGGTAGATTCCCAGAAAATCATGACGAACCGGAGGCGGGAAGCCATCCTTGGAACCACGATGGATGGTAGACGGAACCGTCACCGGATTAATGAACTGTGAAATTAAAACTTGATTGGCTAGTCGATAGGCTTGTGAAAAGAATTGTGAAAACGGCTTTATGCAAAAGAACCCCACCATGTTCTTTGAATAACCCTATCATATGCATCAATTCGTGTTGGCTTGCTTGAGTACGGTTGGTACTCACCCTTGCTATACGCACAAACCTCCAGTGATGGAAATGAAGAGCCGGAAGACCCATACGCGTATTACCGGGAGGGTGAAGGAACGACGGTGCATACTAGATCTTAGCTCGGTCGTTGCACTGTGGCAAATGACAAGCCGCCTCTTTTCCGCGCCGTATCTAAATTCTGTTTTTGTGTTGTATGCGGATCATAAGGTCCGTGGGTTGAACATTGCCTTCGGGCCTATTGATGTAATAATGGTGATGTAAGACTATTCGTGCATGTGCTCCCGATTATCAGATCTGTATTCGTGGGTACCAACTACTCGATCCAGGGAAATGGTACTATGAACACGAAAGATTCCCGTCTCAAAAACGGGGGTCCACGAGGCGGTATCGAGCCATGCGACCGTAGGCTAAGACCAAATGGCGCCCTACCCCAAACTACTTGGCTAAAGGGAAATATCCCTACATAGGATCATTTTTAAAACATTATTTTCGAAAATACAAATATACCTTTTCTACATCTCGTATCTCTTTTTACCAAATGATTATAATAGCTCTCTCCCTCTAACCCTAAGTTGCCTTCAAAAGCGGATGTCGAACCACGACGGAGCACTGGGAGGTCACTATCCCGCGAGACGAGGGGTTTGTGGCACGCTTCGTCCACTGCTATGGTGTTTGAGGTACCGGAACCACCCACCTATCACACCAAAAGGCATGGCTCCGAAGTATATCCAGTCAGGGAGGCGCCGTATCCATAGAAGCCCGCATGGGAAGTGAAACATCTTTCGCTTCCACACTCGCTACCACCGGGACTCGGCGAAGCGGCCATTCAAGATGCGGCCCGCGAAGCATTTCTTCGCCTTAATGCGATACATCGTGCCGAACTCACGGTGACGAGTTCGTGCATCATCCTTATCGCGAAGAGGGCAACCCGATGCACTGTGGAGGCCACACCCTGCTGCTACAACCCGATGGTCACGCGTATATCACGTTGGGCGGAGACGGCAGACGACTGTTACGAGGAGGCCTTGCTTGAGATCAACGACCAGGTCACGCCTCAATGATCTGGTCGAGAGCCACCAAGGCCGTGGGGACCGATAAACATGCCGCAAACTCATGCAAGCCAATGGTGCCCAATATGAGCAACTCTCGGACCGCTACATGGCCCGTGGGAAGCCCCGGTAGAGCTGGAGGAGCAGCTCGGGAAGAGCAAGCAAGAAGTCGACCACTGGAGGAGCATGCGCACTCGCCCGTCTACGCTGCAGTACTTCCACCGAGCTTGTACCAACACCTCCTACTCCTGTGCCCGACCACTATTACCTTATGACTCCAGCATGCTTGGATACCTTTCAAGCCATGATGGAGCAAGCTTTTATGTTGAGCACGAGCTGCGCCGTACACGATAGACCCCGCTGCCACGTCCATGGGACCCACCTCGAGCTCCGTAGCGGTGCCATCCGAGCTGGATCGGGAGAGGAGAACCCCATCCGGATCCACACCGACACGGAGTCCGAGGCGTAACCTATGGAGGTCAAATGGGAGTCCAGCGACACCGACCCAATGGAGGAGGAAGCTCCCACTCGTCACCGACTCACACCGGAGGCCTCCTCACCGCCGACCGCTCGCAAGAGTACGCGGCCACCGAGTCGGAAGATTCGGCATGACTCCGAGGCCACCACCTCCGAGCCATGGGGACTCCGGTTTGCTTCAGTAGCGGACCACCCACTTCCTGCGCCTGGCTCTTGCGGATGGTTGGACGACTAGGCGGGAGGACCTCCCGGCTTGATCTCGTTACGGACGGCTCGCGGCACGAACCACACTCTATTCCCCTTAATTGGTTGATGCGGTTAGACGATGTAGTTGTTGTTGCTATCTGGCGGAAGGACTGTGTATGTACGATCAGTGTACCTCTCTTATGTAATATGATGGACCGAGCATCGCTTTGCGGTGTCTTAATTCGTGAGCTTATTATTATTTCACCCGCTTGTTGATTGAAGATCATTTAAGAAGAACTTGAAGAAAAATCCCCCTAGGAATCATGACCTAAACTGGTCCGATCTCTTAATTCATCTATCTTCTTCAGATGGCACATCGCCGCAGAGCCGCGAAACCAACG
This sequence comes from Oryza australiensis, assembly GCA_019925245.2. Classification (NCBI taxonomy): domain Eukaryota; kingdom Viridiplantae; phylum Streptophyta; class Magnoliopsida; order Poales; family Poaceae; genus Oryza; species Oryza australiensis. The sequence continues at coordinate 1,464,380 of JAIFGZ020000016.1, read as the reverse complement.
AGAACCCGCCGAACCCAACCCCTCCACTCGGCGGAGGTTATGGCTTTGCGCACCCGGCTACTCCAAGCAATTGCTAACAACCGGGAAGTCGAGGAGGATCAAGTCTAGGAGAGTTCATGAGAGCTAAGCCACCAACCTTCTCCGCGGCCGAAGAACCCATGGAAGCTGAAGACTGGCTGAGGGTGATCGAGAAAAAGCTAACTCTCGTCGAGTCCGAGAAGGCGATAGAGTTGTCTTCGCTACTAACCAGTGGAGGGTCCCGCAAGTGACCGGTGGGACACCTACAAGGAAACGCGAGCTGAAGACGCCGGAGAACCGACATGGGAAGAGTTCACGGCTGCGTTCCGTGAGAATTTCGTGCCAGCAGCAGTTATGAGAATGAAGAAAACGAGTTCCGCAGCTGCGTCAAGGAAACACCTCGACAAGAGTATCGAACAAGTTTACCCAGCTTGCCCGTTACGCCACAAGTGACTGACGGACGAGGAAGAGAAGATGGATAAATTCATAGAGGGACTAAATGACGAGTGAGAGGACCAATGATCGGGCAGACCACACCGGTTTCCAAAGCCTCATCAACAAGGTCGTTCGACTTGAACACGACCAAAAGATGGTAGAAAATAACCGCAAAAGGAGGCTCGCTATGGCTCGCCCATTTCAGGGAACGCCACAACGCCCCAAGGGAGCCACCCCGCCGGATGGAAGCCAAACGTTCCGGTAGCCGATCGTTCCCCGCTTTCGACCATGTCAACAGCCGCTACACCTCGGCTTCGTACACCCACACCAACCCTAGCCGCTCCAGGAAGAAAGAATGTGAGCTGCTTCAATTGTGGAGAATTCGAGCACTACTCCAATAGCTGCCCAAAACCACGCAACACCCCCGTGCGCACCGGCGCCAATGCAACGCCCGTCCGAGGAACCCCACCCCTGCGGCGGGCGAGGAGCATTCGGACCCCACTACCCAACGAGGCTGCCACCGGGTTTCGACGTGGCCGGAGTGAATCATGTGCGGGCTGAAGAAGCTCGGGAGGACCAGAGCGTATTGATGGGTATGTTCTCTATCAACTCTACACCAGTTAAAGTTTTATTCGATTCTGGAGCCTCGCATTCATTCATATCTTCCCAAGTAAGCAAACAACACCACCTACACCAAGTAGCACTTAAGAGGCCTATGTTGGTACACTCACCTGGGGGAGACATAACCGTACCCCATGCTTGCATCAATGTGCCCATACGGATTAGGGACGTGGTGTTTCTCTCAAACCTTATGGTGCTATCACCCCAAACCATTGATGTCATACTCGGAATGGATTGGTTGACCAAGAATAACGGAATTATAGACTGCAGTCGAAGGGAAGTCACGGTATCCACCCCATGGGGATCACCTATGAGCATAACTATGGATCAAAACCCGAAGCTATGTGAACAAGCTGCGGGAGTATTCACCATGTTACCGCTAGGTGGGATGCCAGTAGTACAAGAATACCCGGACATATTTCCCGAGGAATTGCCCGGAATGCCCCCGGATCGCGACATAGAATTTATCATCGACCTAATGCCTGGTACTGCCCCCATATCCAAGAGGCCTTATCAAATGCCGGCCAACGAGTTAGAGGAACTCAAGAAGCAAATAAGAGAACTACAAGAGAAGGGATTCGTACGCCCCAGTTCTTCTCCCTGGGGAGCCCCAGTACTCTTCGTCAAGAAGAAGGATGGGAGTATGAGGATGTGTGTGGACTACTGATCGTTGAACGAAGTGACCATCAAGAACAAGTACCCACTACCTCGAATCGATGACCTATTCGATCAACTTAAAGGTGCGCAGGTGTTCTCAAAAATTGATCTTCGGTCAGGATATCATCAGTTGAAGATTAGAGCTGGAGATATTCCTAAGACGGCGTTCTCTACACGTTACGGCTTATACGAGTTTACAGTGATGTCCTTTGGATTGACCAATGCCCCGGTATATTTTATGAACCTGATGAACAAGGTATTCATGGAGTACCTGGACAAATTCGTAGTGGTATTCATCGACGATATACTTATCTACTCCAAGGACGATGAGGAACACGCGGAGCATCTACGGCTGGTACTGGAAAAACTACGAGAGCATCAGCTGTATGCAAAGTTCAGCAAATGCGAGTTCTGGCTCAAGGAAGTCGCTTTTCTTGGCCACGTGGTTTCAGCCGGAGGAGTAGCAGTAGACCCCGCCAAGGTCGAAGCTGTCATGGAATGGAAGGCACCCAAGTCAGTGACGGAAGTTCGGAGTTTCTTGGGCTTGGCCGGTTATTACCGATGGTTTATCGAAGGGTTTTCCACTGTAGCCCAACCTATGACTCAACTTTTGAAGAAGGAAAAGAAGTTTGAATGGAACGAGAAGTGTCAAAAAGCCTTCGACCAACTAAAAGAAAAGTTAACCACCGCCCCAATCTTAACCTTACCGACAACGGAAGGATTTCGTGATGTCTTGTGATGCATCTCGGCAAGGATTAGGAGGTGTGTTAATGCAGGATGGGAAGGTCGTAGCGTATGCCTCGCGACAGTTGCGACCCCACGAGGAGAATTATCCCACACACGACCTGGAATTAGCCGCGGTTGTTCACGCATTGAAGATCTGGAGACACTATCTGATCGGGAACCATTGTGATGTGTATACCGATCACAAGAGCTTAAAATATTTCTTTACTCAGCCTGATCTCAACCTACGACAGAGGCGATGGTTGGAGTTGATCAAGGATTACGATCTAGGAATCCATTACCATCCCGGCAAGGCAAATGTAGTGGCCGATGCGCTGAGCCGCAAAGCCCAATGCAACCACATGGGATTGGGAGGTATGGCCAGCGAGCTCCAAGAAGAAATGGCTAGACTTAATGCACCGATTCCTCGCGGAGAAGTACACTCACGGAAATCCAACCCCTTCGAGGACTCAAATAGAAGAAGCCCAAAAGGGAATGGGGAAACCCGGAAATCAAGGAACGCATGGCGGGACGCGCTAAGGAGTTTTCAGTAGATGACAAGGGAATCCTGTGGTACAAGAAAAGAATCTGCGTGCCGAAACAAGGTGGTTTGCAAGAATTGATCTTAAAAGAAGCCCACGAATCGACATATTCGTTACACCCCGGAAGCACGAAAATGTACCAGGATTTGAAAGGAGAATACTGGTGGCTCAATATGAAGAGAGATGTAGCCGAATACGTGGCCGTGTGCGATGTGTGCCAAAGGGTGAAAGCTGAGCATCAACGACCAGCAGGCTTGCTGCAGCCGCTCAAGATTCCTGAATGGAAATGGGACGAGATAGGCATGGATTTCATAGTAGGACTACCCAAAACTACGACTGGTTACGATTCCATTTGGGGTAATAGTGGATAGGCTCACCAAGACTGCGATTTATTCCCGTAAAAACTAACTACAACAGTGCCAAGCTAGCGGAACTGTACATTAGTAGGATTGTATGTCTTCACGGTGTACCAAAGAGGATTGTATCGGATCGTGGTACCCAATTCACGTCTCATTTTTGGAGCAAAGTCCATGAGGCACTCGACAGTCACCTCGCCTTCAGTACCGCTTACCACCCACAGACTGACGGACAGACCGAGAGGACGAATCAAGTGCTAGAAGATATGCTGAGAGCCTGTGCGTTGGATTTCACCAAGGATTGGGAGAAATGTTTGCCGTACGCCGAGTTCTCCTACAACAATAGCTATCAAGCCAGTCTGAAGATGTCGCCAAATGAAGCTCTATTTGGTCGCCGATGCCGAACCCCATTAATGTGGTCAGAAACCGGTGAACGAACGACCTGACATAATCAAAGAGGCCGAGGAAAAAGTTCGCCTGATTCGGGACCGATTACAAACAGTTCAGTCACGACAAAAGAGCTACGCGGACACCCGCCGAAGAGAATTGGAATTTAAAGAAGGTGACTACGTGTATCTAAAGGTCTCACCACTACGGGGGACTCAGAGGTTCAAAGTCAAAGGGAAACTCGCACCAAGATACGTGGGCCCATTCTTGATAAGCGCTAGGAGAGGAGAACTGGCTTACCAATTGGAACTGCCCGAGAACCTCTCCGATGTCCACCCAGTGTTCCACGTGTCGCAATTGAAGAAATGTTTGCGGGTACCAGAAGAGCAAGCTCCTTTAGAAACCATCCATGTCCACAGTGATCTTACCTACCCGGAGCATCCAATCAAGATACTAGACGAGGCAGAAAAGAAGACACGGACCAAGTCATGGCGCATGTACAAGGTACAATGGAGCAATCACACGGAAGAAGAGGCTACCGGGAGAGCGAAGAGTTCCCGAGGACGAATACCCACACCTACTCAGCAAGGTAAGAAATCTCGGGGACGAGATTTATTGTTAGGGGGTAGGTTTGTAACATCCGAAAATCGAAGAACGGAAATCGGGACGTAAAAATCGGAACTTTCAAAAACCTTCGCCGCTGCTTCTTCTCGGGTTTGTTGCTTCTTATTTGCCGGCTCGTTGCATAAATGTAGTCGTGGTCAATTCCCTTTTCGGTGTATTTGGATGATTCGGAGTTGTCAAACGGAGGTGCGAAAGCCGCACTGTGGTTTTAAAAAGGAAATCGAGAAAAGCGCGGATTTATGAAAACGCGTTCGGGAAATATAAAATAAAATTTTTGGTTGAGAAAGGATAAATTAAGACACAAAATATATAATAAAATTCCGGAATCGTATTCGAAATCCGGGAAGTTTTGGGAAAAATAACGGGGAGAATATTGAATTTTGAAAAGAGGAAGGTTAAATAAATAAAAACATATATAAAATATATAAATATATTGTGAAAAAATAAAAGTGGGGGAAAGTTGAAAATATTGTGTTAAAGATTATTTTTGAATTAGAGGGATTTATTTTGGAATTTTTAGAAGGAAGGAAATATAAAATGGGAAATTAAAATAGAAAATCGGGAAAATTAAAAATTTGCACTGTTCATCGGTCACAACCCGTTCGACGCCGTCCGGCCCCGGCCTCGCGCCCGCCGCGCGTCGCCCGCCGTACCACGCCGCACCCGCGTGCGCCACGCGTCGCGTGGCGCGCGCCGCGCCCGCGCCCGGCCCGGATCGCCCGCGCGCTGCGCCCGCCCGCCCGCGCCAGCGCCGTGCCGCCACGCGCCCGCCCGTCATCGGCCCGCGCGCGCCCGCCATCCGTCGTCGCCACACCCCGCGCCCGCGCCGCGCTCGCCATCCATCGCCGCCACACCCCGGCCCCGTCCGCGACTTCACCACGTGCCACCGCCCGCGCCCGGCCCGTGCGCGCCGCCTCCGCGCGCCGGCCCGTGCGCGCCGGCCCGGCCACCCGCGCGCCGCGTGCGCCGCTGCACGTGCCGCGCGCCGGTCCCCCACCCCGTTCCCTCCGTGCCTTGCCCGGTTGCGCCTATAAAGAGGGGCAAACCCCATCTATCCCCCACATCGCTGCCCCTAGCGTCCCCTCTCTCTCCGGTCCCTTTCCCTCTCCCGAGCCGCCGCCGCCGCAAATCGCCGCGAGCCGCCTAGCGCCCTCGCCGCCGTGCGCCGGGCTCCGCCACCCTCCCCTTGCCGTCGCCATCACCGGTAAGCCGAGCCGCCACCCCTCCTCTTGTGTTTGCGCGCCGCCGTGCGAGAGAAGCGAGAGGGAGAGGTGTTCGGTCGAACACCTTGGGAGCCGATGAATAGTGTACTTGGGAAAAAGAAAGAAAAAAAATGAAAAAGAAAAAGAAAAAGAAAAGGAAAAGAAAAAGAAAAAGAAAAATAGGGAAAAATTTGGGAAAAATTTTGGAAAATTTGGAAAATATTTTGGGATGACTTGAGTAAAATTTTGGGCAAAAATAAATTATTTTCTCGCATGTTTTCTCGGTGCAAAGTTTGAAAAAATCGGAATCGGACGTTTCCGGGATTCCGTTTCGCGTCGTTTTTAAATCCGGACTCCAATTAATTCTTTCTCGCCATTTAAATAGGCTTCCCTTTGGTGCTCAAACCCTCAAACCCCGAGCACGAATTTTCTCCGCTGATATCTTCAAATTTAATTTCCCAAAATTATTACGATCGCCGTCTTTGCGAAAACCCTAGTCATCAACTCGATTCCAAAACACGGATTTTCCTAGCGACCCTTGTTCTAACTTGAGTAGAATTTTTTTGGCAAAACTTTTGGAGTTGTTTTCATGGCTTTTATGGTTCTTTTCGATCTCTTGATATTTTATTGAATTCTAATTGAATTCAATTGATCTTTCGCACGTACGGATAGCACCTAAAGAAACCGGCGGCGACCCGCAAGATACCACCCCTCAAGTGTGCGAGCAAGGCAAGTCATCACACTCTTTGAACATATTGATCCTACTTTGTGAAATGATGTTGATTTCAAATTACAAATTGCATGCCTTACACAAACAATACCTATGCTTGATATACCCTACTTTGATATTGATCACCATTAGTATTTATTCTTTGTAACCTTCGATGTGATATGACCGGAGGATAACTTCGGTACAAATGCTTAGCCCTGCTTGCACTAGATCCCTGCATACTCATGATTTTGCAAAATGGCTTTGTGCTCGGGCAACTACCTTAGGGAAGGTAGTTGAAATACGGCCTGTGGAGACATCAGCGCCACATGGCCATGAGAATGTTGAACTAGGCTTGGTGAAAATTGAAAATGCTATACAAATATTTTAGACTGGGCGGCTGGATGATTTGGGTGGATTCCGAAAAGGCAAGTGCCGACCCTGGTCAATTAAGGACCGAGCCATGAGATAGCCGGGAAACGAGCCAGTACAACCGTACTTCTCGAATGGGTATAGACCTAGCTGACTAGGTAGCCGAGCGGAGGCAGTATCCTTGCATAGATGGTTCTCATGATGTGGTTACGGGATGAGAATGAGGCTGCGGCCTTTGTTATGAATGGTGGAATTAAACGATGTTAATTAAACTTAAAGATTGAGAAAGCTTCCCTTACCCCGGGTGCGCGAACTCCTCTCTCGCTAGAAAAGGACGGCTAGAGTGCATGAGGGCTTAAGTTCATGGAGCGGGTACTGCCAAAGCAAGGTTATCGAAAGGCTTTGCCGCGACCGTCTCATGTGTTGAGGCGTAGGCTCATTTGTTGGGCTGTCGCGGAGTACGGGTGAAGTGTACATCCACTGCGGTGTGAGTGAATCAATCTATTCGAATAGCCGTGCTCGCGGATATCGAGCATCGTGACAAGACTTTCGCTTGGCTAGATTTTAAACTTAAAACTGCTGGGATGGGTTTGCATGATGATTTCATTCGTTGGTGGATCAACTTCTCGAGATGCGAGAAGGGGTAGATTCCGAGGAAAATCATGACGAACCGGAGGCGGGAAGCCATCCTTGGAATCACGATGGATGGTAGACGAAACCGTCACCGGATTAATGAACTATGAAATTAAAACTTGATTGGCTAGTCGATAGGCTTGTGAAAAGAATTGTGAAAACGGCTTTATGCAAAAGAACCCCACCATGTTCTTTGAATAACCCTATCATATGCATCAATTCGTGTTGGCTTGCCGAGTACGGTTGGTACTCACCCTTGCTATACGCACAAACCTCCATGATGGAAATGAAGAGCCAAGACCCATACGCGTATTACCGGGAGGGTGAAGGAACGACGGCGCATACTAGATCTTAGCTCCTGGTCGTTGCTCGTGGCAAATGACAAGCCGCCTCTTTTCATGCCGTATCTAAATTCTGTTTTTGTGTTATATGCGGACCATAAGGTCCTGTGGGTTGAACATTGCCTTCGGGCCTATTGATGTAATAATGGTGATGTAAGACTATTCGTGCATGTGCACCAGATTATCCAAGATCTGTATTCGTGGGTACCAACTACTCGATCCAGGGAAATGGTACTATGAACACGAAAGATTCCCGTCTCAAAAACGGGGGTCCACAGTGAGCTTGCTACACTGGACCAAGCAGCTCTGACTCCACCCTGAACACACCAACACACAATCGCATCACCGATGAATATTGTACACCACATCTTGTCACACCCTGAGTTTTGCCCTAAATTGTTTAAATAATTTACCCTGAAATAATCGGAATTTCTGGAATTAATCTGAAGCCAACCAGTAATTTTAAAATGCAATTAATAAATGGAAACGACATGGTAGAATTTTTCTTGAATTCGCATGTCAAAATGCACTAACAGGATTTTTACTTGGAATTTTTAGAGCACTCTAAGTATTTTTAATCAATTAAATAAGAAATCGGGAAATTAATTAAGCCCCCAAAATCCTTTTTCCTTCTTTTTCTTTTTTTCCGTATGGCCATATGGTTTTCCGCTCCCCTTTCGGCTTGGGCCGTCGGCCGCTCTTCCGGCCCGAGCCGCTCCCGCACGCGCGCCTCCCCTTCGGTCGTGGGCCGAAGCCCACGACGCCAGCCGCGCCGCGAAGTCCGCAAACCTCCTCGCTCCGCGGGTCACCGACAGGTGGGCCCCGCTGTCGGGTCTCCGTCCCGCGCCCGGTCGGCCCAGCCGCCGCCCGCCATGCGCGCCGCCGCTCCGCTCTCGTTTCCGCTTGAACCAGTGCCACATCGGACCCATGTCGGGCCCGATCCCGCGACGCCGCATCGGTCGGATCGGGTGGATCCGAACCGTTCGCTCCCGCCCAATCCGTCGCCGTCCGATCCGATCGCCGCACACTGGATGGCCGCCGTGTGTCCGCCCATCGGCCACCGCCCGAACCCTAACCCTACCCGCGATCCGCACCGTCCGATCCTTCGGATCGGGCGGATCTGGACCGTTCGCTCCCGTGCAAGCCGCCGCCGCTCCTCGCAGATGCGTGCCGCGTGTCCCCGCGCTCGCCGCCGCCGCCGTGGACTCGGTCCACCGTGGACCGCTCCCACGCCGCTTGCGTCAGCCGCTTGCGCCAGCTGACGTCAGCCCTACCCGTCTGCGCCATGCTTGCGTCACCCGGGGGCTTAATTGCGCAATAAATGTTTTAATCTTTTCTGTTTAGTATAAAAATCACAATTAAACTTCTAAAATCCATATCTTTTGAATCCGAGCTCCGTTTTAGCCCATTCAAATTTCATTAAATCCAGAAAAATATCAAGAATCCATTAAAAATACTTTTCAGTGCTGTTTCAGTAGACCTTTTAGGGTGTTTGTTGAGTGCTTTGTTTGTCGTGTAGATCCCGAGTTTTCCGGCGAGCCCGTTCTCTTCGAGTAGTCGCCGAGGTTCCTCAGTCTCCAGAACAAGGCAAGTCATACCTTACATTGACCATATTGTACCTATTTTATGTAAATGTCTCTTTTCTCTCAAATACTGCATATGTTTTAGAATGTCATTTCATGGGATGATTATACCTATTGTACTCAACCACAGGATTGTTTACCTCATACCATTGATAGCTTGGGGATTCAATATGATTAGATGATAGCTTAAGGTTGCTTAGTTTTGCTTAGCTCAACTAGTTCACTTAAGGGGATCACACTAATCAAGTATATTATTAGGAGTTAACTCTCAGATGAGGTTAAGATGCGACTCTATTTCTAATAATATTGAATTATGAAAAGGGTGGGTCGTGAGCACTTGGTTGGACTTTGGTTAGCGTGCTCATGACAGTTAAGGACCGGTTCTCGGGAAACCCTGGAAGAAATGCCGTGCATACCACAAGCCAGCATGGGTAATGGCTGGGTCTGTAGCGTAGCTGTCTCTAGCCAACGTATCCCAGAGAGGGTGGGCGTGATGGAGTTGGGTCGGCCTCGGTTTTAAGGGTTGATTAGCTTCCGGATTCACCGCGGCACTAGAGGGGGCTGCCCATTGCCCGATGGGAGTGGGGGCGAAACCTTGGTGTGGTACGATTGGTTAGAGGGGGTTATGTGAAGGGTCCTGTCACAGTTCCTTTCCGGTACCATGGTGGTGCACCGGCGCACGGTAACATGTTGTGGGATTGTGTCTTGTGGGTACGCTTGTACACCTCGATCGAGTAAAACTATTCGAATAGCCGTGCCCACGGTTACGGGCGATCGACCGATTCACCTTGATTAGATTCACTTATTTACTTGAATGAAATGTTGGAATGTGACTAGTGCGGGTGGATGGATGGGCTGTTGCAACGTGGTTTTAGCGTTGGACGGTGTTTATTTAATACCGCTTAATTATTATTACTATGTTTTTTGTCTTCAAATACTATTATATTCGCAAAAGCTGTTTATGCAAATTGAGCCTCTTATCCTTTTCCTTGTTATTTATCTTGCATCATGTCCCCTTTTCCGGTGTGACTTGTTGAGTACGGTGGTTGTACTCGGCCTTGCTTCTTTTCCTCCTTCGCGTGCGAGGTTGAGATCGAGGTCTCCGAGGAGGTGTAGGCTTGTTCGACGTCGGGGTTAGCCGTGGTGTTGGCGTTTCGCTTCGCTCGTGTCAAGTTTAGCTTAAGTCGTTTTATTTTCCTTTCCGCTGCATTTGTGTAACTCTTTTATATTGTTTCTAAGACAAGGATTCTGTATTATCAATAACATCGATTTGTGTACCTCGGCTGATGCCTGGACGAGGGTGTAATGCACAAATTAGCTGCAGAAATTCTGGCGTGAATTTCTGGGCGTGACACATCTCCACCAAATGGGTCACCTTGCTGCTGCAAGATCTCTCAAAGCACTGTCGATGCCAAAGCTCGCCTATCTTCCACCAAGTGAAAAACCGTTCTAGCCAAGCCAATGCCTCATGCCTTGCCATTGAAGTCCCCATGAGTGAAGTCTAGAAGCAGATCAACCATAAGAGGGAGAGGACCCATAGGAAGAGGGAGGAGGCCCAACCGACTAAAGTAGATCCGCTCGCCATCGTCCTAGGCCACCATCCGCACTATTGCTCACCGTGTTCCCACCACCTAAGCCTCCACATGGCCTTCCGGCCAACTTCTAGCCGAAGTAGCACTAGCTCCATGCACGACTTATTAACGCTCTTCATTTCCCTCTCCAAGCGCCATTCCAGGAACCAATTCCACCTCATCAAGCGGCCTCTCCATTTGGCCTCTCCGTTGGCCATCTTGCACCAAAGCCACTTGCACCGACACCACCGCGCCAACCACCTATGCCGCCATTGCACCGACGACACTACGCCATTATTGCATCGATGGCACTAAGCTACCATTGCACCGATAGCACTACGCCACCATGGCACCGATGACACTACGCCACCATTGCACCAACACCTTGCCAGCGACCTAATCTGTCACCACACCTGACTCCATGGAGAGACTCAACATCGCTAGATCCATTTGTCGCCACACCTGACTCAACGGAGAGACTCAACATCGCTAGATCCAGTGAGGGGGACTACGGATGTGGCCATCCCCGTAGCCTATACTCCGTTGCCACCACTTGGGTGACATACTCGCCCCATGAATCCCTCCGCCGATCCACCCTTCCCAAGCGTGGATCTAGCCTATCGTGCCATCTTGTTCCCTGTTGGTGGCTACGAGTGAGGAGAGCTACCACCGTGGCCTACCGTCATCCTTGGCTGTCGTGGTCATGTTACCGACATGACCATCATCATCCTAGATCCACTTGACAAATCTACTTGTGTTCTAAGGAAAAAGAGATGGCTCCTAGAGTCAAGAATGGGGAGAGGCAGAGGTGGTTAAGATATGAATGGCCTTTCCGCAGTTCGGTTGTGGGTTGACCTGGCCCTAGAGCTAGAGTGGAGAACATGGTGAAATTAATCCCCGCCTCAAGACGCTGTAGGGCCCCGTAGTCCTTCAGTTGTCGACGATTAGAGAGAGATAGAATAATTGCGTGGGGCACTTGCTGTTGAAGGGAGAGAAGAGACATCGTAGGGAGATGACCGGAGAAGGAAATGGCACAGGGTGCTGGTGGTCAGCAGGATGGGGAAGACGACTCGGGCATCATGGTGTTTCGTTGAGATGAAGGGATTGAGGAGATCGAGGTGTTGCATGTCGAAGAGGAGCACCAACCACCGTTGCGTCAACCCATCGTAGCATGGTGCCTAGTGGGTCACCTGGCACAAGCTGCACAAATCACGACAAGGGTGTGAGGAAGCAGTGTGCAGCATGGTTTGGGATACCACGAGCCACGCGCGTCGCGAGAATTGCATATGGGAGCAGGAAGGAGATGGTGGTGGCTGGGTCTTGGGATTCGATGAAATATAGGAGTTTGCTATTGATATACATGTATCCATCTATTAGGCTGCATCAGCTTTAATCTAATGGGCCTTATGTCATTAGGATCTCTATACTCTGAGGTCCCGTGGACCGTGGTTGACCCATGTATGAGACTCTCCCAGCACTGACGACCACGCATAGTATCGGGCACCTTACCCACCATCCCCGTGGCAAGTCCCCACCGCAACGGGAAAATTGCCACCCCTAATGGCCTGTCACCTCTATGTAGGAATATGCGTAGGCTACAATAACATAAAATAAAACTTTTCTACCGCACACTCCAGGAAAAGCATGTGAGAAAGGGTCTATAGATTGTTACCAATTGACGTGTAGAGCAGTGGAAGACTACGTTGGAGAAATCGGTCCAATGTACGCACGTCAGGGAGATTGCGGAAGTAGCCAATCACCACGGTCCGACCGCTCGACCGTCTTACCGACCACGAACTGACCACCCGACCACCTCGCCGACCATGATCCGATCTCTTGACCAGTTCGCTGACCACGTCGCCGACCACGATCGCCGACCATGATCCGATCTCGTGACCAGCTCGCCGACCACGTCGCCGACCACAATCGACGACCACGACCCGATCTCCCAACCACCTCGCCGACCAACACCGCAACGTAGGAGTGTCTCTACTGGTATTCACACATCCAGGGGTGGAACGCCGAACGCCTGTGTGCTAGCACTTGACGCACGGCTAGGGTTTGGCTCGAAGGTGGCGACTAGGTTTTGCTCGTGGAAGATCTCGATTCAAGTCTAATGTGAATAGCTTGTCCGGCAACGATCTCCACCCCTTGCCTTTTTATTTATAGAGTTAGCCGACTGGGCCTAGAGGGCCCATCGGGACTCTATACCTCATCGGATCCCTATCCAAACTGAGCCTTATCTGAGTCAAACTCGAATACCTATTCCAACCCATTAAGTGTGTGACCCTGTAGGTTCATGCATACTTGGTTACGACCTAAGAACACTTCTCGGCCGACCTATCAACAGTGGCCCCTAGCAGAACGTATTGACACCAAAGTATACACAAATCATATCGGCTGAACCTATAATGTGTGCACAAATCCCTTTGCCTCACGATACCAGTTAAGCTATAGGCAAGACACGTGCCATCCTATCAATAGCTTAATCATTCACTCTATCTCATATCAGATTATCTATCTATTGATTGACTCCTCAATCAACTCGGCATGGCCATGCACTTCCATAATCCATTACGTCGAGGGGCCCAGAGATATCTCTCCTATAGGAGGGGCAAATTCCATCTTGATCATTCATATCCCACTACATGTTTCACAGCAAACCCGAAGACTAGATTTATAACTACCTAGTTATGGTGTAGCGTTTGGTAGTCCTTAAGTAAGCCATTACACATGTTGGAATCCATGATGACCTCATGTCTAAGGACTTTACACCAACACTACTTGAGACCAACTAATGACACATTAGTTCCCTGTAGTGTCTCAAGGTGGGTCTATCCAACAACATGTTCTCTAACATGTGTTCACGTTTATTGATTTGGTATCTCCATACCATGATCCATGAGACATGATCATCAATCAATACACGTGCTGATCTTAGAATCATATTAGTTCCATATATATGATATATATGATCAGGGATCATTTAGAAATAGATTCATATAAAGAGTCTCATGAATAAGTCACATACTTATTTATCAATACAAATTGTCTATTTCATGAAACGGAATAACACTTTATTCATTAATACATAAATATTGACTATGATATCCAACATATCCATGTTGCATCTAGGGCATATCACTAACACTCTATCCTTGCTGCCGCACGATTTTCGCCAGCCATCTCTGTTGGCAATGATTGGTTGGTTGGTTGGGGGGAGAGGGGGGGTTGACGTTGGGTGGCCTTGGTTGCCGCTCGAGTCACCCGTCGGGGCGTCATGGGAGCCTGTGGTCCTTCTCTTTTGCTGTATCTTATATTTAATTTCAAATTTTGATTTTTATGAACTTGCGATTGCAATTTATTGTTTTTACCACAAGTATAACTCTGCCACTTATTATACTTTTTAGGCTAATACCGAAACATCTAGGCTATGTCATTCTACTACTATAAATATATCCGATCCTAGATGGGAACTTACATAGAATAATACTACAGAAACCATTTTTTGAGGCGCCACCCTTTGTCCTTCACGAGCGGGCAAAAAAAATACCGCCTGCGAAAGTGAGGCCGTCTTAGGTGATAGACTACCTACGAAAATTTATTTTTGCAGGTGGTTCTCTAAGAAATCCGCCTACGAAAATATGTCTATTTCTATGGGCGGCTACCTACGACATTAGACTGTAAAAATCGATTGTTGCAGGTGATTCTATGTAAGAAACCCTCCCTTACAAATGGGAGCACCACTAAAATACGAAAAGAATCATAACTCCTTTATATGAAGTCAGATGAACACAAACTTTATATGAAAATTATGGTCCTCGATGAGATCTACAACTTGTAGTTGAATGATTGTTCATTTGATATCGTTACAGGTTCAAATATTTGTTTTTATCTTAGATCTATTTTGAATTTGTTTTTCTTATATTTCCAAACAACTTCGTATGGAGACATGTTCTATATGAAAATTGTAGCCCTCGATGAGATCTACATCTTTGTTGTTGAAAGTTTGTTCATTTTGATTGTTTAGGGGACCAAATATTCATTTATCATCCATAGATCTATTTTTGAATTTGTTTTTTTAGTTTTGCAACCGACTCGGACAGAGACATGTTATATATTAAAGTTGTAGAGCTTGATGAGATCTACAAATTTTTGGTTGAAAGTTCTCTCTATATGATATTGTTTAGGTGCCTAAATATTCGTTTGAGCTTTGGCCTATAATTTTAAAGGGGTTGTTTAGAAAGTCCAAACTTAAAAGAAATTACTAAATTCATATGAAACCTGATTGAGGTAAACCAAAGTTCTATGAGATTCTTATAATATTTTTTGTAATATAAAATTTTAATACTTTCATAAACTATATTTTTTCTTACGGTCATTCACTAATGTCAAGTTACATAATATATCATCTCATGTAGTGACTACATGACATAATGCAGTCAATATGTTAAAACTATATATTTTTAAATTTAATATAGTTTTGCATATGACAAGTGTTAATTATATGTTATTATTTAAATTTATAATATTTTTAAAATAGGCCATATGTTAATTATATATTATTATTTAAATTTAAAATAGTTTTGAAAATGATTATTATAATTTAAAACTGTTGAAATATTTAATCCCAGTTTTTAACAAAAACTGGGACTAAAGATAAATTTGGATGGGCGGGAAAACATCTTTAGTCCCGGTTGATGGCTTAAACCGGGACTAAAGATGCCCACCTACCTCGGCCACGTGGCTGCCCCGCCATCTTTAGTCCCGGTTGATGGCTCCAACCGGGACTAAAGAGATATCTTTTGTCCCGGTTGAAACCACCAACCGGGACTAAATTATCTTTTGTCCAGGTGGTGGCTTCAACCGGGACAAAAGAGCGGTATCTATATATAATAGGGACCTCACTGGGATCCAAACACTTAGCCATTTTTTCGTCGTCTTCGTCGCCATCGCCCTTCAAGCCCTAGGACGCCGCCACCGCACCGCCGTCTTCATCGCCATGGGCCGGAAGCCGGAAGCCGAAGCCGCGCGCGCCGCTGCCGGGGACACGACGCAGTTAGCCGCCGCCGCCTCTTTTGATCCCTCATATGTGATGTGATCGGGTTTAGGGTTTAGGGTTTCGGGCCGGGCGACATTGCCACCGCCATCGTCACCCCTTCATGCCCCTCGCACGCCGCCGCCCCTTGCAGGCCCCCCACGCCGCCGCCGCCGCCCCTGCCCTGCCCCCACACGCTGCCGCCGCTGTTGTCTCCCCGCACGCCCGCCGCCGCTGCCTCCCCCACACGCCGATGCCGCCCGTTGCCTCCTCGGCCCATTGCCGCCGCCCTCTGCCCTCTGCCTCCCCTCTGTGTGCCGCAGCCATTATTTATTTGATGAAATTTGATGAAATTTGAATGTGTATGTGTATGTGTATGGAATGGAAATTTGAATGTGTATGTGTATGTGTATGGAATGGAAATTTGAATGTTAGAATGAATTAAATTTATATGTGAATGGATTTTGTATATGTTTGTAAATTTATTTGTGTGAATTTTGTATGTTTATATATGTGTAAATATATGAAGACTTTTTATTTATATGTGAATGGACATTTATTTAAATTTGAATGCATGAAGATTGAGAATTTTGAATTTTGAATGTGTATTTAAATTTGAATGTCTTGAATGTGAATGTGACTTGTGAATTTTGTATTTTCGAACGAACGAGAACGGTAAAACAAACGAACGGACGTGGACGAACAAACGAACGAACGGACGAACGAACAAACGAACGAGTTTCGTTCGGTCGGTTGGTCGTTCGTTCGGTCGGTCGGTCGTTACAATGTACATAGGCATACAACGTTCTCTCTTTCCCTCCTCTCCTCTCCACTTCCTCTCCTCTCCACCTTATCTCCCTCACGTCATCCTTCTCTCTTTCTCTCCTCTCCTCTAGACGATCGTACCCATGGACGTGAACGAACGATAGAACAAACAGACGTGAACGAACGAACGATAGTTTCGTTCGTTCCGTCGCTTTACGGTTTATGGTTTACGATTTGGGGTTTAGGATTAGGGTTAGGGTTTAGGGTCCGAACGAACAGACGTGAACGAATAATAGAACGGACGTGAACGAATGATAGAACGAACGTGAACGATAGAACGAACGATCGTTCGGTCGGTCGTTCGTTCGTTCGTTCGGTCGGTCGGTCGGTCGTTCGTTCGTTCGTTCGGTCGGTCGGTCGTTCTTTCGGTCGTTACAACGTACATAGGCATGCAACGTTCTCTCTTTCCCTCCTCTCCTCTCCACTTCCTCTCCTCTCCACCTTATCTCCCTCACGTCATCCTCCTCTCTTTCTCTCCTCTCCTCCAGACGATCGTACCCACGAACATGAACGAACGATAGTTTCGTTCGTTCGGTCGCTTTACGGTTTATGGTTTAGGATTTGGGGTTTAGGATTAGGGTTAGGATTTAGGGCCAGATTTCATCTATTTTTCCATCTTCTTTCTTTTGTCTATGTTTTTTTACGTAGACATACATGATTTCACTGAATAATTGATACATGTATTAACCGAATAACTTTTTCTTTGTCAGAATTCTTTGATTAAGTCCTCAACCCACAACAATCAAATGACGGATCGTGACGAGAAATAGTTTCTCCTTGACGAGATCGCACGTGGTAGCACAGAGTTTTACACTGAGGAGGGGACCGAGGATCCAGGTCAATACCTCAACGAGGAGGGGAACGAGGGGGGATGAGGAGGGGAACGAGGAAGTGAATGAGGGATCCGCCTCCGTTGGACAGAAGAGGCCACGCGGGCAATGCGGTGTCGCCAAGCGCATCGATTGTCGACACGTCATAACAGAAGTAGCACCGGACGGTCGACCAAGTGCCCCAGCAGACGCTGCAAGGAAGTTTGTGGCACACAGCGGATAGGTGGTGAGGGATCACGTGCCCATAAGTGTTGCGAACTGGAGGCGATCAAGCAAAGGAGGAGATGAGCAGAGCTATCTCTCGGACACAGAGAAAGAAATGCTGTGGACCAAAATGCTGCAAACGTTCACCATCTCAGACTCACAACAAACAAGGGTCAAGGAATGGACGTCAAAAGAAGATGGCAGAGCTCTTCAGGAACTATAAGAGTTACACAAGAAATACATCCTGAAGGGCCAGAACCTAGACTTTGATAAGTTCCCAAAGCTCAGACATCATTGGGAGGCCTTCGTTGAACACAAGACTAGGGAAGAAGCGCGAGCGATCATTGAAAAGAACAAGGCTAACACAGCCAAGAAAAATTATCATCACGGGCTTGGGTCGGGCGGCTATCGAAAGCAATGCAAAAATGGAAGAAAATGAAAGCCGACCTTGAAGCGCGAGATATCGTTCCGGCATAGCCAACTGGCCGGAACGATCAAAGCATTGGTTCTATGCTCACGGCGGCTCACTTAATCCCGTAGATGGCGTAGTTATCTTCGGCAAAGAAATCCAAGAAGCCGGCCGAAGATTAGAGGAGGCGGTGGAGGCCACTTCGTCGGGCTCGTTCATGCCTGACAGAGAGAAGGACGAGCTAACGCTCGCCCTCCAAAACCCAGAGCATCCGGGACGTACGCGAGGAAAAGGCGTCGTTCCCAAGAAACATGGGTTTCAAGTTGACATCGAGACGTACAGGAGCCGCATGAGGACCAAGCGAGAGCACGATGCGAGGTTTCGCTGAAATGGAGATGCGAATTGTGGACGAAAGGCTGAACCAGAGGTTGGCGAGAGGAGCGGAGCCATTGGGTTAGCCAACGACGGATCCAGCAACAACCGCTCAACTACAGCAGCAGCGCAGCAGCTACGCTTCAACTGGAAATGAAGGCGAGTTGGCCCAACAAGCTGAACCGTTTCCACCATGCCCCGTTGATGACATCACGCAGCGGACACCATGTGAGTTGCACATTCCGCTAAAGAACATAACAATAAAGGTATGTTCGTACTTTTATGTTGTATATTTCCTTGAATAACTTGACAATCAACGTTCATTACTAACTAATAAGCAATCTTCTCGAACAGGTCGCGTCGGGCATGGCCATTCCAGTAGACCGAGATGACACCTACCACTGCCGGCCCGTTCCACCTGCGTACTCGAAAGTGGAAATTGAACAGGTGGAACGCGGCTACGAAGATCTCGAGCTGGATATCCCCGGAGGAGACGAGGAGACGACGCTAGGAGAAACAGCTCACGGAATATTTCTTTGGAGGAAGCCCTTCATTATATTCCCCGGACGAACAGCGTCTCCTATCGTTCCACCGACGTCGCCTCCACGTGGGCCGTCTCTTCCGCCTCCTTCGTCGCCTCCGCCTCCTGCGTCGCCTCCACGAGCACCGACTCCTAAACGGTCGTCTCCAACTCCACCGCCTTCTCACCCTCCTCCGTCGCCACAACGAGCACCAACTCCTAAATGGTCATCATCAAAGAGCGCGTCGTCAATATCAAGCGGTCTCCCAAGAAGAAAGATTCAAAGAATTGAGAAGACTCCGCCACCCGCACATAAGCTTTCATACGAGAAGACTGATGAGGAGCTTGAAGAAGCCGTCCAAGCTGAAGTCAGGGTCCACTTCAGAAAGAAGTCTCCTGGGAAGCCTCTTGAAATCCCCCAGGAGAACAAGGACTTCTTCAAGAAGACGTACCTAATGCCATAGCCTGAACCGCAACCTCAACCGCGATCCGACTACGACAGGACTATTCAGAAGGCTGCTGGCAAGGCGAAGAGAACGGGCAAAGATGTCCCCAGCTCGGCATGAAGCCTCAGAAACCTCTGGAGTTCAGCACAGTTCCAAATGTTAGATTAGGGTTAAGACAATTTATGGAATCTGCTGAAATTTCAATGGATCAATTACACGGCCGTGCTCCCCTGGCGAAGGCTCCGCTGAAATACAAGTTCAAACTTGGAAAGCCTCTTGTAAAGCCGGATCAAGTGAAAAAGCTACCTACACAGATGTACCGCTTCAACAAGTAGTACATGCAAGAATCCAGCAAGGGTGGAGAGATGGTAACGGGCAGATATTCATTGCACTATTTCTTCGATGGAGGTGACCACTTCTATATCCGATTCGAAGACATATTCAACCTGTACCAGTTTGATGCCCTCGACGTCTCACTTCTAGCCACGCGGGTTCTGTAAGTATCATTCTATTATTCTTACCTCCTTGTATTTAGCTGACTAAATTTCTTTTTAACCGTTGTAAAATGACGATCCAATACTGCAACAAGCACGACTGTACCAAACATGGATTCATGGATCCACGGAAAATCAACGGCGTATTGGTTGATCAATTTTCTGATCCAACAGTGGACAACATATACAATGCGCTGGTGCAGAACCACTTCCGGTCGTTTATCCTTCTGCCCTACAACATTGCGTAAGTTTTGTCTTCCTTCAGTACCGATTTCAATCTCGTGCATATATAAATTTTCATATGTGTCATCTAAACCAATTTGCAGATTTTACTGGGTTCTGTTAGTAATTGACATGGATCACTCGCGAATCCATGTCTTTGACTCAATGGATAAACCAGAGTCCATGTACTCAAAGATATTTGAACTGTTTAACAGGTAATGCCATATATCTTACTTGCTATTGCATATATGTGGTTCTCGGATAATTACTAGCTAACTTTCAACTGCACGTAGGGCATGGGAACGGCTTCGGGTGAATATTCGCGGAAATTGGAAAGACAAGCTCTTCGTGAGGATAAACTTTCCAGTGAGTAACATATGCTCCAAAGTTGTTTTAAATCATTACTTTGTTCTAAAATATGAAATGTATATTAAATCTATCGTCGTTTCTCCTTTAGTGTGCAAAACAGTCGCAGGGCACCAACTTATACGGATACTACGTCTGCGACTATATTCACCGCTTTGTGACCGATGTCACAACTATTGACGATATAGATGTACGTATAACATCCATTCATACATTAAGTCTCGATTTCTTATTCACTTCATATATTTATTTCTCGTTTATTCGAATTAATAACAGCTTATGCGAGTAAGAGACAACCTCCCCCATGAGACTTTCATACAAGCTGCTCAGGAAGAATTGATGTGATTTATAAACGAGCAGATCATTGATCCCGCGGGAGAGTTCTACTTTCATTTAAGTAGCTTAACCACTGGATCCACAAAATAGATAATTTTTTGTAACATACGAAATATATGTGGATATTGTATATATGTGTACATATTTTGATAATATATGTATATATTTCCTTTCTTAAGTTTATTTATATGTGTGTAAATTATATATTTATACATATATATGCATGTTACATATATATGTATAGATATATGTGTGTAAAATATGTATGCACAATATAATATATGTGTGTAAAAGGCAGTAAGCTAGCATCTAGCAGAAAAAATAAAAAAATAAAGAAAATCTTTAGTCTCGGTTGGTAACACCAACCGGGACTAAAGATGGCGGAGCCAGCCACGTGGCGCCGCCATCTTTAGTTTCGGTTGGTGTTATCATCTTTAGTCTCGGTTATTTCAATCGGGACTAAAGAGCGTGATTTTTAGTCCCGGATTAGTAGTCCCGGTTTGACAATCGAGACTACAGAGGATTGCCAACCGGGATAATAGTAGGGTTTCTTCATCAATGATAAATTGTAACTACTGCCTTCCGTCGTTAATAAATGATGCTTCGGACAAGTACAATGTTTTGTCTAAAATTGTTTGCTCTAGCGACAAATATTGAAAACAGGGGAGAGTATTTATTTTCCTATATTTTGCATCTGCACCCCATGTTTCCTCAACTCAAAAAGTCGTCAAAAAAAGTTCTCCTTCACCTATGGAAACATCCATGCCTTCTCACCGTGCTGCCATGGTCTCTTGTGCCAACCCCCGAATAGGTCAGACAACTGTCCTGGCTTCACCGCTGGCGTCTTTACCATGGGCTGTCGTCGACGTCCGTAAAAAAACTGGTTGATTGCTGAGAACGTTATTAGCTGTTCTTGCTCGACTACGTCTCTCGATCGGCCACGGCCTTACTCCACCCTCATCAGAGCAAGTAGCGTCATGGGTTGGATTATTTAAAGCCTTTTTTATATGCCTCAGATACCGATGATGTTCACAACATATCTGTGCACATAAGAAACAGTTTCTTATGTACGCACCATAAACACTAACTAACTAATAAATTTCAAAAAAAATTATATATATAATTTCAATAATATTAATACCTATATGTAAATTTTTAACCTTAGGTTCATTATATTTAGTCATATAAAAATGATTAAAAATTTGATAATTTTAAGAGTATAAAATCTGTTAAATTTCAAAACGAAAATGTAATACTATAAATATATATATATATATAAATTTTTTAATGATATTTGTTAGTTGATATATATGATGTATATATGAAAAGAGTTATTTGTATATAATATGTTGCTCGCCCATGGAAGTAACCGTAAACTAACAGCGTTGCAGAGGATCATCCAAATCCTGAAGACTGAAGAAGTTGTCTGTTTATGGGGTATTAGCTAGATATATAGGTCCGCTCTACTGCCGTCCTCAACTAGTTTTAGCCGATCTTTATATTTGTTTAAGCAGCCGGACTGGCGGACTGCAGAGCATATATGCATAATATATATTCTGACGGCCGGATTCATGCACTGCCATCTGGTAGATCGATGAGTCCATGGCATGTTATATGTGTGTGTGAGTAATATAATATATTGGTGCATCCAAATGAAATGACACGGCAGGGGAGAGGGAGAAGAGAACATGCATGCACTATATATCCGTATCCAAAAAGAGAAAACCTGTCCAAGCTTACATGCTGGTTTGGCGTTTCTGCTGTGTCCACGTTTTCTTCTTACTGGCCTGCGACGATACTGCTTCTGTACTCTCACTTGTTTTTCATAACAAATGGTCCTGTCTGTTTCAATAGCCGACATTCATTTAAGAAATCTGTCTCAAGCTTTGCATCGGCGGACGACATTCTTATCGACTCATGTCGAAACTTGGTTTCGGCAATATAATTTCTGGAGTCACAGTCGAGATCGTCAAGCACAATGGGTTAGAAGAAGAAGATGATTTAGACAGGTTCAGGCCCTCTCGTGAGGTAATACTCTACTCCTGTTTCGGTGGATTCGATCTACCGAGTGTCTTTATTGATCTTATGATCTAAGGCTCAAAGCTTAAAACTGATATAACATAGGATATCCCTCAAGGGACGCCCCTTACCCCCCTTATATAGTCTTGGGAGGAGGGCTTACAGATCGAAAACCCTATCTTACTCTAAGTTGGTTTCCTCAATCTTACCAAACCGTGACTATAGGCCGATTGCCTTATCTCTATCGGCAATCGTAACACCCAAGTCATGTTTGGTTTACAGATATGGCAGGCACAATCTATTCCTACCTCCAGTCGGATAAGCTTGCCATGTAGATACCCCATTGCCATAATCTCCACAGTAGCCCCCGAGTCCTTTTCAGTCGACGAGACAACTCAACTTCAAACCAAAACAACACACAGCCAAAAAACCTCTTTGACCGAGTGCTTTTGGTGCCGAGTGATTCCATCATCTCGCTGAATCTTCCCGGTGGCTCCAAAGACTGTGAAGGGTGGAAAATATCCAAAAAATTCTCAAAAATAAATATCTAGGTGCATCTCCGATGCACCTAATTAGGTGTAGCCCCGACTATGTGCTTAGTCAAAAAGACTAAGCATATAATCAAGAACTATAAAAATCATTCTTATGTAGATGCTTAGCTCAAGCTAAAGCAACCTCATTACTCGGCAAGCTTGTGCTTTATCCGAGTGAATTTGCCCGAGTTATCTCAGAACAAATAACTCAATCAACCCTAGTGGGCGAAAAGCACTCAGTAAGCTCATGCTCATCCGAGTAGATCTGCCCGAGTCATCCCAACAAATATTTTAATCGTCCCTCATGGTAAAACGAGCTCTTTCAATCGTATGAAAAATATGACCAAGTTATTAAACAATTCGCCATAATACTGGTCTTAATCTATAAAGATCTTCACCAAGGTGAAAAAATAGCATTAATATGATCATTTAATCAAATGCTAAAAAACCAAACAACCCTTGTCATCAAGGCAGCTATAAAAACTTAGCTGTTGGTCACCTTCCAAGTTGCATCGTGCTAGCTTCTCATGAAGTCAAGCAAACCGCGGTATGAAAGGATTTCCAAAGGTATAGGGCATTCGGACACGTGCATATTGCCGGGGCAAATCTGCTTAAGCTCATCCGCTTAAGTCCCTAAGGACACGCGTCGGGCCACACCTTAAGCGGGCCGTAGATTTTCTTATGGGCTCGGCCCAATCATAAGAAAACCTAGCGCAACCCTCAAATCTTTCTATAAAGGCTCGAGGTCGTCCCCGCCTCTTCATCTTCCAAAAGATTCCTCTTTTCGTAGCACTGTTCACCAGTTTCCTGCGAAGAACCCTAGACTCACGCGCTCCCAAATCCATCCATCCAAGCGCTCGCTTCTTGCTACAAACACTTCCGCAGCCAATCTTCCAAGATCTCTTGCTCAAATCACCATCCTTTCCGACCGCATCCACTTACCATCCATACCACACTCATGGCGGAGGAAAAGAGGATCCCGTTTGACCAATGGGCCACATCGGATGTGAGGGAATCCACCCTCAAGGAGATGGTGAAGCATGGCGTGCTTCCCCAAAGGAGATCGTGGATGGCGCCGGCGGCGGGTGAGGACTTCCCAACCCCGAACACCGGTGAGCTCGTTGTTTTTACTTCTTTCTTCTATTGCGGGTTTAGCCTTCCCACCTCCGAGTTCTTCCGGGGCTTACGGATTATTATGGGCTTCAACTCTACCATCTGAACCCCAACTCGATGCTTCACATCGCTCTCTTCAATCATGTATGCGAAGCATTCCTTGGCATCCTCCCCACTTCCAACTCTTCCGCCGCATGTTTTATCTCAAGCCGCATCCGAACAAGGACCACCCATGCGTTGTTGGCGGGCAGGTTTCCAACTCCGCGGATCTCTCCGCAAGGAGTACTTCTCTCTTCCCTTAAAATCTTCCAATAAGGGATGGCACGCAGTGGTTCTATTTAGCAACCTCGAACCCACTGCCGGCCTTCGTCGGTCTTCCCCCTGTCCCCAGGCCAACTTGGAGCACTGTTCCAGTAGCCCAAGATTGGGACGAGGCCAACAAGCTGCTTGCGAAGATCCTGGCAATGAAACAGAAGGGTCTTCGCGGCGAGCAGATCACTCGGCACTTCATTCGGTGCCGACTGGCTCCAATCAAGGAGAGGTCAAAGCCAGCCTTCGAATACGAAGGCGGGAAGGACCCCAATCGGGAAGATCCAGATCCACTCAGCTACGAGATCCTGAAGATCCGGATGTACAAGATCTTCTCGACGGGCATTGCAGTTGAGCGTGCCCTCATTCTGCCGGTTCTCCCCTTCAGCATCCACCGACCTCCTCCTCCGGTAAGCCGACTGGTTGCTTCATAATGCCTTGCAATCTTGATATCTTGTCTCTTAGTGTTGTGCGAACTTCTCTTGCAGGAAAATGCTTTCGTTACCTCCAAGCCATATAAGGTGTCCCATGATGACGCGCCGCGTCGCCCCGCCAAGAAGCCGGTTGGCGGGATCAAGATCCAAAGCGATCCGGTTGGGAAGCGGGCGGCCCGTGAGGACACCAACAAGCGGGCGAGCAAAAGGAGGCTCATCATTGAGGATTCGGACGACGACGTCCCGGCTCCTCCAGCGAGATTCCTCCTCCAAGGCGATCGCCGAGGACGGCGCCGAAGATCCGCCGATCATCCAGGTATGTTTCATGACTGAAGTCCGAACTTTCTCGCTGAAAGCTCTCTTTGTCTTTACCCCGGCTATATTCATTATCGCAGGAGGCCCCAGGACATATATCCTGCCGGGGAGGGTGAGGTGCCGACCCCTGCCGCTGCTCCCGAGGCGTCGAAGCCTGCAGAGCCGAAACCCCGGAGCCCGCATCCGAGCGAGAGCGCTCCGGGCAAAGCATCTTCGCCTCCGAAGAAGGATGCCCCGAGGAAGGAGCCCTCGACCGCCAGCCGGGACGTCCCGACTGGAAGCCAGTCGACGGCCGGGAGACCTCAGGCCGCGGCTCGGCCAGCCCCGACTGAGGGTCACTCGACGAAGAGCCAGAGGAAAGAGGCCAGCCGGGCTGGTCCACCTAAGTGCGCAGCCACTGAAGCCGGTGAGTCTTGTATCAGAATCTTCTCTTTGCTCTTTTGGTTTGAGCCCTTCATGTCTTCATTTGTTCTTCTTATCTCGCCACCACGGTGGAGGAAATCCCAGGTTACGCCTTCGAAACCGGGTTCCCCAATTAAGATTGAGTGGCGGGACTCGGAGGGCCAAAGGCGGGGCATCATCCCGGACGGGCAAGGCGAGAAAGAAGAAAGGGATGCCCTTGTCAATAGTTTGAACGAAGCGACTCGGCCTGCTCAACGTAAGCCTTAGTCTTTTTCTTTTATTGTGTTATCATCCTTTTCCAGTCGGTCACTCTTCGGATTTCACGCGCGAAGAATGTAGCCGCTCCATGGCAAAGCCCGAGGTCTTGGAGAAGCTGGTTCCTCACCGAACTCCTTGGGGACGTTCGGCGAAGCTGAAAACCACTCGGGAGGAAGCCGCGTCGAGGAGGCGGCTTTAAGGAGAGAGATCGCGAGCTTCGGGAGGCGAACCTCGACCTCCGAGGTCAATCGGAAGTAAGCTCATCTCTCCAAGTTTTAAGATTCTCATGTTATCCCCAGTTCTTGATGATCTTCTTTCCTTGCGAAAAATTCGTCGGAGGTTCATTCGCTCCAAGTCCACTGGAGGCGGTCGGCCTCGACAAAGCCGAACCGGAGGCCGAGTTTGAAGGTAAGCCTCTTTGAAGTAACATTCCTTGTGCTGCTTTATTTCCGAGTGCTTTGCGTGATCAGATGCTTTCGGCAGCTTACAAGGTTAAGACCCGAGCTCAATATGACGTCTTGCTTGAGCAGGTCAAACGGACCGGAGAGATCCGGGAAGAGGTCGCCAATGCCGCTGCGCCGATCTTGCTATCTTTGTTCCACCATGGAGTCGGGACCAGCTCGCTGGACCCAATCAAAGTCTTTGACAAACTGCGAAGGGCTCCTGACCAGTATCTGGCCAACATCACTGAAGCGGCCAACATGGGGGCTGGTCTGGCTCTTGCACAGACCAAGTCCCTTTACCCCCAAGTGAATATCCACTTGGTCGGGGAGGGCTTCGGCGACGGGACCACGATGAGCGAGCCTTGGATATGCTGAGTGAGGCGCAGAGTCGGCAAAGAAGATCTCCGTTGATGTAGTGAACAATTTCCGGATTTGATTTATCTTTCAAACATTGTCTTATAAATGTCGTGTGATCGTGATGCTCGATGTAGAACTTGTGATATGTTTAGTTTATTTATGTTAATGCCTTGATCCGAGTTTTTGTGTGAAATTTCTTAAGTAGCTTTCGTCGATGTCACCAAGCCTAGGCTCGATTAGGTCATCGGAAAACTCTCAGTCCTTAGACACTGAACTCGAATCGAAGAACATTAAACAATGATAAACCAAATCATGCACAGAAGTTGATGAGGAAAACTTAAGCTTTATTGACATATGTACAGCCCCCGACTGCTAACTCAAGAAGTCATCTTGCTTGAGGTTGGCAGTCAAGGAAAACATGAAGCCTTAGCCAAATTAGGCATAAAATCGTCGAAGATGCTTAATGTTCCAGGAGTTCTCCACCATAGACCCGTCTTCACGTTTTAGCCGGTATGTACCGGCCGAGTCACCTCGCGATTATGTACGGTCCCTCCCATAAGGGGGATAACTTGTGACGGTCTTTGGTGGTCTGGATCTTGCGTAGGACCAGGTCGCCAACGATGAAAGCTCGTGCTCGAACGTTGCGACTGTGGTATCTTCTGAGCCCTTGAAGATATTTGGCCGACTGGATGAGGGCTGCCTCCCGGGCCTCTTCCAATCGGGTGAGGTCATCCACTCGGTCGGGGTCGTAGCGTTCATCGTTGAAGCTGCGGACTCGGAGGGATTCGTACTCCATCTCGTTTGGCAACATGGCTTCGCGCGTATACCAAAAAGAAGGGAGTTTGGCCGTAGCCCGACCGGGTGTGGTCCGCGGCGGCCATAAGGCGAGGAAGCTCTTGGACCCACTTGCCCGCGTAGGGGTTTAGGCGATCGAAACGCGGGCCTTGATGCCTTGAAGGACCATGCCGTTGGCTCGTTCGACTTGTCCATTGCTTTTGGGATGGGCAACTGATGCGTAGCAAATCTTGATTCCGAAGTCCTCGCAGAATTCCTTGAAGATGCCTCCCGTGAATTGAGTCCCGTTGTCAGTTATGATTCTGTTTGGGACGCCGAAGCGGTGCACGATGTTGAGGAAAAAGTCCCGTGCCTTGTCAGCAGTAATTGTGGCGACCGGCTTGGCTTCAATCCACTTGGAGAACTTGTCGATTGCGACGAAGAGGTGTGTGAATCCTCCTGGAGTTTTCTTGAAGGGCCGACCATGTCCAAGCCCCATACCGCGAACGGCCAGGATAGTGGGATTGTTTGTAGCTCCTGGGCCGGGACATGGCTCTGTCGGGCGAAAAATTGGCAGCCTTCGCAGGTTCGTACGACTTTGTCCGCGTCGGAGACCACGGTAAGCCAAAAGAAACCTTGCCTGTAAGCTTTGCCGACCAGAGTGCGTGCTGCCGCGTGGCTTCCGCATATGCCCGAGTGGATGTCTTGGAGTAGCTGTTTCCCTTCCTCGGGTGTGATGCATCTCATTAGGATTCCGGAGGGGCTTCTCTTGTATAGGTCGGAGTCAACCATGACATATGCTTGGCAATGACGTCGGACGCGTTACGCTTCATCCCGGTCTTCCGGCGCTCTTCTTGGGTTAAGAATTTGATGAGCGGCGTCCTCCGGTCGGCGTCGGCCATGGCGACTTCGTTCGCAGCTTGCTCGTTGGGAGTTGTCTTTGCCGTGATGGTTGGTTCATAGAGATGTTCGACAAAGACGTCTGTTGGGGCAGCTTCGCGCTTGGACCCGAACTGTGCGAACTCATCGGCTGCCTCGTTGTAATTCCTCAGGACGTGTGAGAGTTCGAGCCCATCAAACTTGTCTTCAAGCTTAAGGACCTCTTGCCGGTAGGCCTCCATGGTGTCATTTAGGCATGACCAGTCTTTCATTACTTGATTGACGACCAACTGGGAGTCGCCTTTCACGATAAGCTGACGTATTCCGAGTGAAACTGCGAGGCGCAGTCCATGTAGCAGGGCTTCGTACTCGGCAACGTTGTGTGAGGCAGAGAAGTGGAGGTGAAGGACGTATCTTAGCCTTTCCCCGGTCGGGGAGATCAGCACAACTCCTGCTCCCAAGCCGGTGATCCTCTTGGATCCGTCGAAGTGCATGGTCCAGTGTTGGAGGTCTTCCCGAGGTACGTTCTCTTGTTGCTCAGTCCACTCGGCCAAGAAATCTGCCAAGGCTTGTGACTTTATGGACATCCTCGCCTTAAAAGTCAAGTCCAATGGTATCAGCTCTAAAGCCCACTTGGCGATGCGTCCGGTTGCCTCTCGGTTGTGGATGACATCGCCGAGTGGAAAGGAAGTGACGACAGTGACCGAGTGACCCTGAAAATAGTGTGCCAATTTCCTCGCGGTTATTAGAACACCATAGAGCAATTTTTGTACCTGAGGGTAGCGAATTTTGGCTCCTGCCAACACTTTGCTAACAAAGTAGATTGGCCTCTGAATCTTCTGAGCCCGTCCTTCTTCTTCGCGTTCGACCACGAGGACCGTGCGACCACTTGGTGAGTGGTGAAACATACAACGAAAGGTTCCTGGGCCGAGGCGAGGCCGGGACGGGCGGCGTTGTAAGGAACTCTTTGAAATCTTCAAAGGCCTTGTTGGCTTCCGTGGTCCACTGGAAGTCATCTGTCTTTTTTAGCAATCTGAAGAAGGGCATGCCTCGTTCGTCGAGTCGGGAGATGAAGCGGCTTAGCGCCGCCATGCAGCCAGTGAGCTTCTGGACGTCTTTCTGGTTACTCGGGGGCTTCATGCTCAAGATGGCGTTGATCTTCTCCGGATTAGCTTCAATGCCGCGATGTGACACCATGAATCCGAGCAGTTTGCCTGATGGGACGCCGAAAGTGCACTTCTCCGGGTTCAACTTCATTCTGAAGGCCCCGATGTTTGCAAAAGATTCTTCTAGGTCAGCGATCAGGTCTTCTTTCTGCTTGGTCTTGATGACGTCGTCGTCGACATAAGCTTCTACGTTCTTGCCGATCTGCGTCTGGAAGCATCTTTGGATCATGCGTTGGTATGTGGCGCCGACGTTCTTCGGCCGAAAGGCATGGTGATGTAGCGAGGCCCCAAACGGCGTGATGAACGATGTCTTCAGCGTGGATTCTTTCAAGCTGATCTGGTGATAGCCCGAGTAACAGTCCAGGAAACTCACGAGTTGGCAGCCGGCTGTTGAGTCAATGACTTGGTCGATGCGAGGCAGCCCGAACGGATCTTTGGGGCAGGCTTTGTTGAGGTCAGTATAGTCAACGCAC
The DNA here is from genome assembly GCA_019925245.2 of Oryza australiensis. Lineage (NCBI taxonomy): Eukaryota > Viridiplantae > Streptophyta > Magnoliopsida > Poales > Poaceae > Oryza > Oryza australiensis. The sequence goes on along the minus strand of JAIFGZ020000016.1, from coordinate 1,434,069 downwards.
ATGCGCCATTGCCCCGTCTTCTTGCGGACCAGGACTGGGTTGGCTAACCAGTCGGGATGAAGGACTTCTTTAATGAAGCCGGCAGCCAAGAGCTTTGCGAGTTCTTCCTTGATAGCGTCTTTTCGATCCTGCGCGAATCTGCGTAATCGTTGTTTTATCGGTTTGGCGTCATCTTTGACGTGCAAAGAGTGCTCGATCACCTCCCTAGGAATTCCAGGCATATCAGATGGTTTCCAAGCAAAAACATCTTTATTATTTTGGAGGAAGGTGACGAGCGCGCTTTCCTATTTGGGATCTAGGTCGGCGCCGATTACAGCGGTTTCGAGGGATCCGACGGATCAAGGGAGATCTTCTTGGTCTTGGCGTCGCCGGATCCCGATTTGGCTATCTTCTTCGCGGGACTTCGTCCTCTGCCAAAGTTGATGCAGCCAATCGGACTTCTTGTTGGCCACGTAATCTCTCGTGAGATTGGGCCATGTCGCAGCTCTCTTTATTGCAGGTGAAGGCTTGCTTCACATCGCTGCGAAGAGTGATGACGTCGTTGGGACCTGGCATCTTCATGCAGAGGTAGGTGTAGTGTGGGATCGCCATGAACTTGGCAAGCACAGGTCTTCCAATGATGGCGTGGTATGCTGTCTCGAAGTCGGCCACCTCAAAAGTGACGTTCTCCGTTCGGAAGTTCTCTCGAGCCCCGAAGGTGACAGGGAGGGAGATGTGCCCGAGTGGTGTAGACGATAGCCCCGGGATGACTCCGTGGAAGGGGGCTGAACTTGCCTTCAATTCTGCCCTCGGGATTTGCATCTCATCTATGGTCTTGGCAAACAGGATGTTGAGGGCGCTGCCCCCGTCGATGAGGACGCGCTTGAGCCTGATATTGCGGACCACGGGATCCAGGACGAGTGGATAGCGCCCCGGGTGAACCACTCGGTCAGGGTGATCCCAGCGGTCAAAAGTGATGGCCACCTTCGACCATCGCAGGTACTGGGGTACTTTGGGTTGAGCCGCGTTGACCTCTCGGTCGATTAGCTTTTGTTTTCTCTTGGATTCATAGGCTAGCGGCCCTCCGAAGATGTGGTTAAGCTCTCCCACAGGGTCTTGAAAAGGTTCGGCATTTTCAGCCGCGTTGTTCTTCTTGGCGCCTGACGGACCAGCCTCATCAGTCGACTTTTTGTTGAGCTGCGCCGCGTATTGCTCAGCGAACTGTTTGTAGATGAAGCAGTCCTTCGCCGCGTGCTTATGATTGGGATGATGGGTGCACTGGGCGTTCATGATGGCGTCGTAGGCGGCGACTCGGGGACGGCGTTGAGCGTTGGAGGTTGCGGCCACTAGGTCCTCAGATCGGCGCTTGTGATCTTTCTGGCCCTGGTTGCTGCTGTTGCCGCCATCCTTCTTAGGATTGCGGCTCCCTCCCGCTTGCTTGTCTTCCCTCCTATCGGGCCGGTCTTGACGGGCAGCCTTGATGGCGTCGTTGGACTTTGCGTAGGAGTTCGCCTCTCGAACATTTGTTTCACCGTCTTCGGTGGCTTGCGCCGAACTTCCCGATTAACGCTCATCACGGACACCCTTCTGGAAGGCGGCGATGATGATGTCATCGGTGATTTTGGGGATCTTGTTGCGCTTCTCGGAGAAACGGCGGATGTAATCCTTCAGAGGCTCATCCGGCTTCTGGATGACGTTGTATAGATCGAAGTGTGTGCCAGGCCTCTCGAAGGTACCTTGGAAGTTGGCAATAAAGTGGTCCCTCAGCTCCCTTCACGAGCCGATTGAGCCTCTTGGCAGGCTGGTGAGCCAGTTCCTGGCGGAGTTGGCGAGGGCCATTGGAAGGTAATTGGCCATAGCTTTGGTGTCGCCACCTGCTGCGCGGATGGCGAGGGTGTAGACGGTAAGCCATGACTCGGGGTCAGTCTTGCCATCGTACCTTTCGATTCCTGTGGGCTTGAAACCACTCGGCCAGTGCACTCGACGAAGCTCCCGAGTGAAGGCCGGTACTCCGTCGTCGCCTCTATCGGGTGATGCCCTCCGATCTTCCCGAGTGCGTCGGTCCCGCTCCTGGTAGCGGCGATCGAGGACTTCCCGCGATCACTCGGCAAGGTCTTTGGTTGGTGGTTGGATAGCCGGAGCCGTTGTTGCGGCGGACGCGATGGTGGACGGGTGGACGTCCGTGTCGTTTGTCGCGGGAGTCGGCCGTTTGCTCTGGTACTTCTGCGTGGATTCGCGGGGTGGGCCTCTTGGCCTTGTTGTCGACCGATCTGGCTCGGGCCTCTTATAGTCTCCTGACCTTAGAGGCGGGAGTCGACTTTTGTCGGGCGTTTCAGCCACGGACTCAGTCGGCCTCCGTGCCGAGGTGGTGGGATGGCCGTTAGCTGTGGATGCGACGATGGTCTTGATCTTGTCGAGTATCGGAGTCACATTGGCAGGTGCCGTCTCCATGACGGTGTCCAAGAGAGTGAGCGCGGCAACAGCGTTTTGCTGTGGCGTTTGAAAAATGTTGGTGTTGCGAACCCGCGTTTGGAGGATGGCCTCCGGGCGGATCGTCCGCTGCACGTAGGTCCCGCTTCCTCTTGTCGGCCTCGTCCTTGCGTTGCTTCTCCTCTTCGGTCGTCTTGCGCTCGTGCTCAATCTTGGCCCGCTCTTCTTCAGCAAGCCTCTTGGCCATGGCTGAGTCGGACTCGTCCGGCTCGGCCATGAGGACATCAAAGCACTTCGGCTCATAGTCCATGCGGCAGTCGGAGTTGTCGGCTTCGTCAGAGGGGATGCCATAGAGGTCGTCGAAGCCGGCGGAGCTGAGGTATCCATTGAGCTCCAAAGATGAGCAGGAGCCGAATGATGGGAGGATGACGGCGACCTTCCTTGATCCTGGGTAGCCCGGGTCTGGATCGTTCCAGTCCAGAGTTAGAGCTTGGGGTATGGGCTCCTCCGAGTGGGTCGCCGCCGACTCGGGGAGAGAAGTTTGCTGTAGATCTCGGCGGCGTTTGGTAACCCAAGCGGCACCGAGACGTCGTCGTCCGAATAGATCGCTTCCGTCGGGGAGGCGAGAAGATTGGCGCAGATTTCGGCGGTATTCGGTAATCCGAATGGTGCCGAGTGAAGTCCGTCGTCGGAGAAAGTAGATTGCATCTTGGTCTTCAAGACGTCGTTGTAGATCCTGGCGCTGTTCGGAAGTCCGAACGGCGTCGAGTGGATTTCTCCTTCCGACTGGTCCGAATCCGAGTCGAAGGAGGAATCGTCGGTGAAGTAGGCGGCGAAGTTGCCGAATCTTGAAGGAGATCCCATCACGCTTGTCGGCGAGATTGTTGAAGAAGTCTCGACGCGCGGCCCCCTACCTGGCGCGCCAACTGTCGAAACTTGGTTTCGGCAATATAATTTCTGGGGTCGCAGTCGAGATCGCCAAGCACAATGGGTTAGAAGAAGAAGAGGATTTAGACAGGTTCAGGCCCTCTCGTGAGGTAATACCCTACTCCTGTTTCGGTGGATTCGATCCGCCGAGTGTCTTTATTGATCTCGTGATCTAAGGCTCAAAGCTTAAAGCTGATCTAACATAGGATATCCCTCAAGGGACGCCCCTTACCCCCCTTATATAGTCTTGGGAGGAGGGCTTACAGATCGAAAACCCTATCTTACTCTAAGTTGGTTTCCTCAATCTTACCAAACCGTGACTATAGGCCGATTGCCTTATCTCTATCGACAATCATAACACCCAAGTCATGTTTGGTTTACAGATATGGCAGGCGCAATCTATTCCTACCTCCAGTCGGATAAGCTTGCCATGTAGATACCCCATTGCCATAATCTCCACAACTCCCTCCGTAGTAATATATGTATATGTATAGTTAAAAGTAGCTATATTTTAGAAAAAAAGTTTATTTTTGTTTTTTTAAAAAACTGTTGTTTGTCATTATTAAACGATGTATATATATTTTACTAACTGCTATCAACAAACGCAGGTGCCACGAAATCACATCGCATAACAGTTTTTCTTCGCCTTTTTCTATCGTTGATAGCCTTCAATAAATACACTGGGTTAACCTCAAATGGCAAAACCCATTTTGCCCTTAGAAAATTGCTTCTACGCTGAGATGTATTACTAGGCATAAAATGGATCATTTTTCCCATAAGTTTAACGGAGACAGAAGGATATTGGGATAGCAAAATGTGAAGCACTACCGGAAACGGCACTTTTTCCGAGTGCCTCACTCTTTGCCGAGTACACATTATCGAACACTCGGCAAAGGTAGTATATACCGAATGCATGAAACAGAACTCTCGGCTTAACAATAACACTCGACAAAATTAAACTTTGCCTAGTGCCTAACATGAAACACTTGGCACAAATGTAAAATGCACTCGGCAAAATCTCGGCGCTTGGTAAAAAATCATCACATGACGAGCACATGCACTGTTCGATGGACGACGTTCCCATCGTTAGGCTTTGCCGAGTGTCTAACGGAGGCACTCATTGAAGATCCAGATTTGCCGAGTGCCTAACGGAGACACTTGGCAAAATACAAAGTTTGCCGAGTGCCCTCCCTTGACAGTCGATAAAATAATTTTGTTTTTCAAGTCCTACCCTCCAAACTTTTTCTACCCCCACATACAGCATGTGATACTCCATGTTAAAACTTAGTATATTTCTCGATCTTTTTCTATATAAAATTGATTTATTTCCTTTAGAAGAATTTTTAACCGAGTGTCAAATTTGAACTGCAAGTGATTCAAATAATGAAATAAAATGAGTGGAAAAATGATATTCATGTTTTTAGGCTCAGTTTGAGGCTATATCCTAGAAATGAAAAGAAATTTCAAACATCCTGTTCAGGAAACAAACACGATCACAAATGTGTGGTCAAATGATTTTTAAATTTTTTAAAAAAGCAAACAGAGTTCGAAAATCATGAGATTTGTCAAGATGTCATGGTATCATACGTTGAGGCTATGGTAAAAAATTGATAAGGTTTTGAATAATTTGTCACGTACGACACTTACAAATCAAAGCTTCTTCGAAGAAGAGCAATAAGTGTTGAGAAGGATCAGTAGGATTTTGAGTCAAAGTGACGGTCGAATTCAAGATTAGCTTCAAAATTTTTTTTATAGGCAATAGATAACATAATTTGGTTCATGATATATTTTGGTAATTTTTTGGATCCATTTGATACTTTTTATTTATTAATTGCATGAAATATAAATTTATTAATTTGCCAGAAGTAGCACTCGGCATAGCATGGCACTCGGCATTTTTTGTGTTTGCCGAGTGCCCATGATTTGGCACTCGGCAAAGCCTGTCTTTGCTGAGTGCCAGATCACGGGCACTCGGCAAATAGAGGATTATATCTCCTCCCAGCCTCGGCGCCACGCACAAAGAGACACAAAACCTCCACGCCGTCGCTGCCTCCCAACTCCTCTTGCCGTCGCTTGGGCCCGCCGTCGCCGCAGCACCACCGCCTCGTCGCCGTGGCCTCCCAGCGCCCCCTGCCGCCTAGGCCCCCTGCCGTCACCTGGGCCCCCCGCCGCCACAAGGGCCTGCCTCTCCATGCCTCCCCGTGCCCCTTGCCACCGCCGCTGCCCGGGCGCGCCTCCCTACGCCGTCCCCCGCCTCTGCATGGGCACCGGGCACAAGGCCGCGCCCCACGCCCTGCCGCGGTCCGGGAGCCATCGGCCGTCGGCACCACGCCCTTCCCCCAGCCGTGCCGGTTGCCGGCCCCGCTCCATCCCCTGGCCACGCCGGTCCTGTCCCCAACCCCGCATTCGGTATCGCACCGGCTCCGACAAGCCCTAAGGTGAGCTCAATATTCGAAGCCTTCATTTTTGAGCTAATGAACGGAGTCGCATCGTGCAGCCCTACCGTTGCTTATGTGCGGGCCATCAAGTTGTGCTTCTCTTTTCTGTAGGTGTCGCTGCCTTCACCGCCGACCACACGTATATAATGTAACCTAGTCAGGCGTCTCTAGTTTGAAAGAGATACTGCTGGAAATATGCAGATTCTTGCATATCATTAACCATATCTATTTCGAATTGTCCACATTTTTTGGACAACCTGAGGATGTGTAGATGAGTTTAGTTTCCATGCTCTAGTACTTCGATCTGAGACAGAATTTTGGTAGGATCTCCTTGTTGTTCTTCGGATACACAATCTCCCTATCAGGACGTGTATTTGAAGAACAGCGGGGAGGTGATGTCAAAATTCTGTCTCGGATAGGAGTAAAGCATGGAAACTAACCCATATACACATCCATGGGTGGGATTAGGACCTATCTTTACCTATTAGATAGTATAGGCACTCGGTAGATGCAAATGATTTTTATATTATTCTTCGATATGTTAGAGGATGGATGACCGCGAGTGGATGTACACGGGCCACTCAAGTCACGGTTCATTGACCGATGAATGGATTGAGAAGACCGATGCTTTTCTTGGAACTTGCATTTGCCAAGGTTAAAGGAGCGCGTACCACTTGGTGTCCTTGTAGCATTTATGCAAACATGAAATGACAAACAAAAGAGATCGTGGGTAAACACCTTTGCAAGAATGGATTTACATCAGATTATACCCGGTGAACCTTCCATGGTGAAGCCCATCGTGGGAGAGACGAGGTCGTGAGACAACGCATCAAGGATTTTGATGCTGATGCTGGGGTAGGAGACATCTTAAATGACTATGATGAAGCACACTTCGATGAAGGACGTAGGGAGGAGGAGTCGAAGGCTACCGCAAAGACGTATTACGACTTGTTGTCTCCGATGCATCAACTCCTTCACGGGCATACCAAGGTTTCTCAACTGGATGCCATTGCATGTCTAATGGTCGTAAAGTCCCAATTTAGCTGAAGTAGAGAAGCCTTCAATAGTTGACAGTTTTTGGTAGCATGCTTCCAAATGGTCACATTCTGCCAAAGAGCATATATGAGGCACAGAAACTCCTTCGTGCACTTAAGATGCCATATGAGTAGATACATGCTTATCCGAAGGGATGCATCCTATTTAGGAAAGAGCATGCGGAAGCAAAGTACTATGGAAAGTGTGGATTCTCTAGGTTCATGGAGGTAGACTCTGGTGATGGTCATAAGAAGTAGCTCGCAATCCCTGTGAAGATCCTACGGTACCTTCCATTCATATCGAGGATCCAATGGCTTTACATGATCGAGGAATCCACGAAATAGATGATATGGCACAAACATGGACGTCGATACAATCCTGAGAAGCTGGTACATCCATCCGATGGTGAAGCATGGACAAGGTTTGATGTGATCCATCCTAGGAAAGCTCTAGAGGCTCATAATGTACGTGTTGTGCTGGCAACATATGTGTTCAATCCTTATGGAATGGCGGCTGCCCCATACACTTGTTGGCCCATGTTTGTTATCCACCTCAATCTCCCCCCAGCGTCCTCTTTCAACGACGAAATATATTCTTGTCATTGATAATTCCTGAACATCTGGGGAAGAATATGAGTGTTTACATGGAGCCTTTGATTGATGATTTGGTTCGTGCTTGGGAGGAAGGGGTATGTACATACACTGAGCTACAAAGACAAACTTAAAATGCATATTTGGTACCATAACTCCCTGCATGACTTGTCGGCATATGGGATATTCTGCGGCTGGTGTATTCACGGAAAGTTTCCATGCCTAGTATGCAAAGCCTCTCTGAAGTTTATTTGGTTGAGAAAGGGTGGTAAGTATTCTTTGTTCGGCAAACATCGACAATTCCTCCCTCTTGACCATCCATTCAGGCGAGACATCAAGAACTTTATGAAAGATGTTAGAGTTAACGAGGCTGCACCGCAGATGATGATAGGTGCCATGGTTCATGCTCAGTTAGATGCTCTCGAGTCGATGAAGAAGGAGGTGGTTTTGTGGGATATGGTGAGGAACATGCCTGGGCTCAGAAGTTGGCCTTGTGGAAGCTCCCCTATTTGGATGACCTCCTTCTTCCACATAACATTGATGTGATGCACAGTGAAAAGAATGTCGCCGAAGCACTTTTTGGTACAATCATGGACATTCCTGATAAGACAAAGGACAATGTTAAGGCTAGAGTGGATTAAGCGATGTTATGCAATAGACCAAAGCTAGACATGGCGCATCCCAGAGGCAGCAAGTCATGAAGAAAGCCTAAGGCCGATTTCGTCCTGACGAGGGCCCAAAGGAGGGAAGTACTTGAATGGTTCCAAACGTTAATGTTCCCTGATGGATATGCAGCGAATATGAAGAGGGGAGTTAACTTATCTACTATGCGAATCAACGGGCTCAAGAGTCATGACTACCACATATGGATTGAGCGGCTTCTCCTGGTGATGATTCGAGCATGTCTGGATAGTGCTGGCAGTGTTGAGCAATTTCTTCCGCCAGCTGTGTGCTAAGGAGTTATCTCGGACCGTGATTGAGAGATATCTAAAGGTTCTTAGGGCTAAATGTAAAAATAAATGCAAGATTGAAGCTTCCATTGCAGAGGCATACATTCTGGAGGAGGTGTCATACTTTACATCAAAATACTATGATGACAACCTTCCTAGCGTGCATAATCCACCCCTCGTTACAATGCTGGCGAAGATGAATTGAACCTCAGTATTTTTTTAGGGCAACTCAGAAGTGCAAGTGAAGCGACCCACAAGATATTGAAACATGAAGAGTGGCCCACTATCGTGCTATATATGTTGACCAACCTTGATGAAGTGGAGCCATACATGCGGTAAGTTCTCAACAAACTTGTTCTCGAGTAGTCACTATTAGGCATCCAACCCCCTTGTTCTCGTTGGTACAGGAAATTTCAACATCAATTCTGGTGTCAACCAATGGAACCTACCCCGCATGAAGCTAAAATCCTTAACATAAGGTACTGTCCGAACCGATGTGAATAATATCCTGCTTGAACTTTACAAGTTTGACTTTAAAACCTGCTTGAACTTGCAGGACCAAACCAATGCGTCTATGAGTGCCGAGTTGAGACAAGTTGCCGATGGCTGTTCCGGGTTAGGTCATTTACCGGTTATGACGTGAATGGATATCGATTTCACACAACAAGCCATGAACAGAGTCGGCCCAATCGAAGAACCAAAAATACTGGAGTTTTTACTCCAGGCCTTGATGGGGTTGAGTACTATGGAAGAATTCAAGAAATATACGAACTCATGTTTCATGGTTGTAGAACTCTTAATCCTGTTATATTCAAATGCTATTGGTTTGATCCTGCACAAGTGAGACGGACCCCTAATTTTGGGCTAGTCGAAATTCACCAGTCATCCGTCTTAGCAGGAGACGATGTCTATATTGTTATGCAACAGACCATGCAAGTTTATTATCTCTCATACCTATGCCAAACAGACGACCGTCTTAAGGGTTGGGATGTTGTGTACAAGGTATCACGACACAGTAAACTACTTGTACCAAACAATGAAGACTACAACATGGACCCAAATACATATCACAGAGTGTTCTTTCAAGAAGATGGACTACAAGGGAGTTTTGAGATAGACTTAACCGAAGCGATCGGAACAGATGTAGACAATGAAAGGGTTGTTGATTAGGATGCTGGAGATGAGGTTTATAATGTGAAGGACTTATAATTACTTCAGCGATTACATTTAGGCAATGACCGTGATGACAACATTCCTTCTTTGGAGCACATGCATGATTATATCGATATGGATGATAGTGATGATGAGACTTATGATCCAGCTAATCCCAATCAGGATGATTATTTCTAATACATGTATGAACCATACTAATTATATTCTATTTATTTTGCATCTCTTTCTAGGTACATTTTGTATTTCTGTGCTAATTGGTTTGCTATTTTTAATTGTAGGTGATTGAACAAAGATGGTGGGTGGTTTGAGGAAGTGCGCGTCGGTGTTCAGGAGTGCGACCGACGCAGTTCAAGGGTCCGATGCAGCTGAGGGGTCCGGGAAGGGTTGAGGCAGGGGTCGACAGAAGGTTGGAGGTAGGGGTCAAGGGAGGCTACCCTCCCTTGTAGCTTCCTCTGGTGATAAGGAGCAGGAGGAGCGGGAGGAGGCTGGGGGTTTTGCTTCCGCTGGTTTGTCGACTGTTTGGTTGCGAGGTCCCTCGACCCTCCTACGGCGACTGATACCTGCCCATAAACGTCCGCTGATTCAACCCTCTAGGACTCGATAAGTAACTTTCGATGTTGTCACTACTTTTTCATTTGATTTGTTGAAAATCGCAATAGAAACTAATAATTTATCTTCATCACTTGGGTAGATGTTGGACTGCGATCAGAGCAGGTGATCACAAACGCCATGTCAACGACATCCTGGGTCTTCTGTGTAGGGTACACTTTCCTGGCTTGGTTCAGTATGTTGAAAAGGAGGAGCCTGCCTACACGTTTGACCACTACATCGTCGTCCCCAATTTTCCTGATGGGATGGAAGGGTATTCAACAACAAGGCAGAGCGGGTGAAGGCCGAGCTGTGGGTAAGTCTTCGTCACACTACGTTGCTCAATACATCACATCATTGGACATTAGTGAAACAATGACTGAATACATCGTGTCTATATGTAGGAATTTTCAGATGCCAGGATGGATATAAGGCCAGGGCGGCTGCAGCGGCTGACAAAGCCTGTCGCAAACTCATGATTGACATGCATTACAAGGCACGCGTCTAGGCCATCATAGCTACAACGCTGCCTATAACAACCTGAAGGTCACCAAAACTGAAGCAAGAAGCATGAATCTGACAAAGGAACAATACATGTAGGTATATATAATATTGATTTTTTTCTAAGATTAAGTACACTTAATTTGATCTTCTTATATGTCATATACTTGATGACATGTAGGGGCCTGCGTGGTGGTGTGCCTAGCTTCTCGATTGCTGGGAACGCATGGTGGACAAGTGGTGCGCTCCCGAGTGGTAGGAGACGCACACCGCTTGCCGGGAGCGGCGTTTGATGATGCTAGGTGCACCACACCACCAAGGCAGCCTTAGCCTCAACGAATATACAGCTAGATGGGTACGCGAATTCAGTTCTTCATTCTAACGCCCAATTCTGCATAATTCCTAATCATATTGCTATTTTATTCGCAGTCGGCGTCACATGATGGCCAGCCTATCCCCCAGTTCAAGGCATGGGCTTTTTCCCACAAGGGTAAGGCGACGTCCGACGTCGACTACAACCCAGAGGACCCGCCCTCGACGTACAACAATGCGAGCATCTACAACCACCTCAGTGAGTACACATCGATAGTAAGCGAGATCCATGGGCCAGAGTATGATCCGAGCACCCAGGATCTTGATGGAGAAGTCGTCATGAGGTTGGGTGGAGGTAAGAAGCATGAGCGTACTGGATTGGCGACAATATACTCAACAAGGTCGCTACTCCCACTCTGTCCTAGATTCGAGCAAGGAGCACGAGCTCAAGGCTGGCCATATGCCCACGGTCGGACACTGCACATTCCCGGATGGAGGCACTCCAGGTTATATATTTCTATTTTATTCATCATTCTTTGATTTTTGTCGAGTGTTTGTTTTGCATTGTAACATTAGGATGGAGTATTGTAGGCCCAGCTGGAAGAAGAGAGAAAGAAATGGGAGGAGATGGAGGCTTGGATGAGCCAGATGCTTGAGTATATGCAAACTCTTTCTCAGAGCATGGGTCATCCAGTGCCACCGTTGCTAATCCCTCCTCCACCCCCTATATGTACTCCTGTGAGTCACTTCACAACCTCGTAGTTTTATTTCTTATAGTATTATCTTGTTAAGTATAATGCAATGAAATTTGTAATGTTTTAGATTGTATATTCCTACCTTATGCTTACACGAATTGAATACTTTTACTTAGAGATCAAATTGTATGTTCCTACCTTATACTTAGACAACCTTGTAGTTTTACTTGACAACCTTGTTTTAATACTTAGAAAAATTGAATACCAATGCTATTATCTTTTTCTTTTGTGCAGCGTCAATCGACGGCATCGAATGAAGTGGCTGATGACCCTGGATGTTTGTCGTCGTTTCCACCTCAGTGATTTATGACTTGTTGTGATTGTGGATTGTGATTGTGGTCAAAACTAGAGTATTTGTGATTGAGGATTCTTTTTTGTGGTTGTTGTTACCATATAAAATGTATGTGATACTTATGGTGACATTTATGTGATGCCTATTATGATATATTGATGCTTATGATGATGATATATATGTGATGTTGTGATGTCTATTTTGATATATTATCATATATGCCACCGAACAAATTAAAAAGGTTCGATATGGTCGCTTTGCCAAGTGTAACACTCGGCAAAGAGGGCCTTTACCGAGTGTATTGGCCTAAACACTCGGCAAAGTGACCAAAACTGAAGATCCTAGAAATTATTTTGCCGAGTACCCCTTCTTTGCCGAGTGCTTTTGCCACTGCACTCGACAAAGCTTAGACATTTGTCGAGTGCTACTACAGAAACACTCGGAAAGCAACCATTTTTGCCGAGTGCTTTTGCCATAGCACTCGGTAAAACCACCATTTTTGCCGAGTATTTTCCCTTGACACTCGGCGAAGGCTAGCGCCGTTACCGTTTCCATGGCCGCCGCACCTTTTTTTGCCGAGAGCCGGTCCGACACTCGGCGAGGTCATTACTGAGTGCCCACTCTGCAAAGAGCTATTTGCCATAAAAAAATTTATCGTGTGAGGTATGCCGAGTGTAACACTCGACAAAAGACTTTGTCGAGAGTTTTTTTGCTCATTGTCGAGTGCCGTCTGCCTCCCGTAGCGAAGAAACACGCTCATGGCATTTCATTCAGCTTGCGTTCTTTGGTTGCAATTTGTAAAATCCATCACTTGTTAATGGCAAAATATAATCTAAAGGTTTCCGTTTTTTCCTTTCAAGATTGTATACATCGGCAGGGGCGGAGCTATACTATAAGAAGGTATATTATAAGAAGGATTGTCCAATCTGATCAGAAAAATCTTTTAGCTATAATTAATTCATTTTTGTTATATATATGCGTCTTTTAGTAGAAACTTAACCCGCATCAGTCTAAACTCGATTCAAAGTAAAGTAAATTAACCAAGCTAAGCAAGTGGCACCTCTTTTATTTCGTTTCAGCTTGGTTCCTGTACAACGGTGATGGAAAATATGGATGACATCGTAAATTTTGATTTCTTAATTTGAGTCGGATATTAATCATGTGTATTACGGAATGACAAGTGCGCTGCATATATACTGTCACTACGTGGCATTGGCTTAGTTCTCTGTAACTGTAAGTCGTGGTAAATCAATCAGACTACTTTGAGTGACACGTATAAAGCTAGAATCTGCAAGCCTAATTAAGCTTTTGACAGGCCATGACTGGATGTATATCATGACACCTAAAGAAATTATTTTCGATTGAAGTACTAAAATTCATAATAGTTTCGGTTTAAATAATACGCAGGATTAAAAATATTTCTAGTTCCGATTTAAAAAGTCTACGGATTTTTAGGAATATTAGTCCCGGTTCGTTACGAACCGGGACTAAAATCATCTTTAGTCCCGGTTCAAATATTATCAAAGGTTGTCAGAGCGCCGGACATCTTTAGTCCCGGTTGATAACACCAACCGGGACTAAAGATGCTGTTTTTTGTCCCGGTTAGTAATACCAACCGGGACTAAAGATCCCCCACGCTCTTTAGTCCCGGTTCTTTACCTTAACTGGGATAAGAGAGAAAAAAGGAATCTTTATCTTCTCGTATCCCATACGCAAACAACAATAAGTGCGCACTTAGCTAGCTCCCTCTCTCTCCGTAATAAGTGCGACTTAGCACACTCTCGCGCCTCGGCAAGAACTCTCTCTCCCGCAATAAGTGCGCACTTAGCCTCCCTCTTCCTCCTCCTCTCCCTCTTTCTCTCCCTCTCTCTTCTGCATGGAGGCCGGCGGCGAGTGGCGGGCCGGGGTGGTGCAAGCGGCATGCCGGTGTAGGCGGCCGGGCGGAGCGGCGGGCGGCGGGCGGTGCGGCGGCGGGCGCGGCTCGGCACCAGATCCGGCCTCCATCCCCCTCCCGAGACTCCTCCCCTCCACGGCCGGATCGGTGCGGGTGGCGTCGGTCGGATCCGGTGCGGGCGCGTCGGGCGAGATCCGGTGCGGGTGGCGGCAACCGAATCCGGTTCGGGCGGCGGCGGCCGGATCGGGTGCGGGCGGCGGTCTCGGTGCTCCTCCGGTCCGATCCGGCGTTGAAATTTTTTTAAAGAATTTGTGATGTTCATCTGTGATGTTTTGTGAATTTTTTGATGTATATGTGAATTTTGTGATGTGAATCGTGATGTTTTGTGAATTTTGTGATGTATATATTAAATTAGGGATGTTTTATGATGTGAATTTGTGATGTGGATGAGATTTTGAGATATTTGATATGTGATTTTGATTTTGGTAAAAAAATAATTAAAAAAATAAAAATGGGTTTGGGATGTTGGGGGCGCTGTATCTTTAGTCCTGGTTGGTAACACACCAACCGTGACTAAAGATTTATTTTTGGTCTCGGTTATTTTACTCGGGACTAAAGTTAGCATTTTTAGTCCTGCTTTCGTAGTCTCGGTTTGAAAACCGGAATAAAAAGGGTTACGAACCGGGACATCTGTGCCTTTGTGCACTAGTGTGAGTAGATAAAGATAACAGTTTAATTTCTTTCCACACAACAATATAATTCGTAAGAGTTTCTATGTTCTGAACCACTAAAGCCATGCATTGAAACCCTTAACGAAACAATAAAATGAACCTAAAATAAGAACATTACCAAACTAATGCACATTAATTGAACTTGTCGACGACCAAATTATATATTGTGAGAGACATGCTCAATTCACTGGGCATATATTCTCACAGGGAACACAATTGTAAGATTTTGTTTTAAACAGATTTTTAATTTTTGTTGTGACACGTGTTCAAGTCATCGCAAAACTCTACCCTGTTTCGTGCGAGGACGGTTCTTTTTCTTTTCCAATATTGAATAAAACAGACTTGTAGTTTTTGTTTTCACACACTTTTTTTTTAATTTTCAAGTCGATCCTTTTAAAACAAAATAATATCCAGCTAGCTTTGGGTTATTGGGTGTTAGGGTTCAAAAATAAAATATAAGGATCAACTAGTAACACATGGGTAGGAGAGCAAGAGAAAAAAAAAGATAACACTTAACTGTACGCGGGCCATACCAGGCCCCTACACATATATTACCGTTCACACTCACTCATGTATGTTTCTTCTCGCAGGATTATTCTCATGTTTGTTATGCTTGGCAATTAGTACTTGCAGACTATAGCTCTATCACTAGTAATTCCTCAACGTTGTAAAATTAAAGTGTGTTTGATTTTTCATTGGATGATGAACAATTGGTCGCTGGTCGCTGTGGTTATTGGTTTGTGTGTGTTGATCTTTGGAGATTATTGACAAATTGGTTTTGGGAGATAATTGAATTTTCGGATTATGAACAGTGTTCAGTCGGCTGCCACAGCCGGTCTGCCGGTCTAACCGGAAGTGTTTGGGCGGTCAAACCGGGCAGGTGCCTGTGGTCAGACCGGCCGACACAGTCCGACTGGTTGCCGATTTTGATTCGGTTTTGGTTTCGGTTTGTTTCCTTGCATATACATGGAAGTTTCATGTTCCTATGCACATGTCTAGTTGTTTATGCTAATAATGAGTCAAGTTGGAGATAGCTTGTGCTCGGTATGGTATTCTTTGTTTAATTGTGTGCAGGTAATCTTTACGCCTCGGGAAAGTGTCGCCGGTAATCGAGATGGAGTCAACTTAGAAATAAGATGACGTCCAAGGTGAAGATTATGCGGGATACTTAAGGGTAGAGATTAGTGCACATAATTGGTGAAGCTTCCATATGACATACAATGAAGATATTGTTGCGTATGAAAAGCGGATTTTCGGTTTTAGGAAAACCGAGTTTGTTATGGTTGGTTTATGTATAGTTCGTTTCTTGTACGGGAAGGTTTCCTAGTGGATTAGGGCTTCTTGTATTAGTAGGATTCGTGGTTCTTGGCTGCGGATCTCGGGTATAAATAGTGAGGGGAGGCATGGCCTCTCGGTATCACTTTTGAGTTCATGTTTTTAGAGTTTCGAGTTACGGTTTCAAGTTTAGCTTGAGATTTTGTGAGGAGTGCTTTATTTGCACTTTGTAAACACAGAGAGTTTCAATAAAGATCAATCTTCTTGAGAATTCTTTGTGTCTTCTTCTTTCTCGGTGCGGCGGCGTAATTGTCGGTTCAACCGGATCTGCTAACTGGTCAGACCGCAGATACTACGATGGTCAGACCGCGCCTTCTTCCCAGTTAGACCGCAAGCACATCGGCGGTCGGACCGGCTGGCATCGGACTTCATCGGCATCGGCTACATCGAGTAATCGGCTGAGGCGATCGGCTAGGGCGGTCAGACCGGCATTCACTTGGCGGTCAGACCGGCCGAACAACGCGGTCAGACCGGCGCGACACCTGCGATCAGACCTGCTTCAGAAAATAGAGGTAAGTTTTATTTTCGCTAAAACTTTGTTTTTTGGGGTACTCAACCATTCACCCCCCTCTGGTTGGCTTTTCATTGGACTTTCGATCCTACAAGTGGTATCAGAGCCACGTTTTTCTGCTTTGGATTTTTATTGATCTAAAGATTTTTCGCCATGTCTCATAATTTTTTAACTAAGCCACATGTTTTTTATGGAACCGATTTTGCTTATTGGTGTAGCAAGATGCAATCTTATATAATGGCTCAAGATTACGATGTTTGGCAAAAGGTTGCTCTTCCTTACACTATACCCGAAGCGATCAATTCTGATGCTTTGAAAATTGAGTTTAATAATAATTGCAAAGCTCGAAATATTTTGTTGAATGGAATTTCGCGTTCTGATTTTGACCGTGTTTCTCATCTTCAAACCACTAATGAAATTTGGAACGCTTTGAAAAACTTTCATCAAGGAACTACAAACATAAAAGAACTTCGTCGAGATCTTTTTAAAAAGGGAGATGAAATCTGCCGAAGCTTTGGATGACTATCTTGGTAGGTTTAATACAATTTTGAGCAATCTTAGATCTGTTGATGCTTCTTATGACACTAATTATCCATAGTCTGAGATTTCTCGCCACTTTTTAAATGGTCTTGACATGTCTGTTTGGGAGATGAAAGTAACTTCTATTCAAGAATCTATTAACATGGCAAATTTGACTTTGGATTCGCTTTATACAAAACTCAAAACTCATGAGATGAATATTCTTTCTTGAAAAATTGATTCCAAGTCAAGTGCTTTGGTTACTTCCTCTTCTGTTGTTGCTTCTTCTTTGGCTGCTTCTTCATCGGCTGTTTCTTCATCGGCTCCCACTGCTCTTGCTTTAATTAATGCCATGTCCGATGAACAACTCGAGCAATTTGAGGAAGAGGATTTGGCTCTTGCTACTAACAAACTTTCCAGAGCTATGAACAGAGTTAGGTTCAGGAAAAAAGGAGGACCAACGCGTTGCTTTGAGTGCAGGACCACATTCGCTCCAACTGCCCCAAAGTTGGGAGAAGCAAGAAGGAGGACAAGAGCGCGGAGAAGACGGAGGATGACAAGCCCAAAGTGAAGCGCTCCAAGGAGATGATCAAGAAAGTGCTGAGTCAAGTCTCTCGTCGCTTTTGAGCCACTCAAATGACATAGATTCGATAGTAAGGAGGAGAAGGGCAAGAACTTCTCCGGCGTTTGTCTCATGACGCGTGGAGATGAAGATTCTTCAGAAAAAGAAAATGAGGTAAGCTCGCTTGAGGACACAATTCTTGTTTTAAGTGCCACGAATAAAAAATGTGAGAACATGTTTAAAAAACAAGAATTTGTGATTGAATATTTAAATGCTAAAATTGCTAGATTGAAATCTCTTATTCCCAATGATGATAATTGCAAACATTGTGAGGTTTTAATGCTAGAAATTTCAAAGATTAGAGATGTCAATAATTCTCAAGTTTTGGCTGCTAAATCTTGTTTAACTTGTGATGCTAATGAATTGAAATTAAAAGATGCTTTAGCTCGTGTTAAGCATATGGAAGATCTAGTTAAACAAGATGAGGTAGCATCTTGCTCTAGATGTCGCAAAGGTAAAGATGTCATGTTAAGTTGTGATAATTGTGCTAATCTTGAAAAGAAGTTTCTTACTTGAAAAGTTATTTGCAAAAATTTTCGATGGTAAGAAACAACTTAACATGATTTTGGACAAATCTAAAGTGTATTGCGACAACAAGGGAGTAAGTTTTGATGCTCATGATTACTTTACCAAAGGTGTTGTGAATTTGAATGAAAAAGGTGAAATCTTAACAAAACCTAATGCTTTGAAAACAATTTCTAAATCTGCTGGAAATTTGCCATCTCTTTCGTTTGTTTAAAAGAAACTAAAATTAATATTTCAAAACCATCTATTCCTACTTGTGCTTCTAATTATCATGAGAAATATACTTGTTCGTAATGTGGAAAAGATGGACATTTGGTTGAATTTTGTTTTAGAGTTGCCCGTAAACAGAAAAAGGAAGTAGAAATTGCTTTTGCAAAGCAACGATGGCAAAAATCGGGTTTTAGTTCGAGGAACTCAGTCAGACCGACACTGACTAGTCGGTCAGACCGGCCACGACCAGCTGTCAGACTGCAGTTGAACAGGCGATCAGACCGGCAGCCTGGCTCGATCAGACCGCAGGTACAGCGGCGGTCAGACCGGCCTCAGGGCAGTTTTGTGCATAGTTCAAATCAGACTTTTGTGAAGCGACAAGGTAACGTTTCAGGTAAGTCTGGTTTTGATTTTGTTTGCACATATGTACCTACTAGTTCTACTGGTCGTGTGACTCAGTGTTGGGTTCCAAAATTTCTTATTTCTAACCCCAACACGGAGTCCTTGACATCTTCTTGTGTGTAGGTATTTTAATGACATACTCCCCATATGTGTGTAATGTGAAGACAACGATTGTTTTTCATGATGACATCAAGGTAATTTTGGATTGACATAATTTTGTTCTATTCTCTCGATTATTAGTTTTTCATATGCTAGTATTTGAGGTAGTATTTATTAGTAGAAGTGGATATATGTCATTTTATGAGAACCTTGGTGATATCATTTGCAATTGGATGTCTTCTTCAAAGATCTTTAATTTCTTCTTTATTTTTCCTTAGGAAAATTGGAGGTTAATTTGAGGGGGAGTTTATGTTTTTTTTATGCTTTCCTGTTGGATTTTTCTCGTTTTGCTTTTCTTCGAGGAAAGTTGGGATTTATTTATCCTTTTGGCATGTTTTGAGGGGGAGTTTTTGTGCTCTTTGTTTTATCAAGCTACATGATTAAAATAAATTGAAAAAGAGAGATTTATCCATACATATTGTTGATCATGTGCATGCTAGCAATATTATGAAGGTTTATTTGTCACTAGCATAGCTTATATGTATTGTAGTATTTTTATGAGATCTAGATTTTGTATTTAAGAGAAATAATTCATGACACTTTAATATTACACTTGAATTAAAGAAATATGCAATGTTGATACTAGTACTTGTGTTGGATTTTAAATGCTTATGTATATATTATGTTGCATTAATATTCCTCAAGTTACTTTAAAATTGCTCATTGTGAAAAGAGAATAAAATATTATCTATGAGAGAAAAAAAAGAATACCAAATCCTTGGAAACAGTCTTGACGACAAGGACGTATTCGATATGAGCAAAAATAATAAGTACCGAATCCTTGGAAACAGTCTTGACGACAAGGACGTACTCGGAATAATTGAGAGAAAAAAATATGAGCACCAAATATATCTCAAATCAATATAAAAATTTTTTCTCTTGAATTATGTGTGCAAAAAGGTAAATTTGAGAAAGAATAAGAATTGCAATAGGTATATATATTTGGGTTTATTTTTCAACATATGTGCTTGTAAAGATGTTGCATTATAAATCATTTGAATTCATGAATTTTTATTGCATTGTTCATCTTACTTATAAAATTTTTGATTCATGATTATACTCTAGTGCATATTTGCTATATAATTGATAAGTTTATCTTCTTATTATTGCAACACATGACATGACTTGCTTTACGTATGGTGCTAAGCTCTTGAATATTCATAAACATAATTCCGATGCTTGATGAATTCATTGTCAAAAGGAGGAGAAAATAATGTTGTTTGCATGGGAGAACAAGAGGACAAACAAAGTGCAAGTTTTCTTTGGGGTCAAGGGATTTTCTTTCTTTTCAAAAGGGAGAGAAATTTTCTTTGATTTTTGAGCACTCAAATGCTTTTTATCATTTTTGTTTTTAATTTTCCAAACACCAAAACAACACTTTTATTTTGTTTGCCAATGTGTTCATCAAGGGGGAGATTGTAAAATCAAAGTGTGTTTGATTCTTCATTGGATGATGAACAACTGGTCGCTGTGGTTATTGGTTTGTGTGTTTTGATCTTTGGAGATTATTGACAAATTGGTTTTGGGAGATAATTGAATTTTTGGATTATGAACAGTGTTTCATCTCATGGTTGCCGGTGTAGAAATAGCTGTGGAATTGTTTTTCGAGATCGGCCCAGCTCTGGATAGAATTGTAACCCGATAGCGTGAGCGGGAATAAGCGAACCCTCAGGGCGTCTGTAGCCGATGCCTCCCCGCATTGCACTAGGAATTGACTAATGTGTTCGTATGTAGACGTATTGTCCTGCCCTGAGAACTTGGAGAAATCTGAGACTTTGTATCGGTTGGGTAATGGCACCCTGGGTATGGATACCGATACATATTGCCAGAATATTTCGGTTTGAGGCCGAATTTGTCGCGCATGACATCAGCAATCAGATCGGCCCAGGTCCTGTTATCTTGGGCTTGCTGTATCGGCTCATATTGATCGTATTGCATGGTGCTTGCCGATACTGAGGTGGCGGTGTCTGTGGCCGGTAATGTTGGTCATGCTGGCCTCCCCGGTACTGATATTGAGCTGGGTCAACGGCGAGAGGTAGCCGATTCACTGGCGGTGGTGATTGGTCAGGGAAGAGCCAGCGGCCGCCGGCGTTATACTGTGCCCCTTGAATGAGGTTGGTGACCGGTTCTTGCCGATTGAACTCGAACATGCCGGCTAGTTGTTCTTGGGAAGGAGGTTGCTTTGTCGGTTGAACGACGGGCGACGACCTTGAAGCCGATGCGAGATGCATTCGGGCGGCGAGACCCCTCCGGTGGCCCCGCATGCTTGGTGGTGGCATCGGCCGATTCTGGTATGCCAAAACCCTGTAGTTGGGAAACTGGCCATCAGTGAAATAGGTTGGCCCCCGTTGCAGTTGATCGGCAATCTTCGAGTCGACCATGGTGGCAATCATGTTATTGAGGGTGTTGACCAAGATGCCACTTTGGTTGACGAGGGCGTGATATACAACCGAATCGATTCGGTCTTGCAAGGTGTGCAGTCCCGAATCATCTTGTTCTTGCTTTACCTCCTCTATCTTGTGTTTTCCTTTTGTACCGTCTGAGGAGGATGCTTTGAAGTCATCCATGCTGAATTTGTACTTCTCGTGGACGGCCCCCGACCTGGTCTGGGCAAACGATTGTAGATAGTTGGCCTGCAGTTCCTCCACCATCTTCTTGTAGTCGGCCAATTGCTCAGCCGATAATTGTTCCATCTTGACAGGAACCATGTTTTCCTCGCAGATCTCGGGGCTCTTGATGTTAACCATCACGTCGACTTTGTTACACGTTCTAGCCGAGTTGATGGTCCCACTGGGTGTGCCAAGAAGCGTGTTGATGAGAAATCTTTCCCACGCGCTGACCTAGGAGATCCGCTTAACTCCAGTGCAGGTCCGTCCTTGGCTACCTTTGATGAACTAGGCGTGCCAGTTGGTTTGATCTGTTAACCAACAAGAAATAAACAGATACATGTGTTAAGGTTAAAGTTAGACCCAACCGGATCAGCTCAGGGAACCAACTTACATATAATTGCTATCCCAAAGCATATTTAAACTAAGTGACTAGGATAGATCGGCTGTGCCGAGACAATATAAACCACTTAATCTAAATATACATTAGGATAATAAATATGTGTGTTTATAACCTAGCCGATGCTGCAGAGCTAACGTCAATCGGCTAGTACTCCGATACATCTTATGAAAAGATATTAATCTAACCTAAATGCGCTAAGCCTAGATCAATCGGCTATCGGCTGGCGCCAACAGATTGATATCGGCTTAAAGCATTTAACCATATTGAGATCTTAATATAAGAGGCGGTTTTAATATATCTTATAGTAAATAATGCTAAAAGATAATTAAAATAGATAAGGCCAGCTGAAACCCCGGCACTGTCTCTAATGATAAATATCTAGCTGAATAGATCTTTAATAATTCTAAGAGCGACTTAATAGGTCATGATGATGCAGCATTAAGTACAAAAAGAAGTATTAGATCTATATGAACCGATGCAAACCCCTCGAGACGGTAGATACAACATATAAACTAATTCGACATCTAGATCTAGCTCTATCGGCTGCTGTCTCCCAAGAGAAACGAGCCGATGGCAAGATAGATCTAGACATTGCTCTAGATTATATGCTATATATGATAAATTGCACAGTCTATAACATCAGATCTAGAGTATCATGACGATGTAAGCACTAGATTCAATGATACAAACTACTAACGACAAGTAATTACCTAACTTGGAGATTGAGATCGATGTAGCCCGAAGCGAGATCAAGAACTCGTCTAAAAGAAAAAGGTTTGGTGATGCGCCGAGATTGCATTGATGTGTGTTATTATTTACAAAGAGCCCTCGGGTCTTATTTATACCCAGGAATAACAATATATGTGTAAGACACTGTTTCTATCCTATCTACTATTTAAAATACGATAATATCTTGGGATACAGCCCCAATGTCGTATTACGAAAGGAATATCTATACAAATCCCTATTTTTCATATACAATTGCCGTTATAGGACTCTATCCATAGATGGCAATATCTTAATGAACATTTGGGAACCGAATCTTCCTTTTATCTTCAAATTTCTTTATCGGAAACGGTTCCATCTTCTTCTCTGAATCGAAATCGGCTGTCCCTATCCGATTCAGCCTCAGCCGACTGGTCTCCCAGTCGATTTAATCATGGCCGATGCGGCCTCTGTTTCTCCGCAGATCACTTTCCCGATCCGATTCCACTTCAATTTCAGCCTTGAACTTAGGGATTTTGTGACCAAATTTGGTCGTTAACAGCTGCCCACCCTTGAAAGTTGCCCAGCATGTAGCGAGTATAGGGAGGACGAATACAGGGGACAACCAATGGAAAGTTCTAGCCGATTCGTCCCCCGAGCCGTTCGACTTAACCAGCAGAAACCTTTCGTCCATGATCGGCTCGGCCCAATCCACCAGGAGTTATTCCAAGAAGGGGATGAACAAGAGGCTGATGAAGAGCAATTGGCCAATCCCCAATGGTGCCCCTCGGACCTGTTCACTAAAACACAGAAAAGAAAAATTCATAGGCTTAAGAGTTAGGGGCAGGAAGAAGAAGTCCAGCGGATGATCCAAGAGCAACAACATCGGCAGGGCACAAAACAATGGCCTGCCAAGAAACAAGCAGCCCCAACCGACGAGAGCCCAGCAGACAAGGCCAAGAGGGCGGCAAAAGGTAAAGGAGTGGTCACTGCATCGGTCAACATGGTCTTCATTTTGTCGACCGAATTTGAGGCTGCCGAGGCTGATGCAGACACAGTGGAAGAAACCTTGGCTAAGCTAGTACTGTCCCCAGAACAAGCCATCTTCGAGAAGCCGGAGGGGACCGAAAATCAGCACCTGAAACCCTTATACGTCAAAGGATTTCTCAATGGGAAGCTGATGTCCAAGATGCTAGTTGATGGAGGAGCTGCTGTCAACCTAATGCCTTACGCAACCTTTAGGAAGCTTGGCAAAGGAGCCGAGGTCTGATCAAGACCAACATGGTGCTCAAGGACTTCGGCGGCAACCCTTTAGAAGCCAAGGGAGTTTTAAATGTCGAGCTGATCGTTGGTAGCAAAACAGTGCCCACAACATTTTTCGTCATCGACGGGAAGGGGTCGTACAGCCTGCTGCTTGGGAGGGATTGGATCCATGCCAACTGTTGCATACCTTCCACAATGCACCAAAGCTTAATCCAGTGGCAAGGCGACAAGGTAGAAATCGTTCTAGCCGACAGGTCAGTCAATGTCGCCAACACCGATTTGCCTTTATGGGAAATCGATGGTATTGATTGTCTGTCTGGCAAAGTTTGGCAAGTTGATTTCTTAAAGGTGTCCAATTCTGATATACAACCCATTGAAGACGAAGAGCCTCAACTATTACTTTGAAGGCATCGTGGAGGGCTCGAGCGTCTACAACGAGGACACCATGGACAACAACGACGGTGAACTTGGGCAAGGTTTTATGTCGGCCGACGAGTTAGAAAAGGTTGATATAGGTCCAGGAGATAGGCCTAGGCCGATATATATTAGTAAAAATTTGTCTTCTCATTTCAGAACCAAGCTTATTGATTTATTAAAGGAATATAAAAACTGCTTTTCTTGGGATTACTTTGAGATGCCTGGTCTTAGCCGATCTATTGTTGAAAATTGGCTCCCTATTAAGCCTGGATATCGGCAATACAAACAGCCTCCCAGTAGGTTTAGAGCCGATATGTATGAAGCAATTAAAGTCGAAATCACTCGGCTATATGATGATGGATTCATTTGGCCCTGTCGATATACAGAGTGGGTTTCAAATATAGTTCCAGTGATGAAGAAGAACGGCAAACTTAGGGTGTGTATCGACTTTAGAGATTTAAACAAAGCCACCCCTAAGGACGAATACTCAATGCCCATAGCCGATTTGCTGGTACATGCCACCTCTGGCCACAAAATTATAAGTTTCATGAATGACAATGCAGGTTACAATCAAATCTTTATGGTTGAGGAAGACATCCACAAGATGGCTTTGAGGTGCCTAGGAGCAATCGGCCTATATGAATGGGTCGTCATGACGTTCAGCTTGAAGAATGCTGGAGCTACATACCAGAGGGCCATGAATTACATCTTCATGACTTGGTCGGCTTTTTAGTAGAGATCTACATCGATGATGTCATCATCAAACCCAAGGAAGTAGAAGATCACATTGCCGATCTGAGGAAGGTTTTGAAGCGAACAAGGAAGTATGGCCTGAAGATGAACCCTACAAAGTGCGCGTTCGGCGTATCGGCTAGATAGTTTCTAGGGTTTCTTGTTCACGAGAGGGGAATCAAAGTCACGCAGAGAAACATCAACGCCATCAAGACGATTCAGCCGCCAAAGGACAAGAAGGGATTGCAATCTTTGATCGACAAAATCAACTTTATTAGACGATTCATAGCAAATCTATCAGAAAAGATGGAGCCGTTCACACCGTTGCTTCGGCTGAAGGCTGATCAAGCGTTTACCTGGGGGCAGAGCAGCAAAAAGCTTTGGACAATATCAAGAGTTATCTAAGCTCCCCTCCAGTCCTGATTTCTCCACAAAAAGGGGTGTCGTTCAAGCTATATATGTCAGCCGACGACAAATCAATCGGCTCAGTGTTGGTTCAGGAGATCGAAGGGAAGGAGAAGGCTATCTTTTATCTCAGCCAACGGCTTCTGGATGCAGAAACAAGATATTCGCCAGTGGATAAATTATGTTTATGCCTGTATTTTTCGTGCACAAAGTTAAGGCATTATTTATTATCCAACGAGTGTACTGTGGTATGCAAAGCCGACGTAGTAAAAGACATGCTATCGGCTCCAGTTCTGAAAGGACGAGTTGGGAAGTGGATTTTTGCCTTAACAGAGTTTGATCTGAGATATCAGGCACCCAAGGCAGTAATGGGACAAGCTATAGCCAATTTTATAGTGAAACACATAGATGATTCAATCGGCTCAGTGGATATCATGCCTTGGACTTTAACTTTTGATGGCTCGGTTTACACAAATGGGTGTGACATTGGCTTGGTAATAATTTCCCCAAGGGGGCAAGCTTCGAGTTTGCTTTTTCAATCACACCCCATGCAACAAACAATCAAGCTGAATATGAGGCCGTGCTGAAGGGACTACAACTGCTCAAGGAAGTCGAAGCTGACGCCATCAAGATAATGGGAGATTCACTGTTGGTCATCAGCCAGTTATCTGGAGAATATGAGTGCAAGAACGACACACTGATGGTCTACTATCAAAAGTGCCGAGAATTGATGGGCAGTTTTCGGCTTGTAACCTTGAAACATATCCCTAGGGAGCAAAATGCAGAAGCTAACGATTTAGCTCAAGGGGCATCGGGCTATAAGCCGATGACAAAAGAAATAGAGGTAGAAATAGCCACCATGGCTGCCGACGACTGGAGATTTGACGTCTACAACTACCTACAAAATCCGTCCCAGTCGGTTCAAGGAAATTGCGTTACAAGGCTCTACAATATGTTCTGCTCGACGAAGATTTGTATTATCGGACGATTGATGGTGTGCTGCTCAAGTGTCTCGGTGTCGATCAAGCCAAGGTCGCTATCGGAGAGGTACATGAAGGAATTTGTGGTACGCATCAATCGGCTCATAAGATGAAGTGGTTACTTCGGAGAGCAGGATATTTTTGGCCGACGATGCTGGAAGATTGCTTCGAATATTACAAGGGCTGTCAAGACTGCCAAAAAGTTTGGAATCATACAGAGGGCGCCAACATCGGCTATGAACCCCATCATCAAGCCTTGGTCGTTCAGAGGTTGGGGAATTGACATGATCGGCCAAATCAATCCACCTTCAAGCAAAGGACATAAATTCATATTGGTAGCTACCGATTATTTCACCAATTGGGTGGAAGCGATTCCTTTGAAGAAGGTTGACTCCGAGGATGCAATCGAGTTTGTCAAGGAGCACATCATATACAGATTTGGCGTCCCTCAAACTATCACCACGGACCAGGGATCTATCTTTGTCTTCGATGAGTTTGTTCAGTTTGCCAACGGCATGGAGATCAAGTTATTAAATTCCTCGCCATATTATGCTCAGGCTAACGGACAAGCATAGGCTTCCAATAAAAGTTTGATCAAGCTGATAAAGAGGAAGATCACTGAGCACCCAAAGCAATGGCACAGCCGATTGGCCGAATCATTATGGGCTTATCGGATAGCTTGCCACGGATCAATTCAGGTGCCTCCATACAAATTCGTCTATGGACAAGAAGCAGTTCTACCATGGGAAAACATCATCGGCTCACGAAGAATTCAACTACAAGATCAGCTAACAGCCGATGACTATTATAATCTAATAGTAGATGAATAAGAAGACCTAGTTCTATCAAGGATGCACGCTTTGGAAAAAGTGACCAGGGACAAGGAGCGAGTAGCCCGTCATTATAACAAGAAGGTGGTGCCTAAGTCTTCTGAAGAGGGCGAACTCGTTTGGAAATTGATACTGCCGATTGGATCAAGGGATAGCAAGTTCGGCAAGTGGTCACCAAATTGGGAAGGGCCTTTCAAGATCCACAAATATGTCTCTAAGGGTGCCTACATGTTAGAAGGATTGGACGGAGAAGTATTTGGGAGGGCTCTCAATGGCAAGTATCTGAAGAAGTATTATCACAGTGTTTGGATCAACTCATGATTCGGCTAAGTTTTGCCAATGCATGATTAGCCGATGTGTTGTGCCGATACACGCATTGCCTTTAGGACGTTTTCCCTTAGTTTTTTCCCCTCTGATTTTTCCCAATCGGCCCAATTTAGCCGACAGCGTTGGATTACTAATTTTATCAATGCTGAAGACATCATCGACAAAATTAGGGGGGCATATATAGTACAAAGTCAGAAATCAGATATAGAAGACTTATCAAATTTTTGGATGTTGCAAATTTTTGTAACTTTCTTTCGAAGCATTCAAGATACGATTGGCAAACACACATGTGATTAACATTGAATGATGCAAGCAAGCCGATTACAAAAGAGTTATGAGAATTTAGTTTACAAAAGCTGCAAAGTCAGATATTACAACCGACTTAGTGAGACAAGAAATCAGTTATGGCTGATATGGCCTTGCGATGGATTTTATCTATGTCATCGGTCGTCTTCACGTCGGCTACGTCGCTCCCTGGGATCGGCTTCACCGCCTTGGCCAGATCGGACAGATGTGACACTGCAGCCTTGATCTTCGCCCTATGGTCTTCAATCTCCTTGGGTAGGCCAGCTACGCGCTATTCCTCTGATATTATTTCGGCGTCAAGCCTGGCAAGTTTAGCCGCCAATTCTTCCCGGCGCTTGCGAAGCCGATCCAGTTTAGTAGTCAGCTCAGTCTTCAGGGTGTCAAACTTCGCCTTCTCAGCAGTAATTTTTTATTGGCTGGCTTTGATATTGGCCTCCAGCACTTGGTTCTCTCGGCGGTCGGCTAGTCTTTGCTTAGCTCTTTCAAACTTATACCGATGCACCTCCATGAAGGTAGCCGGTGCAATGATGTCGGCCAGCTGATCTGGCAGCCGATCTTGGATATTTTCAAAACAATTTCGGATTGAGCCGCAATCGGTGACCAAGAAGTCGAGGAAGCTCTCTAGCCGATTGGCTATGTCTAACAGTGTGGCCCTTAAATCTTCATCCAGGAGCACCATGGCCTTGCCAGCGTCCTCATTGGGGTCCATGAACTCTGAGAGATCGAAAGGCAAGAGATCGGCTATAGTCTGCAAGACAGAAAGTGGTTATAAGATCAATAAAAGTAAATGAACCGGTTTATAAGAACAAAGAGACTTACTCGGATGACCGGAATCGAAGTGCCTCATCTTCAGCATCGCCACCACCTGCAGCCGACAGCGTACGCTCGCTCGACACATGGGGGCAGACGTTGGAGCGCGAGGAGGCTGAAAAAGCATAAGTTTAGGAATCGGCCAATTGAAATACTAGAGCTGATAAAGCTTACTGATGGAGGGGGTTGCTTTCTCTCTCGAGGCCAGTTTCTTTGTCTGCAAACACAAAACTTGATAAGGCATAAACATGGAAAAGTTGATAAGATCAAGTAATAAGAGGTGTTTACTGGCTAGGAACGAGAAGCCCGCTTCGGAGGTCTCAGAGTCTTTTCAATAGTTTGTTCAGCCGATGGAGTCCGAGCATATTTGTCCGAAGTACTTGTTTTGGCTGTAGCTTCGTGGACGGCTTGGTCCATCTCCTCATTACGGACCTCTTCGTCAAGAAATGCATCTACGTCCGAGTTGATCGAAGATAGGTCGTCGGCTGGGTTCTTTTTCTGTTTCTTGGAAGCTATCTTCTTCTCCATAGTTGCAGCCGGTGCAGCAACAGCCGATGGTTTAGTCCTTTTCTGTCGACGTAGTGGCTCACGAGTCTGGCCATGCAAAAGTCTTGACACTTTCGGCGCATGGAAGCCGATGATGGATGGGGCCAGCCCGCAGCCATTAGACAGTACACCAGGACCATAAAGTAATACAACCCCTGTGTTGCTGGTATGGGGCTAGCCCGCAACCATTGGCTGCTTGGCTTGGTCTTCTTGCTTGAAGCTTGAGGCTCGACCTGATCTTCTAGTTGGCACTCCCAGAGGGAGAGGAGAGATATTTTCGCAAATAAGGTTTTCACAAAACTAGTCCTTAGGGTTATTGACCATTTGGCCCAACCTAAAGTCAAGATGGCTCTGATACCAACTTGTCACGCCCAGAAATTCAAACCCGAATTTTCACACTATTTTGTGTATTTAATCACTATCCAGGCATCAACCAGGGTACACAACATGACAAATCAATAGACAGATCCATACGTATAGATAAAGCGTATAAATACTTACAGGAAAAGAGGAACTTAGTCCTCGCACTCGAAAGAAGGCAGCGACAGCGGAAAAAGACGATCCTAGCGGGGCTTCAGCTTCACTCCACAGGCAAACTCAACCGGGGTCTGAGCCTTGGTCCACAAACACCGTCTTCAACTAAGAAGCACTACACTTCTGAACGGGGAAGAACTTACCTAAGAAGGTCGATCAGTTGCGCCCCATGCACTCTTTTATCTAGGGTCGGCTTAAAAGCATGTCCCTCGACTGCCTAAACTATGAAGGTCGACATCACCCTAACTGTTAGGATGCAGTTAGTTGGTTCCTGTTATAGATTCATCCATATTTTTAGAATAATATATAATATATAGATTTATTAAGACTATTACACATTGTGGCCGAGAGTTTTACCGTTATATGGTCGATGGCGGCAAGGACCAGTGGTGGATTTTTTGCCACCTCTGTTGATGTGCAACTGCTACGCCTTTTGTGTTGGACTTTCTCGGTGCGGAGCAGTAGCGGGCTCGGCATTCTATTGCTCAGCTCGGATCTCTTGCCTGATACATGCCTCCACTTGCACCAGCTTCTCGTCGAATTCAGAGCTCAGCTGAGCCCTGACCTGCTCCTGAATCCTCTCAACATGGCATGCATCATTCTCCACCTTCGTGGGACTCCGCTTCTTGTACTGCCACGCATATTCTGGAAAGCCATATTTCTATGGAACGGTGGATCCAACGCCCCTTGTCCGTCCACGGTGTTCGTTGGTGCCCAACGCTTGAGAGAGGATGTTGTCCTCGCGTCTATGCGAGTAGGCCTCTTGCAAGGACTGTCTCTCGGTAACCAAATTTTTCTACATTACAATTGGGCTCGAGTTAAATCAAGACTACGATGGAAACAAATTAAACATATTGAGATGAGACACTTACTATATTTTTGTACACTACTTGATCTTGGGCATTTGGCAACGTAATTGTCCCATCGCGGTTCTTAACACCCCTAGCCCTTGCCTGTGGGTGCGGGATATTGCTAAATGGCGGTGGCATGTTTGATGCCTCTGCCGCTTCATCCTCCTTCTGCCATTGCACTTGCTTCCCGGCATATCCTCCGGTGCCAGGCCGGTGCGAGTGCAAGTTCCTAGCCTTGAGTGCCCAATAAGCCTCACTTATGGCCCAGGATTCGGAGGTTGATTTCTTCTCATAGAACTGCTCCCACACGGTTGGCGTGATGAACGAGAAGTTCCTAAATGGCTCCGGAGTGCTCGGGTTGAAGACGTACTCATCGACCGGCTTGGACTTAAAGTTTTTCCAAGCACTTCCCATCGTCTTGAAAGCCGCCCGTTTGAGCCTGTCCTCGTCGGTTGCAGGATAGTCGAAGCTCTCCTTGAACTTTAGCCAAGCAGTGTTCTTTTCTACTTCTGGCATTTGTTTGATGTCATCATGCAAAATTGTGAAGTTATGCCTTCCTATCACCCCGCACATCGACCTGAACTTCTTGCCAACATTCGGGGGAGCGGTCGGCACTCCTAGGTGGTCCACCTCTGTTATGGTGTACCATTCCTTAGGGGTCCATGTCATTATGGACTTACTAGTTGTTGCTGACATTGGTTCATTTTGTTGACACATCGTCTAAATAACTTACAAAATCACAAAATTACAAAACTAATTAAATTACCCTAAATATCCCAAATATCACTAAATTTTTGAAAGTGATTTTTGGAATAATATTTTAAGGAAAATTAGATGAACTCTAGGGTCTTATCTATAATAAATCCCTCTCGGACAGAGCAGTCCCTGGACCATGGGTTGATTTCCAAACTAGGATTCTTATTGTAAAATAGTTAGTTTGAAATCTGTTAAATTAAAAGGAAAGATTAAATGATTTAGATTAAACTGAAAACTATGCTAAATTGTAAATTTCATAGTAAATTCATTTTAGCTCTATTTTGGATGAACCAAATTTATGTGAATTCACCAAACCATGATCTTTGATTTTGTAAATTAAAATTTGCCACTTTCCGTACCAGACTCAACACAAAAATTTTGTGCATTAAAATAATCATCACAAATGCATAACAAATTCTAAAATTCTTAGAAAATACCTTCTAGCTCTAGATGAATTGAATTAAAATTTGTTAGATCCACAAAATTATTCTATCTAATCATGTGAACTAAAACCTGGAACATGCAGTACAAGAAATCCCTTTTAAAGATTTATGCAGTTAATGATTAGCATAAGATGAACTATAACTTGTAATATTTGTAAGAAATTCACACTAGCAAAAAATTGTGAACCCAGATCTGTTGGACTAAGAAAATCATTCTCTTTATTATTGGAAACTAAAAGTTGGCACATTAGGTACAGAAGACACCTTCGAAAATTTGTATAACATGTAATCAACTTAATGCACACTACAACTTGAAAAATACATCAGAAATTCATGTAAGCTTACAAAATGATGAAACCAATTGGATTAATCTTGTAGAACATTCCCTTAACCACTGCAATGTTAAATTTAACAGAAGCACTTCTTAGAAATATTTCACAACTTTAACTAAGTAATAAATCCCATATTCTAATATAGAACTTGTAAAATTCATACCTCTCAAATGATAATTGATAAAATGGAAATTCTTCCACCTAATTTCATTTTAGGCCAGTACCAGCCCACTTTTAAGAAATCATGTATTCTTCCACCTAAATTGAAAATTTTCGCATTAAGCATATGAGAGTAAATCGAGAAGAAGAGTGAGCTCAAGAAACTGGAGGAGATCGAGGCGGCGACACCAGGTCGGCGGTGGACGGGTCTCGAGAGCACAGCGGTGACGGTGGTGGAGCAGAGGACGATGGCCCCGGGCTCGGGAGGGCGGCGGCGGCACAAGGGCTCGGGGACGAGGACCGAGGGAGACGGTGGTGGAGCAGAGGATGACAGCGTAGGGCTCGGGAGGGCGGCGGTGTGGTGATGGAGCAGAGGACGGCGGCGGCGGCGGCACGAGGGCTCGGGGCGACGGCGCCGGGCTCCCGGAGGACAGCGACAGGCTCCGAGAGAGACGGCGGCGGTGCTAGGGTTTTGAGAGTGAGTGAGGACTTAGAAATTTTCGTGCTAATGTGTATATCTAAATCCGTGAACCCTAGGCTAAATTATTTCGAACCACATTCGTGATGGGCTTAAGTTTAAGCCCGATAGAGATGACATCAGCTCAATCGAGCTTAATCTAACACCCGTCATGGATGTGATCAGCCGTGATGGGCCTAAAGTTTAAGCCCAATAGAGATGATGTCATCTCAATCGGGCATAATCGAACGCTCGTCACAGATGAGATCATCCGTGACAGGCTTAAAGTTTAGGCCCGATTGAGATGACATCATCTCTATTGGGCTTTACTTAAGGCCCGTCAACGATAGGATTTTTCCATTTTTACATATAAACAAATTAATTTTTATATTTGTTTGCTCTTTCTTAGTTGACCTGTAGTCAATATATTTTAGTAAAATATAATAATTTACTAAATAATTTAGTAAAGTATAATAATTCACTACATAATTTATTTAGTTCACTAAATAATTCACCAAATTAACAAAATTCACTATAAAAATTACTGTTTTCATATAATTCACCAAATAATTTACTATTTTCATAGAATGGAATGTATTGTACCTACTGTATTTACTTCTACTACAAGATTTTGTTTAATGCTGCAAGAGAAATTCGTAGGAGTACTTGTACTTCATTCATACAAAAGGCTTGTTAATACAAAATATTTCATTTATTACAAGAAATAGCAAAACATATAAGTACAAAGGCATGAGTCACAAGGTTATGCCTTCCGTATGATCTGAACGAGCATATGCTACATCCTCTTGGGGATCATCGTCAAGGTCGATGTGAGGTCTGACATGAAGATTCTTGTTGTATTTTTCTTCATCGACGATGTTGTCAACCCCAAAAATTTGGCGCTTGCCATCCCTAACGATGTGCATCTTCTTGTTTATAGGGTCTTTTATGTAGAAAATCTGCTCGACCTGTTTCACAAGTACAAATGATTCATCTGCATATCCAACCTTGGATAGATCTATAAGTGAAACCTTCCTTGTCGACTTTGACACCAGTGCGTATATTCACCCAATGACAACGAAATAAAGGGACTTTGAACTTCACGTAGTTCAGTTCCCAGATTTGCTCAATGCGGCCGTAGTATGTGTTGGACCCAACTTGATCTTGGAATACATCTATACAGACTTCGCTGTTTTGCATTGTGCTTTTGTCATGTTGTTTGACGGTGTAAAACGTGTATCCATTAATATTGTTTCCTTGTCATGTGTCTATGTCCCAACACGGTCCCATCCCCAACAACCGTACTGTCTCATTTGAGACATCCGTCGACATTGTAATACAATTCTTGAACCATTCGTTGAACTGAGAGTTATGTTCTCTGTTAATCCACATATCTGATCGCCCCAAGTTCTCCTATCGGATTTTCGCTAAATGCTCCTCAAAGTATGGGGCAAC
The DNA here is from genome assembly GCA_019925245.2 of Oryza australiensis. Lineage (NCBI taxonomy): Eukaryota > Viridiplantae > Streptophyta > Magnoliopsida > Poales > Poaceae > Oryza > Oryza australiensis. The sequence goes on along the minus strand of JAIFGZ020000016.1, from coordinate 1,399,874 downwards.
TTCTACCATATGTTGGAGCACAGTGAAATGAGCCTGCACATAGGAGGCTTGATCGGGCACAATTCTTTTCCTGCCTATTGTACCAACACCTGACAACCTTCCTTCATGACGAGACGCTGGAACTCCAGTAGGATCGGCCTCGAACATGTATTCAACGCAGAACTCAATAACCTCCTCGGTCATGTAACCTTCAATGATGCTCCTCTCTGGTTTTGCTCTGTTTCGAACGTACGACTTCCGAACTCCCATGTACCTCTCGAACGGATATATTTCTCTTAGAAAAGCTAGGCCATATAGTTTTCTTTGATTCACAAGATGAACAGGGAGATGAATCATCATATCAAAGTAAGACAGTAGAAAAAACATCTCTATGTGACAGAGGGTATTAACAATATCGGTCTACAACCCATCTAGATCTTCGGGATCTATAACCTGATCTGACCGATTGCATTGAAGAAGGCACACAGACGTTGGATCGTGTGACGGATTTTGGGTGGAAGAATGCCTCTGATAGCAATTGGCAAGATCTGTGTGATTAGCACGTGGCAATCGTAAGACTTCATTCCAACCAGTTTTAGATCGTCCAATTTACAATACTTCTCCTCGCTGAATAGCCCGATGGAACTTTAATATCTTTCAGGCATGATAACATTGCGATCTTCTCATCTGTCACGCCTCAATTTTTGTGTGGGATTAAAAATCGCTAAATAATTCATGTTCTATAAATTAAAAAAAGTAAAAGTAAAATTATCAAGTGAAATTAATAAGGAAATTAAAATTTCCTTTAAAAATCATGGCTGGAAATATTTTTATAATATACTTCATGCTCTAAGGTATTCTCTGAAAATTTCCATGAAATATTGGAGCTCCAGAAATAATTTTAACAATACAAGGTTCATTTATGCAATTAAATAAAAATAAAAACAAATTTAATTTCCCTTCACTTTGCATGGGCTATTTTCGGCCCATTCCAAAAAAGTCTAATTCACCTCCCTTCTTTCTCCTCTCTCCTAGCCCAGCTCGCCGCTCGGCCCGCTGCATCCAGCCCATTCGTAAAGTCCAATTTACGTCCCTCTTCTCTCTCCCGGCGGGCCCAGCCCGCTCCGCCATCGGCGCAGCCCACAGCCGCCTCCATTTTTCTCGTGCGTGCGCCCCTCTCTCCCATGGGCCGGCCTAAAGGCCGTGGCCCACCGCTCCTGCGCGCCACCGCCTGAAGTCTCAAAGGCCTCCCTCGCCTACTCGGGTCACTGACAGGTGGGGCTTACCTATCGGGCCTGTCCCCGACCTCGCGCCAGTGGAGTCGCTGCCGCAAACCTCGCGCTGCCGCGAATCCCGCGCCATTACTCGACCCTCCCCCACGCCTTCACATCCAGGACGTGCTACGCTCGCGAAACGGCCGAGATTCAATTTTTGAATCTCGCTGGCAATTACTCCCTCCACCTCTCACGCCGGCGACAAATCCGCGCCATTCCCGCCGTGTCCGCTACCCACGACCCCCTATAGAGCTCGCCCGCGTCCCCCTCATTCTTTTTCCCACTTCCACTATTTTGGAAGTTTGCGCTGGTGAGGAAAAGAGTTGAAATGATTGTATGAAGAAGCAAGACAAGTCACATTCCTCCTTGACGCATATTTATCCCTCTTTATAAAATGTTTCACTGTTTGTAAATAAAATTGCATGTTTTGCTAATTTCATGGGAATTGGGACCACCTATCTTCTTGATTGTTCCTTATTTATTTGTTATCCATTCATTGTCAAACCTGGGTGATAATTTGATTGGCTCGAGTCACTTATGTGACCTTGCTAGAATTATCTACGCTTAGTCATACTTAATTACTACTAGCTCACTTAATGGGATAACCATATTATCTATTTTAGTATATGACGAGCTGCAAGCTCGAAACACCCGGCCATATTTTTTGGTCATAATTATCCAACTAAAATGTGACCTAATGATGAGCAGTGGATGCATGGTTTTGTTTGTCGCACCCATGACAATTAAGGACCGGTTCGCGGGAAACGCTGGAAGACTTACCATACTTACCACAAGCAAGAATGGGCAACTACTAGACTTGTAGTGTAGCTTTTCCCTGACTGACGTACCCAGGCAAGGGTGGGCGTGATGGAGTTGGGTCGGCCGAGGCATCCGGTTGATCGGCTTCCGGATTCATCACGACACAAGGGGGGCTGCCTACCTTGGATTTAGGGATAGGGGCGAAACCTGTAGTGTGGTATCCCTTGGTCAGGGAGAGTTATGCAAAGGGTCTTGTCACAATCACTCGTATGGTAACATGCCCGGTCAGGCACAGTGACATAAGGTGGATTGTGTCTTGTGGGTATAGTTGTACATCTCTTATCAGGGTAGAACTATTCGAATAGTCGTGCCCGCATGTCGACGGGATGGTGGGCAGTCCTCCAAGGGGGCTACCCAAGGAGGTAAAATAATGTGGTCGGGACGTCTCACCGATGGATCGGATGGTCGACTTTGGAATCAAACGAGCCAAAAGACAAGAGAGTTTATATTGGTTCAGCCCTCCCGGAGGATAATAGGCCTACATTCAGTGATCTTTGTTGGGGTGGTGTATGAACAAGGATTACAATGGAGAGAGTTCTTGGGTGTTCTAGAGATTGGATCTAGCTCCGAAGAGACTAGGGTTTTGAGAAGAGTTCTCAGTGCGTGATCCGAAAGTCGATCCCCCAGCCCGTTCACACTGCCTTCCCTTTTATAGCTCAAGAGGGCAGTTAGAAGAGGACATGGGGGCCAACAAAGCTAAGACTAAAGACTAAAAAGTAAGCACAAATAATATCTGAAAAGTACATAGAGATCCGTCCGGGTCCTGCGCACCGTGGAAATCTTGTGCCTTATCTTGCCTTAGGATCCATCCTTGTAGGTACTATCTGTACAGCCTTGTCAGGTGACTTCATCTTCTACTGGTTGTTCTCCCCTTGCCTCCTCCGCGAGCCTTGCAAAGCAAGCCTCCCTTCCGAGGAGATCTGAGATCAGGCCAATGAGTTGAGGTCGAGAAGGAACACCAAAGTTGGGCCAAGAGAAGGTTGGGCTGCCGACCCCGTCCTGAGGACCCCTGGTGCGACTTTAGCTGACCTTTTCTATGCTCTATGAGCTACCCCTGGGTAACACCCCCCACACCACAATTATGAGCGATCGACCGGATTCACCGTGATTAATCCCATCTTTAATAATTTGACCTATTGGAACTGGTTTTTAGTTCAGGTGGAATGGTTGGTCCTGTTGAACGTGGTTTAGCGTTGTTCATTGAAGAATTTATCTTGACTTAATAAATCAACTTTTTCTTATTTTTAAACTAGAAAGGTTTACAACCGCATTTATGCAAATAGCCGCAAGCCCCTTTTTCTCTCTCCTTGCACGTATGCACCCTCGACGTGGCTTGTCGAGTACGGTTCTCAGCCTTGCTATTTCCCCCTTTTCCAGAAGTGTAGTGCTTTTTAGTCGAAAACGAAGTTAAAAGACCAAGGCTCATACCCCAGTTGAGTTTTCCTGTGGAGTGGAGATGAAACCCTGCTAGGATCGTCCTTTTTCTGCTGCTGCTTTCTTTTGGTGTGGGGACTAAGTGCCTCTGCTGGAAGTTTTTTACGCTTTAATTTACATTTGGATCTGTTTTTGATTTGTCATTTTATGTACCCTGGTTGATTTCTGGACAGGAATTTAATACACAAAATAGTCTAGAAATTTGGCTAAATTTCTAGGCATGACAAGGTTGTATCAGAGCCACCTCGACTGTAGGTTGAGCCAAATGGTCAAACCCCTAAGGACAAGTTTTGTGAAAACCTTATTTGCAAAAATGCCTCTTCTCTCCCTCCAGAGCTCTTTGCGAAACAATTTATCAAACTTCTCTCCTTCCCCCTCCAACTCTCTGGCTGTTAAGCCTGGAGTGTCAGCCAAAAGCTTTATGGAAGTCAAGTCAAGCCCCTAGCTTTAAACAAGAAGATCAAGCCGAGCAGCTCAGAGTCAGCTTTTCTCGAGGATCAAGCGAAGCATTCCCAGAGCTTACCTAAAACCCAATCCTTTCCGGAAGAGTAGTATCGGTAGTTCTTAGGTCGTGTGTTATTTGCTGTGTGCAGGTGTATGGTTTACATCAGTGGTGGGATGTGACCATACTAGGTTGTTTTCCTAATTAACTTGAACCATAAAAGTACACTCACATCAGATCAGTAGTTAAGCGGGTTAAGGTCTTGCCTTTAGTGTAACCTTTCCCTTGACCTCTCCTTTCTCCTCCTGCAACAGATGGGTAACACCAGGGGCAATGTCAGTGGATCAAGACCCCAACCATCCCATGGCTTAACTCAGAACAACACTGCGAGTATTCCACCTCCACCTCCTGGGATCCAACCCTAGCCCAGGTAGTGGCCAATCAGACGCAGTTAATGGCCATGATAATGCAGTGGATGCAACGACAGTATCAACAACAGCAAATGCAAGTTTAGGGTCAATATCAAGATAGATGCCAGTATGCTTCGATGCAAGCCTTGATGACTCCCGCTAGTACAGCGTCAAGTTCTCAAAGGACGATGGCACCAACCCCGCCATCATGCTGGAGGGAAACACGGGCCATCTATGATGATTTGATGAACAAGGTCGCGATACAAGAAGCCGTTCATGGAACATCTACGCCAGGGTGTCGACCGAAGATAAGATGCAGTGCCCAAGAAGAAAGAAAGATTCTGATCAACTCATCAGCCAGAATTTTGGTGCGCCACAGTACAACTCTAAGAAGACAAAGGCACCTGTATGGAATATAGGATGTGCCAGCAATATGATCGCAACTTGCACATAGTTTTCTCCTAAAGATGATGAGAAGATTCCCCGATGCCTGAGAGGAAATACCTTTCGTGGTGCACATCAGCTAACCCGACATATCAGGCTTTATGGTCCACCCAAGCTGGAAGATAATGAATCAGAAGAGGTGTTCTCGGATGTCGATGATGAAGCAATCTTTGAAGGCTTTACTGGAAAATAAATGGATCTCAAAGCATGTACTTGTTGTGGAGAAATTGGACACACTGCGAGCATATGCATCCACACCTGCTTCTGTGGTGAGGACGTCCATATGTCAGTTGAATGTCCCATGAGAAATGTTACGTGTTTGTTGTGTGAGGGAACATATCATGTACCTAAGGACTGTCAGCTGAATTTGGTCCTAGCTAAGGACAAGGAAGACCAAAGGTCATGCCAACGACCCTTATGTTAGCTCATGATTGGTACTACCAATGGTGAGGATGCTTCTGATCATCAACTATCTCTAACCCTAGTAAAGATCACCAGTGGTAACAAAAACGTGGAAAACAATGCTCATGAGCCCCTACTCATTCCAGTTGTGAGCATGCAGACCCAGAAGAGAGCACATCATGATAAATCAGGTCTGATTTGTTTCAACTATCTCAAGCCAGGACACCGTCTCAGTAAATGCCCAATTCTGAGACCAGCAAAAGAAGCCCATCGTTGCTTCAATTGTGGGGAAACAGGTCATTGATCTGATGGTTGTCCAATGCCCAAGTGCCAACATCCTCAAGGCACCCGCACTATCTATAACACCCTCACTCCACAAGCTGCCTCAGCTACAGCGCAACGTGGTCAAATCCATCCAATAGGCACCCGTAAGCCAAAGGATACCAGTCGTCGCTTGTACCTAAAACCTGCACCACAACAAATTATCATTAAGGGCACCAGCAAGAGCTCTAATGTTCTACCATCAACCACTCCCAAGCTACAGGACCAGCACCAGTAGGGCAAGCAATGCCAAGGAAACAATGATCCACTCCAACCACAAGGAAACAATACTCTCCATAGAAACTACAGCAATTGTCACCAACACCAAGCCACGAGACTACTGTGAAAACCAGCAAGGCACCCCATGTTGCCTCAGCCCAGACGCTTGGCAAGCAATCAAATAATAGAGACATCAACAACAAGAAGGTTTTGCCTTCTGCTTCAGCTGTTATGAACAAGGATGCTTCTCCAAGAAAGGCCAACTATCAAAGTACCATTCTTGTTGGAATTTCAGATAAGAAACGGAAGAGCAAGTCAACCATGTGAGAATCATGGACATGAATATCATATTGGGTCAAATACTTCTGTTTGTAAGGATCAACAATAGTCTATAAGTCTGACTTTCAAGGACTTTCCACTGTATAGAAGTTTCATGGCAGTTATGTTGTAAAAGGGAAATATTGAATAAAGTATGACTTAGGCAGTTTTTCCTTTCCATATGATTCATCTCGTTTATCCAAAAGGTGGATCGACTCTTGTACCTATCAGTGTCATAAGAAACCTAGAGTTTCTTTTCCCTGACATATGGTGGTTTTGTCGAACTGGAAAATATGATTTCTTGCATGGAATGGAAAATGGCTAACCAATAAATGAGGAATGGTTAGACCGCGATAACACCCAACATGATAAGACCTCTCAGAAGGACGATATCAATGGTATCGCAAGAGAATGAAAAGGGGTGATGAAATAATCAGAAACAACATTATAGAAGGAGATTCAAAACTCACTCGCCTATTCTCCAGAAATTAAGCAGTGGTAACATCACCCGATAATAAGATTGTCGTCCACATCAACGTTGCACCTCGTGTGGCTTCGACCCAGATGCCTAGCAACCAATAGCAAAAGAGTGGTACCATCAGTAAGAAAGGTCTATCTGCCATAGTTACCAAGAAAGTTGATATCTCCCCAAGGAATGTCAGCAATCGAAGTGTTGTTCTTGTTGGAACCCCGGCCAACTAACAACGAAAGAACAAGCCAACCGAGTGAGAATCACCTAGGGTAAATGTGGCACAAGTCAACAAATATGATGGCAAGAGTCACCACAATCCACAAGTCTTGGGTGTCCAAAGTATTTTTCTAGCACCTAGAAGTTTTATGGCCGTTATGTGCCAAGAAGGGAATCTTGAACGAAGTATGAGTCAGACAATTCTACCTTCTTTGCAATTCATCTTGATTATCCAAACACGGATTGAGGTATGCACCTGTCAGCATCACAAAAACCTAGAGTTTCATTTTCCCAGCTCATTACAGATTGGTCAGGCCCCCAAAACATATTTGCTAGCTAGGGAAAGAAAATGGTCACCCAGGAAATGAGAACGGCCACATCACAGTACGATTCCAAATGATGCGATCTCCTTAAAGGACAGAATAAGTGGCACCTCAAGGGAATGAGAAGAATGATGAAAGTTTCGTAGTAACATCATGGGAGAAATGTCCGCACTCTTAATCTTTGAGGTTTCTCCAGATCAATAATGGTTATCCTTAGTTCAAGGCAACGTTACGGTTCTCGAAAACCACCTCGATGTTTCTGAGAGATGACATTGGAAAATTCCCCCTAACCCCACTCAAGCGAATGTATCTAGATGTCAGGCTAGAACATCCAGCCATCTGAGTATGCTACGGAGAATCTGTCTCGGTGACCCATCTCTACTCAAAGGTTGAAAGAAAACTTGTGAGATCATAAGCAGGAACCCTTAATTTCTTTAGAGGCAGTCCCCGACTGTTCACCGGTTTTGGCATTTGCGGGAAGGCAACGTCAAAGTTTGTGTCCTATCAGCCCACCAAAGCCAGCAAACGATACGAGAACCAACAAAATAAGAAGTTGCTAGAGTACCATTTTGGACGCGATTTGGTAAATGGCCGTGCTTGTTCCACGTGTTGCACCTCGAGTTTTGCCCCTAAATCGTTTAAATAATTTACCCTGAAATAATCAGAATTCTGGAATTATTCTAGAGCGAACAAGTAATTTAAAAATGCAATTAATAAATGGAAATGGCATGGTAGGATTTTTCTTAAATTCTACATGTAAAAATACACTAACAGGATTTTTACGGGAATTTTCAGAGCATTGAAACTATTTTTCACTAATTAAATAAGTAATCAACAATTAAATTAAGTCCCTTTTTAACTTTTCCCTTTTTTTCCTATTTTGGGCCGTACGGTTTCCCGCTCTTTTCCCACCGACCGATTCCTTTCGGCCCAGCTCACCCGCCTCCCTTCCCTCGGCTGTGGGCCGAAGCCCACGAGCCGGCCATGCCCATGCAAAGTCCGCGCAGCCTCCCTCTCGCCCACGGGCCACCGACAGGTGCGCCCCACCTGTCGGGGCCGCCCTCCCCGCGCCCGATGGCTCGCGCCGCCGCCGCGCCCGCTCTTTCCACACGTGCTCATGCCATGTCGGGCCCACGCTTGGCCCGACCGCGCTCCGCCGCACCGCGCGCTGCCCTTCCCGCGCCCCGCAACGGCCGCCATCGCATCTAAACCGCCGTCGTTGTTTCTCTCTCCCTCTCCGAGTCCGAGATCATCGGCGAGCGATTCGTGTCCATCCCGTGCACTCCGGCCTCCAATCGCCTCTATAAAACCCCCCTCGAGCTCCCGCGAGTTTTCCCCTTTGTCGCCGCTCGATTTAGCCCTAATTCACCATCACCCGTGTCTCGTCGCCGTCGACCGCCGCCGTCCCCTCCATCTACGGTGAGTGCCGCCTCCCCTTTTTCTTCTTTTGTCCGCACGCGTTTTAGTCCCGCGTCGCTCCTGAGCCACGACGCTTTCTGCGCGCCCATTCCACCGTCCGATCCGGCAGCCGCGCAGCAATGGCCGGCAAGCCAAAGCTTGGCCACCGCCGCCCCCAGAAACCCTAACCCTAGCCGCTGCCCGCGCCGTTCGATCGATCGGATCGGGCACATCTCGAGCCACCCGATCTCGCGCGCCGTCCCGCCGTCCGATCCGCCGCCCCCGCCGATGGCGCAGAAATTTCACGCCGCTCACCGTGGACCGAGCCTCGCCGGCCGCCGCGTCGCCTTTATTGACATCAGCCCTAGGGCTGACGCCGGCTGTTGACGTCAGCCTGACCGCGCCGCCGGATGCTGCCATCAGCATGACGTCAGCCCTAGCCGAATCCGGCGCATGCTTGCGTCAGCCCTCGGACTTAATCGCGCAATAATTAATTTTAGTTTTCTGTTTAGTTTAAAAAGCACAATTAAAGTTCTAAAATTCATATCTTTTTAATCCGAGCTCTGTTTTGGTCCAATCAAATTTCAATAAATCTAGGAAAATGTCAAGAATCCATTAAAAATAGTTTCTTGTGCTATTTCAGTAGAATTTTAGCATATTTTATTGAAGTGCTTTGTTTGTCGTGTAGATTCTGATTGTTCTGGCGATCCCGCCCACCTCGAAGTAGTCGCCGAGGTTCCCCAGTCTCCAGAGCAAGGCAACTCATACTTTACATTGATCATATTGTCCTATTCTAATTAAATGTCTCTTTTCTCTCAAATATTGCATATGTTTTAGAATGTCATTTCATGAGACTATTTATACCTATTGTACTCAACCATAGGAATTGTATACCTTATACCATGGATAACTTGGGTTCAATATGACTAGATGTTAGTTTAGAACATGCTTAGCCGTGCTTAGATCAACTACCTCACTTAAGGGAGCCACCTTAATCAATTATTACATTGGAGACTAATACTTAGTTGAGGTCAAGTTTGTGACCCTATTCTAATAATACTGAATTATGACAATGGTTGGTTGTGAGCACATGGTTGGATATTGGTTAGCGTGCTCATGACAATTAAGGACCGGTTCTCGGAAAACCCTGGAAGATTTACCGTGCATACCACAAGCCAGCATGGGTAACGGCTGGGTCTATAGCGTAGCTTTGTCTAGCTGACGTACCCTAGTGAGGGTGGGCGTGATGGAGTTGGGTCGGCCCCTGTTTTAAGGGTTGATCGGCTTCCGGATTCAGCGCGGCACGAGAGGGGGCTGCCCATTACCCCGATGGCAGTGGGGCGAAACCTTGCTGTGCTATGATTGGTTAGAGGGGGTTATGTGAAGGGTCATGTCATAGTTCCTTTCCGGGGTATCGTGGTGGTACACCGGTGCATGGTAACGTGTTGTGGGATTGTGTCTTGTGGGTACAGTTGTACACCTCTGATCAGAGTAAAACTATTCGAATAGCCGTGCCCATGGTTACGAGCGATCGACCGATTCACCTTGATTAGTCTCACTTATTTTACATGAATGAACTGTTGGGACTTGGTGGTATAGTTGGATGGATGGGCTGTTGCAACGTGGTTTTAACGTTGGACAGTGTTTTATTTAATATTGTTTAATTATTACTACTGTTTTACTTCTTTCAACTATTATTATTTCTGAAATGCCATTTATGCAAATGAGCCTATATTCCTTCCTTGATATTTATCCTGCATCATACATTCTCTTCCGGTATGACTTGTTGAGTACGGTGGAAGTACTCAGTCTTGCTTATTTTTCCTCTCCAGAGCCAAAGGTTACAGAAGAAGAAAGTTTCGACGAGGTTTAGGCTTGCGTCCGCTGTTAAGGTTGCCTGTGGTGTTTGGAGTTCCGGCGGTGTTAGTTTCGGTTTAGTCGAGTCTTTTTTCCTTTCTGCTGCATTTATGTAATTCTTTTATATTGTTTCTAAGACGTGGATTCTGTAGTATCAATAATTATCAATTTGTGTACCTCGGCTGATGCCTGGACGAGGATTTAATGCACAAATTAGCTGCGGAAATTCTGGCTTGAATTTTTGGGTGTGACAAGTTGGTATCAGAGCCGGCCTTGACTGTAGGACAAGCCAACTGGAAACCCTAAGAGCCCTCTAATCTTTTCATTTGCATGAGTTTAGAAAAAAAGGGGATGATTTAAAAAGTAAAGTCAGTCTAGGGTTTTAGAATTTGTGAAAATGGGTTTTTGGTCTTTTGGTCTTGAGCATGCTTTGGTTCCCACTCCTTTGTTTCTATAGATGGCAGGTTCCCCAGCTACACACTGTGAAAAAGGTATGGTGGGCTTCGTCGCAGAGCTGGCATGCATGACCCTGGCAGTTGGGTATCCTGGAGCGCCGGAGTACACTACAGTCGCAACTCTCAATGGCGAGTTGCCGCACCATGTCCGTCTGGAGGTTCACGGCTTTGTGGGGACTTGTCTTCCCAATATGGAAGTCACAGCTTCAGGAGGCACATCGGACCATGCCTGTCAAGAAGAACCTTATCTGATGATGGCCAGGATGAGGGAGTTGCACGACAACGACCTTCGCACCTCCGCTTATCGCTACCATCCTCGTCGTGGCGGTTCCTCCGACGTTAGTGCTTTGAAGTCTACGGCAGATGAGAACGACTCTATTTTCGGCCGCATGTGCACGGTGATCAGGGGACTGGACAAGATGCACTCTGACTTGCACAAGGAAGCCAAGGAGCTGAAGGACAGGAAGATGTTGAGAATTGTGAGTCTGCAAGACGAAGTGGTTGAGTTGAAAGGACTCCCAGCACCAGGTGGTGTCAGGATTCGCACTACGCCTCTAAAGACACAACTGCACCTGTGCGTATCCAGCTGGCGCCCCGGATTCCTCCACCAACTCCTTCCGCGCCTCCTCCAGCTCCTCCCGCTCCACCAGTTCCAGTTCCGACGTCTGCCCCAGTTTCTCTTGCTGCAGGACCTGCTCTCGCTTTCGCCCCGGTTTCGGCATACCAGGGCGGAGGTGGCAACAACGGTTGGATCTCCATCTCCAGTGATTCAAGCTCTGAGGATTCAACTGAAGACATGGATTCAGAAGAGACTCGTAGTTCTTCTGAGGAAAGAGGCTGGATTGGATGGGGTACTGCCATTGATTCGGAGGAGTCGAAGTCCGAGATGAAGACGGAGGACTCCAGGAGCCGTTCTGAATAGTGGGGACTCTTTGAAGGAAGCAATTTTGACTTCACGATCCGCGGATCGTTCTAGTCGCCATTCTTAGTTTTATCGTTTTGCTTAGTTTGTCTGCTTAGTAGTTGTTGTGTGTTAGGTTACTGTCTGTGGGTTAGCTGGTAGTCTATATCGAGTGTGGTATGGCTGACCAATTAAGGATGTTTCATGCTTTTCCTTGTTTTAATCAAGATCAGACCAATGCATTTGAATTCCAATAATAAAGTTTAGTTCCTAAGTCACATGTGAAGAGTTTTGTCGCAGTTTTAGGACAACACATATCCCTACGGGGATAGTTGCGCAGAAGAAGCGTGAGTTTCGTTCTCTTGAGCAGGGCAACAGGTCGGTTACTGAGTACCTGCATGAGTTTTACCGTCTTGCATGTTACGCCCCAGAGGATGTGCGCACTGATGCAGAAAGACAAGAAAAGTACTTGGGTGGTTTGGATGATGAACTCACTGACAAGCTGATCTCAGGGGAGTATGCTAACTTTGAGAAGCTGGTTGACAAGGCTATTCGGCAGGAAGACCAGCGCAACAAGATGATCAAGAAAAGAAAGGCAGCGCAGTTTAGGCCTCCTCAACCGCAGGGAAATCAGCAGAGGACGCGTTCCATGTCCGGAAGTCAGGGTGGACCTACCACCATGATTGTTCGTCAGCATCGGCCTTATCACCCGGGGAATTTTCAAGGCGCGGTAGTGGCGGTGGGCGGCAACAACGCAATTCAGCCCGCGTCCTCCAACGCGCCACCCCGGCGGCGGTCAAGCCTCCGCCTCCAAGAAAGGACTCCGAAGGGAAGCCGAGTCTGTTTCAACCTGCGATGACCCTAGGCACTTTGCAGACAAGTGTCCGAAGCCGAGGCGCGCTGGACCCAGGTTCATCCAGGCCCATGTCAATCATGCGTCTGCAGAAGAGGCGCAGGCAGCTCCCGAGGTTATATTGGGTACGTTTCCTGTGAATCTCACTCCTGCTATAGTATTATTTGATTCTGGTGATACGCATTCATTTATTTCTGAGCAGTTTGTTGGGACACATGGGTTGTTAGTAATGGAACTTAGGATACCTATGCGGGTTCAAACCCCTGGAAACCATTTGGATACTACTCAGTACTGTCCCTCGGTGACAATAGAAATCAAAGGATCCAAATTTCTAGCAAACCTTATCCTTCTTAAATCCAAAGGCCTAGATGTCATTATTGGGATGGATTGGTTGTCAAGACATAAGGGAGTAATTGATTGTGCCAGCCGCACAATCACTTTAATCAATGGAAAAGGAGAAGAGGTTGTTTTTCGGACTCCCATGCAAGCTAAGACGGTAGCAAGTTTGAATCATGTTTCTACCGGGGGATCGTCTGAAGTAGCAACAAAGATCCCTATGAAATTAGAAGATATCCCCATAGTGAGAGAATACGCTGAAGTTTTGCTAGATGATTTAACCAAGATGCCACCAGAAAGAGAAATTGAATTTCGGATTGATCTAGTACCCGGAACCGCCCCAATCCACAAGAGACCGTATAGAATGAGAGCCAACAAGTTGGCAGAAGTCAAGAAGCAAGTGGATGAACAGTTGCAGAAAGGTTATATCTGCCCGAGCACGTCACCTTGGGGTGCTCCGGTGATATTTGTAGAGAAGAAAGGCAAGACCAAGAGAATGTGTGTCGATTATCGCGCACTCAATGAGGTCACTATCAAGAACAAGTATCCTCTACTATGGATTGACGATTTGTTTGATCAACTCAAGGGGGCAAAGGTGTTCTCCAAAATAGACCTGCGATCAGGCTACCATCAATTGAGAATTCGGGAAGAGGACATTCCCAAGACCGCCTTTATCACTTGGTATGGTTTGTATGAGTGTACGGTCATGTCTTTTGGATTGACCAACGCACTGGCTTTCTTCATGAATTTGATGAACAAGATGTTTATGGAATTCTTGGACAAATTTGTCATGGTGTTCATTGACGACATTTTGATCTACTCTAAGACCGAGGAGGAACATGAGCATCATCTTCAGTTAGTGCTCGAAAAGTTGAGGGATCATCAACTCTACGCCAAGTTTAGCAAGTGTGCTTTCTGGTTAAAGGAAGTATAGTTCATCGGCCACATTGTGAATGCCCAAGGAGTAGCCGTGGATCCATCAAATGTGGAATCAGTTACCAAGTGGACTCCGCCAAAAACAGTCACCCAGATCCAAAGTTTTCTTGGACTTACGGGTTATTACCGCCGCTTCATTGAAAATTTCTCCAAAATTGCCAAGCCGATGACTCAATTGTTGAAGAAAGATGAGAAATTCAAGTGGTTAGCGAAATGTAACAAGAGTTTTGAAGAGCTTAAGAAGAAGTTGGTGTCTCGCACCGGTCTTGATCTTGTCGGATCCAGAAAAAGATTTCCAAGTATATTGTGATGCATCCCGCCAAGGGCTGGGATGTGTGTTGATGCAAGAAGGCAAAGTGGTTGCATATGCTTCCCGTCAGGTGCGTCCGCACGAGAACAACTATCCAACTCATGATCTGGAGTTAGTCATAGTAGTCCATGCCTTGAAAATCTGGCGACACTACCTAATTGGCAATCATTGTGATGTGTACATAGATCATAAAAGTCTCAAGTACATCTTCACCCAACCGGAACTGAACCTTCATCAACAAAGATGGTTGGAATTGATCAAGGATTATGATTTGGGGATACATTACCATCCTAGCAAAGCTAATTGGTAGCAGATGCTTTGAGTCGGAAGAGTTACTGCAACACCATTAATGTAGAAAGAATGTGTAATCAGTTGCAGCGAGAATTGGAGCACCTGAACCTATAGGTTGTGGATTATGGTTTTGTGGCTGCTCTGGAAGCTCAACCCACTCTCATTGATCATTCGGGCTGCTCAGGCATCAGATCCCGAGATGGCTGAGCTCAAGAAGAACATGAGAGTCGGAAAAGCTCATGATTTTATAGAAGACGAGCATGGAACAATCTAGATGAGAAAGAGATTGTGTGTGCCAGAAGATAAAGAATTGAAGAAGCTGATCCTTACGGAAGCTCACCAAACCCAATATTCAATCCATCCGGGCAGTACAAAGATGTATCAAGATCTCAAAGAGAAGTTTTGGTGGATCAGTATGAGGAGAGAAATAGCTGAATTTGTCGCACTTTGTGATGTTTGTCAGCAAGTCAAGGCAGAACATCAACGGCCTGTAGGATTGTTGCAACCCCTCCAAATTCCGGAATGGAAATGGGAAGAGATTGGAATGGATTTCATCATGGGTTTACCATGCACATCGTCAAGGTATGATTCATTTGGGTATTTGTGGATCGACTCACGAAGGTGGCTCACTTCATACTAGTGCATACCACCTACTCGAGAAAGAAGCTAGCAGAGTTATACCTTGCAAGAATCATGTGTTTACATGGAGTGCCTAAGAAGATCGTGTCGGCCAGGAAGTCGGTTTACTTCCAAGTTCGGCGAGTTACAAGAAGAGCTTGGTTCTCGTCTGAACTTCAGTACGGCCTATCATCCGCAAACAGATGGTCAAACCGAGAGAGTGAAACAAATTCTAGAAGATATGTTGAGAGCATGTGCACTTGAGTTTGGTAAAGCGTGGGACAGGAGTTTGCCCTTATGAAGAATTCTCCTATAGCAACAGTTATCAAGCCAGCATTCAAATGGCACCTTATGAGGCGTTGTATGGACGAAAGTGCCGCACACCCCTTTTCTAGGATCAAACTGGTGAACGTCAGTTGTTCGGCACAGAAGTGATAAGTGAAGCGAAGCAAAAGTCTGAACAATTCGGGAAAGATTGAGGATTGTGCGGTCTCGACGAAGAGCTATGTAGACAATCGTCATAGAGATCTCGCTTTTGAAGCGGGGATTGTGTGTACCTTCGTGTTACACCACTCCGGGAGTACACCGTTTTCAAACCAAAGGCAAGTTGGCAACACGTTTTGTGGGACCATACATAATTTGGGAACGTCGAGGAGAAGTAGCCTATCAGCTTGAACTTCCATCCAACATGGCTGGTATTCACGACGTGTTCCATGTGTCTCAATCAAAGAAATATTTGAGGGTACCGAAGAGCAAAGCAGTCCAAACCGATTGAAATATAAGAGGACTTGACCTATGTGGAGAGACCAGCTCGTATCCTCGAGACTAGTGAAAGAAGGACTCGAAACAAGGTTTTCATATTTTGCAAAGTTCAGTGGACTCGTCACTCAGAAGAAGAAGCTACTTGGGAAAGAGAAGATGAGTTGAAGGCCACGCACCCGCACCTCTTCGTTAGTGCCTCCGAATCTTGGGGTCAAGATTTCGTTTAAGGGGGTAGGTTTGTCGACCGTGAGTTTTGCCCCTAAATCGTTTAAATAATTTACCCTGAACTAATCGGAATTTCTGGAATTATTCTGGAGCGAACAAGTAATTTTAAAATGCAATTAATAAATGGAAATGACATGGTAGGATTTGTCTTAAATTTTACATGTCAAAATACACTAACGAGGATTTTTACGGGAATTTTTCAAAGCACTTGGAACTATTTTTAATCAATTAAATAAGTAATCAGCAATTAAATTAAGTCCCTTTTTAATTCTTTCCCTTTTTTCCTATTTTGGGCCTTACGGTTTCCGCTCTTTTCCAGCCACCCATTCCCTTGGGCGTGGGCCGAAGCCCACGAGCTGGCCGCGCCCGCGCGAAGTCTGCACGACCTCCCTCTCGCCCGCGGGCCACCGACGGGTGGGCCCCACCTATCGGGGCCACCCTTCCCGCGCTCGCCCTTTCCGCACGTGCCGTGCCACGTCGGGCCCATGCCGGGCCCGAGCGCGCTCCGCCGCACCGCGCGCCGCCCTTCCCGCACCCCGCAACGGCCGCCACCACATCTAAACCACCGCCTGTTTCTCTCTCCCTCTCCGATTCTGAGATCATCGGCGAGTGATTCGCGTCCATCCCGTGACAATTCAGTCTCCAATCGCCTCTATAAAATCCCCCTCGAGCTCTCGCAAGTTTCCCCCTTTGTCGCCGCTCGATTTAGCCCTAATTCGCCATTGCCCGTGTCTCGCTGCCGTCGCGGTCCCCTCCATCTCCGGTGAGCGCCGCCACCCCTTTTTCTTCTTTTGTCCGCGTGCGTTTTATCCTCCCACACGCCGTCCCACGCCGCTCCCGGCGGCGGCGCTTTTCTACATCGTTTCCGTGCATCGCACGCCCGCCCCGCCGTCCGATCCAGCCGTCGCACGGCCATGGCCGGCGAGCCAAAGCTCGGCCACCGTCGCCCCCAGAAACCCTAACCCTAGCCGCCGCCCGCGCCGTCCGATCGCTCGGATCGGGTGCATTCGAGCCGCCCGATCCCGCGCGCCCGCCCCCGCCGTTCGATCCAACCGTCGTCCCGCCGATGGCCGCTGCGTGGCAGCAACCACCGCCGCCCCGCCGTGGACTCGTCCACCTTGGACTGAGCCTGGTCAGCCGCCGTGTCAGCTTTGCTGATGTCAGCCCTAGGGCTGATGCCAGCTGCTGACGTTAGCCTGACCGCGCCGCCGCATGCTGACGTTAGCATGATGTCAACCCTAGCCGAATCCTGCGCATGCTTGTGTAAGCCCTGAGACTTAATTGCGCAATAATTAATTTATTTTTCTGTTTAGTTTAAAAATTGTAATTAAACTTCTAAAATTCATATCTTTTTAATCCGAGCTCCATTTCGGTCCATTCAAATTTCATTAAATCCAAAAGAATGTCAAGAATCCATTAAAAATATTTTCCTGTGCTATTTCAGTAGACTTTTAGCATGTTTTGTTGAAGTGCTTTGTTTGTCATGTAGATTCCGATAGTTTCGGCGATCCCGTCTACCTCGAAGTAGTCACCAAGGTTTTCCCCAGTCTTCAGAGCAAAGAAAGTCCTACTTTACATTGATCATATTGTACCTATTTTATTTAAATGTCTCTTTTCTCTTAAATATTGCATATGTTTTAGAATGTCATTTCATGGGACTATTTATACCTATTGTACTCAACCATAGGAATTGTATACCTTATACCATTGATAACTTGGGTTCAATATGACTAGATGTTAGTTTAGAATATGCTTAGCCGTGTTTAGCTCAACTAGCTCACTTAAGGGAGTCGCCTTAATCAATTATTACATTGGAGACTAATACTCAGATAAGGTCAATTTTGTGATCCTATTTTAATAATATTGAATTATGACAGTGGTGGGTTGTGAGCTCATGGTTGGGTATTGGTTAGCGTGCTCATGACAATTAAGGACCGGTTCTCTGGAAAATCTGGAAGAATTACCGTGCATACCACAAGCCAGCATGGGTAATGGCTGGGTCTGTAGCCTAGCTGTCTCTAGCCGACATACCCTAGTGAGGGTGGGCGTGATGGATTTGGGGCGGCCCCGGTTTTAAGGGTTGATCGGCTTCCGGATTCACCGCGACACGACAGGGGGTTCCCATTACCCCGATGGGAGTGAGGACGAAACCTTGGTGTGGTACGATTGGTTAGAGGGGGTTCTGTGAAGTGTCCTATCATAGTTCCTTTCCGAGGTATCGTGGTGGTACACCGGCGCACGGTAACGTGTTGTGGGATTGTGTCTTGTGGGTACAGTTGTACACCTCTGATCAGAGTAAAACTATTCCATTAGTCGTGCCCACAGTTACGGACGATCAACCAGATTCTCCTTGATTAGTCTCACTTATTTTACATGAATGAACTGTTGGGACTTGACTGGTATAGTTCGATGGATGGGCCTATTGCAATCTGGTTTTAATGTTAAACAATGTTTATTTAATATTGTTTAATTATTACTACTGTTTTACTACTTTCAACTATTATTATTTCTGAAATGTCATTTGTGCAAATGAGCCTATATTCCTTCCTTGATATTTATCCTGCGTCATACATTCTCTTCCGGTATGACTTGTTGAGTACGGTGGAAGTACTCAATCTTGCTTATTTTTCCTCTCCAGAGCCAGAGGTTACAGAAGAAGAAAGTTTCGACGAGGTTTAGGCTTGCGTCCGCTGTTAAGGTTGCCTGTGGTGTTTGGAGTTCCGGCGGTGTTAGTTTCAGTTTAGTCAGTCTTTTTTTCCTTTCTGCTGCATTTATGTAATTCTTTTATATTGTTTCTCGGACGTGGATTACGTAATATCAATAATTATTAATTTGTGTACCTCGGCGATGCACGGACGAGGATTTAATGCACAAATTAGCTACGGAAATTCTAGCTTGAATTTGGCGTGACAAGCTGGTATCAGAGCCAGCCTTGACTGTAGGACAAACCAACTGGAAACCCTAAGAGCCCTCTAATCTTTTCATTTGTATGAGTTTGGAAAAAAAGGGGATGATTTAAAAAGTAAAGTCAGTCTAAGGTTTTAGAATTTATGAAAATGGGTTTTTGGTCTTTTAGTTTTGAGCATGCTTTGATTCCCACTCCTTTGTTTCTATAGATGGTAGGTTCCCTAGCTACGCACTGTGGAAACGGTATGGTGGGCTTCGTTGCAGAGCTGGCATGCATGGCCCTGGCAGTTGGGTATCCTAGAGCGCCAGAGTACACTACAGTCGCACCTCTCAGTGGCGAGTTGCCGCACCGTGTCCGTCTGGAGGTTCACGGCTTTGTGGGGACTTGTCTTCGCAATATGGAAGTCACAGCTTCAGGAGGCACATCGGACAACGCCTGTCAAGAAGCCACTTATCTGATGATGGCCAGGATGAGGGAGTTGCACGACAACAACCTTTGCACCTCCGCTTATCGCTACCATCCCCGTCGTGGCAGTTCCTCCGACGTCAGTGCTTTCAAGTCTACGGCAGATCAGAACGACTCTACTTTTGGCCGCATGTGCACGGTGATCAGGGGACTGGACAAGATGCACTCTGATTTGCACAAGGCAGCCAAGGAGCCGAACGACAAGAAGATGTTGAGAATTATGAGTCTGCAAGACGAAGTGGACCGTCTCAAGAAGGAAGTCGCTGAGTTGCCAGATATCAATAGGGTCACGCCAACTTCAAGCCAACAGGTTTATATTAAGGTACATCTGATATGCTATGTCAGGTCCAATCTAAAGAAGTAGCAACTAGGAACAGTCGCAGTTCGGGCAACATGCAGATAAGCAGCTTCTTGGAATACTTGTCGTTTGGACCAAAAGCAGTCTCGAGAAAAACTCAAAATCTATGAGTTTGCTAAAGCTAGTTAAAAGATTTCAAGAAAACCCCTATCAAATTTCGCCCAACAAGGCGAATTCTCAAGTTACCGTTGTGGATTGTGCGGCCTAAGGAAAGGAAGATGTTTGAACTCCTGCATCCAGATCAGCATCAATGCGAATAGAATCAGCCAGGGTGACTCAGTGAGGAACCACAGAAGTCAGCAGACTAATCCATCACCACCCACACCCTGTTTTGCTTTCTAGCCATCCCGAATCTCATGACGAGATTCCTCTAAGGAGGGTAGATTTGTCACGCCCGATTTTCGTTCAAGATTAAAAATTACTAAATAATTCATTTTCTACAAATTAAATGAAAAGTAAAAGTAAGTTATCAAGTGAAATTAATAAGGATATTAAAATTTCCTTTAAAAATCATGGCTGGAAATATTTTTATAATATTCTCCATGCTCTAAAGTATTCTCTGAAATTTTCCGAGAAATTTTGGAGCTCCAGAAATAATTCTAACAATCCAAAGTTTATTTATGTAATTAAATAAAAAAACAAATTAGATTTCCCTTCACTGTGCCTAGGCTGTTTTCCGCGCATTCAGAAAAAGTCTAATTTGCCTCCCTTCTGTCTCCTCTCTCTCTTGGCCCACTTCATTAGCCCGCGCCTCTAGCCCATTCGCAAAGTCCACTTTACCTCCCTCTTCTCTCCAGGTCAGCCCAACCCGCTCCGGCTGGGCCTAGTCCCCGACTTCCTCCGTTCTTCCCGCGCGCGCCCTCCGTCTCGTGGGTTGGCCCAAACACCACGGCCCACCGCTCCTATGCGTTCCGCTGAAGTCCGGAGGCCTCCCTCACTGCTAGGGTCACCGACGGTGGGGCCCACTGTCGAGCCCGTCCCCGACCTCGCGGCGATGGAGCCACTACCGCAAACCTCGCGGCCGCGAATCCCACGCTGTTACTCGCCACTCCCCACGCGCATTCACGTCGCCCGCCTTCCTCACCCGTCCCACACGTGTCGCGCTCACAGAACGGCTGGGATTCAATTTTTGAATACCGCCGGCCATTACTCCCTCCACCTCTCACGCCAGTGATGAATCCGCGCCATTCCCGTCGCGTCTGCCACCCCACCCCTATAAAACTCGCATGTGTCCCCCTCATTCTTTTTCCTACTTCCACTATTTCGGAAGTTTGCGCTCGCGAGAAAAGAGTTCATAAGATTGTTTGAAGAAGCAAGGCAAGTCACATTCCTCCTTGACGCATATTGATCCCTCTTTATAAAATTTTTTACCGTTTGCAAATAAAATTGCATGTTTTGCTAATTACGTGGGAATTGGGACCGCCTATCTACTTGCTTGTGCCTTATTTATTTATTATCCATTGATTGTCAAACCTAGGTGATAATTTGATTGGCTCGCGTCACTTACGTGACCTTGCTAGAATAATCTATGCTTAGCCATGCTTAATTACCGCTAGCTCACTTAATGAGATAATCACATCAATTATTTTAGTATATGACGAGCTAGGAGCTCGAAACACCCGGCTATATTTATTGGTCATAATTATCGAACTAATATGTGACCTAATGGTTGGATGTGGGTGCATGGTTTTGTTTGTCGCACCCATGGCAATTAAGGACCAGTTCACGGGAAACGCTAGAAGACTTATCGTACTTTCCACAAAAAAGAATGGGCAACTGCTGGACTTGTAGTGTAGCCTTTCCCTAACTGACATATCCAGGCAAGGGTGGGTGTGATAGAGTTGGGTCGGCCGAGGCATTTGGTTGATCGGCTTCCGGATTCACCACAGCACAAGGGGGCTGCCTACCCTGGATTTAGGGGTAGGGGCGAAACCTGTAGTGTGGTATCGCTTGGTCAGGAGGAGTTATGCAAAGGGTCTTTTCAGAATCACTCGTATGGTAACGTGCCCGGCCAGACACAGTGATATATGGTGGATTGTGTCCTGTGGGTACAGTTGTACACCTCTTATCAAAGTATACCTATTCGAATAGCCATTCCCGTGGTTATGGGCGATCGACCAGATTCATCGTGATTAGTCCCACCTTTAATAATTTGACCTATTGCAACTGGTTTAGTTCAGGTGGAATGGTTGGGCTGTTCAACGTGGTTTAGCGTTGTTCGGTTGAGAATTAGTCTTGACTTAATAAATTAACTTTTTCTATTTTTAAACTAGAAAGGTTCACAACTGCATTTATGCAAATAGCCGCAAGCCCCTCTTTCTCTCCCATGCACGTCTGCATCCTCGACGTGGCTTGTTGAGTACGGTGGTTGTACTCAGCCTTGCTATTTCTCCCTTTTCCAAAAGTGTAGTCCTTCTGAGTCGAAGACAAAGTTAGAAGACCAAGGCTCATACCCCACTTGAGTTTGCCTGTGGATTGGAGCTTAAGCCCCCGCTAGGATCATCATTTTCCATTCTTTGCTTTCTTTTGGGTGTGAGGTGAGTGTCTCTGCTTTGGAAGTATTTTACGCTTTAATTTACATTTGAATCTGTTTATTGATTTGCCATTTTGTGTACCCTCGTTGATTCCTGAACAGGGATTTAATATGTAAAATAATCATGAAATTTTGCTAAATTTTTGGGTGTCACATCATCCTTCGACAAGGTATGGCAAGCGAGAGGAGTTCACTGAGAATAGTCATCTCCTGTAGATCAAGGCGCACGTTCAACCCATCCTTTGTCTTCGCGGGAATATTCAGCAATAGGCCAACCAAACTCTCAGACACATTCTTTTCTACGTGCATCAGATCAATGCAATG
Organism: Oryza australiensis; assembly: GCA_019925245.2. NCBI lineage: Eukaryota > Viridiplantae > Streptophyta > Magnoliopsida > Poales > Poaceae > Oryza > Oryza australiensis. The sequence continues at coordinate 1,377,271 of JAIFGZ020000016.1, read as the reverse complement.
ACGGACCTCAATATCTTTCCAGTAAGGTAGTCGCCAAAATATGGATTTTTTCTTCCACATACCCTTGCTCATTGCCTTACTACGCTTTCTTTTCTTCCCAAACTCATTAGTTATGTCCTTGACCATGTTGTGGACCTCATCTCTGAACAAATCCTTGGGAATAGACTGAAGTTCTCTCTTACTGTTGAAAATTTTGTTTTTTCTTCTAAATGCGTGAAGTAGCGGGAGACATCACCTATGACCCATGTAAACTATCTTTCTTGATTTCTTCAGCCACCTACTACGTGTATGTTCCATACAGTCAGAGCAAGTCTTCTATCCTTTCACAGTTTGTCCAGAAAGATTACCAAGTATGAGATAGTCATTAATGGTGCAAAACAATAGAAATTGTAGTTTGAAGTTCTCCTGACCATATGCATCCTAAGTTTCCACACCTTATTTCCAGAGAATCTCAAGATCATCGATAACATGCTCTAAGAGCACATCAATATTATTGTCAGGTTGTTTTGGTCCTTGGATTAACAAGCACAACATAATGTATTTTGGTTTAAAGCACAACCATGGCGGTAGGTTATAGTTTGCAATCAAAACTGGCCAAGTGCTATGAAAACTGCTCATGTCTCCGAAAGGATTCATGCCATCTGTACACAAATATATTCTCATGTTTCTAGGATCGAGTGAGAATTCTGGGTGTCTTCGATCGATATTCCTCCATTGAATCGAATCTGCAGGGTGTCTTAGCATACCATCGTTCCTTCTCTCTGTGGCATGCCAACATACTAACTCTGTTTCCTTGGGGTTGGCAAAGATTCCCTTGAAACGATCAATGATAGCTAGATACCACACAACCTTCGTCGGACCACCCCGCTTTGACTTCTTTCCTTTGTCAGCACTTTTCTTTCGCTTGTATCAAGAAGCCTTGTAGACAGGACAATCATCTAAGTCTGCATATTGCTTGTGGTACAATATGCAGTCATTTGGACAAACGTGAATTCTACGGACCTCTAACCCCAGAGGACACAAAACCTGCTTTGCTTCATATGTCGTCTCGGGCAATGTGTTTTCATCAGGAAGCATGACCTTTAAAATTTCCAAAAGATTTGTGAAACTCTTGTCTGTCCATCCACTACTTGACTTTAGCTTCATTAGGTCCAAGTTAGCTGACAATTTGGTGTGTTTGTCCTTGCATCCAACGTATAGAGGCTTCTCGAGTCAGCGACCAACTGTTGAACTTCACGGAATCTCTCCCGTTGTAAGTGGGTCCTCGGTGTCACGTAACATGTATTGGAGCAGATCGTGATCCACATCAACCATTTCACTGTCCAATGGAGAAGGTACAAACATGTCATGCTCATCTTCATCTTCCTAATTTTGTGCACCACTTCTGTTTACGGCTGCACCACTTCCTGATTCTTGCTCTCCATGCTTCATCCAACATGTGTAGCCCTCAATGAATCCTCGTTGTATTGGATGAGCGTGTACGTCCACTCTTCTATAAAACATATTCTCATTTTTGTAATCTGCACATGGACAACATTTGTAACCGTTGTTTCTTCTTTTCCTATCCTTCTCCGTTGCGTTTATAAAATTTAATACGACATTTCTATATTCTTTGCTATGATGTCGCATAGTTTTCCCATGCATCCAACTTCGATCCATCCCTGAGCTGCAAAAAAGTGAAAAAATATTCGATAAATATTTTGTAGGTAAGTATTTACTAAATTTATGAAAATTAACTATTATTTTTCAATTACTTCGCACTTTCTGATTTTCTTGGAAAAAAGAGACAAAAATCGCCCCCTCAACCTCCCAAAAAATAGTAAACAATGGGATAACCATTACACTAGGTCATTGGGGTATTTATAGCGTGTAATAAATATCTGTAACAGCCAATAAACTAACAACTGTGATGAGTATTTCAGTTATCTTTGTAGAGCCTATGTACAAGCCCGTCACTGATGACATTCATCGATGATGGGCCTAATAGTTATCTCAATCGGGCCTCAGTTGGAGCCCGTCACCGATGATGAACATCGATGACGGGCTTCTGTTAGGGCCCAACAAAGATATCATCGGTTATCTTTGTCGGGCCATGATGTGAGCCCATCACTGATGGTTATCATCCGTGATGGGTTTAAGTTTTATGTACATCTAACATATCTATGTGAGTATATATCTTGTCAACCTCTTTTTAGACTTGTTTGAGATGATTTTATTGTGACAGTCTGCAAAATCCAGACACGTGAGAGGTCATCTAGATGAGTGTTCTTTTGATCGCTCGTAGGAATGATAAACAAAATTTATTGAGATGCCATATGCCTTCAGGAGATAAGAACAGTTTACCATAGATCAATCATTTAAAGGGCATAAATAATTTAGATAACATGGCTTAATGATAGGAGTGAGATGAAAGCAATTTGCGTGCACTTTGTAGATCAATCATCCAAATCATCCAAGGCTGTAAATAATTAAGGATATAGAGCTTCGTGAGAGAGGAAAAAAATAGACTTCAGTGAGTGTCTATATGGAAGTAGTTGTACATTAAATTTTTCGCTCACTACTGGAGTTTTGTTTTTTTTCTTTTTTCAGACGAGGCCCCCAATAGTTTTTAGTCGGGCCATAAGTGGCCGCATCTCGAAAAACCGGTTCCGAGGTCGTTTAAGCCGATCGCACGGGATAATTGCGCATTATCCCGTGCGGCCCACTTAAGGGCCCGCACGAGATAATGCATTTTCCTGTGCGGGCCGTTAATTGGGCCGCACGCGATGATGCACCATAAAACAGCTGCCCAACCCAACAGTGCCACATTTAACATGGTGTTTCTCTCTCCAAAAAAAGGCAATTATAGGGGGGAAGGTTTTCAAGTTGAATTCTTCAATTGGAATCAATACAAAAGGTAACATGCTTGATCTTCTTTCAATTGCTTCCATTTTAAAAATTTTTATTGGTTGAATGCGAAGATATTTGAACTTTTTTTAACTCGGTTTCTCTCTCCAAAAATAGGCAAATTCTTTTGGTGGGAGGTTTTAGACTTGAAATCTTCGATTGAAATCAATATAAAAGGAAACGTGCTTGATCATCTCTTTCATTTGCTTCCGTTTTTGTAAAGTTTCATTTATTTGAATGTGAAGATATTTAAACTTGTTTGAATTGTCATTTTGAGCTATTTTTGTAATTTGTAGGTCAAATATTTTGTTTTTTATTGAACCTTTTTTTGGTAATTAATAGTCTTAGTATTAATATTTACTGTGAATGAAGTTTTAGTTATAAAGTAGGATTCAAGTTTAATTTTTTATTTAGATAACACCGACAATATAATATTAATTTATGCTGTGAATTTTTTTAGATGGATCGGACATGGATGTATGAGACACAGAGAACTCATCCGGTGTTTATGAGAGAAGCATCAACCTTTATTGATAAAGCTAAGGCACACGCTTTGAGGGAGAATAGGAAGGATATTTTTTGTCCTTGCGTGGATTGCAAGAATAAGAAGATATGAAAAGATCCGAATGTAATTCTGGGACACATAATGTAGCATGGATTTGTGGAGAAATACACAGTTTGGACTTATCATGGGAAAGTCGCCCCTCTTGAAGAGATTCCTGGTATTTGGTTCGATGAGGCAAAGAATTTTATAATTGAGGACATGTCCCGTGAAATGACGGGTGATTTTGGCGGCTCTGGTTTTGATGATGCAGAGGTCGATATTGATCTTGATCTTGAGGATATGTTACGGCAGGCTGAACCAGAGGTCCTAAGAGAGAAAGCAAGAGATTTAAACAATTGGGAGGCGTTGCAGAAATCAGCGAAAGATCTTTTGTATAATCAATCAAGGGATGTGACATGGATTATACAGTGTTGCGGTCGGTGCTAGAACTTCTTAGATTGAAGGCCAGACACGAATGGTCTGATACTAGTTTCAATGACTTGATGGGCCTCCTGAGAGCTATGCTTCCTAAGCTTAACTTGTTGCCAGCTAACACCTATCAATCCAAGAAACTGATATGTCCATTATCACTTGGTGTGGAAAAGATCCACGCATGTATTAATCACCATGTACTTTATCGCAAGGAATACGCTGACTTGGACAAGTGTCCAGCTTGTGGGGCGAGTAGGTACAAAAAGGATAACAGTGCCGCCGATAGTGATGTTGCCGAACCAAATGCATTGGTCGAGCCAAGAAAAAAGATTCCGGCCATGGTGATGTGGTACTTGCCAGTGAAAGATCACATGAAGCGATTGTTCTCGAACCCCACATATGGCATCAAGAGGGTTGAAAGACGGATGGTATGATTCGACATCCCGCCTATGCTCGACAATGGAGAAACTTTGATTCGAAGCACCCAGAATTTGCAAATGATCTGAGAAATGTCAAGTTTGCGTTGAGCACGGATGGAATGAATCCGTTTGGTGACCTAAGCAGCTCGCACAGCACTTGGCTTGTTCTGCTCACCATGTATAACCTTCCGACATGGTTATGTCAGAAGCGAAAATATATTTTGTTGACTATCCTTATACAAGGGCCAAAACAGCCTGGCATCGACCTAGATGTGTTTCTTGAACCTTTGATGGAGGATATGCAAGAAATGTGGGAAGAGGGTCCACGATTGTTTGATGCGTACCGCCAGGAGTATTTTACTCTGCTTGCTATCATATTTGTTACTATAAATGATCTACCAGCCAATTTTTCTCTCTCCGGACAAATTAAAGGAAAGACCGGATGTCTGATATGTCTGGACAACACATCATACATATACCTGACCTCGTCAAAAAAGTTAGTTTACATGCATCATCGTTGTTTCTTATCACAGAAGCATAGGTATCGTGCGATGGCTACCATTTTTGACAAAACTGTTGAGGAAGGTACTGCCCCTGACGCAAAGGATGGTTCCACGATGTTCAAGTTGACAAAGAACATAAAGGTCGTGTTCGGCAAGGGAAAGACAACTTTAGGCAAGAGGAAGAAAGAAGTGGTAGAAAACACGCTGCCCTTCAAGAAGCATTCAATCTTTTTCATGCCATCGATGTCATGCACCTCGAGAAAAACATGTTCGACAGCACCATTGGGACTTTACTTGACATCCCTAGTAAAACAAAGGATGGGTTGAAGTCACGTAACGACCTAGTCAATTTGGGCATAAGGAAATATCTCCACTCGATAGAGCTACCGAATGGTAAGATTGAGATTCCACCGGCATGCTACTCAATGACACTAGAAGAGAAAAAAGCTTTTTGTAAATGTCTTCGTGGTTTGAAAGTGCCGACTGGATTCTCATCGAATATCCGAAAACTAGTATCAATGAAAGATTTGTCGATTTCTGGATACAACGCTCATGATGTCATAAGATGCTTACGGTATTCCTCCCTATCGCTATAAGGGCGGTGAAGCCGGTGCACACCAAGGTAGTGATAACAAAGCCGTGCTATTTTTTTACTCGAGTTTCACGAAAGTTTTTGATTCGGAAGAATTAGGACCCCTTCGAAATTCACAGTCAAGACGGCTTGCCGGCTAGAGATGTTTTTACTCCATCGTACTTCGACATGATGGAACATCTCATTGTTCACATTACCCTCAAATTATTGAACTTGGTCCTCTATACCTACATAAAATATGGGCGTACAAGCGATACATGACTGTTCTGAAAGGGTATGTCCGTAATCGTGCTCATACGGAGGGCTTGATGATAGAGGGTTACACAACTGAGGAGGTTGTCGAGTGTTGCCTAGATTATATGAAAGATGCCAACGCCATTGGGATACCAGTGCCTCGACATGATGGAAGGTTATCTGCGAAGTGTACTGTGGGAAGAAAATGCTTCTACGACAACGATTACAAAGCGGTATCAGATGCACACAGCAGTGTTCTTCAACAACTCGCCATCGTTGCGCCCTACATTGAGCAACACACTTCCAAGATCAGAGCATGCAATCCTGGGCGATCTGACGATTGGGTTTCGAAAGAACAGAAGAACACTTTTCCCTAATGGCTGAAGGATCAAAAGCTATCGTCTGGTGAATCACTCGAGGAAAAACAATAGAAAGACTTGCAGTTGGCCCAACAGGCCTTGTGACCTCATTGCAAGGGTATGACATCGGCGGCTATTCTTTTTACACACACAACAAAGGTAGGAAAAGCTCAGCACAGAACAGTGGGGTTCGTGTTGAAGCGTTGGATGCAACAGGGCAGAAGAAATCTTACTACGGGATCATACAAGAAATATGGGAACTTGACTACGATTTAAACATTCAGATCCCTGTTCTCAGATGCCAATGGGTGAAAGACAGCATGGTAGATAAATTTGGATTTATGTGTGCTGAACGGAGTAAAATTGGACACAAGGATGATCCATGGGTCCTTGCCGAGCGTGTTGCACAAGTTTTTTATGTGAAGGATCCTTCCGATGAAAAGATGGACATTATTGTATCGGGCAAGCAACACATCATTGGTAATGAGAACATTGAAGACGCGTCCGATTATAATCAATATGACGCCATTTCGTTATTCACGGATCATCCTACGCGGATGAAACACATTGAGAGTGTCCTCGACGAATCAAAGTTTGCATCAGATGTTAATCCACTGAAACGCTAGTTTGTTTTTTGTTTATAATATGTTTTTGCGAGCGAATGTATCAAACTTATGGTGTTACGAGTGAATGTGTATCAAAGTAATATGTGCAATGATAAAATTAATATATACGTAATTAATAAAATTAATATGTGCATTGATATATTTATTAGTTTTTAGTTTTACATGGGATAATTAATATGTTAGTCAAAGAAATAGTATTTACATTAATTAATAAAAAGTAATATGTGCAATGATTAAATTAATATGTACAGTAATTAATAAAATTAATATGTGCATTGATATATTTTATTAGTTTTTTAGTTTTACATGGGATTAATTAATATGTTAGTCAAAGAAATTAGGGGGCCGATTTTCCCGTGCGGCCCGCACGGAAAGATGTTAATTCCTTGTGGGCGCTTAAGCTGCCTGCATGGGAAAATCGGCCCCTATATATACCCGCGCATGGCCTCCCGAAAAGTTTCTAAGTCCCAGGCGAAAATTTCGAAACTCAAAGCGCCGTCAGGCTACCTAAATCCGCCGCCGAGATCCGCCGCCCTCACCCCGCTCCCTCTCTCTCTCGCGGCTCTCTGTTGCCGACGCCGCCGCCCTCACCGACGCGCCCTCACCGAGATCCGACGCCGCTGGCCTCAATCGATGCCCTCACCGCCGCCCTCAACGCGCGCCACCCTTAACGCCGCCCTCACCACCGCCCGGTGCTGACGCCCTCATCGGCCTCACCAACGCCCTCACCGCCCTCACCGCACGCTGCTCTCAACGCCGCCCGGCACCAACGCCCTCACCGGCCTCACCACGCGCCCTCACCAGCCTCACCGCCGCCCTCAACCACTCACGGCCACCGCCCCTTCACCACGTGCCCGGCCCCTTCACCGCCCCTAAGGTACCATGCCTGCCCTGTCTGAATATTTGCCGATGAATGGAATTATTTGAGCACTAGAAGTATTTATAAAAATTTCAAAACCATTTATGCGATTAATTTAAAAGAAAAACAAATTAAAAATCCTCTTGTTCTCAGGCCGCTTTCGGCCCAAAACCCCTTGAAGTATGCTTTACATCCCTGCTCGCACGCGCGCCCTTTTCTCTCTCCTTCCCCGGGCCGGCCCAGTGGGCACGACCCATATCCTCGCGCCCGCGAAGAAAGTCTAAACCGTGTCCCCCTTTTCCCGAGCCAATGACAGGTGGACAGGTGGGGCCCACCTATCATCCCTCACCTCCGACCCGACCCGCCATGGCTGCCGCAAGCGGCACCTCATCGCCGCGATTCCCGTCGTCCCCGGTCATCCCGCGCTCGCCCTAACGCCGCGGAGATCAGGCCGCCGCATTTCCCCTCAATTTTTCCCAAAGACCGCCGCCATTAATCGCCGTTTACCCCGCGCCATTAACGTCGCCGACCACCGGCTCTCCCCACGAATCCTGCCGTGCACCGACCTTGTGAGCCCCTCCCCGGCCTATAAAACGCCTCCGCCGAGCTTCCTCTCGATCTCCCCGCGTCTCCCTCTCTCCGCCGCTCGCCGCCGCTTCTCCGCCCCCGTGCCACCGCCGTTCCCGAGCTCGCCGTCGAGCGCCAAGGCCGCCACCACCTTCTCCGCATCACCCCGTACCCCACCGCGCTCCCCATGCCTGGACCACCGCCGGAGCGCCCGCCGCCGTGCCACCCAAGCCGCCGCCATTGCCACCGCTCTCTGGCCGTTGTTTCCCACCGCCTCACCGCTCCCCGAGCCGCACCATCCCCTCCATCAGCTCCCGCCGCGTCTCCCGAGCGCCGGCCGCCTCGCCGCCGCTAACCACGACGGACCACCATCGCGCCGTCGTCCCGAGCCCCGGCCGCCGCCGTTCGCCCGCCCGCCGTTTTCCCACTGCCGGTGAGCCCTCCCTCTTTCCGCCTCCTCCGCCGCCTTCCGCCGCTTGCCGCTGCGCCAATGGCCGTCGCCGACGACCATCGGGCCGCGTGCGCCGCCGCCCGCCGGCCGTCGTCGTCGTCGCCGCCTCTCGCCGCCCGATCTGCCTCGTGGCAGATCGTGGCCATCCATTCAGCCGCCCGCGTGGCTGCCGCGTGGGTGCCGCATTGGCGCCACGTGTGCGCCACGTGGCATGCCCGCCCGTGGACTGTCGTGCGCTTGGTCCACAGTGGACCCATGAACCGCACCGTCGCCACGCCGACATCGGCCCTCGGTTGCTGACGTTAGCATTAGCCTTTTTCCATTCAAAAATAATTAAAAATGATGCAATAAATTTATTTTAATTTCTATAATTCATTTAAATAGTCCAAAACTTCTAAAATTTATATCTAATTCATACGAACTCCAAATTGGGCCATTCAAATTGCAAAATTTATCTAAAATTGAGCTCTACAGGTTGGTTTACTTTTCATGTACTGTTATTTGGTTTTTATTAGGTTTCCCTCGTTTTGCGTGCCAGCGTGTAGTTTTCGTCGTTTCGGAGTTCGCGCTCGCGAAGAGTTCGGAAGTTGGTTGGAAGAAGCAAGGCAAGTCACACTTCCCTTGAAGCATATTGAACCTATTTTACAAATGTTTCACGGTTTGCAAATAAAATTGCATGTTTTGCGAATTACATAAAATGATGGGATTATCTATCTGCTTGCTTGTGCCTTACCTCTTGATAACCATCCTTTGTCAAACATTGGGTGATAATTTGACTAGCTTTAGTCACTTACGTGACTCTTGCTAGAATTATATGCTTAGCCATGCTTAATTACCACTAGCTCACTAAATGGGATCATCACACTATCTACAATTAGTTCGGATGAGCGCAAGCTCGGAACACTGGCCATGTTTTATTGGTCGTAATATCCCAACTAAAATATGACTAAATGGTGGGCTGTGGGTGTATGGTTTTGACTTGTCGCACCCATGGCAATTAAGGATCGGTTCATGAGAAACCCCTGGAAGACTTACAGTGCTTACCACAAGCAAGAATGGGCAACTACTGGATCCGTAGTATAGTTTTTCCCTAGCCAACGATCCCCGAAAAGGGCGAGCGTGATGGAGTTTCAGCCGGCCCCGATATAAGGGTTGCTGGGCTGCCAGATTCACCGAGGCACTCGGAGGGGCTGCCCACGTCCCAGGGTCCGGGAGTGGGGGCGAAACCTTGGTGCGGTTCGCTTGGTTAGGAGGAGTTATGCTATAGGTCTTGTCACGATCCCCCCTTTGCAGTATCGTGGCGATACTTCGGGGGCATGGTAACATGTGTGAAATCATGTCTTGTGGGTAAAGTAGCGCACCTCTGATCAGAGTAAAAACTATTTGAATAGGCATGCCACGGTTATGGGCGATCCACCAGCTTCACCATGATTAGTCCCATCCTTAATAAATTGGCTTAATAATCTGAATTAGACCAGGTGGGAATTGGTTGGTCCTGTTCAATGTGGGGATAACAATGTGGGGATAACGTTGTTCAGTGGAGGATTAATATTGACTTAACTACTCAACAGTTTTCCCAGTTTTCGAAATAGTGTTTTTCAACCGCCTTTCTCCAAGTAGCCCCAAGCCTCTCTTTTCCTTCCCTCGCATTTTTGCATTCCTTGGTGTGGCTTGTTGAGTACGTCGGTTGTACTCAGCCTTGCAAATTCTTCCCCCTTCAGAAGTGTAGTGCTTCTGAGTTGAAGACGGTGTTTGAGGACCAAGGCTCAGACCCCAGTTGAGTTTGCCTGTGGAGTGGAGCTGAAGCCCCGCTAGGATCGTCTTTTCCCGCTGTGCTTTCTTTCGAGTGCGAGGACTAAGTGCCTCTTTTCTTGTAAGTATTTATATGCTTTATTTATACATATGGATCTGTGTATTGATTTATCATTTTGTGTACCCTGGTTGATGCCTGGACAGGGATTAAATACACAAAATAGTCTAGAAATTCGGGTTTGAATTTCTGGACGTGACAACTGTTATTTATTTGATGGAACTATAATTAATTTTGATGAAAATGTAAAATGGATTGTTATTTTTTGATGGAACTATAATTAATTTTGATGTGAAATGGTTGTTGTGATTTTTATGTGAATTAGTTGATGTGAAATAGTTCATGTGAATATTTTTGATGAATTTTAGATTTTAGGTTATATTTTAGATTTTAGGATTACCCTACCGAACGACCTACAAATCCAATCTCCCTCTCTCCTCTCCCTCTCGGTCTCTCATCTCTCATCTCTTCCCTTTCCCCTATCTCACGGACAAAATTTGGTAAAAATTGCAGCATCCAAACACGGTTCAAATTATTTAGGTATGTTGAAGGCTAAGAGGCAAGTAAAGGCCTCCGCATCACTCGAATTATTTTTTCTCTATGTTTTTTATGCATGTCCTTAATATTAAATAATCTAACAGAGGAATATGTTGATGCAATCTGGCAAATACTCGATTGAATTCGAACAAAAATAAAAGAAACATTCCTCAAAAGTCTTTTCGGAAATTCGGACTCGGTTGTGATTCGAATCTTCTTCCTAATCACAAGGCGAGTCATCACGGCGATGGATAGCACAGTGCCAATAGAGACTCTTGATGCAGAGAGTCCCTATTACCACTGTGTTTTCCATCGTCGGATCTACATTTTCCTCCGTTATATTATTTAGTGTTAAGCACGGGCATAAATAAGTAATTATCACAGATTTTGAAATACATTGGGAATGTCGTCTTTGCTAGGGATTGCGATGAGAGTGGCTAAGGGAGCATGGAAATTCCCTATCGGAGAACCCTAGACGAAATTGTCAAATGTATGCATATGCATACATTTGACGATTTTGTCTAGGGTCTCCGATAGTGAAATTGTCGTGCCCCTTCAACTTGAAATATAGTATTTTAGAAGAAATCCTCGAAGTCTCTTTCTATAATTTCTCTATGTTTTTCTATAGGTTGGCATTAGTGTATATTAGGAACGTTCACAAAATTCACAAATTGTTTGTTATGAACGATTGTAGATCAAATGTCGAACGAGAAAGCTCCCTCGGAGGCACCCAACGTTGAACCAACGAACAGTCTTTGAGCGAAGGCACATGGCGGACACCAAGCGATCTTTAGTCGAAGTTACGCCAGCACCACCGGTTGAAGAAGACCCCGACTACATCCCTATCAAGCAAGCAGAAGTCGAGTCGTATTGTTATGAACTGACCGGTGTACCTCATAGGATCCCGTTTAATGTTTTTGTTGTACGTACGAGATGGAAACAAGGCGCCACTCAAAAGAAAGGCCGCCAAGTCTGCGTCATAGCCGAAGTCCAGCACGAACACAACAACGTCGGTCCGGTAGAAGCCCGACACGTCCGCGGCGCGGAGGATGTCAAAGAGAAGACGTGGTCAGAGAAGTAAGAACTAACCCCCCCGAGGAGACATACTATATCACCTCTTTGAACCAGGATAGGAAACCAATAGAGCCCAAGGTAGCAATGACAAAATTCAGTAGCACTTGCAGGGTATTGGCCAGAACCCACGGCCCTTTAAATGTAGCTTCCTCGGAGCAGGTGGATGACAACCTAAAGAACTTCATGTGGAACGAGTTGCAGAAGTGGCTTGTATATCCGTCTGGTTCAGAGGCTCTGGGAAAAGAGTTTGCCTTAAAGACGAGGCACATCGATGGAGGCAGTGGAAATCAGACATGAACACTCACTACGTGCAAAAGAACAAGTCTCCATTCAAAGACTTCGGTGGTATTACGCCCGCCGAATGGGATAGGTTCGTGGCGAAGATGACAAGCCCTGAAGCCTTAGCGCGGAGGAAGAAGATGCCTGATCTCGCGAAAAAGAACAAGTACCCGCACCGATTGGGCTCTAGGGGCTACGATGGTCGCGTAGAGAAGTGGCGAGCAACCAACGAAAAGTTTGCCGCCCAAGGAAAGCCCCTGCTTGTAGATGCACTAAAGGAAAAAAAGCAAAAACTGGGTTTGGGCACGGAGCACGGGCCAGGTCATCAACGAGGGAGAGATCCTTTTCGAGGATCCGGATATCGAGCGTGTGACCACTAGTCTAAAGGACATTGCGAAAAAGGAGAAGACTGGGGAATTTATTGCCAAGAGGGAACACGATCAGTTGACAGCTGTATTGGGCAACCCCAAACATTCTGAACGAGTAAGGGGTGTATCTTCAAGGACAAGATGGAAAGAAGGGTTTCTGAGGAAGCTGCAAGTTACAAGAAACAGACGGTACAAACACAAACTTGAAGAGAAGATAGCAAAACAAGTTGAAGCACATTTCTACTCTCTTGTTGCAGAATCGCCAAGCCTTCCCGAACTTGTTTCAGCAATCCAAAGAACCCACAGTACAGGTGCCCAGCAGCGTCGGGTCAGTTGACACCGCACCTTATCCAATAGATACCATAACTGCCCCGACGTCGTGCAGCCTCCTCGTGCCGATAGGAAGGGCCGGGAAGAGAAAGGAGGTGGGAACAGGACATGCTATACCAGGGTAACAATTTCACAATACGCCAATCCCTGAGGAATATGCAAGGGTGCAAGTGGCCATGGTGCATGCAGAGCATAACAGCTTAGAGCTAGATATTTCAGCACCTGAAGGGATAGAATTGCTTGGGGATGTGGTGAATCAGTTCATTCTATGGCATCAATGAGATATCCTACTGGTCGGTCCACAGTCAGCATCCCTAATCAAGCCGGTTCCTCAGATTGCTGCTGCGCCTGCACCGCCTTCTCCACCAGGGCCAAATTCGCCACCTAATTGGCCTACTTCCCCACCTTCCTCCCCCTAAAGATAAAGGTCCTGATTCGCCAAAGCTGTCAGCCCCTGAAGTCGCCGCAGAACAACCTCCAACTGATGTCCAAGATATTCATCAATCTCCTCCGACACCACAGTCAGCTTTGGCGGTACCAGAAAGGCCTCTTCTGAAAACAACAAGTGTTCCAAGTCTGAGCAATCTTGAACCTCGTTGCCTTATCCCAAAAATGGTTAGATCAACCTATGATATGAAAGAAATGGCTGTATACGAGCAGAACTTAGTGTTCCAGGCTTTCAAGGGGAGATCACCGACTGACAAGAAGTAGAATCAACCTCCAAAGTTGTCGGATTCACAACAATCGGTGAAAAACCAAGTGGAGGACCTGCAAAACTGGACTTCGGACGAAGTGCCAACAAAGTATGAGTACGGCAAGCCGTTCCTGCCATGGCACGTCATGGAAGACATGCCCTGGGAAATTAGGCTTATGCACGACTGGTACCTAAAGGCGTCCAAAATGGGGCTCAGCATGATTACTGTGAAGGTCCCGGATAACGCTTTCACCAATGGACCAAATGGGATGCTGATAATCGATTTCAACGACCTTCATGCATTATTCAAGATGGAAAAAATGGATATAAATCTCGTTGCTACGTTTTGCCTGTAAGTATCAATCACACTTAATGTCATTAATGAATTCATTTGCAGACTAACTTCTGAATAATTACCCGTTGCATTACTTAGGATGCAATTCCACGACGTATAAAAGACCAACTATCCAGTTGGATACATTAACCCAACAAGGATATGTTGGACAAAACACGAGGTTCATGTTCGTGCAGATTGCGATGAGCTCAAAGGCAAAACGAAGTCCCAAAGAGACGCGGCCATCAAAAAATGCACAAGGCGAAGATGGTCGCGGTAGCACTGTACTTGGGCCAAGCTATGATCGAGCACAAAGACAAAAATGTCCTCATGGTCCCTTATGCGCTGCGGTACGTAATATTCGTCCGTACAACTAATAGTTTACTACGATATCACCTGCAATTAACATATCTCTTCTATCGTAGCGATCACTACATACTTTTTCTGGTATATCCGCGGGACCACTTGGCTGTAGTGCTTGATCCGGCACACTATAAGGAGGATACATTCAAAGAGTTCCTCGTCTTGTTAAATTTGTAAGTACTATCATGCACCATTTAATAAGTGTTATCACTTCTTACTCTCGAAGAAACAATTGACTGAAACAATTATTTTGTGTACATAGAGCACACGTATTTTACGTAAGACACGGTGGACCAGTCAAGGATCCACAAAAGAAGAAGCTTCTCCTGAAGACACAATGGCTGGTAATTATATACATGCCCGCTATATTCCGGCATTTTCTACTATGTTTACTTTCAAATATTGACGTATGTATACAATTTTATTTAACACAGTGTTATAAGCAACCTCCAAACACTAACCTATGCGGCTACTACGTATGCGAGATGCTAAGAATCTACGGGAGATACACTACAAAGTTTGAACAAGTAAGTTGAGAGAAAATATCTATCTACACATTAAGATCGATCTTGTATAATTTTCCTAATTGTATCTCTGTGTATTCCTTTTTAAACAGATCGAGTCTGTTCCAATTATAGCGAACCGGTTCGACAATCAAACCATGCTCAACTTGGTTGCGACATTTGCCGCTTCATCCGCCATGATGTCTACAACCATTTGGGTGATTTCTACGATCCGGAGAGCGAGCTTGTGACGGACGATAAATTCAAACAACTTAGAGAGTGGAAAAAAGACCATAAGTAATCTTTTATAATTATGTCTATTTTTTATGTGGTTTCGAACTATTATAAATTGTGAGACGAAATATATGAACACGCATGATGTATACATAATTTATATCTTTTTATGAGGAAATAATAATTAAATGTCTTTTATTCTTGTGCGAATATATATATACATGCATCGTCTCGATCGACCGATAATATTATTGAGAGAGAGGAGAGGAGAGAGAGGAGAGAGACAGGGTGAGAGGGAAGAGAGAGCTACAAGCTAAACACATGAAGCTAGCGCACATAAAATAATACGCACGGGATGTAATCTTCTCGTGCGGTCAAATTAACGAACCGCCACAGGGAAGATTGATTATCCCGTGCGGTCGGGTTAAGTGGCTCGCACGGGATAATCGAGCTTTCCATGCGGGCCGCTTAAGCCGACCACACGGGATAATCGATCTCTCCGTGTGGTTGGGCGTCCGCACGCGAAAATGGTCTTTTCAGACCTTTTCGTGCGTGCGGGCAGGCTTTCCGATGGAAAGATGTTTTTCGGTCTGCACGGAAAAATTGTTTTTTCAGTAGTGGCTGCATCTTTTTCCTTTTGGCATGGAGGTTAAATATTCTATTCAAAACCATCGTATATATACTGGCCGTGGTGGCGCTTAACAAGCGTACAAATGACTGGTCTGTTTTTAGTCATACATATCGAGGAAAGTTAGGGCATCGTGACCCTAAACCTCTTCGTTAATTTACTTACCCATGTATTATGCAATCAGAAACCGTTTTCATTAGTCTGCAATCGATCTGCGCAGATTTATTTCTCGGCCGTTTTCATTAGTTCGCAATCTTCGTATGCATCTTTTGCTCGATAAAAATCTCGAGACAAAAAACTAGTGGAAAAGCACAAAGAGTATGATGACCACATATCAGATTTTAAATTCTGACACCAACAAATATATATGCATGGTTCGTTTTGAAAATTTAATGTCTAAGGATTTACCACTGGCATATAAAGGGTGTGTTAGCTAGGAGATAGTATTGGTAACAGAACACTAGAAACATAATGGGCTCATATGTACCAGTGCATACATATGAAATGTTTTCGGTCCACCGAAATATATATGCATCTTTCGTATAATTAAAATAGATGTGGTGACTTCATAATTCTTAAAACATGTCTGTTCGCTTTTAGAGATCCTTACAGAGGTAAAGTGTCTGTGTGTATATTTATTGAAATAAGTACTCTCGTATTGTACGTGTCAGCGTTTATATCATGTTTAAAAAGTAAAATATTGTCGGTGGACGCCTCCATTTGTATGAATCAGTTGTGAGTGTGTGTATATACACACACGCCTGTCGCTAACATATAATTGGAGGGGCTGCCTCTCAACAGTACCCATCCACACCCTGCATTAGGAAAACTCCAAAACCTCTATACAATTCTTCTGTGCTTGTCTCAACATCTCTGATCCTCGGGAAGAGCAGCCTCAAGAGCAAGTTCAGTAGTAAAGGTGTAATTGCTACTTTAATTTTGTCTACATCATGTTCTATTCATCAATAATAAGTTAACTACACAATACACTGGCTCTAGCCCAAATACACACAAACTATTTTTGTTTGTGCCTATAGTCTTTTCATGCTGAGGGAATTAAAACAAAAGGTCCCATAGAAACTAGAAATTGAAGGAAATAACTAGAAATTCTCATGCTAATTATAAAAATAATATATCTTGCTTGACGATTGTCGTGCCTGATTTATTTCAAGATTTGAAAATCATTTAATAGTTTGTTTCTAGAATGTATATTAAAATACAAAGCAATTAACAAGCAAAGTTAATATGGAAAATAAATTTTTCTTAATAAATCATGGCTAGAAATATTTTTTTTATTTTCCATGTCCTAAAATACTCTTTGAAATTTTGCTGTAATTTTGAGAACTCACCTATCAGCTCTATCTCCTACCCCTGGCCGCAACCAACGGAGAGGATCAAACCAGCCCACCTCCCCTGTTCCACGCCTTCTCTCTCTCACCCTTGTTTTTAGACAAGGTGGACTCGATCGCCGCCCACCTCCTCCACCTCTTCGCCCACTCTTCCCGCTTTCCAATTTCCCGCGTGCACACACCCAATTTTGCCGAGAGAAGCATCCCACATTGCCCGTATTCGTAGGCCGTTACCGCCTCTCCTCGGCCTCCCCACTGCCGCCCGAGGCAATAAAAGCACTCCCTGAGCTTCCTCTCCCTTTTCCCTAACTCGCCGTGCCCATATTCCGCTCCACACTATCGAACCCTACCGTCACCTGCAGCCACTTGCTACTGGCAATTGATGTTGTCGGCTCATGCTGCCACCATCGCCAGCTTCTCCAGACCCTAGGGAACCCTAGCCGTCGCCTCAATCTCGCCTAACATCGCCGAAGCACCGATCCCGCCGTGCGAGGTGAACTCGGCCTCTTTTCGCCGGCCTATGGCCATACATTCCTGCCGCTTCACGTCGGTTCTCCCCTTTCTAACCCCTCTCCTATCTTGCCCAGGTAGTGGCACACCCTGGCCACCCGTCGCTCAACGCCAAAGGCTGCCAGAGCGTCGTTTCTGCCATCGCCCCATGTCGGTCACTACCAAATCCTCATCGTCGATCTCCACAGGCGATACAAGAAATACAGCTTTTCATGACGGTTTACTGGTGACGTTTTAAGAAACCATCATAGAATTCTATTGTGTACAATGACGGTTTACTGGTGACGTTTTAAGAAACCATCATAGAATTCTATTATGTACAATGAGTCATTCATTGGACGACTTATCTGTGATGACTTGTTTAGTAACCGTCACGGTTGAACGTCACAAATTATTGGCCACAAGTTTAGTAACCATCACTGTTGAACGTCACAAATTATTGGCCACAAGGATGGACCCACATGTCAATTGTCGGTGAGCTTTAATAGGCACGTCACAAATTATTGGCCACAAGGATGGACCCACATGTCAATTGTCGGTGAGCTTTAATAGGCAAAAAGGAAGGATGGATCTAGGAATCGAACCTTACACCTCTTGGTTCTACAGGCTAGAGCTTACCACTGAGCCATCATTGTGTTTTCGAAATATGGCGATCTATTATATTATTTGTATCAAAGTTAAGTGATTTCAGATTAAGTAGGCAGTTGACTTGTTTGTTCACGGGGCACCACACTAGCTAGCTAGCTTATCCGCGTCGGTCGTCGCCCCTGTCCGCGTAGTAGAGTACACTGGTGGCAACCGTCCCTGTTCCGCGCAGCATAGTGGTCAGTGGTGGCGGGGACTCTATTTGCAGTGGCGGCAGAGGCCGTGGGTGAGGCACCAGCGGTGGCGTAGGAGGCCATGGCGGAGTTGGCAGCAGCGATATAGTAGGTGCTGGAGGCACAGGCGGCGTAGGGGGCGACAACGACAGTGGTGTGTACAGTAGGCGTCGGCGAGGGGACACTGAGGGGAAGTTGATCTATGGACTGCACGGCTCCGTCAAGGCTTCACCTCCACCACCTCCATTGCCGGCCACCTGAGCTCTCCTCTGACAAGCAGCTGCAGATCTGAGTCCACCTGAGTTCGATTGGTATGGATTAATGTTGTTGCCAAATGCTTTATCCTTTTGAATGCCAATTGCCATGATTGAATGTCTGAGTGCATCCTCTGCCCTCCACTTTGTTGATTATAACATGTTCCGATGGTCCTTATGCTGAAATGAATTTTGTTGATTTAGAATCTGACATGTATGCACTACACAATGCATTACAAACAAGTCGGTAAGTTTAATGTGTGCCTTGGTGCTAGCACTTTATTAGCTGTATAGAATATATATATTGAAGGTCATGCAGTTCAATTCAGCGATGTTTGATCTTTGATAGTTGAAACAGTGGTTGTAACTGAGCTGAAATGCAATTTCTACTTTTTTTATGCAGATGGATAAACGTTGGGTGCATGGTGTGCTCTTTACGCCTGAGTATATTTGTGGTGTCAGGTCTTTCATGAACTTCATCAAAGAAAGGTTTGCTGAGGATGAAAAAAAATTTATGCCCATGTACTCGGTGTATGAACCATCAATCTCTGTACCAAAATGAAGTGGAAAGGCACCTACTCATCAATGGCATGTCCAGTACATATACAAGGTGAACTTGTGTTGTCAATGGTGTTCAGTTCAACACCGTAGAGCGAGACAAAAATAAGAAGACGCAAAACTCTGGGTTGACCTGTAAAGGTGGACACAAAAATGAGATAATTGATTATTATGGCACACTTAAAGAAATTATTGAGTTAGAGTACCTTGCCAAGGATGATGGTACGAAACAATATGTTGTAGTTTTCAGATGTGACTGGTACAAACTGGATGGTAAGAATACCTCATTAAAGGATGATGGGTTCTACAAGAGTATCAATATTAACAACATGTGGTACAGGAAGGATTGTTTTATTTTAGCAACTCAAGCGACACAGGTTTTCTATTTGCCGGATAATAAGTATGGATAGAATTGGCGGATTATCCAAACGTTTAAGCATCGTCACTTGTACAATGTGTCAGAAATAGATGGTGCTGTATCCACTGATGCACCCTATCAAGAGAAGACATGTGCTGCGGATATTGGCAGGAGACCAGAAGTATCTAACATTTTATCCGTTAAGCCTTTAAACCGAGACGATGAAGATGTCCTTGTTGTTCATGCTGCTGAGGTCGATCTACTTGCAAAGGAACATCAATTAAATACTAATAGTGAAGAGTGCACTAAAGTAGAGGATGACACCGATGGAGTATTGGAGTGAAGAAGTTGCCCCTGTAGATGTAGATAGCGATGATGAGTAGTTTATGCACTAGTGAACTGACCATGTGTCATGTAATAT
Source organism: Oryza australiensis (assembly GCA_019925245.2). Classification (NCBI taxonomy): domain Eukaryota; kingdom Viridiplantae; phylum Streptophyta; class Magnoliopsida; order Poales; family Poaceae; genus Oryza; species Oryza australiensis. The sequence continues at coordinate 1,357,377 of JAIFGZ020000016.1, read as the reverse complement.
TATATACTATAATATTTTCAAAATTCAGTTCAAGTACTAGTGAACCATGTACTCTGTGATGTTTTCTCCAACCTGAATTTATAATTTGATTTTATGGAGCCTTTTGGTGACGTGAACCTGATGGTTGTGACATGCTCTAATTCTTTTACATGATGGTTGTGCCATGCTCAAGTCAGTACCACCTACACAGTTCAAGCACAGATCAAAATGGCAGCAGGCCAACAATTTGCATATTTCATTACTTGCCATAGTCTGAACTAGGCATCGGCATTGCAAATTACAGAATTGAAGATCATTGCCATTTTCTGAACTAGATGCGTTGGACCTACATAATACATATTTCAGTCTACCTAGCAGGACAACATGTTACAAAAGTCATTGGAACTATATAGGACCCCAAACATAATCTTCTGGAACCATCCATGATATATCACACTGTCTTCCTTAAACTGAAAGACACCCCACAGAAGACCCCAACTACAAACACAAACAAAACCCCACAGAAGTTCAGTCTTCCAGCAGTCTTCGTTGTAGCCAACAATTCCAAGGCTGCATCCTTTGCTTGCTTCTCTTGCTCCAGCGCCAGCATCTCATTTTTGACCAGCTGCTTCTCATACATCCTTTGCAGTTGAATGCTTGCTTATGTTTCTGCAGAAGCTTCTCTCTTCAAATTCCTAACTGCATTGTGACGATCTAACATTAAGGTGGTCAAAAAGCTTGAGTACTTAGGATCGATCCATTTAAAGTACCCACAATCACAATCCGTCTGCAAAATTAGTTCATAACCAGGTCAATTTCACCAGTTCTAATTCAAGTATGCAACTTAGCATCGATTCACTGAAAACGAAAACAAACCTTACCCTCACATTCTGGCATCTGTAGTACCTCCGGCCAGGGTTGCCTTCACTCCATGAGATCAGCTTGAAGCATTTAAGGTTGCAGAAGCAAATTACCGACGGGTTGTAGTCAAGCGGTGCATCGCGGTAAGGGACAGGGGGCCTTGTATCGCCGCCATGGCCTGAAGATGCTGAACCCCAAGAAGCATGGCTCCTTTCAGACATGGTGCTCCTCCTCGTCCGCTGGCTCGGTAAGGTGGGACGGGCCGTCGGTCCTCGGCGAGGAAGGGGGCGGCAGGGGTGCTCGGTGAGGGAGGGGCCTGGAACGGTCTTCGGTGAGGGGGCCGGCAGCTGTGCTCGGCGCCAAGTTCTGGGGGCGGGAGCAGTAGTGTTCCCCGGTCATAGAGGGTCGGCGTCGTAGTGGTGCTCGGCGGGGAGGGGCGGTAGGGGTGGGGGTGGGGGTCGCCAGCAGTGCTCAGGGAGGGGGCGGAAGCGACAGCGGTCCTCGGCGAGGGGGTGGCAGATTTGGGGACGGACTGAGCAAGGGGGCGATAGCAATGTTCACTAAGCACATAATAATTTATGGGACCAAAAGAATATATATAAAATGAAGAATCATTTTATCAATTTTTTTTATTTTGAACTTTTGGTCAATATTTGTCGAAATATCTTGATGGACAAACACAATATCTTTTATGGGACATAATCACCAAATTTTGGTACTTATTACATCACCCCAAAATAATTATTTTTTTTGTAAATGGGTACTCAACACAAAATTGTCCTTACATATACTAGAAAACAAATCAAATCTTTGCTCTTCGATGGTTAGACAATGCCGTGCAGACAAAACAAATATGAGGTATCTTTGAAGGTTATTCGGTTCATTGGAGGTTGTTTGGTCCTTACAATACAATACCGCTGTATATAGTCAACACAAAGTCAAATGTGACTTTTCGATCGATACAGGCAGGAGATGAGAGATCTATCTGGAGAATGTTTTAGGGTCACCGTAGATTAATTGTTAGTTACTATATCATGAACACAAAATGCCTGTAATTTGGATTACTATACATACAAGTGGTGCGCTATCAACAAAATCTCCCTTTCATGGATTGATCTTGCTTGAGAGAGATCACTGGAGGTTGTTAGTTTGTCGCTTACTATATACATAGTCAACACAAAGTCAAGTGTGACATTTATAGCAATATATAATCACTGGAGTCAAGTGTGGCATTTATAGCAATATATAATCACCCTTATATACATTGCATAGGTCAATCGATGTATATTACCGGCCTTAAACAATGGGTTCAACGAAAATAACCAACCCCGACATTGTAATTAACCAATTTTGGCTTCTAAACTTTTAATCGAATGAAAGAAAATAGCAAGCAAACAAAATAAACTAAATCTACAATAAATTTGTTTGAGGGAAACTAAATGTACTTCATAGGATTGCCCTTTTAATTTGTAAATAAAAAGGCCCATTTTAATTAGAAAATAAAAAGAAAAAGGCCAAACTCCACCGAAAATTTAAGGCGGTTGAGGCGGGTGATTCTACAGGAACGGCGTGCACCTGAAAATTTCACATTGGATTCCATGATTTGCCTAACGAAATTACCTTTTTTTTCCATGCCTGCAAAAAACTCCACTGCCTCCCACAAAGCAAACCTTGAGGACTTTTTGGTAATTCTCTTGTTCCAACATATATAACGAGGCCCGCCACTGCAAGAAAATCCCACGGCCCCAAACCCTACGGCGCCCCCAAATCCTCCCCAAATCCGCATCGGCGCCATCCCGTAGCCACCTCGGCGCCATCCGACAACCTCCTCACCGCCATCTCGCAGCCGCCTCGATGCCACCCCGCAGCGCCGCCACCCTGCAGCTCTGCCACCCCGCAGCTCCGCGCCACCCCGCAGCGCCGCGTTGCCATCCCGCAGCCACCGCTCTGCCGACGACTTCAACCGTTGACTATGTCGCCACAGAAGAGGGGGAAAAAGCAAGCGAAGAGGCCATGACAGAAGAACAAGTTTCCGGTGAATGTGTTCTTTTGCTGAAAATTTGATGTTTTAGTGAAATTTTGGTTGGGGTTAATGCGTTGTTGTTTACTGAAATATTGTGCACATGTACTTGTATAGATTGAGCTTCTCTAATGGAATTTTTATAGACGCGTATAGATGTACTCGTATAGATGTACATTTTTATAGTCTCACAAAACTCATATAGATGGGGTAAATGATGGAGCTCTTCTGATGGAATTTTTATAGTCACAAAAAACAAGGGAAAAGATAGTTGTTATAAATCTATGATGGTACTGTGCAGTACCATATTGGGCAATCACTTGGAATTTTTATAGTCTCACTCATGTTGTTTTTACTGATGTGAATGATGGTACTGTACAGTAGTTATAAATCTATGGTGCTTTTTTCCTAGAATGTGCCACTCATCCATTCTCTTTACAACTTATTAAAATATGTCATTGTTGCTATTACATTACTATGGAGAATGAAAATCTAAATTCCCTAAACTTCTTTTTTTGTTTTGTGTCAATGGAGCGGATCCGCTTAATAGCTATGAAATTGAAAGGATGACATGATGTCTCCGCAACAATTCATACATGCGACAACCAGGACTACCTGTACTTACTAATCTATTTGCGAACACAGGCATTTCCCCAGAAAACTCTGGTTCTGAGTACAATGTGCAGGAGGAGGCCAATGGTAACCATTTAAATGTTGCTAACCGAGAGCAAGAGACAAATGCTTTGCAGGAGTTGGACTCTGCACTTGCTAGTGTTGCAGCAAAGGTGATGGTTATTTGTAGGACGAAGAATGGAAAAAGGGTATACAAGAGAGGTGTTCGTAAGCCACAGCCTCCAATGCAACCTTCTAGACTCACTAGGGCCTCTATCAAACGTCGAGCTGAAACCATTAAGGCTACGAGAGGAAGGTTGACACTCAAATTCCTATAACAAATTGCACTTAAATTCGGAAGCAACATTCCATACGTATTACTAACTCTAAGATAAATTGTAGCTATTTCAGCTCAGCAGAATGAAGTACATGAGCACAATACTGATGTAGGCCAGCAAAATGACTGTCAAAATGAAGGAGATGAACAGAGACAGGCTGAGCTGAACCATGACGGGCACACTCCTAATGGACCCAACATGAATGAGGTCAACGATAATGATCAAACTCAAGGTGGCATTAACTCTGCAGGTATGTTTTTTAATCCTTGCACAATTTAAATCTTCCGACACCAAACATAAAACCACTAGTGTACTGTTGAAATATATTCTTTGCAGATGATCCATTTGATGAGGAGGATTGGACGAGGGGACCTAATATTGGAAGGAAACTTGATCAGATGACTCACTCGAGGAAAGGCAAACTACCTTTGGTTATTGAACCAGCGAAGAAAAGGCCAGACTCAGTGATGATTGCTGCAAAGTTTGCATCTGAGTGCAACATTGTTGTCAGGGGCCATGTTCCTATATTTTCACATTGGAAAGAGTACAAGAAACCATCTGCTGCTCCTATGATCAAGGCTTACATACAAAGAGTTTGTGTAAGTGTTGAAAGTTGCCTCTGTCCACTGTTTTTTCAACCATTGCACTGAGAATTCAATAACACACACCAATAATGTTGTTAACTGTTTGCAGTCCAGGTTCTAGACCGATTCAAATGCACCCTCCGTGAAAAAAGCTTGTGTCTCTATGCTGAAGAAAGTTGTTCGCCAGCAGTGCTATAAGCTCAAAAGGCAATATTTTGATGCTTGTCCACTACATTTGGTGCCCAAAACTTCTCCAGTGACCTCGATGAGTAATGATCAATGGGATAAACTTGTCGCATACTAGAAAAATGAGAAGGAAATGGTAGGCTCATGCAACCAATAATAAATCTGATGTTCATATCATATTCTGAAGTTGATCTTGTATGTGCCTAAAATTACAATAATGTTATGCAGGTGACTTGTGAGAAAAACAAAGAAAACAGGAGCAAAGTGCAGTTTCACCAGACAACTAGTTCTCGCAGCTATGAAATGCACATTTTAAACTTGGTGAGTACATATAACTGCAACATGGAATATTACATACTGCTGTCTATAAATTGATGTATGCGATCTCTAATGATGTATGTGGGCTATCTTTCGTTTTGACTTTGTCATCCCAGAGTTGGATAAGCTAGCTAATCTGTTTTGCTTTGTACATAGTGCTCGATTACCTCCTTTTAAACAAAAATTAGTACATAGTGCTCGATTACCTACATTAGTTGCATCCCATGTCACTTAGTTTTTACTGCTTGATATCTGTGTTAAGAAAAAATGGATCAACCAGTAGATTTTTGAACTGTCCTTGTTTCATTTCGTTTTCAGGCAGACAAGTACAAAAATGAACCCCCAAATACACTGGATATATTTAAAGACTGCCACTACAGCAAGAAGAAAGGGTTCACCGCTGCAGTTCAATCAATTATTGTAAGAAATGTCACAATTAGTGCACAGTCAAATTATACGTTAGGTTTATATATGTCATGATCCTTGATCTATCTATCTCATCCACTGCTAGGTTGAAATGGACGACAAGATAAATGCTACTGTGGATGATGGTGAGGAACCAAATGATGTAACTGGTGTTGTCTCTGAGGTTCTGCTTCTAAAAACTAAGAATAAGAACAGTTTTCTGGTGAATGTGGGGATGACAAGCTTAGCTGCTGCTAACAATGGAGAAAGTAAGCGTGAGCTGGAAGCTGAACTGGTGGTGGAGAAGCGGACATCAAGTGATCTTAGGGAGCTTGTGAAGTCTCAACAACAACAAATGGATGAGATTATGAAGAAGTTCCATGAATCAGAAGCGAAGCTTCAGGAATCAGAAGCAACTAACGCTAGGCAAGAAGAGAAGCTGAAGAAAAAGCAAGCTGAGACAGATGCACTCATTAAGGGTTTGATGTCGATGATTCCAGGAGTTCTACCAACATGGTAAGGTTGTGTGAATGAACTTGAACTGATGCAATGTTCTGTGAATGCTGCCTCGCATGGCCTGTGAATTCTTGGTGGATGCATCTGTGATCATTGTGTGTGAACTGTGGTAGCTATGTTGTTTTTATTTTGTTTTGACAACAGCGGCAGCTATGCTGTTGTGTGCCAAACTATGTCGTTCTGTGCCAAACTGTGTAATGGATCAGTGATATGTTATGGCAATGGACCTCTCCATATATAGCTGATCTGTGATATGTTCGATGATCTTCATATGTGATGTTTATGTGACTATCTGAATGTGGTCAATTCAAATTTGAATTTTAATGTGTCAATTTAAATTTAAATTTGATTGTGTGTGAATTTAAAATTTAATTTGAATGGGCACATTCTTCTCTGCATTTGGGCTAGCCTAGTAGTATGGGCCTAACTAATTAAAAAAATTATAGAACAAATGGGCCAAAAATCTATAGAATAAATGGGCCTCCTGAATAGTGGGGCATATAAGGCCTAGTGATGACGTGGCAAGGTAGCAGCCACGTCACATCCAACCTCAACAGATGACTTGACAAAAGATGATATGTACACATTTTATGATGTTTGAGTTCATCACTATAGCCTTTCACTATTGTTGCTGACCAGTGATTCCATGACGAAAATACATGCCAATCTGTGACGACTCTAATCGGTCTAGCAAATGTATGACGCGAGATACATGACGGATTTCTCGATCGTCATCATAGGTTAACCGTGACGCGTTTTTCACTGTCTGTGACCAAATTAAAACATCATGAAATGTTGTATTCCTTGTAGTCGATGTCTTTGCCGTTGGTCGCTAGGTGAGCCCCTCCGCCCCTTGCCTTCTTTCACGTTGCTTCCCTAGATTGGCGTCCTGACAGATGGTCACCACCAGCAATCATCCTACCACCTCCGCTATCGCCTGGTTGATTGCCAGCGAGTAGGCTCCCCTTCACCTGCGGTCATTCGTGTGGCAGCGCCACCTTAGCACACCGGGCTGCCGTGGCTGCCACATGGTGTGCCCATGCCTAGATCTCGCATGGGCCACGTCCACCATGGACCGGTCTTCCCTCTCGCTTCAGTAGCTTAGTCCTATCTCCGGGGCTGATGTCATCATCTTTCTTTTTCAGTTTAAAAATAAATATTAATTATGTAATAAAATGGCTCAAAACTTCTAAAATTCCTAATCATATGAACTCCAAATTGAGCTATTCAACTTGTAAAATTCATCTAAAATTAAGCTCTAGATATTTGTTTACATTTCATGTACTGTTTACTTATTTTTTATTAGGGTTTTTTCTCGTATAACCTTTCATTTTGGAGGATCACCAACGCAAGGGAAAGCGTTCAGAAGATTAATCAAAAAATCAAGGCAATTCACATTCCCTCTTGAGCATGTTGAACATACTTTGTGAAATGTTTTACCATTTACAAATAAAATATATGTTTTGCTAATTACATGGGAATATGGAATTCCTACCTACTTGCTTATGACCCTATAACCATTCTTTGATAATCTGGGATGATAACTTGATTAGTTTAGGTTATTCTTGTGGCCTAGCTAAATATATGACTTCCTTAGTCATGCTTAATTACTACTAGCTTATCTAATGGGATAATCACTCTATTTAGATCTAGTATCTTAATGAGCTGCGAGCTTGAGACACTTGACCATGGTTCATTGATCATAATTATTCAACTAAAATATGGATTATTGGTGGATTGTGGGTGCATGGTATAGATAGTTTCACCCATGTCAATTAAAAATTGGTTCGCGGGAAACACCTAGAATACCGTACTTACCACAAGCAAGAGTGTGCAATAGTTGGACTTGTAGTATAACTCACTCCTTCCCTAGGCACCTATGCAAGGGTGGACGTGATGGACTTTGGTTAAATCAGGTAACAATCCAATCGGCTTCTGGATTCACCACGATACAAGAGAGGACTACCCACCCTAGTGGTAGGGGTGGGGGTGGAACCTGAAGCATGGTGTGGATTGTTAAGAGAGGGTTGTGCGAAGGGTATTGTCACAATCACTTGCATGGTGACATGACTATGGATTGTGTCTTGTAGGTACAATTATGCACCTCTAGCCAAAGTAGAACTATTCGAATAGTCGTGCCCGCGGCTATGGGTTAATCGACCAGCTTCACTGTGATTAGTCACACTTTTAATTAACTTGACATAATGAATTAATGTATAATTTAGGTGGTTCGTTGGTCTTGTTCAACATGGTGTAGCATTGATTAGAGGATATTAATCTTTTCTTAATTAATTGTTTTACTATTTGAAAATACAAATTTTATAACTTCTTTTATGCAAAAGAGCCATAAACTTTCCTTCATCTTACTATGCATGATCATATTATTGGTGTGAATTGTTGAGTATGGTGGTTGCTACTCATCCTTTCTATATTTCCCATTTTAGCAGTAAAGTGTCTTAGTTGAAGACGGAGTTAGAGAACAAGACTTATATCCCAATTGAGCATGCCTATGGAGTGGATCTGAAACCTCGCTAGACTCGTCTTTCCGCTACTGTTTTCTTTTCAGTTTTTCAGTGAGAGGATTAAGTGTCTCTTCTATAAGTATTTATGTTTTATTTACCTTTATATCTACATATTAATTTGTTATTTTGTGTACCTTAGCATATCCAAAAGCATGATTTTTGGATAGGGATTTAATACATAAAATAGTATGAAAATTGACTAAATATTTAGGCATGACAACGATCAAAACCGTATTTGTTAGATAGGAGAAAAATGTTGTCACCAAAATGGGTGAGTTCCATCTTCAACTGAAACTAAGGAATATTAGTGAGTATAGACATAGCGATAGTCGGGGAAAAAAATTGAAGGGAGATGGTCCTCTAGAAAACCGGTGGCATAGGTTCAAAATAAGAAAGATTAATTTTTGAATTTTGAATTTTTCAGATGTTTAAAATTCAACCTTAACTTAGAAATATGCACACTATTTAACATTGTACTCTCAATAGTACACACTTTTCAAACATGTTCTCAATTTAAATTGGTTTTGGATGGCATGACACTAACTTGCATATCTATGTGTTGTAACGCTCAAAATATTTTTGAATTTTAAGAATTACTGAATAAATTTTATAAATAAATAGTATATCTTCTCGATCTTCAACCTTGATAAATTCTTGTGAGCTAAATAAATTGAAATTTTGACCCTCAAATAATAGTTTCGTAATCTGGATAAAACATTGTTATATATCAAATGAAGTTTTACTTTGGTACACCCTACTAGAAAAATGATTTTTGTAGCCGGTCAACAGCTAGATCCAAGTGTCGATTGTAAGCAAAGGCCTGAGAAAATCATCAATATTCATAGGCGGATGGCCGGTCCACCTAGGAAGATGTGTTTTTGCAGGCGACACCTATGAAAATACATCTTCCTAGGGGGACAACACCACAACATGCCACCAGCGAAATTGTATAGCTCTACCTGCGAAAATGCATCACTCCGGTTTCCTTTCCTAGGACAGGCCACCTAGAAAAATGTTCACGCCAAATTTTCTAATAGTATGTTTTAATCAATAATATTGCAATCAATTAATTAAATAATACATATATATAGCTAGCAGCTAATAGATATGCAATACAAATATAATACACATACATTACATGCATTAGTAAAAAGCGTCAGCCATACATCAATATTTACAGTATAGTGAGTCCGAATAATAAGATTGTTGATTACACAAGCACATGACTCCATTCCCGAAGAGACTTGTATTATTCACTCGTTGCTAGGCTGCCCTCGGGGTCGAAGAACAATCCATCTTGATGGCAGCACTTGCAGTGATGAAGTGGCAGAGGTCCCGCTATATGTTTCTAATGCCTTCACCGTCAAAGCTAGTTTGATGTTCGATTCTAGGTAACTTCATGACAGCACGAGAATATAGCAACATTAATTACATGTGTGTTCGATCATTGAACTTATATTTTAAGTTGAGAGACTTACATCCTTCGAGTTGGTCCTGTACATCCCATTAACCCTGAGGAACTCACAAATGTAATATCCACAAAGACATTGCCTTTGGTTGCTTGTGACACTTCATTATTGACATACACACATAGAAATATTTAGTTATACATGCATGCAAGAGAATTTAAATAAATTGGTGTGCAGAGTATGTTTATTAATTATATTACCGACCAGTATGTATGTGCTAGCAACTTTTCCCTCATTGTCAGTTGTTCCCCGCCTTTTGCTTTGTAGAAGTTGTACGCATAGTATATGTAATAGGATATTAAAGTCCGTATTAATAAACGGAATTTAATTACGAAGACTTCATGTGTAATGCATGAATAAGAATATCTTACTATTGTAAAATTGTTAAGAATGTAGAACTTGTGATTGTAATCGAGCGGGTCGAGGACTGTAATGGTCCTGTACTTTGAGTAGAGCAAGAAGCAAATGCAATGATCGCTACATAGTAATGACGGTTAAGTTAGTCACAAATTAATAAATATATAGAGAGATCTAGGAGACTTACTTAAAGTTGTATGCGACCATTATGACTCTTTTATCTTGAAAATTTAGGAATGCTCATCAAATATAGGTGGCCACGGTAAGCAACTTGGTGTTGTGCAAGTCCTTATATGCATGGATCTCTTTAGGACTCTTGTCCTTAAGCCACTGGGAACTATCTTTGAGAGATATGGTATGCTGTGTTTGACATATCCTTGTTGGGTCCAGCAATGGGTTGCCATTAATCATTAATCATTCTCGGGATTACAATCTCTATTTATTTGTTTTTATAACTGCGCGTTAATACTCTCAGGCACCATGCAGCCACAAGGTTGACGTCCAGCTTTTCACGGCCATACACGGCGCGAAGGTCACCAAAATCGAGCCACAAAAAACTTTCACCGCCCATGAAAGCAAGGGGCATTGTTCTAACTGTTATGGACATAAGGCCTTTTTAGCTGGTGTCCGTGTACCATTTATATAATCTTCTCATCTCCCATGGACCTTCTTCCTGCGCGTAATCGGGCCAAAAGGTTTTGCTATTTTCAAACTTTGCTAGCACTTCATCGGTTGCAATGTATATCTCACCAGCAAGTTCATCGGCCTTTTTTTGATCATCCATGTCTTCCTTCGCATGTTTTTCCACCTCGGAAGGCAGTTAACATCCACGTTTCTTTTTCCTTATTCTTCGTAGCACTTAGGCACTTCGGACTTCTTGTCACCATTATCATCATCCTTAGGTGCGTCTACATGCTCTTTGGCGCGGATGGGTCTTCATACACATTGGGTTCTATTTCTTCCCATTCCATACTCGGTGTGCCTTCTGGATCGTGTTGGACATATGACACAAGTTGTACTTCGGGTTCTGGTCCATATGCATGTTCATCAATTGGTACTATTGCTGATATAGGTGCTTTCTCTAGGCTCTTTGATTGTTCACCTGCAGGTTGTAAAGCTTCAAGTTGTTCATTATGAGGTGCCTTCTCATGTTCCTTGCTATCTTTTTCAACCTCATGAGGGACCGATTTCTTAAGTGGAGGTTTCAGCGGAGCGTCGGTGCATGTCTCAAAGATTATATCCTTTTTATGCCATAATATTATATTGTCCACCGCATCCCCAAGTACTTCTATACCATCCGGTGTTAGGATATCTAAATCATACATCTCAAACCCTTCATTCACAATTTGCACCTACACTTTTGCATAAATCTATAGGAATATCTTCCTCCCGATAAGTGCATCCCAGGATAGCCATTCTTGTCACGACCTCAATGGTTCTACCAGCTCTACCAATAGGGACATGCAACCTAGATGGTCTATCCTCTGTTATATCATCAAAGGGATATCTTGGATCCAGTATGTTTGACGAACCTATGTTCGAGGAACCTATAGGTTTAGGCAATAAACGTTGGCTTATACAAAATTCCATCATTTCTTTCTTTAAAAGCTCTCTCCCTTCCTCTCTCAACACATCCTTGTAGGCATCACGTTTCTTGTATGAAGAGTCGTCCTTTCTGAACCCTTCTTTCCAACCGAGCTTAGAGGACACCCCTCGAACCCGGACCCCGTGCTTAGGATTGCCCAATGCCTTGCTAAGCGCATCCTCCTGTCTCTGTGTCTTAAAAATTCCCTTCTTCTGTGCACCGGCTAAATGATGTATGTTGTTGGCTATTTTCTGGAGCACGGGTCATTTGGCAAGGAGTACGCATCGTCCTCCTCACCATCATCGTTATCCGAACCTTGCGAGGCCTCCACGATGGCTTGTCGAGCCTTCTAGTCGGCTATCGGTTGTTCCTCCCTATCCTGATTCTCTTTATTGCTATAGGTCATCGTTACGTACTAGTGCCAAAATATTAAGAAGATAAAGTGTTAACTTACACAATATTTCAACAATTAAAGCTTCCAACAAATAATTTACACAATATTTCCTCCACACATACATAATAGTGGCACCGAAAATTAAAATTCCAAATATGCGCCAAATTCACCAACAAGTAATACTCCCTCCATTCATGCATAATAATGGCACCAAAAATTTTGAGCAGTTCTTCCACCCTAAATTCACCCAAATATATACATCAAAATCACTCACAATATTTTTCACCCAATATTCACCCACAATAATTACACCCAAATATATATATCCAACATTAACCCAAAATTTACCAAAAGATCACCCACATATCTCAATCAACCACATGTTAATACATATACATGTATGTCACCCATCACCCACATATCCACCCTATATATATATATATAGGAAAACATCCATATTGTTCATCATTGTTCACCAACATTCACATGCAAAGATCATCGACGAGGTTTAGGACGAGGATGACAATCGTGGAAGTTGACGAGGCTGACGTGGCGATGATCAAAGAGGTCGTCATGCAGGGAGACAAAACGGCAGTGACGGTGGGGAAAAGAGGAGGTCCGTGTCAAGGAGGCGAAGAGGCGGTGGCGGTCGGAGATGAGAAGGAGGCGGCGGGGTCGGGAAGGTGGGCGGGGAGGAGGAGGTGACCAGGGTCGAGGAATAGGGCGGCGTCTCGTCCGGTGAGATGGGGCGAGGAGAGGAGATGAACCGGCGATGGTGGGGTCGATGAAGACGAGCAGCGGCGAGGAGGCGTTGGATGGTAGAGGGGAAGAGGAGAGGGCGGGAGACGAAGAGGCGGCATGGCGACGATTGGATTCAGGGAAGAAGCGGCGGTGGTGGAGGAAGCAGCCGGTGGTGAGGAGGCATGGCCGAAGTCAAACAGGGTGCAGAGGAGGAGGTTCCAAGCAGCCGGCAGTGGCAAAGACGGTGATGCAAAAAATTTCAGCAGCCTAACAACGCAAAATTTCTAGGGTTCTCGCCTGGACTTAGAAATTTTCGCATTAGGGTAGTCGCCCTTATATAGGCCAACGATCTTTCGCAGGCGGGCTGCCCGCCTGCGACAACAATCTTCATAGGCGACCAACCCGCTTGCGAAGATAATTTAGAATAATTTTCACATACGAACCGTCCGCCTGCGAAGATATTTTCCTATATAGCTTCTAATTTTGTAGGCGAGCCCACCCGCAAGCGACAAATTGATATCCCACATGTCAATGACTACATAATCCATGAATATTTAAAAAATCCCAAAATGAAGGGGAAATCCTATAAAAAAGAAGCCCATATTGTGTTCAAATAAAATACAATAAGAGTGGAAAATACCTATAAAATTACTAGAAATCCACAAATTGTTAAAAAATCCCAAAATGAGGGAAAATCCTATAAAAAGGAAGCCAATATTGTGTTTAAATAAAATACAATAAGAGTGGAAAATACCTTTAAAGTTACTAGAAAATCGATGAATTGTTAAAAAAACAAAATGAGGGAAAAATCCTATAAAAAAATAAGACCATGTTGTGTTCAAATAAAATACAATAAGAGTGGAAAATACCTCTAAACTTACTAGAAAATACATGAAATGTTAAAAAATCCCAAAATGAGGGGAAAATTCTATAAAAAAGGAAGCCCACATTGTGTTCAAATAAAATATAATAAAAGTGGATAATACCTTTAAAATTTATAGAAAACCTAAGAATTGTTAAACAAATCCATGGATTGTAGTTTAATAATTTGGGATAACTTGTTAAAATAAACTACAAAATGAGTGAAGGTATACCTTTGTTGATGCGAAAAACACACACCGGCCTAAGAGATCTACTTAATTCTAGTGCAGGACCTAAATCTTGCTTTTGGGTTTCAAAGGCATGCCAGTTGGTTTGATCCTGCAACCAACAAGAAACAAAGAAAGAAAACAAAGTTAAATTCATAAATGATAGCCGATTGGCTAATGACCGATGACGTATCGTTCAATATTGGGCCAATGCAATATGCATAGGATCGACAATAAAGGATAAAGCAAAGGGAAAATTAGATATACTCGATCGGCTGTATATATCAATAATATATAATCTATGTCTCAAAATGTGTTTAAACCAAGTGATTGGGATAGATCGGACAGTGTGCCGAGACAATATAAATCACTTATGTCTAAAAGTACTTTAAGACAGAGGTTATATGTATTTATAGCATAGCCGATGTACTAAATCTAACATGTATCGGCTAATACTCCGATACCACTTTATACTAAGATATCAATATAGATTAAATTATATTAAACAAGAATCAATCAAGTGTTAAGATGACCTATCAGATTAATAATAAGCTTAAGATATTTTACCACAATGAGATCTTAATGTAAAGGACATATTTAGCATATCAAGTAAATATGTAGGAAACAAGATAACTAAACCAGGTAAGATAGGGTAAAACCCCGAAACTATCTCTAAAAGCAATCATAGAATAAGATAGATATTATGATTCTAGATAATACTTAATAGGTCAGACTTAACTGATGCAACACTAAGTATAAAGAGAAGCATAAGGTCTAAACAAATCGATGAAAGCCTTTCGAGATGGTGGCTACACTATATAACCTAGGTCAACGTTGATATCTAACCCTATCGGTTGTTGTCTAGTAACAGATGCTAGCCGATTGGGGTTAGATAGCAATATTGATTTAGATTATATAGCAAACATGATAACTCGACTATTTACGTGAACAAGATTAGAATGTCATAAAGATGTAAGCACTAATCCCAAGAACGCAAGCCGCCAAAACAAGTTTTACCTCTTGTCAGAGATCAAACCCGATACAGCCCAACTCGAAAGCAAGAACTCGTCGAAACAAACAAAAGTAGAAAAGGTGGCGATGCGCCGAAAATGTTATTGAACTGATTCTTCTTTGATTACACAGTCTTAGGCTATATTTATACCCAAATACATAGTATGTCCTTGTCAGGCACGACTCTTATCTCTATTACAACTCAAAATACGAACAAATCCCTTAGGCAGACTCTTACCAGCACAATCTATAAGGAAATTACTTAAAATAACCTAATTAATATATACAATTTCCTTTTTCGGACTCTGTCCATATATGGCAATCCTCATGAAGCATATCATCCTGATCCAACAATGATTCCAATATCATCTTACCGGAATCGGCTACGTCGGCTTACCTTGTCTGACTCGGTATCAGCCGATGAACACCTTAGCTTATTCGGTTTGCAACCGGTGCGTACTATGTTTTCGAGAATCACGATTTCCTCCAAATCTGCTTCGGCCTTAACTCCAAATCCGATGCATGATTTACCAAATTTGGTCATTAACAACCTTACATATGACCATTACATAACAATCCATAAGAACATTACATAGCAACATTTGAATCATATACATACGTTATCCTCTAATAGTCTTTCCTTCTCTATCTTTCCGCATGTACGGCTTCACGGTATTCTCAATGATTGTTTCTACAAGCTTAATCTTATTTAGAAATTGAGTATATAGTGGCATGCTATCATACTGTTTGTAATCTTCGACACCTTCAACCCCATCAACTCCCAAGATATTTTTCTTTCCGGGTAGCCCTATTTCTTTTTTCACATTCTTAGGGTCTATTACGTAGAATACATGTGCCATGCGATCAGCGAGTACCCACGGGTCATCCTTGTGACATATATTGCCGAGGTCAACAACAGTAAGTCTGTATTTGTCAACATAAACACTGTTTGGGTGTTTGACCCACTAGCACTTAAACAGAGGGATTTGCATTGTGAGGCCATAGTCGACTTCCCATATTCCTTCAATGAACCCAAAGTATTTTTTTGCCTTGATGCATCCATTGCCTCCACTCGGACATTGCTGTTTTGAGTGACATTCTTATTATCCTAGGCTTTCGTGTAAAATATGTATCCAATAATCTCATATCCTTTCCATGAATTGACTATACTTGATGTAATGCATGACAACCTCTTCATGGTAATTTCATCAATGGTTTCTCTATCCAGTAAATTAAGTTCTCCCAACCAATCTATGAAGCAACGCTTGTGTTCTTTCATGATCCACTCAGTTGTGTGTCTATTATTGTTAGCTTTTAAGCTTTTTAGGTGTTGCTCAATGTATGGCTCAACTATGGCAAGCTATTGAAGAACGTTGTAATGTGATTCTCGAACTGCTTTTAAGTCCAGGTTGACGAAACTCTTATTTCCCTTTGTCTCTCTCCAAGCCAATTTGCCCTCGTGTCGAGGTACTAGGACTCCGATTGCCTTTTTCATTTTTTTAGAAATCGATATAGCACTCAATGACCTCTTCTGTACTATATCCCTCGATCATTGATCCCTCTTGGTGGGCACGATTCCGTACGTAGCCCTTCAAAATGACCATGTAACACTTGTACGACCACATTTGATGTAGGTACAATGGGCCAAGTGTAGTTATCTAAGGCACTATATGAACCATGAGGTGCTCCATCAATTAAAATATGATGGAGGGAAACACATCTAAGCTCACATTGGGTCTCATGTGAGAATGAACGAAGAAGTGCTAACTCTTCAAGATTGAAGACCTTCTATGATACTGCATCAAAAAGTAGTACATCTTTGTGATAGCAACCTTTACATGTTTTGGTTTTATGACCGTTATAGCAATGGCAAGAAATGTGGTGAGCATGACATGATAGTCATGTGAATTATAACCAGATATCGACAAATCTTTCATGGAGACTAGTCGCTTGATGTTTGATGAGAAATCTATGGACACTTTAACACCGTGAAGGCACTTGCAAAATGTCTTCTTCTCCTCAGGTGTTAGTCTGAAACAAGCTAGAGGGAGATATACTTTTTCATTCTTCTCTCCTTCTGTTGGGTATAGATCTTCCCTCATTCCCATATTCACTAGGTCGATACGTGATTGTAGACCATCATTTGCCTTGCTTGGTATGTCCAGCAATGTTCCAATGGTGTTGTCAAACATATTCTTTTCAAGATGCACGACATCTATGGCATGGTAAATCTCCAGATCTTTTCAGTATGGCAGGTACTTAAAGAAAATCGAATGCTTCTTGAATGGGGAAGGGAGTTCATCATCTAGTTTCTTAAGCTTTGTTTCCTTCGAACATTTCTTAGGCCCTTTTCCGAACACACATTGTATCTTCTTGGTGAGGGGTCAACCTCAGGGTGGTTCGATCTTCATGACAGTAGGACTATGAACAATGATAACTTGCTGAAAACACCGGGGTAACTAGCTTTATACTTGCCAAGGTTGGATGCGACCAAGCGACCGGGAGAGAGGCACCGAAACCACGAGGACTTCGACTCGATCTCCGAACGATCGCAGAACCACAAGTCGGGACTAATCCACACAAAACAGTGTAGCCGTACTAGAAACCGTAGAGCACGAATTAGGGGACCTCACAGAGACCTTTCTCACAAGCTCATGATGAACTAGCAAGAACAAATGTGAGTAGACACTCAAGCAGCTCGGCTGCAATATACCATATCGGTTTATCAAATGATCAAAAGTTCTCTTTGCTTTAGGTGCAACGGGATATTTATACTAGGAACAACCCTCCTAGATGAGTGCAAAACCGAAATGGAAATGAAGAGGCATATTATGTGAAAAGGCTTCCACAAAAACTACTCCCGAAGTGGCCTCAGGTGGTCGTTGGTCTTCTGCGCAGTCTTCACTAATTTGACCATAACTCTATCTTGGGAACTCCAAATGACAATTCTTTGTTAGGTGAAAGTAGACTCAATAAGATTTCCATCCATGTGCATCATGCACCATGAATTATTGTAGAATGGCACAGTTTTGCATGGAAACTTTAAACATCACGCGTCTATTCGGCTTCTGAGTAGTCTCCAGTAAATGACTCATAACTTTTGATTGGGAACTCCAATTTATGAACCGTTTGTTGGACATGAAACTAGAATTTATAGGCTTTCCATCAATAGGTCTCACACCTTCTAACTCTTCTTATTCTACCTGCAGTGATGGCTGGAATTGGGATCAGATTCAGACGTCCGAACACGTCCAATCAGGTTCGGAATTGGGATATCCTCATGTGTGAACCTAAGAAAGATTAAAACACAAGATTTAGGTAGTAAACAATTCTCATGGGTAGATATATCATGGGTAGTAAGGATGGAGTTCACCTGTTGTTGAAGTTGCCTTGCACGACTACGTGTGATCAGTCCTTTATGGACTTGGGCACGTGCATCATTGGTAAATGAAGTTGGACTTGGTGTAGACACGATGGAAATGTCCTCATCACTTCTCTATCATGGAGCATATTTCCTTCCCTGTTTTAGGTTTTGGTGGAAGATCATTCTCTTTAGTACCATCGAATTCTGTCGTCATCTTGCGGTATTTATGATTTTTGCGTAAGAAACGCCGGTGCTGCATGTAAGCAAGCTTGTTGGAACCTGGAGGTACTTGTAGTAGGTTCCATTAAAGCAAATCACACATCATATTTTCCCTTTAATTTTCCCCGAAACGAAAAACATGACGGGGTAATTATTAATGGTAATGAAAATGATGGCCTTCACTGTGAAGTATTGTCTTAAATACTCGTCCCACACATAAATCTTCCATATCTTCCATCAATGGTTCAAGAAATTCATCAATATCAATACCAGGCTGTCGGAGGCCTTGTATAAGGACACAGAGTAAAAAGTACTTTCACTTCTGACAAAGCCAGGTAGAAAGATTGTACATGGTCAGAAGCACTGGCCAAGTGCTATGTGAACTGCTCATGTCTCTATAAGGGTTCACTCCATCAGTACTCATTGCAACCTTAACATTTCGTGGGTCTTTAGCACATTCTGGGTACAATGCATCAAAGTTTATCCACTGACGAGCATCCGCTAGGTGTCAAAGCATGCCATCTTTCTTGCGCCCTTCTTGATACCACCTCATTAGTTTCATATCTCGAGGGTTTGAGTACAAATGCTTGATGCGATCTTTTACAGGAAGTACCACATCACCAAGAGATTTTTCTTTGTTTTCCTCAAACGTGTTAGGCTCTTCTTTGTCAACAAAATCAACATTGGGGGAGTGTTGTTGGTTGATTTGTACCGGCTAGCACCACATGTCAGGCATTTATGCAACAAAGCATACTCTTTCCTGTATAGGATGTAGTGGTTCACACATGCATGAATCTTTTGCACACCAATAGAAAGGGGACATATTAGTTTCTTTCCTTGATATGTGTTGGAAGGTAACGAGTTAGCTTCAATAGTATGATTTTCAAAAGTTGTAGTAAGCTATCGAAACTACTAAACCAGACATATCTGGTCAAGTTCAAGCACTGAACATAATATTGAGAACTCCCTGTCACAACTTGTTGACTCGTCGTACAAAACATCTTTCACTGCCTTCGCTTTGATATTATCTAAAACCCTAGTCGACCCCATTAGCACCTCAGGTTCTATATGGCATAGCATTTCCTCCAAATGCTTAATATTATCACCACAGCTATCACCATTAACAACATCCATGTGATCAACATCTGGTCGATATTTTTTGTCATCAAGATCCACTTGTTGCTTGCCATGATGGATCCACATCTTGTAGTACTTCATAAATGCACACATCACTAAATGGCCCATTATTTTCATAGCATGTGCCTATACTTTTTCATTTTTACACTCAGCACATGGACAATGTATCTCCGTTGTATTATTACTCCTAGCATGCGCCTTGGCAATACAAATAAATTTAGATACTTTATCTGTATATGACGGCAAATATCTTGACATATGATACATCCATTGCCTGTCCTTACCTCTGAAAATATTTCATTTAAAATTGTATTAAAAATTAAAATTACACAAAAATACCTATTTATAAACAAAATTAACTTTGCTCGCTATGATAAAAAATATAAAAACTAAAAGATGGTGATCTATAAATTTAACTGAAACAAAAAATATATTTTTCGCTACTATGTAGCTCTAAGGATGAGAAGTGAGGAAATACATATTTTTTCTCTCTCTTATCAAGATCTAGGGGGTGTTGGCAGAGCTCCACATCATAGATTCACCTCCTAGATCTAGCTTCAGTCAGAGCTAGATCTTATAGGAGCTGGAGGTGGCCCAAATAGCGTTTGGTTGTCAGATCACCTCCAGAAATCCTAAAATATATTGATGGACAATTGTACCCTTATTTTCTCTATTTATTGAATGGTTGTACTGATTTTTGATATTGATTTAAAAAATATTCAAACTAAATGACTTATTTTTTAGAAAAAAACATTATTAAGATGATTAATTTTAGAATTATTAAACTAATTAAATTTAAAATTATTAAATGAACTAAATCATTAGTTTAAAATTATTAAACTAATTAATTTTGAAATTGTAAAACTAATTAAATTGTTAGTTTAAAATTATCAAACTAATTAAATTTAAAATTATTAAACTAATTAAATCATTATTGAAGTTCAATGACAAAACATGCGTAAATAACTGTGAAGTGCTATGGGCAAAAGAGTAAAAAAAAAGCTGGAGTGGAGCTGGTGGGAGGCAGCTCCACCTCTTTAGTGTATTTTCTCGGAGCTCTCCAAGTAGATCTGAGATAAATATTTGTGAAGCTGGCCCGTTTGGCAGGGCTCCAGTTTCACTCCACTGGGATTTAGGATCTGGAGACTTGTCAAACATCTCCTAGGTGATAGGGAAAGTGGACAAAATACATATTTTGGTTAACAAAAACATCACATTTAACCATAAGAGGATGAGAGGACAACATGGCATATCCATTACAATCATAGCATAAAAAAGCAAAAAAATTTCACATAGTGCTTTCACTATTTTGCATGCATAGATCCATCAAAATTAAGGCCTACAAAAATCAAAATAAAATCGTAACAAGAGAAGGAATGCATGGATCTAACCACTGTTGAAAAATTCACCAAATTTCGAGTTTAAAACCTTTCCCCTATATTTTGCTTATTTTTCGAGAAAGAAACTTCAATTGAACTAAATAGGGCTTGGGGAGGAAGATGGATATATAAGTATATTTTTTCAGACGGACAACATCAGGTGCCGTCTGTGAAAATATATCTTCGTAGGCGGAGCTCTTATAAGACGTCCGCCTGGGATAATATACTATTTTCTCATGCGGACGTCTTAAGCAAGCGACACCTATGTCGTCCGTCTGGAAAGATTTATCTTCATAGGCGTATGACCATCTCACCTCCCGTTGCCTATATTGCAAGCGGACGTTTCGTGCCCAAAAAATGCCCGCCTGCTTAGTGAATAGCACCTCATCTGTGAAAATTATTTTTCTAGTAGTGTACAGGCCCAATCGATATATTTAGGTTTCTAGCATGAATGCACAACTGAAATACAATTATTTGAAGTGAGATAGAAAAAATTAAAGATTCTAATGCAATTGAAGTTGTGAGTGTTTGAATTTTTAGAATAAGTAGTTGATCTCAAAAACCTGAAACATATTCAAGGTGCACATTTGACTTTTTAAAGAACCTACATAAATTTGGTCCATAGTGGGCTATGTTTAAGTTTCCTATTTAAGCATTATTTTCTTCTAGCTGTTTTAATTTCTTTTTTACAAAACTTAACTAACTAGTTCATAAATACCCACATGAAAGAAGTGATATTTTTTATGAATTTTTGGAAGTCGTGTATAATAACAAAATTAGAAGTCCTACCATCAGTCACATCGTCATGTTAGCACTATGAATTACCAAAAACCACTCTAGAATCAGTCCAAGTTAATTAAAAAGTGCATGGTTTTAAAATATCCAATGTTTAATATTGTCCAATTTTAAAGTTTGTGTTTTATTTCAACTATTGTCCGCATATTTACAATAGACTCATATAACTGCAGATTGGTTGCACGGGCCATATCACTGGGGTTGGGCTGGAATTGTGGATTGAACATAAAGTGATTCAACCGTTTCTTTTTACCAACCGCTTGTTTTCTTTTTGTGTGATAGTATCAAGAGAGAGGTTGGTTGCATTCAATCGCATAGAGGACTTACGTAATAAAAAGTTAAAGGGTTAAAAACTCATAAAAATTATATTTAAAAGTTTCATAAATTTATAAAAAAAATTAATAAAGATAGATATAGATATGAAATATATTCTTCAAACTTAACTTTATTCGGAGTAAGAAAGACAAATTTTGGATGAACATTAACATGTAACTATTTACCTGAAATTTGTTTTTTCCTCCCAAATAAAGTTAAGTTTGAATTTGAGATTTGGTGAGAATGTATTTCATATCTACATTAGTAATTTTTTCATGAATTTAGAAAAACTTTTAGGTATGATTTTAATGAGTTTTTAACATTTAGCTCGTTCTCATCGAATATGTATTCTAATGCATATGCTTCATATGACGTAGGGAGGAGAGGACTTTTGTGAAGTTTTGGGATGTATAAATGGACGTTTTACATTTTCTAAACCCACACTCGATTGTACTCCCTTCGTTGTTAATAGTTAGTTTTTTAATAGATGGCATTTTTAAATTTTAAATACATGTTTGACCATTCATTTTATTAAAAAAATCCTTCAAATGGATAAGATATAAATCATGCTTAAAGTCCTTTTATGATAAAATAACTCAAAAATAAAAGATAATTATCTAAGTCTTAAAGTCCTTTTACGATAAAATAACTCAAAAATAAAAGATAATTATCTAAGTCTTCTAATAAGACGAATAGTTAATGATGTGTTTAAACGTCAACCGTATCATCTATTAAAAATAGAGGTAGTATAATATCATTTTCCGTGAAGAAAATGGCATGGTTTAAATGGGCCTCGAACTCTCGATGCAATGAGAAGCCTTGTGGAATTTTGTTTTTTTATTTTATTTATTAAAATATTTAAAAATGACTTTTTTTAAAATTTTATAAAACTAGTCGCCCAACACCTCGGGAGGATGATTTTTCGACGTGACAAATGACCGTTGGCCCCCGCCTAATGGCCGCTCGCCAAGAAAGAAGTTTTTGCGGCGCCCTCTTGCCGCCCTCCCAAAGAGCTTTTTACGGCGGGGCCCCCCTACAAAAGGGCAGCGAGGGCAGGCTAGCATTTTTGCAGGCAACTCCCTTGCCGTCCTCCCAATGGGTTTTTTCTGTAGGGGGCAGCTTGCGAAAAGGCGACGAGGGGGTGTCATTTTGTACGCGGCCCCCTTACCGCCCTTAGGGAGGACCTTTTTTTGCTATTATTTCGTCTAAAGTACAATCAACAAAAATAAGAATGAATAATGGAATATTCGACCATTCACTCCAAAAAGAAAATTAAACCATCGTATTAAAAAAGAACAAATATAAATAACTTTTTTAAAATTCAATGATTTATTTTTCACTCAAGTTAGAGCCCGAAGAGAGCGTTTTCTACATCTAAAATTTAAGTTAGGGAAGCAACATACAATTCTGCTTAGATTGAATCATGTACATATTTCAAGATAGAATTTACAAAAATATTTATGAAAATATAAGCATGTACTTATTTTATAAGGAAGACAACAGAGCGGGACGACAAAGGGACTTTATAAATCGAAACGATATGATGCCATTATTTTTTATTTTGTGATAAATACACCTGCACAACAACGAATTTGTGTTATTATGATAAGATAGTTAAGAAGTCCCATGGATACAAGATATGAATTGGTCCGTTCCGACGAATCAAGCCCGAGCTTATCTAATGACCCCTTCTACGTCGTTCAATGTGTATTGCATTTTTGTGCTCCTTCAACCGCTAGTACTCTACTTGTGTTTTAGACTTAATTGTTTTTTTGCCATGATATGTTGGATTGACATTGTCGATCCACAAAGTGAATCCGCACCTATTTGGATTGGCCTAAGAAATAAATGCATTTAGTCGTTTGGGTAGTAACACTATGCAAATGTTAGGGAAATTGTAAAAAAGGTAAGGCTTCGACGTACAACGAAGTTGTTGTCTATGTTGGGGCAGACAAAATATCTCTTTCCAAACATTTCTTCTACAAAGAAAGTAGCCACCTGATAGCGATCTCTATAACCACGCTTTGGATGCTCGGACCATTCAGGTAAACCTAATGAATTGTTTCTCTAGTCTAAGCTAGCAAATTGTACCCAATGTTCATACTCCATCCATGCCTGAATGAATTATGTGGTCGTCTCAGGTTGCATTATCCTTTGACTGATGGAAGTAACTCTTACCATATCGATCCACTTTACGATTAACATTTTCTTACGTCCTCCTGTTTGTACAATTTTATTAGGAGAGATGGCATAGGTGATTCCATGAAAGTAGTGATCGGTGGTAGTGAAAAAAGAAAGATACTTACAACGACATCGTCGTCGACAATACTAGGACACACAAAGCATCTTTGTCCTAGAGTTTGTTCTCTTATGGACCTTATCACCTGACAATGGTCACCACAACGACAACGATACTTTGGACCCTCCTGCCATACGGGGAGTCCTAGGGGATTTACCTGCCATTCTAAGGCTTCTACAAAAATTTGTTGCTCATGCTCATCCTTCCACCTAAGATAGTCTAATCTTGTTTCACTACGTGAATATCGGTGTGTTCCATCGTTATGTGGGTTCTCTGTATCTACCCACTCAATGAAATTACACACCGTATGGCATGTCTATACAAGATGTTATGATTGTGTAGAAACCAGTTAACATTTTATGTATTGAGTGTAGTTAATTGAAGTTGGAACAAATGAATCATACATGATCAATGTTTGGGCATTGAAAGAATCACTGCCCCAAATTTCTACCGTAAGGGATGTCTAGAGTATGCATCGATCTCCGCAAGTGCACAACGGACGGTCACACCACGGTGAAAACAAACCGGCGAAAGGATCACTTTGCCAGTTAAGATGCTCAAGAAATGGAGCTTCATTCTCTCTAGATCTGTGAGAATGTGAAAAAAATATGGAGAGCTTGTATTTGGCTTGTCTGTATGTCTAGGCTTGTCTGTACGTCTATATATAGTGGAGCAACGAGTGCTAGAACTGGCTGAGGCGAGAGTCGATTGTCAGAACGCTATGTGACAACACGGGCACCCACGAGCAAGCTTTACTTTACTTGATAATGCAGCGCCAAAAGTTGATCATGACAACTCGAGCTGGCACTTTGTCCATGTACTGTGGTTTACTGTGTGGCCTATGGACCCGATCCTCATGCGTCAAAGTTTGTTGTCATGTGCATAATTAGTTGTAAGTTTTTGCAGCGTACTGACGATGTGACCATCTACAGTGGTTTACTATGTGATCTAATGGATCAATCGTCACGCGCCAAAAGTTTGTTGTCGTATGCTTAAGTAGTTGTAATGTTTCTGCAACATACCGACGACATGAACGAAATAGCATTGAGTAAAGACATTGTTACCGTAAAAATCACTGCAAAAGTACTGTTGGTGCATAGAAATAAGAACCAAAAGAACAGTGCACACAAGATTCAAAGAGGAAGACCACTACCGCCGAGGCTTCTTACCCCTATCCCTCCTACCATGTACCCTAACGTGTCCCTGGGAGTATGTCAGACGATTTGGTGGTACGGCACGGCATGCCCGTCCCTCCGGTACTAGTGTGGCCGCTGGCTGCTCTTAGTTCTGAGCTGGTGGAGCTCCTGCAAGCTGTGAGGAGCCAAGTATCTCCTGGTCTGGCGAATCCTCCAAGTCGTCGTCATAGAAATGGTCACTAGGACTAGCAACGCCTACGTGTGTGCCCTATGAGGAAGAGGCTCCTGCACCGAAGATCCTCACTTGAAACCCTGTTGGAGAAAGAACATAAGATTCATCAAGGTAAATAGTACTTATAACAACGAGTACAATTAACGAAAGTAACCAATGATGATATTCACCTAGAGGGACTCCCGGCTGCGTGTGTGGACGAGGGGTCGATGCTCGGTGTGCGGAAGTGCTCGCTTCGGCAAAGACGGCTGAAGGCAGGGGGACCTGCGAGGCATGTATTTTGTTATAACGTGATAATGTTATTGAGACCAAATTAGACATTATGAAACTTAGCTCTGGGATGAGCACTACCATGAGAAGCCGCTAGTCTAGGAGGCACAACTCTAGCCGTAGGGGCTCATGGCGATGGTGGTGCTGGAACAGGTGGAGGTATCGTGTCCGCGACGCTACGACAGGAGAAGACGTGCATGACAGCGTGTAGGGTACGGGTGTAGGGTTGTTGGCGCCAGGAGACCTAGAAGGCGTATCACGTGCGAGAAGCGCTCCGTGATATCTTCCGTCCATCCACCAACACCATCTACGAGACCAACTGCATCTCCTACAAGAGGTAGCCCGAGAAGGTATGACACATCCTGCAATGTCGGTGCCATCTTCCCACATGGAAGATGGTGCGTGTGCGTCTCAGGCCTCCACCGGTCTACCAGAGCGGCAAGAAGGGACCAGTCTGCATCCCATCACTTTGCTAGGTCTTTCTCGTCTGCCCTCGCGTCAACCAGCCTACAAAGCGGTAGGAGGCCTGCCTTATGCAACCTGCAGAAAGTAAGGTTGAAACATTAGTAATGACATTACAATCGACTCAAACGTTCATACAAAAAGTGGAAAAAGGCGTACTGCGGAATGTGTCGTGGGTCGACATGCAGCAACTGTCACGAAGGGCGTGGATGGAAGGTGCTAAGCTGTGCACCATGGACTGCTGATAGGTACGACCGATGGTTCCTATCAATGTAACGGTCGAAGAGCTCAGTGTGTTGTCTGCCATACCTGCATGCAAAAGAATGATTAGAACAACAATAAATATTACTTCAATACGTGCATGAAAGGAACCAAAAAATATTAATGAGACAAGCCATAGAGATTACAACAACACAGTTATGAACAGTAGAATACAATATTGGACTAGTTCATGTTTCACAAACAATAAGATTACAACGACATTCATTGAAATTACAGGCTATGGCTACTTACTATGACAACATTAGGATACAATAACGAATACTTCACAATACAATACTAGACTAGTTCATGGTTCACAAATAATATTACACCATCGCATTGTCAGCCGCACGAGGACGCATGGGACATGCTTGCCTTGTTGTTTATCCTTCCCTAGGTGGTCGCCTTCTATCCATTGCCTCTCCATATGGACGAACATCTGCGGCGCTAGACCTACAGCATTCTTCGGACATTTCTTGTAAGTATGATCGCGCTGATCAAACTTGCTACAACGTAGAGTCCTATCACCTGCTTTTGACTCATCCATGTCATTTCTGATGCGTCTTGTCTGACGCTAGCCCTTTTTACCCTTAACTTGGATGGATCTGGAATGTAAAAAACTTGGGGCCTCAAAGTTGTGTAAGATCCTGAGATCCCGAACCCATATATTTCCTCACTCCATGTATGAAATATTGCTTCTTTCCTGAAATAATGTGACACGTACACATCAGGGACTATGCCACAATCACCTGTTGCAACAAGCACATGAGAGCAAGGCAGGTGCCAAAGCTTAGGCTTCATACAGCTACAAATGCATCTGTCATCCGCCTTCAGGACACATTCCTGCACAGCTTGCTTGCGGTAGATACCATGCCTGCTCCTATCAACACACATTACTTTGTACCGATGAACTTTGGTGCCTTAAGGAACAACTCTATATCTCTGGGCCTTAGATGTTTTAGCTTCCATGTACTTAGTCACTATGATCCCAAAAATTATATTGTTGTCTGCCATTGAGGACCAATTTTCTTGTATCGATCCCTGAAGTATGTCTGTGTGTCGTGAAGGATAAATTCAATAATACCAACCAATGGGAGTCCTCACACTCCTCACATTACCCAGTTGTAACCTTTGCTTCGTTCTCAATCCAATGCGAGAAATCTCGGATAGATGATGTTGACCTCCTTCTCATTGGGGGTGGGTCGTCATGTAGTGGACCTAGAGGTACTGGAGGCTCGTCACCTTCTGCTTGTGCCCGGTGAGATTGCTCGTCTGTTTGCTTTGTTGTCAACTCATCCAAACTTCTTCATAGCTCGTTGAATTTCTTCTCTTGATTCTGTGCACAAAGCCTTTTGAAAAGATCCATTAGATGCTTGTTCTTGAATTGCTTGTAGAAATTAGCACCCATGTGACACATACACCATCTACTCCGAAGATCAGGCCACCTAGCTGGAAGTCCCTTCTCATCCCAACCGTTCTGCAAGTAGTCAATAGCCTGCAACATGCCCACACGACAATCATGTATAAGGCAAACATCGGGTCTCATATGCACGACTTTACTGCGCATTCTCTCCAGGAATCAGTACCAGCTTTCAGTGTTCTCACTCTCTACAAATGCAAAAGCCATAGGTAACACCTGATTGTTCCCATGAGCTCCAATTGTCGTCAATATCTGACCTCTGTATTTACCAGTCAGAAAAGTATCATCTATGCATAGTACAAGACAACAGTGCACAAAAGCGTTGATACACGCACCCAATGAGAAAAAAGCTCTTTGCAGCACACTCTTGGTTGGACCATCAGATGATTGGAATATATGAATGTCAAAGTAAGTATTACTATTCCTTTTGGGCAATGGTGGCTAACAGGCGAGGCAAATTATCATAGGATATTTCAAATGTGTCATACATCATCTCTAAAATCTTCTGTTTGGCCCTCCAGGCCTTAGGATAATTTATGGTGTACTTGAATTTGTCTTCAACGTGACTAATAATTGATCTTGGTTCAAACCCATTGTTACCGACAATACCGCTATACATCTCATTTACAATAAAAGCTGAAGTCATGTTGCGGTGATACTTCTCCACCTGTTGTAAATGGCACTAATGCTCGGTCACAATGCTAACTTTCCAATAATCATTCCATTTACCCTTATATGCACGAACATGCTACGGGCACTCTTCCTTCATGCACCTCACTTCGTACACATAATTGGTTGACTTGACCACCCTAAACTCTCCCTGCAATGAGATCACCTAATGATTTACTGTCTCCTTTAGATCCTCTTTATAAGCATATCCAGCACCCTGAATTACCTTGTTCTCCTTGTATTCCCAGGGTACATGATGCCTCTCAGAGATAACAAGCCTCGAGAAGTCCTCGTTTGTCCAATCAGTGGGCATTACATCATCTTCCTCGTCGAACGATACATTGCCCTCTGCTTTCTCATTATCCGAATCTTCCCTCTCCATTTCATTAATGAATATACCGACTCTCTCCCCCTCGTCCGCCACGCCCATGGCATGTACCACCTCTGTTTGATTTCTCTCATTTTCCTTTGATGTTCCAACAGAATCCCCCACATGGCTTGGATCCTCAACATCTTTTGTTTCCATTGCAACACTGCTATCCTTTTCATGCACCGACACAAAAATAAAAAGGGGCCATGACCGATCAAAGGCCATCTCCATGTACCGTATCTAGGCGACAGTGCTATTCATCGACATTAGTTCCTAGAAATAACCTTCTGTTGCACGACTCACTATGTCATATACGGACATTCTGTTGATTTCTAGGTCGATTCTAAATCCTCGCAACAACCAACTATAAATTGACTGAAAGGTTCTCTCAGTAGGCCTATCGATGCCCTTCGATGTCATGCTAAAATCCAACAAATCAACACCATCTGGACCAAATCTAAGATTGCCTTGACCATGAACTAACTAAAATATGACCTTAATTGACAGTGTGCCTGATGAAAAAAAAGGATAGTTTAACTAAGTTCATATCGTACTAACCAGATCTAACATCGCATTCATTAATATGTACTATGCTCTAAGTCTTGAATTCTAGAAATATGTTGTATGTCCTAGGTCTCAAATTCTACAAATAGGGTATGTGCTCCAGATCTACCATCTAACTAAAATATATGGTACAATTTGCACTAATCTGTCAAATTATACAAATATGTTGTGTGCTCCAGATCTACCGTCTAACTAAAATATATGGAAATAAAACTAAAATGGTACAGAAATTGAAAAGACAATACGATAGAATGTATTTAACTGCGATGGAGTCAGCAAACCAGCAAGGCTTCACCGCTCCTCTTCTGCTCCTCCTTACCCCTCCCTCCTTTTTTCGGATTTTGAGTGAATATAATGAAAATTTTGAAAAGAGGAAGGGCTCTTATACCCCGGGGGCAAAAAAATGGCCCTCCCAAAGGGCGGCAAGGGGGCCGCCTACAAAATGCCACCCCTTTGCTGCCCTTTCGCAGGCGGCCCCCATAAGCAAAAAAGGCCCTCTGGGAGGGTGGCAAGGGGGTCGCCTTCAAAAGTGTCAGCCTACCCTCGCTGCCCTTTTGCAGGCGGCCCCTTGCCGTAAAAAATGCCCTCTGGAGGGCAACAAGGGGGCCACCTGCAAAAAGCCCCTCCCTCGACGAGTGGTCGTTAGGTGGGAGCCAACGGTCGTCTGCCACGTCAGAGAAATCGCCCTCTGGAAGGGGCGTTGAGCGACTAGTTTTGTAAAATTTTCAAACAAAAAAATCATTTTTTAAATATTTTAATAAATAAAATAGAAAATAAAAATTCAAGCCTTGTGTCCGGATTTTCTATGGGCCGGAGTTTAGTTCCCACGACCACTTGACTCGTCGCCTGCCGCCACCATCGCTATTCATCCATGGCAGCGGCGACCTGTAGCAACGGATGGATGGTTGGCGTGATGGTCGCAGCCTTGCCAACCAGTGACGGTGGCCGGAGTTGGAAGAGCACCAGCGTGGGGAGTAATTTCGTCGATCTATGTCAGGCAAGACGCCAAGTCGCAGACAGCTTTCATTAGTGGAAGAAGAATTCATGAGAATTTTATTCTTGTAAAAGGCCTAGTCCAGCGCTTTCACAGACAAAAGGAACCGAGAATCCTTCTTAAATTGAATATTTCGAAAGCTTTCGACACCGTATCTTGGAGCTTCCTCTTCTTAGTACTGCAGTTTAGGGGATTTGGACCATGCTGGCACAGATGGCTAGCGAATATCTTCTGCACAGAACATATGTCTGTCTTGGACAATGGAGAGATCTCTGAACCGATCAAGCCAGCAAGGGGATTGAGGCAAGGCGACCCACTATCCCCAATGTTGTTCGTAATGGCGATGGATGCTTTGCAAGCCATCCTAACACAGGCCAGAAGAGCACACTTGCTGCAACCGGTTGACGCACGGAAGGATTTACCGTCAGTGTCTATCTACGCAGATGACGCGGTCATTTTCTTTCGACCAATTGAAGCAGAGGCAAAGGCCATCAAAGAAATTCTGGAACATTTTGGCGAGGTTTCAGGATTGAAAACAAACTTCTCAAAGAGCTCAATCACCCCGATCAGATGCACAGAACAAGAGAGGTTGATGGTAGAGGACATTCTGAATCGTAAAACAGAGGACTTCCCAATACCTTACCTTGGGCTCCCGTTATCCCCTTGGCTGCCAACGAAAGCTAAATTTCAACCAATGATGGACAGACTTTCAAAGAAAGTTGCGGGGTGGAAACCTAAATTGCTTTCAACCGACGGGCGACTATCGCTAGTGAAATCCACACTCATGGCTATACTGATGCATTATATGACAGTATTACCTCTGCCGCGTTGGGTGATGAGAGAGATCGAAAGAAGATGTTGTGGATTTCTATGGAAAGGTCAAGAGAAAATAAGTGGAGGACACTGCCTAGTATCTTGGCGACATCTTTGCACCCTAGTGGAAAAGGGAGGTCTCGGCGTCAAGAATTTGAATTACTTCGGGCAAGCACTCCGGGTTCAAAGCTAGCCAAAGCAGTTGAAGAGAGTAGCCGACCATGGGCACAGGTTGATCTCAAAATGGGAAGCGATGTTGAAAAAAGTTTTCAAGCCGGGGCCATATACACTATAGGGAATGGCGTGAACACACAATTATGGACAACTGGACTAGAAGTGGAAGCCCAGCTTCACGATGGCCGATCATGTTCTGTTTTGCTGCAAGAGGCAGATTAACAGTTCGGGAGGCTCTGAATAACAACACATGGATCCGAAGATTGCAGGGTACACTGTCCACACAGGCGTTAAATGATTTCTTCCAACTCTGGGATGAAACGAGAGCAATTATCTTACACCCAGAAGAAGATAGAATCAAATGGAAACTTTCTTCAGATGGATGTTTTTCAATGGCGTCACATATGACATGTTCTTCATGGCGACGGAGAACTGTGTTTATGGGGAAAATATTTGGAGAATTAGAGCACCGTCAAAGGTTCGCTTCTTTGTTTGGTTGGTGACAAAGAGTCGTTGTCTGACAGTGGACAATTTAGCCAAGAGGAAATGGCCGCACGCGAGTCGATGCTTGCTCTGTCAGCGGGAAGAAGAGACATGTCAGCACTTGCTAGCAAGCTGCGATTTTATAGTGGTGGTTTGGCAACAGCTGAGAAACTAGTGCGGAATCAACTTCCAAACTCCAGCGAAGAGTGCCATGCCCCTAAGTCGTTGGTGGATCAAGACAAGAGCGTTTTTTTTGGATCACGTCGTTGGTGGATCAAGACAAGAGCCTTTTTTGGATCGCTACAGAAAAGTTCGACAGTCTCTTCATGCTCGTCACCTGGCTAATTTGGAAAAAGCGAAACAATCGGGTTTTCTAGCAAAAAGCTAAGACATCAATTCAATTGGCAACGGAGATAAATGAAGAAATTCTAGTCTGGAAAGTGTTGTTTATGTTCCAAATTCATCTACAAACAAAGGCCGACTTACGGCGTAGCGTGAGCGGAGGCCCGTCGCGAGGCTTGGGCCGGAGCGTAGCGGTCCACACTTACCCGGTTTAGGGTTTCCTTATACCAGCTTTAGGGTTTCCACCTTATTTAAGTTCCCGTAAGCCGCCGCATGGGATAAGTTGATTCAGTTGTAAATCCCAGCGTTCGTAACCTCACCAAGATATAGTGAAGATTGTTGGGCGCGCCCGTGGTTTTTTCCCTCTCATGTTGGGAGGGTTTTTCCACGTTAAATCTCGTGTCTTCTTTGCGGTTGATCTTGTTTACTTCTTGTTTTATCGTCATCGCGTCTAACAAGTGGTATCGAGCTGAGTTCTTCGGATCGTGAGTCGCGATGGCGTCAATGAAGTTTGATCTACGCCGCTCGACTACAAGACGAGGTTTTCGCCGTGGCAAGTGAAGATGAGGGCGATACTCGCCCACCAAACACAGGATCTGGATGAGGCACTTGGAAGGATTCGGAAAGAAGAGCAAGAAAGATTGGACTCCCGAGGAGATCCGCAAGGATCGTAAGGCTCGTCGCTTATTCAGCTTTATCTTTCTAATGATATTTTGCAAGAAGTGCTGCAGAGAAAACCGCTGCGTAACTCAGTTGAAACTGAATCGATCCGCATGTCAAAGGATCTAACCAAGAAGATGCATTTGAAGATGAAGCTTTTCTCGCACAAGCTCCGGGAGGGAGGATCGGTAATGTCTCACATATCTATTTTCAAGGAGATCGTGGCCGATCTAAAATCCATGGAAATAGAATTTGAGGATGAGGATTTGGGACTTCGTTATTATGTTCTTTGCCTAGTTCTTATTCCAATTTTCGTGATACCATATTGATAAGCCGTGATGAACTAACCCTAGCGGAAGTTTATGAGGCACTCCAGTAAGGAGAAAATGAAGAGTATGGTGCGGGTGATGGCCAATCGTCCTCCAAGGGCGAGGCGCCGCATGTCGGCGATCGAGCGTAAGTCCGAGAACAACAACCGTGACAAGAGCCGTGGACGTAGCAAGTCTAGAGACAAGATGTTCGCAAATACGTAAGAAAACAAATCACTTCATCGAAGATTGCTTGAAGTTAAAAAATAAGGAGAAGAGGAAGAATGTGCACCAACGAAACATAAGTCTCGTTGAAGGTAATGCCTCGTTGTCTCTGGTCCGACTCTAATGACTCGGTGATTGTCTCGTTGTATTTGCGGGTTGTGTTGCTAGTCATGATGAATGGATACTCGACTCGGCACTCTTTTCATATCCGCATTAACAAAGATTTGTTCGGTTCATATAAGTCTGCGTGATGGAGATGTCGTGCGCATGGGGGATGATAACCCGTGTAAAATCGTTGGTATTGGATCCGTTCGCTGAAGATGCATGATGGCATGGTGCGCACGCCGGAGAACGTGCGACATATCCCGAGATGGCAAGAAACCTTATTTCGATCAGCACACTTGATGATGAAGGATTCAAGTACTCCGCTAGAGGTGGAGTTCTCAAGGTTTCAAGAGGTTCGCTTGTTTATATGATTGGTGATTTAAATCCCATTAAATTATATGTCCTTAGAGGTTCTACTTTGCATAATTCCGCCGTGCATGCAAGTGTCTCGATAACAATAAGATCGACTCGTGGCATAAGCGCCTTGGACATATGAGCGAACTCGGTATGGCGAGTTGATGAAGAGAAACCTGCGGATGGCTGCACACATAGAGCAAGATGAAGTTTTGTGAACACTGCATCTTTGGTAAGCATAAGAGGGTGAAGTTCAATACCTCGGTTCATCGCACCAAAGGTATCCTTGAATATATACATGCCGATTTGTGGGGCCTTCTCGTAAGACCTCATATGGTGGTGCTAATTATATGCTTACTATCATTGATGATTATTCTCGCAAAGTGTGGCCATATTTTCGAAAAGTAAGGATGATACCTTTGCTGCATTTAAAGAATGGAAAACCATGATAGAAAGGCAACCGACAAAAAGGTAAAGCCGCTCAACGACAATGGTGGTGAATTTTGCTCCCATGAGTTCAAAGCTTTCTGCAGGAGAGAAGGCATCGTGAGACACCACACTATTCCGTACACTCCGCAGCAGAACGGTGTGGCTGAGCGCATGAACAGGACCATCATCTCCAAGGCCCGTTGCATGCTGTCCAACGCAAAGATGAGTAAGCATTTCTGGGCAGAAGCCGCCAACACCGCATGTTACTTGATAAACAGATCGCCTTCTATTCCACTTGATAAGAAAACTCCTATTGAGGTATGGTCTGGCAAACCCGCTGATTACTCACAGCTTAAAGTTTTTGGTAGCACTGCCTATGCTCATGTTGATAATGGAAAGTTAGAGCCTAGAGCTATTAAATGTCTTTTTCTTGGTTATGGTTCGGGTGTTAAAGGATACAAATTATGGAATCCCGAAACAAGAAAGACCTTTATGAGCAGGAATGTTGTCTTTAATGAATCAGTTATGTTCAATGACAGTGCTTCTATTGATATTTTGCCAGACAGTTCTGATAATGAGCAGCAGAGGTTTGGTCTTGAGGTGGAGCACATGAATGTTCCTGAAGAAGAAATTATTGATGAAAATTATGATGACAATGTTGATACTGTTCAGCACTCACCCACTGTTTTGCAGCAAGATGATCAGCCTATTGCACTCCGCAGAGAGAAGAGAAGCTGTGGGGCTCCTAAACGGTTGATTGAAGAATGTAATATGATTTATTATGCTTTGAGTTGTGCTGAACAGTGGAGAATAATTATGAACCAAATACATACTCGAGGCTATTGCATCGGTGATCGTGGAAAGTGGATTTCAGCAATGCAAGAAGAAATGCGAACTGGAGAAGAATTGTACTTGGGACGTTGTACCATTGCCTAAGAAGAAGAAGACCGTTCGTTGCAAGTGGATCTTCAAGAGAAAGGAGGGTTTATCTCCTAGCGAGCCTCCAAGGTACAAGGCAAGGTTAGTGGCTAAAGGTTTTAGTCAAATTCCAGGTGTTGACTATAATGATGTGTTCTCTCCTGTTGTCAAACATAGTTCTATTCGTACTTTCTTCAGTATTGTTGCTATGCATGATCTTGAGCTTGAGCAGCTAGATGTCAAGACAAAGATTTTTGCATGGAGAGTTAGATGAGGAGATATACATGGACCACTGAGGGGTTCAAATTCCTGGAAAAGAAAATCATGTTTGCAAGTTAAAGAGGTCCTTGTATGGTTTGAAGCAGTCCCCTCATCGGTGGTATAAAAGGTTTGATTCATTTATGTTGGCACATGGTTTTAAAAGGTCAAATTATGATAGCTGTGTGTACATCAAATTTGTGAATGGATCACCCGTGTATTTGCTGTTATATGTTGATGACATGTTGATTGCGCCAAGAGCAAGGAACAAATTGCTACTCGAAGAAGGTTGAGTAGCGAGTTTGATATGAAGGACCTTGGTGCCGCTAAGAAGATCCTAGGTATGGAAATTACTAGGGACAGGAAATCTGGTTTGTTATTTCTTAGTCGACAATTATATTCGAAGGTTCTTAAACGCTTTAATATGCAAGATGCAAAGCCTGTTAGCACTCCCATTGCACCTCATTTTAAATTGTCTGCAAAGCAATGTCCTAGTACTGATGATGATATTGAGTACATGTCAAAGGTGCCATATTCGAGTGCTGTTGGTTCATTGATGTATGCTATGGTTTGCTCTCGCCCGGATTTATCATATGCTATGAGTTTGGTCAGTCGATATATGTCTAATCCTCGGCAAAGAACATTGGAGGGCGTTCGGTGGATTTTCAGTACCTTCGTGGGACGCGGATGCTCGCTTGAAATTTGGCGGGACCGACGGTGGAGTCATTGGATATGTGGACTCGCATTATGCTTGATTTAGATAGGCGTAGGTCACTCACAGGATATGTGTTCACTATTGGCGCTTGTCTTGAGTCGGAGAGCAATATTGCGGCCGCTTGTTGCATTATCTACCACCGAGCGGAATACATGGCATTGCGAAGCTACAAAAGAATTGGTATGGTTGAAAGGTTTATATTCGAGTTATGTGGAGTTGATTCTTGCATTAACCTATTTTGTGATAGTCAAAGTGCTATATGTCTCACTAAGGATCGATGTTTCATGAGAGAACTAAGCACATTGATATCAAGTACCATTTTGTGTGTGATGCTATTGCACAAGGGAAGTTAAAGGTTTGCAAGATTAGTACACATGATAATCCAAATTGATATGATGACCAAGCCAGTTCTCGTTACCAAGTTTGAGATTTGCTCAAGCTTGGTTGGTATTTCACTTAGCCCATGAGGCTATGGTGCCAGTGGTATTTTTCTTTGTTATGTTTTCAGTGGGGGATTGATTGATGCTTGCAGGAAGGAATTTGTCTCAAGGTGGAGTATGTTGTTTATGTTCCAAATTCATCTACAAACAAAGGCCGACTTCGGCCGTAGCGTAGCGGAGGCCCGTCGCCGAGGCTTGGGCCGAGCGTAGCGATCCACACTTACCCGGTTTAGGGTTTCCTTATACCCAGTTTAGGGTTTCCACCTTATTTAAGTTCCTGCAAGCCGCCGCATGGGATAAGTTGATTCAGTTGTAAATCCCAGGCGTTCTGTAACCTCACCAAGATATAGTGAAGATTGTTGTTGGCCGGCGCCGTGGTTTTTTCCTCTCGTGTTGGGAGGGTTTTTCCACGTTAAATCTCGTGTCTTCTTTGCGGTTGATCTTGTTTACTTCTTGTTTTATCATCATCGCGTCTAACAGAAAGAGGTTGGGCTCTTTCCGCACGATGATGGAGATTAAACTGATTTTTTTCGAGAAAGAAATGGAAGTTCCAAACATGAGAAGTTGCTGAATTGTACAAAAATCTTTTATTTTTTGTGCCCTTATAGGTGCTTTTTACCTTCGTTCAAGCTTAAGCTGATCTTAGTTTGCAAGATTAGCGTGACGTCATAGTGTTGTTTCAACTTTTGTATTTTCTGCTTTAAACTTAATAAAATTGGATTGTCTCCTTCGGCCTTCCCGGAAAAAAAACAAGAACACATCCACCAAATCTTTGACCCCCGGGAGAGACCATATGCCAAGAACCACACTCCCGAACACGGACAGAGAAGATGCCCCTCGGCAAGAGCGCGCGTATATGCAGCTAAAATAAAAATCGTTATCCCTTGCGCTCACATGCGCAAGCTGCAAGTGTGCAACCTGTGATCATCCTCCTCTTCTCAGTCAGAGGTGAGCCCCTCCTGTGACCCTCCAATGCCGTTCACATGATCTCACTCTCTCCCACTCTCTCTCTCACTCTCACTCACCATCACACACATTGAGCTGGGCTGAGCAGTGTGCACTGTGACTCAGTGAGCCACCTCTGCTTTTTTACATGACCATGCTGCTCTTGTCCTAGCTGCACATTTCACACGTCACATGGCACCAGAAGCAGCAGCAGCAGCAAGATGGCTTCTTCTTCCTCCATTCCAATCTCCACACAAGCGGCAGCATCTCATCTTTGTTCTTCTTCTTCTCCTCCTCTTCTTCTCCTCACTCCAAAGTTTGCACTGCTATGCTGCTGCTGGCTACAACGAGCAGCAGGAAGCTGATAGGGTGGCCTTCCTCCCCGGGCAGCCGAGCAGCCCAAAGGTCTCTCAGTTCTCAGGGTACATCACTGTCAACAGACAGAATGGCAGGGCACTCTTCTACTGGTTCTTTGAGGCCCAGTCACTGCCCTCCAAGAAGCCTCTCCTGCTCTGGCTCAATGGAGGTTGTGCGATAATGTCTGAATCATTTACTTCTCCATTTTCGTTGCAGTTTGTGCATTTCCTATGTGCCAAGTGCGTGCCTCTCACCAGTAAAAATGTGAACTTTTTGGTATACATTGTTACATGAATGAACATATGCATGCAGGGCCAGGTTGCTCATCAATTGGATATGGAGCTGGCTCTGAACTAGGGCCTCTCAGAGTTAGCAGAAACGGAGATGGGCTTGAGTTTAACAAATTCGCATGGAACAAAGGTGGTGCAAACACACTGCATTTTAGTTTCTTACAGATTGTTCCAATTGGTTTGAGTAAATAAATAAAATGCTATACACATTTCTCTGTTTTTTGCGTTGATCTTGCCAGAGGCCAATTTGCTATTCTTGGAGTCCCCAGTTGGGGTTGGCTTCTCCTACACCAACACATCCTCTTACCTGACCAAACTGAATGATGGTTTTGTAGGTAATTTAGTATTATCATTCGTATATTATATTTTTGTTGACCATTATATAGCATTTGAGATGTTTTTGGCACCTATATTCCTTGTAGCCGAGGACGCATATAATTTCCTGGTAAATTGGTTGGACAGATTTCCACAGTACAAGGACCGTGAATTCTATATTTCAGGAGAGAGCTATGCAGGTAATTCTTCACATGAACATGAAAGTTGTCCCTTGCCCCCCTGCCCTTCTTTTTGTTGTTTTGATTAGAACAGCCAGCCTTGAAATTATTGCCTACAAGTCCGAAAAGAATTCAGGAAATGATGCTAATGCATCAAATTCAGATTATAGTTGACCTTTCCAATAATAAATTTATTAGTAATACTTGTATCTCTCCGTAGTAACCATGAATTGACTTTGAAATCAACTAATTCATTTTTTTACTATATTTGAGCCAATAGTTCAGATTATGCATATAAGATAGTTTGCTGAGCCCTAATCATGTCTACTACAACTCTTTAGAAGTTCAAAATTTTAATTGCAGGGAATATAGTGATCTGTCCTGTAACCACAAAAGAAAAACATATATAGGTGTTTAGGACGAAGGATACCATAATCCGTGAAAGTAAAAGCAGAGTGAATATGTCCTGGTTAACACATGACTTGACATCATTTTCATATTATTTAGAAATGAAGGGGTATCCTCATTTTCCGAAATGAAATGTTTCATTCCTGAAAGATCCTCATTCCGTTGAGCATTACTAGTGGCATCGACTGGTCATACTAGAATTATGTGATATTTCATATGTGGTAGAGAAAAAGATGCCCTACAATTCCTTCTCCCTGTATATTACCAACAAGAATGTTTGAATGGATGCAGGTCATTATGTGCCACAGCTTGCCGACCTTGTCTATGAGAGGAACAAAGACAAGAAGGCCAATAGATACATCAACCTGAAAGGGTTCATTGTGAGTACATCCATTCACTGATTAGTTTGCCAGTATTGCTGGTTTGGCCTCGTTCTTGCATATTCCAAAATTGATGGAAATATTATTTGGTAAAGTCCATTTTTATGGACTCAAAAACTCTTCATTAAGAATTCGAGAGCTGAAAGTACACTTCACCATAATATTTTAGTAACACATTGACAAAAATACTGATACCTTTTTACATAATGGGAGATGTTTCATTCTTTAATTTAGATAAGAAGCATTACCAATTCTAGGCAAATATCTCCTTTTAGGAAGATTTACCTGAAAAACTGTTCATATCATATGAGTGGATTTCAGGGAAAAAAGACATTTCATCTATCATTGAAAGTCCAACAGGAAAATGAAAAACTTGCAATTGGTATCATAACATTGGTACTTTGCCCAAATACAGGTTGGTAATCCACTTACTGATGATCAGTACGACTCGAAAGGTCTGGCTGAATACGCTTGGAGCCACGCAGTTGTGTCTGATGAAACTTATGAGCGCATCAAGAAGGTGTGCAATTTCAAGATCTCAAACTGGACAAATGATTGCAATGGAGCCATGAACACTATTTTCAGACAGTACCAAGAGATCGACATCTACAATATCTATGCACCCAAGTGCAATCTTGCTCAAACATCAACAGTAGCCGTTGTCGATCACGCGTTCGAAGCAAGTGATCAGGTAAATGACAAAATAGCTAAAATTATTTCTGCTTCTGAAATTCTGAGGCTTGTTGTTTGATTTGGTAGGAACAATTCACTAGGAGGATTAGGATGTTCTCAGGATATGACGCATGCTACTCATCATATGCTGAGAAGTACTTCAACAAGCCGGACGTGCAGAAAGCATTCCATGCAAATGGAAATGGGATGCTCCCTGGAAAATGGAAGGTTTGCAGGTGAATCGGCTTAATTTTGTTTCACTAAAAATATTTAGAGTGGTAACTACGGACGTCTTAAACTCTTAAAATTTCATATTTTAGTTTAAACCTACCAGCAACTCTAAATGACATTCTATCATGTACTTCACAGTTCAAAGTCGTCGTCGAACAAGGTCATTTTAGACTACTAGGACAAACTAAGTACAGATAGACATGAATATTGATTTGAAATATTTTATTTTTTATTTATCATGCAGTGACTCCATTCTAAGGTCATACAACTTTTCGGTGCTTTCTGTCTTGCCAATCTACTCCAAGCTCATTAAAGCAGGACTCAGAATCTGGCTCTACAGGTGTGCTTCCTCTTCCTGTACCTTTAGACCATTTTCCTGTTCCAAATACATGCAGACATGAACATTTTCATCACCTATTTAAGCAAATATTTTCCCCTGATAATGCTTCTTATAACTTCTCAGAAATATAATGCTGCTTCTCTCTGAATTTTAATCCTTTTAAACAGCTGCTAAATTAGTGTTGGGAAGTTTAATAAGAATTTTTTGCAGTGGAGATGCCGACGGTAGGGTCCCAGTGATCGGATCAAGGTATTGTGTGGAAGCAATTGGGCTGCCTATCAAGAGGGACTGGCAACCTTGGTACCTGAACAGACAGGTCTGAATTGTTGAACTATCAACTCTGATATTACATTAGTCAAGTTAGTTGATGAATGTGGATCTGTACTCCATAAGCACTGATGTGGAAATCACTTGCAATATAGGTTGCAGGAAGATTTGTGGAGTACCATGGCATGACCATGGTGACAATAAGAGGAGCTGGACATTTGGTGCCCCTTAATAAACCTGAAGAAGGACTCGCTCTGATTGACACATTTCTTCTTGGTAAACAGCTCTTAACAAACCGATGAAAGCTAAATTTAGGGTTAAAAGGAAGTTGGGACTATTTGTCCTAAAAGTTGCTCAATGAGTGGCGCAACCATTATTCCAGGAGCAAGGGCATAACTGAAATTCCTCCTTTTAAGGGACAGTTTGAATTTCAGTCTGATCCTTTTGAATGCTGCTGTTGCATTTTTCCACTCTTTCTATCTGGTCTGAAGCTCTTGGTAACTTTTGTTGGTAAAGAGTCTCAAGTCTCAAGCAATTACATTGATAAGATTGTGCTAAACGTTCAAAGAATTAACAAGGGCACGTTCTAGTCTTTGTTTGAAAATATAGGGTTGAATTATCATTCTCAACATAAAACTCAAACATAAGGAACATATACAAATTAATGTATAGGGTGGCATCTAGTTGACACAGACAATTGCATACATCAAGAGCCTACAATACATGTATTGTTGCATCTATGTATGATAATATCGATGACTTATTCCTCCTTTATTTTTCTCTGTGTAAATTTTATCAGGGTTGTAGTCATCCGTTGTTTTTTGTTGGTAGTCGCTTGCCTGAAAGAAAGGAATTGATCACCACAAGTGCCTGTTCTGGCTTGTCTTGTGGCACTGCATGTCCAGCTCCTCTTACCGTGGCCATTGTCAACCCCTGGTACTCAACAAATCTCCCAGCAACCTACATTGGATTTGCATAGGCAAAGAAATGATGGAACTTATGATGCAATATTACAAATTATAACTCATAATTTTACAGTTTATTTTGAACATGTAGTAGGGTAACAACCTGATTGTTTAGGTACCATGGTTGCCACTGTGACTTAACAGGAAGGCCAAGGGCTTCTACACAGTACCGGGATCCAATAACTGGAACCCTTCCATCCACGTCTCCGCTGTAAAATAAAAATGATAATTCCCTTGTGTTGGTCCCAAATTTTGTGATGCAGAATTTAGTGAGCATTTTATAATAAGTAAAAGCAGATCCTGAATGTAACTAAGAGTCTTACTTGACTGGCACTTAAAAATTCACTAAACCAACTCATGGCAATCAAAGGCAGAGAAATGAAAGGAACTTTTTTTGAAAAGCATGATGAACAAAAAATGAGATATAAGGGTAATTATAGATGCTGTATTTTGTAGCATAACAGTTAATATCTTGATCTAATTCTTAAGGCAAACTAGTATGCAGGAACCAAACCTGTAGACCCATATTCGTAGGCCAGCCTTGATAAGCTTAGAGTAAATAGGAAGAACAGAGAAGACCGTGATATCGTAATTGTCGAAAATTGCATAACTGCAAATTTATTATGGAGAATGTCATTTCTGCTATCCAGTTAGTATAACTGATCAATCAGAAATTCACAAGGAAGGTCATGCATAATATCACCTGCAGATACTCCATCTTCTATCCTTGATCAATCCACTGGTATTCGCATGAAGTGATTTCTGTACATCCATCTTGTTCATGTAATCTTCGATGTGTGACGAATAGCACGGATCATACCCCGAGTACATCCTCATTCCTTTGAGCCTCTTCTGAAATGTTCATTCAATTATCTTCAGTTCATTCTGTTTTCATATTTGCTACAGTACCAATACTAGTTGTTAAGCACTACAGTTACCTCAGCGTTCATATCAGCTGTACTGTGGGAGGTGGAAAAGAGGGATGATTCCTCAGTGTTGCACTTAGGTGCATATACATTGAAAATATCGATCATATCGTACTGATCATATACGGATCCCATTACATGGTTACACTCTTTGCTACGGGGTGATAACCTGAAGTCGCAGACATTGTTGACATGCTTATAGAGTTGATCTGAGATCACTGAGTGACTCCAAGCGAACTCAACTAGTCCCTTGTAGTCATAGTAATCATCAGTCTCTGCATTGCCAACCTGCAAAATATAGGTGGCATTAGTGATTGAATCATTGACAGTTTGTTTTGGGAGAGCATACTGAATGCAGAATATGCTTAAATTAAATGGTACGACTGAGGGAATGAAAGTATTATAAGATAAAAGAATTGGTTATCAGCATTTCAAACTAGAACAACTCAATAGACAGAGATCCAGCAAAGCCCAGAAATACACACTTATTCATAAACATGTTCGAGGAAATAGCACACACATATAAGGTCCCAAGCAAATTTCCAATATAACATTCTTTTAGCAGAAATCTGATTCTAAAAGAAAATTTGATCAGTTTCATAAGGTACTTACAATAAATCCTTTCAAATTGATATGCTGGTTTGTTTCAACATGCTTGTTGCGCTCATACACTACATCAGCAAGCTGAGGAACATAGTGGCCTGTTGCATCAAAGTTGGTAAGTGTCTTTCCCCACAAAATAAAAAGTTGGTAACTGTCTTATTATTCAAGGTTATGTTTGCATGTTGTGAAACACATTGGATGATGTGGTTTTCAGCATATGCCCTGATATGTGTGTCCACTAGATGGCCACCAATGTTTAAATCTGAATACTTTTGACCATATAGTTTGTTGAATAAGCCACTCTCTCCTTTGATCCTTAATAGGACTGTTTTGGGTTTAGTGACAGAAGCAAACAAAAAATGAGTATTCCAACCCTAACAAAAGCTGTATTTTTCAACAGAATAGCAAACATCAACTTGTTCAGGACCTAACAAAGGTAGTATAGTGGGATCCATGTATTGGCGTGGACTGAAGACTTCAGGGAATAGGATCTTGATGACTACATGTATTCTAGGCTAAACCTTTTGACTAGAGAATAGTGGGCAGTGGAAAGATGGAGGATTTATTCCTGTTTTGCATGCTTACACTACTCATTAATTAACAAAAGGCGAAAAGCCGGTATCTTTTTCTTTTTCCTTGTGGGCTTATTCAACTTTGCAATATTTTGGTTGGAAGAAAGGGAGCTGTCTGCACATTACCTGCATAGCTCTCTCCAGAGA
Organism: Oryza australiensis; assembly: GCA_019925245.2. NCBI lineage: Eukaryota > Viridiplantae > Streptophyta > Magnoliopsida > Poales > Poaceae > Oryza > Oryza australiensis. The sequence goes on along the minus strand of JAIFGZ020000016.1, from coordinate 1,312,684 downwards.
TGTAGAAGTCATGGTTTTTGTACTGAGGAAACCTCTTGAACCAATTTGCCAAGAAATTGTAGGTGTCCTCAGCTGCACCGCTCGAAAAATACGGTTAATGGACAAAAAATTGAAAAGTTTCAGACTTTCAGGGAGATAAATTGAAGATCGTGAGACTAGATAAATACCGACAAAACGGTCGTCGATGTTGTCTAGGTCAGACGAGGTATTTGTGTAGGAGAAGCCAACTCCAACAGGAGATTCCAAGAACAACAAATTGGCCTCTGAAACATGGAGGAACAATTGCAGATTTAATTCTGTTAGTCCCACATTGACCGGTAGCAACTTTACACATGACGTGACTTCGGGGTGCAACATGATACGAGTGGTAGAAGAACAAAACATTGTACCGTTATTCCATGCGAACTTGTTGAACTCCAAACCCGTTCCATTTCCATTGACCATGAAAGGCCCCAATTCAGAAGCTGCTCCATAGCCCACAGATGAGCAACCAGGACCTGAAGATGGAAATTCAGTTAAATGGCAATACAAAACAAGCAACAGTCAAAGAAACGATAATACAAAAATGACAGTGTAAATATTGTATGACTACTTAGAAAGGATGAACTAAACCATCACACATAAGGTGAATGAACATATATAGCTGCAGACAAATCAAAGTACAACTACTACTTGTTTGCTTGCTACTGATCAATATGAATGCACAATCCATCAAGCAAAGAAATGCATATGTTCAATGCACAAGTGACAACCTCCATTGAGCCAGAGCAGGAGAGGCTTCTTGGAGGGCAGTGTCTGAGCCTCAAAGAACCAGTAGAAGAGTGCCCTTCCATTCTGGCTGTTCACAGTGATGTAGCCTGAGAACTGAGATACCTGTGGGCTGCTTGGCTGCCCAGGGAGGAAGGCAACCCTATCAGCCTCCTGCTCATCCTCTGCAGTGATTGTCTGCAGCAATGAGAGAGCAAAGAAGATGATGAAGAGTGGATGATGGCACAGGGATTTGAGCCTTGGTGATGCACAAGATGCCATAGGATTTTTTTTTCTCTTTTTTTGTTCTCCTCCTCTTGTTCTGTTGAGCTCTCTTCAGTGAAAGAGAGTGCAGAACTCTCTGTGTCCACTACCAGCTCAGTGTTTGGAGGGGAGGAAGAGATATTGCAGCATTTGAACATATATAGCAAGGCGCCATTTGCTGGTATGTGTGGCATTTGAGACACTTTTCATATATGCAGGTAAGAAAATCACTATTGTGCTTGTAAAGTCCTCGACTTGTCAGCTGATAGTGCAGTTAAAAGAATGTTTAACCTCTGTAAATTTGCACTTTCCAGTGTCCACCGAACAGATAAGTTTATAAAAATTCTCAAAAGAAAAGGTTACATATCTTTTCAATATTTTGATATTAACTCAGTTGCATGATACAAAAGGCAAATAATTACTAGCAAAAACAGTTAGAACACTATTTCAGCATGCATTTACCTCGCAGCTTCACCGAGATGCTAGAGTTTGATATTTAAAATTATAGAAAATTCTAACATAGCCCAATTTTAACAGACTTTTGCTAGTATGCCACCAACTAACCTCACCTGACCCCGATTCTTTTTTACCTTTTCCTTCCTGAGGCTATAATTAAATTGCCAGTCATGAGCAAAATGTATATGGATTGTGTATCATTTCGTCATGGTCGCTCGCAGTGGCGGATGCAGGATCAAAATTCATCTGTGGCGAACTTTAAAGGAAGAAAGGTGTTGGGCCTTTCAATAAATAGGCTCTCTTTATCTCATCTCTTATGTTTGGATGAAAATTCTCAATTGGAATACGAAGACCGAGATTTGTAATAACATGCTGATCAGGGTTGAACACTATAATGCCTATTTCTTCACCTCTTTGTGATTGTTCTTGAGTCGATGATTCTGGTTCTCGAGTATCATCTTCATCTCGTGCAACCGCAACAACGACATCATTATTATTTGTTTGTTGAACCGGTTGAACGGATGCAGTACCAGTGGCAATATCACTTGAATGAGAAATTGTGCTAAAGTATCTCTTTAAGTTAACAACTACCAATCCAGAAAAGATCAAGAATTAATACAAATAGGATAAAAATTATTATTGAAGTTTGAACATACAAGAACACAACTTTCATTACCCTTTCTTTTCTTCCCTTTTGTTAGTTGCCACGCCATCGCTCCGCGGAGGAGGGTCGTCGGGTTCCCGTTGCGCCGTAGAGCTCTCTGGCGTGCTACCTTGTTCCACAGCCCCGCCACAATGGAGGATGAGCCGGCCAGTCAAGTGAGCAGAGCAATTGTGTCACTTGTGTGCGTTGCCTTGCCGCCGCCGGCGGCAATAGCACTTGCAGTCAAGAGGAGATGGGGCAGCGATTAGCGAATACGATCGTCCGCGTCAGGCGGCTGGCTGGCGTGGCGGCGTCACGGCGTGATGGAATTGGATTTTAGGAAACCGGCGGCGCGCTGTGTGTGTCGATCTGACTTCCTGACAGCCGCACAAGCCTCATGGGCTACGTTACTTCTCTGCGTGGCAGCGTGGGCTGTTTTTGATTGGGCCGGCTTTATTCACGCCACACACAGCAAGACTCGCTCGCGCCGCGTGCCACCAGGAAGCAGCCGCCGCGACGCATGCGTTGCCGCACACCGGCCTCGCGCCTACATGCGGGGGGGGAGGGAGGAGGGGCGGAGCTATGGCGGCCGCCATGGCTCGCCATAATAGTGCGTTCGCCACTGGTCGCTCAAATCTTTAGGATGAATCACAAGCCAGTATTATATGGATTGTGCAAATGAGATTTGTGTGTTCCTTTTTATATAAGTTGAATTTAAGGTCGTCATGTTAAAATTCCACCGGTACCTTTGTCATATCTTCCTCAACTTTTTCATCCCCTAACTGAATCAATCTGCACTGGGTTCCCACTGTTTCCATCCTTGCATGCCGCAAATCCCACAATTACTAATGAGACATGCCGATGTATATGGACCAGCATGTAAACCTCTTATAGAGGCGCTATAAGTGGGTTCACAGATTGGCCAGCTTATATTCAGACACATCTGTACCAATGCTCTGGCTCACACTTGTTCTCTCCTTTTCGCACTCCATTCCCACCATCCCTACGCTTTAACTTGTTGCTAAACTAAATTCTATTCATAAATCATAATATTTATAGGCTGGTTTGCCAAAAGGAAAATGTATCACCTATCTGCTTTGAGACCAGTAGGAGCAATCTGCAATTTGGCTAGATCATGGGCCAGGACAGGAGAAGGCTAAAATCCAGCCGGCTATCTCGGCAAATTGTAGGCAAAATCTTACCTGTTTATGCTACTTTGCAAGCCACCAAGAAGGATCCTGGATTCTGGTCGCTTTTCACATGATTGCTATGTCGCGGAATGAGAGTTGGCTGGGCACCACCACAGCCACACAGCCAACGACAAAATGAAATTTGTAAAAACCAAATTCGTTTCAAAAAAAATTGCACACGCAAATGGCTGCATTTCATTATGGAGAGAGATTACCGAAAATTGCAGACGCAAATGGCTGCACATCATCGTTATGAAGAGAAAGATTGTCATGTTCAAATGTCATTTTCGTTGGCCCCGGGAAATAAAGACGACGGTTGAGACAATTTAGATGTCAAACTGATGCCAATGCAACTTGTGGCAAATTTGTATGATTTTCAGCTCTCGAGGTTCGGTTTACTGGCAGTCTGGCTCAATCGATATCAGAGTAGATATATTTTGAATTGATAGATTCAAAATACTCTTTCGAGTGTTCAATCACAGCCACAGCATCACCATAAAAGAGTACTGTAGTACCTGCAAAAGAGTTGGTAGAAACTCTTGTAACAATTCTAATATAGATAGCATCAGGATGAGACTGCCACATCTCGGTCAGTAGAAATAGTAAGACTAAAATTTTGGTAAAGAGAAACATCATTGGTGGCAGGCAGGATTCAGTACTAAGCACCAAGAAATTCCAGACCCCTGAATTAGAAGCTACACAAAGCATAAAGCAAGCCTCATATCTTTCCTCATACAGATGATGTTCTCAAGAGGCTGTTAATCAAACACATCAGCAGTATGCACTAACGACTAACATGGACTCTCTCAAGTTTTGAGCTGCTAAACCTAACCACAGATGTCCTAAAGCTACAAGCATTTACCAACAATCTTTTCCCCAAGAGGATTATTTTCTTTCTAGCACCCTGCAGAGACCCAACTGACCCCAGATGAGCTGCTCAACTATCGCTTCGAGGGTCTACCATCATCATCATCACCATCGTCGTCATCATCATCATCATCATCGTCATCATCGCCACCTGACCTCTTCCTCTTCGAGGAGGATTGCGCCTTCACAGAATCGTCATCGCCATCATCATCCTCTTCATCGATCTCTTCATCCTCAGCACCCTCACCGTTCTCCTCCGGCTCAAAGTCACTGGAATGCTCTTCGTCCTCTGCATCACCAAGTGGCTTGACCAGATACTCAGTTCCCAGCTCCTGCAAAAAATTCAATGAAGGCATGTCATGACTAGTTTAGGTGAAAGATATTCAGATGCATAGTGAAGCAATAAGCTTAATTGCCTTTAAAGCAAACAACTAAATATGAGAATAGAAAAACTAACTTTGGGATGAGACTGACGTGCAAATTTTCATCATTTTGAAAATAAATCCATAAAGGGCATCTGAGATGAACTGTTCATCATTTCCCAAATATCAAGTTTAGATGGATAGTGCAGCAGTAGGCTTAATCAAACTCTAATCCGACTAAATATGAGAATAGAAACTAACTTTGGGATCAGACTGACGTGCAAATTTTCATCATTCTGAAAATAAATCCATAAAGGATATCTGAGATGAAGTGTTCATCATTTCCCAAATATCAAGATACACCACACTCGATACATAATAAAAGTCACCATGGAAGATAAGCAATCAGGGTCGACTTGCATGACAAGACCTTGGGAAACTGACCTAGATTCAGCAAAGTTACACATGTATATAAACAACAGGAAAAGACGGTATATAGATTCGATGCCCATGCTAAGCTAAGTTTGGCTTGTTCTGGCCCACAGTAATAGGGAAGAGAGTTTCCTCAAAAACAGACACTGAGCACCCCCAGTAAGAACATCTCAAAAGAACTGCAGAGAACAAATCAGACCAGGTGGTCCTCTCAGATGTACAGAGAATGGGATCAGACTGACGTGCAAGGTTTAATCACATATAGATGAGATCTACCCTCAGAAACAACCTCTGGAATAAGGTCTTCGTCATATCCCTAAATAGGAGCTAAGCCTTTCAGATTAGATGCTCTCAATTTTTCGAGCACATATTCAAAAGCATCAGATAGTGACACCATTTTAATTTGACCAAGAATTAGGCAGCTTTGAACAAATACACGAAAATTTTAGGGGAGAAAAGGCAAGTTGACAAATAGAATTGGATCAGAACGGCAGATCAGTTCTTTTGCAGCACTGGATAGGCTCAAGGCTCATCTTCAGACACTGCCTCTGATATAAACCATCATCTCCAAACGCACATGGACAAATCAAAGAAAAAAAATCCAATTAATTTAAGAGTCAACGAAAATTGCAAGGCTCCCCCCTCAGATCTAAAATAGGTTCCTCGTAAGTAACTTGCAAACAGAAATCAAAGAAGTGGCTTTTTGGATCAGAACGGCAAATCAGTTCTTTTGCAGCACTGGAAGAGATCTTGGCCCATCCTCAGAAACAGCCTCTGATACAAATCATCATCTCCAAAAGCAAATCCTACAGCTAGTCGTTCACAGATCTAGCTTTCCACCATAGCAAAAAATCCAGATCCAGGTGTTTAACTTCCCATGAATCCATATAAGAAGCAATACGTCAAAATCTTGCTATGTTCAGATACAAATCTTCTCAGCAACCCAACCAAGAATCAATATGTTATGAATCAGATCTCTTGAAGTTCATGAACAGTGGTAGACACATCCCTGTCCTTACATCAAGAAGCAATATCCGATTATTTTAAATACCCAAAAAAAATAAAAGATAAAAATAATATAGCATATGCCAAAATGCCCTTGGACTATTATTCTAGGGGGAAGAGATGGGCCTCTGATGGGCTAACACCACAGACCACACAAAAGGGCAGCACAGCAAGTGGATAAAGACTAGACTAGAAAACCTAGCATGTCCTTGTGGGAAATTACCACATCAGTGCAAAAGGACTGAGAAAGGGCAAACGGTATGGCAGAGAACAATCAACCAGATCTACAGAAAATACGGAAGCAGAAAAAAAATTTTGCCAAAAAATCAGAACTTTTTACTCCTCAAAATCTATACTTGCCCAAAAGAACTTCTCTATCCCCCAGATCTAGTTTCTGGGTGATAGAAACAACTCCCCAAAATAATTTTTGACCGGCTACAGAATTTATTCATACATAAAAAGTGGAAACAAAACAACTGAGACTTTTAAAAAAACTCGACCTTCTGGATAAGCTTTGGGAGGGAAGTCCTCAAAAACCACTCAAAACTAAGTGTATACATCTACTGATGCGAGAAAACACTGAAAAAATTGGAGTTTTCCTTTCAGGACAAAGAAACTTGATAGATCTGAGAATAAAACTACAGAATTGCACAGGACAGAGTCAACAAGAAAACGCACAGCGAGATCGAATAATTTCATACTATCCGTAAGCATAAAGATAGATCTACCATGGCAGACAGGAACACATGAACAAAGCATACTAGCAAAATAGAGAGATATTAAAGATGAAATTTTGAGGGATTAAGGCGTGAAAATTATACCTCCTGCTCGTCGCCCTCGACCTCCTCCTCTTCCTCTTCGTCGTCATCGTCGTCGTCATCGTCATCATCGTCGTCACCGTCCTCCCCCTCCTCGCCGTCTTCCTCATCCTCCTCGTCGGAGATCTCTACGACGGTCTGGCCCGCCGCGCCCTTCTCCCCCTCCTCGGCATCCTCCTCGTCGTCCTCCTCCTCTCCATCCCCCTCCTCGTCGCCGTCGCCCTCTTCCCCATCGACCGCCTCCTCCTCCTCTTCTGCCTCCTCCTCTTCCTCCCCCTCCCCGTTCACCACCTCTTCCGCCGCCGCCTCGTCCGCCTTCTTCTTCGCCGCCGCCGCCGCAGCGGCCTTCTTCCGGGCCAACTCCGCCGCCCGCTCGTCCCCCTCCTCCACCTCCACCGCCGGCTTCATCTCCTCTACGCTAGTACTACACAAGATAGAATCCCTCGCGAAAAATCTCTCCTTTGCTTGGTTCGTGCTGTGGCGGCGGAAAATTTAGGGGAAATTTTGAGCGAATTTGTAAGCGGGCGAGGAAGAACAGGGGGCGTGCGGAGGCGCTGGGCCGCTGGGGTTTGGGCGGATGCCTGCGGGAAGATCAGGGCCGTCCGAGACAAGAACAGTCACGCGGATCGATGACGTGGTATCCGATCGGACGGCTGTGGGGATCGGTTCGTGCCTCGTGGATGGGGAGGAGGACTGCGGGGAGGATTAGGAGAGCACGGCTAGGGCTGACGTCAGCACGAGGGAGATTCTTTTTTCCCAAGAAAAAAAACTCTGGAGTTAGTATATATTTCACGTTCTCCTTCACGGTCACCAGTAAAATTCAAGACGAACGAAGATAAGAAACGGTAGAATTCAATATATATTAATTATTTAATTCTTGACTGATATTTAATTATTGACTGATACAATATTTAGCAATATAGTTTAGTTACGGTTGCACGCCACTGCTACTACTAAAAATCAATTGTGTGCTTGGAATAGATTTATGAAAAATAATCCACTCCCGAACTAATTTAATGATCACTTAACCCTTAACTATTTTTTCATTTTACCCTAACCAAATAAAATTGATTCACTTTCCTCTTTAATAATATTTTTCTTATGTATTTGGAAGCTGAAATTTGTTAGTCATAGATGACATCATTATTAAATTAAAAATATTTTCAAATTTTTTTATGGTTGCTTGTTTGAACTTTAAACTTTTAAAGTTTTTATGTTTAAATCAATCTAAGTTGATTTCAACCTACATAAATAGTGTGAAAATTAAAAAAATATTAAGACATAAGTTCTAAATGCATGTATAATGCATGTATGTACTACCAAAAATTTTAGGGCAAAATATAACTTATATATAATGAGAAAAAATAGCATTAGAAACGTAAAGTAAATCTTTTTCAATAATTTGGGACATAAAATAGAAAAAATAGTTTATAGTGTTAAATGCTAAGATGAAATAGTTTAAAAGAGTAAAATGGATATTTTTTAGGTTTATTGCTCGCAAATAAACTTTTGCATTTTTTTTTAAAAGCACAGTACCCACGGAGATGACTCATAGGCACCCACACAGTCAGTCACCTAGTCAGACACGCACACGTTAGTACACCACCCCCTAGTAAGACACGCACAAGTTAGTACACTACCCAAATAAACACCTTCAAAGACTATTACCAGTATATCTTTGATATTAACGTTAACAGAAGTCACCACAAAATATATTGTTTCACTTTTTGTTAATGTAAACATCCCGGTAAAACACTGCTAGCCTCATGTTCACCAAAGGACACTGTAACGTAAACCCTCATTTCAATCGGACGGCAAACCCTCATCTTTATGGGTACAATACCCGTCACGACGCAAAAGTCAGTGAAATGAGATGTCATCTCTATTGGACAAAAGCCCGTCATCGATGCAATTATCTTTATCGGGCCTAAACTAAAGCCCGTCACCGATAGGTTTAACCAAAAACCCAGTTGTTGATGAGAGATATCTCTCACGCGCTGGCCTGGGAGATCTGCTTGACTCCAGTGCAGGTCCTTCTTGGCTGCCTATACTGTGCAGGGCGTGCTAGTTAATTTGATCTGTCAATCAACAAGAACAACAAGAAAATATGCGTTAAGTGTTAGGTTAGATCCCCACTGGATCGGTTAAGGGAATCCATGAACATATATATGCTATTCTAAACTATATTTAAACCAAGTGACTGAAATGGATCGGCTATACCGAGACAGCATCAGCCGCTTAACTCAAATACAGTAAAGAATAACAAATATATAAATCAATAACCTAGCCGATACTGGAAAGCTAACAAGGAATCGCCTAGTACTCCGATGAATCTTATAGAAAGATATCATTCCCGAATCAAATGCATAGCCTGGAAATCGGCCATCGGCTGTGGATGATAGGCCGATTTCGGCCAGCAACGTCCGACAGGAATGCGATCTTAACATAAGAGGCGGTCCTACTACAAATCTAATAATAAATATATTAGAAGAAACATATCAGGGCAGATAAGGCCGGCTAAAACCCCGGCACTGTCTCTAAACAATATAAATCTATCCGAACAGATCATTGGCAGCTCTAAGAACGACTTAATAGTTCAAACATGATGCAACATTAAGTATAAAAAGAATAACCCGATCTGTTGTAGCCGATTTATATCTCTCGAGATGGTGGATACCACATATAAACCAGCCAACCTTTAGATCTAGCCCTATTGGCTGCGAGTTCTTGAGAGAACTAGCCAATGGCAAGATAGATCTAAACATTGATCTAATTTATATGCGCTATATGATAAATAGCGTAGTATAAACTCCTGATTCTAATGTATCATTACGATGGAAGCACTAGAAACAGTAAATCATACCACTAATGACAAGCATTTACCTAGATCTGGGAATCGAAACGATGCAACCCGTAGCCAAACAAGTGCTCGTCTGAAGAAAAAGGTTGACGATGCGCCGAAGGTTTGATTGATTGTGTATGAATAATGTCTAATTACAGGGGGTCTCGGATCCTATTTATACCCAAGATACAATTATATGTACCAACCCTGGATTCTATCTAAACTACTATTTAAAACGCAACATTATCCCGGACGAGACCCATGTCGTGTTACAACTAACATCTTAAACAAACTCCTAAATTACAGATACAATTACCATTACAGGACTCTATCCATAAGTGGCAATATCGTTTAACGCGCAATTAGCAACCGAATCTTCTATTTATCCTCAAACTTCGCATTAGAAACGGTTTCATCTCTTCGACTGGAATCGGCTATTGGTTGCCCCCGTCCGATTCATCCTTAGCCGATTAACCTTGCAACCGATCACTCCTCGCGATGCGACCCTGTCTCCAGGATCGATCCGACTGTTTCGCCTTTGCAAACTTAGGGATTCGATTACCAAATTTTGGTGTTAACACATGCCCCCAAGTCCGTGATACGAAGTGTTACGGATTTGCTTGCCTATTCAAACTCCCGCTTCTTTCTTGACCTAGACCGCTTCGGCTTCACCCCAAGTGCTCTTTAAATACCCACTCCCCTCGGCCGAGACGCCTACGCCTTGAAAGCGCACTTAGCCTCCTTCGCAAACAAGTCTCTTGCCTTCTCTCTCTCTCCGGCGATCTCACCGGCGCTCGCCAAGCTTCGTCGCGCTCTTCAAACCTTCCCCGAGCACTCCGATGGCCTCCACCGTCGCCGCATCGAGCTCCTCAGTCGCACCGGCCACCGCCGCCACGCCAGCCGTAGCCGCTGCGCCAACCGCCGCTACCGTTCCGACCGCCACCATGATCGAGTTCCCTGAGGTACTCCTCTCCGATCCATAGTTCCTTTTTCATCCAGATTTACTCCTCCAACCATGTTGCATCTATATTACGTTCAGCCATTTTTTCAAATAGTACTTTCCTTCGTTTTTCTCTTCCTGATTAGTACTTTTCCCCTCTTTGAACTGTAATATGTAACCGTTCTTTATTAGCGCCCCCTTTTTTCTTTAACTGTAGCGCATGTCACACCAAGTGTTTATCCCCAACCTGACACAAGCGAAAAGGTATTTTCTCGGCCCCATCAGCAACACGGATCCAGCCGATGTAATTGTAGCCGAAACTAACCGGATCCCTTTTAACACCGCCAAGCTATCCCTCGCCCACTAGAACGGGACGTTCAAATCGTGGCCGACCACCGACGCAGCCTGGATTGAGTGGTACAAAAGGGTGCAATCGGCCAAGTATACCCAGTGGGAGGAAACCGGAATCACCCAGTGCCTGGCCCAATCCATCGCCGGCATGGAAAAGGATGAACCGCTTCTGTCGGCTGCAACATACTTCTGGAATGACAGCTTCAACACTTTCATCTTCCGGCAAGGGCCGATGACTATCACGTTGGCCGACGTGTACATGACAACCGGACTGGATATCGAGTCGTCGGCCGACCCCATCACCTTGAGCCGAAAAGGGCAACATCAGTTCAAAACCAAGGCCATCGATGGGTGGAGTGGCTTCATCGCCCAGAACATGCGGGATGGAATAGTCGGCCACAGGGAGCACGCTGCATTCCTAATGATGTGGCTCGAAAAGTTTGTGTTCTGTGGATCGAGCTGCGGGCCGACCGCCAATTGGCAGATTGTGGCCGAAGTTCTGGCCGACGGGAGAAAACTTACGCTGGGGAAGTACCTCCTCGGCTACCTGTACCAGATGTTGCATCAGGCCGCCATGAAGATAGCCGCCAACGCTCCAATCAACACCGGCGACCCCTGGTGGTTTCTTCAGATCTGGCTGGTGCTGGCGACCCAAAAGATAGCCGGTCGGCTTCCTCCGACGTAAGCTGAATATCCAAGGCCGGAGCCGATTGAAGATGACGACGACAACCGATCACCACCGGAGGTGTATGAGCTACGGAGAGGCAGCAGCCACCCACGTAGGCTCAAAACAATCGGCCGAACTGCTGGCCGAATGGTTCATAGCCCTCTACGACGGGCAGTCTCATGAAAACCACGCCTGATATTTCTACCGGGACCGGAAGCTGTTCGAGTTGCCAGCCGACTTCAATTGGGAAGACGCCAACTCAGCCGACAACCCGAGATGCAGGGAGTTGTTCATCGCTACTCTCTCCCCCTACATCCTGCCGACCGGGATCCATCAGGGCCGATCAGTGCCCAAGAGTTACGAGTTCTATTACCCGGTATCGGCAGCAAGGCAGTTCGGTCTTGGACAGCTGTCCATCGGCTTCTTCTATGCCGATAAGATTGAAACGAGGGGGTGGTCAGCCGGGACTGATAATGGATCGGCTTGTTGACGAGAAAAATCAACACGCCGTCTGGGAGATCCGCTTAACTCCAAGTGCGTCCTAGAATGGATGAAGCGTGAGCATGCCGGTCGGTTTGATCCCGCCACCGACAAGTTATGCAAAAACAAGAACATAAATCATATCGGCCAATAAACCGATACCCAAAAACTAAGCGATCGGCTAATAAGCCGATGGTGCAATTTCACCGATGCCGACGCCACCGACGGTGTTAGGGTTTGAATCCATCGGTGTGCGCGAGCAAATATTTATATAAAGGCGATCGGCTAACAATAACGTAATATATATAACATTGCATGAACCAACCACATGATGAAATAAATACTGATTTAAAGGTTAAAGCACATATCGGCTGGAAGTCCGATGTCATAAAATCCAAATGATTAAATATTCAACGATGCCTCCGCTGCAATCGGCTAAATCCAACTTGTATACAATCCTTGTAAGCCGATGCAATATCCAGATAACTTATCAGCTGAAACCCCGATGAAACCCTTAGTGGCAGTCACCAGGCAGGCTAGAGATTACGGTTCTAATCACGACTTAGTAGATCAAACTGATGCAGCACTAAGTATGAAAAGAAAAGCAATATCTAGACAATCAAGCCCTTGGCTGATTTTCAGGGTGGTAGATGCCTAAACCAATCTAATCTAGTATAACGATTTAGCAGATATCGGTAGAAACCCTAAAACGAGAGACAACCGATAGGGCTAAACTGAAATACTAAGATTAGATTAATAGAGACATATGATAAATAGTCAGGCAAGCATGCTAACTAAACCGGAGCAATCCAAGAGATCAAACGTACTGATGCAGCCTTGGACAACGTCGACGTAGTCAATATGATCGCCTGATCCGACAGAACGTTGGACTTATTCCTTTGCTGAAGGTCGAAACTAACCGATGCAGCCCAGCGCCGGATGCCAAGTTCCGTCGGATGTCGAACGAAGATGAAGAATAAAAGAGTGGTGATGCGCCGAATTGTATTAATCGAGAGATCATTTACATAAAACCCGGGCTTACATATTTATACCCGTAGGGTGACAAAGATCGTAACAGATTACAATTCAAACCTTTCTAAAGATAAAAAAATAGATAAAGTCCTTATCGGATACTAAACAGACTTTCCTAAAGATAAAATAGGAAACTAACAATTTCTTCCTAATTAATAGATACAAGTCGTATCCTCCCTGGACTCGGTTTCTTATGGATAAGATCTCCTCAAACCGAATCTAACAAGAATTCGATTGCTGGATATATGGATAACAGAAAACCCCCATCGGCTGATGCAGAACTCCAAGCCGATACTGACTCTGAGCCGATCCTAACCCTTAGCCGATAAGGACTTCGGGGCTTACCAAATTTTGGCGTTAACACATGCCCCCCAGTTTTGGAGTATGAGAAGTCATACTTCAAAATTGTCCTTGTCTTGATCGCCCCAAAACTGATTTTTTTCCTCCTCTTGACACCGGCTCTCATAAGCCGATACCTTCTGTAATAGCTGAGCCAGGTTGTCGAACTCATGGATGAAAAACCTGCTTCGGTTAGCTGCCGACAACCCTTGGAATGCAAGATCTGCTATCTGCTCATCACTTAAGCTCAAACTATAACATCGGCTGTGGATATTACGAAACCTTTGAATGTATTCCTTAGCCGATTCCCCTTCTTGCTGCTTAACTAATATCAAATCTGCAAGCCTCAACTCGCTAACCCCAGTAAAGAAGTACATATGAAACTGCTTCTCAAGATCGGCCCAACCTCTGATGGAATTCGGTGGCAACGATGAAAACCATGTAAAAGCCGATCCAGTCAAAGACAATGGAAAAAGCCTAACCTTCAGAGCTTCTTCAGCCGATGCTTCCCCACATTGAGCTAAGAATCGGTTGATATGTTCCATTGTGGATATACCATCTTGCCCTGAAAACATGGAGAAATCTAGAACCTTGTATCGGCTTGGAAGTGGAACCCCATCAAACCACTTAGGATATGGTGGCCGATACACAGAAATTTGATTTTTGCGTTTAATTCCAAACTGCTCCTCCATTACCTTTGCAATTATATCGGCCCAATCCTCTTTGGACGGACATCTTTGAATTTCCTCTGGCCGATATTGCTGATGTGGCTCTGCATACTGATATTGATCAACTTGCCCCCCGAGCCAATTTTGTTGTTGCCGATAGTGTTGAGATTGCTCACCAATTTGCCCCATGCTGACTTCTTAAAGCAATCACCCTGGGAACTGTTTCCTCGATCAAACCATGCAATGTACTCATCAAAACTCCAGCTTGATCGAACACAGCACGATGAATGATGTTATCAACCATTACTTGAAGCGTCTCATCATCCATCGGCTCGATAAATTGCTCCTTCTCTTCATTAATCATCTTGAGAGATTATTCTTCCTCGGCCTTGACTTCCTTATCAAACATCTTGCGGCAATTATGGGTCCCAAGAACCATATAAAAAACCTGTTGTCGCAAACACGGTCCCACCGGGCGTGCCAAAAATGTATTGACGAGAAAAATCAACACGCCGTCCTGGGAGATCCGCTTAACTCCCGTGCAGGTCCTAGAATGGATGAAGCGTGAGCATGCCAGTCAGTTTGATCCTGCCACTGACAAGTTATGCAAAAACAGCAGAACATAAATCATATCGGCCAATAAACCGATACCCAAAAACTAACTGATCGGCTAATAAGCCGATGGTGCAATTTCAGCCGATGCCGACGCCAGCCGACAGTGTTAGGGTTTGAATCCATCGGCCGTGCGCTGAGCAAATATTTATATAAAGGCGATCGGCTAACAATAACGTAATATATATAACATTGCATGAACCAACCACATGATGAAATAAATACTGATTTAAAGGTTAAAGCACATATCGCTGGAAGTCCGATGTCATAAAATCCAAATGATTAAATATTCAACGATGCCTCGCGCAATCGGCTAAATCCAACTTGTATACAATCCTTGTAAGCCGATGCAATAGCCGGATAACTTATCGGCTGAAACCCCGATGAAACCCTTAGTGGCAGTCACCCGGCAGGCTAGAGATTACGGTTCTAATCACGACTTAGTAGATCAAACTGATGCAGTACTAAGTATGAAAAGAAAAGCAATATCTAGACAATCAAGCCCTTGGCTGATTTTCAGGGTGGTAGATGCCTAAACCAATCTAATCTAGTATAACGATTTAGCCGATATCGGTAGAAACCCTAAAACGAGAGACAACCGATAGGGCTAAACTGAAATACTAAGATTAGATTAATAGAGACATATGATAAATAGTCAGGCAAGCATGCTAACTAAACCGGAGCAATCCAAGAGATCAAACGTACTGATGCTGCCTTGGACAACGTCGACGTAGTCAATATGATCGCCTGATCCGACAGAACGTTGGACTTATTCCTTTGCTGAAGGTCGAACCTAACCGATGCAGCCCAGCACCGGATGCCAAGTTCCGTCGGATGTCGAACGAAGATGAAGAATAAAAGAGTGGCGATGCGCCGAATTGTATTAATCGAGAGATCATTTACATAAACCCCGGGCTTACATATTTATACCCATAGGGTGACAAAGATCCTAACAGATTACAATTCAAACCTTCCTAAAGATAAAAAAATAGATAAAGTCCTTATCGGATACTAAACAGACTTTCCTACAGATAAAATAGGAAACTGACAATTTCTTCCTAATTAATAGATACAAGTCGTATCCTCCATGGACTCGGTTTCTTATGGATAAGATCTCCTCAAACCGAATC
Organism: Oryza australiensis; assembly: GCA_019925245.2. Taxonomy (NCBI): domain Eukaryota; kingdom Viridiplantae; phylum Streptophyta; class Magnoliopsida; order Poales; family Poaceae; genus Oryza; species Oryza australiensis. Next base: position 1,296,839 of record JAIFGZ020000016.1, on the reverse strand, counting down.
TAACAAGAATTCGATTGCTGGATATATGGATAACAGAAAACCCCCATCGGCTGATGCAGAACTCCAAGCCGATACTGACTCTGAGCCGATCCTAACCATTAGCCGATAAGGACTTCGGGGCTTACCAAATTTTGGCGTTAACAGCTGCTGAATATAGCTGGCCCTCCCCTCGGCGATGTCGGCGTGATGACATTGGCGTGAAGAAAAGTGCCGCTTACGACCGATGGTGGGCTGAAATCAAGTGCCACATCTTCCATCAGCGGTCGTCCCATTACGTCGACCTTCTTCTGCCCGAGGAGATCCCCTCGGTAAGCTTTAAGTCCCAACTGATTTTCTCCTTCTTATCATTGGCTGATATAGCCGATTAACGTTTGTCCTTTGATTTGCAGGAGACGGAGACGGAGCGGCCGACGGTGAGTGACTCCGTGCGCCCCATCGAATACAGCTTAGGTGTCCTGGATGGGGACGGCCTCGCTCCGTCGGCCATCGGCTGGGGGGCGTCGAAGCTGGCATCGCTGCTGCGAGGGCAGGTGCGTCAGCCGATCACACAGAAGAAAAAGGCTGCACCACCTCCACGGCCGTCGGCCGCGCCTGCCCCCAAGAGGCTGAAGAAGATGAAACCGGTGTCGCCAGCCGATAGCCTCCCTCCTTGGATCCGACCGTCGCGCAGTTCCTCAACACCATCGCCAGCGAGGAAGTGCCGGTGGCTGTTGGAGCGGCGGTCGAACCCAGGGTTTCGAGTCCTGAGTCGGTCAATGCTCCAGCCGACGTCCCGCCGGTCCCAAGTCCCCCAGCAAAACATCGGCTGGTAAGCCTTTACTTCACCAGATTTGGCTCCATGATAATCCCTTGCAGCTGATCGAACCGTTCTTTTCAGGTCAAGAAATTGGTCGGCCACACTTCACGCCCCGCGCCATCGGTAATCACCTCTTGCCATTCGACTTGTAGTAACTAGCCGATTTGCCCACTGACTTTCTTTTGCAGCCCCCGCGATCTCCATCGGCTGCCTCCCAGGCATCCAGCGAGCACGCTATGCCTGCCGCGGGCGGTGGCGACGACGTCGACGACGAGGCACCGACGGCCGCAGCGACGATCCAAACTGAGCCGATCGCTTCCGACTCGGTGCCAACGGTGAGCCGACTGAAGCTGATGATCGGCTTCTGTTAACTCCATGTCCTCTGATCACCTCTCTTTTCTTTGCTGCAGAACATAGCCGACCTCCTCGACTTTACTTGTCGGAGTTCGAGGAGTCCGGCGAAATCAACGAGGAGGCGTCGGTGACGCTAGCCGAGGACCCGAGGGCCACCCTAGCCGACATCGACAACCGCCGGAGGCCTCGCCGGATGCGCGGTGGTCGACAACGGCTCGATTCGCGCACGCTTCAAGGAAATCCAAGGCCAGCTGTCGGAAGCTCTAGCCGATGCCATCGTGCCAGCCACCTTCTTAGAAGCCCACCAACTCAAATATGAGCGAGCACGGCAGCGGATAGCTGATCTTCGCGAGAATCAGGCGCGGTTGGCTACCCTCCAGTCGGCCAAGGACGCCATCAAGAGCCGAAAGGCCGCCTTTGATCGCCTGAAGACCAAGCCGGCGGCCAAGCTCGAGCAGCTCCTCACACGCCAAGACCAGCTGATGGCCGATCTCGTTCAAGTCACGAACGAGATCGATGTTCATAAGGAGTACATGGCTGGTTTACCGGCAGAGATCGAAGCTGAACGCCAAGGCATCAAGGCGGCTGTGGCGAATTTGCGGAACCTGGTGAAGGGCATCCGGCCGGTGGCGGGGTCCAAAGCCGACCACATTAAAGTCATCGAAGAGATAGACCAGATCAGGCAGAAGGCGCTGTCGGCCATAGCCGATTTTTTGAAACAATGAGTGTAATATTCTGATATTCTGAAATCGGCTAATGCCTTCTGTACTATACTTGTCATACTTTTGTGATGGAATTGGACGATCATTTTAATCGTGCTCGTAACCGGCTTCGAATCGTATAATATAATTTATCAATCTTCTGCCACTATGCTTGTAGATAAGATCGGCTATCGGCCACGCGCGGTGTTTTGAATTGCTTACGTTGAAATCAGCTCCAGCCGCCCGTATCGCTTTACGTTGTCGATTCCAATACCGCACCACGGCAGTTAGTGTCAGCGCTCGGATATTAGTGTCATTAGTTATCAGCTTACAATATTTAAATGCACTGCCGGTTCGGCTTCACAGTCTGACTTGTCCGAACATGTATTTCAAAACCTGTGAGTCCTGAACGATAGGTATCCAGTCCTGAGTAGTCACCAACCGTTCAACGATTCCCACTACTTTTAATGATGACCTCTTTGACTTCTATGTCTGCGGCAACCTTTCACATCTAAATCCGCATCTTTTCTTTCTATAAATGGACCCCTTCGGGCCTTCCCGAACACATCACAGCCGAAGAAGAAACTCCCTCACTCTCCAGGTGTACAAAATCCAGGTTTCCAAGCTCTCAGCAAGACCCCTCATGGCATCCTCAAGCTCATCGGTGAACCAGGTGATTTTTCAACCCATCCATCCTCATCATTTCTTTTCTCTAAGTACTCAGGGGTTAATCTTCTCGCAGCCGCTCCATCCCCTACGAGTGATTCTAGCGATCATGGACACCCGTATGAACTGACGGCTATCCAGGATCGACAAGTGAGAATCAACTTGCAGCGCTTTAGGGAACAGGATGTTCGTCATCCGGCGGCCAGGCCTCTAATCAACCTCGGTAGTGTTCCGGCCGCTATTCCTTTGGCGTCTTCAGCGCTTATGCATCTCGACAGGCTGGTAGCAAGGCAAACACGACTTGCCAATGAACTATTAATCACAATCACCGATGTAAGGGTCACTAGGTTAGAGTATTTGATCTTGGACGCTTTAGAGATAGAGTGTCCAGAGGCCGTCAACCGGGCCCTGGCGGCCATCAGAGATTACCTAGGAGATATGTAATCGAAAACGGCTTTACGTCGATTATGAATAAAAATCGGCGACTGTCACACCGATTCAATCATCGACCCAAATACTAGGGTAATATTTCATCAGATATTTGCAATCGGCCCGATTTTGCGATCGGTTTGTGTACGTATATGCCCCCAAGTTTTGTTGATGGCTTCGGTGTCGACAAAATTGTGAGTTCGAGCCGTTCGTGCATCCCGCCGTCCCTATCGACCAATCATAACCCGATCGTAGAAAACTTAGCAAAAAATGTTGCACAAAAATGCCTAAAGGCGATGCCTTGTTAATGTAAGACATCGGCTGTCGTAAATCGGCTGAAGTGACTATAGCCGAATCACGAGTTGATCCGTACACTTGGGTAATATTTCTTTAGGTATTTTCTATTAAGAGCCCTTCCAAATACTTCTTCGTCCAATCCTTTTAGCATGTAAGCTCCTTTAGAGATGCATTTGTGGATCTTGAAAGGCCCTTCCCAATTTGGTGACCACTTGCCGAACTTGTTGTCTCTAGATCCGATCGGCAGTATCAATTTCCAAACGAGCTCGCCTTCCTCAAAAGATTTAGGCACCACCTTTTTGTTATAATGTCTGGCTACTCGTTCTTTATCTTTTGTGACTTTTTCCAAGGCCCTCATCCTGGATAAAACTAAATCTTCCGATTCGTCCACCATCAGGTGATAATAATCGTCGGTTGTGAGTTGATCATGTAGCTGAATGCGCCTTGAGCTGACGACACTTTCCCAGGGCAGTACTGCCTCATGCCCGTAGACCAGTTTGTACGGAGGGACTTGAATTGACCCATGGCATGCCATCCGATACGCCCATAGTGATTCGGCTAATCGGCTGTGCCATTGTTTGGGGTACTCAGAGATCTTTCTTTTTAATCAATTTGATCAAACTTTTGTTTGAGGCCTCGGCTTGTCCGTTGGCTTGTGCGTAGTACGGCGAAAAATTGAGCAGCTTGATCCCCATGCCATCGGCAAACTGAACAAATTCGTCTGATATAAAGATAGATCCCTGGTCTTTTGTTGTTGTTTGTGGAATGCCAAATCGGTAGATGATGTGTTCTTTGACGAACTCGATTGCGTCCTTGGAATCTACTTTTCTGAGGGGAATCATCTCCACCCACTTCGTGAAGTAATCGGTCGCCACCAGGATAAACTTATGTCCTTTGCTTGAGGGTGGATTGATCTGACCGATCATATCAATGCCCCATCCTCTGAACGGCCATGGCTTAATAATTGGGTTCATAGCCGATGCTGGGGCACGTTGTATGGCGCCAAACTTCTGACAATCCTGGCAGCCCTTGTAGTACTTGAAACAATCCTCCAGCATCGTCGGCCGAAAATACCCTGCTCGGCGAAGCAACCACTTCATTTTGTGGGCCGTTTGATGTGTGCCACAAATTCCTTCATGTACTTCCCCGATGGCCACTGTAGCCTGATCGGCTCCCAAGCACTTGAGTAGCACGCCATCAATCGTCCGATAGTACAGATCTTCCTCAAGCAACACGTATCGCAATGCCTTGTATCGTAGCTTCCTTGTGGCCGATTGAGAGGGGTTTTTGAGATAGTTGTAGACTTCGAACCTCCAATCATCGGCTGCAATGGCGGCAACGTCTATGTCGACTTCTTTTAGCATCGGCCGATAGCCCGATGCCCCCTGAGCCAAGTCATTGGCCTCTGTGTTCTGCTCTCTGGGGATATGTTTCAAAGTAACTAGCCGAAAACCATCCATTAATTCCTGGCATTTCCGATAATAGACCATCAGCGCGTCATTTTTGCATTCATATTCTCCTGATAACTGGCTGATGACTAACAACGAATCCCCCATTATTTCGATGGCATCGGCTTCAACTTCCTTGAGTAGATGTAATCCTTTAAGGACAGATTTGTTTTCGGCTTGGTTGTTTGTAGCATGGGGGTTGATGGAAAAAGCAAACTCGAAGCTTGCCCCCCTGGGCGAAATGATGACCAAGCCGATGCCACAGCCGTTGGTGCAGACCGATCCGTCGAACGTCAAAGTCCAGGGCATAATTTCCACTGAGCCGATTGAGTAGTCTCTGTGCTCCACAATGAAATCAGCTATGGCTTGCCCCTTGACTGCCGTTGGTGCCTGATACCTCGGATCAAACTCGTTAGCGCGAAAATCCACTTCCCAATTCTTCCTTTGAGTATTGGAGCCGATAGCATATACTTAACTACATCGGCTTTGCAGATTACTGTGCACTTGTTGGACAGCAGATAAAGCCTTAACTTTGTACATGAAAAATAGAGGCACAAGCATAGCTTCTCCACAGGTGAATACCTCGTTTCTGCGTATAGCAGCCGCCGACTGAGATAGAAGATGGCTTTTTCTTTCCCGTCAACCTCCTGTATTAGGACGGAGCCGATTGATTTGTCATCGGCTGATAGGTACAGCTTGAACGATATTCCCTTTTGTGGAGGCATTAGAACTGGAGGGGAGCTTAGATAATCTTTTATGTTGTCTAACGCCTTCTGCTGCTCTACCCCCCATGTGAATGCGTGATCGTCTTTCAGCCGAAGCAGTGGTATGAACAGCTTCATCTTTTCTGAGAGGTTGGCTATGAACCGTCTGATGAAGTTTATCTTGTCGATCAAGGACTGGAGTTGTTTCTTGTCCTTTGAAGGCTGAATTATCTTGATAGCATTTATGCTCCTCGGTGTGACTTCAATTCCTCTTTCATGGACGAGAAATCCCAGGAATTGCCCGGTCGATACGCCGAACGCGCACTTAAGCGGATTCATCTTCAAACCGTACTTCCTCATCCGTTGTAACACCTGTCTCAGATCGGCAATGTGGCCTTCTATCTCCCTTGACTTGACAACCACGTCGTCAATGTATATCTCTACCAACGAGCCGATCAAATCGTGGAAGATGTAATTCATGGCACGTTGATATGTTGCCCCAACATTCTTCAGACCGAACGTCATTACTACCCATTCGTACAAGCCGATTGCGCCGGGACACCGAAAAACGGTCTTGTGGATGTCCTCGTCGGCCATGAATATTTGGTTATATCCTGCATTGCCATCCATGAAACTGATAATTTTATGGCCTAAAGCAGCATCGACGAGCATATCGGCTATTGGCATTGGGTATTCGTCTTTAGGGGTTGCCTTGTTTAGATCTCTGAAGTCAATGCACACCCTAAGTTTACCGTTTTTCTTCAACACTGGGACGATGTTTGAGACCCACTCGGCGTATCGGCAAGGCCGAATGAATCCCGCGTCGTATAGCCGAGTGATTTCGGCTTTAATTGCATCGTACATATCGGCCTTAAACCTCCTGGGAGGCTGTTTGAACGGCCAATAGCCTGCCTTAATCGGCAGCTGATGGACCACTGTCGATCGGTTGAGACCGGGCATCTCGAAGTACTCCCAAGCAAAACAATCTTTATACTCTTTTAATAATTCAATAAGTTGGGATCTACAATGAGGAGACAAATTTTTGCTAATGTACGTCGGCCTCGGCTTATCACTAGAGCCGATGTCGATTTCCTCTAATTCATCGGCCGACGTGAAACCTTGCCCTAGCTTGCCATCGTCTTCGTCCGCGGTGTCCACGCCGAGAACGCTCGAGCCCTCCACCATGTCTTGTTCAAAGCAGTAGCTGCGGCTCGTCATTTCCAATCGGCTGTATTGTTGAATTGGACACATTTAGAAAATCGGCTTGCCAGATTTTCCTGGATAAACAATCGATGCCCTCGATTTCCCAAAGTGGCAAATCGGCATTGACAACACTAACTGACCTGTCGGCGGATACGATCTCGATCTTGTCGCCGTCCCATTGGATCAGGCTCTGATGCATTGTAGAAGGGATGCAGCAGTTAGCGTGTATCCAGTCCCTTCCGAGCAGCAGGCTGTAAGACCCCTTCCCATCGATGACAAAGAATGTTGTGGGCACGGTCTTATTGCCGATGGTCAGTTCAACATTGAGAGACGCCCTTGGTTTCCGATGGGTTGCCGCCGAAGTCCTTGAGCACCATGTTGGTTTTTATCGGGTCTTCGGCTCCCTTGCCTAATTTTCGAATGTCGTGTATGGCATGAGGTTGACTGCAGCTCCCCCATCGACTAGCATTTTGGAAATCGGTTTGCCGTTGACGAATCCTTTAACGTACAACGGCTTTAAGTGCCGATTTTTGGTTCCTTCGGGTTTGTCAAAGACAGCCTGGTCTGGTGAGATCGCTAGTTTTGCCAGGTCATCTTCAATGGTGTCTGCATCGGCTTCGGGAGCGCCGAACTCGGCTGGCAACACGAAGACCATGTTAACCAATGCAGAATTTTTGCCTTTCCCTTTGGTTGCCCTCCTGGCTTGATCGGCTGGGCTTTCCTCGGCTTGCTCTTTGTCATTTATGGCAGCTTTCTTTTTGGGTACCCACCACCTTTTGATTTTGCCCAGCCGACGACACTGCTCGTGGATCATTTGCTGCACTTCATCTTCTCTCCCTTCACGCTTAAGCCGTTGAACCCTTCTTTTCTGCGTCTTTGTGAAGAGGTCGGATGGGCACCATTGGGGGGTTGGCCGATTCCTCATCATCAGCCTCTTCATCGTCGCGATCATTCCCCTCGCGGCTTTCATCGACAAAGAAGTCCTGGTGAATCGGGCCGAGCCGATCATGGACGGACCACCGCCTTTGGTTCAACTGAACGGCTCTAGGGGCGAACCGGGTTGGACTTGTAGACGGTGATCTCCTGTGCTCGTCGTTGCAGTGATCGTTGCAGGCTGGGCAATCGTCCAATGTTGGCAGTCTCATACCGGATTCCCAGCAGTACCTGAAAATATCACAATGCCAATGCGGATCGGCATTGTCGTGGTTTACCTCGTATCGTCGACTTTGTATGTTCGGCTCACACCGATGAGGTGCTTCATTGTCAGCTTCTTCCTGCCGAGATCGGTACTGATGACGGTGCCGGCTACGTTCATGGATCGGCCGTCGGTCAGCCGATCTGATGACTGGCACACCATGTTAATTGGCGCGGCGTGACATCCAATTTGGTCGCCTTCTGCCTTGGCCCCGATCGATGTGTTGACTAAGCCGTGCGCCATTCTGTTCTGTCGATCAGCTTGCCTAGGGCCGGCTTGGACCGTGTTGACCGGGAAAGGATTGCCGTCTACTTTCATCGGTCGAGTTGAATCGGCGAACTTCAGCTTCCCGGCCTCAATTGCCGACTGGATTTTCTGCCTGAAAACCTTGCAGTCGTTAGTGGCGTGGGATGTGGAGTTGTGCCACTTGCAATACTTCTTTTTCTTCAATTCTTCGGCCGACGGGATAACGTGGTTTTCAGGCAATTGAATCTGCTTCTCCATGAGCAGCAAATCAAAAATCCTGTCAGCCTTGGTGATGTCGAAGTCATATCTTTCTTCCTTAGCCGTCTTCAGCAGCCATTGGCAGACGATGGCCTTTTTGTTCTTGGCCCATTCGGCTGCCGCCACTTCTGCGTCATCGTCGTCGGACCCGTAGTCTTACTCGACGATGACCTGAGTTATATTTTTGACGGCCTTCCTGGTGTCTTGGAACCACTGCTCGTGGGCCGTCACCTTCTGCGCTAAGTGGGCTAGGCTGTCGAAGTCCTGCGCAGAGAATCACTCTCAGATCGGCGCGATCAGACCATGAAAAGCCAAATCGGCCAACTGGGCATCTGATAGCACCAGGCTGTAACATCGGTTCCTCATCTCCCTAAAGCGTTGGATGTAGTCTTGGACCGATTCGTTGTGTTTTTGCCTGATGCTAGTGAGGTCTGACAACTTCATCTCGTGGTTGCCGGAGTAGAAATAGCTGTGGAATTGTTTTTCAAGATTGGCCCAACTCTAAATTGAGTTGTAGGGCAATGAGGAGAACCAAGTAAAAGCTGATCCTGAAAGAGAAAGAGGGAATAATCGGACTCTCAAGGGGTCTGTAGCCGATGCTTCACCGCATTGTGCCAAGAAGCGGCTAACATGCTCGTAGGTTGAAAAGTTATCCTGCCCTGAGAACTTTTAAAAATCTGGGATCTTGTATCGGTTGGGCAACGGGATCCGTTCAAAGTGCTCCGGATAGGGATACCGATACATGTTCCCTGAGTCTTTCGGCTTGAGGCCGAATTAATCACGCATGACATCTGCGATCAGGTCGGCCCATGTCTGGTTGTCCTGCTGTATCGGCTCGTATGGGTCGTACGGCGCGGGTGCTTGCCGATACAGCGGTGGTGGCGTCTGAGGCCTATAATGATGATCTTGACGGCCTCCTTGATACTGGTAGTGATGATCAGCGGGAGGTGGCCGAGGCGCCGGTTGTGACGTTGGTGGTTCTAGAAACAACTGTCGGCCACCGGCGTTGTATCGTCTATCTGGATCAATTGGTTCTGAGTGCCGATTGTCATTGAACATGTTAGCGAGTTGACCCTGGGGCAGCGGCTGTTGTCGGTTCATATAGTAATTGCTGGCCTTATAGCCATTTCGCCTGGATTTGCTGACCGACTCCTCCCGGCGGTCCTTGTTGCACTAGCGGTGGGATCGGCTGATTCTGCGTGACCAGCGTCCTATAACCAGGAAATTGGTCGTCTGTGAAGTACGTTGGCCCTCGTTGCAGCTAGTCGGCTATTTTGGCGTCGACCACAGTAACGATCATGTTATTGAGAGTGTTGACCAGGATGCTACTTTGGTTGACCAACGCGTGATGCACGGTTGAGTCAATCTGGTCTTGTAGGGAATATACGGCCGGATCATCCTGACCTGGATCAGCTCCTCCATCTTCTGTTTGCCTTTTGTATCACTAGAGGAGGATGCCTTAGTATTGTTCATGCTGAACTTGTATTTTTGGTGCACGGCCCTAGATCTTGTTTGGGTGAAAGACTGCAAATAGTTAGCCTGGAGCTCTTCCACCATCTTCTTATATTCGGCTTGCTGTCCAACCGATAACTGTTCCATCTTTACAGGCACGATGTTGTCCTGCGTGATGCCGGGGCTCTTGGAGTCGACCATCTTGCCGGCTGAATCTATGTGTCCGAGTCGAGCCGACAAAGAAAGTCCCACTGGGCGTGCCAAGAAGCGTGTTGATGAGAAATCTCTCTCACGCGCTGGCCTGGGAGATCTGCTTGACTCCAGTGCAGGTTCTTCTTGGCTGCCTATGTTATGCAGGGTGTGCCAGTTGATTTGATCTGTCAATCAACAAGAAAAACAAGAAAATATGCGTTACGTGTTAGGTTAAATCCCCATTGGATCGGCTAAGGGAATCCATGAACATATATATGCTATTCTAAACTATATTTAAACCAAGTGACTGGAATGGATCGGCTATACCGAGACAACATCAGCCGCTTAACCCAAATACAGTAAATAATAACAAATATATGGATCAATAACCTAGCCGATACTAGAAAGCTAACAAGGAATCGACTAGTACTCCGATGAATCTTATAGAAAGATACCATTCCTGAATCAAATGCATAGCCTGGAAATCGGCCATCGGCTGTGGATGATAGGCCGATTTCGGCCAGCAACGTCCGACAGGAATGCAATCTTAACATAAGAGGCGGTCCTAATACAAATCTAATAATAAATATATTAGAAGAAACATATCAGGGCAGATAAGGCCGGGTGAAACCCCGGCACTGTCTCTAAACAATATAAATCTATCCGAACAGATCATTGGCAGCTCTAAGAATGACTTAATAGTTCAAACATGATGCAACATTAAGTATAAAAAGAACAACCCGATCTGTTGTAGCCGATTTATATCTCTCGAAACGGTGGATACCACATATAAACCAGCCAACCTTTAGATCTAGCCCTATTGGCTGCAAGTTCTTGAGAGAACTAGCCAATGGCAGGATAGATCTAAACATTGATCTAATTTATATGCGTTATATGATAAATAGCGCAGTATAAACTCCTGATTCTAATGTATGATTACGATGGAAGCACTAGAAATAGTAAATCATATCACTAATGACAAGCATTTACCTAGATTTGGGGATCGAAACGATGCAGCCCTAGCCAAACAAGTGCTCGTCTGAAGAAAAAGGTTGGCGATGCGCCGAAGGTTTCATTGATTGTGTATGAATAATGTCTAATTACAGGGGGTCTCGGGTCCTATTTATACCCAAGATACAATTATCTGTACAAACACTGGACTCTATCTAAACTACTATTTAAAACACAACATTATCCCGGGCGAGATCCATGCCGTGTTACAACTAACAGCTTAAACAAACTCCTAAATTACAGATACAATTGCCGTTACAGGACTCTATCCATAAGTGGCAATATTGTTTAACGCGCAATTAGCAACCGAATCTTCTATTTATCCTCAAACTTCTGCATTAGAAACGGTTTCATCTCTTCCGGACCTAGAATCGGCTATCGGCTGCCCCTGTCCGATTCATCCTTAGCCGATTAACTTCGCAGCCGATCACTCCTCAGCCGATGCGACCCCTGTCTCCAGCCGTTCCGACTCTGCTTCGCCTTTGCAAACTTAGGGATTCGATTACCAAATTTTGGTGTTAACACCGGTCAATCAAGTACCTGTCACCGATAAAGTAATCTCAAACGGGCCTCAATTAATGTCCATCACGGATAACTAACATCGTTGACGTGTCATCTGTGACGGGCTTAAGTTAAAGCCTGTCTCACCAATGAGTGTTTCCAAACAATAATAAATTTTGTTTTTTTGCCTAGCCTTAGGCCTTTGTTAGCCATGCCTGTGAAAAATTAGAGAAACAGAGATATATATTCTCATTCTCATCATCCCTATTCATATATACAATTAACCTAATTCAGAAGACATTCACATATTTCACACATTCATTCATATATATAATTTATTTTTAAAATGGAGAAGAATAAATATTTAAATTTATTTTTGAAAGGGAAGAGAATGAATCTTTGAATTTATTTTTAATCTTTGAAGCAACACAATATGTATTTTTTTCTACAAAACACAATATGTATTAATCACTGCAACAACGTAATGTCATGAAAAAAATTTTTGTTTCCTGTAGTTGTCACTTTTAGTTTATAAGTAAACATGAGTAAAATGTACCTTTATATATCCTGCATATGTATCCTGCCTATTGCATATTCTGCATATTCCGAGTAAAATGAACATATTTTCTTACTCATTACATGAACTCCACAGGAAAATATAACAGTCCCATTATACTTAATAATAGTCCTATTATACAACCAAAACAAAAGTGATATTATCTCAGATCTATACATGTCCCATTATACAACTAAAATAAAAGTGACATTATCTCAGATCTATACATGTCCCATTAACAATAACAAATATACATCCAATATATGACATGATATTCATCTCAGATTTAATACATGGCATGACATTCATCTCAGATGTATACATGAGGGAGCACGACAACACATGAGGAGGGATGGACTTACCTGGAGCATAGTGGCGCTCGGTGGCCAAGCTCAAGGACGGCGGCGCTCGGTGACGGTGAGGGAGAACGACGACGTCGGGCTCGGGAGGGCGTGAGGGACGGCTCTCGACGGGCCGACGGCGGCGTTAGGATTTGCAATGTGAGGACTTATAAAATTTTCGTGCTCATGTGTAGATCTGAATCGGCACTCGGGCTAGGTTAAATGATTTCGAAGCGTATCTGTGACGGGCTTAAGCCCGATAGAGATGACATCATGTCAATCGGGCTTAAGTCAAAGCCCGTCACCGATAACACTCATCGGTGACGGGTCTAATTGTTATTTCAATCAGGTCTCAGATTGGAGCCCGCCACCGATGACACTCATCGTTGACGGGCCTAATTGTTATCTCAATCGGGTCTCAGTTTGGTGCCCGTCACCGATGAGTGTCATCGGTGACGGGCTTCTGTTGGGGCCCGACAAAGATATCATAAGTTATTTTTATTGGACCGTGATTTGAGCTTGTCATCGATAGGTATCATCCGTTACATGTTCGAGTTTTTTCACATCTAATATGTTTGTGCGAGTATTTCTTTATTGGCCTCTTTTTAGGCACATTTGAGATGATTTCGTTGTGACGGTCCACAAAATCCAGACATATGAGAGACCGTTATAGATGAGAGGATTTGTACTAGTAAGAAAGTGTCTAGATTAAAAAAGAAAAAAATAGTGCGTTTTCACATTTCAGGCAACCAGAAATTTCAAAAATTTCTTTCACTTTTCTCGTTATTTGGATGACAATCCAATGGTTATCATTACTTCTCCTTCTTTCTTTGGCTAAAGGTTAAGCAATAAATTACTTTAACCTCGAAACTTCACTTACAAGAACACAAACTAACTGTTCATAGAAGTTTATAGGATTACATGCAGAAAATATTCAACCTTAAATACAAATACAGTACAGCCACATAAAACAACAAAATTTCAGTTGCATATCAATGTAATTTTAAAATTGTATACTTGCATATCAATGTAATTTTGGGCTTAGAAATGTTTGATTTTAGGGGACTAAAATTTTACAAATTTTTAGGTGTCTGAAATCTACCAATACCCGTTTTTCTCCTTTGTAACTGTTGCAAAAAGATTTTATGGAGATATGACGGTACAAAGTTTTCTAAAAGTACTACCGTATAACCAAATTATGTAACACCTTATATAATTTTACAATAGTACTTTTAGAAAACATAATTGTAAAATTAGTTATATGACAAATGTGCACTTATACTGAAAAGCCATATATCAAAATTGGTTGTTTATTGAAAAAGCACAATTCAAATATAGTGGTGGGTCATATGGTGGGGTCATAGGAACGTACATGTATCGAAAAGAATGACAATTTTTTCCTTGTAAGATATAAATATTATAAAATAGTTCACAATTTTATTTGCAAAATAAAATTTGCACGGATTATTTTATTTCCTAAGTTATATTATTATAAAACTAGTAAAAAATATGTCCATGCGTTGCAACGGGCGTCATTTTATTTTATTATAATTATTCTAAAGTTGAAGTCTCATATAATTCCAATTTATATTTTTTTCTTTATGTCTTCACCTGGCCCCGGGCGTCCGCCTCTGGGTTGACTGAGCGGCGAGCCGATAGTAGGGACGACGACGCAGGGATGAAAGCAGTCAGAGGGTGAAGGTCTAGGAGGCGACGTGGGAGCTCCGGCGGCAACGGGAGGGAGGGCGCGGCGCGGATGGGGACGAGAGGAGGGCGCGAGCACGGCGCGGGGCCACACGGATGGGGACGGGAGGGAAGGACGCATGAGGTCTTTTTTCATCCAAGCCCTTTCCTTTCTTTTCGATTGGGGATGGGTTAATTTTATAAACACTCAAGGGGTTTTCTACAAAATAGTCAAGCGGCATGGGTTAATTTTATAAACACTCAAGGGGTTTTCTGCAAAATAGCTAGACAGACGAAAATTTTGGGTAGAAATACTATTTTCTTTATAGATACTAGCAACTGTGCCCGTGCGTTGCAACGGGTGAAATCGGGCGTGGCGCGGATGGGGACATGAGGGGGGCGCGGGCGCAACGCGGAGCTCCGAGCGGATGACGGGAGGGAGGGGCGCAAGCGCGGCGCGGATGGGGACGGGCGGGAGGGGCACATGAGGTCTTTTTTCATCCAAGTCCTCCCTTTCTTTTCAACATTGGGACTGTGGGTTAATTTTATAAACACTCAAGGGGTTTTCCGCAAAATAGTCAAACGGACGAAAATTTTAGGTAAAAACACTACTTGCTTTATAGATAGTTAAGTTATATATATACTAGCAATTATGCCGGTGCGTTGCAATAGATGAAGTCGGGGCACGGCGCGAATAGGGACGGGAGGAACGGACGCAAGCGCGACGCTTTTATAAACGCTTAAAGGGTTTTCTACAAAAAAGTCAGGTGGACTGCGGGTTAATTTTATAAACACTCAAGGGGTTTTCTGCAAAATAGTTAGGTGGACTGCGGGTTACTCAAGGGGTTTTCTGCAAAATAGCCAGATAAAACAAAATTTGAGGTGAAAACACTGCTTGCTTTATAGATACTAGCAATTGTGCTCGTGCGTTGCAACGGATGAAGTCGAGACGCGGCACGGATGGAGACGGGAGGGAGGGGCACAGGCGCGGTGCGGGAGCTCCGAGCAGCGATGGGAGGGAGGAGCGCAGGCGCGAGCGCGGGGCGCGGATGGGGACAGGAGGGAGGGGTAGTGCGGGGCGCGGCGCGGATGGAGATGGGAGGGAGGGGCGCAGGAGGTCTTTTTTTCATCCAAGCCCTTCCTTTCTTTTCAGCATTGGGACCGTGGGTTAATTTCAAAAAAATTTAAGGGGTTTTCTGCAAAATAGCCAGACAAAACAAAATTTTGGATGTAAACACTACTTGCTTTATAGATAGTTATAGATATAGATTATATTATATATAGATAACACTAACTATTGATGGTTTGTTTCAAGGAGATCCTCCAAGCAAATGTGAGGAGCCATGGAGTTTTTTTTACTCTCTTAGACCAGCCAACAGTATCCATAAGTGAAACCTAATACTTAAATTGGGGTTTCTTTTATAAAACCCCTTGCTTCAACGGTTCTTCTAAAGGTTTATCCAAAAATTAGAATCCCCTTCTACTCCTTTCTCTCTCTCTAGGTCTGGAGATGTTCTCCCTCCCAATTTTCGCATGACAAAAGGAGAGCACGACATACTGGGAGAGATTGCGTGTGGGGAAAGAGATGGGTGAAGTGATTTTTGTTTTTTATCTGTTGGTAGTTACGGGTGGGTCCACCTTTTGAAGTTAATTTTAGATATATGTTGGCGATAAAAATCTATTAACATCTTAGATTCAAATAAGGAATTTAAAAATAGAATTTTAGAGATGGTTTTTTATATCTGTTGGGCATGCTCTTGGTTTCGGTGTAAGCAGGCTCTCTTATGTGACTGGCCCTAATGGGGAGCTCCAAATATTCAATAATAATAAAATTTTTTATTTAAGTTTTATAATTAAACATATATTGAAGTACTTTTTTATTTAAAAACGATTTTAGAGGAGTGTGGGGAAGGTGAGTATTTTTAGGCCATCCGACAGTACAATTCAATAATAATAAAGTTTTTATTTTAAGTTTCATAATTCAACCTATATTAAAGTAATATTTTGTTAAAAATAATTTAGAAGTGTGTGTGGGGGAGGTCAGTCTGTTTTAGCCCTTCAACAATTGCATAGCTTGGCGGTATCACTATTAAAAGTCTGTAGATGTCGCCTAGAAGAGAGTTGAATAGATGTTTCTGAAAATTTCTTAAATTGCAGCAGTTAAATTCAATAGGACCCAAAACTTTCTAACAAGAGTCCCGAAACTTCCTGACAACTAATGTTGTCTGAAACTTTCGGTGATCTTTCATAAACTTTCGGTGTTCTAGCACTTTAAGGCTAAAGTCTCAATTGTCTGGGACCCTAAGACTTGTCGAAGCGCATGAGGTGGAGTGAATTAATAGGAAATAAAGAAACACAAGTAAAGACACAAATCATACACAAGTGAGACAAGAGTTTTTTTTCTCGAAATTCAAATTACAAGAATCCTACTCTCCATTGAGGATCTTCGAAGAGCTGGGTCTTTTTTTTAAGACAAAAACTATGAGGGAGGTCTCCACAGTGAAAAAGAACTTTTATATGAAAGAATGGTAGTGTGAAGGTCTTACACTAAGAAAGTAGCTGAAAGCGTCTAACCAAAAACAAAAGACAGACCTAGAGTCAGCTTTGAATCTAACAGACTGAAGAAGACACATATTTTTGAAGTTACAAAGCCATCTAACTTGACTCAATTCATTTCTTTCAAGAACCTTGTCGTTGCACATTTTTCATATCTCCCAGGCAGTAATCATTGCAGCTTGAGAATGCTCATATAGGCTTCCAATGGTCTTGAAAATGCTCATCATATTATATATTCTGCAGATGTTCCTGTAAGAGCTCCAACTCCTCTAGCGCTTGCTGTGACAGGGCAGGACAGAGGGAATCAAGGTCCTCACTTTGCATGATCTCTAGGACCGAGATATTGTCTGACCTTGAATAGGAGGCGAGCCTTGGATAAGTATGCTTTAGGACATGACCAGACCATTGATCTCCCCAAAACAAACTATGGATCCATCTCCAACTGTGCAGTGGGTTATAGTGCAGTAAATTGTGTTTAGTCTTAGCACATCTTTTCACCAAAAGGATCCAACTTCTCTTGCAATATGAGGCACTTTGGTAGAATAGTATCTAGACCACACTAGTTGCACCCAAGGCACATTTGCTTTGTTATAAAATGTGTGTAGCTGTTTCAGTAACAATGCATCATTCTGAAGCCTTAAATTGATAATTCCCAGTCCTCCTTTCTCTTTTGGTTGCTGAGCTATGTCCCAAGCAACCAAATTTCCTCCCTGCTTCTTCTCTGAATTCCACCGCCATAGGCATTCTTTCCTAGCACGATCAGTATTGTTTATTACACTAGCAGGAAGTTTGATGGTGCAAAGAGCATATGTGGTAATAGGTGTCAAGGCCGGGTTTAACATTTGGAGTCTTTCGGAATAAGATAACCACGTGTAGCACCTAGATAGTTTCTGCTCTATCATGTCCATCATTGGTGTGAGATCTTTCATTGTTGGCTTGGTTGTGCCCATGGGTAGCCCAAGATACATAAACGACAATGTGCCAATAGTGCATCTGAAAGTATTTGCCAAACACTCCATTCTTTTTTATGGCACGTTGATCGACAACATCTATGATTTTCTGTAGTTGACTTTAAGACCCGTAGATTTAAAGACACTGTTGAGCAGCAACTTAAGAAATAGTAATTGATGATCATCAGCTTGCATGATGAGTAATGTATCGTCTGCATTCTGTACTATGGGGAAATCATATGTCGGTTGCCAGATTGGTGGAGTGAGTAAGTTCTCAACCACAGGTTCAATGAGAGTTGGTAAATCAAATAGCATCGTTGGATTAGTACTGACACCCATTCTATTCTTGAAAGATGACCATAACAATCCAACCTTGCCTTCATGATCTTGAATCCAAACACCTTGGTCGTTCATGATCTGTGAGATAAAATTCCTTCTATAGGAAATTGTTGCCTTTGCATGGAAGAACTTTGTACACTCATCACCAAATTTAGTTCTATTCACCGTATACCTTTTCCTCCAATATAAGTTCTTATAGTGCAAGAGAGTTTGGAGCTGGTTTTTGACCAATCTTCTTAGATTGGCTTCTGGATTATATAGAAATCTAGTCTCTTCTAAAGCATCTAAAAAACTGATTACAGTATTGCAATTCCCAATCAACAACTTCAGGTTTGATAGAGTGCAACTCCAAACCGTCAAAATCATATTTGAGTTCCTTCAATTTTGTAGAGATGTTTTTCGTGGAGTTGGCTATCACTGGAACAGCTAGCCAACTATCTTGAACTGTTTGAAAGAATGTATCATGCTCTTTCTAGAAGTTTTCAAACCAAAAGATGCTTGACCGGGGGATCTTGGTACTATGGCGATTTTACATGTATGTGGTCTGAAGTAATTTTTTCTAGGGGGAGAACTTCGGTGTTTGGGAAATCTAGAGTCCAATTTGGCGATGTGAAAACCAATCCAACTGCTCTAACAGTGGTTCAAATTGCGTATTGCTCCATGTATATGCCCTCCCTTTGAGAGGCAGTTCTATGAGGCCTAGATGACCAATGGCATTGTTAAAAATAAGAGTGTCAGTAGGGATGAAAATAGTCGGAAACGGTCGGGAAAAGACCTTAACCATTCCTGTTTTTATATTTTTTTTAGCGGGAACGGAAACGGAAATGGGAAAGATGGACGAGAAAATGAATTCGGTAATACGGGACATCGGGAACAGTCGGGAACGGTCGGGAGCATGTCAATTACGATCGGGAATCGGTAAAAAAACGAGAACGTCGACACACATATAACCACTTCAAAGAGTTAACTAGATGCAACAATTGCAACCATGCATAATCTCACAGTATGAGTGAAGGTTTTACTATGCACATGAGCTTACAATGTTCCAACAATTCTATGAGTGAAGGTTTCATAAACTAGAGGGAAGGTTTTATTATGCACATGAGCTCATAAACAAGAATTTCCCGCGAGAATTTTCCCGGATAAATACGGGATCCGTGAATATGGTCGGGAAAACACCCCAACCGTTCCCGTTCCTGTTTCCCATTTCCCATTCCCATTTTTTCCCGTTCCCATTTTTCTCGCGGATATGGTATTCGGTCAAGATTTTTGGTATTCAGTGGCGGTCGGTACGGGATTTTCCCGTCCCCACTTTCATCCCTAAGTGTCAGCGAGATTACCACCAAGTCTATTGCAATTATTGAGGGATCTGTAGAAATTAAAGTCACCCAGAGAAATCCAATTCTCCATACTATCTATGTCATGATCCCTGAACCAGCTAATGAAGGCTGTACATGTTGGTTCCTCGCAAGGCCCATAAATATTTATCAAGGACCAACAATCACCATGGAGAGCAGAGGTGAATTTAACTGTGATGCCAAAACATTGTTTATCTAGGACTACACCTTTGAAAATGGAGCTGTTTCAAAGCACAAGCAGGCCCCCAGAGGCCCCAACCGAAGGGATGTACTCAAAATGATCAAACCGTCTCGGAGCAAATTTGCGGACGAAAGACATATCAAAATGTTCACATTTTGTCTCCTGGAGACAGATGAGAGAACAACTACTCTCTTGAATTTTGTCATGTACTGCTTCGCATTTTCCAGTGGAATTGATGCCCCTCACATTCCAACATAAAATGTTCCAACTATGAGTATTCATGGATAAACTTAAGAGGATAGAGTTCAAAGCCCACCATGACGAGCAGTAACAATGTTCGACTTAGTACAAATTGTTAGAATTGATCTCCTCCCGTTGGGCCCAACGACCCAACGGGGATCCTTGACCGCGCTTTGATCGGGCGCCCGGCCTTGTGGGCTGGTGGGCCCTGTCGCTGCGCCATATAAAAGGGTGAGGGCGGGCGGCACATGACACGAGGATCGCTGTCGCCGCCAAGCCTCACCCACAAACCCTAGCCGATCTAACGGCGGGGACGTAGTAGCGACGGGAAGCGCCACCACCGCGCCCCACGACATCTCCACTAACACACGACGACGGCGACGACCACCATGGCCGACGGACAGCCATCGAGTTCTCACTCCACCGGTAACCCTAATCCCCTCTCTCTCACATTCGAATGCGCCACTATTGATCTACCGAATAAACCCTATTAGCTTCGGTGCCTAGTGATCCTAGAGATACTAACATTGGTATCGAGCAACCTAGTGCATCGATCTAATTAGGGTTGAAAAATCCGGGAAAGCTAAAAGGGATCCCATCGGATCGGAAGAGGAAAAGTTGTAAAACCGCATCAAAAGGAAAATGCTCACCTCGTCGGTTTTCGGCCGCCGGGGCAAAGGGCACCGCCATGGGGCGGTCGACGGCGCGCGCGCAACCGAGGGCACGCGCACGCCGACGACGGGCCCGCGGCGGCGCCTAAAATCCTCCGCACTTTGTGGCCGTCGTGGGGTTTGCGCCGGTCACATAGAGTAAAGTGTGGAGAAAGAAGAGAGGAAAAGGGCCGCCGACCATGGCTCGCCGGCCATGGCGCCCGGCGGCGAAGGGAGGAGGAGACGAGGCTGCGGCCGGCCAGGGAGGATTCGGGAGAAACCCTAACCCTAGGTTGCGGCGGCGTGCGGCCGGCCGGGGACGAGGAAACCCTAACCCTAATTAGGGTTTCGGGCGGCGCCGTGCTCCAACCTTTATCTATCCCGAAAACGACGCTCGGCCGTCGGATCCATCCGACGGCCGAGATTGAGGCGGGGCGCGCGGCATGTTTGGGCCAAATCGGTGGCCCAGCCGTCGGCTGCTGGGCCCCGAGCCCGTGCGCTCTCACGGCCAAGCGGCCGAAACGGGTGGGCCGAAACGAAAAAAAAAAAGGAGAAAAGGAAAAGGTTTATTGTTTTATTGTTTTTGTATAGTTAAATGTTTTTATTTAATTTAAAGTTTCCGCTGCAAAATTGACAAATATTGTTGAACGACGTTTCTAAAATTGAATTTCGAACCAACGGGAGAATTTTAATTTTAGGAATTTCATTTATGGTATATGATGTTGCTATTTTCTGACCAACGTTGTTAATTGCAATATCATGCTATGTATTATGCCTAATTTTCTGCCCAACGGTGATGAAGGCTTAATGCATAGGAAGGTTATGTGATATCTTGTTTCTCACTTTTCATGATCAATTTTCGGAGGTTACTCCTTGATGGGATGCATAAAAGATATCCCGACCCTACAAGGAGATAACTACAATGAATGGAAAAGGAAGCTTGACCTTGCTTTCATCTTGGGAGAGGTGGACTGGGTGCTAACCACACCCTATCCTATAGAGCCTCCTATAGAGCCGCGCATTAGTCGAGGCAACACGAGTCAAACGCTGACTTTGAAAAAGAGAAAAGAAAATGCTGACCTTAGACAACTATATATAGTTGAAAAGGCAAAGTGGGCCTCACCAACAAGAAATGTATGGTCTGGTAAAGAACACAATTGAGCGAGGCTATTGTAGGCTCAATTCCGAGACTAACAATGTCTCGAGTATATTGAAAGAATAAAGACCCAGTTCACTGGTTCTTCAAAGACACATGCCACGAACTCATAAAGGACCTTGTCACGGACAGTACACCGGAGGTGGCATTAGGGATTTTATCCTACGAAAGAGTGCACAAAATGCAAGACTAAAGCAATGGGACTTGGATCTAAAGGAGGACTTTTTGGTTCACCCGATCATGTCTCGATTGCCAAAGGAGTTTGATCCTTTCATTCTCAACTACAATGTGCACCCAGAGAATCTGGACCTTTGATACTCTTCTTGCACAATGTGTACAAGAGGAGGAGAGGATTAGGCCCAAAAATGGTGGCGTTATCAACTACGTTGGTAGCCCAAAGAAAAGGAACTATAGACCGTCTCAATCAAAGGACAAACAGCCTCAAAAGCCCAAGGTCGCACCAACCTCGGTAAAGCAATTTACGGTGGGGACAAACCAGGCTGTATTGCAAGAAGGAAGGACATTTCAAGAAAGACTGTCCGATTTCTTAAAGATGATAATGGCAAAGAAAGGTGAGAATTTTATCACTTTTGTAAATGAATCCTTGTATGCTAGTTATTCGAAATCCACATGGTGGATCGATTCGAGCAACTATTCATGCCTCCAACTCCTTACAGGGATTCCATTTGACGAGGACTACGCAAAGAAGCGAAAGCAACGTTAAAGTCGCAAATGGAGTTGAAGTGAAAGTTGAAGCCGTCGGAAATCTCAATCTCAAACTTGATAACGGCTTTATCCTTCCACTCCGAGATGTTTTTTATGTCCCATCTTTGCATAGAAACTTGATTAGTGTGCCATGTTTGGCAGAAGATGACTATTATTGTTATTTTGATAAAGTACAATGTCGCATAATTCATAATAATGAATGTGTGGGTCTCGCCTTCCGACGAGACAAACTTTATATGCTGCATATGCATGAAAGTGTGAATGTTCTATGCAATGATACAAATGATGTGAATGATGGGTCCTCGTTGACAAAAGAAAATAAGAAAAGAAAGAGAACTCCTAATGTCTCATCGAAATTGTGGCACCGTCGTTTAGGCCACATTTCGAGGGGAGAATAGAGAGACTAGTTAAGAATGAAATTCTTCCTCCAATGGAGTTCTCAGATTTAGAACAATGCATAGAATGCATCAAAGGAAAATATACAAAACACATTAAAAAAGGTGCAAATAGAAGCGCAGGAACATTGGAGATCATTCACACAGATATTTGTGGTCCATTTCCTGTTAAAAGTGTGGATGGTTATGACTCTTTCATAACATTCACGATGATTACTCCCAATATGGTTATATTTATCCAATTAAAGAAAGATCGGAAGCTTTGGATAAATTCAAAGTATTCAAAGCTGAAGTTGAAAATCAACACGATAAAAGGATTAAAATAGTAAGATCCGATCGTGGGGGGGAGTACTACGGTCGGCATACTCCTTATGGACAAGTCCTAGGACCCTTTGCAAAGTTTCTAATGGAAAATGGCATAGTCGTCCAATATTCTACACCAGGCGAGCCTCAACAGAATGGGGTGGCTGAACGGCGTAACCGTACCTTAATGGATATGGTGCGCAGCATGATGAGCTACTCCACCCTACCATTGGGTTTATGGATGGAGGCGTTAAAAACCGTCGTTCATATTCTCAACAGAGTACCTAGCAAATCGGTGCCCAAAACACCGTACGAGCTGTGGACCGGAAGAGTACCCTCGCTAGCTCACCTCCGTGTGTGGGGGAGTCCTGCGGAGGCTAAAGTATTTAACCCAAACATCGGAAAATTGGATCCCAAAACAGTCAGTAGTCATTTCATTGGCTATCCTGACAGATCGAAAGGTTATCGTTTCTACTGTCCGAACAGTTATACAAAGTTTATGGAAACGAGATATGTTGTCTTCTTGGAAGACGAAATGATAAGGGGGAGCACGGTAGCTCGAGTGATTGATCTTGAGGAGAAGCGGGAATCTATACCCACTTCGACGATTCGGGAACCTTTCTTCTCACTACCCGTTGATGTTGCGCCCGCAATGCCCGACGTTGCGGTTCCAACACCCGTTGTTCGCTCTCCCGTGGTGGAAACAAATAGAAACGAGGAACCCGTCCTTCAGATCCATCGAAAACACTACCACACATGAGGAGGAGCAACAACAGCCTCAAATAGAAGATGTGCCAAATCAGGAGACTTCACAAGAGTCTCAAACAGAAAATGTGCCAAATGTTGAGGCCCCTAGAAGGTCTGAAAGAGTAAGAAGAAAAGCTATACCTGATGATTATCAGGTGTATAACACAGAAGAGTCTCATATAGAGGATGATCCCGCCTCATATGAAGAGGCCATGAGAAGCGCCCGCTCATCCAAATGGCTGGAAGCCATGGAAGATGAAATGAAATCCATGAAATTAAATGACGTTTGGGATTTGGAGGAAGTTCCTAAAGGAGCCAAAACAGTAGGCTGTAAATGGGTCTACAAAACAAAATGTGACTCCAGAGGAAATGTAGAAAAGTTTAAGGCGCGACTTGTAGCAAAAGGATTCACACAAAGAGAAGGAATTGATTACAATGAGACGTTTTCTCCAGTCTCTTGTAAAGATTCTTTCAGAATAATAATGGTACTAGTGGCACATTACGATTTAGAATTACATCAAATGGATGTAAAAACGGCATTTCTAAATTGAGATTTAGAAGAAAAAGTCTATATGGCACAACCAAAAGGTTTTGTCATGAAAGAAAAAGAGAATATGGGATGTCGATTAAAGAGATCCATTTATGGATTAAAGCAAGCTTCGAGACAGTGGTACTTGAAGTTTGATGGAACCATAAAGAAATTTGGTTTCCAAGAAAACGTTGAGGACAACCGCATTTATACAAAGTTCAAGAATGGGAAATTCATATTCTTGATTCCGTATGTGGATGACATTCTACCGGCAAGTAGTGATGTTAGTCTTCTACAGGGAACAAAAGAGTTCTTGTCCTCAAACTTTGATATGAAAGATCTTGATGAAGCATCATATGTTTTGGGCATAGAAATTCACCGAGATAGAAGAAAGTATGCACTGGGATTGTCTCAAAAGGGATATATAGAAAAAGTATTGAAGAAATTCAACATGTCGAAATGCAGTGCTACGCCTGCTCCTATAGTGAAGGGCGAAAGATATGGGGAATGGCAATGCCCCGAAATAAATTCGAGCTCGATGAAATAAAGTCAAAGCCATATACTTGGTGTAGGAAGCCTACGGTATGCACAAGTGTGCACACGCCCGACTTATCTTTTGTCACCGGGTTACTTGGCGATTTCAAAACAATCCAGCCCGAGCACCGGAAATTGGTAAAGAAAGTCTGCGATATGCGCAAGGAACGAAAGGCCTTATGTTGACATACGTAAGATCCGACTCACTCCAAATAGTGGGTTATTCGACTCGATTTTACCACGATAAAACAAAGTCAACATCCGGATACGTGTTCACTCTTGCGGGGAGTTATTTCATGGAAAAGCTCTAAACAGACCATCACTGCGGGGTCTACAATGTATGCCGAATTTATAGCATGTTATGAGGCCACGGGCAGTGAACGGCTAAAGAAGTTCATACCCGGTTGAGAGTGGTTGACGGTATTGAGAGACCACTAAAGTTATACTGCGACAATGAACTGCAGATCTGTACTCTCACAACAATCGACCAAGTGGTGCTGCCAAACACATTGACATAAAGTATTATGTTGTGAAGGATAAAGTCCGGATCAAACAATAAGTCTCGAGCACATAAAGACGAAAAGATGCTCGCGGATCCGCTAACGAAAGGCCTACCACCCAACTTGTTCAAGGAACATGTAGCCGGCATGGGTTTAAGGGAAGCCTTATGATTCGGACTCGGGGCCCAAAAGTTAAAGTGTAAAGTATCGTTTCGAACGAGATGTGTATAGTGGCTATTGAATCTATCGGCGATTGACCGTGATGATGAGATATGCTCTATGCGTTAATTTGTGATGAAACAGAAAAAGGTTAAAAGTAATAGTAAAGAGATCAAGGGGGAGAATGTTAGAATTGATCTCCTCCCGTTGGGCCCAACGGCCCAACGGGGATCCTTGACCGCGCCTGATCGGGGCGCCCAGCCGCCTGTGGCTGGTGGGTCCCTGTCGCCTGCGCCATATAAAAGGGATAAGGGCCGGGGCGGCACATGACACGAGGATCGCTGCCGCCGCCAAGCCTCACCCACAAACCCTAGCCGATCTAACAGCGGGGGCGCAGTAGCGACGGGAAGCGCCACCACCGCGCCCCACGACATCTCCACTAACACACGACGACGGCGACGACCACCATGGCCGACGGACAGCCATCGAGTTCTCACTCCACCAGTAACCCTAATCCCCTCTCTCTCACATCCGAATGCGCCACTATTGATCTACCCGAATAAACCCTATTAGCTTCGGTGTCTAGTGATCCTAGAGATACTAACACAAATATGAAATCAAGAGTTGAAATTCAGATAACTGGTATGCCAAAAGATTTGGTGATGCTGGGTGAGATGAATGGAGATGTAGCAGATGATGCTAGGATTAGGGGCGTCCGTCTTTCCTCGAGAAGAGTTAAGTTGTTGTTTCTTCATTAGCATCTATGTTGGTTGGCACCTGCATCAGCACATCATCGGATAACTCACCAGGAGCTACTCCACACTTGATTCCCCAAGTTCGAAGAATGTCCAGTGAGACTAGTCCAAATTTTCTTATGTCAGCATCAATGATTACTGGGCATAGCTTGCGCTTCTTGGTTTCTAATCTGACAGTGCGGTATCCATCTGTTTTGTTAAGTCTTGTGCTACGCCTAACACTTTCTTCCACCTGATGGCTTGCAGGGTCTGCTACTGCAGTTGGCAAGGAGACCACATCTGTTGCTCGGGTCACCTTCTTCTTTCGGCCCCTAGTGTTGGGTGCCATGGGTTGATTCTTCTTCATTTGAATTTCAAAAACAGATGGGCCGAAATTTGTTGGGCCTTCTGAACCACCCTCCAAGCTTAGGGAATTGCTTTCTTCCATCGAGATTTCCTTGACTGTCAAGCCTGATGCTGGTGTTTGGTGGCCGCGAGTTGCCAGTCGCCTTGCTTCCACTATATCAGGCCATAGTTGCAATGCTATAGCTTGCAGGCAGGGGCGCCACACAAATATTTCCCAACCCGTTGATTGGGTGACATTGGGATTAGTTTGGTTTTGCAAATGCACACTGTCAATCAATATGGGCTTGAGCAGAAAGGAATCAATTGAGCGAGGGGGAAAGCACCTGGTTGAGCATGGCTAGGAATACCTTTCCTGTGGAACAAGCTGATAGTGGCACGGTGATTTCGAGCTGCCATAAATCTGGCCATGTCTTCGTTTAGAGCAAAGGATACGTCGCTTGATGAAGAGGAACTATCATTTGGCTGCAAATCATGAGCTAGGTCTTCGAGGGAGATATCTAGACATGTTCCTCGCAGAAAGCAAATGGAGGAGTTTGACATGTCAAGATCCATTAAGTCCTGGGGAACATTGGGATGTTGCATCCCCTAATCATGCTGGTTGTTCTAAACGAAAACTGCTAGATTCCAGGCCTGCCATGGTTCCCCCCTTTGGTTCTGCATCCAGATTGTCAACAACATCTCCATTCGCTTCCATGTTGTCGTCACCTTGAACTTGCTGGTTTTGATTCTGTTCTGCATGTGCCCACTGATTGGGATGGGGGTTAGCCCCGAATTGAAAGTCGCACCCTGCTGTTCACCCTACCAATTCGACTCTTGTGGATGTGGACCAAGGACCACTGGTGCATGCTCTGGGTGTGGCTCTCCATCTATTAGCATGGGGTCCTCATTTGCCGAGAAAGCATCTGGGATGTTCCCATTGAGGATGTACACCGGAACCGTAAATGAGTGCCCCATTCCTCCAATCAATGTGCCTCTAGAGATGATCAAACTTCTTGGAACCCTATCTGGACTTAGCAGAAGAGCTTGGACTAAAACCCTGGATTTTTTCTAATATAGATGTCTTTTTGGAAGTCTAGGAGAAAAGCCAAACACATCAACTAGCAGACCTAATGTAAGTGCAAGATCTGGCATGGAAACCTTCGTCATGCTTAACCACAGTAATCACATGATTCTCAAAGTTAAAAGGAGACCCACGAACGAGCTGATCTCTCTGAGCAATTGTGCGCAATTTGATCAAGCCGAGAACAAGAGGGGAGAGATGAGCTGTCTCTACATGAACTCACTGACTATCTTCCAGAAAGTAACATACCAGATTAAGGGTTGGACGAAGCTGATTTGCCTCCTCTGGCATTGGCTTGATAGATACGATGGCGTAATCCTCGTGTTCTCTTGTGGGTTCACCACCAAGTGCCATGCGGCCTCGTGTCGGCCTATTCCAGCGTTGTTCAACATCAAAACCAGCGAGGAGAAAGGGTTGTAGATTGACTGGAAAGTTGGCCATGCCGCCCTTGTCGTTGCTGATTGTGACGTCTGATTTGGGGACGATGAATTTGGGATGGGAAGCAGGGTTTTCTCTCGATAAAACATATGTATCTAGAAGGGGAGGGGATAATGGTGACGGCGGACGTGAGAAAGGATAGGGAAAGTCTTGTTCCTTGCTGATATAAACCGGGGCATCCGCTTTCCGCAAAGAGTCTAAGAGCATCTCCAAGAGTTTTCCAAATTTGTATTCCTAAATCTTATTGTTTTGGAAGTCCCTAAAAGATATTAGGAGAGAAAAAAAGGCAATCTCCAAGAGTTTCCTATAAATACTTTCCAAAAATTTAAATTTAGGTCCATAGTTGTTATTTCTGTTTAAAGTGGTTGAATTGGAGAAGGATCAGGACACCACCGCCACTTTTTTTATTTATGTTCCTGCGCCTCTCTGTTTCTTGCACCCAACAAATATTCTTCTCTGTTTCATGCGCCAGCATTGTTTCTTTGCCCAGAGAGTCATGCATTGTTCTTTTGCCAAGTAAAGAGCTAAGCGGTATTGATTTGATCAACGATTTTGTACTGCGGCCATTTTTTTCTTGCGCCGCCAAAAACCGTTCATGCGATAAGCAATTTTACAAAGCCACGTCGATCCAAGGACGTTCGCCGCCGCCACCGATTGGGATCTCGCCGCCACTTTGTCCAAATCACTCGCAGCAAGCCCTCCCTGCTAAACACCATGAGTGGTTCCAAATCATTTGTGCAGAGGGAGTTGGATGACTCGTCATCAGATGACGATGAAATTTTTGTCTTCTCAGCGGCTGCAATTGTCGAGACATATTCAAACCAAAAAGGAAGACATGGTGGTTCCGTCCCAGGGCACAAAGTTATTTATCGTGATCGACAAGGCGGGCACGAAAGGATGTTTCAAGATTACTTGGCTGAAGAGCCGACATACGGCCCAAATTTATTTCGCCGGCGGTTCGTATGCATTAATTTGTGATATATACCTAGTATTATTGGTAAATATTGCATGATTTATTTTTTTCAGGTACAGGATGAATAGAGACCTTTTCCTACGCATAATGAATGCCGTTGAAGCACACGATGATTACTTTGTGCAAAAAAGGAATGCGGCAAATGTACTTGGATTAAGTTGCTACCAGAAAGTCACTGCAGCATTTCATATGTTAACATATGGAGTTCCGGCGATGCAACGGATGAGTATGTTCGCATTGGCGAAAGTACCGCAATTGAGAGCCTACGTAGGTTCGTTGCTGCAGCTTGTTGATATATTTGAAGATGAATACCTGCGATATCCTAACGAGTCTGACACAACACGCTTACTGGCACTAGGTGAGAAAAGAGGTTTTCCAGGTATGTTAGGATCCATTGATTGTATGCATTGGGCGTGGAAGAATTGTCCTGTAGAATTGCAGGGTCAGTACAAGGGGCATGTGGAGAAGCCCACTATTATTTTAGAGGCTGTTGCTTCTAATGATCTTTGGATATGGCATGCCTTTTTTGGAATGCCTGGGTCTCACAATGATATCAATGTGCTTCATCGGTCTCCATTATTTGCAAACCTGACGGAGGGAAAAGCTCCAGAGGTAAAGTATACGATTAATGGTCATGATTATATGATGGGTTATTATCTAGCAGATGGTATATACCCATCATGGGCTACTTTAGTGAAGTCCATCTCTCAACCTATGGGAAACAAAAATAAATATTTTGCAAAAGCACAGGAAGCAGCGAGGAAGGATGTCGAAAGAGCTTTTGGGGTTCTGCAATCTAGGTTTGCCATTGTTCGAGGAGCAGCTCGTATGTGGGACACAGAGACACTTGGAGACATCATGAAAGCTTGTGTTATCATGCACAATATGATTGTTGAGGATGAAGGAGTTGTTGACCCTAATGAGCAGTTTGATTATGGTGGCCAAAACGTGGAACCGTCGCATGATAATAATCAAACGCTTGATGAATTTATTGAAGCGCACAAAAGGATTAGAGACAAGGATACACATGTCCAATTAAAAGAAGACCTAATCGAGCACTTATGGAATCATCATCCTGATTTATATTAGCAACATAGACATGATTATTTAACTTTGTTTTTTTAGTATTTCTCTTTATGACATAATAGACAAATCATTTGTAGCTTCAATTAAAGTGCTCATAGTAATTTTGTCATGTAAAACTATTTAATACAATAAAGTGCTAATAATAAATCCAAATGTCTTAAATTAAAGTCCTACAGTTGCTAGAAAGGTAATGACATAAACTAAGTCTAATTCTCCATACGACGAGCAACAATCTTCTGACGCATCGTAGTCTAATATTGCTGTTGCAACAGATCGAGGTTGGTAATGTCGATTGACATTATTTTCCCTTCCTTTTCGAGAAGGTCTGATTCTACCTTTCTCTCATAGATTGAAAGCCACTTTTTATCTAGCTCAAGAGAAGCCATGAACCTACCTTCTTTCTTCTTCTCCTTCTCCACCTCAAAAGCCTCCTTTCTGGCCCACATCTTGTCCAAAGCCTCCATGCAAGCTTCACCACCTCCTCGCCTTAAAGCTTCCTTAGCTTTCTTTGAACCCATTGGACGCTTACGTGCTTCGGATTCTGGTGGTGGAATCTCAGCAACTTCTTCAGTGCTAATGACTTGTACATTCGCAGGTGTGGAATCTGCATTAATCTTCTGTTTCTTCTTAATATTACTAGCTTGTTGTTCCGACATTCTCTTCCTCTCCGCCTTCCACTTATCTTCATCCTTCAACTTGTTCCAACGGCATTAGAGTGAATGTCTTGTTCTCCTTGTCTAATTCTTTGAACATCTCGGCGCGTCGAAACCTTCAAATTTTATTAATGGCCACGTCGCAAAGGTTTATATATTCCCGATAAATCAAATTGAAAAAACAAAATAAATAAATAAGGAAAAAAAACCTTGTCTTGAATGGTTGCACCACTTTGATGCCTACGCTCAATCGCTTCGTAGCATCCACAAAACTTGTTCACTTGGTCCAAAATAGTCATCCATCTATGCATAATGGAACTCTCTCGTTCGGAAGCTTCGTTGTCTTGTGTTTCTCGTAGAAAGCATGAATTCTACTCCAGAATGAGCCACGAGGTTGATTAGCCCCCCGCACAGGATCTTTGCTCGTGTTTAACCAAGCTGCAACAACAACTATATCCTCCTTTGGATCAAAGTTTTTTGTCCGCTTCGAATTAGGCCTAGAACATCGAGACCGTGGAGCACATCCACTTGCCTGCACTGTCACATCAATTGATTCGACTTCATTATTCATTTGTTCAATGTTCTGGGTGTCCTGTGTCATGATATTATTGTATTCATCGAAACCAGGGATAGCATCCTCTCCTATGACCATGTTTGTCCAATATTGTTCCTTCAACATTGAATCCATCCTACAATTACATAGATGGATTAATAGAGTTCATAGTCCAATACAAATGGATCTAATTTTCAAAGAACCATTTCGAATAAAAAGAGCATATCCTTGTTTTGCATCATGCAAGGTGCGATGATCAAAAATTAAGCATTGTGCTCTTTTTATCTTATTTAACGCTAACTAGGGAACCTTCATTTCACTCGTATATGAGTTCTTTTTCCAGAAAAACAAAAACATGACAGTGTATGTCAAAAAAACAAAACTAGTACTATACTATGATGCACAGACAGTGTACTATCCTGTGATACTGTGACTATCCTGTTCTCAACCAATTATGTGAGCACAAATTACAATCCATCCCAAGATTATATGGACCAAGAGAGAGGCTGACCTGTTGCTTGGAGCAAAGATGGGGAATACGGCGGGCGCGGCTAGGCGGGTGGTGGGAGGCGGCGCCGGCGTGGCGAGGCGGTGCCGGGGACGGCGGACGTTGTTTCGCGGTGGGAGGCGGCGCGGGCGCGGCGAGGCGGCCGGGCGCGGCGTTGTTTCGCGGTGGGAGGCGCGCCGGGCTCGCGAGGCGGCGTCGGGGCGCGGGCGTCGATTCGCGGTTGGAGGCGGCGCCGGGCGCAGCGAGGCGGCTCCGGGGGCGGCGGGCGTCGTTTCTGCGGTTGGAGGCGCCGGCGCGGTGAGGCGGTGCCGGGCGGCGAGGCGGTGCCGGGGCGGCGGACGTCTATTCACTGTGGGGCGGCGCCGGGCGCGGCGAGGCGGCGGGCGCGGCGCGGCGGCGCCGGGCGCGGCGTCGATCGGACGGCGGCGGAGACACGGTGTCGAGGAAGTGACCGCGATTTCAAGGTGAGGCAGGGGCGGCGGATTCGTTGGCGCGTGTGATTTTGGCGCCGTGGGAAGGAAATAATCCGGCGCCAAAATCCTATGCGCGCGGGAGTGGATGCGCTGTTTTTGCGCGAGTCGATAGCACGCATTTTTACGCGTGAATCGTCCGAATTTGAGAAGTGCGGTAATATTGGAATGATATATGCGGCATTGTTGGAGATTGATTTTTTTCTTTTTTCCTATAATCAAAGGATGGGAACAATATTTGAGGCACTCTTGGAGATGCCCTAAGGACGAAGAGCAGGCACTGGTTTCTGGGTGTTGTTGCTGATTTCAAGAGATTTCTTTCTCGGTGAGAGCTGATTTTGGGAGGCTTGAAGATGGGCTTTGGGTCTCCAGGCAATGTTGGGTTAACTATTGGTGGTAAAAGATTTAGTTAGCCGTTTCCACATGGGCTTTGGGGCTTTGAGACAAAATCTTTTGATGTGTCCAAAATCAAGGCATTGAGCACATTGAATCTTGGATTTGCAAGCCCAACGAGAGAATGGCTTGCGCTAAGACAGCAAGAGCACTTAATGGCCCGGTCCACTACTTTTGAATTTGGAAGAGGGACTTCAGCTCCAGCTCCCGCAAAAGACACTTTGTCATTCGGGTGATCGCTAGGACGATTGTTGGGGAGTTGATCAAGCCGATTATTATGGATCTCTGATTTGGGAGATCGCCAGTGGGTTTCCGACGAGATGCCACCAACATAGAGAGAATGATCATCCAATAAACAAGATGGGTCAACATGGGTAGTGAGAGATCTGAACGAAATGGAAATTGTCGGCTGGGATTTGATTTGGGGGGGATTGAACGAGCTTACTGGCAAACATGACATGTTTCTGCATATTTTCATGTTTCTTTGCCTCCCGCTTTGTAGATTTGGATAGAACTTTTGACCACTCCTTTTCTTTTTCAATCTCCCAGGCACGTTTTTCCCTCTCCTAATGAGGAGTGCCATTATTCCAAAGATGAAAATAAACATCAAAGAATTTGTAATCACTCTGTGCAACGTATAGACTTGGAAGCCCACATCTTTGGAAAAGACCGAAAAGCGGAAATTATTATTGTTGAGAAACTTCACATGAAAATTTGAAGGACGTCCACCCAAACAAGATTGCAAGGCGAGGGACACTGAATCCTCCGTGAGCTGAAAGAGAAAGCGACGAAAGGTTGCAAGAAGGAAGAAAGAGCCATCAGGAGAGGGGAGGGGGTCGTGTACTGACGATTGGAGGCGTTTGCGGATTTCTTCTTGAAATTTCAAACCAATGTTTAAATCCAGACGATCTTCACGATTCGAAGAGGATCCCATCGCTCCTTGGTATCAGGCGGTTAGTGACGATCGACATGATCTCCGGCGGTGGACGGGTGGTGGCGTGGGTTGGAGGGAAAGAGGGAGTCGACGGGAGCCATCAAAACGAGAAGGTGGGAATGATGCCCATTGTCCCGTCCTATTTCTAATGCTACTGCTATGATCTGAAACCGAGTCTCCGAAGAGCTGGGTCTTGATTAACCCCTTCCCTCATCGAGCAAAACTCTAGGAGAAAGTCCACAGTTTTCAATCCATCACCCCTAGGTACCTCACTAGGATTCAGGTGACCACAAAGATCCCTAACTCGAACTCCTAGTGAACACCACGGATGAGGATTGCTCTACCAAGACAAAATCGAAGGCCCAACTCAGTTTTTCACTCAAATTACCTCTTTTCCTTGTAGTGGCGAGGACGACCTTCACAAACTTTCCCGGACAATCCACAATCTCTTGGATGCTTGCGAGCGACACCTATTCGTCTAGGAGGTTTTCCTCTAAGAGTAACAAGCACCAAACAATAACCCACGAAGATCCCCAAGCCCGTGCAAGTGTTGTGCAATTGTGTCTCTCTTCTTTGGATTTTTACTTAAGCACTTGGACTATCTCAGGCAACTATTTTTTAACCCCTCTTTATAGTACGGATTTCCTATACTCAAAAGCGAAATGCAAAAGAAAATTTAAATAAATTTCTGAGTCTTCTCGCCTCTTTTGAATTTGTTTGTGGGGGTCTCCTGTCGAAACTCGGTTTCGGCAATAGAAAATTGGGGGTGCAGTCAAGATCGCCAAGCACAATGGGTTGGATGAAAAACAAGGGTTTAGACAGGTTCAGGCCCTCTCGTGAGGTAATACCCTACTCCTGTTTCGGGGATTCGATCCGCCGAGTGTATATTAATCTCAAGATCTGTAACTCAGAAAACTCATATATCTGATCTAAGGCTCATATCCCTCAAGGGACGCCCCTTACCCCCCTTATATAGTCTTAGGAGGCGGGCTTACAGATAAGAAACCCTATCTTACTCTAAGTCAGTTTCCTCAATCTTACCAAACCGTGACTATAGGCCGTTGCCTTATCTCAATCGGCAACGTAACACCCAAGTCATATTTGGTTTACATATTTGGTATGCACAATCTATCCCTACCTCCAGTCGGATAAACTTGCCATGTGGATACCCGATTGCCATAATCTCCACAGTAGCCTCCGAGTCCTTTTCAGTCAACGAGACAACTCAGCATTAAATTAAGACAGTATACAGCCAAACAACTTTTTGGCCGAGTGCTTTTGATGCCGAGTGATTCCATCATCTCTGCCTGAATCTCTCGAGTGGCTCCAAAGACTGTGAAGGGCTGGAAAATATCCAAAAAATTCTCAAAAATAAATATCTAGGTGCATCTCCTGATGCACCTAATTAGGTGTAGCCCCCGACTATGTGATTAGCCAAAAATAGACCAAACATACAATCAAGAACTATAAAAAATCATACTCATATAAATGTTTAGCTCATGCTAAAGCAATCATAAAAAATCTCATTACCCAGCAAGCTCGTGCTTATCCGAGTGAATTTGCCCGAGTCATCTCAGAACAAATAACTCAATCAACCCTCATAGGTGGAAAGCACCCGGTAAGCTCACGCTTATCCGAGTGGATCTGCCCGAGTCATTTCGGAACAGATATTTTAATCGTCCCTCATGGGTAAACAAGTTTTTCAGTTGTCTGAAAAATATGACCAAGTTATTAAATAGCACCTGCCATAATACTGTTCTCAATCTATAAAGATCTTCACCAAGGTGGAAAAATAGCATTGATATAATCATTTAATCAAATGCTAAAGAACCAAACAGCTTGTCATCAAAGCAGCTATAAAAAGCTTAGCTGTTGGTCACCTCTCAAATTGCATCGTGCTAACTTCTCATGAAGTCAAGCAAACCGTGATATGAAAGGATTTCCAAAGGTACAGGGCACTCAGACACGTGCATATTGCCAAGGCAAATTTGCTTAAGTTCATCCACTTAAGTCCCTAAGGACACGCGTCAAGCCACACCTTAGCTGGGCCGCAGGTCTCTCATGGGCTCGGCCCAATCATGAGAAAACCTAGCGCAACCCTCAAATCTCTTTACAAAGTCTCGAGGTCATCCCCGCCACTTCGTCTTCCCAAAAGAAATTTCCCAATCGCAATACTGTTCATCAGCTTGCAGCGGAGAACCCTAAGCCCTTGCGCGCGCCCAATCCACTGATCCAGAAGCTTACGCTTTACTCACAGCTAGCCTCCGCATCCATCTTTCCGGACCCCCATCTCAAATCCCCATCTTTTTAGCTAGATCTGCTCCCTACACAAACCACATTCATGGCGGATGAGAGGAAAATCCCTTTTGAGTAGAGGGCCACTTCGGATGTGAGGGAGTCCACCCTCAAGGAGATGGTGAAGCATGGAGTGCTTCCTCCCAAGGAGATTGTGGGCTGGCGCCCGGCGGCGGGTGAGGAGTTTCCCACCCGGAACACCGGTGAGCTCGTCATTTTTACTTCTTTCTTCTACTGTGGCTTCAGCCTCCCCACCTCCGAATTCTTTAGGGGGCTTCTTGATTATTACGGCCTTTGGCTCTATCATCTAAACCCCAACTCCATGCTTCACATCGCTCTTTTTATCCACGTGTGTGAAGCCTTCCTTGGCATTTTTCCCCACTTTCAACTCTTTCGACGCATGTTTTATCTTAAGCCGCATCCCAATAAGGACCAGCCCTGTGTCGTTGGTGGGGCGGGTTTCCAACTCCGCGGATCCCTCCGCAAGGAGTATTTCTCTCTCCCTTTGAAATCCTCCAACAAGGTTGGCATGTGGGCTGGTTCTATATTTCCAATCTTGAGCCCAGCCTGCCGAACTTCGTTGGCCTTCCCCCCGTGCCCAGGTCTACTTGGAGCACTGTGCCAGTAGCCCAAGATTGGGATGAAGCCAACAAGTTACTAGCGAAGATCTTGGAGATGAAGCAAAAAGGTCTTCGCGGCGAGCAAATCACTCGGCACTTCATCAGGAGCCGACTGGCGCCGATTAAGGAACGATCGAAGCCAGCCTTCGAGTACGAGGGCGAGAGGGACCCCAATCGGGAAGACCGCGACTCCCTCAGCTTCGAGATCTTGAAGATCCGAATGTACAAGGTCTTCTCGACTGGAATTGCAGTTGAACGCAGCCTCGTGCTGCCAGTCCTCCCCTTCAGTCTCTATCGACCTCCTCCTCCGGTAAGCCAACTGAACTCTTTTACTGCCTTGCAATCTTGATGTCACACTTCTTAGTGTTGTAAGAAACTTTCTTGCAGGAAAATGCCTCCATCATCTTGAAGCCCTACAAAATTCCTCACGACGACGTGCCGACTCGGCCCTCCAAGCACCAGCGGCGTGAAGATCCGAGTGATCCAGTGGGAAAGGGCGGCCCCGAGTGAGGACATCGGCAAACGGGCGAGCAAGAAGAGGCTCATTATTGATGACTAAGACGATGACGTCCCAGCCCCTCCAGCCGAGGCAACCCCTCCAAGGCCATCACCGAAGGCGGCGCCGAAGATCCGCCGGTCATCCAGGTACGCCTTATGGCGGAAGCTAAGCTCTTCGAAAATTTCTCTGTCTTTATTCCAACTGCGTTCGTCGTTCGTTTGGCAGGAGGCCCCAAGATATAGACCTTGCTGGGAAAAGTGACGGGCCAACGCCAACTGCCGCGTCTGAGGCGTCCAAGCCCGCGGAACCAAAACCTCGGAGCCCTCTCCCGAGCGAGAGCACTCCGGGTGAAAAGCCCTCGCCTCCAAGCAAAGATATCCCAAGGAGGGAGCCCCGACCGCGCCGGGATACCCCGACGGAGACCGCCGGCCGGGAGAAGCCCTCGCCGCAGCTCGAAGGCCCCGACCGAAGATCGGTCGGTCAAAAGTCGAAGGAAAAGACCACGGCTGCTCCGGTCAAGGACTCGGCCACCAAAACCGGTAAGTCTTGAATTAACATTTCA
The DNA here is from genome assembly GCA_019925245.2 of Oryza australiensis. Taxonomy (NCBI): domain Eukaryota; kingdom Viridiplantae; phylum Streptophyta; class Magnoliopsida; order Poales; family Poaceae; genus Oryza; species Oryza australiensis. Next base: position 1,259,339 of record JAIFGZ020000016.1, on the reverse strand, counting down.
TCTTCAATCTTCAATTTGACTCTTTCGTATCTTCATCTGTTCCTTCTGATCTATCAGTCACAGTAGAAGAAATCCCCAGGTTAGAGTCTTCTGAAACCTGGGTTCCCCCGATCAAGATCGAGTGGCGAGATTCAGAAGGCCAAAGGCAAGGCATCATCTTAGATAAGCAAGCAGAAAGCGAGGAAAGGGATGCCCTTGTCAACAGCCTGAATGAAGCGACTCGGCTACTCAACGTAAGCCTTGATCCTTTTTTATTGTTGCATCATCATTTCCTTTCAGTCGGCCAACTTCAGATCTCGCGTGCAGAAGGAGTATTGCCGATCAATGGCCAAATCTGAGGCGCTCGAGAAGTTGGTCCCGCATCTAAACTCCCTGGAGGACATCCAACAGAAGTTGAAGACCACTCGAGAAGAGGCCGTGTCGAGGGAGGCAGCCCTGATGAGGGAAATAGCTGAACTCCGGGAAGAAAACCTCGACCTTCGGGGTTCAGTTAGGAGTAAGCTTAACCCTCTCAGTCTCTTTATGGCTTCTGTGTTGATTTCGGTTGCTGATAACTTCTCTTGTTGTAGAAAATTCATCGGAGGTCCACTTACTTCAAACCCAGCTGGAAGCAGTCAGCCTCAACAAGGCCGAACTGGAGGCCGAGTTTAAAGGTAAGCTTCTTCAAAGTAACATTCCTTGTACTGCTTTGTCTTCGAAGGCTCTATGTAATCATATGTCTTTGGCAGCTTATAAAGTCAAGACCCGAGCTCAATACGATGTTCTGCTTGAGAGGGTCAAACGAGCCGGACAGGTTCGGGAAGATGTTGCCAACGCGGCAACACCGATCCTGCTGTCTTTGTTTCATCAGGGAGTCGGGGCTAGCTCACTGGACCCAGTCGAGATCTTCGATAAGCTGCGGAGAGCCCCCGACCAATACTTGGCCAACATCGCTGAGGCTGCTACCATGGGGGCTGGCCTTGCTCTTGCACATACCAAATCCCTCTACCCCGGGTAGACGTCAACTCGCCGGGAAGGCTTCGCCGACGGCACCTCTGGATGAGCAAGCCCCGAACATGATCGGTGATGCGCAGGAGTCGGCTAAGAAAATTGCTATTGATGTAGTAAACAACTTCCAGCCTTAATTGTCTTGTAAACATTGTATGCAACTTTCTGATGTAAACTTTGTAAATATTCAACTTATTTATGTTAATGCCTTGATCCGAGTTTTTATGTAAAATTTCGTAAGTAATTTTCGTCCGACTATCACCAAGCCTAAGCTCGATTAGGTCATCAAAAAATTCTCAGTCCTTAAACACTGAACTCGAATCAAGGAACATTAAACAATGATAAACCAAATACGCACAAGTTGTCAAAAAAACCATGCTTTATTGACATATGTACAGCCCCCGACTGCTAACTCAAGAAGTCATCTTGCTTGAGGTTGGCAGTCAAGAAGGAACATGAAACTTAAGTCAATTTAAGCATAGAATCGTCGAAGATGCTTGATGTTCCAGGAATTCTCCACCATAGATCCGTCTTCACGCTTTAATCGATATGCGCCTGGCCGAGTCACCTCAGCAATTATGTACGGTCCTTCCCATAAGGGGGATAACTTGTGATGGTCCTTGGTGGTCTGAATCTTGCGTAGAACCAGATCGCCAACGATAAAAGCTCATGCTCGAACGTTGCGACTATGGTATCGCCTGAGCCCTTGAAGATATTTTGCCGACTGGATGAGGGCTGCCTCTCGGGCCTCTTCCAGTCGAGTGAGGTCATCCACTCGGTCTGGGTCATAGCGTTCATCGTTGAAGCTGCGGACTCGGAGGGATTCATACTCCATCTCTTTTGGCAACATGGCTTCTGCGCCATAAACCAAAAACAAAGGAGTTTGGCCGGTAGCCCGACTGGGCGTGGTCCGCAGGGACCATAAAACCGAGGGGAGCTCTTGAACCCACTTGCCGGCATAAGGATTTAAGCGGTCAAACACGCGGGCCTTAATGCCTTGAAGGACCATGCCGTTGGCACGCTCGACTTGTCCGTTGCTTTTGGGGAGGGGGCAACCGACGCATAGCAAATCTTGATTCCGAAGTCTTCGCAAAATTCCTTGAAGATGCCTCCTGTGAATTGAGTCTCATTGTCGGTTATAATTCTGTTTGGGACGCCGAAACGGTGTATGATGTTGAGGATGAAGTCCCGTGACTTATCAGCAGTAATTGTGGCGACCGACTTAGCTTCGATCCACTTGGAGAACTTGTCGATTGCGACGAATAGGTGTGTGAATCCTCCTGGAGCTTTCTTGAAAGGGCCGACCATGTCTAAGCCCCATACCGCAAACGGCCAGGATAATGGGATTGTTTGTAGTTCTTGGGCTGGGACATGGCTCTGTCGTGCGAAGAATTGGCAACTTTCACAGGTTCGTACCACTTTGTCCGCGTTGGAGACTGCGGTAAGCCAGAAAAACCTTGTCTGTAGGCTTTGCCTACCAAGGTGCGTGCTGCCGCGTGGCTTCCGCATATGCCCGAGTGGATGTCTTGGAGTAGCTGTCGTCCTTCCTCTGGTGTGATGCATCTCATCAGGACTCCGGAGGGACTTCTCTTGTATAAATCGGAGCCGACCATGACGTAAGCTTGGCAACGATGTCGAACACGTTCGCCCCTCATCCCGGTCTTCCGGCAGCTCTTGCTGTGTTAAAAATTTGATGAGTGGTGTCCTCCAGTCGATGTCAATCATGGCGACTTCGTTTGCGGCTTATTCGTTGGGAGTTGGTCTTGCCGCAACAGTTGGCTCATAAAAGTGCTCGACAAAAACGTCTGTTGGGGCGGCTTCACGCTTGGACCCGAACTGCGCCAACTCGTCAGCTGCTTCGTTGTTGTGTCTTAGGACGTGTGATAGCTCGAGTCCGTCAAACTTGTCTTCAAGTTTGCAAACCTCCTGTCGGTAGGCCTCCATGGTGTCGTTTAGACAGGACCAGTCTTTCATTACTTGGTTGACGACCAACTGGGAGTCCTCTTTCACGACGAGCCGACGTATCCCGAGTGAAACTGTGAGCCGCAGTCCATGTAGCAGGGCTTCGTACTCGGCAACGTTATGTGAGGCGGAGAAGTGGAGGTGGAGGACGTATCTTAGCCTTTCCCCTGTCGGGGAGATCAGCACAACTCCTGCTCCCAAGCCGGTGATCCTCTTGGATCCGTCGAAGTGCATGGTCCAATATTGAAGGTCTTCTCGAGGTACATCTTCTTGCTGTTCAGTCCACTCGGCCAAGAAGTCCGCCAGGGCTTGCGACTTTACAGACGTCCTCGCCTTAAAGGTTAAGTCCAGCGGCATCAGCTCCAGGGCCCACTTCGCGATGTGCCCAGTTGCCTCCCGGTTGTGGATGACATCGTCGAGTGGAAAGAAAGTGATAACGGTGACCGAGTGACCATGAAAATAGTGTGCTAATTTCCTCGCGGTTATCAGAACACCATATAGCAATTTTTGTACCTGAGGGTAGCGAATTTTGGCTCCTGCCAGCACTTCGCTAACTAAATAGATCGGCCTCTGAATCTTCTGGACCCGCCCTTCTTCTTCGCGCTCGACCACGAGGACTGTACTAACCACTTGGTGAGTGGCTGAAACGTACAGTAGCAGGGGCTCCTGGGGCTGAGGTGAGGCTAGGACGGGCGGCGTAGTAAGGAATTCTTTAAAATCTTCAAAGGCCTTGTGGGCTTCCGTGGTCCATTGGAAATCGTCCGTTTTCTTTAGCAATCTGAAGAAGGGCATGCCTCGTTCGCCGAGTTGAGAGATGAATCGGCTTAGCGCCGCCATGCGCCTAGTGAGCTTCGGACATCCTTCCGTTACTCGGGGGTCATGTTCAAGATAGCGTTGATCTTTTCCGGATTGGCTTCAATGCCACGATGTGACACCATGAAGCCGAGCAACTTGCCCGATGGGACTCCGAAAGTGCACTTCTCCGGGTTTAACTTCATTCGAAGGCCCGAATATTTGCAAAGGTTTCTTCTAGGTCGACGATCAGGTCTTCTTTTTGCTTGGTCTTGATGACGACATCGTTGACATAAGCTTCCACGTTCTTCCCAATCTGTGTGTGAAAACACCTCTGGATCATGCGTTGGTATGTGGCCCCGGCGTTCTTTAGGCCGAAGGGCATGGTGATGTAGCAGTAGGCCCCAAATGGCGTGATGAACGATGTCTTCAGGCAGTCGGATTTCTTCAAGCTGATTTGGTGATAGCCCGAGTAACAGTCCAAAAAGCTCAAGAGTTGGCAGCCGGCTGTTGAATCTACGACTTGGTCGATGCGAGGCAGCCCGAATGGATCTTTGGGGTAGGCTTTGTTGAGGTCGGTGTAATCAACGCACATGCGCCATTGCCCCGTCTTTTTCCGGACCAGAATTGGGTTGGCTAACCAGTCGGGATGTAGAACTTCCTTGATAAAACCGGCGGCTAAGAGCTTTGTGAGCTCTTCCTTGATGGCATCTTTTCGATCCTGCGTGAATCTATGTAATCATTGTTTGATCGGATTTGCGTCATCTTTGACATGTAAAGAGTGCCCGATCAGCTCCCTAGGGATTCCAGGCATATCAGATGGTTTCCAAGCAAAGACATCTTTATTATTTTGGAGGAAGGTGACGAGCACGCTTTCCTATTTAGGATTTAGTTCTGCGCCGATTACAGCAGTTTTCAAGGGATCTGATGGATCGAGGGAGATCTTCTTGGTCTTGGCATCGCAGGTTCCTGATTTGGCTATCTTCTTCGTGGGGTCACCCTCTGCCGAAGTCGATGCGGCCAATCGGATTTCTTGCTGGCCACGTGATCTCTCGCGAGATTGGGCCATGTCGCAGCTCTCCTTGTCGCAGGTGAAGGCTTGCTTTACATCGCTGCGAAGAGTGATGACGCCGTTGGGACTCGGCATCTTCATGCAGAGGTAGGTGTAATGGGGTATCGCCATGAACTTGGCGAGTGCAGGCCTTCCGATGATGGCGTGGTAGGCCGTTTCAAAGTCGGCCACCTCGAAAGTAATGTTCTCCATCCGGAAATTCTCTCGAACTCTGAAGGTGACTGGAAGGGCGATGTGCCCGAGTGGTGTAGAAGACAGCCCCGGAATAACTCCATGGAAGGGGGTTGAGCTTGCCTTCAGTTCGGCCCTCGGGATCTGCATCTCGTCCAAAGTCTTGGCGAACAAAATGTTGAGGGCGCTGCCCCCATCGATGAGAACGCGCTTGAGCTTGATGTTGCGGACTACCGGGTCCAGGACGAGTGGATAGCGTCCCGGGTGAACCACTCGGTCGGGATGATCCGAGCGGTCAAAAGTGATGGCCACCTCCGACCAACGTAGGTACTGTGGGACCTTGGGTTGTTCCGCGTTGACCTCTCGGTCAGTTAGCTTCTGTTTCCTCTTGGATTCATAAGCTAGCGGCCCTCCGAAGATGTGATTCAGCTCGCCCACGGGGTCTTGAAAGGGTTCGGCATTCTCAGCCGTGTTGTTCTTCTTGGCGCCCGATGGACCGGCCTCATTAGTCGGCTTCTTCTTGAGCTGTGCCGCATATTGCTCGGTGAACTGTTTATAGATAAAACAGTCCTTAGCCGCGTGCTTGTGATTGGGATGGCGCGTGCACTAAGCATTCATGATGGCATCGTAGGCCGCGACTCGGGGGCGGCGTTGGGAGTTGGAGGTTGCGGCAACTAGATCTTTGGGTCGGCGCTTGCGGTCCTTTTGGCCCTGGTTGTTGTTGCCGTTATCCTTCTTAGGATTCTAGCTTCCTCCCGCCTGCTTGTCGTCCCTCCTGTCGGGCCGGTCTTGGCGCGCCGCTTTGATGGCATCGTTGGATTTGGCGTAAGAATTTGCCGTTTCAAACATCTGCTTCACCGTCTTCGGTGGCTTGCGCCCAAACTTTCCGATCAACAGCTCATCACGGACTCCTTTCTGGAAGGCGGCGATGATGATGTCGTCGGTGATGTTGGGGATCTTGTTGCGCTTTTCGGAGAAGCGCCGGATGTAGTCCTTCAGAGGTTCATCCGGTTTCGGATGACATTGTAGAGGTCGAAGTGGGTTCCGTGCCTCTTGAAGGTGCCCCGGAAGTTGGCAATGAAGTGGTCCCTCGGCTCACTCCACGAGCCGATTGAGCCTCTTGGCAAGCTCGTGAGCCAGTTCCTGGCTGAGTTGGCGAGGGCCACAGGCAGGTAATTGGCCATGGTCTTGTTGTCGCCGCCTGCTGCACGGATGGGGAGAGTGTACACGGTCAGCCACGACTCTGGGTCGGTCTTGCCGTCGTACTTCTCGATTCCGGTCGGCTTGAACCCATTTGGCCAATGCACTCGGCGAAGCTCCCGAGTGAAGGCTGGCACTCCGTCGTCATTACTGTCGGGTGATCTCCTCCGATCTTCCCGAGTGCGTTGATCTCGCTCTTGGTAGCGACGATCGAGGACTTCTCGCAGATCACTCGGCGGGGTCCTCGGTTGGCTGGTTCGGTAGCTGGAGCTGTAGTTGCGGCGGATGCGGTGGTGGACGGGTGGACGTCCATGTTGCTTCTCGCGGGAGTCGGCCGTTTGCTCCTAATGCTTGTGAGTGGACTCGTGACGTGGGCCTCTTGGCCTGGTCGTCGACCGGTCTGGTTCGGGCCTCTTGTAATCCCTTGACCTTAGCGGCGGGAGTCGGCTTCGTCGGGCGTTTCAGCCACGGACACGGTCGGCCTTCGTGCTGAGGTGGGAGGGATGACCGTTGGCCGTAGCTGCAACGATGGTCTTGATCTTGTCTAGGATTGGAGTCACGTCGGGGGGCGCCGTCTCGATGACAGTGTCCAGGAGTGTGAGGGCAGCAACGGCGTTCTGTTGTGGTGTCTGGAAGATATTGGTGTTACGGACCCGCGTTTGAAGTATAGCCTCTTGAGCGGATCGTCCGGCTGCCCTTAGATCCAGCTTCCTTCTGTCGGCTTCCTCTTTGTGCTTCTTCTCCTCTTCGGCCAGCTTGCACTCTTGCTCAATTCTGGCTTGTTCTTCTTCCGCAAGCCTGCGGGCCATGGCTGAGTCGGTCTCGGCCACCTCAGCCATGAGGACGTCAAAGCACTTCGGCTCGTAGTCCTTGTCACAATCAGAGTCGTTGGCTTCGTCCGAGGGGATGCCATAAAGGTCGTCAAAGCCTGAGGAGCTGAGATACTTGTTGAGCTCCGAGGATGAGCATGAGCCGAATGGCTGGAGGATGACGGCGATCTCCCTTGCGCCCGGGTAGTTCGAATCTGGATCGTTCTAGTCCGAGTCAGAGCTTGAGGACATGGATCTTTCCGAGTGGATCAATCTTGATTCAGAGGGGGAGAGAAGCTTGCCATAGATCTCAGCGGCGTTTGGTAATCCAAACGGTGCCGAGATGTCTTCTTCTAAGTAGATCGGCTCCGACTGGAAGATGAGAAGGTCGCTGTAGATCTCAGCGGCGTTCGGTAATCCGAACGGCGCCGAGTGAGTTCTTTCCTCAGAGTGAATGGACTGCATCTTGGAATCCAAGATTTCGTCGTAGATCTTGGCGTTGTTCGGGAGCCCGAACGGCGCCGAGTGGGTCTCTCCTTCCGACTGGTTCGAATCCGAGTCGAAGGAGGAGAACTTATTGAAGTTGTTGGCGGCGAAGTCGCCGAATCCTGAAGAAGATCCCATCGCGCTTGTCGGCGAGATTGTCGAAGAAGTCTTGACGCGCGGGCCCCTACCTGGCGCGTCAACTGTCGAAACTCGGTTTTGGCAATAGAAAATTGGGGGTGCAGTCAAGATCGCCAAGCACAATGGGTTGGATGGAAAACAAGGGTTTAGACAGGTTCAGGCCCTCTCGTGAGGTAATACCCTACTCCTGTTTTGGGGATTCGATCCGCCGAGTGTATATTAATCTCAAGATCTATAACTCAGAAAACTCATATATCTGATCTAAGGCTCATATCTCTCAAGGGACGCCCCTTACCCCCCTTATATAGTCTTAGGAGGCGGGCTTACAGATCGGAAACCCTATCTTACTCTAAGTTGGTTTCCTCAATCTTACCAAACCGTGACTATAGGCCGTTGCCTTATCTCAATCGGCAACGTAACACCCAAGTCATATTTGGTTTACATATTTGGTATGCGCAATCTATCCCTACCTCCAGTCGGATAAACTTGTCATGTGGATACCCGATTGCCATAATCTCCACATCTCCTTTGCACACCATCGCACACCTAAGAACGTTGGGACTAATTATCAACACTTACCTCAATAAACATATTAGTCCCTTAACCGTTTTGTCATTAATCACCAAAACCCACCTAGAAGGCTAGATGCACTTTCAATCTTTCTCTTTTTGGTAATTGATGATAACTCGGTTAAAGCTAACAAAACAATAAATATAATTTATTTTTGAATGAAAAATAGGTGAGGAAAGCTCCACCTTAATGTATGCATATAAATATATGAGTGAGTCTCATATGCATATATTTAAGGGATAACCGAGGAGAGATTTGCCCAACACTTCTCATTCGTGGGGTGCAACAATGTGTGACAGGAAATGAATAAAAGATGCATATCACATGACAAGCACACAAAAAGGATAAAATAACAATACACCAAATTGCCATGAATATTACACATTGCATCAAGTAAACTGAGGTAGATAAGCTTAAAAACTAATAGTCATTACATCTCAGCAAACATAGAATTTTTATATATCCATAGGAATTCTTGAGGAAAAGCGCTAGAAGCCTAACAACACAACCCGGTCGGAACTGCCTGGCCAAAGGCCCAGAACTTTTGGTTGGCTGGAAATGGCCAAAAAGACAAGTCTGACCCCCTTCATTCTGCAATATTCTCCCCCTTTGGCATCATGGCAACAAAAAGAGAGGAGAAGTAGGGGAAGGAGGGAGTCACTCGCCATCAAAGAGGACGACTTCAATGTTGACGCTAGCGGTGTCATTGTCATAGTTGATGATTTCATTATCACCGCTTTGAGCATCATCTTCCATAGGATCGTTAGTAGCAAGTCCTCTAATAGCAGGCACAGGAACTGGAGCTACCTCAGGCACTACCTCCTCCTAGATCTCGTCCTCTTCTTTTTCGTCTTTTGCTTCCTCACTTTCTTCTTTCTCTGCTTCAGATTCAGCCTCAGGCACCTCCTCATCATCCTCTTCTTCATCAGAATCAAAGGATTGCTCAGCAAAAGACTGAGGGCCAGCAGAGGTACCTCATCAACAACTATATCCTGAGTAGCCTCATAAGCAACAAAATGATCCACGTAAGTCTCATCCTCAAAAACATCAGACACCTCTTTGCCAACATCTCTCATGAGTTCCTTCCGTCTCTTCTCCATTTTCTTCACCTTGGTGGTAGTCTTGGCACAAAGACATAAGATGGCCTAAAGAGCTCTTTTAATGGGAGAGCTAGAGCCCAAGGAGCTGTGAGGAGCAAAAGAAATGCCTGTGGTAGAAGTGGAAGGAGCAGTCTTGGGCATTGTACGAGCTGGAGGCACATGAGAGTGAAACAAGCGATGAGAGCCATCCTTGATGAATGACATCATCAATCATCTGCAAATATAAGGAGCATATGCACATCCTCTCTTAGGGTTAGTGTCGGTGTTGTAGATCTTGAAAGAGCATCTATGCCCCTAGTGGGTTTTGGTTAATTGATGACAAAGAATTAAGGGACTAATGCGCTTATTGAGTATATAAACAAGGGATTAGTCTGATGAAGAGCCGATGAAGAAGATGTGATATAAAGAGGTTTCATTGTGATCCATGGATACAAGTGACAGAAGATGACAAGAGGCGGTGAAGGGTTGGCAATACTTGGCTATGTGATGGACCATGCATGGGAGAAGGGCAAGCGGAGGCTTGGTGCCGAAGGACCCGGTACAGTGGTGAAGGAACAAGTGCTTAGCCAAATACCGACGAACCGATTAAGGCCATAGGATGTCACAAGTTGCTGCTGAGGATCAACCCTTGGTGAAGAAGAAACACAAGATGAAATGTCGAAAGATCAAGAGAATGTGATTTGTCCTAAAGTGATTTTTGGAATTTCTAAAAATGGTTGTATGCTGAAATTTGGTGCTGGTCATTTTCGGACTTGTCCTAAAGTGATTTTCGAAATTTTTGAAAATGACTGTGCTCGAAGTTTTGGTACTTGTCATTTTTCGGACTTGTCTTAAAGTGATTTTCGGAATTTCCGAAAATGAGTGTGCATCAAAGTTTTGGATTTGGTTATTTTTGGACTAGTCCTAAAGTGATTTTTAGACTTGATTTTCAGAATTTCCGAAAATGACTGTGCTTCGAAGTTTTGGATCCGGTTATTTTCAGACTTGTCCTAAAGTGATTTTTGGACTTAATTTTTGGAATTTCTGAAAATGACCGCGCTCGAAGTTTTGGATCTCGGTTTTTCGGACTTGTCCGAAAACGGTTTTGGAATTTTCGAAAAATGGATTCTTTGCCTCCAACGGCCGAGATATGAGGTTGTGGCTATAAATAGCCCCTCCACTCCCATGTGAATACTGATGGCTTCATTTCAAATCTTTTGCCCTTGGCTTGCTTTGATTTTAGATTCATTTTGAGCCTTGCCTTCTCACTTCTTCCTCTCCACCGATCTATAAGTTTGGATTTTGTGTGTGTATGTGAGTGGTTGATTTGAGTTTGTTTGAGTGCTTGATGTTGACTTCATGAAAAATTTGTTGAGCACTTGATTCATCCCCAAGAAATTTTTGTTGCATTTGTTACTCTTGGTGGTTGAGGACACCTAAACAACTAGGAGTCAACCTCGAGACACCGATTTGTTTGTGGTGTACTAAGGGATTTTGTGAAGATCGGATTTCACCTCTGAAAGGAAAGATATACCTTAGTGGAAGAAGTGCATTTGTGCAACCTCAAGAGGATAGGGACACATCGAGTTGCAAGAATTCCGATGATATCTCACTTACTCCTCTAGCTTTGCTATTTGGTGCCACTATCCCTTTTTGCTTGCCTTGCTAGCTTGCTTGTAAGTATCAGATTTTCAAAATATTCAAAAATATGTTGGAATATCTGAAAATATTTTGAAATATCCAAAAATATTATGGAATATCCGAAATATTCAAAAGTTTTAAACACCTATTCACCCCTTCTAGGCGACATCAAGGTCCTTTTAGATCTCATACCAAATCAGCTTCATTACACTGGGTGGCTGATTGTAGCGCACACGACTGAGAAGATGGGCATGGTGCGCAGGAAGAGTAGTGGCATCCCCAACCTTAGAGAGAAGGGTCCACCTAAAGATGGTGTATAGAATCTTGTAGCAAGAAAGTATCCCTTTTGTGGTACCCATGCAGTCCTTAGGAGCATCAAAGGCATACATGAACTTGGTGCAAACTGTGGGAAGAGGCTCCTCACTGTGAAGATTTGGTCTATTCAAGTCCTCTAGATCCAAACCAAGAATGACGACAAAGTGAGGCATAGTCACTCGGTAGGGCTTCCTATCAGTCATCCACTTCATATAGGGTGTCTCTTTATTTATGGTGCCAAAAAACACAATGGAGTAAAACTAGCCAATTACTTCAGTGTTTCAATCATGCTCCATACGTAGAATGTGACCAATATCCTTGTGAAGACACACCTTCATGAGATCATTGATGATAACTGACTTCTTTCTTTTCACATAGTCCCAATCAAGCCACTTCATCTCAACTACTGGGTTGTTCTTTGCCATAAACATTGAGTTGTACTAATCCATCTGAAAGAAAGTTTGAAACCGAGGATCCTCTAACTCAGTTGGAACTGTATCTGGATCTACTAAGCAATCACGACCTCCTCTAGCAACATTATTCAAATAGTTGATCCGTTGCCACGTAGTGTGATGGAATGGATTAGTGGAGTAAGTTGTTCCCTTTGTATAGACAGAGAAGGTTGTCATAGGAACCTGGTTCACCTGGTTGAGGCCTTGCTGAATCCTGAGAGGCATGACCACGAGAACCACCCGCATCACCACACGTTTCAGCACCCTCCTCACTTCCCCTTTCACTAATCACAAGAGCACCACTTCTGGATGCTCTAAACTATGTGGGGTTAACCCCTAGGGATGACACTGGTTGATTGCCACTAGTCCTCTCGATAAACTTTCTTTGCCCAATCGACCATGAGGAAACCGAATGGGGGGACTATCATCTCCGTACATATCTTGACTTGCTTTCTATCTTTTCCTGGCAACATAGAAGAAAGGGAATTTTAGAGGGGAAGGACATGCAAGAGGTTGTAAGGCAAGTGACCAACACACAAGCAATCAATACATAATGATTGTTAACAATCGTTAAGTACCAACTTTACCCGTCAACTCCTGTATAAAGAACACAAAATATAATATTAAACTTAGTGATAGGAGTTTATTACTAACCTTCTTCACTAGTTTTGGTAAATATATGTATGTACATCATTTATGGATGAAAAATGCACCCGTCATGTGATAAATGGAACCTTCGGTCAATCATATGCAAGCACAAGGATTGGGGGGCCCACATGACAGTCAAAACTGACTTAAAGTGGGGCCAACCATAGTGCACCAGCATAGGGGCCAGTCCATCTCCCAGCCAAAGAAGCAGCTGGGAGGTGGGCCCACAAATCAGTCGAACTGGGGGTTTGGCCGAACCGCCATTGCAACCTCCCATCCTGGCCTTCCACACGTTGGTCCCAGATGTATTCCCAATGATGGTTGTGGGTGGTAACCGCCATTCTAGCCGTCTAGACGCACTACAAAAAGGAGGAGCTCAAGCCATTTCTCAATACACAACAAAGTAGAGTAGAACTCACTTTCACATCTTAGACTTTGCTTTAGTATGTGGGATTAGGAAAAGAGTGAGAGGAAGCTTTGGAAGGAGTGCCCCGAATAATCAGAGTTTCCTCTGAGAATTTCCGAAGAAGTGTTGGACTTTTCAACATTCTTCCATCAGAGTTCTGGAGAAGCACAACAATTGTCGGCCTTCTTCTGCTTATACCTCGGTAGATGCTTCTTTTATAAAGTAAGTGTTCGAGATCTCTTTTATGATATTTAATTAGTTTATTTAAGTGAGATATATTCTTATCGGTGCGAGTTTGTCACTTAGTTTATAATTAAGTGCTCTAGTACTAGGACTCAGGATAAAAAAGAAAGTTCCTACACGAGGCTAGAGTAGTAATTAATAGCTTAGGCGTGGTGTCTAGGTTGACGATTACCTTCGTTTGTGGTGTGCTCCATGGAAAGTGAGGTAGGCGGCAGGTGGTGACAGCCATGTCCGTCCTTTGTATCCCTCCATGCTCAGGTACATCATAGAGCTCAAGGCCAGACTCAGCTTGGCATACCAGGGGAGGGGCGGTGCCCGAAACATTCGATAGAGTTTTACCTTTAACTTAAGTAAGCTAATTAGGTCCATATGAATTCTCTCTAAGCCTATCCTATCATTAGTTGTTGTCCTTGGATAGAATCCCATTCATAGATAATACACAAACGTTCCCTGTGACTCGATACCCTTGAAATACTTTGAGGTGAAGTGCTATAGCGGTATCCGTGCGCTTGAGGATTTATCTGTGATTGTAGCAAATAGCAACAAGCATTTCTAGCACCGTTGTCGGGAAATGGTTGTTGTATCATTTTCGAACTTGGTTCATCCTCGTATCTTTTTCTTTTATTTATTCCTTTCTCTTCTTACCTATGATGGAGCAGCAATCTATTCAAAACCTTTCTGCTCCAAAGGGCAAGTTCTGTGAGCCACCTCTTTCTTCAGACCCAATTCATTCATCTGGCTATGAACTTAGTCCTAGCTTTATAGCCATGGTTCGAGAACAATCCTTCTCGGGGCGTTAAAGCGAAAACCCCTATGATCATCTGCGAGAGTTTGAGCAGTTGTGTTGATGCCTGACAATCGTAGGCATGACACACGACACCTTAAAGTGGAACTTGTTTTCCTTCTCTCTTATGGAGAGGGCAAAACAATGGTACACCCATACGGTGAGAAAACTGCATAGTGAATGGAGGGAGTTGAAAAGCAGGTTCTGCCTTGCTTTCTTCCCGTTAACACGTGTAGTCTCTCTACATAAGGGGTTCTCAAATTCTAGCAAGATGAGAAGGAATCCATTGGTGCAGCTCAAGCTGGACCATACTTGTCTCTACCTGATAACGTGTTGTTACAACACTTCTATTCGGGTTTAGACAAGGAGTCTGCCATGTATCTCGATATTTTCGCCAGAGGTTTGTTCGCACAAAAAACAACTTTAGAGGAAGGGATATCTTGGATTGTATCCTGGAGAATACCTCCTTCATTCGTTGCAAAACTTTCCAGGAAATCGAGCCTACACAAGAGGAACCATCAACCGTTGAATCGAAGCCTATAACCACCACATCGCAAGATTCAACCAATGAATCTTCACCTGAACCACGGGAATCGGAGGAAGAAGAAATTCAGCCTTCGGAATTCCCCTTCCAGTTTGAGGGTGATCTTTTTAAAGATTATCGAAACACCTCAAACCATTCCACCCAAAGAGACTACCAGTCCCGTGTGGTTGGCCCAAACCTCTCGAGGAAAATTTCCTCAAAGAGATGGTGCATGAGTTAACTACCATCATGAGTGATGAGTGGTTAAGGGAGGTGGAGCTTTCTTCTAAAACCATTTGGATAGCTCCCCGTCCTTAACCATTCCTTGTCTCGTGAGAAAGGCCATGGTGAAAACTCTTTATAATCCCACTGTCGGTGCAAACATTATGTCCGCAACCTTCGCACTAACATGCTTAGGGGACGAACCATTTGCACCAATAGACAAAACCTTTCGGGAATCGAAGGATATGGGGTTTTTCACAGAGTGCCAATCAGGCACAATGATGTCGAGTTCATCCTGTATTTCCACGTGTTTGAGGTCTATGACTGTCACGCCCATAAATTCCTGCCCAGAATTTCCGAAGCTAAATGTGTATTACATCCCTGTCCAGGACCAGCCAAGGTACACAAACAATAATTTGATACATAGATCCACATCTTATAAAACATCATAAAAGTCTTACATATGCAGCGGAAAGATAAAAACAAGCTAGGCTAACATCTTGGCACTTGCAGCGTGGCGACTCCACTCCACGGGCATCCTCGACGGTAGAGACGAAGCCTACACTTCGCATCTCCATCATCCGAACAATATTCCAACTCGAGGTGGGGAAGATGAAGCAAGGCTGAGTACTACCCACTTGTACTCGCAAGTCATCCCCAAAAGGAGGTATGATGCAATTAATTCCAAAGGAGGCTAGGGGTTCATTTGCATAAAGCATGCATTTCAAGACAGTAGTTGAAAACGTAAAACCATTGAATTTAATTAAGCGAATAAAGACATCTCTGTCCAACACTATACCATGTTGAGAAAAGCCCAATCCATCCACTTGCTCTATGCTAGTTCCTTTAAGTCATATAATTAAAGATGGGACTAATCCCGATGAATCTGGTTGATCACTCATAACCGTGGGCACAACTATTCGAATAGTTCTACTCTGATCAGAGGTGTATAACTGTACCCACAAGACACGACCCCACGACACATTTCCGTGCGCTGACATGCCACCACGACATATCGGAAAGGGAACTGTGATAGGACCCTTTGCATAGCCCTCCCTGACCAAGCGATACCAGACTTCAGGTTTTGCCCCTACCCCTAAATCCAGGGTAGGCAACCCGCTCTTGTGCCTAGGTGAATTCGGAAGCCGCATAGACCGTCGCAGGGCCCATCCAAACTCCATCACACTCACCCTTGCCTAGGCATGTCGGACAGGGAAAAGCTACACTACAAGCTCAGTCATTGCCCACGCTGGCTTGTGGTACGCACGATAATTCTTTTAGGGTTTGCCGCGAACCGGTCCTTAAATGGCATGGGTGCGTCTATCAGACCATGCACCCACAGCCCACCATTAGTCACATTTTAGTTGATTTGGTACCATGGTGGTACGTGTCCATAATCATTCTCATTAATCTCATTACAGAGTAGTGGTGGTATTTCCCATAGTGAGCTAGTTGATCTAAGCATGACTAAGCATTTTCTAACCCAACATCTAGTCATATTAATCCCAAGTTATCAATGGCATGGGATAATCAAACTAGGTTGAGCACATAGGTCCCATCCCACATGAAATTATAACACAATGCAATTTAACAAAAAGCGAGGTATTTTAAAAATAGGCACAATATGATCAATGAGAACTGCATCACTTGCCTTACTCTTGAGCTATGGGGATCTCTGCAACTACTTCGAAGTAAACTAGAGCGTTGGAATTGCCGGAATCTACGCGACAAACAAAACATAGAAATAAACATGCTATAAGCCTAGTGAAACAGGCACCAAAACCACTTTTAATGGATTCTAGGCATTTTTTTGCAAGTTGAATGGACTCAAACGGAGCTCGGAAGAATTACCTATGAATTTTAGAAGCTTCATTGGATTTTACTATAAATAAAAAAGAATTAATCGATTTATTACGCAACACGCCCTAGGGCTGACGTCAGCGAGGGGGTAGACTGGCGTTGGCAGGCGGGTCCTACCTGGTAATGACGTGCGAGAGGGCGACTCACGGTGGACTGATTCCACGGGTCTAAAGGGGTGCACGCACCATGTGGCACCCACGTGGGACGGCGTCGGGGTGGCACGCGGACAACCCGGATTCACCCTAGGGTGGATCCGATGGCGTGGGGCAAAGGGCAACGGCTCCGTTGGCTGACGGGGTGCGGGACCCTATGGTCATCGGCGGCGTGTGAAAACGGCGTGGGAGAGGCGGCGCATTCAAGCGGAGTAGCTGCGTACTCAGGATGATTGGCGGCCAAGAGGGAAAGGAGGGAAAAAGGGAGGGGCGAGCTCACCACGGTGATGGCGATCAGTGCTAAGAGAGAGGACGGCGGGACCGACAAATACGGCGACGATCTGGTGAATTGGAGGACGAACGGGGTCCTACGATAGCCGACGAAGGTGAGGAAGTGGGATTGATGGGAAAAAGGGGGCGCACAACGGCGAGAATCGTCGCCCTGAAGGAAAGAAGGAGGCGCAGCATACCGACGCATGAAGGAGTGGCGTTTTGGCGACAGAGAGCAGCATCCGAGGGGTGGCCGAGGGTCCTTGCGGTCCCGCAAACCTGATGATGGCAACGGAGTGGCTCGACGGTGAATGGAGCGGCAGCTAGATGCGACCAAAGTGGTGGCTAAAGCGGCGGCGCTAGGGTTCGACGTCGCGAGAGCAAACAAGATCATGGGGGCTGATGTTTTCTTTGGAAGATGGAGGAGCGAAGCTTGGGGGCGCGATTTATAGCCATGGCAGGCTCGATCATGGTTCGGAAGGGTGGAGCTCGCGGCGGCATGTGGAGAGAGGGAGAGGAACGGTCGGGATTTGGAATCCTCACCGTTTCGTCCCACGATTGGCACGAGAGGAGTGGGGAAAGGGGCATGCGATCTTTGGGTCGGGCGGCGCAATGGGCGCGGGGAGAGCGGCGGCGTGGCTGACGTTAGCCCGCTCTCTCCGGCTGGAGGTAGGGGACAACCCCAACAGGTGGAGCCCACCTATCGGTGTCCCAGGAGAGAGGAGGAGGCGAGGCAGACTTTCATTGGCTAGCTGGGCCATGGCCACTGGCCGGCCCAGCGGGAGGGAGGAGGGACACGGGCGCGCGGGCATGGGCCGAACAGGGATGGGGCGAAAATGGCCCACGACCGGGAAAAGAAAAAGAAAAATGAAAAGAAAAAGAAAGGATTTTGGGATTTAATTTAATTTCGATAATCCTATTTCAATTTTAAAATTATTTCCTCTACTGGAAATTCTACCAAAAATCCTATTAGTGTATTTTGACATGGGGAATTTATGAAAAATTCCACCAAGCCAATTTCACTTATTAAATGGATTTATTCAATGGGATTTCTCTCTAGGTTATTTCATGACATTTTCTTCGTGCAATTTCGTAGATAATTTCTAAGCTAGCGAGGAAAATTTTGGGGCATTACAATGACTTCGACCTCCTCATAAGCCATCCCATAAAAAATCTTCATAGATATGCCACGAACCGGAGTCCTAGACATGAAACTCGGTAAAGTGGTGTTTTTCGTCCCGATCTCACAATCAAAAAACTCTGTGATGGAATCCGTTCTCGATTTCGAGCCAATTGAGGAAGTGCCCCTAAATCTCTCCTCGAAGATGATGCCATTGCATTCGTCGAGGAAGAGGACGATCCTGGAGAGGTTATTGAGTTACCCAAGACCAATCCACCTTCACGTCCTCCTGTTCAGCTCAAACCCCTGCCTTCAGGCCTCCGCTATGCTTTTCTACATGGTGATACACAGTCACCCACCATCATAAGTGACAAACTTACTGATGACGAGACCTCCCGACTCACAGCCGTGTTAGAAAAGCATCGCTCTATTCTAGGCTACTCGCTTCAAGATCTCAGAGGGATTATTCCGGCTTTTCTACACTCATCTCATTTCTTTAGATCCTTCTTGTGTGCCCTTTCGAGAGCCACAACGAAGACTAAATAATGCAATGAGAGAGGTCGTGAGAAAAGAGGTCTTGAAACTCCTACACGCCGGGATAATATATCTTGTCCCGTATAGCGAGTGGGTGATCCTAGTTCAGGTTGTGCCTAAGAAAGGAGGCCTGATGGTCGTTGAAAACTCTAAAAATGGGTTGATCCCACAACGAACCGTCACGGGATGGAGAATGTGTATAGAGTACAGAAAGCTCAACAATGCTACTAAGAAGGACCATTTCCCGCTTCCTTTCAATGACGAGATGCTTGAGCGGCTCACAAACCACTCCTTCTGTTTCCTTGATGGCTATTCTAGCTATCATCAAATTCCCATCCATCCCGACGATCAAAGCAAGTCAATGTTCACATGTACCTACGTAACATATGCTCACGGACGTATGTCGTTCGGGTTGTGCAATGCACCCGTGTCATTCCAACAGTGCATGATGTCTATCTTTTCTGACATGATCGAAGATCATGGAAGTTTTCATGGATGATTTCTCTATCTATGGAAAGACTTTTTATCATTGCTTGGAGAATTTAGACAAGGTCTTGTAACAATGTCAAGAAAAGGACTTGGTGTTTGGAAAAATTTGGCATATTCCGTTAAATAAGGAACAAGTGTAAAGTGGGATTGGCGGCATGATTTCAGTTGCCAAAAACAGGGAATTGTGTCGAGTAAGGGCGTATCGGCAGGAAGAATTTTGCAAAGTGGTATCGACTGGTGGTTGTCGATAAATGCTAGAAGTTCAAGTTCTTGATGGATTCGGTTGAAAGGACTGAGAGTATTACCAAAAAGAGAATTGGATTCGAGAAAGGAGACATGGGGATTTATCTATTAATTAGGTAGGTTTAATTATTTTCCTTTCATAATTTTAGGAAAGACTGAGTAGTGTTCGGTTTGGGCTTGTAATGTTTGTTTTATCCTTAGAAAAGGTCTGTGTCATGTTCACTATGAACTCGTTTATTCTCTGGGTATAAAAATGTACACATAGGGTCTTGTAAAACAACAAGAGTTCAATAAACACTTTCGGCTTATTGGCACCCTAGTTTTTCTAGGTTTTCATCTCGACCAGTTCTTGTTTCGAGTTCAGCTGCATCGGTTAGGTTCGATCTCCAACAAGAGGTGAGTTCCGTCTATAGTTGCTTCTATCGACAGGGCTAGGGCTTCCATTGGTTGAGTTTGACACTCTATTCCGTCTAATAAAAGCGCTAAGTTATCATATACATTATCTAACCTAAGTTGTTAGTATTGTTTACTTGTATCGACTGATTCACTTAGGGTTTGCTGATATCGGCCAAACTGTTCTTAATGACTTGCATTTTTTGGTGTATTTACCACCCCGAAAAACAATCAAAGGCTTGTTCAGATCTTATCCTTTCTTTCATACTTAGTGCTGCATCAATTGGCTTTGACCTACTAAGTTGGGGTTGAAGTCATAAGAACTAAGTTGCTCTTGGGTTGCTAATAAGGGTAGTATCAGGGTTTCAGCCGATCTTACCTGGTATAACTGTTTCACTTTAAGTTACATGTTTGTTTTGCTTAATCTGTTATATCTATCATCTTATATAAGTTTGTCAATCCTTTAAATCTATTAAGATTATTATTAGCCTCACACTTTCTCCGTTAGGCTCGATCTGTTGAGGTTATAACTTGTTTAGTAGATTTAATTAAGGTTGATAGTCTTATATAAGGCTATATCAGAGTTTTAGCCGGTATGTTATCTAAACATCTAAGCTATTTTATTGGCTATGATATAAGTCCATATAATTATTAATTTGTCTGATTTGGGTTATAAGAAATTAATACTGTCTCGGTTAGGTCCAATATATTGTAATTGCTTGTAGCTAAGAAAAGGATTGAATTAGTAATTATATGTTATTTGCATCTATAGCCAATCATGATTATTTTTTATTAAACTTCTTTATCTATCCATTGGCTAGATATTTAGATCATATAATCATATAACAATTGACTTTAATAATATCAATCTTATGCTGCATCAATTAGGTTCGACCTATAGGATTGATTTCTATTGAAGAAAGGTTGTTTATGATTATATCTAATCCGAATCTAGTTGTTGAGCAGCATCTTCTACCTTACGCCAATTTGACTTGTTCGCATCGGCTAGGTCCTCACAGTACGACATCGGCCTATCGGCCGATCGGCTATCGTCTTCTAACGTTTATCCTATCTTGTTGGTTGCATAATCAAACTAAATGGCACGCCCTTGAACCCGAAGTTTTGGACCTGCACAGGTGCTAAGCAGAAATCATAGGCCATCATGTTTTTGCATCAACATGCTTTTGGCACGCCCGGTGGGACCTCAAGAATTTCACCATGTCAGAAATCAAGGAAGAAAACATCATCCCAGTCACCATTGACAGGTTGTCTAGTGAGCAAAAAGTGTAGATGGAACAACTCACTCAAGAGTTTCAAAAGATGTATTTGGATTCTTTCGGTGTTACTCGACAAGGAAAATTAATTCAAAAATCCAAAATTATTTTGCCGAGGCCTGAAGATGAAGGAAGTAGCAAGCAAGAAGATACAACCAATCAAGAATCTAAAGAAGAACGTCCTCTCTTGACTCTGCAAGATAGGATTGATACAATAGTTCATCATGTTTTGATAAATCAATCTAGGGTGTTAGTTATATTGATATCTATGATCAGAAAGGTAGTAGATGGGACTATTGCTGAAGAACAAGCTGAAGGACTACTTTATCTTCCAAATCACACGTTTTCAGCATATAGGACAATTAAGGCGGGATCCGAACAAAAGTATACGGTAGGCCCCATTTCAGCAATGAATGTCAATAATCAGAATCAAGATCAGTATCAGACTGCATATTATGAAGGGCAGCCACTTCATACATCAACTGGGGTGCAGATATAACAACCGATTAGGAATTTGCTGATTCAATCTATAGAAAGGCAGCAACAACCAACTGGGGGTAACCAATCGGACAAAAATATATGCATGAATATCCTCGAAATATCGATCCAAGCCAAATTCACATCAATAATATGTACACCGGTATTTCCGTCCTTGGCAACGCGGCCATCATCACCTCATCGGTATCGCATGGGGAGGCCAATAAATGCCAACCTCGGATAAATCGGTTTGATCAAAGACCTCCACCACAACAATTTAGGAATCATGGGAATAAAAAATGGGCCGATACGATTGTTGAGGTCACGGGAAAGTAGTTTGGACTAAAACCAAAGGACACTAGAATTATTTATTGACATCCATATCAAGAACATTTTGATACAGTACCATTGCTTACCAATACAGAATTCCAGACTTCTCTAAGTTTTCAGGGCAAGACAATATTTCTATAGCTGAACACATTAGCCGATTTCTAGCTCAATGTGGGGAGGCATCGGTTGAAGAAGCTTTGAGGGTTAGGTTTTTTCTATTGTCATTATCGGGATCGACATTTACATGATTTTCTTCTTTGCCACCTAATTCTGTAGAGGATTGGCCGATTTAGAGAAACAATTTCACAAGTATTTCTTTGTTGGAGTTCAAGAGATGAAACTGTTGGATTTGACATCAATCAAGAAGATTCCCGATTTTATTCAAAGGTTTAGAGACATAAGGAGTAGATGTTACAGTTTGAATCTAACTGATTCATAATTGGCTGATTTGGCATTCCAGGGATTGTTGGGGCCGATAAAGGACAAGTTTTCTTCACAAGAATTTGAAAGTTTAGCTCAGTTGGTGCAAAAAGTATCCGCTCATGAACAACAATTCCAAAAATCAAAAAAGGAAAGGTTTACTAAAAAACCAATAATGCTAATAACGTTTACAGCTATGCTTCTGATTCAGATCAAGACGAAGATCCAGAGATTGGCCTGGTAGAGTGGGCACAAAATAAAAAGATGGTTGTTTTGCCAATGGGTCAAAGATATGAAAATGAAGAAAGATATGATTTTGATATCAACAAAGTCGATAGAATTTATGATCTCTTGTTGCTAGAAAAACATATTATATTACCTTAGAATCATGTTATTTCCATTGGCTGAAGAGTTAAAGAAGAGAAAATATTGCAAGTGGCATAATACAAGATCTCATAGTACTAATGAGTACAAGTGTTCAGGCAATAGATTCAATCGGCTATAGAACAATGAAGAATTAAGTTTGATGATAATAGAAAACCGATGAAGATTGATGGACATCCTTTTCCAGTAAATATGGTTTATCCGAAGAGATTTGCAGAAAGCGATAAAAGAAATCAAGCCGACAGAATAAATCATTGGGCTAAAAGTAATTCAACAAGTATCAGAAATGACACGAAAGGGAAATGTAGAATTATTATGAGGAAGATAGATCTTGTTTTGATCCACACTGGGATTGCAAATTTTTCGATTCTGTTGGAATAAAGGGATGAGATTGCCTTCAATTGAAGATTGCCTAGGTTGCAGTGATGTTCAATCGGCTTATGACTATAGGGGTTCTTCTTGTCGATATAATATAAGGGATTCATGTTGGTCAGTACAAAAGAAGCTGCCAGTGCATCAATGATTGGGGCCGATTCAGGAAAATTATTTTGAAGATTATGAAAAATACAAAAATAAACAAGTACAGAATCCTCAATGGTCTCCAAGTGGAGTATTTACTAAAGAACAGAAGAGAAGGGTTTAGTGTTTGAGGAGTAAAGAGCAAATGGAAGAAGTTAAAGAAGAGATTAATCATCGTTTAAGGAATACAAAGAAGAAGTGGCGAGTAAAGAGCAAAATTGTTAAAGCCGATGATATTGAAGCCAATAGAAAAAGGATTTCAGCTTCTGCTAAGGGAAAAGCTGTCAAGGATGATAATGATGGAGCTTTGTTTTCTATAAATATGGTGTTCATATTGCTTGCAAAATACAGGACTTCCACAACCGATGAGGAAATTTATGAAGAATCGATGGCATAGTTGGTTTTATCTCCTCAACAAGCTATATTTGAAAAACCCGAAGAAAAAGAGCATTGACATCTTTGACCATTATATCTTAAAGATTTGTTAACGGGAAGCTAATATCTAAGATGTTGGTTGATGGAGGGGCTGCAGTGAATTTGATGCCTTATACTACATACAGAAAGCTTGGGAAGACTCCACAAGATTTGATCAAGACCAACATGATTCATAAATATTTTGGTGGAAATTCATCAGATGCCACAGGAGTTCTAAATGTGGAGTTAACATTAGGCAGTAAGACTATTCTTACTATGTTTTTTGTCATTGATGGAAAGAGTGACAACATGGGAAATAATTCGACTCTAATGTTAAGTAGGACTACTATGGAGTTTTTTTTAAATCAAGGATCTTCAAAGGATAAGCTAGTGCAGAGCTCATATCAGATACCACAGAAATTAGAAATCTCAGAAAATAACATATGATCAAGGTTGGAGTCATGATACATTCTTTTTGGAAGAAGCATGAAAAAAGAAAGTCAGACAAAGGTGTGTTAGATTACCACTTAGTTTTTGAGAAAGATGCGTCAGTGAAGGACTTCCCTATCTCGGGATGTGATTTCTTTAAGGAGGGTGGAGTGTTCACACCCTAAAAATTGCATAAATATAAATCATTGTGAAAAAGGAATTTCTAAAAATTATTTAATAATTAAAAGAAAGTGTTTGAATAAAATGTATGAAAATTTGAGCATCAAGTTGAGCATCAACAGTATCTATAATAAATTTTATTAATTTGCAAGTGAAATAACTGTGGGAAATAAAATTTCTTAATTGTTACATGGGTGGATTTAATTTTTATTAGATTTTGCATGATTAATTATATTCTTTGGAATTTTCTCGGATTTTTCGAGCTCAAATATTAATTTTAATAATACAAATAACATTTTATTAATTATTTAAATAAATAATTTAATCATTAAATGATCTAGTTATATTTTTATTAAATACTTGAGTGTCCAACTATTTTCAGGATTTTTCTTGGAACTATTTGAGCATTGGAAGTATTTACGAAAATTCAAAGATCATTTCAAAGATTAATTTAAATGGAAAAGTAATTAACATCCTCTCTTTAGGTTTTAGGCCGACTCTGGAAGTCTGTTTCTCCTCCCTCATTCGGTCAAGCCTGGTCTTCCTTTGTCCGAAGTATGTTTTTCCTCCTGTGTCATTTCAGCCGGGACTATAGGAAGGAAAAAGTTTGTTTACCTCCGTGTCGCTACAATATCGTCTTCAACTTTCATGATCGCATCTTGTTCATCCGAAGCGACCAATTTTCCCCTTTCCAAATTTGGCCAAATCCCTTACCCAAATCCAAAATTGGTTGAGGGATACTCTTACCCTTTATCTCCTATTTTCATTCCCCCAAATATCAACCAAATCCGCAACGAAATTCCTCCCAATTTTCCTTTGCAAATCGGACTTTCTTTTTCCCAAACCCTAGTTTCCTTCTCCGATGAAATTCCGTCGTGTTGGACTCGGTTTATCCCTCCCAAGCCAATAAATAGGACCACTGTGGTCTCCTCTCTGGTTCCCCTCGATATCCCGAGCTTGTCTGGTGCCCTAGCCACCTCTCCCCGAGTTCAATCTCTCTCCGCCGTTGGCCCCAACTTCGGCTATCTTTCCGTCGCCTCGGTCGTTCCGGTTAGTGCCATCACCACCTCTAGCATCGCAAGAGCACAAGGAAGCCCGACAGCTATCTCTCCTCCGCCGAAAACCCCGAGAAGGACCTCGTCATTGTGAAGCCCGAGCGCCTGCCTCGTTCGTCCGGCCGAGCACAGTCGGTAATTCCGTTGCTTGCCTTGGATCGTCGTCTTCATCG
The DNA here is from genome assembly GCA_019925245.2 of Oryza australiensis. Classification (NCBI taxonomy): domain Eukaryota; kingdom Viridiplantae; phylum Streptophyta; class Magnoliopsida; order Poales; family Poaceae; genus Oryza; species Oryza australiensis. The sequence goes on along the minus strand of JAIFGZ020000016.1, from coordinate 1,234,123 downwards.
CCAACTCTGCATGCGCCAAGCCAAAGGTCGTCTGTCCCTTCTTTTCCTTAGTGGAGCACTGTCACACCCTAAAAAAAGCTTAATTATAAATCGTTGTGAAAAAAGAATTTCTAGAAATTATTTAATAATTAAAGGAAGTGTTTGAATAAAATCTATGAAAATTTGAACATCAAATGGAGCATCAAAAATATCTATAATAAAATTTTTTAATTTGCAGGTGAAGTAAAAATGATAAGTAAAATTTCTTAATTGGAACCTGGGTGGATTTAATTTTTATTAAATTCTCCATGATTAATTATACTCTCTAGAATTTTCTCGAATTTTTTCGAGCTCAAATATTAATTTTAATTATACAAAGAGCATTTTAGTAATTATTTAAATAAATAAATTAATCATTAAATGATCTTGTTATATTTTTATTAAATACTTTGGGTGTCCAACTATTTTCAAGATTTTTCTTGGAATTATTGAAAGATCATTTCAATGATTAATTTAAATGGAAAAGTAATTAAAATTCTCTTTCCAGAGTTTGGGCCGAATTCTGGAAGTTTGCCTTTCGTCCCTCAGTTTAATCTGGCCTGGCGTGCCTTTGTTCTAGAAGTTTGCTTTGCCTCCTTCTCTCAATTCAACCCAAAACTGTAGAAAGGAAAAAAAAGTCTACTTTATCATCTTCTTCCTCCAGCCCGGTGTCTACTGTTCATCCGAGCTGTTGTTTTTCTTTTCTCTTTCCAAATCCGGCCAAATCACTTGCCCAAATCCAAAATTGGTTGATGGATAATATTTCCCTTTATCTCCTCTTTACATTCCCCCAAAAAACAATTGAAATCGCAAGCAATTCTATCCCAATTTTCCTTTGCAACTCAGACTTTCTTTTCCCAAACCCTAGTTTCCTTTCATGGTGAAATTCCGCCGTGTTGGACTCCGTTTCTCCCTTCGAAGCCTATAAATAAGACCCCGAGCTCTCCTCTCTCGTTCTCCTCAATTTCCCGAGCCTGTCTCATGCCCTAGCCGCCTCTCCGCGAGTTCAATCTCTCTCCGTCGCCGCAAGCTTCGGCCATGTCGCGACGCCGCTCAGGTTGATGCCGTTCAGCACCGTTGCCACCTTCGGCACCGCAAGATCGCAAGGAAGCTCGATCTCCGCTTTTTCGAAGCCGAAGACCACCAGAAAGCCTTCGTCACCATGAACCCGAGCATCGCTGCCTCTATTCGTCTTCAGCCGAGCCGCGTCGTCACAATTTTCATTGGTTTCGGTAGCCGTCTTCACCGCTAGCTTCACAAGGTCAAGCTGAAGGTCGTCCATCACCTCTTTTCCATCGAAGACCGCCGGAAAGCCATACCCGCCATTTGGAGCTTGTCGTCGGCCATCTCCGTTCGTCGTTCTTGTGTTGGTAAGCTCTGCCTCTGTCTCCTGCGTCCCCGTGCCTTTGGTTTTTGCCGCCGCGTCGCCATTCGCGTCACTGGTGCCATCCGGAGCCGCCGGTCATTGTGCCTATGTGGCTACTTTCGTGGCATCCTCGTCAGCGCCATGTCATCCTCCTTGTCCTTTGTGGCGCTGATGTGGCGTTCGATGTCAGTAGTCCTAGTTAGATTTAATCTCAGCCATCAGATCAAATCTGATTAATTACTAGCCATCCAAACCCTATGAACCCGTGGACAATCTCGATGAACCTGGTCTACCATGGACCGATCAGGGCTGACGTCATAATCCTCCTTTTTCAGTTCAAAAATAAATCAATATGACACAATAAATATTTTAGTTATTTTCTTTTTAGGTTTAATTGGATTAAAACTTCAAAAATTCATAACTAATTCATACGAGCTCGGAGTGAGGTCGTTCAAGTCTCATAATTTATCTAAAATTAAGCTATACCAATTTATGAACTTTAATTGTACTGTTTATTTGGTTTTTATTTTTTTTCTCATTTTGCGTTCTAGGTTTAGTTTTTCGTAGTTTTGGAGGATCGTTCGTTCGTCGGAGAAGTTCTAGAAGATGAATTGAAGACTAATAATTGCAAGACAAGTCACACAGATCCAAAACAATCCCTTTGACCATGTTGATCCTATATTTAAATTCTCTATTTATTTCAAATGTGCATTTATTTTTGAATATCATTGGGTGGTATTAACCTAGTTATGGCCAAATGAGCATTGAATTCCCTATTCTTTGATACCTTGGGTTATAATTTGACTAGTTAAACTTTAAATAATGGTTTAACTAAATATTAGAAATAATTGCTTAGCATGCTTAGAAACTTTAGTGTCATCTTATGTTGGAAAGTTAATGATTCACTTATATCCCCTTAATGGATAATTAATGGTAGCTCATGATGATGATCATGACTAATTAATTAATGAATTAATGGTCAACTAAAATGTGATTAATGGTGGGTTGTGAGCACATGGTATGGTGTTTTTGATGGGAGTGCTCATGACAATTAAGGACCAATTCACGAGCTACTATTGTAAACCATTAACCGTACTAACCACAAGCCAGAATGGGCAACAGCTGGATCTGTAGTGTAGTATGTTCAACAGGAGACACCATGGTGGTTTGTTTTTACTTTTTAATCGTGGCATACAACTAAGTCCACAGTCCACAGGTGACAGACAATTAAGTCCACATATATATTTTTGGGCACTAAGTGTTCTCCTGTTGGGTAATTGGCCATTTCTAGGGATGAAAATGGTCAGGAACAATCGGGAAAAGACCTTAACCATTCTCGTTCCCGTTTTGTTTGGCGGGATCAAAAACGGAAACGGGAAATACGGACGAAAAAATGAATTTGGTAATATGGGACATCAGAAATGGTCGAGAACGGTTGGGAGCATATCAATTACGATCAGGAATTGGTAAAAAAATGAGAACATCGACACACATATAAGCACCTAACCACTTCAAAGAGTTAACTATACACAACAATTGCAACCATACACACTGCATTACATCACAAGTCCAAATTTAAAAACAACAACATCACAACTCACGGCTATTTACCAGCAGTCATCTCTAAAAAATGCTAGTCAGCTATATAAACTTCCTAATGATGTTCTTTTTCCTAATCTTGTAATTCACGGCTATTTACCAGAATGTAGGGTGTTTCAGAAATAGTGCAAGGTTTGATAACAAATATTTAAAGGGTATTAAAATTGCCAGGTGTAAATAGAACCATACAATTTGTGAAGAAATATTTTCGTAGATGAGTACTCCATAGAAAACACAGGCATTTGTACACTAGCTATAATGATACACATGCTTCTTTTGAGATCATGTATCAGTGCTCAGTTGAGGAGGTATTGTGACTATGAATTCAGGAATTTTTCATGGGAGTTTTCCCGGATAAATACGGGATCCGTGAATACGGTTGGGAAAACACCTCAACCATTGCCGTTCCCGTTCTTGTTTTCCCGTTCCTATTTTTCTCACGGACACGGTATTCGGCTGGGATTTTTGGTATTCGGTGTCGATCGGTACGTGATTTTCCCGTCCCCGCTTTCATCCCTAGCCATTTCGTGCCGGAGATTGGGTGCTTAGTGGGTGTCATTCTGTTGGATATGTTATGCGAAGGGTCTTGTCACAATTTCGTTCCGAGGTACCATGGATATATTGAGGTGCATGGCAACATGTTGGAATTGTGTCTTGTGGGTAAAGTTTTACACCTCTGATCAGAGTTAAAACTATTCGAATAGCTGTACCCGCGGTTATGGGTGGGCCTAGCAATGTTTTTCGTGATTAGTCCCAAATTACTCATTAATGATGATAAATTGGTGATGATAACTTGTTAGCTTCTGCAATAGAGTTTAGATCTGTGCAACTGGGTTTTGTTGTTCAGAGTTGGTTGGGCCTGTGCGGCATTAGGATGCTGTTCAGTGTTGATCAATATTGCTAATTAATTACTCTATTGTTTTACAAATTCTTAAATATTTGCTAAGTGCTGCCTTTGCAAATGAAACCATGTTATAGTCATCCTTTGTATTCCTGTGAACTTGCATACTTGCTGTGTGGCTTGTTGAGTATTTCATGTACTCACTCTTGCAATAACCAATCAACCTCAGTTGAAGAAGGATTTCGAAGGAGAAGACCTTTTGGCATAGATACCAGTTGAGCTGCCTGTGGGAGTGGAGTTGAATCTTTGCTAGTTTTTCTTTTCCGCTACAGTTTTCTTTATGGTGAGGACTAAGTATCTCTTCTATAAGTATTTATCACATTAGTTAATTTGATGAATCTGTATATTAAATTATCAATTTGTGTACCTCACCTGATTCTTGGATGAGGATTGTATGCACAAATTAGTTTGGAAATTACTACTAAATTTTCGGGTGTGACAAGCACCGGAAAGGCGTCGCCGCCGTTGTCCTGAGCGTCGTCGTTGTTTGAAGCTCATCGCCGACCGTCTCCACTTGCTATTCGTCGTTGTTTTTGCGCCGATAAGGATCGCCAAAACCTCCTCTCTCTTTTGGTGTCCTCGATTCTTGTCGTCACGTCACCGTTCGTCGTCACCGCCGCAGTCCCGACCCATCGGCCGTCGTGCCTGCATGGCAGCCTCGTGGGCATCACCTCAGCTCCACATGATTCCCTCCGTGCCACATGTCTCCTGACGTGTATCCATCCTAAATTCCTCTAGATTCAATCTTGTCCGTTTGATCGTGGTCAACTAAATCTCAACCGTCCATCTTTATAGATTGGATTGGTTTAATCTCAGCCATCAGATTTTATCCAGTTCAATCCTAGCCGTCCAATCCTTGTGAACCCGTGGACCATCTCGGTGAACCTGGTCTACTGTGGACCGATCAGGGCTGACATCATAAGTCTCATTTTCCAATTCAAAAATAAATCAATATGATGCAATAAATCTTTTAGCTGTTTTCTTTTTATTAGTTTTTTCTTGTTTTGCATTCTAGGTTTAGTTTTTCGTAGTTTCAGTGGATCGTTCGTTCGTCGGAGAAGTTCCAGAAGATGAACTGAAGACTAAGGGCCCGTTTGGTACAGATTCGGATTCTCGGAGAAACGGGAGAAATGGGCACTAACGTTTCTAGTGATTCACAGGTGATTCTCGGAGGAACGTTTCTTTCAGAAACCAACGAAACTACGTAAAGGGGTTTTCTCATTTCTAGTTCAAAAACGAGAAACGTATCTGCTGATTCTCCAAGAAATGTTTCTCATTTTTAACCGTTTGGTACAGATTCTCGAAGAAACACACTAAATCAGAACCGATTCTCGCAGCCAAACGGGCCCTAAGTATTGCAAGGCAAGTCACACAAATCCCAAACACAATCCCTTTGATCATGTTGATCCCAATTTTAAATTCTCTATTTACTTTGAAATTGCATATATTTTTAAACGTCATTTGGTGGTTTGAGCCTACTTTCCAATATTATGGCTAAGATGACTTGATTATCATATCTAATTTGACTAGTTAAACTTTATAATGGTTTAACTAGATATTAAGAATAATTGCTTAGCCATGCATAGAAACTTTAGTATCATTTTATGTGGAAAAGTTAATGATTAACTTATATCCCCTTAATGGATAATTAATGGTAGCTCATGATGAATGATCATGACTGATTAATTAATGAATTAATGGTCAACTAAAATTTGATTAATAGTGAGTTGTGAGCACATGGTTTGGTGATTTTGAATTAAGGACCGGTTCACGAGCTACTGTTGTGAAGCATTAACCGTACTAACCCCAAGCCAGAATGGGCAGCGTCTAGATCTATAGTGTAGCATGTTCAGCGAACGACACCATGGTGGTTTGTTTTTATTTTTTAATCGTCACAGACAACTAAGCCCACAGGTAGTATACAATTAAGTCCACATATATATTTTTGAGCACTAAGTGGTCTCCAGTTGGGCAACTGGCCATTTCCTGTCGGAGATTGGGTGCTTAGTGGGTGTCATTCTGTTGGACGTGTTATGCGAAAGGTTTTGTCACAATCTCTGTTCGGGTTATTTTTGGTATCGCGACGCATGGTTCACATGATGTTGAGATTGTGTCTTGTGGGTAAATTTGTACACCTCTTATCAGAGTTAAAACTATTGGAATAGCTGTACCCGCGGTTATGGGTTGGCCTAGAAATGTTTTTTGTGATTAGTCCCACACTACTCAATAATGATGATAACTTGTTAGCTCCAGTAATGGAGTTTAGATCTGTGCAACCAAGATTGGTTGTTCAAAGTTGGTTGGGCCTATGCAACATTGGGCTGCTATTCAGTGATGATTAATATTGATGACTAATAATTCTATTGTTTTACAAATTCTCAAATATTTGCTAAATGTTGCCTTTGAAAAATGAAACCCTATTATAGCCATCCTTTGAATTTCTGTGCACTTGCATACTTGCTGTGTGGCTTGTTGAGTATTTTATGTACTCACCTTGCAATAACCAATCAACCTCAGTTGAAGAAGGATTTTGAAGAAGACCTTTTGGCTTAGATTCCAGTTGAGCTGCCTATGGGAGTGGAGTTGAAGCTTCGCTAGATTTTCTTTTCCGTTGCAGTTTTGACTATGTGAATCTTTTGTAAGTATTTATTGCATTAGTTTATTTGATGAATGTGTATATTAAATTGTCGATTTGTGTACCTCGACTGATTCCTGGACGATGATTGTATGCACAAATTAGTTTGGGAATTACTAATGAATTTCTGGGCGTGACAAGTTGGTACCGGAGCCATCTCGACCGTAGGTCAAGCCAAACAGTTAAGCCCTTAAGGACATGTCTTTGCTAAAAAAATCTATTTGCAAAAGATCTATTTTTCTCCTTGTTCCAATGCTTCTTGCAAAAGTTTTATTCCTCCTCTCCTCTTCGGTTTTCAACTTATTCTAGATGGATCCCTATAAGGAGAAGTTGGATAAGATGATGATTTGCTATGACCTGTCCAAGAAGATCGAGAAGTTTAGTGAAAGTATGGCATTACAAGAACGTAAGGTATTATTTGAAAAGGAAGTTGAGCAGCATGGGAACTATGGCTTTACAAGTGAGCTTTGCCGTATGGTGTATGATCTTGGATATGAGGTTCCATCGAAATACACTAAGGTATCCATCCATGTTGGAAATCAATCTCACTGCAAGGCAAGTGTTACTCTTGACTCGGACAAGGAAGATCTTCCCCAACTCTCTTTTAGTAGCGAGGCTGACTGTTTTCTCTATGCTCGTGAAGAAGTCGCTTATGAAGCATTGTGCCATCTCCGTTATCATTTCAGGGACCGTCTGGAGAACACTGTGTATCACTACCATCCGAAACATGGTGACGACTTTTGGATGAATGGTTGTGTGCATACTCAGGGTGAAGAGAATCAGACAATTGTGCATATAAGGACAATGTTGGATGCTCTTGATGACCTCTACACTGATTGCAATACCCAATCCATGATTCAGAAGCATGCTCTACAGGAGAAGATTGTCGGGTTACAGAAGATGGTTGAACGGATGAGAGGCATGTCTTAGCCTGAAGATAGTAACTCCGCCAAAATTCTGGAATGCACTGAAGCTTGTTTTGCGCAGTTTCGGAAGGACAACAATCATAAGCTTGTTCTTCGTCAGAAAAGGATCTTTGAGTTAGAAGATGAATTAAGGAAGTTAAAAGGAGAACCTTCTCCGGATGAAGATGAAGATGTGAAGCCTACTCGAGTTGTCAAGCGTCTTTGCACTGGAGTTCTTTCTCTCAAGATCAGTCCTGGTGAAGATAAGTCAGTTAAGAAGTTTCCAAGATCAAAGGAAGATTGAAGAAGTCTCTAGAACTTATGATAGAACCTAAGCTTTACCCTCAAGAGTAGTAGTATCTTGGTTAGTTAGATCGTTGTGTTAGCTTATTTGCTTAAGTTTCATTTGTGCTTGTGTGGGTTTTAGCGTATGGAGTATATCAAGGAGTGATGATATAACCATACTAGGTTAAGAGTTCAGTCCAGTGTTAAAGAACAACTTATTTCACCTCAATAAAAGTTAATGGTTAGTAAAGAAGCCTGCTCCATTCTGAGTTCCCCTGTCTCCTTTCTTTTCTCGTTCTGTCTCTCTCTTACCTTGCACCTAAGATAATGAGCTCAAGGAAAGAAAGTTTTGTTCTCAACAGTGTTAGTGGTTCAAAACAACAAGTTAATAGTCAACATACTCCCAACCAAGTTCTTTCTGCCAAGGATTAAGGGATTATAATGTTGTTTCATCTGCCAATCTCAAGAGCCCTACCTTTTTACTTTAAGTTCAGTTCAAGTGGAAATAACTGGTCACAACATACAAATCACCTTACCAGAGTTCAGACATGGATGAAGTCAGCTCTGAAATCCAGTTTTGTGTCTTGATCAAGTGGTTACCATTCAGACTAGCTTAAGAAGAAAGAGTGTTAGTGGAATGCACCTCTCAACTTACAGTAGTATGGTGTGATTTTAATTACATTGCCAAGTCAAAATTCAACTCCTAAGTCAGAACCCAGTCAATCTAAGGAAATGGACTACTATCCCTGCTCGGAATCAAGTGGTAGTAAGCCAATGGCAATTAAGGACCGGTTCATGAGCTACTGTTGTGAAGCATAAAACCGTACTAACCACAAGCCAGAATGGGCAATGGCTAGATCTGCAGTGTAGCATGTTCAGCAGGAGACACCATGGTGGTTTGTTTTTACTTTTTAATTGTGGCAGACAACTAAGTCCACAGGTGGCAGACAATTAAGTCCACATATGTAAATTTGGGCACTAAGTGGTCTCCTGTTGGGCAACTGGCCATTTCCTGCCGGAGATTGGGTGCTTAGTGGGTGTCATTCTGTTGGACATGTTATGGAAAGGTTTTATCACAATCTTTATTCGGGTACTTTTTTGTATCACAACACATGGTTGACATGATGTTGAGTTTGTGTCTTGTGGGTAAATTTGTACACCTCTGATCAGAGCTAAAACTATTCTAATAGCCATATCCACAATTATGGGTGGGCCTAGCAATGTTTTTCATGATTGGTCCCACACTACTCAATAATGATGATAAATTGGTGACGATAACTTGTTAGCTCCAGTAATGGAGTTTAGATCTGTGCAACCGGGATTGGTTGTTCAGAGTTGGTTGGGCCTATGCAGCATTGTGGTGCTATTAAATGATGATTAATATTGATGACTAATTATTCTACTGTTAAAACAAATTCTCAAATATTTGCTAAATACTGCCGTTGCAAAATGAAACCCTATTATAGCCATCCTTTGAATCTCTGTGCACTTGCATACTTGTTGTGTGGCTTGTTGAGTATTCCATGTACTCACCTTGCAATAACCAATCAACCTCAGTTGAAGAAGGATTTCGAAGGAGAAGACCTTTTGGCTTAGATCCAGTTGAGCTGCCTGTGGGAGTGGAGTTGAAGCTTCGCTAGATTTTCGTTTCCGCTGTAGTTTTCCTCATGGGGAGGACTAAGTGCCTCTTTTGTAAGTATTTATCGCATTAGTTTATTTTATGAATCTATATATTAAATTGTCGATTTGTGTACCTCAGGTGATTTCTGGATGAGGATTGTATGCACAAATTGCTAGTGAATTTTCGGGCATGACAATAATTGGTTTTATCTCCTCAATAAACTATATTTGAAAAGCTTGAAGAAAAAGAGCATCGACATCTTTGACCATTATATGTTAAAGGATTTGTTAACAGGAAGCTGATATCTAAGATGTTGGTTGATGGAGGGGCTGTAGTGAATTTGATGTCTTATACTACATACAGAAAGCTTGGGAAGACTCCAAAAGATTTGATCAAGACTAACATGGTTCTTAAAGATTTTTGTGGGAATTCATCAGATGCCAAAGGAGTTCTAAATGTGGAGTAAACAGTAGGTAGTAAGACTATTCTTACTACATTTTTTGTCATTGATGGAAAGGGTTCTTATAGTTTGCTACTTTGAAGAGATTGGATTCATGCTAATTGTTGCATGCCATCAACTATGCATCAAAGTCTAATACAATGGCAGGGAGACCAGGTAAAAATTGTGCAGGCCAATAGGTCAGTTAATGTCGCTGTTGCCGATTCATCTATTTGGAAAATGGATGGAATTCATCTATTTGGGAAGACAATTTCTTAAAAGTGTCTTATTATGACATACAACCAGTCAAAGATGAAGGACCTCGACTTTTACTCTATGAACACTATGGATGATTTTGAAGGCAAGCTAGGACAAGATTTTATGTCGGCTGATGAGTTAGAAGAAGTAGATAGTGGAATTGGTGATAAGCCAAGGCCGATATTTGTAAGTGCTAAATTGTCTGATGGATATAAAAAGGAGTTAATAGAATTATTAAAATAATATAGAGATTGTTTTGCTTGAGAATATCATGAGATGCCAGGACTTAGTCGATCAATAGTAGAACATTGGCTGCCCATTAAACCATGATATTGGCCATATAAACAGCCATCCAAGCAATTTAAACCAGAGATGTATGATGATATTATTGGTGGATGCAACTTCTGGACATAGGATTATAAGTTTTATGGATGACAATGTAGGATATAATCAAATTTTTATTGCTAAAGAAGATATTTATAAGATTGCTTTTAGATGTCTTGGGCAATTGGTTTGTATGAATGGGTTGTTATGACTTTTGGTTTGAAAAGTGCTGGTGCTACATATCAAAGAGATATGAATTATATATTTCATGACTTTATGGGTTTGCTGGTGGAGATTTATATAGATGATGTGGTTGTGAAATCAAAGAAAGTCGATGGACATTTAGTCGATTTACAAAAGGTGTTGGAAGGGACAAGGAAATATGGGTTAAAGATGAATCCAAAAAAGTGTACCTTTGGTGTATCAGCTGGACAGTTTTTGAGTTTTATTGTTGGGGAATTGAAGTTAGTCAACGAAGTATTAAGACTATTAAGGATATAAAACCACCAGAAAATAAGACGAAGTCACAATCTTTGATCGATAAGATTAATTTTGTTAGAAGATTTATATCAAACTTATCAGGAAGGATTGAACCATTTACTCCATTATTACGGTTGAAAGCCGATCAAGAATTTGTATGGGGAGAAAAACAACAGAAAGCTTTGGATAATATCAAGGAATATTTGGGTTCTCCTCCGGTATTAATGCCAGCAAAAAAGGGGTTTCATTCAAATTATATTTATCTATCGATGAGAAGTCCTTCGGATCAGTCTTGATTCAAGAGTTCGAAGGCAGAGAAAGGGCTATGTTTTATCTTAGCAGGAGGCTTTTGGATGCAGAGGCATGGTATACCCTAGTGGTGAAATTATGTTTATGTTTATATTTTTCATATACCAAGTTAAGGAATTATCTCTTGTCCAATGAGTGCACTATGGTCTGCAAAGCCGATGTGGTAAAGTATATGTTATCGGCTCTAGTGTTGAAGGAAAGGATTGGGAAGTGGATTTTTGCTTTAACAGAATTTGACTTACGGTATGAATCGGCTAAGGCAGTTAAGGGTCATGTGATAGCCGATTTTATTGTTCCACATCAGAATGATTTAGTTGGTTATGTTGAACCGACGTCTCAGACTTTATTTCTCGATGGGTCTATTTGCACGCATGGATGTGGTATCGGCTTAGTAATTGTTTCGCCTCGAGGGACAAGCTTTGAGTTTGCATTTACAATAAAGCCATATTATACAAATAATAGAGTTGAATATGAAGCGGTTTCCAAAGGACTTCAGTTGTTGAAGGAGGCAGAGGTTGATGCGATAGAGATTATGGGTGATTCATTATTGGTAATCAAACAATTATCAGGGGAATATGAGTGCAAAAGTGAAATTTTGAGAGTTTATAATGTGAAATGCCACGAATTGATGAAGAATTTTAAGATAATAACTATGAAACATATTCCTAGAGAGCGAGTATTGAAGCCAATGATTTAGCTCGGGGTATATTATGTAACATCGAAAATTGTACTCTCAAAAATGAATAAAAAGGTGAAGAACATTTTTTGCGAATAAGTTTTGTAATATGTTCAGTGTTGAAGTATTTAAAATCCCCTAAATATTTATAAATTTTTCTTTACTTTCAAGTTAGAAAATCAAACGGTATTAATGATTGATTTTTATTTTTGAAAAATCTTAATTTAGTTTTCAAATTAAGAAAATTCCTAAAGTTAAATTTAAAAGTAAATTAAATTTTATTAAACCTTTTTCAAAATTTTCCTTTTTCTTGCAATCCTCTTTTTCTTTATTTATTTTTCCCATTTTTCTTTCTCCTCTTTTTCTCTTTATTTTTCTTTTTCATTTTCTTTTTCTCTTTTTCCTCCTTTTCCCTATCTTCTTCTTCCCTTCCTTCCTTCCTCCCTGTTTTGGCCGACCAACGGCCACAGCAACCCGTGGCTGATGCCCTGTGGGCGCCGACCTCATCCACCGGTGCCAAAAATCAACCCCAGAGGACCGACCTAGCCTATCCCATGAGCTAGCAACCAATCGACTCGACCACGGCGGCACACTTATCACCGACCGACCGGTTTCATCCAACCACGGCGGCGCAAAGCTTGCCGCCTTGAGGGCGCCAGCCTCGCTCACTGGCACCAAGAAACAACGGAAGGGAACCCTCCTTAGTCATTACTACGTGCCCACACTGCATTGGTTAAGCCACAGCGTCATCCTTATCTCCAGCGAACCGACCTACCCCGAACCGCCATGGCCGCCGGCCTTATCTTATGGAGAAACCGACCTAGGAAGGCTATAAATAAACCACGAGAGCCTAAGTCATATATACCAAAATTGATCGCCATCTTGCCTAGCTGCCATAGTCCATACTCTGAGAATTTCGCGAGAGATTAGAGAAAGGTTCTGAAGAACCCTAGCTCGGCCGCAAAAGAGAAATTTCAAAATTAATCATCCTCTGCCAATCAAACTCTCAATCAAAGGTACCTCTACATTCTATACACTCTAAAGTTATTTTTCCCTAGCTTGTTCAAGGTTTTAGATCACCGGAGAACCCTGACGACGAAGGCCGTTGGAGTTCCCCTGTTTTCCAGTCGGTGTATGCACGGTGCTAGATCAATTCAGAGAATCTCCGACCAAACCAAAGCCTTAGTTAGCTTCTCCTTGATCCGTAGATGCTCACACATCCATCAATTGAACCGTACTAGTCTCATAGTGCTCTGGCGATGAGCGCCGCCACTGCCGGAATCGCCTCACCGTCGCCAGCCCATCTCCGAGCCTTACCGACCTAGCCAAATACAAAAATGAAACCCTCATGGATCCTAGATGGAGGAAAACAAACCAAATTGCCGAGCCAAGTTGTGTTAAGCCATGTGCATCATTAATTTCATTCGACGCCGACTCGGGAGAGCAAAGGCACTGGTAGGAGAAGAACAGTAAAGAAGGAAAGAGAAAGGAGGAAGAAGAAAAGAAATGAGAAGAGAAAGAGAGAAATAAAGGAGTAGTGCAGTGGTTGAGGTGCTGAGAGGAGAGGGAAAGGTCCTGAGTTTGACTCCAGCCTTAGGCATTTTTTTCATTATTTTTATTTTATTTTTATGAGAGATAAAAAAGAAAGGGAAGGTATAAGAAGACCCTATAGAAATAATTTGACCTTTTCAATCTCGTTCAAAATCTTATTTTTAAATTTTATATTCTTTTAAATTTATTTACTTACTATTTTAAACCTTTCAAAATATTTGTTTTAAAAACCCTTTTATATTCATATCTATTCAAACTTAAATTTTTAAACTTAAGAATAAAACTTTTTAAATTCCAAAAATCATCTTTTAAAATCTATTTGAATTCCATTATTTTTATAATATTTTTGGTGTTTATCTTAACTTGTTCAATAATTTCTTTTATTTATTTATCGATAGATCGTGACGTCGAGTTCGTGGAGGAAGGCGAACTCGACCAAGAAGTCGACGTAAACGTTCTTGTTGCCCTCCAACCAAATAAAGACTTTGAGACCACTGGTCTTGAAGGTAAGTCGACTGTTCTTGATCATTTAGTTTAAAAAGTGATAAATTGTTATGTTTTAAATAACATGGATAAAAATACTTCGCAGGATGGGTTAGATAGACATAACTTGTTACTTAATAAAATGTGAGATATTCTATAGATTTATACATCATTATTTCATGTAAATTTAAGGAATTTTTTAGTTCATATAGGTTATTATTTCATGCATTAGAAACATCTTATTATTTCATGCATTAAAGACACCTTACATGTATAGGAAAGGAGAAGATTATTATTTCATGTGATTAGATATATTCTCCTTCTCCTTAGAAAATACCTTGATAACTTGGACTAGGTATAGAACTATCGCCATGATAGAATAAGCATTATCATATGTACTAGTATTTCATTCATGCTCATAAGATGTTATTTCATGTGGCTAAATAGAAAAATGATCTATTACTTTATATGATAGGTAAGTATAAATCCTATCATCTCATGTGATATGAGAATGGTTTTGGCTGTCTGCCAAAAAATATAAAAACTCTTGTGCCAGAATAAAGACATAGTTTCGCCCATCGGATGGACCGGTTATACTGGCATAGCATTTATATATTTCTTTTTGATCTCCCTGGGGACTCAGGAGATTTATTAATGCACATAACAGCATTGGAGATTCGTAATGTTGTTAAAGTCTTATTGGTGGACAGCTATGTAAACAGCGGATAGCAACGCCGATACTAACCTGATCGGTATCGTCTCTTAAGATAGTTCTAGGTTTCACCAAGCCGGGGCAAGTGTGTGACGAGCAGCTATTAAATAGGGGATGTGAGGACACCAATTGCTGGTTAGAATTGGTGCCCCTATTAAGATAGCCCTTCATGTCTCGTTCACACATCAGAAAAGATTAGAACTATATAAATGCTATGTTATCATTAGCCTTGCAACCTAAGGTTAATCCCCGGGTAAAGCTAGGCAAACACTGCAGAGTTGATTGTATTCGAATACGTCGTACTCTCGGTAAATGGAGTTATGTCTATGGGTGAATCCAGAATAATGGCATGAGCACTTTTCTTAAATAATATTATAAGATTTGAATGTTCATATTTAAGTACTTTTAGGACGGAATGGAATATAGGATTAAGATAAAACCAAGTTCATGATTAATAATCTTAATTGTTTATACAAAATGTTCTATAAAAGAATAGGATATATCATCATGCTAGGGATATATTTATATTTCCTTTCTCTTGTCAATATATCATGCATGTCTATCCATAAAAGATTGTATTCAGTTTGACTTGCTGAGTACCATCGGTGCTCACCTTGCATATGACATATTTAGGAAACCCCGAAGCCGAAGAAGAAGTTCCTAGTGGACTGGGAAGATGAGTACGATTCCTAGGTCGACTCTACACTCGGGCTATCCCTGTGGAGGTGTTGCGTCTTTTTGTATTATATAACTTGTACTTATATATTATTAGTTTGTAATAATAAACAAAGTTCCTGTATCTGTAATATTTCACGCATAACCGGACTCCTAGGAGGTTATGTGGTATTGTGGGAGTTGACCTCTCCGGAGGAGACCCCACACATTAGGATATAAGCCGATGGTAAAAGATGTCGAGGTAGAGATTGCTAATGTTGATGCCGTTGATTGGAGATATTATATTATTGAGTATTTGAAGAATCCTTCTCAATCGGTGTTGAGAAAGTTGAAGCATAAAGCTCTTAAATATGTGTTGCTTGATGATGACTTATATTATCGGACGGTTCATGGAGTTTTGCTCAAATGCTTAAATTTAGAAGAAGCCAAAGTGGTTATGTGTGAAGTGCATGAAGAGATTTGTGGGATGCATCATTTGGGCCATAAGATGAAATGGTTACTTCGTCAAGTTGGATATTTTTGGTCAACAATGCTGGAGGATTGCTTTAAGTATTATAAAAGATGTCAAGATTGTCAGAAATTTGGGGCAGGTCAGAGAGCACCAACATCGGCTATGAACCCGATAATAAAACCATGGTCGTTCAGAGGCTGGGGAATTGATATGATCGGCCAAATCAATCCATTGTCGAGCAAAGGGCATAAATATATTTTGGTGGCTACAGATTATTTTACAAAGTGGGTTGAAGCAATTACTTTAAAGAAAGTTGATTCTAAAGATGCCATTGAGTTTGTTAAGGAGCATATAATCTATCGGTTTGGGATTTCACAGACTATAACTATAGATCAGGGTTCTATTTTTGTATTAGATGAGTTTGTTCATTTATCGCTAGCATGGGTATTAAGTTATTAAATTCATCCCCTTATTACGCACAAGACAATGGGCAAGCAGAAGTATCTAACAAGAGTTTGATCAAGTTAATTAAGAGGAAAATTGCAGAACAACATTAGGGGTGGCATACTACACTGGCCGATTCATTGTAGGGTTATCGGATGTCATGTCATGGGGCTAGTCAAGTGCCACCTTGTCAGTTAGTTTATGGACATGAAGCTATTTTTCCATGGGAGACTAACATCGACTCAAGGAGGGTTTCTTTACAAAATTAGTTAATGGCCGATGATTATTATAACTTGATGATTGATGAGTTAGAAGATTTGGCGCAAGTTCGACTACGTGCTTTGGACAAGGCTAAAAGAGATAAGGAAATGATTTTGAGGCATTATAATAAAAAGGTTGTGCCAAGGTCTTTTGTAGAAGGTGAATTGGTTTGGAAATTGATTTTACCGATAGGTACAACAGATAATAAATTTGGAAAATGGTCACATAATTGGAAAGGGCCCTATCAGGTTCATTGTTGTGTGCCGAAGAACACATATATGCTTGAGGGGCTTGATGGAGAAGTTTTTGGAAAAGTGCTTAATGGGAAATATCTGAAGAAGTACTATCCTAACATATGGATTAATTCATAATCGGCTCGGTGGCCGATATATGATATAGCCGATGGATAACACCACCTAAAGATGGCTGATATTGAATATCGCCGATAGACAAAATTTTACTGAAAATAAGTAACAGTAAAAATTGGCTCACAGGTCGATGAATATAATACAACATGATAGAGTTGAAATGTTTATAGCAAAAGTGTCAAATGGAAACTTAAGTATTTTAAGAATTCTAAGTTACATCAACCCAGAAATTTTTGGATTGCCAATATCGCACGCAAGCAATATAGGTCAACTTCATCAAAGGCGCGGAGGTCATCGGCATTGGATCCTGGTATTAGTTTGTTTGCTTTATTCTGAGTAGCCAGGTGACAAATCGATGCTTTCAACTTGGATTGTTGATCTTCTATTTCCTTTGGAAAATTGGCAAGCTTCTTTTCTTCTGATGCCAACTCCTTGCGGGTTTGCTCCAATTTGGCCAGCAGATCGGCTTCTTGCTGCTTTAGGTTGTCAATACGTTTTTGTGTAGACTCTAGGCCTGAGGTTAACTCATCAAGCTTGGCCTTGTTGGCTTGAACCTCTTGTCGGCTAGATTGGTGAATTTATTCCAGAGATCGTAGCTCGGTACGATCGGCCATGCGTTGACAAGCTCTTTGAACTTGGAACCGACGAGATTCAAGATAGGCAGTAGGAGTTAGGGCTTAGAGGATGTCATCAAGAAGTTGATCTTGGATTTCTTCTATCCTATTCCTGATTGGGTCATTGTTTTCAACTAAAGCATCAATTGTTGCATTTAGCCGATCAATAATATCAAGGAGTTGGTTTTTGAGGGCTTCAGGAGGAGGAGAGCTAGCCTTGCTGACGATTTATTCTTCATCTTCATCCAAGAATTGGCGAATAACGAAGGAGAACATATCAGCCAAATTCTGCAAGTTATAGAAGTTATGTTAAAAGTTAGTAAGACTAAATGGTGGAGTTTGGTAGAGTGAAATTTACCAAGAAATCGGTGTGGTTTGATGAAGGATTGAATCTGCATGGTGGCTACCGACGGCTATGTGGTGGTCATCTATCATGCGCTCGCTTGAAGCTGATAGGTTGAGTTGAGTTGATTGGTTGGTAGGTTGTTATAACATTTTTAGTTAGGTCTTAGCAAGAAATCTACCCTATACCTTGACATCTCAGTCGGTGGTTCTTTCTCACATAAAACTCCGATGGAAGGAAGGGAGATCCTAAACCATATCTTAGAAAACACTTCCTTCATCAAAGAATACCATGAACCTTCGTCTGAAGAAGTCAAGGCGAGCCACGAGGACCCATCACAAGCCGAATTCGATCCTTTACCCTATACATCTCAAGATCTGGCCGTTGAATCCTCACCCGAACCACGAACACCGAAGGAAGAAGAAATTCAACCTTCAGAGTTTCCTTTCATATTCGAGGATGATCTATTTTAAGATTATGGAAATACCTTGAATTTCTTTTGCAAAAAGAGACCACCAGTTCTGGTTGCTCCTCTTGTGCATCTCGAGGATGAATTCCTTAGGGAGACCGTGAAGGGGTTAACGTCCATTATGAGCCATGAGTGGTTGAAAGAGTGTGAGCTTTCGTCCGAAGCAATTCGGATTAGCTCACCTTCGTCAACCATTCATTGCGACATACAGGGAACTCTGGTTGAGGTCCTTTACAATCGCATCGTCGGGGCAAACATCATACTCGATTCCTTTGCGTTCGCACTTCTGGGTGATGAACCTTTGACCCCAACCAACAAAACTTTCAAAACTCCTTCTAGAAATCTTTTAGAAAGTTATGGGATTATGCAAAACATGATCGTAAGGCACAGAAACCTCGAGGCCATCCTAGATTTTCACGTGTTCGAAGTCCTAGACTTCAACATTCTAATCGGTCATCCGTTTGAAAAACCTTTCTTAGATGCACCAACACTAGGAAACCTCAACGTTAAACTCAGAAGAGAGGTGTTTTCCATTATTATCTCTAGGGCTATCAACACCATAGCTGAACCTTTTCCCGAGTATGAACCTATCGAGGAAGTAATGGAGGTTTCTCCTTTCGAGCCCCTAGAATCCATCCTTGAAAAAGAAGCTCATCTCTTTACCCAAGATACAGATGATTCTGAAGAGACTATCGATCTACCCAAGTTTGAACCACCATCATGACCTCCGATAGAGCTTAAACCCTTACCATCTGGCCCACAGTATGGTGTTCTCGACGACAGTCAAGAATCGACCTTGATCTTTCATCATAAATCTCTTGGGAGGAAGAACTCCTAGGCCATGGAAGAGCTAGAGGAGTCGAGTTTGGAGTTCGACAGGAAGGGCCATTTAGACGAGCATGAAAGCTTCTTTCTTCAACATAAGGAACCTTGCTCTCTTAAGGTGTCTTTAGCGTCTGCCATATTTTGCGCCACGAGCACATTCAATCACTGTTGGCATTTCTTACGGTCACAGATAAATCTGCAAGTGCACAGATATACCGTGGTAGCATTTCACCCTGGAGTATTCCGGGGTATCATATTTGTTTATCCGAAAGGAGACGATGGTCAAGAAAAGAATACTAAGTTACTATGAATATTCGTATGTTATAGTTGAGCTGTCAAAGTCTAGGTAGGGGTAAGAGGTATATGGCAAAAAGGTAGTGTGACACACATAGAGGAGTCCTAACAATTAATACACTAATGCTAAGTGGAGAGTGTAGTATTACAGCTAAGCTCCTAATGTACTTCTCATACAATTGCACAGGTTATACAAATAATTGTGTTCATGGTTAGTTACCCAGTTCTATGCTCCCAGGCCTACGAGGGTACCGCCTCCAGTGGCCCGACCTACCACCAGAGTCGATCTCTTACCGTTCGGCCTATGCCATACCCGAATGTGGAGGATTACAAAGGACAGACAGGGTTGTCACCGTCTGCCGCCTACCTCTACAACCCGTGGGATATGACCATAACCAATGTCTATGAAACAATCTAAGCATCAAGCTTACATTTCCATAGATACCCTTGCCTTCCCAGGTGTCAATGACTAAGACAAGAGCATACCTACATCCTAGTTACACATTGGACCATGACCGTGGCAATAAAGTTACTCGTCTAACCATTATATAATTATTATATAGACTATGGATGGAACATATAACTAACAATCTAGCATATGAACCATACTCAATTATAGAATAATAATATATTGAATCGATCAAAGTTGTACAAGGTAAGTAAGATGCAAAAACCATACCCGACTCACCGAAGACAACTTAGGAATCAAGTAGAATCTCTCTTGTGGTGTGTATTGGATGAAGTGAAGCTCTCTCCTTTTATAGCCTTCAAATGGCAGTTGAGTGGTCGGTTTCTACACGCCAAACATGCACAACTGCCATTAGGGATGGATGAGAGGTCACCATGTGGAAGGAGGGAGCCGTGGCCACCAAGTATGGTTCGGCCGAACCCTGGCCACCGCCTTTGGCCAGAGGATGACAGGTGGGCCCCTTGGTCGGTTCCTAGGTGTTTGGCCCCACTTTGAGTCGGTTTCATCTGACTTATGGGCCCTCCAATCCGCGGGATGCTGACGTGGCGAGCGTCGATTGGTTAGAGTTGTGTTTCTTTGCCATGCAAGTACCTACACTCACATAATTTCTAAGGACATGTGGAACTTTATTAATTCTAAACCTATATGCGTGTAAGAGATGCTAATTCCCTTTTATTCCCGAGGTATGTGACGGTCAGAATTGGTACTTAACAACTGTCAACAAACTATCCCAAGCTTACCCTTTGCTCGTCCTCGAGCAAAGACAATACTTAGGCTTGGTGGATCAGGAGTTGCTACCATTTTTTATTTCTCTAAAGTACCATGCATACAACTAAGTATTCTACCTTGAATTGAATAAGTTGGCAAAGGTAATGTCACCCTTTTTACCTTAGTCCTTATGGGGCTTTTGACTTTTCCTTATCTTGGGTGGTTGAAAGATAGAATAATCTCGAGAGTACTACTTTCTCATTCCTTGTTTCACTTTAATCCGAAGGTTTTTTAACAATTTTTTGAAAAGAAATTAGAGTTCCTCGAATGATACTCTCGAATCGCTCAATGTCTTTAATTCCTTACCATGGCTTCCTTTACCTCTTTTCTCCTACTTCTAATAAGGCTTATGTGGGGCTCAAGGTAGGGAAAATCATGAGGCATACTTGCATCAAATATTTTGTAAAGTCAAAAAATAGATCCAAGAAGAATACTAATCATGCAATCATGATCAAGCTTGTAAACAAATGTGGTAGGGGATATATGAGTGGAAAATTGGAAGAAGAAAAGGAAATGGGTTGGTGACTCCTTTTTGTATGACCATCCTCCCTATCTTTTATTTAGATAATATGGCTAAGAACATATTTTTCATCATGTCTCATTTGGCATGGATAGGCGGATACATAATCATAATTATTTGGAGTCTTTATTTTGTGCAGGGCTGATGGTGGATGCAGACTTCCGGAGCAGAAGTTTGCATATGGTGGTGAATGAGATATTTTTGGATGAACCTCTAAATGTAGAGGGAGAGCATTTTATATAGTGGTTATGCACAAGACTTTGATCATGAAAGTATGAAAAGAATTCTAACAAGGGTCTAGCCATTTGACCAAACTCAAAATTACTACAAGCAGCATATGTATAGGATTTTTCATGTGATCAACATATGGCTTTGGTAGAAATTTATCATCATTCAGGAACTCATCATTTTTGCCTTTTAAAATTAAAATCTTCGGATTCAAGTTCCACTTAGAATAAGATCGTAGCAACTCTACTTTACCATATCATATCCCACAACAACCTAGACTTAGATTATGCATTCGCCAACCACAAGTTTTTTTCAAGTTCAAGGTGATATACTCAAGCCAACAAACTCAAAACTTGGAGAATGCTAAGTTATAAACTAGACACAAAAGGGAATGAAAACAGAGCAACTATTCATCATTTCAAAAGTGAGGGAATTAAAAATTCCTACCTCACATATTTTTCTAAATTCAATGCAGGAAATAAAAGATACGAGTTACCTCCCGTGGGGGCCCTCCCCCAAGCTTGTTTCTTTCTCATGGTCCGCAATAGGGATTGAACCCTTGTGAACGGAAGTAGGCCATCAGGTTGGACTGGCCTTGCTGCAATGTGGAGCTGATTCCCTTGAGCTATTCATTGGTCTGATGCTGCCATTGATGAGTTTCTTGGACATGTTGATGGAGTGTATCTTGAATTTCAGCTGTTCTCCTGTCCAATTCACCCATTCTTTGAGTGATCTCCACAAATCCTTGGTCACAAAAACCTCATGTTGAGAATGAGTATTGAGCACCAAATGATGGAGGTAGACCACTAGAGCTTGATGACTCAGTGGCCTGTCCATGGTACTAGCTAGGTCCTTGTGCCCATTGTTCACTACTAGCCGATTGCCATGACGAACCTCCAGCCTCATAATACTAAGGGGGTTGTTCCCAACCAGATGCATATCCAGTTGGAACCCATTCCGGCTGATGAGTGTACGGCGGAGGCTACTGAGGTTGTTCCTCCATAGCGACCCTTCTTGATCTGCTTCTTGTGATCCTGCCAGAAATACTACTGTTACGAGCAACCTCTTTTGGTTGGAGAGGTATGGTTAGCGCTCGACACTTATACAAATGATATTCTGGGTTAGGTAACGGAGTCTCATTCGTATATCCGGGGAACAAAAATATGAGGGATCCCTCGGGACCACGTCTCAAAGTATGACCTAGCACTAAATAATCCTCGTCTATTATTTCGCGGGGTCTGGTGATGTACGGGACTTGTACATCTCCCAAGGCCTCGACATTAAATGCAATACGAGTGATTAATGAAGTACACTCAATGGTTCCTTTCATCCTAAATTGTTCTAACCATTATTTTATCATCACTTTCATAGGAGAGATTAAAATTTTCTTAACCATGGCATATAGGATCATTAATTCATCAGCTCTTATTGGCCTAACATCCTCCCTACGAAAGATAGTAAATGCTACTCATTTATGCATCAACCTCAAGGTTGGATTATGGATATCATTAGTTCTTGGTTTACTATAAAAAATTTCACCTGAAATACTTTGCCAAAAACTCTATTTATTAAAACTTGATAGTGGTGACTCACAGTTCATAGAACAGTGTTGTTGAGAAAACCCAAGAAGGAGACTAAATTCTTTCCATGTGTAATTGTATTCCTTCCCAAAAATTGAAGAGTAATACCTTCTCTTACTTCTTTTAGGGTGCAAATAAATTGGATGATAAGAAGGCATGAACCTTCTTCCCCCACATGTACAAATTTAGGTCACCCTATGGCTTGCCAAACATTAAGGAAGTCAACTTCCATACCTGTTTTGGTGAGCAATTCTGGGTCGTTTGCTCGGGTGTGAGCAAAGTCTCGGTCTTTGAGGATGATGTAGGCTTGTTGTTCTCGATCATCCCTAAGATTGAGGTCGGCGTCGGAGAGCGATGGTGGAGGGTTGGAACTTGCTTCTTCTCTCATTGCAGAGGTTTGTGGTTCATCTTGTCTCATCGGGCTAGGTGCACAGTCAGTGGATGGAACTGAGCTTGAATGGCTCGAGCTCGACCCCATTGCTTTGTGCATAGCGCTTTCGTAGATATCGCTGTAGAGTAGCCATATCTCGGACTCCCCATGAAAGAAATCTTCGTCTTTTATCCGAGTAGCAAACATGACCTACTTTTGTTGGACTGTTCCATGTATCAAGTATGGAATCGATACATCTGTGTAGATAGGGTTCTGACCAGCTTTGGCGTAACAAGTGGTTCGTTGAGCTGAAATCTATGCTTCATGGCAGATGTTGGTGCCTTCTTGATAGCGGCCACCACCAGCAGTTGATTTTTGCTAAGATTTGTATCTTCTATGAACTGTCGCAGATTCAACTCCCAATCAAATGGCATCGGGTCAATCACTTGTTTTGCTTGCATTCTGAGCTGGGGAACCATTTTTGACTCTCTTTTAGTCTTCTGATAGGACTTGCGGATCTAGCGGTCATAGTCCGATAACATCTTCTTCGCAGGTTCGCTCATCTTCTGGAAAAACGCCTTTGTTGTTGGGTCTATTGGAGCCTTCTTCTCTGGACTTCACCACTTGAATTGCTCCTTCAACTGCCTAGACACTGCCGCCTCATTCTCCACATTAGTCATATCATACGGTCTTTTCTTTGGCATAGATTTTCCTAGCTTGTCCAATTACTGCTTCTTCCTTGACGGCACGGGAGGAGGTGAGCGCGACCTTTGTTGACTTGGCCGAGACGGGACTAGGCTCTTGGGCATACTAGTATTGATGAGAAATTTCTCTCACGCGCTGGCCTGGGAGATCTGCTTAACTCCAGTACAGGTCCTTCTCAGCTACCTGTGCTGTGCAGGGCGTGCCAGTTCATTTGATCTATTAACCAACAAGAGAAACAAGGAAATATGCGTTAAGTGTTAGGTTAGATCCCCACTGGATCGGCTGAGGGAATACATGAGCATATATATGCTATCCTAAAATATATTTAAGCCAAACGACTGGAATGGATCGGCTATACCAAGACAGCATCAGTCGTGTAACCTAAATATAGTAAAGGATAATAACTATATGAATCGATAACCTAGCCGATACTGGAAAGCTAACGATGAATCGGCTAGTACTCCGATGAATCTTATGAAAAGCTTGAACCAGCTGGACATGGCCCGGAAATCGGCCGTCGGCCGCCAATGGCGTGCCGATTTCGGCTAGTAACGTTCGACAAGAATGCGATCTTAATATAAGAGGCAGTCCTAATATAAATCTAATAATAAATATATTAAAAGAAACATATCAGGGCGAGATAAGGCCGGTACGAAACCCAGCTGCTGTCTCTAAACAATATAAATCTTAGCCGAACAGATCATTGATTGTTCTAAAAATGACTTAATAGTTCGAATCTGATGCAGTATTAAGTACAAAAAGAAAAATCTGATCTATTGCGGTCGATTTATATCCCTCGAGACGGTCGATACCGCATATAAACCAGCCAACCTTTAGATCTAGCCCTATCGGCTGCAAGTTCTTGATAGAACTAGCTAATGGCAGGATAGATCTAAACATTAGTCTAATTTATATGCGCTATATGATAAGTAGCGCAGTATAAACTCTTGAATCTAATGTGTCATTACGATGGAAGCACTAGAAACAACAGATCATACCACTAATGACAAGCATTTACCTAGATCTGGGGATCAAAACGATGCAGCCCGTAGCCAAACAACCTGCTCGTTTGAAGAAAAAGGTTGGCGATGCGCCGAAGGTTCGATTGATTGTGATTTTCTTTTTACAGGGGGTCTCGGGTCCTATTTATACCCAAGATACAATTATATGTACAAATCCTGGACTCTATCTAAACTACTATTTAAAACACAACATTATCCCGAGAAGGACCCACGCCGTGTTACAATTAACAGTTCAAACAAATTCCTAAATTACAGATAGAATTGCCGTTACAGGACTCTATCCATAAGTGGCAATATCGTTTAACATGCAACTAATAACCGAATCCTCTATTTATCCTCAAACTGCTGCATCAGAAACGATTTTATCTCTTTCGGACCTGGAATCGGCTCTTGGCCGCCCTTGTCCGATCCAACCTTAGCCGATTGGCCTCGCAGCCGATCACTTCTTCAACCGATGCGGCCTCTGTTTCTCCATCAAACTAGCCGATCCGATCCTACTTCGCCTTCGCAGACTTAGGGACCCAACTACCAAATTTCAGTGTTAACAAATGCCCCCAAGTCCGTGATTTGCTTGCCTATTCAAACTCGCGCTCTTTTCTTGACCTAAACCGCTTCGGCTTCCCCTAGTGCCCTTTAAATATCCACTTTCCTCGGCCAAAACACTCGCGCCTTCAAAACGCACTCAATCCCTTCGCACGCAAGCTCTTGCCTTCTCTCTCCTCTCCGGCGATCCCATCGGCGTTCGTCAAACCTCGTCGTGCTCCACGGACTAGACCCATCTTCACCCCCAAGCACTCCGATGGCCTCCACCGTCGCCACATCAAGCACCTCTGTCGCGCCGGCCACCGCTGCCATGCCAGCTGTAGCCGCCGCCATTGCTAAGTTCTCCGAGGTACTCCCATTTAATCCAGAACTCCTTTTTCATTCGGATTTACTTCTCCAACCATGTTGCATCAATCTTACGTTCAACCACTTTTTGAGTAGCACTTTCCTTCGTTTTTTCCTTGATTAGTACTTTTTCCTTCTTCGAACTGTAATATGCAACCGTTCTTGATTAGCGCCCCTTTTTCTGAACTGTAGCACCTGTCACATCAAGTGCTTATCCCAAATCTGACACAAGCACATGAAGGGTTACGCGGAGGCTACGCTAGCCGAAAACAAAAACTTTTAACCGCGCAAACCAGGAACACTTGCAAGTAAGGGCCGATAGATCATTACCGATTGGAGTATGCAGCGAAAATAGCCAATTAGGGCAATCCGATCTGGAACTGTGCTCGCCGATGACAGCCGATTCCCGCAAGCCGACAGCCGATTCCTGGGGACAGCCGATTCACCAATCAGCCGATTCGCCGATGTAGACAATTCGCCGAGTCGTCCGACCACGTTCTCGCGCCTCGCTCCGATGCGCTCGACCGCAGCCGATTCCTCCACAGCCGATCAACAGCGCGCAACGTAGCAGCGCCTTTACCGGTATCCACACGTCCGGGAACAGAACGCCGAACACCTGTGTGCTAGCACGCGATGCAAGGCTAGGGTTTGGCTCGAAAGTGGGGAGAGTTTCCGTGGAGATTGATCTAGCCAACTTCTAAAGCCACGTGTGATCAGATAGATTTCGGCGCAGTGCAAATCAATTGACGTGCCTAGCTCTCCACCCCTCACCTCTTTATATAGAGTTGGCCGACTGGGACTAGTGGCCGATCAGGACTCTATTTTGAATCGGATCCCATCCGAATCTCATACAGTTGGCCGCCCATACGTCGTAAGTCCATAGGACTCTATCCGATCGGATCCCTATCCGATCGAGCCGTATCCGAGTCCAACTCGAATTCCTGCTCTTATCCCCTTAAGCGTGCGACCCAGTAGGTTCGGGTATACTCGTTTTCGGCAATAGTCTAACTTAGCCGATCGTCGGCTCGAGTCCAACTCAGCCGACTGCACATCAGCGGCGCGCTAGCAAGACATATTGACACCATAGTATACAAGAATATAATATCGGCTCAACCTGTAATGTGTACACAAATCCCTTTGCCTCACGATACCAATTAAGCTATAGGCAAGATGTGTGCCATCCCTTCAATAGCTTAACCATTCACTCGAACCGTATTGGATTATCCGTCCGTTGATTGACTCCTCAATCAACTTAGCATGGCCATGCATTTCCATAATCCATTACCTCGAGGGGCCCAGAGATATCTCTCCAAAGGAGGGGCAAATTCCATCTTGATCACTCACATCCCACTCCATGTTTCATAGCAAACCCGAAAACTACCTTTATAACTACCCAGTTATGGAATAGCGTTTGGTAGTCCCAAAGTAGGCTACTACACATGTTGGAATCCATGGTGATCTCAGGTCTAAGGACTTTGTACCAACACTACCCGAGACCAACTAATGGCACATTAATTCTGTAGTGTCTCATGATGGGTCTATCCAACAATGTGTTCTCCAACACATATGTCCATGTTTATTGATTTGGTATCTCCATACCCATGATCTATGAGACATGATCATCAATCAATAAACATACCGATCTTAGAATCATATTAGTTCCAATAATATGATATATGATCAGGGATCATTTAGAAATAGATTCATACATATAGAGTCTCATAAATAAGTCACGTACTTATTGATCAATACAAGATGTCTATTTCATGGAACTGAATAACACTTTATTCATAAATACATAAACATTGACCATGATATCCAACATCTCTATGTTGCCTCTAGGGCATATTACTAACAGCACAGAGGTACTTTGTCGGCCCCATCGGCAACACGGATCCAGTCGATGTGATTATAGCCAAAACCAACAGGATTCCCTTCAACACCAGCAAGCCATCCCTCGCCCACTGGAACGGGACATTCAAATCATGGCCGACCACCGACGTAGCCTGGGTTGAGTGGTACAAAAGGGTGCGATCGGCCAAATACACACAGTGGGAGGAGACCGGGATCGCCCAGTGCTTGGCCCTATCCGTCGCCAGCATGGAAAAGGACGAGCCGCTTCTGTCGGCTGCAACATATTTTTGGAACAACAGCTTTAACGCCTTCATCTTCCGGCAAGGGCCGATGACAATCACGCTGGCCGACGTGTACATGACAACCAGTTTGGACATCTAGTCATCGGCCAACCCCAGCAACCTGAACCGAAAGGGGCAGCACCAATTGAAAACCAAAGCCATCGGCGGGTGGAGCGGCTTCATTGCCCAGAACATGAAGGATGGACCCGTCGGCCACAGGGAGCACACCGCATTTCTGATGATGTGGCTTGAAAAATTTTTGTTTTGTGGATCGAGCTGCGGGCCGACTACCAATTGGCAAGTTGTAGCCGAAATCTTGGCCGACGGGGGCAAGCTTGCACTGGGGAAGTACCTCCTCGGCTATTTATATCAAATGTTGCATCTGGCCACCGCGAAGATAGCCGTCAATGCCCCAATCACCACTGGCGGCCCCTGGTGGTTCCTCCAGATCGGGTTAGTGCTGGCAACCCAAAGGGTGGCCAGTCGGCTCCCTCTGACAGACGCCGTATTCCCAAGGCTGGAGCCGATCAAAGATGAGGACGGCAACCAGATCACCACCACCAGGTGCATGAGCTACGGAGAAGCAGCAGCCGCTCATGTAGGCTCAAGGCAATCGGCCGAACTGCTGACCGAATGGTTCATCGCCCTTTACAATGGGCTGTCTCACGAGAACCGCGCCTGGTACTTCTACCGGGATCAGGGACTGTTTGAGTTGCCGGCCGAATTCAATTGGGAAGACATCAACTCGGGCGACAACCCAAGGTGTAGGGAGCTGTTCATCGCCGCTCTGTCCCCCTGCATCTCACCGACCGGAATCCATCAGGGCCAATCAGTGGCCAAGAGCTACGAGTTATATTACCCGGTGTCGGCAGCGAGGCAGTTCGGTCTTGGGCAAATGCCCATCGGCTTTTATTATGCCGACAGGATTGAAACGAGGGGAGTGGTAACCCAACATTTGATAATGCATCAGCTGCTGAATATAGTCGGCCCTCCCCCCGGCGAGATCGGTGTGATGACCCTGTCGCTCAGGAAGAGCGCGGCCTACGACCAATGGTGGGCTGAAATTAAACGCCACATCTTTCACGAGCGGTCATCACATTACGTCGATCTACTCCTGCCCGAAGAAATTCCTTCGATAAGCCTTGAATTCCAAACGATTTTACACTTCTTATCATCGGCTGATATAGCCGATTAACATTTGCCCTTTGGTTTGCTGGAGACGAAGACGGAGCGGCCGACAGTGAGCAACTCCGGCGCCCCATCGAATACTGTTTAGGTGTTCTGGATGGGGGCGGCCTCGCTCCGTCGGCCATCGGCTGGGGGGTGCCGAAACTGGTGTCGTTGCTGCGAGGGCAGGTGCGCCAGCCGATCGCCCAGAAGAAAAGGGCTGCACCACCCCTACAGCCGTCGGCCGTGCCTGCCCCCATGAGGCTGAAAGAGAAGAAGCCGGCAGCGCCAGCCAATAGTCTCCCCCCTTAGACCCGGTCGTCGCGCAGTTCCTCGACACCGTCGCCAGCGAGGAAGCGCCAGCGGCTGTTGGAGCGGCGGCCGAACCTGGGAGCTCGAGCCATGAGTCCATCAATGCCCCACCCGACGCTCCGCCGGTCCAAAGTCCTCCAGCGAGAAATCGGCCGGTAAGCCCTCATTTCACCAAGTTTGGCTTCATAATGATATCATTTGCATCTGACCGAACAATCTTCTTTAGGTCAAGAAATTGGCCGGCCGCACTTCATGCCCCGTGCCATCGGTAATCATCTCCTGCCACTTGACCTATAGAAATTAGCCGATTTGTCCGCTAACTCTTCTTTTGCAGCCCCCACGATCTCCGTCGGCTGCCCCCGAGGCGTCTAGTGAGCACGCTGCGCCTGCTGTGGGCGACGGCAACGACGCCGACAAAGAGGCCCCGACGGCTGTAGGCAGCGATCCAACCGAGCCGATCGCTCTGACCCCGGTGCCAACGGTAAGCTGACTGAAACTGACGATTGGCTTCTGTCAACTTAATGTCTTCTGATCATCTCTCTTTTCTGCAGAACATAGCCAACCTCCTCAATTTTGACCTGTCGGAGTTCGAGGAGTCCGGCGAAATCGGCGAGGAGGCGTTGGTGACGCCGGCTGAGGACCTGAGGGCCACCCTAGCCGACATCGGCAACCGGCTGGAGGCCTCGCTGGATGCGCTAGTGGTCGACAGCGGTTCGATACGCACGCGTTTCAAAGAAATTCAAGGCCAGCTGCCGGAAGCTCTAGCCAACGCCATTGTGCCGGCCACCTTCACGGAAGCCCACCAGCTTAAGTATGAACGAGCCCAGCAGTGGATAGCCGATCGCCGCGAGAACCAGGCACGGTCGGCACCCTCCAATCGACCAAGGACGCCATTGAGAGCCGGAAAGCCGCCTTCGACCGCCTGAAGACTGAGCCGGCGGCCATGCTCGAGCAACTCCTTTCACGCCAAGATCTGTTGATGGCCGATCTCGTTCAAGTCACGAACGAGATCGATGTCCATAAGGAGTACATGGCTGGTTTGCCGGCAGAGATCGAAGCTCAACGCCAAGGCATCAAGGCGGCTACAGCACACTTGCGAGACCTGGTGAAGGGCATCCGGCCGGTGGCAGGGTTCGAGGCCGACGATGTCAGGGCCATTGAAGAGATAGACCAGATCAGGCAGACAGCGTTGTCGGCCATAGCCGATTTCTTGAAACAATGAGCTTGTAATATTCTAACATTCTGAAATCGGCTACTGCCTCTTGTATTATACTTGTCATACTTTTGTGCTGGGATTGGACCTTAATCACTTCACTTGTACTTGTAGTCGGCTTTGACTTATGTGTAATATAGTTTATCAATCTTTTGCCGCTGTGCTTGTAGACAAGATCGGCTTCCGGCCGCATGTAGTGTCTTGAATTGCTTATGCTGAAATCGGCCCCAGCCGCCCGTATCGCTTTATGTTGCCGATTCCGAGACCGCACCACAACAGTTGGTGTCAGCGCTTGAATTACAGCCGTCGATCCAGATCACTTCCAATGCTTTTATTTGGACTGCCGATTACGAGGCTTAAAAGTATTAAAAATCCAAATCCTGATGCCCAATTTTGCAATCGGCTCGTGTACGTATATGCCCCCAAGTTTTGTTGATAGCCTCGGTGTCGACAAAATTGTGAGTTCGAGCCATTCACGCATCATTGCCGTCCCTATCGGCCAATCATTAGCCGATCGTAGAAAACTTAGCAAAAAACGTTGCATAAAAATGCCTAAAGGCGATGCCTTGTGCAAGACATCGGCTGTCGTAAATCGGCTTAAGCAACCAGAGCCGAATCACGAGTTGATCCATACGCTTGGGTAATATTTCTTTAGGTATTTTCCATTAAGAGCCCTTCCAAATACTTCTCCATCCAGCCCTTCTAATATGTAAGCTCCTTTAGAGACGTATTTGTGGATCTTGAAAGGCCCTTCCCAATTTGGTGACCACTTGCCGAATTTGTTGTCCCTAGATCCAATCGGCAGTATCAATTTCCAAATGAGTTCGCCTTCCTCAAAAGATTTAGGCACCACCTTTTTATTATAATGTCTGGCTACTCGTCCTTTATCTTTTTTGACTTTTTCCAAGGCCTTCATCCTGGATAAAACTAAATCTTCCGATTCATCCACCATCAGGTGATAATAATCGTCGGCTGTGAGTTGATCCTGTAGCTGAATGCGCCTTGAGCCGACGACACTTTCTCATGGCAGCACTGCCTCATGTCCGTAGACCAACTTGTATGGAGGGACTTGAATTGACCCGTGGCATGCCATCCGATACGCCCCCAGTGATTCGACTAACCGGTTGTGCCACTGTTTAGGGTACTCAGAGATCTTTCTTTTAATCAATTTGATCAAACTTTTGTTTGAGGCCTCGGCTTGTCCGTTGGCTTGTGCGTAGTACGGCAAAGAATTAAGCAGCTTGATCCCCATGCCGTCGGCAAACTGAACAAATTCATCTGATACAAAGATAGATCCCTGGTCTGTTGTTATTGTTTGTGGAACGCCAAATCGGTAGATGATGTGTTCTTTGACAAACTCGATTGCGTCCTCAGAATCCACTTTTCTGAGGGGAATCGCCTCCACCCACTTTGTGAAGTAATCTGTTGCCACCAGGATAAATTTATGTCCTTTGCTTGAGGGTGGATTGATCTGGCCGATCATATCAATGCCCCTCCTCTGAACGGCCACGGCTTAATAATTGGGCTCATAGCCGATGCTGGTGCTCGTTGTATGGCGCCAAACTTCTGACAATCCTGGTAGCCCTTGTAATACTTGAAACAATCCTCCAGCATCGTCGGCCAGAAATACCCTGCTCGTGAAGCAGCCACTTCATTTTGTGGGCCGATTGATGTGTGCCACAGATTCCTTCATGTACTTCTCCGATGGCCACTGTAGCCTGATCGGCTCCCAAGCACTTGAGTAGCACGCCGTCAATCGTCCGATAGTACAGATCTTCATTGAGCAACATGTATCACAATGCCTTGTATCGTAGCTTCCTTGTAGCCGATTGAGAGGAGTTTTGAGATAGTTGTAAACATTAAACCTCCAATCATCGGTTGTGATGGTGGCAACTTCTATGTCGATTTCTTTCGGCATCGGCCGATAGCCCGATGCCCCCTGAGCCAAGTCATTGGCCTCTGAGTTCTGCTCTCTGGGGATATGTTTCAAAGTAACCAGCCGAAAGCCATCCATTAGTTTCCGGCATTGCCGATAATAGACTATGAGCGCGTCATTTTTGCATTCATATTCTCCTGATAATTGGCTGATGACCAACAATGAATCTCCCATTATTTTGATGGCGTCGGCTTCAACTTCCTTGATTAGATGTAATCCTTTAAGGACGGCTTTGTATTCGGGTTGGTTGTTTGTAGCGTGGGGATTGATGGCAAAAGCAAACTCGAAGCTTGCCCCCCTGGGCAAAATAATGACCAAGCCGATGCCACAGTCGTTGGTGCAAACCGAGCCGTCGAACGTCAAAGTCCAAGGCATAATTTCCACTGAGCCGATTGAGTCGTTTCTGTGCTCCACAATGAAATCGGCTATGGCTTGCGCCTTGACTGCCCTTGGTGCCTGATACCTCAGATCGAATTCTGTTAGCGCGAAAATCCACTTCCCAATTCTTCCTTTGAGCACTGGAGCTTATAGCATATACTTAACTACATCGGCTTTGCAGATTACTGTGCACTCATTGGACAACAAATAGTGCCTTAACTTCGTACATGAAAAATAGAGGCATAAGCATAGCTTCTCCATAGGTGAATACCTTGTTTCTGCGTCTAGCAACCGTCGGCTGAGATAGAAGATGGCTTTTTCTTTGCCGTCGACCTCTTGGATTAGGACGGAGCCGATTGATTTGTCATCGGCTGATAAATACAGCTTGAACGGTATTCCCTTTTGTTGAGGCATTAAAACTGGAGGGGAGCTTAGATAATCTTTTATGTTGTCTAACGCCTTTTGCTGCTCTACCTCCCATGTGAATGTCTGATCGGCTTTCAGCCGAAGTAGTGGTGTGAACGGCTCCATCTTTTCTAAGAGATTGGCTATGAACCGTCTGATGAAGTTTATCTTGCCGATCAATGATTGGAGTTGTTTTTTGTCCTTCGGAGGTTGAATTGTGTTGATAGCATTTATGCTTCTTGGTGTAACTTCAATTCCTCTTTCATGGACAAGAAATCCCAAGAATTGCCTGGCCGATACGCCGAACGCGCACTTAAGCAGATTCATCTTCAGACCGTACTTCCTCGTCCGTTCTAACACTTGTCTCAGATCGGCTATGTGGCCTTCTATCTCCCTTGACTTGACAACCACGTCGTCAATGTATATCTCTACTAGCGAGCCGATCATATCGTGAAAGATGTAATTCATGGCCCGTTGATATGTTGCCCCAGCATTCTTCAAGCCGAACGTCATTACTACCCATTCGTACAAGCCGATTGCGTCGGGACACCGAAAAGCTGTCTTGTGGATGTCCTCGTCGGCCATGAATATTTGGTTATACCCTGCATTGCCATCCATGAAACTGATAATTTTGTGGCCTGAAGCAGCATCGACAAGCAGATCGGCTATCGGCATTGGGTATTCGTCTTTAGGGGTTGCCTTGTTTAGATCTTTGAAATCGATGCACACCCTAAGTTTATCATTTTTCTTCAACACTAGGACGATGTTTGAGACCCACTCGGCGTATCGGCAAGGCTGAATGAATCCCGCGTCATATAGCCGAGTGATTTTGGCTTTAATTGCATCGTACATATCGGCCTTAAACCTCCTGGAAGGCTGTTTGAATGGCCGATAGCCTGCCTTAATCGGCAACTGATGGACCACTATTGATCGGCTGAGGCCGGGCATCTCGAAGTACTCCCATGCAAAATAATCTTTATATTCTTTTAACAACTCAATAAGTTGGGATTTACAATGAGGAGACAGATTTTTGCTAATGTACGTCGGCCTCGGCTTATCACCAGAGCCGGTGTCAATTTCCTCTAATTCGTCGGTCGATGTGAAACCTTGCCCTAGCTTGCCATCGTCTTGGTCCGCGGTGTCCATGCCAAAAACGCTTGAGCCCTCCACCATGTCTTGTTCAAAGCAGCAGCTGCGAATCGTCATTTCCAATCAGCTGTATCGTGGAATTGGACACATTTAGAAAATTGGCTTGCCAGATTTTCCCAGATAAACAATCGAAGCCTTTGATTTCCCAAAGCGGCAAATCGGCACTGACGACACTAATTGACCTGTCGGCTGGCACGATCTCAATCTTGTCGCCGTCCCATTGGATCAGGCTCTGATGCATTGTAGAAGGGATGCAGCAGTTAGCGTGTATCCAGTCCCTTCCGAGCAGCAGGCTGTAAGACCCCTTCCTGTCGATGACAAAGAACGTTATGGGCACGGTCTTATTGCCGATGGTCAGTTCAACATTGAGGACGCCCTTGGTTTCCGATGGGTTGCCGCCGAAGTCTTTCAGCACCATGTTAGTTTTTATCAGGTCTTCGGCTCCCTTGCCTATTTTTATGAATGTTGCGTAAGGCATGAGGTTGACTGCAGCTCCCCCATCAACTAGCATTTTGGAAATCGGCTTGCCGTTGACGAATCCTTTAACGTACAACGGCTTTAAGTGCTGATTTTTGGTTCCCTCGGGTTTGTCGAAGACAGCTTGGTCTCAGTGAGATTGCCGCTTTGTCGTCGTCCTCAATGGTGTCTGCATCGGCTTCAGGAGCACCGAACTCGGCTGGCAGCACGAACACCATGTTAACCGATGCAGAAATTTTGCCTTTCCCTTTGGCTCCTCTCCTGGCTTGATCGGCTGGGCTTTCCTTAGCCTGCTCTTCGTCGGCTATGGCAGCTTTCTCTTTGGGTACCCATCGCCTTTTGATTTTGCCCAGCCGACGGCGCTGTTCGTGGATCATTTGCTGAACTTCGTCTTCTCTCCCTTCACGCTTAAGCCGTTGAACCCTTCTTTTCTGCGTCTTTGTGAAGAGATCGGACGGGCACCATTGGGGGTTGGCCGATTCCTCATCGTCGGCCTCTTCATTGTCGCGGTTGTTGCCATCGTGGTTTTCGTCGACGAAGAAGTCTTGGTGGATCGGGCCGAGCCGATCATGGACAGACCGCCGCCTTTGGTTTAGCTGAACGGCTCTGGGGATGAACCGGGTTGGGCTTGCAGCCGATGAGTTCCTGTGCCCGCCGTCGCGGCGATCGTTGCATGCTGGGCAATCGTCCAGTGTTGGTAGTCTCATACCGGATTCCCAGCTGTACCTGAAAAAATCATAATGCCAATGCAGATCGGCATTGTTGCGATTTGCCTCGTACCGGCGGCTTTGGGTATTCGGCTCGCGCTGACGAGATGCTTCATTGTAAGCTTCTTCCTGCCGGACCGGTGCTGATGACGGTGTCGGCTGCGTTCGTGGATCGGTCGTCGATCAGCCGATCTGATGACTGGGCGCACCATATTAATCGGCGCGGTGTGACATCCAATATGCTCATCTTCCGCCTTGGCCCCGATCGATGTATTGACTAAGTTGTGCGCCATTCTGTTCTGTCGATCAGCTTGCCTAGGACCGGCCTGGACCGTGTTGACCGGGAAAGGATTGCCATCTACTTTCATCGGCCGACTTGAATCGGCGAACTTCAGCTTCTCGGCCTCAATCGCCGATTGGATTTGCTGCCTGAAGACTTTGCAGTCGTTGGTGGCGTGGGATGTGGAGTTGTGCCACTTGCAATATTTCTTTTTCTTCAACTCTTCGGCCGGCAGGATCACGTGATTTTCAGGCAACTGAATCTGCTTCTCCTTGAGCAGCAAGTCGAAGATCCTATCGGCCTTGGTGACGTCAAAATCGTATCGCTCTTCCTTGGCCGTCTTCAGCAGCCATTGGCAGACGATGGCCTTTTTGTTCTTGGCCCATTCAGCTGCCGCCACTTTTGCGTCATCGTCATCGGACTCGTAGTCTGATTCGATGACGACCTGAGTTATATTTTTGGCGGCCTTCCTGGTGTCTTGGAATCGCTGCTCGTGGGCCGTCACCTTCTGCGCCAAGTGGGCTAAGCTGTCAAAGTCCTGCGCAGAGAATCGCTCTCGCATTGGAGCAATCAAACCATGAAAGGCCAAATCAGCCAGCTGGGCATCCGATAGCACCAGGCTGTAGCATCGGTTCCTCATCTCTCTAAAGCGTTGGATGTATTCTTGGACTGATTCGTTGTGTTTTTGCCTGATGCTGGTAAGGTCTGACAACTTCATCTCGTGGTTGCCGGAGTAGAAGTAGCTATGGAATTGTTTTTCAAGATCGGCCCAGCTCTGAATTGAGTTGTAGAGCAATGAGGAGAACCAAGTAAAAGCCGATCCTGAAAGAGAAAGAGGGAACAATCGGACTCTCAAGGCATCCGTAGCCAATGCTTCGCCGCACTGTGCCAAGAATCGGCTAACATGCTCGTAAGTTGAAACGTTGTCCTGCCCTGAGAACTTCGAAAAATCTGGGATCTTGTATCGGTTGGGCAACGGGATCCGCTCGAAGTGCTCTGGATAGGGATACCGATACATATTTCCTGAGTCTTTCGGCTTGAGGCCGAATTGATCGCGCATGACATCTGCAATCAGATCGGCCCAGGTTCGGTTGTCTTGCTGTATCGGCTCATATGGGTCACACGACGCGGGCGCCTGCCGATACAGTGGTGGTATCTGAGGCCTGTAATGATGATCTTGACGGCCTCCTTGGTACTGGTAGTGATGATCAGCGGGAGGCGGCCGATGCGCCGGTGGTGGCGTTAGTGGTCCTGGAAACAGCCGTCGGCCACCGGCGTTGTACCGTTTGTTGATCAATCAGCTCTGACTGCTGTCGGTTCAGCATAGTAATGGCTGGCCTTATAGCCGATTCACCTGGATTCGGCTGACCGAGGACTCCTCCCGGCGGCCTTTGTTGTGCTAGTGGTGGGATCGGCCATTTCTATGTGACCAGCGTCCTGTAACTAGGAAATTGGCCGTCTGTGAAGTACGTTGGCCCTCGTTGCAGCTGGTCGGCTATCTTGGCGTCGACCACAGTAGCGATCATGTTATTGAGAGTGTTGACCAAAATGCTACTTTGATTGACTAACGCGTGATGGACGGCCGAGTCGATCCGGTCTTGTAGAGAATATACAGCCGAATCGTCCTATTCCTGGGTCGCCTCCTCCGTCTTCTGTTTGCCTTTTGTCTCACCAGAGGAGGATGCCTTAAGGTCGTTCATGCTGAACTTATATTTTTGATGCACGGCCC
Source organism: Oryza australiensis (assembly GCA_019925245.2). NCBI lineage: Eukaryota > Viridiplantae > Streptophyta > Magnoliopsida > Poales > Poaceae > Oryza > Oryza australiensis. The sequence goes on along the minus strand of JAIFGZ020000016.1, from coordinate 1,196,379 downwards.
CAGATCTTGTTTGGGTGAAAGATTGCAAGTAGTTAGCCTGGAGCTCTTCCACCATCTTCTTATAATCGGCTTGCTGTTCAGCCGATAACAGCTCCATCTTCACAGGCACGATGTTGTCGTGGAAAATGCTGGGGCTCTTGGAGTCGACCATCTTGCCGGCTGAATCTATGCGTCCGAGTCGAGCCAACAAAGAAAGTCCCACCGGGCGTGCCAAGAAGCGTGTTGATGAGAAATTTCTCTCACGCGGCGCTCGGGAGATCTGCTTAACTCCGGTGCAGGGTCCTTCTCGGCTACCTGTGCTATGCGGGGCATGTCGGTTGATTTGATCTGTTAACCAACAAGAGAAACAAGGGAATATGCGTTAAGTGTTAGGTTAGATCCCCACCGGATCGGCAGGGAATCCATGAGCATATATATGCTATCCTAAAATATATTTAAGCCAAACGATTGGAATGGATCAGCTATACCAAGACAAGCATCGTCGTGTAACCTAAATACGAAAGGATAATAAATATATGAATCGATAACCTAGCCGATACTGGAAAGCTAACGATGAATTGGCTAGTACTCCGATGAATCTTATAAAAAGATACCACTCTTGAACCAGATGCACATGGCCCGAAAATCGGCCGTCAGCCGCCAATGGCGGGCCGATTTTGGCTAGTAACGTCCGACAAGAATGCGATCTTAATATAAGAGGCAGTCCTAATATAAATCTAATAATAAATATATTAAAAAAACATATCAGGGCAGATAAGGCCGGCTAAAACCCCGGCACTATCTCTAAACAATATAAATCTTAGCCGAACAGATCATTGATAGTTCTAAAAATGACTTAATAGTTTGAACCCAATGCAGCATTAAGTATAAAAAGAAAAACCTGATCTATTGCGGCCGATTTATATCCCTCGAGACGGTGGATACCGCATATAAACCAGCCAACCTTTAGATCTAGCCCTATCGGCTGCAAGTTCTTGATAGAACTAGCCAATGGCAGGATAGATCTAAACATTAGTCTAATTTGTATGAGCTATATGATAAGTAGCGCAAGTATAAACTCTTGAATCTAATGTGTCATTACGATGGAAGCACTAGAAACAACATATCATACCACTAATGACAAGCATTTACCTAGATCTGGGGATCGAAACGATGCAGCCCGTAGCCAAACAACCTGCTCGTCTGAAGAAAAAGGTTGGCGATGCGCCGAAGGTTTGATTGATTGTGATTCTCTTTTACAGGGGGTCTCGGGTCCTATTTATACCCAAGATACAATTATCTGTACAAATCCTGGACTCTATCTAAATTACTATTTAAAACACAACATTATCCCGAGAAGGACCTGTTGGCACCTTTTTTGACAAAGGCACGAACACGATCGATTCACCTAAAGATTTGCGGTGGTTCTTGGTACGGAGTCGCCAACCACTTCAATCTAGCAAGAACTAGAACAAAGTGGGTTTTGTAGATCAAATCCGCTAGCGGGACCGATTTAGATGGATAGGTTGATAACTACTCGTCTCGTGAGTAAACGGAAAGTTTTCAAGACAAACTTACAAAGAATTGTCGCACTCTCGCAGCGGCGGACGATTTACGGCGCAAATCGACAAAGATGGACTAAACTAGGGCAAAGTAGAAAAATATGGCTGAAAAGTAAAGAATATTGAAAAAATTATTCTAGATTGTATTGTATGTTGTGTATTGGTTGTTTTTTACAATTGAACCGGCCTTGACACTTATATAGGGGTTGGTCTTGCCCTCTACAGGCCCTTCTCCATGTCCTATTCGGGATAAACATATTTGGAAACCCGAGATACAACCGTATGAAGAAAGAAAACCCGAAAACTAACGAAGTCGTCTAGGTTTCGGACTCTGCCGGCGACCGGCCATATGCCTCTGGGTCCGACCGGCCCCACGCCCGATCCGACCGGCCTATACACGGCGGTCGACCGGCCTCTCCGAAGAAACCGGCAAATTTTCAAATATTGGCAATCTTTTCTTTTTTGATTCCTAAGTGCCAATTTTGAGTGTAAACACATGCCCCCCTGCCTTTTATGATGAACATCGTGAATCTAAAAGCATAAGACATGGTTTAACTTGGGACGATAACTCATTTATCGGCCAAACAACTCCCTAAGCATCTTGCCAAATACTCAGGAAGTATTTCTTTAGATATTTACCGTTGATAGCCCGCTGAAACCGTTCTCCTTGAAGTGTCTCCAAGAAATATGCATTGCCTCGAACGATTCCATATATCCGATAAGGTCCCTCCCAACTTGGCGACCACTTACCGAATTCTTTAGATCAGGAACCCAAAGGCAACATAGTCTTCCACACTAAATCTCCCACTTGGAACGTCTTTGCCTTCACCCGTTTGTTGTATGCTTTGGCCACTCTCTTCTTTTCTTTCTCTATCTCTTCCAAAGCTTTCAAACGTTTGTCGATCACTTCATCAAGATTATCACCCATCAAGGACTTGTAATCTTCGGCTGACAAATTGTCTTGCTTTATATATCAAAGAGAACCAAGATTTACCTCAACCGGTAAAACGGCTTCTTGCCCATAAACAAGCTCAAAAGGGGTCACCTTGGTAGCACCATGCTTGGATATTCTATGCGCCCATAAAGCTTCAGAAAGCACTTCATGCCACCTTCTCGGATGTTCCTCGACCTTCTTCTTGATTAGCTTCAACAACATCTTATTACTAGACTCGGCTTGTCCATTAGCCTGAGCATAGTAAGGAGACGAACTCAACAGCTTAATTCCATAAGATTCGACAACACTTTTCACTTCTTTAGACCTAAAAGAAGCTCCTTGATCTGTAGTTAATGTTTGAGGAATGCCGAATCTATGAATAATATGCTTCAGAATAAAATCAATTACCTCCTTATGCGTCATATTCCTGAGCAGCACGGCTTTAGCCCACTTAGTGAAGTAATCTGTCGCAACTAGCACGAACCGATGCCCCTTTGAAGACGGAGGATAAATTTGACCAACAAAATCTAAAGCCCACCCCCGGAACGGCCATGGCTTAATTATAGGATTCAACACCGAAGCCGGTGCCAATTGAACATTGCCGAACCGTAGACAAGCTTCACATCCCTTATAGTACCTGAAGAAATCATCAATCATCCTCGGCCAATAGAACCCTGCTCTTCTGAGCAGCCAATTCATCTTATGGGCCGATTGATGAGTCCCGCAAATTCCCTCGTGAACTTCACCATAGCAACCTTAGATTGATCGGTATCGAAACATTTTAATAGTACACCATCTATATTTCGCGATATAACTTTTCATCAAGCAAAGTATACTTATATGCTTGCCGCCGAATTTTCCGATCAACTCTAAGGCTAGGATCTTTCAAGTAGCTAATCAAAGGAATTCGCCAATCATTTACTGCTCCCAGGGCACACATGTCCGAATTATCACTTAATTCGGCCCTTGTATTGAGAAAATTGTGCCCCCCAGCACCTTCTGTAAAGTCGGTCTGACCGGCCAAGCAACTCCGGTCAGACCGGCAACCACCCACGGTCAGACCGGCCGCAGAACGCCGGTCGACCGAATGCCATCCACGGTCGGACCGGCGATAGTGCGCCGGTCGGACCGCCTACATGCCTCTTTGCCAATTTCGCTCAAAAAATTATAATCAAGCACCGGTTGGTCTAATATGAAAAATAAACCTCTTTTGATGCTATAACCGATGCTTGTTGAGCTAAGTCATTTGCCCTAGAATTTTCATTCCTAGCAATATGCTTAATAGTAAATTCATCGAACCGGCAATAATATCTACGCATTGATCTAAATACTGTTCAATGATACGTCGAAGCATTTGTAGACCCGGCAACTTGTTGCACCACCATCGAATCACCGAATGCTTCTACATGTGTAGCTCCGACGATCTCCATCACTTGTAAACCGAATAACAAAGCATTGTATTCGGCTTGATTATTTGTACAATAATATTCTAAACGAACCGATGCTTCAAAGCATTGACCATTGGGCGAAATTAAAACTACACCTATGCCTTGACCCTCCTTACACGAAGAGCCATCAAAATAAACTTTCCAAGGTGTAACGCTAACTAAACAGACTTCATCTCCACAATCAACATCTACATGATGATCTACTATAAAGTCTCGCTACAATCGGCCCTTCATAGATTTCAATGATTCATAGGCCAAATCATATTCAATTAATGTATACGCCCATTTGCCAATCCTACCACTTAGAATTGGCCTTTGCAACATGTGCTTAATGACATCGGTCGACAAGCAACTATGCATGTACTAGATAACAAGTAATGACGCAACTTGGTACAAGCATAGTATAAGCAAAGACAAAGCCTCTCTACAAATACATACCTCGTTTCGGCATCCAGAAGACGGCGAATTAAATATGTAATTATGTACTCCTTGCCATCTTCCTCTTGCGTCAAAACGGCTCCAATAACTTTGTCTTCAGCAGCAATATACAGCCGAAATGGAATTCGGCTTTAGGAGCTCGCACCACGGGCGGAGTAGATAAATATTTTTCAAACCTTCAAACGCCTCTGTTGTGCTGCCCCCAAGTAAAATCGGCTTCTCTCTTCAAACGTAGAATAGGCACAAAAGCATCGATTTTACCTGCTAGGTTAGATATGAATCTTCTCAAATAGTTCACTTTACCTAACAGCCTCTGAACTTCCCTCTTGCATGCCGGCGCTTTGAAATCTTAAATCTTTTCAACTTTCTTAGGATCAATCTCAATCCCTCTCTCATGCACCATGAATCCTAAGAATTTTCCCGCCGACACACCGAAGGCACACTTGAGTGGATTCATCTTCAATCCATACCGACGCATTCTCTCAAAAGCTAACCTCAAATCAGCCATATGTCCATCCATATTATCCGATTTGACTACAATATCATCAATGTAGATTTCTAGGATAAAACCTAACAAATCATGGAAAATTAGGTTCATCGCCCTTTGATACGTTGCGCCGGCATTCTTTAACCCGAATGTCATAACTACCCACTCAAACAACCCGACAAATCCTGGACATCTAAAGGTTGTCTTATACATATCCTCCTCTGCCATGAAGATTTGGTTGTAGCCGGCATTGCCATCTAAAAAGCTAATGACTCGATGACCCGAGGCATCATTTATTAGCATGTCGGCAATAGGCATAGGATACTCATCTTTAGGAGTGGCTTTATTTAAATCTCTAAAATCTATGCAAACCCTAATTTTGCCGCTCCCCTTCTTTTCTACCGGTACTATATTGGACACCCACTCTGCATACCGGCATGGCCTAATAAACCCCGCTTTCAATAATCGGTCTATCTCTTCTTTGACACGATCATATATAAGTGGGTTAAACCGACGAGGAGGTTGTTTATAAGGCCTAAACCCTGACTTTATCGGAAGCCGATGCTCAACAAGATCACGGCTAAGTCCGGGCATTTCATGGTACTCCCATGCAAAGCAGTCATTATATTCTCTAAGCAATTCGATCATCTTAACCCTATGATCGGCTCTCATGTTTTTATTTATGAAGGTCGGTCTTGGTACGCTCCCATCTCCTATATCTATTTCTTCTAATGGATCGGCTGATGTGAACCCTTGACCGAGCTTCTCTACCTCGTCAAAATCCTCTATAGTTTCCCCAATATCGTTCTTTGTTGACCGATATTCTTGAACCCTCTTTTGTAACCATTCCAAATTGGTTGCTTTATTCATCATACAAAGTAATGTCACCAAGCCGTGTTAAACTAGCCGGCTTTACGAAATGGGTATAAAGCCTTCTTTGGAAACACTAATAAAATCAAAACTAGAAAGATCTAGCCCTGACAAGCACTGCATGTCTCCATGTTTCCATCCCACAGAAACATCGGCCATGGCAACCTCAGCCGATGTATCCGCCTGAACTACTTCAACCTCATCACCATCCCATTGTACTAGGCACTGATGTAAAGTAGATGGGACGCAGCGGTTGGCATGGATCCAACACCGCCCCAAGATGACACTATAGTTACCTTGTACATCGACGATGAAGAAGGCGGTAGGCAACGTCTTGTTCCCCACCGTAAGTTCCACGGACAAGATCCCCTTCGCCCTCTATTGATTCGCCGTTGAAGCCGTTGAGAAGCATATTGGTCTTCTTTAGCTCTGCCTCTTCGCGACCCAACTTCTTGAAGAGAGAGTAAGGCATCGGAGTTCACCGCCGCGCATCCGTCCACTAGCATCCTCGAGACCGGCTTCCCATCAATGTGGCCCTTCAAATAATGAGGCTTCATGTGACGGTTGGACTAATCGGGCTTCTCGAAGACCGCATCCTTTGGACCTAGTGACATTTGAGCGACTTTGGCCTCGTCCATGGCGCAAAACTCCATGGGCAACATGCAAACCATGTTGATCTCCATGCTCTCACCGGACGATGCTTCCACAGCCGGTTGTTCATCCTTTTGAACAACCACCGGCTTCCCAGCAGTTGATGACTTACGCTTCCACTCCTTCACGGGCGGTGGTCGCAACTCATCGAACTCCCTGTCTCTCCTCTCTTCGGCTTCCTTCTCTCTTAACTCAGAAGCACGAAGACGCTGCAACCTTCTCTTTTGAGTAGCCGTTAAATTCCCAGGCATCCACCTAGGATTTGGCTCTGTTCCAGGAGGCAAATAATGTCCCCGGTTGCCTTTACCCGAAGAGGGAGTCACTCTAGTATCCTTCGACCGGGCGTGGTCGACCGGCCTGCCGGCCGGTCGACCGGTGTGCTCGGTCGACCGGCGACAGTCCGGTCGGACAGCGAACATCGACCGGCGGATGGTGCGGTCGACCGGCTGGAAACGAGCGGTTAGGGCGCGAAAGGCTCGGTCGACCGGCTATTGAGCTGCGGTCGAGCCCAGGCCGGGGCGTCGGTCGTGTCTTCTGCGCGGCATCTTTCACACCTTCGGTTCGGGGCCAAATATCAACTTAGCCTCCTTGCCGGACGGCACTGGCACGTCATACGATCCTATCTTTATCATGATCGCCTCGAAGCCCTCTCCTCGGGCTTGACGCGCTTGTGTGCCCTTTTCTCGCCATCAAGCGGTCCTTAGTGGGGAACCGGCTTCTACTAGAAGTAGATGCCCGCCTTCGCGGCGATCTTCTCCCCCTCTCTCCATCCTTGGTGATCCCGCATTGGAGGCATGTTGTACATAGGCGGGGTGCCCCCAAGGCATGAAGTAAGGGAACGGATAACCGGAGGCGGCATCGGGCATGGTCTCCATGGCATGACGTGAGGGAGATGGGGAAACGGCGGCTCCAAAACCTTTGATGAAGGACCAAATCACTCCTTAGGGGGCGATCTTGGTCTCTTTCCTTTGGCGCGCTCCTTCTCGGCACTCTTCCTTTTGTACTTGTCAAGGCCATGTCGAAGGTCACTTTGGGCTTGTAGCGCTTGTTCGATGTAGATGCCTTGGCCTTATTCTCCTTCCATGTCCCAACCTCCGGGCTCTTTGGGACAAGCATTTTGGGCCTAGGCTCCCCGATGACAACTTCCTTCCCCTTAGCTGATTCGGCTTGCTCCGGTCGAATCAATACCTTCTTGCCATCAAGATCGACGGTATTCACCGGGAAAGGATCACTGTCAAGCTTCATCTTCGGGCCCTCGGTGAACTTCAATCGTCCTTCATCTATGGCCGATTGAACCTGTCGACGAAAAACATTACACTCATTAGTAGAATGTGAATAGGAATCATGCCATTTACAATAAGAACGGCGCTTTAATTCTTCCAATGAGGGTATGATATGGCCTTTAGGTAATTTGATCTGTTTCTCCTGCAAAAGATAGTCAAAAATTCTATCGCATTTGGCCACATCAAAGCTGTATTTGATCTTGCTCTGCCGATCCTTGCGAGGAGTCGGCGTCAAACTAGAACAAACAAAGGGTTTGTTCCTGTTTGTCCAAGACCACTCGGCGACATACATGTCATGATCGCCTTCATCAGACTCAGAATCACTAGTAGGACAGTCGATCATGCTAACATGAGGTTTCTTATCACTGGGCCTGACAAACTTTTTAGCATCCCTGACCCGGCTTTCCTGAGCCAGAGCCTTCTGCATTACTTGACTAATATCGAGAAATTGTTGGCCATCTAACCTTTCTTTAATGGGAGTAAGCAACCCATTGAAAGCGAGGTCGGCCAAGTCTCTCTTGGTTATACTCAAGCTAAAACACCGGTTTCTAGCATCTCTAAACCTCTTAATGTAATCGTAATGTATTCATCATTTTTTGCCTTACCGATGTCAAGTCGCAAAGTCTAAGCTCGGTTTCACCGGTATAAAAGTAATCATGAAATTTCGTTCTAACGAGACCAAGTATGAATAGAGTTAGCCGGTAAAGATGTAAACCAAGTAAAAGCGTACCGGATAAAGATAACGAAAATAAGCGCAATTTAAAAGCATCTGAAGTGCTAGCCTCCCCGCATTGCGCTAAGAATTGGCCGATATGTTCCCATGTGGTCCTATTATCATCTCCACTGAATTTGGTGAATTCAGGGACTCTATAACCACGAGGATATGGGATGTTATCGAAATAGTCAGGATACGGCTTTTGGTAAACCTTAGCACGATTCCTGGGCTCAATTCCGAACGACTCTCTAATAATGTTTCTAATTTGTTCTTCCATATTTTCAGGCCTAGGCGGGTCGGCTACGACCGGCGGCCTAAAAGGTGGCTGTTGCGGCGCAATATTGTCATATTGGCCATCTCTCGTGTCGCGCGGATATCCCCTATTAGGATCATTGTATTGATTGGGGACATGCGGGGGAATTGGTGCATGGACAGTAGCCACAGGAGAGTCGTGTGCGGGAACATGGTATAGAACCGAGTTGCCCGTGATAGGATCTATCTCCTGTACTGGCACCAGAGCGCCGGTCTGACCGGCCATGGGCCCGGTCTGACCGGCCAGGTAAGGCGCGGTCTGACCGGCCAGATAGCCGCCGGTCAGACCGGTGTAGTATGGGTGCGGGCCGACCTGACGGCCGGTCTGACCGATGTAGGGTGAACCGGTCAGACCGACCTAAGGCGCCTGGTGCCGACCGGCCATAGGGCCGGTGAGACCGCCGTCGTGTCTCCGGCGACCGACCGTCGGGCCGGTCGACCGAGATATGATGGGCGGTCGGACCGGCCATAGGGCCGTCGGACCGACGTAGTGAGGCCGATTAGACCGGCCGTAGGCCGTCGGCAGACCGGCGCAGGCGGAACTACTTTCGCCGAGGCCTTGGGCAATCGCCCCGTCGGTTTTACTAAATATGTGGTTCACAAGGGTTTGGTTCCCCCCTGAAACCGAGGTAGGCGGCAAATCGGTCACAGGAAGACCAGATTTACCACTCATGTGCGCTTTAAACAACCTATTAAAACAAGCCTCCATAGCGGATTCAACCTTATTGTTCACGGCGGCGGTACGGACTCGTCCACCGTACTAGCCACAAGTTTTTGAATAGGCATAGAGATGTGATCAGCGCTTACCTCGCCGCGAGTTACCTTGAGCGGGCTCTGGGCTTGATGATGACGCCTGTCGCGTTTTGGTGCAAGATTGATCTAGCACCTCTGCGTGATTGCTCGTATGCTCTCCCTCCATTATTTCGCGAGATTCCCCATCCAGGTCGTCCAACGAGATGTGGACGACGTTGGATGGCTCCACGTCTTGCGCCGCTTGCTTGGACATGGCGGCGTCGAATCCGAGTTGGCGTCGTGTCTTCCCCAGCGGAGTCGCCAAAAATCGTGTTGGCACCTTTTTTGACAAAGGCACGAACACGATCGATTCACCTAAAGATTTGCGGTGGTTCTTGGTACGGAGTGGCCAACCACTTCAATCTAGCAAGAACTAGAACAAAGTGGGTTTTGTAGATCAAATCGGCTAGCGGAACCGATTTAGATGGATAGGTTGATAACTACTCGTCTCGTGAGTAAACGGAAAGTTTTCAAGACAAACTTACAAAGAATTGTCGCACTCTCGCAGCGGCGGCGGATGATTTACGACGCAAATCGACAAAGATGGACTAAACTAGGGCAAAGTAGAAAAATATGGCTGAAAAGTAAAGAATATTGAAAAAACGATTCTATATTGTATTGTATGTTGTGTATTGGTTGTTTTTTACAATTGAACCGACCTTGACCCTTATATAGGGGTTGGTCTTGCCCTCTACAGGCCCTTCTCCATGTCCTATTCGGGATAAACATATTTGGAAACCCGAGATACAACCGTATGAAGAAAGGAAACCCGAAAACTAACGAAGTCGTCTATGTTTCGACTCTGCTGGTCGGACCGGCCATATGCCTTCGGTCGACCGGCCCCACGCCCGGTCGACCAGCCTATACACGGCGGTCGGACCGGCCTCTCCGAAGAAACCGGCAAATTTCCAAATATTGGCAATCTTTCCTATTTTGATTCCTAAGTGCCAATTTTGGGTGTAAACAGGACCCACGCCGTGTTACAATTAACAGTTTAAACAAACTCCTAAATTACAGATACAATTACCGTTACAGGACTCTATCCATAAGTGGCAATATCGTTTAACACGCAACTAATAACCGAATCCTCTATTTATCCTCAAACTGCTGCATCAGAAATGATTTTATCTCTTCCGGACCTGGAATCGGCTATTGGCCGCCCTTGTCCGATCCAACCTTAGTCGATCGGCCTCGCAGCCGATCACTTCTTCAGCCGATGCGGCCTCTGTTTCTTGATCAAACCAGCCGATCCGATCCTACTTCGCCTTCGCAGACTTAGGGACCCAACTACCAAATTTTAGTGTTAACAACTAGCAAGTTGTGGTGGCGAAGACGTAGGTTGTGGAGGAGGTGGTGTAGACCGAGGTTAAGGTCGCGACGGCAGAGACATAGGAATCAACGTCGCCACCCGCCCAAGAAGCACGATGTAGCACTTATGCCATAATATGATGCATTGGTATTTCTGGCTTAGTGTCCAACTCGAGACCCTGAAAGCATTCACAAACTTCCTCCACCTTGACCTTTGAGTAGCCAGGTGAAATCGACATGCAATGGTGTTGGTATTTCCTACGATCATAGGTTAATCCACAAGTGCACGGAAAACCATTGTAGCACTTCACCCAGGAGTATTCCAAGTTATCAAATTCACAGGGAACGTGTGTGAATTATCTAAAGGTCAGGTTCATCCAAGGACAACAAGAATATATAGGTGAGGTATAGAGAGGATTTCTATGGTTGTGGCTCTAGATAGATGGTAAGCTTCTCACTCTATTTACTTACTTTGGGCGCCGGCTTACACTCGGTCTGCAGAGTGACTTCGGCCTATAGCTCTATGACACATCCAAATGTGGAGGACTACAAAGGATAGATAGGGCTGTCACCACCAACCGCCTACCTCTACAACCCATGGAGTACGCTGTAAACAAAGGTAAACCCCATCCTAGACACCATGGGTATGCTATTGATTACTACTCTACTCTTGGCCAAGAACTTTTATCTTCATCAGGAGTCTTAGACTATAGCACCCACGAATGGACGATGATCCCGTAAGTAAATGAGGTAAAATACTTACTCAATGAAAAGGAATCCAACCATAGGAAATTACAGACACTTACTCAATTGAACATGCATCCGCTGAGGTCAAGGTCGAAGGTCAGTGCCGAGATACCCGACACTCCTCCGGACTACCCCTCACTCTCTTCCCTACTTTCTAAGCACTATAGAGCTAGGACTTCGCCTTTGGAATGAAGCTTTGATCTTCTTGTGTCGTGTGTTGGATGAAGTGAAGCTCCCTCCTTTTATAGCCTTCAAATGGTAGTTGATAGGTCAATTTCTTCCCATCAAACGTGCATAATCGCCATTAGGGATGGATGAGAAGTCGCCACATGGAAGGGGGGAGCCGGGGGTGCATGTTTGGTTCGGCCAAACCATGGGAGCCTGGGGTGCAAGTTTGGTTCGGCCGAATGATGGTTCGGTCTAACCCTGGCCACCGCCTTTGGCTAGGAGATGATAGGTGGGCCCCTTAGTCAGTTCCTTGGTGTTTGGCCTCACTTTGAGTGGGTTTCAGTTGACTTGTCGTCCCTCCAATCCGTGGGATGCTGATGTGGCGGACGTCGATTGGTCGGAATTATGTTTCGTCACCACGTAAGCATGCTTTCACTTCATTTCTTTGTAAGTACCTACCGTCAAATAATCTCCAGGGACATGTGGAACTTTATTAGTTCTAAACCTATATGCATGTAAGAGATGCTAATTCTCCTTTTATTACCGAGGTATGTGATGGTTGGAATCGATACTTAACGACTGTCAACAATGTTTAAAGGAAAATTTTATTTTCCTCATTAATTTCACTTGTTAACCCATTTAAATTTTAACTGGATTATTTAATGATTTTTAATCCCGAAAGAAGATTGGGACATGACACATATCAATGGTTCAGACTACCTTTCTCTGAATTTTAATTTATTGCCTATAATATTAATTTAGGTCTGTTCAAGCTGACTTGTGGGGTCGGAGGTGCATCTTGTCGCATGGCAGGTGTGTTTTCTCCCATTAATCAGCTACATACAAATATTCACCAACACTTGTGGAACGATTAGTAAATATCCTTACCGCTATGTTGATGTTCATCTTTTATCCGTTTTATGTAGGGTTTGACGGTCGGATTTTAGTATTTAAGGACTGTCAACAAGCTCCCCCACACTTAGTCCTTTGCTCGTCCTCGAGTAAAGGTTAAGTACTAAGGTCGATCATGACTTATTTTGGTATCATGCTAACATATAAGTTATTCTCAAACATACCTGTATATGTGAATCTGGATGTGTCTATCATGTTATCCTGAGTTATTGAAGAATGGAACAGTCTAGATTTAAGTCATCTTCATTCCTGAATGGAACAGTCTAGATTTAGGTCATCTTCATTCCTTCTGCTAAGTGACTTCGGTTTTTCAATAGATTTTCAAAACAGAAAAACATAGCTTTACTCCTCGGATGATTCTCACATGTTGCTCAATGTGTTTGATTCCTCACCAAGGCTTTGCTTCCCCTCTTTTCTCCTAGTTCTAATAAGGCTTATGTGGGGCTCAAGGTAGGAAAAATCATGAGGCATACTTGCATCAAATATTTTGTAAAGTCAAAGAGTAGATCCAAGAAGAATACTAGTCATGCAACCATGATCAAGCTTGTGCATAAATATGGAAGGGGGTATGTGAGTGGATTATATATGATTATTAGAATTTAAAATACTTTTCAATAGGGCATATGTTAATTATATATGATTATTAGAATTTAAAATACTTTTCAATAGGACAGGTGTTCATTATATTTGATTGTTACAATTTAAAATATTTTTCAGTAGGGCGTATGTTAATTATATATGATTATTAGAATTTAAAATATTTTTCAATAGGATAGATATTAATTATATATGATATGTTACAATTTAAAATATATTTCAATAGAAAATATGTTAATTATATATGATTCTTAGAATCTAAAGCATTTTTCAATAGGACAAGTGTTAATTATATTTGATTGTTACAATTTAAAATATTTTTTAATAGGGCATATGTTAATTATATGTGATTATTAGAATTTAAAATACTTTTCAATAGGGCATATGTTAATTTTATTTGATTATTAGAATTTAAATGTTTTCATATTAAAATTAATGTGGCCCTTTTTAAATCTTTACTCTCGGTTGGCTACAACTCCCGGTTGAACCCACCAACCGGGACCAAAGATATTTTTAGTCCCGGTTGGAGCCACCAATCGGGACCAAGATACGGGGGTGTATATATATATATATATATATATCCTAGCGCGCATCGTTTTCTCCACCGAGCTCCAAACACTTAGCCATTTTCGATCATCTTCTTGTGTCGAACCCTAAACCGCCGCCGCCAACGTCTTCTCGCACAGCTGCCATCGTCTCGCGTCGCCGCCGTCGTCCCCTGCCGTCGAGCCATCGTCGTCGCCACATTCCGAGGTAACCTCGCCGGCGCCGATTCGATTTCATCTATGCATGATCTCGCCGAACCCTAACCCCCGCATGTTGTCGCCATCGCCGTCGCTGTCGCCGTCCTCGTCGCCGCGCCCTTCTCTGTTGAACTGTGAATATATATATGAACTGTGAATATGGACTATGATATTTGAGTGAATTTTGAATTTTGAATTTTCAATATTTGAGTGGACTGTGAATTTTGAATTAATGGACTATGAATCATATATATGGACTGTGAATTAATTTGGACTGTGAATTTTGAATTAATTTGGACTGTGAATTTGGACTATGAATTTTGAATTAATTTGGACTATGAATTTTGAATTAATATGAATTTTGAATTAATTTGGACTGTTGAATTTTTATTTTTGAATTTTGATTAATTTTGAATGTAAATATTTTGGATGTGAATTTTGAATGTGACTTTTGAATATAAAATGCGACTTTTATAAAAATAAACCAAGAATAAAAATGTTAAGTGATCCACCTCTCCTTTCATCCACATCCTCTCCTCTCCACCTTTTCTCCCTCACCTCATCCTCCTCTCTTTCTCTCTCTCTCGACGAAAAACTTAGAGAAAAAAGAGCGGCCGACTTAGTGAGTTATTCCCATTCTAGGTTTCCGCGAACGACTTTTACGACTTAGCGAACGACTTTTACGACTTAGCGAACGACCTTTATGACTTAGAGAACGACTTAGCGAACGACTTAGCGAATGACTTGGCGAACGACTTAGCGAATGACTTCTATGACTTAGAGAACGACTTAGCAAACGACTTAGGGAAAATGACTTTTATGACCTACAGAACGACTTAGCGAATGATTTTTATGACTTAAAAAATGACTTTGTGAAAACTTATAGAGAACGACTTTTATGACCGAACGAGGGGAGTATATGCATTACCTGAATATCAGGCTTAGGAACATCATACATGTATTAATTGAATAAGTTTTTCCTTTTCAGAATTACTTGATCCAGTCGTCCAAGCGAAACAATCAAATGGCAGATCGCTCGGACGAACAGATCCGCTTTGAGGAGATCGCAGGGGGAGCAGCCAATACTTCGTTGAGGAGGGGAACGAGGATCTCAACCAGTATATCAACAAGGAGGGGAACGAGGAGGGCAATGAGGGCACCCCCAGCCATTGGAGAGAAGATGGAACGTGAGCAACGCGATGTCAGCAAGAGAATTGAGGGTTGACATGTCATAACCGAAGTGGCACAGGACGGTCGACCATGTGCCCCAGCCGAAGCCGCAAGGAAGTTTGTGACATACAGCGGATGGGTAGTGAGGGATCACGTGCCCATCAGCGTAGTGAACTGGCGGCGATCAAGGATAGGAGGGGATGAGCAAAGCTATCTCCCGGACACATAGAAGGAGATGTTGTGGTCGACAATGTTGGAGACGTTCACCATCCCAGAGACAGAACAAGAAAGGGTCAAGGAATGGACGCTGAAAAAGATGGCCGAGCTTTTCAGGAACTTCAAGAAGTAACTACACAAGAAGTACATCCTTAAGGACCAGAACCCAGACTTTGACAAATTCCCAAAGTTGTGAGATCACTTTGAGGCCTTTGTGCAATACAAGACAGGAGAACAAGCGCAAGCGCTCATTGAGAAGAACAAGGCCAATGCAGCTAAGAAACAATACCATCACAAGCTAAGGTCAGGCGGCTATCAGAAGTCAGTGTCGAGATGGGAACAGATGGAAGCACGCCTCCTAGCCAGAGATATCGTTCTGGCCATAGCCAATTGGCTAAAACGATCGAAGCATTGGTTCTATGCTCACGGCGGATCACACAATCCTACCGATGGCTCCACAATCTTTGGCGATGCAATCCAAGAAGCTGGAAGAATATTAGAAGACGTAGTGGAGGCTTTGCCTCGGGCTCATTCCAACCCGATAGAGAGAAGGACGAGCTTACGCTCGCACTGCAAAACCCTGAGCATCCGGGATGAACGCGAGGAAAAGGTGTCGTTCCCTAGAAATACAGATTCCAAGAGGACGTCCCAAGATATAGGAGCCGCATGAGGAGGAAACGAGATACGGACACGAAGCTAGCTGATATGGAGCTCAAACTCTCACAAGTCAATGACATAGTGGCAAGAAAGGTGGCTGAACAGATGACCGAGCTGCGGAGCCAGCATGTGAGCCAACCAGATCCACCGCAACTAAAGCATCAGCGCAGCAGCTGCGCTTCTATAGGCCATGTGGCTGAACAGGCCCTAGAAGCTCCAACAGTACTGTCATGCCCTGTTGACGAGATCATGCAGCGAACACCTTGTGAACTGCATGTTCCATTCAAGAACCTGTCAGTCAAGGTATGCACGAAGTTTTATGATATATATTCTAGACAAGAACTTGTCAATCAAGATTTATTACTAATTAATAAAATCTCTTCTCGTGAAGGTGGCGTCGGGCATGGCGATACCAGTTGAACTAGACGGGACCTATCACTGCATGCTCGTTCCACCTAGGTACTCTAAAGTCAAAATTGAACAGGTGAAATGAGGCTTTGAAATCTCGAGCTGGATATTCTCAGAGGAGACGGGGAGACAAAAGTATGAGAAATAGCCCACGAGATCATTCTATGGAGCAAGCCCTTCATTGTCTTTCCCGGGTGAGAAGCGGCTTTCGTTCCTCCGTCTCCACCACGTGGACCGTCTCCTCCGCATGGACCATCTCCTTCGCCTCCACGAGCACCGACTCCTAAACGGTCTCCCACTCCCCAGCCTCCTCCGCCTCCTTCGTCACCTCCACAAGCACCGACTCCTAAATGGTCTGCCACTCAGCCTCCTCCGTCGCCTCCTAAGCGCAAAGCTCGAGTCGCGCGGTCAATGTCAACCAATTCACCAACATGCAAGATGCCAAAACTTGACCGGCTCCCGCCCCCCAAAGAAGCAAGATGCCAAAACAAGACTCCCGAGAAGTTGCATGAGGCCGTCCAAGCTGAGGTGAAGGCACATTTCAAAAGAAGTCTCCTAAGAAGCCTATTCCAATCCCTGCGGTGACCAATGCCTTCTTCGGGAATATGTACTTTACGCCACGGCTAAATTGAAACCGCAGTCGGACTACGATAGGATGATCAGGAAGGCGCATAGGAAGGTGACAGCAAAGGCCAAAGATGTCCCGCAGCTCGGGATGCAACCTAAAAAATCCATTGAGCTCGTGATGTAACCACAAAGAGCTGATTTAAGAAAATTTTTGAAAGACGCGGGAAAAACAATGGACCAAATATCTGGATGCGCAACTATCAAGACGGCTGAGGTAAAATATAAGTATACATTTCGGATGACCTCTTGTCAAGCCTGATGAGCTCAAGATTCTCCCCCAACAGATGTATCACTTCCACCAGTGGTACATGGAAGCTTCAGGCAAAGGTACAGAGATGTTCACGGTGCGGATAAGAAACGACACATTCTTTGAAGCAGAAGATGATCTAATGTTTATCCGCTTCAAGGACATCTTTGACCTGTACCAGTTGGACGCCCTCGACATCTCTATTATAACCACGTGGGTTTTGTAAGTATCGATCAGTTAAATTTATTTTATTTCTTAGCTCCTTGTATGTAGCTGACTAAAATTCTTTTATTCGTTGTAGAATGGCCATCCACGAGTGCAATGAGCGGGGATGGATGAAAGTAGGATTCATGGACCTCCGCAAAATTAACACACAAATGTTAGAACAATATCTAGCGGAAACAGAGGACAATATCGTCCATATGCTAGTGCAGCATCATTACAAGATTTGGATACTATTTCCGTACAACACAACATGAGTTTTTACTACCTTCCATACTAATTTTGATCTCGTACATATACAGTTTCATATATATCATCTCAGGCAATTTGCAGATTCCACTGGGTCCTTATCCTAATTGACCTCAGCCACTCGTGGATCCATGTTTACGATTCAATGGATAAACCAGAGTCTACCTTCGTAAAGATTTTTGAAGTGTTAAACAGGTAATGTCATCTTAGTTGTTATTGCTACTATGCGGTTCTCGAATAATTACTAGCTTGCAACTGCATGTAGGGCATGAGCACGGCTCCGTGAGAAGGTTTGCGGGCTTTGGAATGAAAAGCTTGAACTAAAAATGAAATTTCCAGTGAGTACATGCTCCAAAATTATATTGAATCATTATTTTTTCTAAAATAAAAATGTATATTAAATCTGTCGTCATTTCTTCTTTAGTTTGCAAAACAGGCACAGAGGACAAACTTGTGCGGATACTACGTCTACGACTACATTCAACGCCTAACTCACTAAGTCACATGTCACCAGGATCTAGATTTACGTATAACAGTCATTCATACATTATGTATTGATTTCTTATTAATTTCATATATTTATTTCTCATTTTTTTAAATAATAGATTATTTGCATAAGGGACGAACTCCCCACCATGATGGTTTCATATAGGCTTCTCAATCATTGATGGGATTTATCAATGAGCAAATTATTGATCCCACGGGAGCATTCTACTAGGATTAGAGTGGTCGTGAATTCACATCGTAGAGAAATTTTTGTAATATATGAAACAGATCAGTAAAAATTAAATAGAAATATAATATATGTATATATTTACATGTATACATATTTTGAAAATACATGTATATATTTACTTAATTAAGTGCATTTATATGTATATAAAATATATATTTATACATATATTATATATGCATATTGCATGTATATGTGTAAATATATATATACGTGTGTTATATATTTATACACATATATATATATATGTAAATTATATATATATGTATAAATATATATGTGTATGTTATGTATGCATAATATATAAACAAGCAGCAAGCTAGCAGGAGTAAAATTTAAAAAAGGAAAAAAAATCTTTAGTCCTGGTTGGTAAAACCAACCAAGACTGAAGATACATCTTTAATCCCGGTTATTTTAACTAGGACTAAAGATTGTCTTGGTTTGAAACCCGAGACTAAAAAAGTTACAAATCGGGACTAAAGAGGTTTTTCTAATATCGAAGGTTTTAATTCTCAGAATATAAAAACATCGAGGGATTGAAATTTATGCATATGAAGTTTTGGCTTGAGGCAAATCCTGACAGATTCACCCATAAATCCAAAATTTCAAACCATCATGGCAAATCATGCATGTATATATCACAGCGTATAACCAATATCGTTCCCTTGTACTGAGTGGTGGACACTAATTCGAGAAGAGGTCTCAAGACTTTGCTTCAAGATGGGCAATCACGTACATGAAACACTACAAGTATAAAAGTATATATTTATAACTATCTATAATACAAATAGTATTTATATCCAAAATTTTGTTTTGTTTGACTATTTTGCAGAAAACCTATTGAGTTTTTTGAAATTACTCGTAATCCCAATGCTAAAAAGAAAGAAAAGACTTGGATGAAAAAAGACCTCATGCACCCCTCCCTTCCCGTGCCCCTCCCTCCTGTCCCCATCCACACCGTATCCGCGCCACGTCGTGCTCCTCCCTACCATCACTGCTCGGAGCTCCTGCGCCACGTCTGCGTCCCTCCCTCTCGTCCCCATCCGCGCCTCGACTTCATCCGTTGCAACGTACGGACACAATTGCTTTTATATATATATATATATATATATATATATATATATAAAATATGCAATGCTTGCATGCTACTCGTGGGTAAAAGCTCATTCATTGATGAGAAACAAAGACCGATGGAGTATGTATGTCAAGATAATGTGTGCCTAACTCAGCCGGTATATATATGGCTATATGTGCATGCAATGTTGCAACATATTTTCTAGCATAGTTTTCTTGAAATGATAAAAGAAATGTCGTACGTATTACAAATCTTTCATGGAAATTGCATATCTCATAGTAATAAGACATGTTGTACTACCACTAGTAGTCGGTTGCCCATTAAAGGGCATATAAATGCATGCATGCCTATAAAAACAGTGCTTTATTT
Source organism: Oryza australiensis (assembly GCA_019925245.2). Classification (NCBI taxonomy): domain Eukaryota; kingdom Viridiplantae; phylum Streptophyta; class Magnoliopsida; order Poales; family Poaceae; genus Oryza; species Oryza australiensis. Next base: position 1,176,460 of record JAIFGZ020000016.1, on the reverse strand, counting down.
GTAGAAAGTAGCTGCACTCAGTGTTGGAGAAACCCACTATTATCCTGATTCGTAACCCCATTTAGTCCTCATTTTCGAACCGGAAAATCTTTAGTCCCAGGAAAACTAACCGGGACTAAAGATCCATCTTTAGTCCCGTTTGGTAACACTAATCGGGACTAAAGATGACGGCGCCACGTGGCTGGCTCCGTCATCTTTACTCCCAGTTGGTGTTACCAACCAGAACTAAAGTTTTTTTTTATTTTTTTATTTTTGCTCCTTTTTTCTTGTTTTCTTTTTTTCATTGTTTTTTCTGATTACATCCTGCAATAATACTTTTTTTCATCACGAAATACGACAGATGGAATGCAAATATTTTCACGACAACACAAATACAACAGCATCAGAGATTATTCTTTCAATGCCACAAATCGAATACAATAATATCAAAATAACATCACACATCAAATCCAACAACAGAATCATCCAATCATCCACAGATTCAAAAAACATCTAAAAAAGCAAAAAAAACATATGCTCTTCGTCCTCGTCGTGCATGTGCTCCACCGCCGCCCGCCGCTCTTGGCTCGCCGGCCGCCGGCTCTTGGCGGAAGGCTCTCGCGCATGTCCTCCACCGGCTGCCACCCCACGCTCGCCCGCCGTCGCCGTCGACCGCTCGCTCGCGGCCGCCGCCGCCGCCCGCTCCTCGTGCTCCCGCTCCCCGGCTCCCGCCGGCCGCCCGCTCCCTGGCTCCTACTCGGCGCCGTCGGTGAGCCTCCTACTGTCGCGAGATGTGAGGAGAGAGGGAGAGAAGGGGGAGGGAGATCGAGGAGGGAGAGAGGGAGGGAGAGAGAGGAGGGAGGGGAGAGGGAGAGGGAAAGAGAGCTGAAAAATAGCTAAGTGTTGGATCGGTGGAGAAGATGATGCATGCTAGGGATATATATACCATCTTGGATCTTTAGTCTCTGTGGTGGCATCAACCGTGACTAAAGATAATTTCTCTTATTTCAATTCATCTTTAGTCCGGTTGGTGGCACCAACCGGACTAAAGATAATTTTTGCTATTTTTAATTCATCTTTAGTCCCGTTTAGTGGCACCAACCGGGACTAAATATAATTTTTCGCTATTTTTAATTTATCTTTAGTCTCAGTTATAGCCACCAACTAGGACTAAATATAATTTCCCGCTATTTCTAAAAATTTTTGGTCCTGCTAGGGTTAATAACCAAAAATTAAATAATTCATTAAATAAATATAGATTTAAAACAATAATAAGCAATTCATTAAAATTTAATCAAATAGAGGTAATCCTATACGTTGTTTCTCTTTTGCCCCTCTATTTTTCTTTTTCATCTACTGTTGACCAAGACAGGAAAAATTTCACTTTTTATTTTTATTTTTTATATTTTTTCTTGACTTATGAGCACATGAGAGGTAACCACAGAAAATTTGAGCCTAAAAAATCAAAAGACGTGGCCGGTGAAAAATTTAGAAGACATGCTCGAATCGAAAAAACTTCCGGTCTCGAAAAGGCAATCTTCGAGCCATTTTCGGGAAAATAAAATCACCGAACGTGGCAAAGCTATGGACAAACACATCTGAAATTTTTCGATCGATTTTTATATATGGAACATCTCAATCAGAGTCCATATGCGAAAGTTATGACCGTTTTAAAAACCGACTCCGAATTATAGGATAAAACGGGAAACAAAGGGAAAACACACGAACTGGACTCTAACTCGACCTAACCAGTAACAAGACCTCGACCAGGACACAAACTCAACATGACGGACTCTAAAACTGAAATATGCAAAGGCTATAGCACGGAAGGGTCTAGTGATAATACAACGGAAGGTATCCGAAAAAGTGATGTTCTTATCAATATTGTAGATCCCTCTTATTTGTGTATTATTACCAAAATAATATATTATCACCAAAACAATATATTGAGAATCACTTGTTAATAATAATATGGTAATTTGAATTTTTTTAAAAAGCTTCCTTCTATCTTCAATGACTCATCCCCACACAACACCACCCACTTTTCAATTACAGATCATTTCAAATTAAGTTTAGGTCATTTGAATCATGCAGCAAAATTATGTCTATTTCTTTACAACAAACCACACTTTAATTGGAGAGGTTAAAAAATGAACCTTCACTTTAGTCCCAGTTGGTAACACCAACCGAGGCTAAAGATCATTTTGATCTTTAGTTCCGGTTTGTAACATCAACCGGAACTAAAGATAGAATTTTTAGTCTCGGTTGATAACACCAACTGAGACTAAAGATGGTTGCCGACTTGACAGATTCTGACAAAAATCTAACCGGGACTAAAGATGATCTTTAGTACCGATTGGTAACATCAACTGGGACATAAGGTCATAAAGAGTCATTCTTTTTTTTAACCGGGACTTAAAAATGTTTTTTAGTCTCAAGTACAATTGGAACAGGGACTATTATGATTTTTATGATTTTTGGCAGATCAATCAAAGACCATTTATCCAGTAATGACTTTCCGTATACGTTATATGGGACTGCGCTAATCACTAGTCTATACACTTTCTAATTGTATGATATTGCGGACTAGTAGTTGTACAAACATTTATTGACTTAGTCTTCTTATATGGGGCAACAAGAAATTAAAAAAAATCTTAAGTGGACACATTTTGTGATTATTTTTCTTTTGCTAGCAAGATATATAATCGTGCATGGGGATGGAAACGAGGATAACCGAATCTAATTGTGAATTTAGGGTGTAGGTCCGACTATTTTGTGTCACGTGGGGACGTTTGATAGGCTAGAAGTTGCCCCCGTCGGGCCTGTTGGGCCTACGGATAATCAAGCCTTCTCCGTCCTTATCCTATATGTCTTATTTACTATTATAAAAATTAAATATATTTTTTTCTAAATTTTGAGATGGTTTTGTTGAGTTAGTTTTTAACTAGCAAAATGCATATGCGTTGCAATGGGACGACGATACGGGGAGGGAAGCATGTGAAGGACGAAGGTCCAGGCGACGACGCGGAAGCTCCGAGCGGCGACGGGAGGGAGGGGCGCAGACGCGGTGCGGATACGGGCGATGGGAGAGAGGGGCGCAGACGCGGTGCGGATACGGCAGAAGAGAGGACACATGAGGTCATCTTTTTCATCCAAGCCCTCTCTTTCTTTTTAACTTTAGGACTCGAGATTAATTTTATAAACAGTCAAGGGGTTTTCTGCAAAATAACCTCTTTTTCTTCTTTAACTAGGTTTTTTTAAACGCCGGACATACTGCGGGTTAATTTTAAAAAAACTCAAGGGGTTTTCTACAAAATAGCCAGACAAAATAAAATTTAGGTGGAAACACTACTTACTTTATAGATAGTTATAGATTATAGATTATAGATTAGTTATACGTCGGTCATATCGATGAATCTAAAATAACTCTTATACATCCCCTCTCGCCCAACCTCTCCCCTTCCCTCCTAGCCCAACCCAACCCAATCGCCCCACACCATCCCGCAACCCTATCCTATGCACCTTCACGTGAAGCCGCACGCCCTCCCCGATCAACGTCTTTCTCTCTCTTTTTCTTTTCCTCCTTTTCTTTCTCTCAATCATCCCGATGCTCTCCCTCCCCTTCCAATGTCCTCTTTTTTTCATTTTTCTTTTCTCTTTCGGTAATGGTAAAAATCTACCGCCATACTTTGTAATTAATTTTAGTCAGATCTAGGACCAATCATCTGATGGGCTTGCATTCATATGTCTATATATCGTCATCATAGACACCTGTATCTCTCCGCTTCTTACTCTCTTCCTTTTCTTCCTTTGTTTCTTAGTCAACACTATTTTGATATCTAACCAACATCTTACTCTCTTCCTTTTCTTCCTTTGATTCTTAGTCAACACTATTTTGATATCTAACCAACATCGTTAATTAATATTCGTAGCCTGACACCTCATATACAATGAATATTAACATAATTATGAATGTAAGTATTAAAATTACAATGTAGTTTTTACAGCATATTTTGAAAAAATTACAATGTAACTATTACAGCGTAAGTGTATGTAATTTACATTTGACTGTTTTTGGTAAAATTTATAGCACCATAAATATAAATATAGGTAGTACCTTCTTTTTCCTCTTTTTTCTCTTCCAAATTTGTCTCATTATAAGTTTGTTATTTTGCTAATGCTTTTCATCTATAGTTAAAAACTTTCACTAATTGAATAATCAAATTTTCAATTTTTGGTCAATGAGATATAGCATAATACACATGTGTCAACTTATAGAATAGCTACCCAATCAATTTGTGATGCTATGAAAAGGTGTACATAAGGATTCTTCATGTGATGATGCATGAAGCAAGTGTAACTAGTTTCAATGGTATATATTATTTTTGACTTTGTTTTGTCATTGTTTTGTTTGTCTTGTTTCAGTTTATTGTTTAAATTGTCAGAGTTTTTATCAATCATTAAAATTGTCTTCGCCTGTTGCAATGCACAGAAGTATTTATAAAGTTTGTCCCCACTAATATAGTTATTGTTAATTCTCTCTTAAGCCACATCACCTTGATTATTTTTAGCTTTTTAGATGATATCATCAAGGGTGCAAACTATCTACCATTAATCCTTTATGCTCGCCAAGTGTAGTTAATGCTAATTTTTTTTATGGATCCACATCACCTTAGTTATTTTTAGCCTTTGGATGATTCATCAAAGGTGAAAATTGCCTCTCTTCTTCCAAAAAGCCAAAGCATACATCCCAATCATTTATAACATATGACACATGAAGTAAGAAAGTAAATTTTACAACTTACATCTACTATTTTGTTATTGAAATTTTCCCGCAGCAACACGCGTGGTTACCATCTAGTTCACAATGAGGGAAAAACACTACTACAAAATGATTTTCACAAAGGCCCCCTTTATTTTTACAAGCGGGCTAAAAGAAAACTCGTTTGTAAAATGGTTTGGGGTGCCCGATAGAAGCCTATATGCGAAAATTTACAGGCCGCCACACTTAGGTGCCCACCCTGTGAAAATTACTATATTCACATGCAAACACTAAAGATGGATGCCTATAAAATTAAACATGTGGGTCTCGTAACATCACCGCCTGGAGAAAAGCCGACTAGAATAAATACTCTAGTCCGTCCACCTGACTCGGCTTCTCATCCTTATCTCTTCCGCTCCTCTCTCTCTCACTCAGGGCGGCTAACGCAAGTTGCACAAAGCTCAACGAGTCGACGATGATTCAGCGCACGTTGATGGATGCAGGGGCATAATCCCTCTCCTCCCTTGTTGTGGGTCCAACGGTTCATCATATGTTGATGGTGGCAGGGGAAAATTGGCCGGTGATGGCCTCGGGAGGGAAGGATCCACCGCCACCGGCCTTAGGAGCGACAACGACGATGGTGCCAACCTTCCTTGCCTCTCACACTCCCTCACGGATCGGGCAGTGGCGGCTTCGAAAGAGCCATCGAGGAGGCCGCGGGGATGACGTATATGGCTCTCCCTCTCTCCCGCGTCCTCTCCAGCATCACCCCTCTCCCTCTCCCTCTCCCCCTCTCTTGTGGATCTAATGGTGGCGGCCTCAGGCTGGCTGGATCCATCGCCAGGGAGGTCGTGGATGGTGTGCCAGTTGATTTGATCCTGTAACCAACAAGAAAACAAGAAATTGGCATTAAGTTAGAATTAGATCCTACCGGATCGGCTGAAGACATCAACAAACATATAATTGCTATCCCAAAGCACATTTATACTAAGTAATTGGGATAGATCGGTAGTATACCGAGACAGTATAAATCACTTAGGCTAAAGACACACTAGGATAATAATTATCTGCATTCATAACCTAGCCGATACTGCAGGTCTAATATGAATCAGCTAGTACTCCGATACATTTTATAAAAAGATATTAATTCAATCTAAATGCGCTAAACCTAGATCAATCGGTTGTCAAGGTAACTCAACAGATTGATACCGACTTAGGGCATTTAAATAGATTAAAATCTTAATATAAAAGGCAGCTTTAATATATCTAAAAGCAATTAACGCTAAAAGATAACTAAAACAGGTAAAGCCGGCTAAAACTCCGGCACTGTCTCTAATGATAAACATTAAACCAAACAGATCTTGATAGTTCTAAAAGCAACTTAACAGTTCGATTAGACACAACATTAAGTACAAAAAGAAATACTAGATCTGTATAAGTTAATGAAAACTCCTCGAGACGGTAGATACGACATATAATCTAGTTCAACCTCTGGATCCAGCTCTATTGATTGTTGTCTTCAGAGAGAAACCAGCCGATTGTGAGACAGATCTAGACATTCCTCTAGATTATATGCCACATATGATAGATTAAGCAGTTTATAACATTGAAGCTAGAGTATCATGATGATGGAAGCACTAACCCCGACGATACAACCCACTCATAACAAGGAATTACCTTGTTCAGAGATCGAAACCGATGCCGCCCGAGCGAAAGCAAGAACTTGACAAAAAGAAAAAAATAAAAGGATGGCAATGCACCGAAGTTGATTGATTGTGTGTTGTTTTTACAAAGAACCCTCGGGTCTTATTTATACCCGGGTACAATGATATCCGTGTAGGACACGTTTTCTACCTTATCTACTATTTAAAGTACGACAATATCTCGGGACACAGTCGCATGGTGCATTACAAAAGGAATATCTATATAACTTCCTAATTTACAGATACAATTACTGTTACAGGACCTTATCTATAGATGGCAATATCTTTAACACACAATTTGGAGACCGAATCCAACACCTTATTTTCATGTTTTCCTTTCGGGACTGGCTCCACTTTTATCTCAACTCAGAATCGTCTACCGGCTATCTTGGTCCGATTCGGACTTAGCCGATGGACTCCGCAGCCGATTCGGACTCAGCCGACACGGCCTCTGTTTCTCCGCAGACCGTGCATCCACTCCGATTCCGCTTCAATCTCTGCTTTAAACCCGGGGATTTGGTTACCAAATTTGGTTGTTAACACATGCCCCCCAAGTCCGTGATATGAAAGTATTGCAGATTTTGTATAATCCAAATTCCAGGCGCAACCCTAGGTCAATTCTGTTTCGGCCGTTAGCACACCTCTTTAAATAACGCCTAAGTGCCCCGAAATACTTACGTCGTTATTTGTGCACTGAACAAACTTAGCTAGAAAATCCCTAAAACTTTCCTGGCAATTTTCTTGGAGCCCCAACAAGCCTACAACAATCTTCCTTCCCAACGATGAGCTCATCCCCATCAATGGCGTCTTCATCTGCTCCCTCCGATACTTCATCGGTCGAGTTCGCCGAGGTAAGACTCATCCACTGAATCCCCCTTTTTCCCTTTTTACTCATAAATCTGGATTCGAGGCTTCAATAATCTCAATTTTGCTTCCTTTTTATCTGTAGCACCTTTCTCATCAAATAGCCATCCCTAGTTTGATCAGTGAAAAGAGATACTACCTAGGCCCCGTCGACAACACAGATCCTACATACATCATTAATGTCAAAACAAATAGACTTCCTTATAGGATTCAAAACCCTAGCTTGGTGCCTTGGAACGGAACCCTCAAATCATGGCCATCCACTGACAAATCTTGGCCAATTTGGTACAAGAGGTTACAGGCCAGCAAACAAAGTCACAGGGACGAAATAGGGATCACCCAATATCTAGCCCTCTCAATAGCCGACCAGGTCAAGGACGAACCGCTCATGTCGGCCGCTTGTTACTTCTAGAATAACACATTCAACACCTTTCTCTTCCAGCAAGGACCTATGACTCCCACGCTAGCTGATGTTTGCATGATAACTGGTTTAGACATTTTACCATCGGCTAACCCTAACCAGCTAGACAACAAGGGTCAATATTCTTTCAAGACTAAAGCCATTGGAGGCTGGAATGGATACATCAATATTGAACATGAGCACTGGACCAGTTAACCCCAGGGAGCACACAACTTTTCTAATGATGTGGCTGGAAAAGTTTATCTTCTGTGGATCTAGCTGTGACCCCACAGCTAACTGGCAAGCTGTAGCCGAAGCCCTAGTCAACAAGGTAAACGTCCCCTTGGGCAAGTTCCTCCTAGGTTACCTTTACCAAACCCTGAATCAAGCATCGGCTAAAATAGCCGTTGGCTCGGTTATAAGCACTGGAGGCCCCTGGTGGTTCTTACAACTCTGGCTTGTGCTCCTTACTCAAAAAATATCCGGAAGACCCAGTCTAGCCGATGCCAAATTCCCTTTGATAGAGCCGACTGAGGATGAGGACGGAGAAGAGATAACCATGCGCAGGTGCATGTCCTTCGGAGAAGCTGCGTCTATTCATGCTGGATCCAAATTGTCGAGCGAACTCCTAGCCGATTGGTTCACACTCTTTTATGATGGGTTTGCCAAGAACAATCGGACATGGTTTTTCCATGGAAACTATCCAGAATTCGAACTCCCCATCAATTTTAACTTTGATGAACTCAACTCCGAGGAGCACCTGAGACCAAGGAAAATCTTTGCTACAGCCATCAGTCCCTACATTCTCTCGATCGGCATCCACCAGGGGTCGCAACGTTGTTAAGTCATACGAGTTTTACTACCCTGCATCAGCCGCCAGGCAACTTGGACTCGGACAGTTGCCGATTAGATTTTATTACGCCGACAAGATCCAAACGAGGGGGGAAATAACTTTGAGGATAATGATGGATCGGCTGATGAACATCAAAAACCTGCCTCTTGGCAGCATAAGTGCCTTGGAATTAGCCTTGAAGTGGAGTTCGGCCTTTGACTGATGGTGGGTCGAATTGAAAAGACACATCTTTCACCAGCTGTCCTCTATGTACTTGACCACACTGCTTCCAGAGTCGATTCCTGATGTAAGTACTTCTCTTGCTCAGTCAATTTCCAAATTCATCGGCTATTATCTGCCTAACGTTTTGCTAAATGTATTTTGTCTTTGCAGACAACCGATTCTTCTCCCCCTCATGAGAACAACTCGTGGCACAAAATCGAATACGCTGCAAGGTGGATCCCAACTGGAGGACTTTCCCCATCAATTATCGGCTTTCATGCGCCAAAGGTGACATCACTTCTGCACGGTCAGACTCGCGAGGCACTATCCAGAAAGAGGGCCAAACCATTGGCTACTGGTCAACCAGCCGTTCAGAAGAAAAAAGCTAAGAAGCAACCGACAGCCCCTGCCGACAGCTTGCCATCCCTGGACCCGAGTGTTGAAGAGGCCCTCAATCAAGAAATCATTGAAGAAGAAATTGATCAAGCCATCGAAGAAGCAACAGCCGAGTCCAGCCACTCAAGCAAATATGCACAAACCCCATTGGCTCATGATCAGGCTCAGCAAACACCATCCCCTCCTCGACGCCCTGCTCGTCCTCAACCGGTACGTATCCTGAAGTTTTGGTGACTTAAATTCACTTGACATTTCTCTGTTCTTATCCAAAACCACTCGATTGCAGCGAAAACGACTAGCTCATCGGCAGCCACGCGCTGCTTCACCAGTAAGTTCACGGCCCTAGTGTTCTATTTTATGTCGTTTTGGCCGATTTCAACTAACACTTGTCCACACAGCCCCCTCGCTCTCCATCGGCCGTCCCTCACGTATCAAGCAAACATACGCTATCGGCCAAGGGCAGCCACCATGTGGAAGAAGAAGAGACGACGCTAGCACCCACGGTCAAGGTAAAAAAACAACCCTCTCAAGAAACAGCCGACTCCTTAACCCTCTTCTTCTTCCACATGGTCCCCGCTCAAGAAATCACCAGCCAGGCCCCCGCTCCTATTGCCAATGCAATAAAAGAGAGGCTCTCTGACATTGCTCGTCGACTGGAAAGCCCACTAGACTACTTGGTCACCAACTGTGGGCCGATAAAAGCCAGATTTGAAGAGATCGAGAGCCAGTTTCCAGACAACGTAGCCGACACAATTTCCCAAGCTGCCCACATTGACCAATACCAGCATAGATTAGAAAGGGCAATGCAGCGAATGATTGACAGGAAAGCCAAAGCCGACCTTGAAGTAATGATCGAGAACAACCGTCGGGGCGTTATTGATGAAAAAACCAAGTTAGACAAACTAATTGTTAGGCCATCAGCTACCCAATGCAACATCGAACGGCTGAAGAAAAGGGAAGCTGAACTTATGCCGAACTCGATCAGTGCAGGGCAGAACTCGCCTTCGAAGAGAAGAAACTAGCCGATCCCCAAACGGCCATCGAGGAGCAACGGAGCAAAGTGAAGTCCTCTATTTAGTACTTAGGAGATCCGAGGAAGTCCCCAAGCCTATTCCGGAACCGACGCAGCCGACGCCGAGACGATTGACCAGGTCGAGAACATCGACAAAGAACGATATCAGCCATCAATGACTTCATCGGCAACTAGACCGACCCTTGTAACAGGCCAGATTGAAAAAAATTTCGAAGACATCGTGTACCATGTAACTTTTGTGACATCGTGTAACATGTAACTTTCGTAGTCGGCTTGCTGACTTTAATCATGTCTCTCTCTTTGCCGATTCAGTTATGTCCAAATTTTGAATGCCTTGAAAAATTTGAAAAATGAAAAATCCCTTTAAAATTTCATCTGTGATTTCTGAACCTCTGTTATATCTTCCCCCCTAATTTTGTCGATGATGTCTTCAGCATTGATAAAATTAGTAATTTGAACCAACCAACACCTGTCGGCTAGATTGAGCCGATTTGGGAAAACCAGGGGAAAAAATTAGGGTAAAATGTCCTAAAGGCGATGCGTGTATCTGCACAACACATCGGCTAGTACGAGTCGGCAACCTTAGCCGATTCAAGAGTTGATCCAAATGCTGGGATAATATTTTTTCAGATATTTGCCATTGAGAGCCCTTCCAAACACTTTTTCGTCCAATCCTTTCAACATGTAGGCTCTTTTAGAGACGCATTTGTGGATCTTGAAAGGCCCTTCCCAGTTAGGTGACCACTTACCGAATTTGTTATCCCTTGATCCAATCGGCAATACTAATTTCCAAACGAGCTCACCCCCTTCAAAAGACTTAGGCACAACGTTATTGTTATAATGATGGGCTACTCGCCCTTTGTCCCTGGTCACTTTTTCCAATGCACGCATCCTTTATAAAACTAGTTCTTCTGATTCATCCATCATTAAGTTATAGTAGTCATCGGCTGTCAGCTGGTCTTGTAGTTGAATCCTTCTTGAGCCGATGATATTTTCTCATGGCAGAACTGCTTCATGTCCATAGACCAGCTTATATGGAGGCACTTGAACTGATCCGTGGCAAGCCATTCGATAAGCCCAAAGAGATTCGGCTAATCGGCCGTGCCACTGCATCGGGTATTCAGCGATCTTTCTCTTTATCAGCTTGATTAAGCTTTTATTAGATGCTTCTGCTTGCCCGTTGGCCTGAGCATAGTACGGCAAAGAATTTAACAATTTGATTCCCATGCTGTCGGCAAACTAAACAAACTCATCGGAGACAAAGATAGATCCCTGATCCGTAGTTATAGTTTGAGGAACGCCGAATCGGTATATAATGTGTTCCTTAACAAACTCGATTGCATCCCAGAGTCAACCTTCTTCAAAGGAATTGCTTCCACCCACTTGGTAAAATAATCGGTTGCCACCAATATGAATTTATGTTCTTTGATTGAGGGTGGATTGATCTGGCTGATCATGTCGATTCCCCAACCCCTTAACGGCCAAGGCTTGATAATTGGATTCATAGCCGATGTTGGTGCCCTTTGGATAGCTCCAAACTTTTGACAGTCTTGGCATTCCTTGTAGTACTTGAAACAATCGTCCAGCATAATCGGCCAAAAGTACCCCACTCTCCGAAGTAGCCATTTCATTTTATGAGCCGATTGATGCGTGCCACAAATCCCTTCCAGCACTTCCCCGATAGCAACCTTGTCGGCACTGAGACATTTGAGTATACTCACCATCAATCATCCGATAGTACAATTCTTCGTCAAGCAGAACATATCTCAAAACCTTGTAGCGCAATTTCTTTGAAGCCAACTGGGAAGGATTTTGTAGGTAGTTGTAAACATCAAATCTCCAATCGTCGGCTAACAATGTGGTGATTTCCACTTCAACATCCTTTGTCATCGGCCTATAGCCTGATGTCCCCTGAGCTAAATCATTGGCTTCTGCATTTTGCTCCCTGGGGATATGTTTCAGGGTTACCAGCCGAAAGTTGTCATTAATTCTTGGCACTTTTGATAGTAGACCATCAGCGTATCGTTCTTGCATTCGTATTCTCCTGATAACTGGCTGATGACCAACAGTGAATCTCCCATTATCTTGATGGCGTCGGCTTCCACCTCCTTGAGCAGTTGTAGTCCTTTAAGCACGACTTCATACTCAGCTTGGTTGTTTGTGGCGTGGGGTGTGATTGAAAAAGCAAACTCAAAGCTTGCCCCCCTTGGAGAAATTATTACCAAGCTGATTCCGTATCCATTAGTGCAAATCGAGCCATCAAAAGTTAAAGTCCAAGGCATAATTTCCACTGAGCCGATTGAATCATCTGTGTGTTCTACTATGAAATCGGCTATAGCTTGTCCTTTTACTGCCTTGGGTGCCTGATATCGTAGATCAAATTTTGTTAAGGCAAATATCCACTTCCCAACCCGTCCTTTTAGCACTAGAGCCGATAGCATATATTTTACTACGTCGGCTTTGCATACCACGGTGCACTCGTTGGATAATAGATAATGCCTCAACTACGTGCATGAAAAATATAGGCAAAGACATAATTTCTCCAATATATTGTTTCAGCGTTCAGAAGCCGTCGGTTGAGGTAAAATATAGCCTTTTCTTTCCCTTCGACCTCCTGAATTAAAACTGAGCCGATGGACTTTTCGTTGGCTGACAGATATAACCTGAATGGTATCTCTTTTTGTGGAGGAATCAAGACTGGAGGCGAGCTTAAATAATCCTTGATATTGTCCAACGCTTTCTGCTGCTTGCCCCCCAGGTGAATGCTTGATCAGCCTTCAGCCGAAGCAATGGTGTGAACGGCTCCATCTTCTCTGACAGATTGGCTATGAATCGCCTGATGAAATTGATTTTGTCGATCAAAGACTGTAGATCCTTCTTGTTCTTGGGAGGCTGAATCATCTTGATTGCGTTAACGCTCCTTGGTGTAACTTCAATTCCTCTTTCCTGAACAAGAAATCCTAAAAATTGCCCGGCCGATATGCCGAACACACACTTCAAGGGGTTCATCTTTAGGTCATATTTTCTCATTCTCTCCAAAACCTGCCTTAGATCTCCATATGATCTTAAATTTCCCTGGATTTAACAACGACGTCATCAATGTAGATTTTTACCAGGGAGCCGATCATGTCATGGAAAATGTAGTTCATAGCCCTTTGATATGTAGCTCCAATGTTTTTCAAGCCGAATGTCATGACGAACCATTCATATAGGCCGATTGCTCCTGGGCATCTGAAAGTTGTCTTGTGGATGTCTTCCTCGGCCATAAAGATCTGGTCGTAACCTGCGTTGCCATCCATGAAACTTATAACTTTGTGGTCAGAGACGACATCCACTAGCAGATCGGCTATAGGCATTGGGTACTCGTCCTTGGGGGTAGCTTTGTTCAAATCTCTGAAGTCGATGCATACCCTAAGCTTACCATTTTTTTAACACTAGGACTATGTTGGAAACCCACTCTGCATATCGGCAGGGCCGAATAAACCCAGCATCGTATAGCTGAGTGATCTTGGCTTTGATCGCATCATACATATTGGCTTTAAACCTCCTGGGAGGCTGTTTGTACTGCCGATATCCAGGCTTTATAGGTAGCTGATGCACAACAATTGATGGGCTAAGACTAGGCATCTCGAAATACTCCCAAGCAAAACAATCTTTATATTCTTTTAATAAATCAATAAGCTTGGCCCTAAAACGAGAAGACAAGTTTTTGCTAATATATGTTGGCCTAGGCCTATCTCCCGAACCTATGTCAACTTCTTCTAGCTCGTCGGCCGACATAAAACCTTGCCCAAGTTTGTCGTCGTTGTCGCCCACAGTGTCCTTGCTATAGACGCTCGAGCCCTCCACTACGCCTTAGAAAGAGTAATTGAGGCTCCTCGTCTCCAATGGGCTGTATATCGGAATCGTACACCTTTAGAAAATCGGCTTGCCAAATTTTGCTGGATAGGCAATCAATTCCATAAATTTCCCACAGTGGCAAATCGGCGTTAGCAACGTTGACTGACCTATCGGCTGGCACGATCTCTATCTCGTCGCCTTGCCACTGGATTAGACTTTGGTGCATTGTAGAAGGGATACAACAGTTGGCGTGAATCCAATCCCTTCCGAGCAGCAGGCTATATGATCCCTTCCCGTCAATGACGAAAAATGTAGTGGGCATGGTCTTGTTACCGACGATCAGCTCAACATTTAAAACTCCTTTGGCCTCTGAAGGATTGCCGCCGAAGTCTTTGAGAATCATATTTGTCTTGATCAGGTCTTCAGCTCCTTTGCCCAGCTTTCAAAAAGTTGCATAGGGCATTAAATTGACAGCAGCACCTCCTTCGACCAGCATCTTGGACATCAGCTTGCCATTGATGAATCCCTTGACGTACAGTGGCTTCAAATGTCGATTTCAGTTCCCTTAGGTTTTTCAAAGATAGCTTGTTCTGGGGATAGAACCAGTCTAACCATGGTCTCCTCCAGCGTGTCTGCATCAGCCTCGGTGGCCTCAAACTCGGCTGACAACACAAATACCATGTTGACCGATGCAGAAACCACTGCTTTGCCTTTTGCCGCCCTTCTGGCTTTGTCGGCTGGGGCCGCTTGTTTCTTGGCGCGCCATTGTTTTGTGCCCTGCCGACGTTGTTGCTGTTGTATCATCCGCCGGACTTTCTCTTCCCGCCCTTTGCTCTTAAGCCTCGAATTTTTCTTTTCTGTGTTTTAGTAAAGAGGTCCGAAGGGCACCATTGTGGGTTGGCCGATTTCTCTTCATCAGCCTCTTCTTCATCTTCTTCTTGGAAGAAGTCCTGATGGATTGGGGCCGAGCCGATCATGAAGGAAAGGTTTCCGTTGGTTAAGTTGAATGGCTCGGGGGATGAATCGGCTAGAATTTTCCGATTGTGGTCCCCTGTATTCGTCCTCCCCGTAGTCACAGCACGCTGGGCAATTTTCAAGGGTTGGTAATCTCATTCCTTGCTCCCAGCAGAACCTAAAAAACTCGCAGTGCCAATGAGGGTCATATCCGTCGTGGCGGCGGTAATATGCCATGCCTAGCTGATAAGGTGCCCTCTGGTACGGCTTGCCGTGACGGCTTGCTCCTTCCTCCTGCACCCTGCATTGGAAATGCAGTTGGTTGTTTTGCCTGGGTTGACGATCGACCGATCGCCCGTTGGTGTGGACCATGTTGATTGATGCAGCTGCATCTCTAGTCGGCTCTTTGTGGGATGGTTCTGAGTCGGCCTTAACTGATTTTAGTGTTTCGGCTAAGCTGTGCGTCATTCGATGCTACCGATCAGCTCGCTTGTGGCCATCGACCTTCATCGGTTTAGCAGATTCTTCGAACTTTATCTTCACAGCCTCGATGGCCGACTGGATTTGCTACCTGAACACCTTGCAATCGTTTGTGCTGTGAGAGGTGGTGTTATGCCACTTGCAGTATCTTTTCTTTTTGAGCTCATCGGCTTATGGGATAACGTGGTTGTCCGACAGCCGAATTTGCTTCTCCTTCAACAGCAGATCAAAAATTCTGTCGGCCTTAGTGATATCAAAATCGTATTTCTCTTCCTTGGCTGACTTTTTCAGCCATTGGTAGGTTATGGCCTTCTTGGTTTTTGTCCACTCGGCTGCTGCCACCTCTGTGTCACTGTCACTTGAATCTGTGTCCATTGCGTAGGCGACATGGGCGACTTTCTTGAAGGCCTTCTTGGATTCTTGAAATCTTTGTTCATGAGCCGTCACTTTTTAGGCCAAGTGGGCCAGGCTGTCGAAGTCTTTGGTCGAAAACCTTTCACGGATCGGTGGCAAGAGGCCGTGAAAAGCCAAATCGGCTAGTTGGGAGTCCAATAACACCAGGCTGTAGCATCAGTTCCTCATGTCCCTGAAGCGTTGGATATAATCTTGGACCTATTCCTCATGCTTTTGCCCGATGCCTGAGGTCCGATGCCTTCATCTCATGGGTGCGGAATAGAAGTAGTTGTAGAATTGTTTCTCAAGATCGGCCCACTATCGAGTTGTATGGTAGCGATGAAAACCAGGTAAAAGCTGATCCTGATAAGGACAGTGGGAACAGGCGAACTCTGAGCGCGTCTGTAGCCGATGCCTCCCCGCATTGAGCCAGGAATCGGCTGACGTGTTCGTACGTAGACACATTGTCCTGCCCAGAGAATTTGGAGAAATCTGGCACCTTGTACTGATTCGACAGTGGTACCCTCTCGAAGTGCTCTGGATATGGGTATCGGTATATGTGGCCGTAATCCTTCCTTGAGGCCGAACCGATCATGCATGACGTTGACAATCAGATCGGCCCAAGGTCTGTTGTCTTGGGCTTGAGTTATCGGCTCATATTGTCCATACGGTACGGGTCCTTGCCGATCCGAAGCGACGATGGCGTCGCGGCCAATACTGCCGATCATATTGGCCTCCTGGATATTGGTAGTGGTTTGCACGGAGGCGGCCGATGCGCCGCCGGTGATGTCTGCTCAGAGGGAGCCGATGACCGCCGGAATTGTACGTGGCCCCGGAATGAGGTTGCTAGCGGCTCAGTCACCGATTGGTGTTGAATGTGTTTGCCAATTGCTCCGGCTCATTGTCCGGGCGCCATGCTCCTGGTGAGGAGGCTACTGTCGACTCAGGATGAGGGGTGGTGGCCTTGAATTCGATGCGTGTGCAGTCGGCTGGATCGGGATTCCTCCTGGTGGGTTTTGCTGCCCTGGCGGCGGCGGCGGCCGATTCTGAGTTGCCAGCACCCTATAGCCCGGGAACTGACCGTCAGTGAAGTAGGTCGGCTCCTATGGCAATTGCTCGGCTATCCTCGAGTCAACCATGGTGGCTATCATGTTGTTGAGAGTATTAACCAATATGCCACTTTGGTTGATGAGGGCGTGGTGCACAGCCGAGTCGATTCAGTCCTGCAAGGTGTAGAGTTTCGAATCCTCTTGTTCCTGTTTGACATCCTCCATCTTCTGTTTCCCTTTCTTGTCCCCTTCAGAGGACATGTTGAGGTCTTCAAGATTGAATTGGAACTTTTGGAGGATGGCCCCAGATCTAGTCTGGGCGAAGGATTGCAGGTAATTAGCCTGCAGCTGCTCAACCATCCACGTAGTCGGCCAGTTGTTCGGCCGATAGCTGCTCCAACGTCACTGGGATGACGTTTTCCTCGTTGATTTCGGGTCCTTGGTGTTAACCATCGTGTCGATCCCGGAAGTCTCGCAAATGAGTCCCACCGGGCGTGCCAAAAGTGTGTTGACGAGAAAAATCAACACGTCGGCGTGGGAGATTTTCTTAGCTCCGTGTAGATCCAAATTGGCCGCCTCGGTGTCGTCAAGAGCGTGCCGCTTGGTTTGATCCCGTAACCAACAAGTAAACAAGAAATTGGCATTAAGTTAGAATTAGATCCTACCGGATCGGTGAAGACATCAACAAACATATATTGCTATCCCAAAGCACATTTATACTAAGTGATTGGGATAGATCGGTAGTATACCGAGACAGTATAAATCACTTAGGCTAAAGACACACTAGGATAATAATTATCTGCATTGATAACCTAGCCGATACTACCGGTCTAATATGAATCGGCTAGTATTCTGATACATTTTATAAAAAGATATTAATATAATCTAAATGCGCTAAACCTAGATCAATCGGCTGTCAACGTAACTCAACAGATTGATACCGGCTAAAGGCATTTAAGTAGATTAAAATCTTAATATAAAAGGCAGCTTTAATATATCTAAAAGCAATTAATGATAAAAGATAACTAAAACAGGTAAAGCCGGATGAAACTTTGGCACTGTCTCTAATAATAAACATTAAACCAAAGAGGTCTTGATAGTTCTAAAAGCGACTTAATAGTTCGATTAGACGCAGCATTGAGTACAAAAAGAAATACTAGATCTGTATAAGTCAATGAAAACCCCTCAAGACGGTAGATACGACATATAATCTAATTCAACCTCTGGATCTAGCTCTATCGGTTGCTGTCTTCAGAGAGAAACCAACAGATTGTGAGACAGATCTAGACATTGCTCTAGATTATATGCCGTATATGATAGATTAAACAGTTTATAACATTGAAGCTAGAGTATCATGATGATGGAAGCATTAACCCCGACGATACAAACCACTCGTAATAAGGAATTACCTTGTTCGGAGATCGAAACTGATGCAGCGCGAGCAAAAGCAAGACCTTGTCGAAAAGAATAAAATAAAAGGGTGACGACGCGCCGAAGTTGATTGATTGTCTTATTTATACCCGGGTACAATGATATCCGTGTAGGACACGTTTTCTACCTTATCTACTATTTAAAGTACGATGCATTAAAAAAAGGAATATCTATATAACTTTCTAATTTACAGATACAATTGCCGTTACAGGACTTTATCTATAGATGGCAATATCTTTAACGCACAATTTGGAGACCGAATCCAACACCTTATCTTCATGTTTTCCTTTCGGGACTGGCTCCACTTTTATCTCAATTCAAAATCGGCTATCAGCTATCCTGGTCCGATTCGGACTTAGCCGACGGACTCCGCAGCCGATTCGGACATCGCCGACACGGCCTCTGTTTCTCTGCAGACCGCGCATCCACTCCGATTTCGCTTCAATTTCTGCTTCAAACCTAGGGATTTGGTTATCAAATTTGGTCGTTAACACGTGGCATCCTCAGAAATCCCACCATCCATGATGCTTCCTTCCCGCCCCTACTACGGCATCATCATTGTCCTCTCCAAACTCTAGCCGCCAGCCTTGTCTTCCCACAAAATTCGACTGTTACAGACCAGACCTGAGCAGCGTTGATGAGTGGTACTTTTCCTCAAGCTTCAACCAGCCTCTAACAGATCTGGCGTCTTGTTCCTCAAGCTTCAGCTGCACCATCGACTAAATTAGAGAAACATCATCATCCTCTTGCTTGTTAGGCCACTAGGGTCGCCCTCCATGAAAGCTGCACCGTAAGAGTCTAAAAAAATTTGTACTCTCAAAAGTGAATAAAAAAGTAAAGAAAATTTTTGTGAATAATTTTGATATGTGTTTGGTGTTGAAACATTTAAAATCCCCTAAATATTTATAAATTCTTTCCTAAATTTCAAATTGGAAAAATAAATGATACTAAGGATTAATTCATATTTTTGGAAAATCTAAAACTAATTTACAAATTAAGAAAATTCATTAAATTAAATTTAAATTAATTCAAAAACCAAATTAAATCTTATTAAACCTCTTTTTCAAATTTTTTCCTTTTCTTTTAAATTCTTCTTTCTTTTATTTTTCTTATTTTTCTTCTTTATCCTTTTCTCCTTTTCTTTTCCTTCTTTTTCCTTTCCTTTCTTTCCTTTCCTTCCCCTGCTTCTTCTTCCTCCCGGTCTCAGCCAACCCACGGCCTTCCTATGTGCCAACAATCTATTAGATCGACACAGCACCATTTCTATCCCCGGTGAGCTAATGCCCTATGAACTGCCATAGCCGTCGTAGATTCAATTACTGGGAACCCATCCTCGCCCATTGAAGCAAAGAACCGACTCTAGGGCATCACTATCATCTTGCGCAAATGGCTGAACATGATTGGACCGAACACCTCGCTGTGATCACCCAATTTGAACCGACATCGACGAACCGCCATGGCCGCCAGCCTTATCTTGTGCAAAAACCGACCTAGAAAGGCTATAAATAGCCCATGAGAGTCTAAACCGTATATACAAAGTTTGATCACCATCTCATCCTCTTTAATTCCCCTCAACTAGCCCTAGCCATCATAGACTATAGACTGAGAATTTTGAGGAAGAGTAAGGGAATGTTCTGAAGAACCCTAACCCGGCCGCAAAGGGGGAGCTTCAAAATTGAGCATCCTTAGCCAAGCAATCTTCAAATTACAGGTACCCTCACGCTCTACGCACTCTAAAGCAACTTTTCCCTAGCATGTTCGAGGTTATAGATCACCGAAGAACCCAGACGACGAGAGCCGCCGGAGTTCCCCTGTTTTCCGGTCGGAGCTTGCATGGTGCCAATCCAATTTAGAGCATCTCCGACCAAGATAAGGCCATAGTTAGCTTCACCTTGATTCATAGGTGCTCACACACCCTTTAATCCAACCGCAACACCCACGAAGAGTTCCAGCAACGAGCATCATCTCCGCCGGAACCACCTCACCGCCGTCGGCTCAATTCCGAGCCTCACCGGCTCAACCAAGCACGAAAATGGGTTCCTTGTGATTGTTAGATGGAGAAAAGTCTTTTAAACCCTAGACTTTAGTCACCCCGTGCCGTGCGCATCTCTTCCATCAAACCACCGGCGTCGGGAAGAAAAGAGGGAAGCAGAGGAAGAAGAAGGTGAATAGTAGAGAGAGAGAGGGAAGAAAGGAGAAAAGAATAAAGAGGGAAGAGAAAGTGAGAAACACCTGAGCAGAGCAGTGGAAAGAGACAGGGGAGAGGAAAGGGAGGTCCTTTGAATCAGACTCCAACCCTTTTTTTTCATTTTCTATTTTAATTTTTTAGGAGTAGAAATAGAAGAAAGAGAGAAAAATAGAGAGCCCTAGAAAAACCCCTAGAAAATAATTTGATCTTTCCAAACTCTTTCAAAATATTATTTTCAAATTTTCATATTACTTTAATCTCTTTATTTACTTTTTTAAAACCCTTTTAAGTATTTGTTTCAAAACCTCTTTATTTACATTTTTATAAATCTAAAATTTTAAAACTAAGAGAATAATATCTTTTAAATACTAAAAAAATTATCCCTTTCAGAGTGCTATTACTTTTATAATGATATTTGATCTCTATTCTAAATTTACCCGACAATTTCTTTCATTTATTTATCGATAGATCACGACGTTGAGTCCACGGTTAGTGGTATTTGTGGTATTGACATAGTAACGCATTGTTTGGCTTAGCTCCGGATTCATTTCTAGCTCCGCAAATCTATAGATCTAGACCTACAATTACATTGATAATATTTGGATGAATTATTTTATTTTATTTTAAATAAAATATAAAAATTCAAATTACTACAATTTAATATATATAAACTTTAAATCCAATGTAGATTTGAGATCTAGAGTTATAACAAATGAGGACTAAGTAAAAAAGAGAAGGCTTTATGAAAACGAGCTAAGTAAACATGTTTTAGTTCAGGAGATTGATTACTTGATAAATCCAAATTGACAAACCAGGATAGTAAGACAATGGTACAGAGTACTAGATAATCTGTTATATATATTTTGGTTCTTGTAGGCACGTGCAAGAGTACACAAACATAATCTTCCAGGCAAGTACGTGCAAGACGTACGCAATGATGATTGATAACATTCGGCACAATCACATTGACAACAACTTATTCTTAGATGCATACACTGAAGGATATATATAGGAATTAAGACTCTGCCTCCATAAATGGCAAGTTTATTGGATCCAAACTTGATATAGCATGCATAAATACGTACGCATGCATTCTATCTCAATCAGCGGATGCAAACTACGGCGGAGGTGGTAACCTTGCCGCAGAGATTGAGGATGAGAGCAATGATAGGAGGGATGGAGACGTTCACGCCAACACGGACATCAGCCTTCATGGCATCACATAGGCAGGTAGCAGCGGTGCTTCCTCCGAGCTTGGAGATCTGCGGGCAGCACTTGTGCTTAGCGGGGCTTAACGGGTTATTGCCCAGCCCTAAAGTAACACACGCACCGAGGTCAGCTAAGACCACCGGGCACTTGGGTAGTGAGGTTGGTGCCGGGGCTGGTGTTGGAGGCTCAGTCGGGGCTAGGTGTGGGCTAGGTGACTGGTGACCCTTGACGGAGACTAAGATCAAAAGAATTATCGAGAAGAACAGGGCAGGGTTTCTTGCATGTTTGGTTGCCATTGTTGCCTATGTATGTTCGATACTTGTTGGGTATGTAGCCATGGAGTATTTATAGGCTTCTAGCATGCAAGCTGGTGCAGCTTAGGTCAACTAAGCTAGAAGATTGTTGAATATTAGGGCTCTAGCTGAGGTACATTTTTTAGTTTTTAATTTTGCCAAGTAACTCCGCACTACTTTCTTTTCTCTGTTATACAATAAGGATTTTCATAATTGTTTGAAAAATTTTTAATGAACCGGTACGGGATGTGCCAACTTCATTGAATATAGCAGGAGTAAAAGTTATATATGTATAGGTAAGGCCTAGCGTATTAAGTGGGCGATGTGTTTTGCTCCTGCCGAATCCTAGGTTTTGTCTTCCTCCTTGATCTTTCCTCCGTGATTTGCCAGAGCAGTGTACGTCAATCCGATAGCAAGTTGCAGAAATCACTGCCCACCTATATTTATCAAGGTTTTAAATCTCCGTATGTCAAGATATGAGAGACTGAAATATCTTAATTTGAAATTTTGTTTAGAGACAAATTCTGACAAGATTCACCCATAAATCCAAAATTTTGAATCATAATTTGCTACTACAAGAATGATTTCGCAGGCAGACCAAAAGAAACAACACCTATGAAAATGGCTGAGGCCACCTCTGGTGTGACATCCTGGCCTACGGCTTAATAGGATTGATAGACATACTCATACCAACAAATTGCAACTTTTCCCGAAAGCTCATCTCCAAATAACTTCGAGGTTAAGCGTGCTTGGCCCGAAGCAATTTAGGGATGGATGACCAACCAGGAGGTTCTTCCTGGGTGCGCATGAGTGAGGACAAAGTGCGCAGAAAAAACTGGTGTTGGTTTATGAGGGCAGTCTAAGGTCCTAGAGAGCTGTCAGGTGTAAGCGGGCCCTGCGCTGCGGGGCGGGATGTTACAGTTGGTATCAGAGCCGACTCTCGCGGTTTCACGGACGTGTGCGGGTCAGTTTTGCGGGCATGGTGTCCATGTCGCATGAGCCCCGTGGGGACACGACATGACACATGCGCCGTCATTAGACGCATGGACGTGGCCAAGAGGGAACGTTCCTGGCCTAAGGTTGACCGATGAGGACGTTGGGTCTCTTGAGAGGGGTGTATGTGACATCCTGGCCCAATGCTTAATAGGATTGATAGACATACTCATACTAATAAGTTGCAACTTCTTTTTCTGAAGCGTGCTTGGCCCGGATCAATTTATGGATGGGTGACTGACCGG
This sequence comes from Oryza australiensis, assembly GCA_019925245.2. Lineage (NCBI taxonomy): Eukaryota > Viridiplantae > Streptophyta > Magnoliopsida > Poales > Poaceae > Oryza > Oryza australiensis. The sequence goes on along the minus strand of JAIFGZ020000016.1, from coordinate 1,153,194 downwards.
GAAGTTCTTCCCGGGTGCGTATGAGTGAGGACAAAGTGCGCAATAAAAACGGGTGTTGGTCTATAAGGGCAGTCTAAGGTCCTAGAGAGTTACCAGGTGTAAGCGGGCCTAGCCCTACGGGGCGGGACGTTACAGTGACAAACTACCAATGAAAACCTACTTTTTACGAGGTTCTTTGAGAAAACAGCCTAAAAATCATCATTTTATTTCATGGGCGGTTTTCCTAAGAAACCACCTGCAAAAATCATCATTTTACAAAGCGATTTGTTAAGGAAACCGCTAGTAAAAACGGGGTGATTTTTTGCAGACGGTTCTCTTAAGGCTAAAGGCTTGTAAAATCCATTTTCTCAGATGGTTCTCTTAACGAACCGCCTTTAAAAATAGGAAATCACGCCTCTTTACTATGAACTTGGATGACGACAAATTCATATGAAAATTGTAGCTCTCAACAAGATCTTTACACCTTTGTATTTGATTTTTTTTCATTTATGATCTTTTAGGGGACGAAATATGCTTTACAAGCTCCCATATCTAATTTTGATAATGAGTTTTGAAGTTTTTCAAATGACCTCCTATGGAGACATGTTCTATATTAAAATTGTAGATCTCGATAAGATCGGTAACTTTTCTATTGATATTTTTTATATTTAAGATTGTATGTGTCTAAATATTCATTACAAGCTTTGGTATCTATTTTACGAACGGTTCTTTACAAAGTCCAAACTTTGAAAAATTCATACAAAGTTCTATGATATCTTTGCAATACTTCCTTTAATATGACCTAGTTACTATTTTTTGGAATATTTCCTTCAGCATGGTCAGTCATTCTCTAGTGTCAAGTTACATAACATATCAACAAATACATAGACTGCATGATATAAGTGAACAATTCTATTAAAAGAATTGACTTCAGGAATTATAGACCTAGCCATATAAAAAAATGTTGTAAGGATAGTAAAGAACTTTGGTTTATCTCCATTGGACTAAAAATAAATTTTTGAAAAAAGGTTTTTGCAGGCAGACTTTTTAAAGGACCACCTTAAAATTGTTTTTATAGACGGACTTCTTAAAGAGCCGCCCTTAAAATAATTTTTCCGGATGTAGGGTCTGGAAAAACCGATTTCCGCTTGAAAACATGAGCACCACTAAAATATGAAAAAAATCATAACTCTTTCACATGAAGTCTAATATAATAGTGACAAACTTTATAAAAATTTTAGCACTCAACGATATCTATAACTTTTTGATGAACGTTTTTTCATTGGAGATAGTTTAGCGGACCAAATATATTCAAACTCTCATGAAAGAATGGTTTTTTGAGATTTTTGGATGAACTCGGATGAAAATATGCCGTATATCAAAGTTGTAGAGGTTGACGAGCTTACAAGTTTATAGTAGATAAATCTTCATTTAATGTTATTTATTGTGAAGAATATGTGTTAAGTCATGACCTGATGATATGTGGTACGGTAAGGAGGCTATGACCTGATGATATGTGGTCCTGGGTTTGAATCCTGTATACTGCACGTGCGCATATTTCACATGTTTGTATAGATGCCTACTAAAATATGACATATTTGTTTGGGTTATTTTGGGACTACAAAGATCAAAACTTGAAATCCATTTTCACATGAGGTTACTCAAGATAGCTGTCGGTGCGAATCAATTTTCGCTGACGGTAGTGGAATTCACCCACATAAATCCTCAATTTTTGTAATTGAGGCTTTTGATTGCAGGTTGTTCGAATAAACGCTTGAAAAAAAGGGTTACAAACTGCATATACAAATGTTTTCTATACCGGTGATTACCCTGTATAGCCTCTGTACCACTCCCTTGTACATTTGTACTACATCTTAGCGCAATGAACAACGGAGCAGTGAAACTAAAAGGTTGACATACATTGAGCCACATCATCTAAGCTTGGATGATATGGCTGCAATAACTACACTTAATTGAAACCAAAAGCTTAACATGCATTGAAGTATATCATCTAGAAAATAGTAGCTTTTGCACTATCTCATGCTTTGATCTCAACCATCCATATCTCATATGCATTTATAATCTTCTAAATATAGTTATCATTAGCTATAAAATTAGGAAACATATCCTATACACATAAGTCTTCTTATTATGTATATATCCTACACACCAACAAAAAAATTTCACAAAAATTCTTTAAAATAATTTGTACATATATATTTTTAGTAGAATTACATCTAATTGTAAAATCTCATCTTCAAATTTACTATTAGGAAAAAAAAATAAAATTCTAACAGATTTGTACTCTTAAAACTATTCGAATTTTTATTTTTTATCTTTTTCAAAAGAATTTACACATAAGCGTAATACTATTAAAAGTACATGTGTAATTTTTTTCAAAATATTTAGAAAATTTTTAGCTAGTGTGCACGGTATATACATAAAAACTTATTTATGTGTGTGTATATATATATGTATATATATATATATGACATATTCCTATAAAGTTACCTATAAAAATATAATTATTGGATTCCTCTCGTGCTTGATGCACAATCATTTGTCATGTATAATTACAATTCCAAATGAACTATTATTAAACTTAAAATATATATTATACTTTTAGGTATAACGAGTATATGGTTTACAAATTATTTTTTGATTTTTTTTGAAGTTTTTTAAATTATTCGCTACAATGCTGGTATCGACTGGTTAATTTAAGGAGTGACCTCGAGACTTTGCTCCAAGACAGAGCTGCCACGTACATGTAAAACACAAGAAGTATAATATACAGTAGTATATATATATATAAATATATCTATAATCTATAATCTATAACTATTTATAAAGCAAGTAGTGTTTCCACCTAAATTTTGTTTTGCCTGGTTATTTTACGAAAACCCCTTACTTTTTTTGAAATTAACCTCGCAATCCACCGGCTATTTTTTTAAAAAAATTCAGTTATACATCCGATAGAGCTTATCTTATCTACTTAAAATATCTATAACTTTTTGATCAAATCGTTTTTCGTCCAAATGTATAAAATTTTCAATCCGTATAACCTCTCGCTTCATTGTTGCCTCACTTTCCTCATCTTCAACAAGGCGAGCCCGATTTACGCGTCTCTTGCGTCGCCGTGCATTGCGTTAAGCGGCGGCCGAGCACACGCCGCACGCATGAGCTAGCGCGCCGCCGTCGATATACATACAACTTTTCCTATTCATCAATATACTTTTCTAACTAATAATATCTCGAGTCATAAATATTTTAAATTTTTACCAAATTTCTAATCGGTTTAAAGTATCGGTAAGTCAATATCTATTTTCATTATATTTTGACTTAATTTAGTGAAATTAAATTAACTTATACTAAATATCTATCTCGATACTATTTTTTAATCAAGGTTCAGTGGTACATAAAGTTGAAGATACCTTTGCTTCCAAAGTTATATATATGTATATATATAACTATCTATAAAGAAAATAGTTTTTATCCAAAAAAATTTTTCGTCTCGATTATTTTGCGAAAACCCCTTGACTGTTTATAAAATTAACCCGTAATCCTAATGCTGAAAAAGAAAGGGAGGGCTTGGATGAAAAAAAGACCTCTTACGTTCCTCTCTTTCGTCCCCATCCGCGTTGCACCCCACGCCGCGCCTGTGCCCCTCCCCCGGTCATCGCTCGGAGCTCCCGCGCCGCCGCCTGGACCTTCGTCCTTCGCCTGCTTTCCTCCCTGCGTCGTCGTTCCGTTGTAATGTACGGGCATTTTGCTAGTATATATATAATATGCGATGCTTGCATGCCACTCGTGTGGATATTGAAAGTTCTTTCCTTGATGAGCACCGGAGACCGATGGAGTCTGTAAGGATAACGTGTGCCTAACTCAGCCAGTACATGGTCCACGTGCATGCAGTGATGTAGCAATTCTCTAGTGTAATAAGAAATATTATGAAGTAAAACTAAGTTACACAAAACCGTATATTTTTGGCACCCGTAATGCAAAACTTCAGGTATTACAAACTGTTTTGAAAAACCCAAGGGTTTTAGATAAAATATATGTTTCAAAAACCTTAAAGCTTATATAGTTGGTTTTTATTACATTTTATGCATAATAATTGTGAAAAAATATTCTTAAGTTACATGTTAGCCTCGTTTAAACTATTTGTAATACAATTAATATTTATCAACTATTCGGTTAATATGTCATTATTAATGAAATTATTAATGGAATTGTGTTATGTTTTTTTAATCGAGCAATGCAAGAGTAAAGGAAAAGATAAAATACATGGGAGAGGTATGTATTTTGACCCTATTAATGTAAATATTTACTAAAAATATCATATATATATAATGAAATTATTAGTATTTGATATATACATAGGTTTCTTGAAACATTTTACCCCAAAATACGAGGTTCTTTAAAACAAATCATAATACTTGGAATAATATGTTACTTGTGCCTCAAAATATAAGGTTTTGTATAATTTCCAACTACAGTCTTACATGAAAATTGCATATCCCTTTAGGTCCCATTTGAATCTCTTGCATGTAGCAGTATTAACCATGATTAAGGGGTAGCTTATTAATGAATAAATAATTAGGTTTGAAAAATATATTTATTTGAACTTTAGAAAACGTACGGTTTAATTGTTAGAAAAATGTGTTAATAAAAATCGAAAAAATTGTAATATGAAGTTGAAGTTTAGAACTAAATTAATGGGTATATGCGTGCCCATTAAAACACAGCTCTAAATAGAATCGGTACACTTTCCGCATACGTTTCTATGGTACTGCTGATCGACTGGACTGTACACAGTCCGTATAAATTACATGATATTGCTGACTAGTTGTACAAAAAAAATTCTTAACATAACCTTCTTACTGTTCAGAAGGAGTACTACAAGAGATTTTAAATTGGTTTATGTGGAGCAGCACGAAATAAGAAAGATATTGGATTGGGTACATTTTGTGGTAGTTTTTCTTTCCCTGGCAAGATATGATTGTGCGACAACTGAAATCCAACGGTGAAAACATATTAAGTGTGGAGATTATGGTAATCGGATATTCACATGGCAAACTTATCCGACTGGAGATAGAGATATGTTGCACCCGCCAAATATGTAAACCAACTATAACTTGGGTATTACGTTGCCGATTAGATAAGGCAACGGCTCATAGTCACGGTTTGGTAAGATTGAGAAAACCGACTTAGAGTAAGATAATGTTTCCGACTTGTAAGCCCGCCTCCCAAGACTATATAAGGGAGGTGAGGGGCGTCCCTTGAGGGATATGAGTTTTCTGAGCTACAGATCTTGAGATCAATATACACTCGACGGATCGAATCCCCGAAACAGGAGTAGGGTATTACCTCACGAGAGGTCCTGAACCTGTCTAAATCTTTATTTTCCACCTAACCCATTGAGCTTGGTGATCTTGACTGCACCCCCAAAATTCTATTGCCGAAACCAAGTTTTGACATTGGCGCGCCGGTAGGGGCCGCGCGTCAAGATTTCTTCGACAATCTCGTCGACAAGCGCGATGGGATCTTCTTCAGATTCGGCGACTTCGCCGCCAACAACTTCGACAAGTTTTCCTCTTTCGACTCGGATTCAAACCAGTCGGGAGGAGAAACCCACTCGGCGCTGTTCGGGCTCTCGAACAACACCAAGATCTACGACGAAATCTTGGATTCCAAGATGCAGTCCATCCACTCTGAGGGAAGAACTCACTCGGCGCTGTTCAGACTACCGAACACCACTGAGATCTGTAGTGATCTTCTCATCTCCTGAACAGAGAAAATCTACTCGGAAGAAGACCTCCGGCACCGTTTGGATTACCAAACGCCGCTGAGATCTACGGCAAGCTTCTCTCCCGAGTCGAGGTCGACCCACTCGGAAGAGTCCACATCCTCAACCTATGACTCGACCGGAACGATCCGGATCCGAGCAACCCAGCTCGAGGAGGTCGCGGTCATTCTTCAGCCATTCGGCTCGTGCTCATCCTCGGAGCTCAACGAATATCTCAGCTCTTCAGGCTTTGACGACCTCTATAGCATCCCCTCGGACGAAGCCGACGACTCCGACTGCAACAAGGACTACGAGCCGAAGTGCTTTGACGTCCTCATGGCTGAGGTGGCCGAGACCGACTCAGCCATGGCCCGCAGGCTTGCGGAAGAAGAACGAGCCAGGATTGAGCAAGAGCGCAAGCTGGCCGAAGAGGAGAAGAAGCGCAAAGAGGAAGCCGACAGAAGGAAGCAGGACCTAAGGGCAGCTGGACGATCCGCTCAAGAGGCTATATTTCAAACGCGGGTCCACAACACCAATATCTTCCAGACACCATAGCAGAACGCTGTTGCTGCCCTCACACTCCCGGACACCGTCATTGAGACGCGCGCCCGAAGCGTTACTCCAATCTTAGACAAAATCCGACCATCGTCGCGGCTACGGCCAACGGTCATCCCTCCACCTCAGCACGAAGACCGGCGAGTCCGTGGCTGAAACGCCCGACAGAAGCCGACTCCCGCCGCTAAGGTCAAGGGATTACAAGAGGCCCGAGCTAGACCGGTCGACAACCATGCCAAGAGGCCCACGCCACGATTCCATGCACAAGCATCAGGAGCAAACGGCCGACTCCTGCGAGAAGCAACATGGACGTCCACCCGTCCACCACCGTGTCCGCCGCAAGAACAGCCTGGCCTACGAAGGCGCCGCCGAGGACCCCGCCAAGTGATCTCGCGGGAGGTCCTCGATCGTCGCTACCAAGAACGAGACCAACGCACCCGAAGGGGATCACCCGACAGTAATGACGATGGAGTACCGGCTTTCACTCGGGAGCTTCGCCGAATGCATTGGCCAAACGGGTTCAAGCCGACTAGAATCGAGAAGTACGACGGCAAGACCGACCCCGAGTTATGGCTGACCGTGTACACTCTCGCCATCCTTGCGGCAGAGGCGACAACAAGGCAATGGCCAATTACCCGCCCGTGGCCCTCGCCAACTCGCCGGAACGGCTCACGAGCCTGCCAAGAGGCTCGATCGGCTCGTGGAGCGAGCTAAGGGACCACTTCATTGCCAACTTCCGGGCACCTTCGAGAGGCACGGACCCACTTCGACACATGCACAACGTCATCCAGAAGCCGGACGAACCTTTGAATGACTACATCCGACGCTTCTCCGAAAAGCGCAACAAAATCCCCAACATCACCGATGACATCATCATCGCCGCCTTCCAGAAGGGAGTCCGTGATGAGCTGTTGATCGGGAAGTTTGGGCGCAAGCCACCGAAGACGGTGAAGCAGATGTTTGAGACGGCAAATTCTTACGCCAAATCCAATGATGCCATCAAGGCGGCACGCCAAGACCGTCCCGACAGAAGGGACGACAAGCAGACGGGAGAAAGTCAGAATCCTAAGAAGGATAACGGCAACAACAACCAGGGCCAGAAGGACCGCAAACGCCGATCCGAAGATCTAGTTGCCGCAACTTCCAACTCCCAACGCCGCCCCCGAGTCGCGGCCTACGATGCCATCATGAACGCCCAGTGCATGCATCATCCCAATCACAAGCATGCGGCTAAGGACTGCTTTATTTATAAACAGTTCGGCGAGCAATATGCGGCACAGCTCAACAAGAGGCCGGCTAAGGAAGCCGGCCCATCGGGCGCCAAGAAGAACAACGTGGCTGAGAATGCCGAGCCTTTTCAAGACCCCGTGGGCGAGCTGAATCACATCTTCGGGGGGCCGCTAGCCTATGAATCCAAGAGGAAACAGAAGCTAACTGACCGAGAGGTCAACGCGGCGCAACCCGAGGTCCCACAGTACCTACGATGGTCGGAGGTGGCCATCACTTTTGACCACTCGGATCACCCCGACCGAGTGGTTCATCCGGGGCGCTATCCACTCGTCTTGGACCCGGTGGTCCGCAACATCAAGCTCAAGCGCGTTCTCATCGATGGGGGCAGCGTCCTCAACATTTTGTTCGCCAAGACCTTGGACGAGATGCAGATCCCGAGGGCCGAACTGAAGGCAAGCTCAGCCCCCTTCCATGGAGTTATTCCGGGGCTGTCATCTACACCACTCGGGCACATCGCCCTTCCGGTCACCTTCGGAGTTCGAGAGAATTTCCGGACGGAGAACGTTACTTTCGAGGTGGCCGACTTCGAAACGGCCTACCACGCCATCATCGGCAGGCCTGCACTCGCCAAGTTCATGGCGATACCCCATTACACCTACCTCTGCATGAAGATGCCAGGTCCCAACGCCGTCATCACTCTTCGTAGTGACGTGAAACAAGCCTTCACCTGCGATAAGGAGAGCTGCGACATGGCCCAATCTCGCGAGAGATCACGTGGCCAGCAAGAAATCCAATTGGCCGCATCGACTTCGGCAGAGGGTGAAATCCCCACGAAGAAGATAGCCAAATCAGGAACCGGCAACGCCAAGACCAAGAAGATCTCCCTTGATCCATCCGATCCCTCGAAAACTGCTGTAATCGGCGCTGAACTAGATCCTAAAATAGGAAAGCATGCTCGCCACCTTCCTCCAAAATAATAAAGATGTTTTTGCTTGGAAACCATCTGATATGCCTGGAATTCCTAGGGAGGTGATCGAGCACTCTTTACACGTCAAAGATGACGCAAAGCCGATCAAACAACGATTGCGCAGATTCGCGCAGGATCGAAAAGATGCCATCAAGGAAGAGCTCACAAAGCTCTTAGCCGCCGGTTTTATCAAGAAAGTTCTACATCCCGACCGGTTAGCCAACCCGATTTTGGTCCGTAAAAGACAGGGCAATGGCGCATGCGCGTTGACTACACCGACCTCAACAAAGCCTGCCCCAAAGATCCATTCGGGCTGCCTCGCATCGACCAAGTCGTAGATTCGACGCCGGCCGCCAACTCCTGAGCTTTTTGGACTGTTACTCGGGCTATCACCAAATCAGCTTGAAGAAATCCGACTGCCTGAAGACATCGTTCATCACGCCGTTTGGGGCCTACTGCTACATCACCATGCCTTTCGGCCTGAAGAACGTCGGCGCCACATACCAACGCATGATCCAGAGGTGTTTTCAAACGCAGATCGGGAAGAATGTAGAAGCTTATGTCGACGATGTCGTCATCAAGACCAAGCAGAAAGAAGACCTGATTGCCGACCTGGAAGAAACCTTCGCAAATATTCGGGCCTTCGAATGAAGTTAAACCCGGAGAAGTGCACTTTTGGCGTTCCATCGGAAAACCGCTTGGTTTCATGGTGTCACATCGTGGCATTGAAGCCAATCCAGAAAAGATCAACGCTATCTTGAACATGAAGCCTCCGAGTAACCAGAAGGATGTCCAGAAACTCACTAGTTACATGGCGGCGCTAAGCCGATTCATCTCTCGACTCGGTGAACGAGGCATGCCCTTCTTCAGATTGCTAAAGAAAACGGATGACTTCCAATGGACCACGGAAGCCCACAAGGCCTTTGAAGATTTTAAAGAATTCCTCACGACGCCACCCATCCTAGCCTCACCTCAGCCCTAGGAGCCCTTGCTACTGTACGTTTCAGCCACCCACCAAGTGGTTAGTACGGTCCTCGTGGTCGAGCGCGAAGAAGAAGGGCGGGTCCAGAAGATTCAGAGGCCGATCTACTTCGTTAGCGAAGTGCTGGCAGGAGCCAAAATCCGCTACCCTCAGGTACAAAAATTGCTATATGGTGTTCTGATAACCGCGAGGAAATTGGCACACTATTTTCAGGATCACTCGGTCACCGTCGTCACTTCCTTTCCGCTCGGCGATGTCATCCACAACCGGGAAACAACTGGGCGCATCGCAAAGTGGGCCCTGGAGCTGATGCCGCTAGACTTAACTTTTAAGGCGAGGACGTCTGTAAAGTCACAAGCCCTGACGGACTTCTTGGCCGAGTGGACCGAACAGCAAGAAGACGTACCTCGAGAAGACCTCCAATATTGGACCATGCACTTCGACGGATCCAAGAGGATCACCGGCTTGGGAGCAGGAGTTGTGCTGATCTCCCCGACTGGGGAAAGGCTAAGATACGTCCTCCACCTCCACTTCTTCGCCTCACATAACGTCGCCGAATACGAAGCCTTGCTACATAGGCTGCGGCTCGCAGTTTCACTCGGGATACGTCGGCTCGTCGTGAAAGGGGATTCCCAGTTGGTCGTTAACCAAGTAATGAAAGACTGGTCCTGTCTAAACGACACCATGGAGGCCTACCGACAGGCGGTCCGCAAACTTGAAGACAAGTTTGACGGACTCGAGCTATCACACGTCCTAAGACACAACAACGAAGCGGGCGACGAGTTGGCGCGGTTCGGGTCCAAGCGAGAAGTCGCCCCAACGGACATTTTTGTCGAGCACCTTTATGAGCCAACTGTTGCGGCAAAACCAACTCCCAACAAACAAGCTGCAAACGAAGTCGCCATGATTGACGCCGACTGGAGGACACCACTCATCAAATTTTTAACACATCAAGAGCGCCGAAAGACCGGGATGAGGCGAACGTGTTCGACGTCGTTGCCAAGCTTACGTCATGGTTGACTCCGATCTGTACAAGAGAAGTCCCTCCGGAGTTCTGATGAGATGCATCACACCCGAGGAAGGATGACAGCTACTCCAAGACATCCACTCGGGCATATGCGGAAGCCACGCGGCAGCACACACCTTGGTGGGAAAAGCCTACAGACAAGGGTTTTTTCTGGCTTACCGCGGTCTCCGACACAGACAAAGTGGTACGAACCTATGAAGGTTGCCAATTCTTCGCACGACAGAGCCATGTCCCAGCCCAAGAACTACAAACGATTCCATTGTCACGGCCGTTTGCGGTATGGGGCTTAGACATGGTCGGCCCTTTCAAGAAGGCTCCAGGAGGATTCACGCACTTATTCGTCGCAATCGACAAGTTCTCCAAGTGGATCGAAGCTAAGCCGGTTGCCACAATTACTGCTGACAAAGCACGGGACTTCATCCTTAACATCGTGCACCGGTTCGGCGTCCCAAACAGAATTATAACCGACAATGGGACTCAATTCACAGGAGGCATCTTCAAAGAATTTTGCGAAGACTTCGGAATCAAGATATGCTACGCATCAGTTGCACATCCCAAAAGCAATGGACAAGTCGAGCGTGCCAACGGCATGGTCCTTCAAGGCATTAAGGCTCGCGTGTTTGATCGCCTAAACCCTTATGTCGGCAAGTGGGTACAAGAGCTCCCCTTGGTTTTATGGTCTCTGCGGACCACGCCCAGTCAGGCTACCGGCCAAACTCCTTTCTTTTTGGTCTATGGCGCGAAGCCATGCCGCCAAACGAGATGAAGTACGAATCCCTCCGAGTCCGTAGCTTCAACGATGAACGCTATGACCCGGACCGAGTGGATGACCTCACCCGACCGGAAGAGGCCCGTGAGGCAGCCCTCATCCAATCGGCAAAATATCTTCAAGGGCTTAGACGATACCACAGTCGCAACGTTCGAGCATGAGCTTTTATCGTTGGCGATCTGGTTCTACGCAAGATTCAGACCACCAAGGACCATCACAAGTTGTCCCCCTTATGGGAAGGACCATACATAATTGCTGAGGTGACTCGACCAGGTGCATACCGATTAAAGCGTGAAGACGGATCTATGGTGGAGAACTCCTGGAACATCGAACATCTTCGATGATTCTATGCTTAAATTGACTTAAGTTTCATGCTTTTCTTGACTACCAACCTCAAGCAAGATGACTTCTTGAGTTAGCGATATGTACATATGTCAATAAAGCATAGTTCTCTTCACAACTTATGCGTATTCGGTTTATCATTGTTTAAGGCTACTCGATTCGAGTTCAGTGTATAAGGACTGAGAATTTTTTGATGACCTAATCAAGCTTAGGCTTGGTGATAGTCGGACAAAAATTACTTAAGAAATTTTACATAAAAACTCGGATCAGGGCATTAACATAAATAAACTGAATATTTACAAGTCTACACCAGAACGTCACAATCATACAATGTTTACAAGACAATTAAGGCCGGAAGTTGTTTACTACATCAATAGCAATTTTCTTAGCCTACTCCTGCGCATCACTGATCATGTCCAGGGCTTGCTCATCCGAGGTGCCGTCGGCGAAGCCTTCCCCGACTGAATTGATATCTACCCAGGGGTAGAGGGACCTGGTCTGTGCAAGAGCAAGGCCAGCCCCCATGGTAGCAGCCTCAGTGATGTTGGCCAAGTATTGGTCGGGGGCTCTCCGCAGCTTATCGAAGATCTCGACTGGGTCCAGTGAGCTAGCCCCGACTCCCTGATGAAACAAATACAGCAGGATTGGTGTTGCCGCATTTGCAACATCTTCTCTGACCCTTCCGGCTTGTTTGACCCTCTCAAGCAGAACGTCGTATTGAGCTCGGGTCTTGACCTTGTAAGCTACCAAAGACATATGATCACACAGCGCGTTCGAAGACAAAGCAGCATAAAGAACATTGTTGTGAAGAAGCTCACCTTCAAACTCGGTCTCCAGCTCAGTCTTGCCGAGGCTGATTGCCTCCAAGCGGACTGGAGCGAGTGGACCTCCGATGAATTTTCTACAAATAAGAAAGGTTATCAACAACCAGAATCAACACGAAACCATAAAGAGACAGAGAGGGTTAAGCTTACTCCCGACCGAACCCCGGAGGTCGAGGTTTTCTTCCGGAGTTCGGCTATTTCCCTCCTCGGGGCCACCTCCCTCGACGCGGCCTCTTCTCGAATGGTCTTCGATTTTTGGACGTCCTCCGGGAGTTTAGATGCGGGACCAACTTCTCGAGCGCGTCGGACTTAGCCATTGATCGGCAATACTCCTTCTGCACGCAAGATCTGAAGTTGGCCGACTGAAAGGAAATGATGATGCAACAACAGAAAAGGATCAAGACTTACATTGAGTAGCCGAGTCGCCTCATTCAGGCTGTTGACAAGGGCATCCCTTTCCTCGCTTTCCGCTTGCTTATCTAAGATGATGCCTTGCCTCTGACCTTCCGAATCTCGCCACTCGATCTTAATCGGAGGGACCCGTGTTTGAAGACGCAGCACTGGGATTTCTTCTACGTGGGCGATAGATCGGGAGGAGCAATGATGAAGGTACGAAAGAGTTAGACTGAAAATTGAAGATGAAGAGTTAATTCAAGACTTACCGGTTTCGGTGGCCGAATCCTTAACTGAAGCAGCCCGACTGGTCTTTTTCCTTCGGCTTTTGACCGACCGGTCTTCGCCGGGGCCTTCGAGCCGGCACTGGGCTTCGCGGCCGGCGGTTTCCGGTCATTCGGGTGTCCGCTGGGCGCGGTCGGGGCTCCCTCCTTGGGATATTCTCGCTGGGAGGTGAGGGCTTTCCACCCGGAGCGCTCTCGCTCGGGAGAGGGCTCCGGGATTTTGGTTCTGTCGGCTTGGATGCCTCGGATGTTGCGGCTGGCGTTGGCCCCTCACTCTGCCCTGCAGGGTCTATGTCTTGGGGCCTCCTGCAAAGAGAACGACAGGAGCAATTGGAATGAATACAAACGAATTTTCAACAAAGAGCTTAACTTCAGTCATAAGGCGTACCTGGACGACCGGCGGATCTTCGGCGCCGTCTTCGGTGACAGCCTTGGAGGGGTTGCTTCGGCTGGAGGGGCTGGGACATCATCGTCCGAGTCGTCGATGACGAGCCTCCTCTTGCTCGCCCGTTTGCTAATATTTTCACTCGGGGCCGCCCTTTTCCCCGCTGGATCACTCTGGATCTTCACGCTGCCGGCTAGCTTCTTGGTAGGCCGAGTCGACACGTCGTCGTGAGGAATTTTGTAGGGCTTTGAGATGATGGAGGCATTTTCCCGCAAGAAAGTTTCTTACAACACTAAGAAGTGTGACATCAAGATTGCAAGGCAATGAAAGAGTTCGATCGGCTTACGGAGGAGGAGGTTGATAGAGACTGAAGGGGAGGACTGGCAGCATGAGGCTGCAATTCCAGTCGAGAAGACCTTGTACATTCGGATCTTCAAGATCTCGAAGCTGAGGGAGTCGCGATCTTCTCGATTGGGGTCCCTCTCACCCTCGTACTTGAAGGCTGGCTTTGATCGCTCTTTAATCGGCGCCAGTCGGCTCCTGATGAAGTGCCGAGTGATTTGCTCGTCGTGAAGACCTTTTTGCTTCATCTCCAAGATCTTCGCTAGCAACTTGTTGGCTTCATCCCGATCTTGGGCTATCGGCACGGTCTCAGGTAGGCACAGGCACGGGGAAGGCCAACAAAGTTTGGCAAGTTGGGCTCAAGATTGCGATATAGAACCGCCTAGCATGCCAACCCTTGTTAGAGGATTTCAAAGGAAGAGAGAAATACTCCATGCGGAGGGATCCGCGGAGTTGAAAACCTGCCCCACCAACGACGCAAGGATGGCCCTTATTCGGATGTGGCTTAAGGTAAAACATGCGACGGAAGAGTTGGAAGTGGGGGAGAATGCCAAGGAAGGCTTCACACACGTGGATGAAAAGAGTGATGTGAAGCATGGAGTTGGGATTCAAATGATATAGCCGAATGCCATAATAATCAAGAAGCCCCCTAAAGAACTTGGAAGTGGGGAGGCTGAAGCCACAATAAAAGAAAGATGTGAAGACGACGAGCTCACCGGTGTTCGGAGTGGGAAACTCCTCACCCGCCGCCGGGCGCCAGCCCACGATCTCCTTGGGAGGAAGCACTCCATGCTTTGCCATCTCCTTGAGGGTGGACTCCCTCACATCCGAAGTGGCCCACTGCTCGAAAGGGATTTTCGTATCGTCCGCCATGAGTGTGGTTTGGATGAGGAGCAGATCTGGCTTGAGGGATGGGGATTTGAGATGGGGGTCTGAAAAGATGGATGCGGAGGCTAGCTGTGAGCGAAGCGCAAGCTCCTGGATCGATGGATTTGGGTGCGCGCGAGCCGGTTTTCCGCAGGGAGCTGGTGAATAGTACTGCGAAAAGGGGAAATTTTTGGGAAGACGAAGTGGCGGGGATGACCTCGAGGCTTTGTAAGAGATTTGAGGGTTACGCTAAGTTTTCTCGCAATTGGGCCGAGCCCATGAGAGACTTGTGGCCCAGCTAAGGTGTGGCCCGACGCGTGTCCTTAGGGACTTAAGTGGATGAACTTAAGCAGATTTGCCTCGGTAATATGCACGTGTCTAAGTGCCCTGTACCTTTGGAAATCCTTTCATACTACGGTTTGCTTGACTTCATGAGAAGTTAGCACGATGCAATTTGAGAGGTGACCAACAGCTAAGCTTTTATAGCTGCCTTGATGACAGGGGCTGTTTGGTTCTTTAGCATTTGATTGGATGACTATATCAATGCTATTTTTCCACCTTGGTGAAGATCTTTTATAGATTGAGACCAGTATTATGGCAAGAGCTATTTAGTAATTTGGTCATATTTTTCAGATGACTGAAAAAACTTATTTATCCATGAGGAATGATTAAAATATTTGATCCGAGATGAGTCGGACAGATCCACTCGGATAAACATGAGTTTATCGAGTGCTTTCCACCCACGAGGGTTGATTGAGTTATTTGTTCTGAGATGACTCAGGCAAATTCACTCGGACGAGCGTGAGCTTGCCGAGTGATGAGATTTTTTGTGATTGCTTTAGCATGAGCTAAGCATTTATATGAGTATGATTCTTTATAGTTCTTGATTGTATGTTTGGTCTGTTTTGGCTAATCACATAGTCGGGGGCTATACTTAATTAGGTACATCAAGAGATGCACCTAAATATTTATTTTTGAGAATTTTTTGCATATTTTCCAGCCCTTCACAGTCTTTGGAATCACTCGGCGCCAGAAGCATTCAGCCAAAGAGTTGTTTGGCTGTGTACTATCTTGGTTCGAGGCTGAGTTATCTCGTCGACTGCAAAGGACTCGGGGGCTACTGTGGAGATTATGGCAATCGGATATCCACATGGCAAGCTTATCCGACTGGAGATAGGGATAGGTTGCACCTGCCAAATATGTAAACCAACTATGACTTGGGTATTACGTTACCGATTAGATAAGGCAACGGCTCATAGTCACGGTTTGGTAAGATTGAGGAAATCGACTTAGAGTAAGATAGGGTTTTCGACTTGTAAGCCCGCCTCCCAAGACTATATAAGGGAGGTGAGGGGCGTCCCTTGAGGGATATGAGTTTTTCGAGCTACGGATCTTGAGATCAATATACACTCGGCGGATCGAATCCCGAAACAGAGTAGGGTATTACCTCACGAGAGGGCTGAAACCTGTCTAAATCCTTGTTTTCCACCTAATCTATTGAGCTTGGCGATCTTAACTGTACCCCCAAAATTCTATTTCCGAAACCAAGTTTCGACATTAAGCACTGGGTTTGATGGTTTACAACACCGTCGGTTACCGTGCTTATCGTACGATAAAACTAAAACTACGATAACCTCATTAAATTTAAATAAATTAAAAAAATAATTTTAATTTTTGATAGATTTTATATGGTTTGACATGGTTTTTCATTGTTATCATACGGTAACCATGCTTATCACCGGGTACGGTAACCTTCTTCCCGATGGTTTTGTAAACCCTAGCTGAATGTTTCTCCCATATCTGTCCGTCGGGCCTGGGGGCAGTGAAGCCGGGATTCATAATTCGCGCATATGCCAAAACAAAACTATGTAGCGTGCACCGTGCGCACCGAGCAATGGAGAACAGGAACATAAGGCTGATTTAGTTGGATGGAGACTGCCGGCCATACAGAAAGATAACAACGCACGTGATATTTTTAAAGATTTTGCCAAACTCAAATTTTAAAGAAAAGGGCAAACTTCTACTGAAATATTTCACATGTTAAAATCAAAATTGAAAAACATTAACCAAATTTTGAAAACTTTAAACTCAAAATTTAAATTAAAAACTTTCAGCTTAAATTTTAAAAACTTTCAATTCAAATTTCCAAAACTTCAAACTCAAATTTGAAACTTTCAACTCAAAATTCAAAACTTTTAAATCAAACTTGAAAATTTTCAACTCATATTTAAAAGTTTTCAACTCAAAATTCAAAACTTTCAACTCAAAATTTAAAATTCATATTAAATTTAAAAACTATTAAATTAAAAATTTGAAACTCTCGACTCAAAATCAAAAAATCTTAACACAAAATTTAAAAAACCCATATGCAAAATTTTGAAACTTTCAACTTAAATTTTATAACTTTTTGAATGAGATTTGAAACTTTCAAATGTAAATTTAAAACTTTTAAATCATAGAATTAAACTTTCAGATCGACTAGTTTTCTTATTTTATGATAATAAAATTTGCTTAAAGATAATCACCGTCATTAGCGATAAGCGCTATCATTAGCGCTAAAACATCGTGGTGACGGGTAGGATTCTCGCTGGCAAGCCTTTCCCATCCTCGTAAACTGTCATGGAATCAACTTAATTAGAGTCAGACATGTGGAATGAAGATGTATAACCAGTAAACATAGTCATTCCTCTTCTCCCACCAATTCTTTTTTCCTCTCCTGAAGTGTCTCCAAACTCACGCGAGTCCGACTCCCTCCATCGCGCGGCCTCAACGTCTCATCTTAGACGTTGTTTGTTTCAGCTTTTTGAATAGCTTTTTTTTTCTGGTTTTTGCTTTTCAAAAGCTGAAAAGCTAAAACAAACAGCTAGCTTTTTGAGCTGGCTTTCGGAAAGTTAGAAAGCTAGTTTCTGAAAAAATGAATAGAAAGCTGGAAAGCTGGCTAAAATGAGTTTTTGTTGGCTTTTGATGTGCTGAGAAGATAAAACTTTATTACAAAAACTAATAGTAAAATATCATCAGTCAGTAAACTAGTTTTTCAAAAAGCTAGCTTTTCAGAAAAGCTGAAAAGCAGAAACTCAAACAAACACAACATTAGTTTAGGAGACGCCCTAGAAAGCGCATCATCCACAATACGTCCCTTCTACCACACCACCACCGTGTCCATCCCAAACTCCAGTGGTTGGTATCATCTTTTAAGTGCCACGACCAGATTTGAGTAGTGTAATCCTTTTCTTGGGGATCCAGTCGGTCCCAATCAGATGGGTGTGATGGCGTCCTCTTTCTCAAGCTAGCACCATGAACGGTGAACGACGACTATGGGTAACATACTAACATGGCCCAAGGACTGGGGCGAGGCCTTGGTGAACATTCCCTTGTATTTTCCTAATGACGGGGCTCAATCCCATTGAGATGAGATCATGAGTGTCGATGTGTTGGTCGGCAGTCCTCCAAGGGCGTCTCACCAACGGATCTAATGGTCGACTTAAGAACAATGCGGGCCAAAATTTTTAGACAGGTTTGGCCTTCCCGGAGGATAACAAGCCTACGTCCTGTGTTCTTTTATTGGGGTGGTGTATGAACAGAGTTTGAGTACAATAGATAAGACCAGAGCCAGAGAGTCTTAACCCCCCTGCGCGTACCACTGTCCTCCCCTTTTATAATCCAAGGAGGGGGCAGTTACAATGGACTTGATGCGCAAGAAAGTTTGGCCATAAAGTACAAAGCAAGTACAGACTAAAGCTAAAAAGCATAACAAAAACCGCCTTAGGATTCATCCGTCGTGGGCGTCTTGTGCGCAGTCCTGCCTCGGGATCCTCCGCGGCAGGTACCTTATGTGCAGTCTTGTCGGGTGACATCGTCTTCTGTTAGCCTGTCCCCTGTTCTGTCTTGTTTGTGAGGCTTACGAAGGAAGCCTGCTTCCTAAGGAGGGGTGGCCGACCTCCATCCTGGTCGGGGCCATGCATGGAGGTCAGACTAAGGTGTTGAGGCTGAGCCAGGGGGCCGTGGTCGGGCTAGCCGACCACGCCTAGGGTCGAGCTCTCGACCCCAGTCCAAAGACGTCCGATCCGATCCGCTCGGCCTTCTTTCTTTGGTTTGGGCTACCCTAGGGTGGTACCCCCACAATGAGCCCCGTTGCCATTTGTGCTCTGTCTTCCTCGATAGGAACTTGGCTCAATGGTGCAGGAACTGTCCTTTCCTCTCCTCATATGTCACCTGATTCACCATATCACCACCTAACAAATCACTGTAAGCCATTCGTCTTCACCACGGGAGGGTGAATCCCTTTGTAGGTTGTTCTGGAAGTTTTTTGTTTCACCCATGAGTTGGGTGTTCATCCTTAATTTTGTCTAAATCATCAACATAAGCCGGTTTTGATTTCTAAACCCATCTTGATCAGGAGCTTCTCAAGATCAGGACGATTGACGACTCTATTCGCACCGAAATGTTGTAGGTGGATTGTCATGCTCACCGAAAAAAATTTCAAAAGGTCGACAGGAGCTTTGGACCTCGATTGCTTTGTGAGGATGGTAAGGGTAGAGGAAGAGGGTGGCATCCTCCACGCAGCTTGAATAGATCATTGGATAGGGAGATCAATAACAAGGCGTGGCTCGGCCTCTGCGTCAAGGTTGACGCATGACAGTGCTTGGCTTGAGCTGGTGGGTTTAGCATAAGTTTGGTCATTGTGGCATGTGGAGCTCATGCAGGGTGCCAACAAGAAGGGAAAAAAGTTAGCAAGAAGGTCGGCGTCTTCATTCATTGGACGGGACGACGGTCATGAGTGGTGGTGGTTGTGTCACTTGTGTGAAAACAGTGTGGCGGTCGTGGCTAGCTAGGCTTTACCAGCGGTCAAGCGCTTCTGCTGAGCTGCTGCGGAGATGGGCCCAGGGAGCAGCCCAACAGGGAGGAGGGTTGGGACGAGATGGGCAAGAGGAAATGGCCCAAGACAATAAGGAAGGAATGGAGGAAGATGACTAGTGGCTTGCAGATTGGGCTTTGGCCAACATGAACAGTAGTGATTTGGAATTTAAAAGATGGTTTTCAAATTGTATTAGTTGGAATTGTGGATTTTGGGATTTTTGAACAGTGGAATTTAGGAAATTGGATGTGATTCCTTTTATAAATAATGTTGAACGATAAGCTCCTGCGTATGTTAAATCACAAGTCCAGGATCAACTAGGGTTCTGGGTGTGCTCGGAGCAAGAAAACACAAAGCTCGTATACAGGTTTGGGCCTTCCGAACGATGACAACCCTACTCATGCCCATATCACTATTAGTAAAGTTCGTACAAAATTTGGCAGCTCTCGAGCAAGCTGGCCTAGTCCTTGCTGATTCAAGAATCCAACCCATTCTAAAAGGCTCAAGACAAGCCTTTATACCGTATGGCCGCCCTCTCTCTCTCTCTCTGCCAAGTGATAAAAGACAATGTACACAATCGTAATCTTGAGCTAACTCTTCGAGCTCCATGCTAGGCACAATCATAATCATGAGCTAACTCTTTGAGCTCCACGCCAGTTTTCGTTGCAGAAGCAAAACATCTTGTGATACTCCATGTCGAGCCCACCTATAGTCCTCGGTTCTCGTCCACCATGTGTAAATCCACACCAGTGTGAAACGAGAACTTTAGATATGGGCTATGTTAAATAGTTATTATGGTGAAACAACTTGATTCCCAGTTGATGGTGTTACAGCCTAGCCCTGACCGATTCCTAGTTAGCCCATCTTGCTTTCCAGGGTTTATTAGCTCCAATCAAGGAAAGATTTTCGGCTTAAGACTTTGAAAGCTTAGCTCACCTAGCTCAAAAGGTGACAGCACACGAGCAGCGGTTTCAAGAAGCCCGAAAAGCAATTAAAAAGATTAACCATGTTATGTATGCTTCTGAATCCGAGGATGAAAATGATTGTCGACGGGTGGGTCGGCAGTCCACCAAGGGGTGTCCCCGAGGAGGTAGAAGAGAGTTTGGTAGAGAAGCTGTCCTTCGATGGATCTCGTAACATCCCGAAAATTTAAGAAACCGAAATCGAAACGTAAAAATCGGAACTTTCAAAACCTTCGCTTGTTGCTTTTTCTCGGGTTTGTTGCTTCTTATTTGCCGCTCGCTTGTATAAATCTAGTTGTGATCAATTCCCTTTT
This sequence comes from Oryza australiensis, assembly GCA_019925245.2. Taxonomy (NCBI): domain Eukaryota; kingdom Viridiplantae; phylum Streptophyta; class Magnoliopsida; order Poales; family Poaceae; genus Oryza; species Oryza australiensis. Next base: position 1,132,332 of record JAIFGZ020000016.1, on the reverse strand, counting down.
GGTGTTTGTGGATGATTTGGAGTTTGTCGGAGAGAAAATTCGAAATTCGAATTAGGAATTTTAAAAGAAATCGAGATAAGATGCGGATTTATGAAAATGCGAATTTGTGAAATAGAGTATTATTTGTGGATGGCGGAAGATTAATTAGGGTATAAAATAAACAATAAAAATATTTAGGGATTTACAAGAAATCTGGGAAATTTTTGGAAAATAAATAGGTGAATTATGAAAATTAGGAAAAAGGAATTTAAATAAATATGAAAAATAAATGTGGAAAAATAAAAGTGGAGAAAAAGTTGAAAATATAATGTTAAGAATTATTTTTGGAATATTGAAATTTATTTTGAATTTTTAGAAGGGAGGAAAATAGAAATAGGAAATTAGAGTTTGAAAATCGCGAAAATATAAAATTGCACTTCATTGCGCATGAGGTGCTTGACGCCGTACGCGGACCCGGAGCGCCGCGCGCGCCGCCGCCATACGCGCCGCGCCCGCGAGCGCCACGCGCGCAGCGCGCGCAGCGCGTGCGCGCGCCGCGCCACGCACGCGCACGCCGCGCACGCGCGCTCGCGCCGACCCCGCGCGCGCCGCGCCCGCCGCTGCGCGCCCGTACCGCCCCACGCCCCGCGCCCGCTCATTGCGCCACGCGCCCGCCGCCGCCACCGCGCCGACGCCGCCGACGCCCGAGCTCCCGCCGCCCTAGCCGCCGTGAGCCGCCGTCGCCGCAAAGTGCCGCCGCCCTTTTCTTTCCCCATGCGCTCACGCCGGCCGACCTCGTTTTTGCCAAGCCTCGGTCAAACACATTAAGGGCAATGAATAGTGGCGCAGAGAAAATAAAGAAAAAGAAAAAAAAAGACAAAAAAAGAAAAATAGGGGAAAAATTTGGAAAAATATTTTGGGATGACTTGACTAAAATTTTGGGCAAAAATAAATTATTTTGTTGCATGATTTCTCGGTGAAAAATTCGAAAATCAAAATGCGACTTTCCGAAATAACGTTTCGCGCCGTTTTCAACTCCGGGTTTCATTTAATGCGTTCGCCATTTAAATGTGCTGTTCTTTTGTACTCAAATCTTCAAAACCTCGAGCACCAATCCCTCCGCGGATATTTTTAAATCCATTTTCTCGAACAAATCGCGATCGTCGCTTTGCGAAAACCCTAAGTCATCGACCCGATGTCAAAACGTGGAGTTTTCCGCGATCCTAGTACAAACTCAAGTAGGAATTTAGGCTAAGCGCTTGGAATCGTTTTTGAGGCTTTTACGGATCTTTTTGACCTTTTGGTGTTATATGGGATTCTAATCGGATTCGATTGATCTTTCGCACGTACGGGTAGCACCTGAAGAGACCGACATCGACCCCGTTGAAGACACCACTCCACAAGCGTGCGAGCAAGGCAATTCATCACACTCTTTGAACATATTGATCCCACTTGTGAAACGATGTTATTTTAAACTCTAAATAAGCATGCTATACGAGTTACCTATACTTGTTATGCCATACCTTGTCGTTGATTACCTTTAGAATTACTCCTTGTAACTCTCAAGTGATACCAACAACTGGAGAATAACTTCGGTAAACTGCTTAGCCCTGCTAAACTTAGATTCATGCACACTCATGACTTTATGAAAAACGTTGGGCAACTACCTTAGGGAAGGTAGTAGAGATGCGGCCTGTGGAGACATGAGTGCCACATGGCCATGAGAATGATGAACTAAGTTTGATGAACATTGAAAAGTATTACACAAATGTTTTAGACTAGGGCGGCCGGATGATTTGGGTAGATTCCGGAAAAGGCAAGTGCCGACCCTGGTCAATTAAGGACCGAGCCATGAGATAGCCGGGAAATGAGCCAGTACAACCGTACTTCTCGAATGGGTATAGACCTAGCCGATTAGATAGCCGAGCGGAGGCAGTATCCTTGCATAGATGGTTCTTTATGATGTGGTTTGTGTGATGAAGATGAGGCTGCGGCCCTTGTTGTGGATGATGAAATTAAATCGATATTAATTGAACTTAAAGACCGAGGAAGTCTTCCCTTACCCCGGTGCGTCGAACTCCTCTCACCGCTAGAAAATGACGACTAGAGTGCATGAGGGCTTAAGTTCATGGAGCGGGTACTGCCAAAGTGAGGTTATCGAAAGGCTTTGCCGTGACCGTCTCATGTGTTGGGACGTAGGCTCATTTGTTGGGTTGTCATGGAGTACGGGTAAAGTGTACATCCACTGCAGTGTGAATGAATCAATCTATTCGAATAGCCGTGCTCACGGATATTGAGCATCGTGACAAGACTTTCGCTTGGCTAGACTTTAAACTTAAAAATGCTGGGATGGGTTTGCATGATGATTTTATTCGCTGGTGGATCAACTTCTCGAGATGCGAGAAGGGTGGACTCCCAGAAAACCATAACGAATCGGAGGCGGGAAGCCATCCTTGGAATCACGATGGATGGTAGACGAACGTCGCCGAATTAATGAACTATGGGACTAAAACTTGACTTGGCTAGTTGTTAGGCTTGTGAAATGATTTATGAAAATTGGCTTTACGCAAAAAGAGCTCCACCATCCCTTGAATAACCCTATCATATGCATCACTTCCGTGTTGGCTTGTTGAGTACGGTTGGTACTCACCCTTGCCATACGCACAAACCTTCGATGGTGGGAATGAAGAATCGGAGGATCCTTACGCCTACTACCGGGAAGGCGGAGAAGCCGATGGCGCTTACTAGGTCTTAGTCCCGGTTGTTGCGTGTGGCAACCGACATGCCGCTGCCTTTATTCCGCGCCGTATCTAATTTTTGCTTTTGTGTTGTATCCGGACCATGAGGTCCTATGTGGTGAACATTGCCTTTGGGCCTATCATTATAATAATTTCGTTGTAAGACTATTCGTGCATGTGCACTGTTATTCAAGATCTTGTATTTCGTGGGTACCAACTACTCGATCCAGGAAATGGTACTAAGAACACAAAAGATTCCCGTTCCAAAAGGGGGTCCACAGAGCGGTATCGAGTCATGCGACCGTAGGATAAGACCAATTGGCGCCCTACCCCCGACTAGTTGGCTAAAGGGAAGTATCCTTACGTAGGACCATTTCGCAAACTATTATTTCTGAAAATACAAATATACTTTTTCCTATATCTTTATTTCCCTTTCTTTACCAAATGGTTTTGATGATATCTCTCTCCCTCTAACCCTAAGTTGCTTTCAAAAGCAGATATCGGACCATGTCAGAGTCTGGGAAATCACCATCCCATGAGATGAGGGATTCGTGGCACAACTTCGCCATTACCGTGGTGTCTAAGATACCCGAGCCACCCACTTATCGATCGGAGGCATGGCTCGAGGGATATCCCGTATGGGAAGCGGCAGTTTCCGTGGAGGCCCGCATGGGAGTGAGACACCTTTTTGCTTTCACACCCGCTACCACCGAGATTTAGTGGAAGCGCCATTCAAGACGCGGCCTGAGAAGCATTCCTTCGCCTCGGTGCTATACATCGTGCTGAACTCACGTGGCGAGTTTGTGCACCACCCCTATCGCGAGGAAGGCAACCCAGCTTACACCGTGGAAGCCACCCCGCCGCTACAACCCTATGGTCATCCGTCTATCCCACAGGCGAGACGGCGAGATGATGCTACGAAGAAGCTTTGCTCGAGATCAACGACCAGCAACAACGCCTCAATGATCTGGTCGAGAGCCACCGAGCTGCGGGGATCGGATCAACGTGCCGTGCAGACACGGCCACGAGCCAACGGTGCCCAATATGAGCAGCTCTCGGACCGTTACATGGCCCGTGGGGAAGCCCCGGTGGAGCGGGAGGAGTAGCTCGGGAGGAGCAAGCAACAAGTTAACCACTGGAGGAACAGTTGCGCTCCCGCCCGTCCCTACGTAGGTACATCCACCGGAGTTGCACCGACACCTCCTGCCCCTGTGCCCGACCACTACTATCTCATGACTCCAGCATGCTTGGACACTTTTCAAGCCATGATGGAGCAAGCTTTATGTTGAGCACGGAGCCGGCGCCGTCGATAGACCCTACTGCTGCCACCTCCATGGGACCCACCTCAAACTCCATAGCAGGTGCCATCCGAGCCTGGATCGGGAGAGGAGAACCTCATCCAGATCCACACCGACTCCGAGTCTGAGACGGAGCCTATGGAGATCAAGTGGGAGTCCAGCGACACTGATCCAATGGAGGAGGAAGCTCCCACTCATCGCCTGACTCACACCGGAGGTCCCCTCACCCGTAAGACCGCTCGGAAGAGTACCCGGCCACCGAGCAGGAAGATCCAGCATGACTCCGAAGCCACCACCTCCGAGCCATGGGGACTCCGATTTGCTTTAGCAGAGGATCACCCCCTTCCTGCACCTGGCTCCTAGGGATGGTTGGATGATTAGGCGAGAGGACCGCCTCAACTTGACCTTTCTTTGGACGGTTTGGCAGCAAGGATCACACCCTTTCCCCCCTAATAGCTAAAAGCAGTAGTACGATGTAGCTTTCGTATCATGGCATGTGGGACTGAGCATATACAGTCCATTGTACCCCTTTGATGTAATGTTATGAACCTATGTATCGTTTTATGGCATGCTATTAATGAGCTTATTCTACCATGCTTGTTTGGTTGAAGATCATTTAAGAACAACCTGAAGAGAAATCACCTAGGAACCATGACCTTAATGGTTCCAATCTCTTAATTCATCTATCTCCTTCAGATGGCGCATCGTCGCAGAGCTGCAGCAACCAACGAGAACCCACCGGAGCCTAACCCCTCCACTCTGGCGGAGGTTATGGCTTTACAAACCCAGCTGCTCCAAGCAATCGCCAACAACCAGAGAAGTCGAGGAGGATCAAGCTTAGGAGAGTTTATGCGAGCTAAGCCACCTACCTTCTCTGCGCCGAAGAACCCATGGATGCCGAAGATTGGTTGAGAGTGATAGAGAAAAGCTAACCCTCGTCCGAGTTCGAGAAGCGAGATAGAGTCATCTTCGCCACTAGCCACTGGAAGGTCCCGCAAGTGACTGGTGGGACACCTACAAGGAGACTCGGGCTGAAGATGCCGGAGAACCGACATGGGAAGAATTCACGGCTGCGTTCCGTGAAAATTTCGTACTAGCCGCGGTTATAAGGATGAAGAAAAATGAGTTCCGCAGCTGCGCCAAGGAAACACCTCGGTACAAGAGTACCGAACAAGTTTACCCAGCTTGCCCGTTACGCCACAAGGGACTCAGCGGACGAAGAAGAGAAGATGGATAAATTTATCGAAGGACTAAACGACGAGCGAGAGGACCAATGATCGGACAAGACCACACCAGCTTCCAAAGCCTCATCAACAAGGTCGTAAGGCTTGAACATGACCAAAAGATGGTAGAAAATAACCACAAGAGGAGGCTTGCTGTGGCCCGCCCATTTCAGGGAGCGCCTCGGCGCCCCAAGGAGCCACCCCGTCGGATGGAAGCCAAACGTTCGGCAACCGGTCGTTACCCCGCACCCGACCACGTCAACAGCCAGTGCACCCCGCCCGTACACCGACACCAACCCTAGCCGCTCCGGAAGAAGGAACGTGAACTGCTTCAACCGTGGAGAATTCGGGCACTACTCCAACAGTGCCCCAAACCACGCAACACTCCCGTGCGTACGGCGCCAATGCAACGGCCGTCCGAGGAACCCCCACTCTGCTGCGGGACGTGGTCTGTTTAGGACCCCGCAACCCAATGAGACTCGCCACCGGATTTCGACGTGGCCGTGAATCATGTGCGTGCTGAAGAAGCGCGAGAGGATCGAACGTGCTGATGGGTATGTTCTCTATCAACTCTACCCCGCTTAAAGTCTTATTTGATTCTGAGCATCGCATTCATTCATATCTTCACAAGTAAGCAAACAACACCACCTACACCGTAGAACTTAAGAGACCTATGTTGGTACACTCGCCTGGGAAACATAACCGTACCCCATGCTTGCATCAATGTGCCCATACGGATTAGAGACGTGGTTTTCCTTTCAAACCTTATGGTACTATCGCCTCAAACCATTCATATCATACTCGGGATGGATTGGTTGACCAAGAACAATGGAATCATAGACTGCATCGAAGGGAAGTCACGGTATCCACCCCATGGGGATCACCAATGAACATAACTATGGACCAAAACCCGATGCTATGCGAGCAAGCTGCGGGAGTATTCACCATGCTACCTCGAGCGGGATGCCGTAGTGCAAGAATACCGGACGTATTCCCGAGGAATTGCTCGGAATGCCCCTGATCGCGACATAGAATTCATCATCGACCTAATGCACGTACGCCCCCATATCCAAGAGACCTTACCGAATCTGGCTAACGAGTTAGAAGAACTCAAGAAGCAAATCGAGAACTACAAGAGAAAGGGTTTGTACGCCCCAGCTTCTTCTCCCCTGGGAGCCCGGTACTCTTCGTGAAAAAGAAGGATGGGAGTATGAGGATGTGTGTGGACTACCGATCGTTGAATGAAGTGACTATCAATAACAAATACCCATTACCTCGAATCGATGACCTATTCGATCAACTCAAGGGTGCGCAAGTGTTCTCAAAGATTGATCTTCGGTCGGGATATCATCGCTTGAAGATTAGAGCCGGAGATATTCCCAAAACGGCATTCTCTACACGTTATGGCTTATATGAGTTCACGTAATGTCCTTTGGATTGACCAATGCCCCGACATATTTCATGAATCGATGAACAAGGTATTCATGGAATATCTGGATAAATTCGTAGTGGTATTTATTGACGATATACTTATCTACTCCAAGGACGATGAGGAGCATGCGGAGCATCTACGACTGGTACTAGAAAAGCTGCGAGAGCACCAGCTGTATGCAAAATTTAGCAAGTGCGAGTTCTGGATCAAGGAAGTCGCTTTTCTTGGCCATGTAGTCTCAGCCGGAGGAGTAGCGGTAGACCCTGCCAAGGTCGAAGCTGTTACGGAATGGAAGGCACCCAAGTCAGTAACGGAAGTTCGGAGTTTCTTGGGATTGGCCGGATATTACCGAAGGTTCATCGAAGGGTTTTCCACAATAGCACAACCCATGACTCAACTCCTGAAGAAGGAAAAGAAATTTGTATGGAACGAGAAGTGTCAAGAAGCCTTTGACCAACTAAAAGAAAAGTTAACCACCGCCCCAATCTTAACCCTACCTGACAACGGAAGGATTTCGTGATGTACTTGTGATGCGTCTCGGCAAGGACTGGAGGCGTATTAATGCGGGAGGGAAAGGTCGTAGCATATGCCTCGCGACAGTTATGACCCCACGAGGAGAACTATCCCACACACGACCTGGAATTAGCGGCAGTTGTTCATGCATTGAAGATCCGGAGACACTATTTGATCGGGAACCACCGTGATGTATATACGATCACAAGAGCCTGAAATACTTCTTTACTCGGTCCGATCTTAACCTACGACAGAGACGGTGGTTGGAATTGATCAAGGATTACGATCTAGGAATCCATTACCACCCCGGCAAGGCAAATGTAGTGCCCGATGCGTTAAGCCGCAAAGCCCAATGCAACCATATGGGATTGGAAGGTATGGCCATGAGCTCCAAGAAGAGATGGCTCAGCTTAATCTACACCCGATTCCTCACGGAGAAGTAAACTCACTGGAAATCCAACACCTTCTGTGGACTCAAACAGAAGAAGCTCAAAAGGGAAATGAGTAAACACAGGAAATCAAAGAGCGCATAGCCGCTGGACGTGCTAAGGAATTTTCGGTAGACGACAAGGGAACCTTGTGGTACAAGAAAAGAATCTGCGTGCCTGAACAAGGTGGTTTGAGGGGGTTGATCTTAAAAGAAGCACACGAATCAACATATTCGTTACATCCAGAAGCACGAAAATGTACAATTTGAAGGGAGAATACTGGTGGCCCAATATGAAGAGAGATGTAGCCGAATACGTAGCCGTATGCGATGTATGCCAAAGGGTGAAAGCGAGCATCAACGACCGCGGCTTACGTTCTCAAGATTCCCGAATGGAAATGAGACGAGATAGGCATGGATTTCATCGTTGGACTACCCAAAACGCAACGGTTATGACTCCATTTGGGTAATAGTAGATCGGCTCACCAAGACCGCGATTTATTCCCGTAAAGACCAACTACAATAGCGCCAAGCTAGCGTAACTATACATGAGTAGGATTGTGTCTCCATGGTGTACCAAAAGAATTATATCGATCACGGTACCCAATTCACGTCCCATTTCGGAGCAAAGTTCATGAGGCACTCGGAAGTCACCTAGCCTTCGCACCGCTTACCACCCACGGGCCGACGGGCGGCGAAAGGACAAATCAAGTGCTAGAGGACATGTTGAGAGCTGTGCGTTGGACTTCACCAAGGATTGGGAGAAATGTTTACCGTACGCCGAGTTCTCCTACAACAACGGCTACCAAGCCGATCAAGATGTCACCAAACGAAGCCCTATTTGGTCGCCGATGTCGAACCCCATTGATGTGGTCGAAGCCGGTGAACGAGCCGTATTCGGGCCTGACATAATCAAAGAGGCCGAGGAAAAGGTTCGTCGATCCGGGACCGATTACAAGCTGCCCAATCTCGACAAAAGAGCTACGCGGATACCCGTCGAAGGGAATTAGAATTCAATGAAGGCGACTATGTGTATCTAAAGGTCTCACCACTACGAGGAACTCAGAGGTTCAAGGTCAAAGGGAAACTCGCACCAAGATATGTGGGCCCATTATTGATAAGTGCTAGAAGAGGTGAAGTGGCCTACCATGCTACGGTTGCGAGAACATCTCCGACGTCCACCCAAGTGTTCCATGTGTCGCAGCTTGAAGAAATGCTCGGGTGCCGGAGAAGCAAGCTCCTTTAGAAACCATCCATATCAACGGTGATCTCACCTACCCAGGAACATCCAATAAAGATACTGACGAGGCGAGAAAAGAAGACACGGACCAAGTCATGGCGCGTGTACAAAGTACAATGGAGCAACCACACTGAAGAAGAGGCTACCTGGGAAAGCGAGGATTTCCTGAAGACTGAGTACCCACACCTACTCGACAACCGGTAAGAAATCTCGGGGACGAGATTTATTGTTAGGGGGTATGTTTGTAACATCCCGAAAATTTAAGAAACCGAAATCGGAACGTAAAAATCGGAACTTTCAAAAACCTTCGCTTGTTGCTTTTTCCTCGGGTTTGTTGCTTCTTATTTGCCGCTCGGTTGCATAAATCAAGTTGTGATCAATTCCCTTTTTGTGTTTGTGAGAGACTTGGTGTTTGTCGGAGAGAAAAATTCGAAATTCAGAATTAGGAATTATAAAAGAAATCAGAAATAAGATGCGGATTTATGAAAATGCGAATTTGTGAAATAGAGTATTATTTGTGGAGGGTGGAAGATTAATTAGGGTATAAAATAGACAATAAAAATATTTAGGGATTTACAAGAAATCTGAGAAATTTTTGGAAAATAAATAGGTGAATTATGAAAATTAGGAAAAAGGAATTTAAATAAATATGAAAAATAAATGTGGAAAAATAAAAGTGGAGAAAAAGTTGAAAATATAATGTTAAGAATTATTTTTGGAATATTGAAATTTATTTTGAATTTTTAGGGAGGAAAATAGAAATAGGAAATTAGAGTTTGAAAATCGGGAAAATATAAAATTGCACTGTGTTCATTGCGCATGAGGTGCTCGACGCCGTACGCGGACCGGAGCGTGCCCGCCGCGCGCGCCGGCCGTCGCGCCCGCGCCAAGCGCGCATGCGCCGCAGCGCGCGCGCCGCGCGACCACCGCGCCGCGCCCCGCACGCGCGCGCCGTACCAGCCCCGCTCCCGCGCCGCTCATCGCGCCACGCGCCCGCCGCCGCGCCGGACCCGCCGTGCCCGCGCCTGCCGCCACGCGCCTCGCCGCCGTACCGGCCCTGCCCGAGCCGTGCGCCATCGCCGCCATCCGTCGCCGCGTGCGCCGGACCCGCTACGCTCGCGCCGCTGCCGCCAAACCGCGCCCGCCGGCCTCTTGTGCCGCCGCGTGGCAGCCGCCCCGCCGGCCCCCTTCCCTTCCGTTCTCCCCCTCCCCGGCCTCGCCTATAAAAAGGCCGAGCTCCTCGCCCTCTCCGCACCCGCGCCGCCTCTCTCTTTTCTCTCCCGCGCCACCGCCGCCCTAACCACCAAGCGCCGCCGTTGCCGCGAAGACCACGAGCCGCCGCCGCCGCCGCGCGCCGCCGACGCTGAGCTCCCGCCGCCCTAGCCGCCGTGAGCCGCCGTCGCCGATAAGGCCGCCGCCGCCCTTTTCTTTCCCCATGCGCTCGCGCCGTCCGGCCTCTGTTTTTGCCGAGCCTCGGTCGAACACATTAAGGGCAATGAATAGTGGCACGTAGAAAATAAAGAAAAAGAAAAGAAAGAGAAAGAAAAAAGAAAAATAGGGAAAAATTTGGAAAAATTTTAGAAAATTTGGAAAAATATTTTGGGATGACTTGAGCAAAATTTTGGGCAAAAATAAATTATTTTCTTGCATGATTTCTCGGTGAAAAATTCGAAAATCAAAATGCGACTTTCCGAAATACCGTTTCGCGCCGTTTTCAACTCCGGGTTTCGTTTAATGCGTTCTCGCCATTTAAATGTGCTGTTCTTTTGTACTCAAATCTTCAAAACCTCGAGCACCAATCCCTCCGCGGATATTTTCAAATCCATTTTCTCGAACAAATCGCGATCGTCGCTTTGCGAAAACCCTAAGTCATCGACCCGATGTCAAAACTTGGAGTTTTCCGGGCGATCCTAGTACAAACTCAAGTACGAATTTAGGCTAAGCGCTTGGAATCGTTTTTGAGGCTTTTATGGATCTTTTCGACCTTTTGGTGTTATATGGGATTCTAATCGGATTCGATTGATCTTTCGCACGTACGGGTAGCACCTGAAGAGACCAGCATCGACCCCGTTGAAGACACCACTCCACAAGCGTGTGAGCAAGGCAATTCATCACACTCTTTGAACATATTGATCCCACTTGTGAAATGATGCTATTTTAAACTCTAAACATGCATGCTATACGAGTTACCTATACTTGTTATGCCATACCTTGCTGTTGATTACCTTTAGAATTACGCCTTGTAACTCTTGAAGTGATACCAACAACCGGAGAATAACTTGATGCTTTAGCCCTCGCTAAACTTAGATTCATGCACACTCATGACTTTATGAAAAACGTTGGGCAACTACCTTAGGGAAGGTAGTAGAGATGCGGCTCGTGGAGACATGAGCGCCACATGGCCATGAGAATGATGAACTAAGTTTGATGAACATTGAAAAGTATTACACAAATGTTTTAGACTGGGCAAGCAAGATGATTTGGGTGGATTCCGGAAAAGGCAAGTGCCGACCTGGTCAATTAAGGACCGAGCCATGAGATAGCGGAAACGAGCCGATAAACCGTACTTCTCGAATGGGTATAGACCTAGCCGATTAGATAGCCGAGCGGAGGCGTATCCTTGCATAGATGGTTCTTTATTATGTGGTTTGTGTGATGAAGATGAGGCTGCGACCCATGTTGTGGATGATGAAATTAAATCGATATTAATTGAACTTAAAGACGAGGAAGTCTTCCCTTACCCTGGGTGCGTCGAACTCCTCTCACCGCTAGAAAATTACGGCTAGAGTGCATGAGGGCTTAAGTTCATGGAGCAGTGCACGCCAAAGTGAGGTTATCGAAAGGCTTTGCCGTGACCGTCTCATGTGTTGGGACGTAGGCTCATTTGTTGGGTTGTCACGAGTACGGGTAAAGTGTACATCCACCGCAGCGTGTGAATGAATCAATCTATTCGAATAGCCGTGCTCGTGGATATTGAGCATCGTGACAAGACTTTCGCTTGGCTAGACTTTAAACTTAAAAATGCTGGGATGGGTTTGCATGATGATTTTATTCGCTGGTGGATCAACTTCTCGAGATGCGAGAAGGGGTGGACTGTGGACCCCCGTTTTTGAGACGGGAATCTTTCGTGTTCATAGTACCATTTCCCTGGATCGAGTAGTTGGTACCCACGAATACAAGATCGGATAATCAAGTGCACATGCACGAATAGTCTTACATTACCATTATTACATCAACAGGCCCGAAGGCAATGTTCAACCCACGTGACCTTATGGTCCGAATACAACATAAAAACAGAATTTAGATACGGCAGCGAAAGAGGCGGCTTGTCATTTGCCACAGCAACGACCAGGAGCTAAGATCTAGTATGCGCCGTCGCCCTTCGCCCTCCGGTGATACGCGTATGGGTCTTCGGCTCTTCATTCCCATCACTGGAGGTTTGTGCGTATAGCAAGGGTGAGTACCAACCGTACTCGCAAGCCAACACGAATTGATGCATATGATAGGGTCATTCAAAGAACATGGCTGGGGTTATTTTGCATAAAGCCGTTTTCACAATTCTCTTCACAAACCTATCGACTAGCCAATCAAGTTTTAATTTTCACAGTTCACTAATCCGGTGACGGTTCTCGTCTACCATCCATCGTGATTCCAAGGATGGCTTCCCGCCTCCGGTTCGTCATGATTTTCTCGGGAATCTACCCCTTCTCACTTCTCGAGAAGTTGACCCACCATAATGAAATCATCATGCATACCCATCCCAGCAAATTTTAAGTTTAAAGTCTAGCCAAGCGAAAGTCTTGTCACAATGCTCAATATCCGCGAGCACGGCTATTCGAATAGATTGATTTACTCACACCGCAGGTGGATGTACACTTTACCCGTACTCCGCACAGCCCAACGAATGAGCCTACGCCTCAACACATGAGACGGTCACGGCAAAGCCTTTCGATAACCTCGCTTTGGCGCACCCGCTCCATGAACTTTAGCCCTCATGCACTCTAGCCGTCCTTTTCTAGCGGTGAGAGGAGTTACAGGCGCACCCGGGTAAGGGCAACTTTCTCAATCTTTATGTTTATTTAGTATCGGTTTAATTCCACCATTCACAACCAAGGCCGCAGCCTCATTCTCATCCCGTAACCACATCATAGAGAACCATCTATGCAAGGATACGCCTCGCTCGGCTATCTAGTCGGCTAGGTCTATACCCATTCGAGAAGTACGGTTGTATCGGCTTGTTTCCGGCTATCTCATGGCTCGGTCCTTAATTGACCAGGTCGGCACTTGCCTTTTCCAATCCACCCAAATCATCCAGCCGCCCAGTCTAAAACATTTGTATAGCATTTTCAATTTTCAACAAGCCTAGTTCAACATTCTCGGGGCCATGTGGCGCTCATATCTCCACAGCCATAATTCAGCTACCTCCCTAAGGTAGTTGCCCGAGCACAAAGTTTTCTTACGAAAATCATGAGTATGCGGGGATCTACTGTAAGCGGGGCTAAGCATTTGTACCGAAGTTATTCTCCGGTCATATCATATCGAAGGTTACAAAGAATAAATTCTAATGGTGTTCAATATCAAGCGGGGCATATCAAACATAGGAACTGTTGTGTAAAGCGTGCAATTTGTAATTTGAAATCAACAAATTTCACAAGGTAGGATCAATATGTTCAAAGAGTGTGATGACTTGCCTTGCTCGCACACTTGAGGGGTGGTATCTTCAGGAGTCGATGCCGGTTTCTTCAGTGCTACCCGTACGTGCGAAAGATCAATTGAATTCAATTAGAATTCAAAAATACCGAGAGATCGAGAAGAACCATAAAAGCCATGAAAACAACTCCAAAAGTTTTGCCGAAAATTCTACTCGAATTGGAACAAGGGTCGCTAGGAAAATCCGTGTTTTAGAATCGAGTGGACGACTAGGGTTTTCGCAAAACGGCGATCGTAATAATTTTGGGAGATTAAATTTGAGGATGTCAGCGGAGAAAATTTTGGGCTCGAGGTTTGAGGGTTTGAGCACAAAGAGAAGCCTATTTAAATGGCGGAAAAGAATTAAACGGAGTCCGGATTTAAAAACGAGGCGAAATGAAATCCGGAAAAACGTTCGATCCCGATTTTTCAAACTTTGCACCGAGAAAACATGCGAGAAAATAATTTATTTTTGCCCAAAATTTTACTCAAGTCATCCCAAAATATTTCCCAAATTTTCCCAAAATTTTTCCTAATTTTCCCTATTTTTCTTTTTTTTTTTTCTTTTCCCCGCGCACTATTCATCGCTCGCAAGGTGCTCGACCGGGGCTTCAAAACAGAGGCGGCGGCAGTGAGGAACAAGGGCGGCGCAGGGAGGGCTTACTGCGACGGTGGGCTCGGGAGGAGCAGTGGGGCACGGAGCGGGACTTGCGCACGGCGGCGACGGCTAGGCGCGGCGCGCGGGAGAGGGAAGGAGCGCGCGTGTGCGGCGAAAGGTGGCGCGGCGCGGCGCGGCCCTTTTATAGGCGCGGCGCGGCGCGGCGCGAGTGGAGAAGGGAAGGGCCGGTTGGCGCGGCCCTTTTATACACGCGCAGCGCAGCTCGGGGGCCGGTACGGCGGTCTCCCACGCGGCGGCGCGGAAGGCCGGGCCGGGCGCGGCGCTTGCGACGTGGTGCGGCGAGCGGGATGCGAGCGGGGTCCGACGGGCGCGGCGCGCGAGGGTGCGAGCGGCGGGGCGGCAGCGCGGGCGGGCGCGTGCGCAGCGCGCGCGGCGCGCGGTGCGAGGCGGCGGCGGCGGAGCGCGTGGCGCAGCGGGGCCTGGCCGGGCTGGCGGCGGCGGCGCGGCGGTGCGGGTCCCGGCGCGGCGGCGCGCAGCGCGCGCGCGTGCGGCGCGCGGTGTAGGGCCGTCGCGCGCGTGAGCGTGGCGCGGCGCGTGGCGTGCGCGCGCGCGTGGGCGTACGGCGTCGAACACCTGGCGCAAGATGAATAGTGACCTTTTTGATTTTTCCCGATTTTCTATTTTCTTTTCCCATTTTCTATTTTCTTTCCTTCTAAAAATTCCAAAATAAATCCTAATATTCCAAAAATAATTTTTAACATTATATTTTAAACTTTTTCTTGATTTTTATTTTTCCATAATTATTTTCATATTTATTTAAATTCCTTTTTCCTAATTTTCATAAGTCACCCATTCTAAAAAAAATTTCCCAAATTTCGAGTACGCCTCCCGAGAATTTTATTGTTCATTTTGTGTCTTAATTTATCTTATCCCCACCAAAAATTTTATTTTATATTTCCCAAAACGCACTTCGCAAATCCGCGCTTTTCTCGGTTTCCTGTTAAACCACGATGCGGCTTTCGCACCTCCCTTTCGACAACACCAAATTATCCAAAAACACCGAAAGGGAAATTAACCACGTCCCTATTTATGCAACGAGCGGCAAATAAGAAGCAACAAACCCGAGAAGAAGCAATAAGCCAAGGTTTTTGAAAGTTCCGATTTTACGTCCCGATTTCGGCTCTCCGATTTTAGGATGTTACAAACCTACCCCCTAACAATAAATCTCGTCCCCGAGATTTCTTACCGGTGCTGATTAGGTGTGGGTATTCGTCCTCGGGAACTCTTCGCTTTCCCAGTAGCCTCTTCTTCGTGTGATTGCTCCATTGTACTTTGTACATGCGCCATGACTTGGTCCGTGTCTTCTTTTCGCCTCGTCTAGTATCTTGATTGGATGCTCCGGGTAGGTAAGATCACTTGTGGACATGGATGGCTTCTAAAGGAGCTTGCTCTTCGGTACTCGCAAACATTTCTTCAATTGTGACACGTGGAACACTTGGGTGAACATCGAGAGGGTTCTCGGGCGGTTCCAATTGGTAAGCCACTTCTCCTCTCCTAGCGCTTATCAAGAATGGGCCCACGTATCTTGGTGCGAGTTTCCCTTTGACCTTGAACCTCCGAGTTCCCCGTAGTGGTGAGACCTTTAGATACACGTAGTCACCTTCTTTAAATTCCAATTCTCTTCGGCGGGTGTCCGCGTAGCTCTTTGTCGTGACTGAGCTGTTTGTAATCGGTCCCGAATCGGGCGAACTTTTCCTCGGCCTCTTTGAGTATGTCGAGGCCCGAACACGGTTCGCTCACCGGTTTCGACCACATTAATGGGGTTCGGCATCGGCGACCAAATAGAGCTTCATTTGGTGACATCTTCGGCCGGCTTGATAGCTATTGTTGTAGGAAAACTCGGCGTACGGCAAACATTTCTCCCAATCCTTGGTGAAATCCAACGCACAGCTCTCGGCATGTCTTCTAGCACTTGATTCGTCCTCTCGCCGTCCGTCGCCTGCGGGTGGTAAGCGGTGCGAAGGCGAGGTGCGCGAGTGCCTCGTGGACCTTGCTCCAAAAATGAGATGTGAATTGGGTACCACGATCCGATATAATCCTCTTTGGTACACCGTGGAGACATACAATCCTACTCATATATAGTTTCGCTAGCTTGGCACTGTTGTAGTTAGTTTTCACGGGAATAAATCTGGCAGTCTTGGTGAGCCGATCTACTATTACCCAAATGGAATCGTAACCGTCGTAGTTTTGGGTAGTCCTACTATGAAATCCATGCCGATCTCGTCCCATTTCCACTCGGGAATCTTGAGCGGCTGCAGCAAGCTCGCTGGTCGTTGATGCTCAGCCTTCACCCTTTGGCACACATCGCACACGGCTACGTATTCGGCTACATCTCTCTTCATATTGG
This sequence comes from Oryza australiensis, assembly GCA_019925245.2. NCBI lineage: Eukaryota > Viridiplantae > Streptophyta > Magnoliopsida > Poales > Poaceae > Oryza > Oryza australiensis. Next base: position 1,115,767 of record JAIFGZ020000016.1, on the reverse strand, counting down.
GCCACCAGTATTCTCCTTTCAAATCCTGATACATTTTCGTGCTTCCGGATGTAACGAATATGCCGATTCGTGGGCTTCTTTTAAGATCAATCCTCTCAAACCACCTCGTTCGAGCACGCGATTCTTTTCTTGTACCACAGATTCCCTTGTCATCTACGAAAACTCCTTAGCGCGTCCAGGCCATGCGTTCCTTGATTTCCGGGTTTCCTCATTCCCTTTTTGGGCTTCCTCTATTTGAGTTCTCGGTAGGGGTTGGATTTCCAGTGAGTTCACTTCTCCGTGAGGAATCGGGTGCGGATTGAGTCGAGCCATTTCTTCTTGGAGCTCATTAGCCATACCTCCCAATTCCATGTGGTTGCATTGGGCTTTGCGGCTCGGCGCATCGGCCACTACATTTGCCTTGCCGGGATGGTAATGGATTCCTAGATCGTAATCCTTGATCAACTCCAACCATCGCCTCGTCGTAGGTTGAGATCAGGCTGAGTAAAGAAATATTTCAAGCTCTTGTGATCGGTATACACATCACGGTGGTTCCCGATCGATAGTGTCTCCGATCTTCAATGCGTGAACAACGCGGCTAATTCCAGTCGTGTGTGGGATAATTCTCCTCGTGAGGTCGTAACTGTCGCGAGGCATACGCTACGACCTTCCCATCCTGCATTAACACTCCCCCTAGTCCTTGCCGAGATGCATCACAGTACATCACGAAGTCCTTCCGGTTGTCGGGTAAGGTTAAGATTGGGGCGTGGTTAACTTTTCTTTTAGTTGGTCGAAGGCTTTTTGACACTTCTCGTTCCATTCAAACTTCTTTTCCTTCTTCGAAGTTGAGTCATAGGTCGGGCCATAGTGGAAAACCCTTCGATAAACCGTCGGTAATAACCGGCCAAGCCCAAGAAACTCCGAACTTCCGTCACCGACTTGGGTGCCTTCCATTCCATAACGGCTTCGACCTTGGCGGGGTCTACTGCTACTCCTCCGGCTGAAACCACGTGGCCAAGAAAAGCGACTTCCTTGAGCCAGAACTCGCATTTGCTGAACTTTGCATACAGCTGGTGCTCTCGTAGCTTTTCCGATACTAGTCGTAGATGCTCCGCGTGTTCCTCATCGTTCTTGGAGTAGATAAGTATATCGTCGATGAATACCACTACGAATTTGTCCAGTACTCCATGAATACCTTGTTCATCGGGTTCATAAAATATGCCGGGGCATTGGTCAATCCAAAGGACATCACTGTGAACTCGTATAAGCCGTAACGTGTAGAGAACGCCGTCTTAGGAATATCTCCGGCTCTAATCTTCAACGATGATATCCTCGACCGTAGATCAATCTTTGAGAACACTGCGCACCCTTAAGTTGATCGAATAGGTCATCGATTCGAGGTAGCGGGTACTTGTTATTGATAGTTACTTCATTCAGCGATCGGTAGTCCACACACATTCTCATACTCCCATCCTTCTTCTTGACGAAGAGTCTTGGGGCTCCCAGGGAAAGAGTGGGGCGTACAAATCCCTTCTCTTGTAGTTCTCGTATTTGCTTCTTGAGTTCCTCTAACTCGTTGGCCGGCATTCGATAAGGTCTCTTGGATATGGGGGCGTACCGGGCATTAGATCGATGATAAACTCTATGTCGCGATCCGGGGCATTCCGGCAATTCCTCGGGAAACACGTCCGGGTATTCTTGTACTACGGCATTCCACCTAGAGGTAGCATGGTGAACACTCCCGCAGCTTGTTCACATAGCTTTGGGTTTTGATCCATAGTTATGCTCATCGGTGATCCCCATGGGGTGGATACTTGACTTCTCTTCATTGCGAGTCTATAATTCCATTATTCTTGGTCAACCAATCCATTCCGAGTATGACATCTATGGTTTGGGGTGATAGCACCATAAGGTTTGAGAGAAACACCACGTCTCTAATCCGTATGGGCACATTAATGCGAGGCATGGGGTACGGTTATGTCTCTCCGGTGAGTGTACCAAAGCATAGGTCTCCTAGGTGCTACTTGGTGTAGGTGGTGTTGTTTGCTTACTCGGGAAGATATGAATGAATGCGAGGCTCCAGAATCGAATAAAACTTTAACTGGTGTAGAGTTGATAGAGAACATACCCATCAATACGCTCTGGTCCTCCTGAGCTTCTTCAGCCCGCACATGATTCACCTGGCCACGTCGAAACCCGGTGGCAGCCTCGTTGGGTAGCGGGGTCCTGAACAGACCTCGTCCTGCCGCAGGGGTGAGGGTTCCTCGGACGGGCGTTGCATTGGCGCCGGTGCGCACGGGGTGTTGCGTGGTTTTGGGCAGCTATTGGAGTAGTGCCCGAATTCTCCGCAATTGAAGCGGCTCACATTCTTCCTTCTGGAGCGGCTAGGGTTGGTGTGGGTGTACGAAGCCGAGGTGTAGCGACTGTTGACATGGTCGAAGCGGGGAACGTCCGATTGCCGAACGTTTGGCTTCCATCCGACGGGGTGGCTCCCTTGGGGCGTTGTGGCGCTCCACGAAATGGGCGAGCCATAGCGAGCCTCCTCTTGCGGTTATTGTCTACCACCTTTTGGTCATGCTCAAGCCGGACGACCTTGTTGATGAGGCTTTGGAAACTGGTGTGATCCTGCCCGATCATTGGTCCTCTCAGTTCGTCATTTAGTCCCTCGATGAATTTATCCATCTTCTCTTCTTCGTCTGTCAGTCACCGGTGGCGTAACGGGCAAGCTGGGTAAACTTGTTCGATACTCTTGTACGAGGTGTTTCCTTGACGCAGTCTACGGAACTCGTTTTCTTCATCCTCATAACTGCAGCTGGCACGAAATTCTCACGGAACGCAGCCGTGAATTCCTCCCATGTTGGTTCGCCGGCGTCTTCAGCTCGCGTTTCCCGTAGGTGTCCCACCGGTCACTTGCGGGACCCTCCACTGGTTAGTAGCGAAGACAACTCTATCGGCTTCTCGGACTCGACGAGAGTTAGCTTTTCTCTATCACTCTCGGACGGTCTTCGCATCCATAGGTTCTTCGGCCGTGGAAAAGGTTGGTGGCTTAGCTCTCATGAACTCTCCTAGACTCGATCCTCCTCGACTTCCTCGGTTATTCGCAATCGCTTGGAGTAGTGGTCTGCAAAGCCATAACCTCCGCCGAGTGGAAGGGTTGGGTTCGGCGGGTTCTCGTTGGTTCTTCTTGCTCTGCGGCGATGTGCCATCGAAGAAGATAGATGTATTAAGAGATCGGACCAGTTTAGGTTATGGTTCCTAGGGGGATTTTTCTTCAAGTTCTTTTAAATGATCTTCAATCAACAAGCGGGTGAAATAATAATAAGCTCACGAATTAAGACACCGCAAAGCGATGCTCGGTTCATCATATTACATAAGAGGGGTACATGGATGTACACACACAGTCCTTCATGCCATGATAGCAACAACAACTATATCGTCCAACTACATCAACCAATTAAGGGGGAATAGAGAGTGGTTCGTGCCGCCGAGCGGGAAGGTCCTCCCGCCTAGTCGTCCAACCATCCGCAAGAGCCAGGGCGCGGAAGTGGGTGGTCCGCGCTGAAGCAAACCGGAGTCCCCATGGCTCGGGGGTGGTGGCCTCGGAGTCATGCCGAATCTTCCGACTCGGTGGCCGCGTACTCTTGCGAGCGGTCGCGGCGGGTGAGGGGCCTCCGGTGTGAGTCGGCGACGAGTGGGAGCTTCCTCCTCCATTGGGTCGGCGTCGCTGGACTCCCATTTGACCTCCATAGGTTACGCCTCGGACTCCGTGTCGGTGTGGATCCGGATGGGGTTCTCCTCTCCCGATCCAGGCTCGGATGGTGCGCTACGGAGCTCGAGGTGGGTCCCATGGACGTGGCAGCGGCGGGGTCTACCAGGTACGGCGCAGGCTCTGTGCTCAACATAAAAGCTTGCTCCATCATGGCTTGAAAGGTATCCAAGCACGCTAGAGTCATAAGGTAATAGTGGTCGGGCACAGGAGCAGGAGGTGTTGGTACAAGCTCGGTGGAAGTACCTGCAGCGTAGACAGGACGAGTGCGCAACTGCTCCTCCAGCTGGTCGACTTGCTGCTTGCTCTTCCTGAGCTGCTCTTCCAGCTCTACCAGAGCTTCCCCACGGGCCATGTAGCGGTTCGAGAGTTGCTCATATTGGGCACCATTGGCTGCGGCTGAGTTTGCGGCATGTTTATCTCGGTCTCCACGGCCTTGGTGGCTCTCGACCGAGATCATTGAGGCATGACTGTTGGTCGTTCATCTCGAGCAGGGCCTCCTCGTAGCGCCGTCGCCGTCTCCGCCCAACGTGATAGACGCGTGACCATCGGGTTGTAGCAGCAGGGTGTGGCCTCCACGGTGCGGCCAGGGTTGCCCTCTTCGCGATAAGGATGATGCACGAACTCTGTCACCGTGAGTTCGGCACGATGTATCGCATTAAGGCGAAGGAAGGCTTCGCGAGCCGCATCCTGAATAGCTGCTTCTGCTAGGTCCCGGTGGTAGCGAGTGTGGAAGCAGAAGGATGTTTCACTTCCCATGCGGGCTTCTATGGATACGGCTGCCTCCCAGGCTGGATACACTTCGGAGCCATGCCTTTTGGTGTGATAGGTGGGTGGTTCCGGGTACCTCAAACACCATAGTAGGGACTGAAGTTGTACCACAAACCCCTCGTCTCGCGGGATAGTGACCTCCCAGGCTCCGTCGTGGTTTGACATCTGCTTTTGTAGGCAACTTAGGGTTAGAGGGAGAGAGCTATCATAATCATTTGGTAAAAAGGAAATACAGATGTAGAAAAGGTATATTTGCATTTTCGGAAATAATAGTTTAAAACTGATCCTATGTAGGGATATTTCCCTTTAGCCAACTAGTTAGGGGTAGGGCGCCATTTGGTCTTAGCCTACGGTCGCATGGCTCTGATACCAGCTCTGTGGACCCCCGTTTTTGAGACGGGAATCTTTCGTGTTCATAGTACCATTTCCCTGGATCGAGTAGTTGGTACCCACGAATACAGTACTGGATAATCAAGTGCACATGCACGAATAGTCTTACATTACCATTATTACATCAATAGGCCCGAAGGCAATGTTCAACCCACAGGACCTTATGGTCCGAATACAACATAAAAACAGAATTTAGATACGGCAGCGGAAAGAGGCAGCGGCTTGTCATTTGCCACAGGCAACGACCGGAGCTAAGATCTAGTATGCGCCGTCAGTTCCTTCGCCCTCCTGGTAATACGCGTATGGGTCTTCTGGCTCTTCATTCCCATCAGCTGGAGGTTTGTGCGTATAGCAAGGGTGAGTACCAACCGTACTCAGCAAGCCAACACAGAATTGATGCATATGATAGGGTCATTCAAAGAACATGGCTGGGGTTATTTTGCATAAAGCCAGTTTTCACAATTCTCTTCACAAACCTATCGACTAGCCAATCAAGTTTTAATTTTCACAGTTCATTAATCCGGTGACGGTTCTGTCTACCATCCATCGTGATTCCAAGGATGGCTTCCCGCCTCCGGTTCGTCATGATTTTCTGGGGAATCTACCCCTTCTCGCTTCTCGAGAAGTTGACCCACCAGCGAATGAAATCATCATGCATACCCATCCCAGCAAATTTTAAGTTTAAAGTCTAGCCAAGCGAAAGTCTTGTCACAATGCTCAATATCCGCGAGCACGGCTATTCGAATAGATTGATTTACTCACACTGCAGTGGATGTACACTTTACCCGTACTCCGCAACAGCCCAACGAATGAGCCTACGCCTCAACACATGAGACGGTCACGGCAAAGCCTTTCGATAACCTCGCTTTGCGTCCGCTCCATGAACTTTAGCCCTCATGCACTCTAGCCGTCCTTTTCTAGCAGTGAGAGGAGTTCTGGCGCACCCGGGGTAAGGGCAACTTTCTCAATCTTTATGTTTATTTAGTATCGGTTTAATTCCACCATTCACAACCAAGGCCGCAGCCTCATTCTCATCCCGTAACCACATCATAGAGAACCATCTATGCAAGGATACTGCCTCTGCTCGGCTATCTAGTCAGCTAGGTCTATACCCATTCGAGAAGTACGGTTGTACGGCTTGTTTCCGGCTATCTCATGGCTCGGTCCTTAATTGACCGGGTCGGCACTTGCCTTTTCCGGAATCCACCCAAATCATCCAGCCGCCCCAGTCTAAAACATTTGTATAGCATTTTCAATTTTCAACAAGCCTAGTTCAACATTCTCAGGGCCATGTGGCGCTCATATCTCCACAGGCCATAATTCAGCTACCTCCCCTAAGGTAGTTGCCCGAGCACAAAGTTTTCTTACGAAAATCATGAGTATGCAGGGATCTAGTGTAAGCGGGCTAAGCATTTGTACCGAAGTTATTCTCCGGTCATATCATATCGAAGGTTACAAAGAATAAATTCTAATGGTGTTCAATATCAAGCGGGGCATATCAAACATAGGAACTGTTGTGTAAAGCGTGCAATTTGTAATTTGAAATCAACAGCATTTCACAAGGTAGGATCAATATGTTCAAAGAGTGTGATGACTTGCCTTGCTCGCACACTTGAGGGGTGGTATCTTCACGGAGTCGATGCCGGTTTCTTCAGTGCTACCCGTACGTGCGAAAGATCAATTGAATTCAATTAGAATTCAATAAAATACCGAGAGATCGAGAAGAACCATAAAAGCCATGAAAACAACTCCAAAAGTTTTGCCGAAAATTCTACTCGAATTAGAACAAGGGTCGCTAGGAAAATCCGTGTTTTAGAATCGAGTGGACGACTAGGGTTTTCGCAAAACGGCGATCGTAATAATTTTGGGAGATTAAATTTGAGGATATCAGCGGAGAAAATTTTGGGCTCGAGGTTTGAGGGTTTGAGCACAAAAGAGAAGCCTATTTAAATGGCGGGAAAGAATTAAACGGAGTCCGGATTTAAAAACGAGGCGAAATGAAATCCCGGAAAAACGTTCGATCCCGATTTTTCAAACTTTGCACTGAGAAAACATGCGAGAAAATAATTTATTTTTGCCCAAAATTTTACTCAAGTCATCCCAAAATATTTCCCAAATTTTCCCAAAATTTTTCCTAATTTTTCCCTATTTTTCTTTTTTTTTCTTTCTTTTTCCCCGCGCACTATTCATCGCTCGCAAGGTGCTCGACCGGGGCTTCAAAACAGAGGCGGCGGAGTGAGGAACAAGGGCGGCGCAGGGAGGGCTTACTGCGACGGTGGGCTCGGGAGGAGCAGTGGGGCACGGAGCGGGACTTGCGCACGGCGGCGACGGCTAGGCAGCGGCGGCGGCGCCGGGAGAGGGAAGGAGCGGCAGCGGTGCGGCGAAAGGTGGCGCGGGCGCAGCCCTTTATAGGTACGGCGCGCGCGGCGCGAGTGGAGAAGGGAAGGGCCGGCTCGGGCGTGCGCGCGGCGCGCGCGACACGCGGCGCAGCTTCGGGCCGGGTACGCGGTCTCCACGCGCGGCGCGGAAGGCCGGGCCGGGCGCGGCGCTTGTGACGTGGTGCGGCGAGCGGATGCGAGCGGGGTCCGGACGGGCGCGGCGCGCGAGGGTGCGAGCGAGCGCGGGCGGGCGCGGCGGTCCGGGTCGCGCGGCGGCAAGCGCGCGGCGCGTGGCGCGCGCAGTGTAGGGGCCGTCGCGCGCGTGAGCGTGGCGCGGCGCATGGCGTGCGCGCGCGTGGGCGTGCACGGCGTCGAACACCGGCGCAAGATGAATAGTGACCTTTTTGATTTTTCCCGATTTTCTATTTTCTTTTCCCATTTTCTATTTCCTTTCCTTCTAAAAATTCCAAAATAAATCCTAATATTCCAAAAATAATTTTTAACATTATATTTTAAACTTTTTCTTGACTTTTATTTTTCCATAATTATTTTCATATTTATTTAAATTCCTTTTTCCTAATTTTCATAACTCACCCATTCTAAAAAATTTCCCAAATTTCGAGTACGCCTCCCGAGAATTTTATTGTTCATTTTGTGTCTTAATTTATCTTATCCCCACCAAAAATTTTATTTTATATTTCCCAAAACGCGCTCGCAAATCCGCGCTTTTCTCGGTTTCCCTGTTAAACCCGATGCGACTTTCGCACCTCCCTTTCGACAACACCAAATTATCCAAAAACACCGAAAGGGAAATTAACCACGTCCCAATTTATGCAACTGAGCTGGCAAATAAGAAGCAAAGAAACCCGAGAAGAAGCAATAAGCCAAGGTTTTTGAAAGTTCCGATTTTACGTCCCGATTTCGGCTCTCGATTTTCGGGATGTTACATGGACTCCCAGAAAACCATAACGAATCGGAGGCGGGAAGCCATCCTTGGAATCACGATGGATGGTAGACGAACCGTCGCCGAATTAATGAACTATGGGACTAAAACTTGACTTGGCTAGTTGTTAGGCTTGTGAAATGATTTATGAAAATTGGCTTTACGCAAAAAGAGCTCCAGCCATCCCTTGAATAACCCTATCATATGCATCACTTCCGTGTTGGCTTGCTGAGTACGGTTGGTACTCACCCTTGCCATACGCACAAACCTTCAGATGGTGGGAATGAAGAATCGGAGGATCCTTACGCCTACTACCAGGAAGGCGGAGAAGCTGATGGCGCTTACTAGGTCTTAGTCCCCGGTCGTTGCCTGTGGCAACCGACATGCCGCTGCCTTTATTCCGCTGCCGTATCTAATTTCTGCTTTTGTGTTGTATCCGGACCATGAGGTCCTATGTGGTGAACATTGCCTTCGGGCCTATCATTATAATAATTTCGTTGTAAGACTATTCGTGCATGTGCACCTGGTTATTCAGTACTGTATTTCGTGGGTAACAACTACTCGATCCAGGGAAATGGTACTAAGAACACGAAAGATTCCCGTTCCAAAAATGGGGGTCCACAGGATCCGATGATCGACTCGAATCCTAAGATGAGCCAAGAAACGGGACACGAGGAATTATACTGGTTCAGCCCTCCCGGAGGATAATAGGCCGATGTCTAGTGTGGTGTTCTTTCTCACGGGTGGATGATGAACAAGAGTTACAAGCGCAAGAGGGAATCTGGAGTCGTCCTCCTTCGGCCTTCCCCTGCCCTCCCTTTTATACATCAAGGGGGCAGGAGCAGGAACAGATGAACTTGGGGGCCAAGAAAGCTAAGACTAAGAGAGACAAACAATGGGGTACAAAGAATATCTGATAAAGTACATGCTGGTCTGCTAGGTCCTGTATACCGTGGGTATCTTGTGCTCCTACCAACCCTGGGACCCTGCTCCTGTGCCGCCAGGTGGTGTCAGACGCTACCAGGCTATCTCCTCCCTCTTCCTCCTTGCCTGGCAAGTTTCCTCCCGAGGATGCTCGAGGTCGGGCAATGAGTCGGAGTCGAGAGAAAGGGCCGAGGTCGGACTCGGGGGAAGGCCGGCATGCCCGACCCCCGGGGAGGTCGGGCTCTCGGTCACATCCGGAGGACACTCGGTTTGACTTCTGTTGGGGTTCAATCCGGGTTTTTGAGGCACTCGGGGGTGACACCCCTCACAACAGCCCCCGAGCCTAAGGAGGGATGGAACATCCATCCTTAGGGTCAGAGTTCTTTCAGAGTATTGTCCTCACGTAATCCTTGGAGCTTCGAGCCAGGATTTTGGTAGGTGCACCGCCTAGGTGCACCTGCCAGGTGTAGCCCCCGAGCCTAAGGGCGAATGGAACATTCGGCCTTAGGGTCAAGCTTTCTTCCAAGGTGTCGATCCCTAGCAATTATTGTGAACCGATGTTCTGCAAATGCACCACCGAGGTGCACCTGGCAGATGTAGCCCCCGAGCCTAGGGTCGAACGGCACATCCGAGCCTAGGGTCGGACGACACATCCAAGCCTAGGGTCAAATCATCAAGAGCGTTTTGCCAATCTCCCAATGATCCGGGCGATGCTCGAGGTTCTCCAAAAGGGGTTAGTCGAGACGAACAGGTCTGCTGCCCGGAGGCGCTTGGCAGTCCCTGTTTCGACCGAGGGGGAGGCAACTTGGCCTTCAGCCCCCGAGTCGAAGAGTTCACTGCCCAAAGGCAGTGAGGATTGGTGAGGTGTTCAGAGCTACAGGCCCTGGGGCTCGAGGTAGCCCCGACCTCACTTGTGGACTAGCTTGGAAGCCCACACTCGAGTCATCAAGGTCACTGCCCTTGGGGCGGCGAAGAACATGGTTATGGTCGAGGCTACTGCCCGAGGGCACACGGTAGTCCCGACCTCAACTGAGGGCTAGCTTGGAAGCCTGCCCCGAGTCAACAAGACCATCGCCAGGAAACGATGGGAATCGGGATTAGGGTCGAGACTACTGCCCAAGGGCGTATGGTAGCCTTGACCCCACTCATGGGCTAGCTCGGAAGCCCACACTCGAGTCGTCACGACCTCCACCCTGGGGTGATGGAGGCCAAGGTTAGGGTCGGGACTACTGCCCGAGGGAACATGGTAGTCCCGACCCCGACCGGGGACTAGCTTGGAAGTCCACTTCGGGTCGAAAGAATCCATTACCTTTGAGTAATGGAGTCGAGGTCAAGACCACTGCCCGAAGACTATCTGTGGTCTCGTTCACGTTCGAGGGCTAGCTGGGAAGCCCTTTTCTCGAGGTGTCGAGGTTCCGACCCAGGGTCAGCTATGGTTTAGCATAGTCAAAGGAGGAGTTACTTGAACCTTGTCGCTCGGTTACTTAGTCGCAAGGTATTCTCCGCGAGCGGGGGTCCCACCTGTCAATCGTGAACAGGGGTCCTGCTACGTCTCGTTGGGAAACCACGAGAACCGGGGTGCTTCAACGGCTAGTCCTGTTCCCACTTCCCACTTTCCTCATTATGTCGACGTGGGCGCGATGTGGGCTGAGAAGAGGAACGTCACCGCGATTTCTTTGGAAGTCGCAAAAGGCGCGCAAAAGACGCCGTTACCCTCCTTGAAAGACGAACGGTTCAGATTAAACGTCTGGGCGATGTGGACCATGGGGAGATGAAAGGTTGAGAATGCCTCGGATGCTCCGCGCATGCCATTAACGGCGCTGCGCGTCCTCCGAGATTGGCGCTCTCAGCCTTTCTATCATGCCCCCTTATAAACTCCTCCGCCGCCCGACTTCTCCTCTTCCTTACGTTTCCCAATCGCCTAGGAACCCTAAACCTCTCAAGCACCCACAACCTTCCTCTGGCTCCACCTTGCTTCAAATCACAGTGTCACCATCCTTACTGCCACTACGTAGTTTGCTATCGCAAAGGGCGGTGACTATTTTGGCTTAAGGCGATGACACCAAAGAAGATTACGAAGAAAATGGGAAAGGCCCCGACGACGAGTGGAGACGAGGTCGAGACAAGCTCGCCCTTTGTCCCCTCACGCGCGGGGTTGGCGATGGTCGAGGAACTGGTGCGGCTCGACGTTCTCCCCTGCCGCGGCATGTCCTTATGGCGCACACGCACAAGGAGAGGCATTCCCAACACCGAACACCGGTGAGTTGGTTATGTTTTCTGCCTTCCTCCTGCGCGGCTTCGGAGTGCCGGCCCATCCCATTTTTCGAGGTCTACTAGAGCACTATGAGATTGAGCTCTGCAACCTCAACCCCAATTCCATCCTCCAAATCTCCATCTTCATTCATCTCTGCGAGGCCTACCTCGGGGTAGACCCGCACTTCGACCTCTTCCGCCACTACTTCTGCTTGCGGCGGTCGGGGAGTGGCGGCGTCATCGGGGAGGCTGGAATCCAGCTTCGCAGAGGGATGGGCGAGAGCTACATCCCCGTCGGTGTGACTACCTCCAACAAGGGGTGGCACACGGAGTGGTTCTATATCACGAACCACGAGCCGACCCTGGGTGAGGACATCCACAAAGAGCCGCTGCCCATCCTCAACCTGGACGGGCACCTGTCACTCCAGCGACCAGGATCAGGTTGATGAGCTTGTCGAGCTGATCAATGACCTGAGGAGGCGGGGTCTGAGTGGCGTCCAGGTGGTGCGCGACTTTGGCCTTCGGGACATCCAGCCCTGCAAGCGCAGGGACCGCACAACGTACCAATGCTCGGGCAACACAACAGTGCCCGAGGAGCGCTTGTGCCACCACCTGTCGGGCTTTTTCCAAGGCTCGGCAGGTTCTGGAGAAGGGGGTCCGGAGCCTTTCTCGATAGACAACCCTCCTCCGGTGGTAAGATCGACCCTTTCTTTGTGTTTTTTTGAAAGTTTTTGTTTTGCCCGATGTCTCACCTGCCAGGGGTCGAAACTGACAGGGTCAGGTGGCATTCGTGTCCCTGGCCCCGATCCCCGTAGCCCACTCGGTCAACATGCCAAGGGTCCGAAGGCCTACCACGAGGCCGGAAGGGAGGAGTAGAGGAATGGAGCTTAGGCTCCAAGATCGGCAGGAGGGATCCGGCGCCGTGGCGCCGAGAAGCACCAAGCGGAAGCTGGTGCTCGAGGCCTCCTCCGAGGAAGAGTACAACGACTCGTCCGACTCGAACGTGTCAAGGGCGAAGCCGTCGCCGCCAAAGAAGAAGACGATGAAGTGGATCAGCTTCAAGTGCAAGACTTAAGTGCAAACCTTGGACCCGAGGGAAATTGCTCTCTTCCCTTTTTGCGTTAAAAATTTTCTTCTTGATCAGGCCTGCTGGAGGTGCCGGTCCCCGCACCGAGGCGGCTCTGGGGGCGACCGGAGTCACTGGGCCAGTTGCCGCAAGGGAAACCGACACTTCCCGCCCGCCATGGGCTCGGCGGCGGCGGCGGTGGCCGGCCTAGAGGAGGGGCACTCCTCGGTAGAGACCGTCGGTGGGTCCGAGGAGGAAGCGAGCAAGAATGTGGTCGCGCTGGTAGCTAAGGCTGCCGCTGAGGCTGCGCGGGCAGCTGGGGCGCACTCCGAAGCTGAACGGGCGGCCACAGAGGGTGAGGTTGACGCCTGGGTGGAGGAGGCTGCCATCAGAGTGACCGCACTGGCCGCCAAGTCCGGCGCTGAGGCTCTAGCCGGTCAGCTGGGGGGCTATGAGAACTCTTCCAACACCAACTTGGGCCAGCTTGGCAACCTTGTCGACGACGAGATTGTCACTGAGCTGCCCGTCGAGGGGCCTGCCGCTCCACCCAGGACCGACACCGAGGAGCCCCACGACACCGGGGTCGAGAGGACCGGCACCATCGAGGTCGTCAACGTCGAGGCCACCGGGGACGAGCTGGAAACCGGGGAAGGCTCCGGTTCCTAGGCCGATGACTTGTCGAAGCTCAACCACCATTTCGCTGGCATCCGGGGCTTGTTCATGGTAAGGGTCGGATCTTTTGCCTTCTTTACATGAGTCTTGTCTGACTTTCTGTCATTCCAGAGATGCGCTCGTCCGTCCGAGCCGTCAGAGGCCGAGCGGGCATAGGAGGAGAGGCTCGCGGAGGCTTGTCGCCATGAGTCCGCTTACCTTCGCCCCTCTTCTTCCTCCTCCCATCCTGAAACGATTAAGAAAACTTTCGTAGGTGCTCGGGACACCCTTGAGCAAGCCGAGGTCCTCCGGGCCAAGCGAAACAGCACTCGGGAGGCCCTCAAGCTTTCCGAGGACGCCCGGAAGGCGACCGAGGACGCCCAAGGCACCTTGGAGGCGTAGCTCGGGAGGGATCGGGCCGAGATGGAAGGGTTGGCTCTAGCCAAAGCCGAGGCTGAGAAAGCCAGGGCCGAGGCTGAGTCTGCTAAGGCCAAGGCCGAGGTGGCCAAGGCGGAGGCCGAATCGGCTCGAGCCATGGCCGAGTTGGCTAAAGCCGAGGCGGAAGCCGCCAAGGTAGAGGCAGAGGCGTCCTTAGTCAAGGTGGGGCAGGAGCTTTCCGCCACGGAAAGTGTGATGACCAACCTGGCCAAAGAACGAAGGACACCAAGACCTCCTCGAAAGGTAAGCATCGATTCCGGTGTTCATCCCCAACTCTTGGTTTTTCTTTCTCACCTTGATCTTCACCTTTCGTCCTCGTCTCTTCACAGAACGTGCGGGGATTTCCCGTCAATAGATTGGTCACCTCAAGGGGCTCCTGGAAGTGGCCAAAGCTCAGCTGTCCGAGGTTCAAGACGGCGCTCTCGCCATTCTGAACCGGGCCGACAACGACCTTCCTCCCGCCCAAGAAACCCGCGAGGAGTTCCTCAATCGCCTGCGGGAGGGTCCTCGAAGCCTTGACGTCTTCGTGAAGGATGCGACAAAGGCCACGGTGGGAGTGGCCCTTGGCATCCTCAGCCATTGATTCCCAAAGGTGTCGGTCACCGACATTGGCCTAGGGTGGCCGGAAGGCCTCGAAGCCGACAAGCTCGGGGCCATCGTCGCTGAACTCGACGAGATTGTCGACCGGGTGATCAATCTTATAGATTTTTTATCAATCTTTGCTGTAGGATTCCTGAGTAGGAAGGACAAAATATTTTTATGTCAATTTTAGGGTCTCATGCCGTATCCTCTCGCGTTGCCATGCCGAAGGGTGTTCGACTGAGGCATGCAAGGGTTCAATTTTGCCTACTCGTATCGTAGTCGACGTTTAGGCCTTAGAAAATGATCTTCCCTTAGAATAGCCGAGAGGATTCTCTAACCGGGTTTTGTCAGGTTTCAAATCGGCCTTTAGCGTAACTGTCGTTCATTTTACAAACTAGGAGAAGTGAAGGGTCTCGAAAGACTGAATTTCCCGAGTAGCTTGATCATACGACAGGCCATTCTCGCGTTTCGACTTCAACCCAAGTTTGACTCTGGGAGGGAAAATCTAGCTCTGACCGGAGGGGGATGGTATTGAAGCGAACGTGTCGGGCAACGTCGTATTTCTCTGATACTCGGGACGAGAGCCGAATTGGCAAGTAGTCGCTGACTCAAACGATAAAATTCTATCTTGAGAGCCCGGAGCACATGGGTCGGGGCCACGAAACTCAGAGCTTGTCACGAGCACTTGCGAGATGTTATTGAATCGTTTGGTCGTTACTTGTCAACCGGGAAGCATCGCTGAGCCCCCAAGCGGCAAAAGCAAGCTTGACAAGCAACCTACCGGAGAACCCCAACCAGGGCAGGTCAGGGCCGCGTAGCTCAGGGCTGGCCATAAGCTATGCGCGGGAGCTGTTGAGGGCATGTTGCCAGCTCGATGGCTGAGCGGGACTAAGATAGAAAATGCAGGAACATGCAATGATTATGCTTTTTGGAAATTGAAAGAGAAGGGAAAGAAGACATATCTGTTTGAAGACTTCGTCGGAAAAGGTAGGTCTCCATCGGACCACCTCAGACGAAGAACAGCGCCCCTACCTGGCGCGCCAACTGCTGACGGGTGGGTCGGCAGTCCACCAAGGGTGGTCCCCGAGGAGGTAGAAGAGAGTTTGATAGAGAAGCTGTCCTTCGATGGATCCGATGGTCGACTTGAATCCTAAGATGAGCCAAGAAACAGGATGCGAGGAATTATACTGGTTCAGCCCTCTCGAAGGATAATAGGCCTACGTCCAGTGTGTGTGGTGTTCTTTCTCAGGGGTCGATGATGAACAAGAGTTACAAGCACGAGAGGGAATCTAGAGTCGTCCTCCTTCGGCTTCCCCCCGGCCCTCCCTTTTATATATCAAGGGGGACAGGAACACATGAACTTGGGGGCCAAGAAAGCTAAGACTAAGAGAGACAAACAATGGGGTACAAAGAATATCTGATAAAGTACATGCTGGTCTGCTAGGTGTTGTACACCATGGGTGTCTTGTGCTCCTGTCAACCCTAGGACCCTGCTCCTATGCCGCTAGGTGGTGTCAGACACTGCCGGGTTGTCTCCTCCCTCTTGCTCCTTGACTGCCAAGTTTCCTCCCTAGGATGCTCGAGGTCGGGCGACGTGTCGGAGTCGAGAGAAAGGGCCGAGGTCAGACTCGGGGGAAGGCCGGCATGCCCGACCCCCAGGGGAGTCGGGCTCTCGGTCACATCCCGAGGACACTCGGTTTGACTTTTGTTGGTGTTCAATCCGGGTTTTTGAGACACCCCGAGGTGACACCTCCCACAATGATACCGAAGTAGCAGCAGCTGAGTGGACCATAAACAACAAAGTCATTACATGCCAATGGGTAAAAAGTTCAACCAAGGAGAAAAAATATGACTTTGACATTACTAAAGCTGATAAAATCTTTGATGTGCTGCTTCGGGAGAAAAAAAATCCAACTTCCTGCTGGCCATGTGATTCCATCGGCTGAGGAGTTGAGAAAGAGGAAATATTGCAAGTGGCACAATACTGGATCTCACAACACTAATGACTGCAAAGTTTTCAGGCAACAGATCCAATCAGCTATTGAAGCAGGGAAAAGTTAAATTTGAAGATTCAAAGAAGCCGATGAAAGTTGATGGCAATCCTTTTCCTGTCAACATGTTTCACACGAGTGGGAGAGCAGCCGATAGGAGGGATTATCGGCCCAACAAGCATAACTCCATCAAAATCATCGACAACCACCAGAGAAAACATGACAGACAGGAAGAGAGATACTATCAGGAGGATGACAACTTTGATCCCCATTGGAGTTGCGATTTTTTTAGATTTTGTTGGAATGAAGGGATGAGGCTGCCATCGATAGAAAACTGTCCAGCATGCAGCAATTATGATGGCAACTATGCTGGAGAATCTAGCCGATCTCATCTTGAGGAAATTTGGCTAAGATAGAGGAAACTCCCTGTTCATCAGAGGTTAGGTCCAATTCATCATGATTTTCTGCACGAGGACTGTGATGAAGATGAAGATGAGACCATGAACCCGCAATGGTGCCCTTCTAGTACTTTCACTAAGAGTCAAGAGGAGGGTACAAAGGTGAAGAGCAGGGTTCGTTTCTAGGAAGTCCAAGCCAAGATCGATCATCGGCTAAAGAAGAAGAAGCAAGAACGCCCAAAGAAAGAGTGGCGTGTTAAGAGCAAGGTGCTCTCAGCCGATGAGGTCAAAGCTGACAACGCGAAAAGGTTGGCTAAGGGAAAGGTTGTTGCCTCTGCATCGGTTAACATGGTATTTGTATAACTAGCATAGTATGAGGCCAGCCAAGACGATGCAGATCTTGTGGAAGAATCCCTGGCCAAGTTGGTTTGGTCCCCAGAACAAGCTATCTTTGATAAATCAGAGGGGACAGGGCATCGGCACCTCAAGCCACTATATGTCAAGGGGTTTGTCAATGGCAAGCCGATGTCCAAAATGTTGGTTGATGGAGGAGCTGCCGTGAATTTAGTACCATATGCTACATTCATGAAGTTGGGCAGGAGTTCAGATGATCTCATCAAGACCAACATGGTTCTCAGGGACTTTGGTGGCAATCCATTGGAAACCAAAGGAGTTTTGAACTTGGAGTTGACAATTGGCAGCAAGACTGTTCTCACAACATTTTTTGTCATCGAGGGAAGGGATCATATAGCCTGTTGCTAGGAAGGGATTGGATTCACGCAAACTGTTGTATTCCTTCAACCATGCATCAAAGCTTAATCCAATGACAGGTGACAAGGTGGAAATCGTGCCAGCTGACAGGTCAATAAATATTGCCAATGCCGATTTAACCTTTGGGAGATGGATGGAGTTGATTGCTTATCTGGCAAAATTTGGCAAGGTGATTATCTAAAAGTGTCCGATTGTGACATACAACCAATTGGAGACGAAGAGCCCCGATTATTGCTTTGAGGGCGTCGTGGAGGGTTCAAGTCTCTACACCAAGGACACTGTAGATGATCTCGATGGCAAATTGGGACAAGGCTTCATGTCGGTCGATGAGCTGGAAGAAACTGATATAGGTCCAGGAGATAGGCCTAGGCCGACATTTATTAGCAAAAATTTGTCTTCTCAATTTAGAACCAAGCTAATAGAACTTTTGAAAGAGTATAAAGATTGCTTTGCTTGGGAGTATTTTGAGATGCCAGGACTTAGCCGATCGATTGTAGAACATCGGCTTCCTATCAAACCAGCATATCGGCCGTTCAAACAATCACCTAGGAGATTCAAAGCCGATATGTATGACACTATCAAAGCCGAAATCTGTCGAAGACGTCCGGACCTCTCGTTCTATTTACAAGATGAGCTGAAATGCTTCAGCTCATAAGGCAAGTAAAACAAGACATCCGAAGTCCTGAGAGAGGGATAAGTGAGACATTGCTGGGCCTTTAGCCTACCAGTCAACTTCAGCCCGAAGTGTGCCCGTCAAACCACTCGAAGGTGATGACCAGATGTGTTACACACTCAGGAGACTTGACAAAATGGCTAAAGATCTACGACGCCTCAATTATTCCTACCTCATACTCATGTGAATCTAGCCTCCAGGATGTGTGCTAGATTCACACTTTCATCACAAGCATGTTTATACATAGCGAATACATTTAATTGAACAACAATTAAAGGATTACAGCACTTAAATGGTTACATAGGCTGACCGAACAAATAAACATATATATATATATATATCAGAGAGCAGCGAACAACAGTGGCTTTCTACCCATTCCACAAGCACACTAACTAGGGGTTTACCCCGTTAAGTTCTCATCCTAAAAGAAACAGTCGGTTCCCCGCATCACTCAAAAGACTAAGTCTACACCTACAAGCAAAGTGGATATTCCAGTGGCAAGAGTCAATATATTAAACAAGTTAATGTACTGGCAAGTACCGAGACAAGCCTAACACTCTACATGTGCGGCATATAATCAAGGATGGCATTATACGGTTCATTTTAGCATAAAGCAAGTTTTATTTGCACAAAACACGTTCAAATCTGTTTTGCTTTTAAAGGAAATTTCAGCAAGCAGGTTTTTAGCATAGGGGCATCAAGGTAGACATTAATCATGTACAAATATACACCTCATTACCCTCCATGGCCGAGGAGATCATTCACAAAGTTCAACATGATTTGAAGGAAATTTTAGCATTTAGGAGGAAAAATACAAGCCTATACTCAATACATATCCACACGTCGCTCATGACCGTGAGCACGGCTAATCGATTAGTTTAGACTCTGCAGAGTTTGTATACTTTACCTAGATGATGTGAATTGCTCACATAGAGTGAAACGCTCTAGTTTCGTTTGGTACCCGTCGATACCACCATACTCTAAACATTGAGTACAGACTAGAGGTCACAACGAAGCCTTTACACTACTTAGTTCCAAGCCTTGCATCAACACGATACGTGTTCTCCCATCCTGGGCATACTAGAAATATAACCCAGAACCGTTAAGTGGAGGGCCCACGCCTTAACTTAACGCCGTGGTGGCGGACACGACGGGAACCCACCCACATGGCACGTACCGTTGTAATGGACAGAGTTAGTCGCCTAAATTACCACGACGGGGTAAATAGGAAGTTCCTCTGAGTTATCCGAACCCATACACACTGGCCTACCAGAGTGCAAGGCTAGTCGCTAGGTAGCTTATTTGGCTTAGGCCATCCCATACTGGCACATGTGGTTGTACTATATACGAAATGAACATACGTTGAGTGAAGTCCTTAAGTCACTCTGGGCACACACTCCCGCTATCGGTACGCAACTAATCATCATATGTGCACCACTTGCGGCCCAAACCTAAAGTCCATGTTTTCCATAATTTTATTTGTCAAAATCACAAGTATTCAAGTTCTTTCCAGTTTATTAAGAAAAATAGTTTTCATGTTTGTGATGAGCACATAATATCGAGAAAAACATTTTAAGCATGGCTAAGCAATATAGTACTCTAGTGACATCAAAACTCATGTTATAAGGTGTTTGAATCATATTTTTCCTAATGTTAGGTATGAAATTTATGGACATATGTGGGGTTAAGGTAGTATGCTAGTATTAGGAGTTGGTCTAGCAAGTTTGGCAAGATTTTACTTTATTAGTGTACAATCAACATGCAAGATTTGCAAACATTTTCAATAACCTCCAAACACATGGGATCAAGGTGATCAAAGAGAGGGAGGTGGGACTTGCCTGCAAATGTCAGCAACCTAATCTCTTCTTCACCGTTCAAGCAATGGTCTATACGGGATACACGTTATGCAATTAAACACCAAAATATGCGAAAAATCCAAAAGGCTCTAAAATTCATGATTTTTACACATTGAGTAGGTACTGGTCTCTAATGATTTTAGGTGAAATAATTTCTAATTTATCTTATTCCAATTAGGAGTTATAATTTTTAGAAGTTTTATCGGTATAGGGCTAGGTGATGTTTGGACAGTGTTTCTATAATTTGAGTTTTATTAATTTGATTTCACAGAGGGGCGTAGATAGGTTTTATAAGGCTAAAATTTTTGGTTTCACAATTTTTAGAGTTATTAAGAATTTCCTATGCATTTTACAAGTTATAACGTGTTCTAGGCCTATAGTGTTCAATATGTGCATAACCTATGGGTGATAGGTCCAGAACATTGCTACCCCTCTATTTATGTGAACAAAGAATAATTTTTAGCTAGCTAAACCAGTTTTAGTTCATGAGCTCATGGTCCTACCTTACAACTAAGGGTGCTCTAGTCTAGGCTAGCAATATCTCGTATTGTCCCTAGAGCTTATTCCATAGATCGAGTGCATCAAGTTTCTAGTGATTGAGGATGAAACTAAGGCTCCTCTGGTCTACCAAGTATTAATTAGATTTTATTTAGGGCAAATGGGCATATACATATATTTATACTTACATATATACATATAGTACTTAGCTACCCTACTTAGTACCTAGGTTTCTTTTTGTAAGGCTTATGACATATTTGGTATATCAATGACCATTTTTCCTTATGAAAGTTCTTTAGTTGCTAGTCCTATAGAAACTTGGTTTTCTCAAAATGAATTAAAGGTGAATTTTCTACAAATTTCACAAGTTGGAGGGTACATAAAAGGGTTTATTTCTTATTTAAATATTTAAGTAATATTGCTACATAGTAAGCACATGTTTTTATTTCATAATTTGAAAATATGTGTTTTTGTGAATCTACAGAACTTGAGTTTGTCCAAAAAGGAGTTGAAATGAATTTTAAATAAATCTCCAAAGTCCAGCTTGCCTAAAGCACATCATTTCAATGAAAATAATTTTAAAAATATTTGGTACAAAATGACTATAGGTTTTTATTTTTCCTAAATAGAGAGGATAAGTTGATGGGTCTACAGAATTTGAGTTTGTCTAAAAATAGGTTGAATTGAATTTTCTATGTATTTTATAAGCTTGGGTAAGCTCTATGTGGGGTTTAACTTAGAAGAATTTTTGAGACAAGATTAGTACTGTGAGTGCTAGGTTTCATGTTTCTAAAATAAAGTTCATATCTTTATGAGTTCACAGAAATTTTTTCCACTCAAAAAGGAGTTACATTGGATTTTATATGAATTTTTACATGTTATGCACATTTTCAGCTAATTCTGAAAATGTCTTGGCCTGTTATTTAGTTTTAGATAATGGCCGTTGGTATTTTCTCAATATTACAAAGGGTTAATTAGATACGTGCCATTATAAA
This sequence comes from Oryza australiensis, assembly GCA_019925245.2. Classification (NCBI taxonomy): domain Eukaryota; kingdom Viridiplantae; phylum Streptophyta; class Magnoliopsida; order Poales; family Poaceae; genus Oryza; species Oryza australiensis. The sequence continues at coordinate 1,094,444 of JAIFGZ020000016.1, read as the reverse complement.
TTGGCGTGGTTGGAAAAATGCCATTACTATTCAACAAATCGTAAATATGCCACTGGTTCTTGGTGTATATGATGTTGAGGCCCTGTTCCAGTTGGTTTTATGCATAGGTCGCTTAGTACCGAGGGGACTTACACGGTGGAGCTCTATGGTCGGAGAAGCTTGGCGGGCGAAGGCGCCTATAGGAACGGCCCGGCGGCGGCGGCGGCTTTCACCCGAATGGCGGCATCTCAGTTCGGCTTCCCATCTACCGAATTGAGTGGGGCACATGGTTATGAGCAACATGGAGATGGTGTATGCGCAAGGAATCGGCACTTTGCTCACCGATGTGGACGAAACCATCTGCGGCGGCGGTTGGCCGGAGCCGATGAAGGTGGAAGCCGATCTCCTCCTTCGGTGCGCCATTGGCTTGGTTTCTTGGGGGAAAACGATGGGGAGGATGAGGAGAAAGTGGTGACGCAAGCCCTCGGCCGTGCCTCGATCCCGTGCGGCGACGCCCTGGAACAGCGACGGCCATGCTCCGGTGACCTCGCACATCGCAACGTGGGAAACCAGAAGCATGGACGGGTTAGGCATAAGGAGTAGATCGTATTCACAGGATTGGATCGGGGCGAAGCTCACCGGTGAAGTTTGTCGACGGTTCGAACACTTCCTAGTGACGAGGTAGACATGGTTGTTCTCGGCGGTTCTGCGCTGGTCTCGCTGGGTTTCTGCGTGGAACACAATGTGGAAGTGTGGAGAAGCATGGTGGTGAGATGGTTTTTCAAATGGGCGCGAGTTGAGTCGGCAGTGGTGCAGCGAGGTGGCTAGCATCGGCGCCGACATGTCCTCGCTGTTTCCTTCCCTTTTTGGTCGGCTCTAAGCGGTGGATCGCATTGCACTGAGTTGGAGCAAGCCATGGGGACTGCCAAGTGGGGCCCAAGAAGGTAGAGCAAAGCAAAGGAGAGAGGGATGGGTACAGGAGAGTGTATACAATGTGTTTAGATGAATTATCGAAGTCCTTTCCTCCCTCTAAACTTGCTGCTCAATATATTGATCTGTGGGCATGGTAAATTGATGAGGTTTTTACTGGAGGTAGATAACCAGCCCTAGGTTCCATTTTCTTTGGTTTCACTCAAAAATCAGTTGTGGTTTGTTCCCAGAAATTAATCAAAGTCAGGGTATTTGGGAACTCATTTGAATTTTTAGAGGGCCAAGAAAGAGGAGAAAAATTCTATAATTTTTTTATTTAGTCATGGTTTTCATCCTAATATTTGAATAAAATATTTCATGTATATACTTATATGCATTTTATTGGTCTTTTGGTTAAGTTGGCATTTTAGCCGATTAAAGTCATTATTTGGCTCATTATAGCACTGTTTTGTTGAATTTGTTTGGGGCAACCAACCTTGTTCTTAATTTGCACAAAATTTAGTTTATGTTGTAAATAACATTTAGTATTTTCATGAATTTTTCCATGATTTTATCTTATATGGTTTAGTCTAGAAAATTTAGGTAACCTACCTAGGTTTATGCGTCTACGCCAGGTGCATGCGACTGTTTTAGTCTTCGGATTCGTATTAACTTTCTGCTTGAGCTGAGGAAATGATCTTTGGATTAAATTTTTAAGTCTACATGCTTGCATCCAAAATTAGATGTAGATTTGCTTGGTAAACTTAATTCGGCTAGGCTACTCGTATATGACCTATAATGAGATATGTTTTTAGAAAATCCAAATACACGTAAACAACCTAAATCAAAGTGGGCTTTATGTTAGCATGCATGCTCTCGTATGAGCCTGCATTTTTATCCTAGGCCATAAATGAAAAAGTTTTGTCTTGTTCTAAAAATGTAGCCTATCAGGCAAAGGCCTAGGTTGGTCTTATCTATTAAGAAAAGAAAATTTCTAGATCTAAATTTTTAAGTCATGCAATTAGGTCGAGGTTCTTTTAACCTAAGTTAGGAAAATAATTTTTTTTGGTTCATAAAATTGAGAAACCTTACTTTATTTTATTTGGACAAAGTTTTGTCGATCCTAGAATTTGGGTATATGACAAAATCACTTGATTGTACGATGTTGGTTGTATTCGGCCATGTCGATATGCCGAGTGGGTTTCCAATATAGTCCCAGTCATCAAGAAAAACAACAAACTTAGGGTGTGTATTGATTTTCGAGATCTGAACAAAGCTACTCCTAAGGATGAATACCCAATGCCGATTGTCGATTTATTGGTTGATGCTGCTTTAGGGCATAAAATCATAAGTTTTATGGATCGCAATGCTGGATACAATCAAATTTTCATGGAAAAAGAAGACATCCATAAGACTGCTTTTAGATGTCATGGTGTAATCGATTTATATGAGTGGGTTGTGATGACTTTCGGCTTGAAGAACGCTGGAGCTACATATAAAAGAGTCATGAATTACATCTTCCATGATCTAATCGGCATGTTTGTTAAAATCTACATTGATGATGTGGTAGTAAAATCGAAGGAGGTTGATGACCATATAGCCGATTTGAGGAAAGTTCTGGAGAGAACAAGGAAGTATGGCCTGAAGATGAATCCCACAAAGTGTGCCTTTGGCGTATCGGCTGGACAATTTTTGGGCTTTCTTGCCCATGAAGGGGATTGAGATAACACCAAGGAGCATCAATGCGATCAACAATATTCAACCTCCGCAGGACAAGATGCAGTTGCAATCACTGGTCAGCAAGGTGAATTTCATCAGGAGGTTTATTGCTAATTTATCTGGGAAGATGGAACCATTCACACCTTTGCTCCCATTGAAAGCCGATCAGCAGTTTACTGGGAGGGCAGAGCAACAAAAAGCCTTGGACAACATTAAGGAATATTTGAGTTCCCCTCCAGTTTTGATTCCTCCACAAAAAGAAGTACTTTTCAAGTTATACTTGTCAGCCGATGAGAAGTCAATCGGTTCAGTCTTGATCCAGGAATTCGAGGGCAAGGAAAGAGCAATCTTTTATTTAAGCAGAAGGCTTCTGGATGCAGAGACAAGGTATTCCCCGGTGGAAAAGTTGTGCTTATGCCTGTATTTTTCTTGCACAAAGTTAAGGCACAATCTGTTATCCAATGAATGCACCATAGTCTGTAAAGCCGATGTTGTCAAGTATATGTTATCGGCTCCGGTGTTGAAAGGAAGGGTTGGAAAATGGATTTATGCTTTGACGGAATTCGATCTCAGATATCAAGCACCCAAGGCAGTTAAAGGACAAGCCATAGCCGATTTCATTGTCAAACATCGTGATGAATCAATCGGCTCGGTTGATATAACACCTTGGACTTTGTTCTTTGATGGATCAGTTTGTACTCATGGTTGTGGTATCGGCTTGGTCATCATATCACCAAGGAGGGCAAGTTTTGAATTTGTCTATACTATTAAGCCTTATGCCACTAACAATCAAGCCGAGTATGAGGCAGTTCTCAAAGAACTACAACTCTTAAAGGAAGTTGAAGCCGATGCCGTTGAAATCATGGGTGATTCTTTGTTGGTCATCAATCAATTAGCTGGAGAATACGAATGCAAGAATGACACGTTGATGATCCACTATGAAAAGAGCCGAGAATTAATGGAAAGTTTTCGGCTAGTGACTTTGACGCATATCCCTCGAGAGCAAAATGTTGAAGCTAATGATTTGGCTCAAGGGGCATCGAGATACAAGTTGATGGTTAAAGATATCGAGATAGAAATCACTATGATCGCAGCCAATGATTGGAGGTACGATGTTTTTAATTATTTGAAGAATCCTTCTCAATCAGCTTCAAGAAAATTACGATATAAAGCTTTAAGATATGTTTTGCTAGATGACGATCTATATCGTCAGACGATTGATGGGGTCTTACTGCGATGTTTAAGTGCCGATCAAGCAAAGATTGTGATGGGCAAAGTACATGAAGGTATATGCGGTACTCATCAATCGGCTCACAAGATGAAATGGTTGCTTCGATGAGCTGGGTATTTTTGGCCGACGATGTTGGAAGACTGCTTCAGATATTATAAAGATTGTCAAGTTTGTCAGAAGTTTGGAGCAATTCAAAGAGCACCAGCGTCGGCTATGAACCCTATAATCAAGCCATGGCATTTCATTGGATGGGGAATTGACATGATCGGCCAGATTAATCCACCCTCGAGCAAAGAACATAAGTTTATTTTGATGGCAACCGATTATTTCACAAAGTGGGTGGAGGCAATTTCGTTAAAGAAGGTTGATTCTGGGGATGCAATTCAGTTCGTCAAAGAGCACATCATATACCGATTTGGTGTTTCTCAAACCATTACAACCGATAAGGGATCTATCTTTGTATCAGATGAGTTTGTCCAATTTGCAGAAAGTATGGGGATTAAATTGTTGAATTCTTCACCGTACTATGCACAAGCCAATGGACAAGCAGAAGCATCCAACAAAAGTTTGATTAAGTTAATCAAAAGAAATATTTCTGAGTTTTCAAAGCAATGGCATAGCCGATTGGCCGAGGCATTGTGGTCCTATTGGATGGTTTGTCATGGATCGATCCAAGTTCCCCCTTACAAGTTAGTTTATGGGCATGAAGCTGTCTTGCCATGGGAAAGTGTCATCGGCTCAAGAAGGATTGATTTACAAGATGAATTGATAGCCGATGACTATCACAATTTCATGGTAGATGAATTGGAAGAATTGGTTCAATCCAGGATGTGTGCTTTGGAAAATGTGACAAGAGATAAGGAAAGAATTGCTCGTCATTACAACAAGAAAGTTCTACTGAAAAGTTTTTCAGAAGGCGAGTTGGTTTGGAAGTTGATCTTGCCGATTGGGACTCGTGATAATAAATTCGGCAAGTGGTCACCAAATTGGGAAGGGCCTTTTCAAATCTGCAAGTCTGTTTCTAAAGGAGCTTACATGTTGCAAGGGCTTGATGGAGAAGTTTTTGGAAGGGCTCTCAATGGGAAATATTTGAAGAAATATTATCCAAGTGTTTGGATCAATTTATGATTTGGTTGTGTTATTCCGATACATGGTAACCGATGTGTTAACATCGCCTTTATACAGTCGATATGAGTTATATCACCTTTAGTCTGTTTTTAACTTCTCATAATCAGTTGAGAGTTGTCGATGTATGATTGCCGACGGTTTGTGATGTCCTTAGTTAAGCCATAATTTTATCAATGTTTGACATTGTAAAATTAGGGGGGCATACGTACAAGCATACAACAATATGTGGCTCGATACCATCGAAGGAGAAAACGCGGAGGCTACGATAGCATACAACCAAAAGTTTCTACCGTGCAATCCCGGATAGCTTGCAATGCAGCGAAATCAATAAGCTGCTTGCGGATTTTGAACAAGTCTTGTCGACCTCGCGGACATCCCAGCCGACCTCGGAAATGTTCTTCCTGACCCCGGGATGTTCCAGCCGACCCCGAGAACACTTCAATTGACCCCGGGACTGGATCGACCCCGACGGTGCTGTGTCGATGCGGCGCGTCTCGCCCGACCACGACGGTGTTGTGTCGATGCATTTTATCTCGACCGACCCCGACGATGTTGTGTCAATGCATGTCGTCTTGCCTAACTCCGACAGTGTTGTGTCGATGTGTTTCGCCTCGCCCGACCCCGCCAAATTCTAAGTTTGGTGCCCAATCGCCTCGAGGTGCTTAGGGTTTGCCAATGCCGATGACACGGTGTCGGTTCCCCGATGCCGATGGCGCCGAGCCACTTCGCCCGGCCTTCGACTGTCGACCCCGACCCAAGTCGTCGAATTGAATTCGACTAACTTGAATCTCGATGGGCTAACTTGAATCTCGATGAGATTCTATGCCGCCGAGCATACAAAATAGGTAGACTTCGAAAAATTTTCAACACAAGATATATTACAAGAATCAGCATGAAAGTTCAAGATTACAAGAATCGGCACAAGCAAGTTATGTTATAGGGATTTACAGGAGTTCACAAATTGGATCAAAAGTTTGCATAAAAGTTCAAGTTTACAAGTGTTTGCAGCAGTCTCTAAGTCCTGTTACAATCGGCTCAGCCAGACACTAGCTTGTTGATAGCCGATATTGCCCGTTGTCTAATTTGTTCAATCTCATCGATGGTTTGAGCGTTGATTGCATCAGTCCCTGGGATTGTCTTCAAGGACTTCATGAGGTCTGATAGGTGTTTGATTGAATTCTTCAACTTGGAATTTTGTTCTTCGACAACCCTAGGGAGATCGGCAAGCCTTTGCTTCTCTGATGCTATATCGGCATCACACTTTGCAAGTTCAGCTAGTAGTTCTTCTCTGCATTTGTGCAGTCGATCAAGATTAGAGTTAGGCATAGCCATCATTTCATCCAGCTTGTTTTTCTCTGTCATGATTGACTGTCGATTGACTTTGATGGTGGCTTCGAGAGCTTTTCTCTCTCACCGATCGGCAATCCTTTGGCGTGCTCGCTCCAGTTTGTGTCATGTTGTTCGAGGTACACCGCTGGGGAGATGATGTCGGCTAGCTCATCTGTAATTTGGTCTTGGATTTCTTCGAATCTTGACCGAATCGCCCCATAGTCGTTAACCAAGAAATCTAAGGAGCTCTTTAGCCGCTTAGCTATATCCAACAGAGTAGCCTTCAAATCATCGGCAGTAAGGGCTAAGGCTTTGCTTGTGGTCTCTTCATCATCATTCATGAACTCTTTAAGTCAAAGAGAAACATATCGGCTAGAACCTGAAAAGGAGAACGTTGAGATTGTTAAGTGCTAAAAACTTTAAAAGCAGCCGATTTGGAGTTTAAGAGAAAAGTACTTACAGGGATGATGGGAGCCGGTGCTTCTTCTGCTTCAACATTGTGGCTGCCCCTAGCCGATGGAGTTCGCTCGCTAGATGCATGGGGGCAGCTGATGGAGAACGAGGAGGCTTCACAAAACAAGAAAGACAAGATTGGTTAAGCATCGGTTACTTGATAATTGAGAAAAGTTTGAGTATGAAGTTACCGGTGGGTGGTCTTCTTCTTCTTTTTGCCAACTTCTTTTCTGAGAACAAGGGAGTTTGGTCAAAATTGAGATGAGAACATTCAAAGGAAGAAAGATTCTAGAAAAGTGTGTACCGGCTGAGGGTGAGTTGGACGTCTTGGGGGACTTGGGAGTTTTCTGAGGTACTGGGTCATCGGCTGGCGACATCGGCATGGTTCTTCTGGTATCACTAGTATTACTGCTTGATTCAGGACCTCTTCCACGTCTGGGTCCAAGGGCGGTAGATCATCGGTTATGGTTGTTTTTTGTTTCTTTGATATCTTTTTTTGCAACCGGTGGATCGATGGCCGATGGCTTGGTCCTCTTCCTTTTGCCAACTTCGGAGGGAATCGGCATCCTGGTTTGTCCATGGAGCAAAGAAGTGACCTTGGGTGCGTTGAAGCCAAACTTGAAGGGGCAAGGCCACCATCGTTTGGAATAATCCCAACAGCGTAGCAAATAGTAGTTCCAGAGTTGCTAGCGTGAGGAGGAGAGGAATCGGTAGTCAGCAAACAAGAAAAAAGAGTTAGTCAAACATTGAAAAGTGTTAACCGATGAATGCAAAAGTAAGGGAAAGTACTTACTTGAGGAACCAATTCCGGGTACAGGGTGGTCATGTACATCGAAGCCGATTGGTGAAAGATGTGTTTCTTCCATTCAATCCACCATCGGTCAAAGGTTGCGCTCCTCATCATAGCCAGCTCTATATTGTCAATGTTGCCGAGGGAGGGGCCTTCAATGCTTAGCAGCTTGTTCATCATGAGGCTTGAGGTAATATCTCCCCTAGTTTAGATCTTATGGTAAAGTACAGGCCAATCGGCAGTTGCCCAATGCCCATCTGTCTGGCAGCACTCATAGGGTGATGAAACTCATAGAGATCTGAACGTTCCTGCCTTGGTGGATGCTGATTGGAAGGATGCAGGGGAAGACAGCTGCTATAAAGACTTTCCTTGACTTATCAAATCTCTCGGAGTTGATCTCATTGAATCTAAAGTCGTTGGGCAGTTCAAAGTCTTCAGAATTTGCATAAGCAAACCAGATTCTTGTGCTCTTGGGGAATCCGTCGTAAAGGTTGCAGCACTAATCCCTAAGGAGATCAGCTGATAGTTTGGATCCAGTGTATGAGGATGCAGCCTCTCCAAAGGACATGCATCGGCGCGAGGTGACTTCATCGCCATCTTCATTTATCGTTGGCTGTACTAGTCGAAAGCTAGCTTCTGCTAATCCTGGTCTTTCAGCAAACTGTATGTATGCAGATTAAGCCACAGCTGCAAAAACCACCATGGACTGCCAGTGCCGATAGCCGAATTGGTTGTGATCTTAGCCAATGAAGTATTCAACATTTGATAAAGGTAGCCTAGCAGATATTTGCCCAAGGGGATTTGTCTTTTCTCTATTAAGGCCTCGGCTATATGCTGCCAATTGGTTGTAGGGCGCAGCTTGAACCACAGAACAGAAATTTCTCCAGCCACATCATGAGAAAAGTTGTGTGCTCCCTAGGGCCTACTGATCCAGTCCCAATGTTTAAGCTGATAAATCCGTTCTAGCCACCAATAGCCCTAGTCTTCAAAGAGAATTGCCCTTTTGTGGCTGACAGGATTAGCCGATGTTGTGATGTCTAAGCCCATAATCATTGCTACGTCTAAGAGGGTTGGCATCATCGATCCTTGTCAAAACAGGAAGGCATTGAGGGTGTTGGACCAAAAATAGCTGGCAGCCAACAGCAAGGGCTCGTCTTTAGGTGTATCGGCTATGGTTAAAGCTAAGCACTAAGCTATCCCTAGTTCTTCCCAATGGCTCTGTTTGCTAGCCGACACCCTATTATACCATGCTGGCTAGGTCTTATCGGTTGATGGACACGACTTAAAGGTCCCAGTCCAGTGTGCCAGATTAGGGTTTGTTAGCCTAAAGGGGATCCTGTTGGTCTCAGCATTGACGAATTCGATGTGGTCTAGGTTACCGATTGGGCCTAAGAACTATCGGTTGACATGAATGAGGCTAGGGATTGCAATCTGATTTGAGAGATGCTACAATATAAAGAAAAAGGAGAAATCACGAAAAGCAAAACCAAATTGCGGCAAAGCAGAGAGCTAGGGCCGACGGGACTTACCTCAGGGTATTCAGCCGATGAAGCATCAGAGGGAGTGGTTGAGGCCGCCATTGCCGTGGATGGGTTTGCTGCTATGAGGGAATCGCCTACGAGTGCATAGAGAGCTCCAAGGAAATCGTCGGTGAAGTTTTGGGTATATTTTTGGATAAAGCGGTGAGCGCGTAAGTGACGGCGTGAAAACTTTGAGGCGGTGGTTATTATTTAAAGAGGCACGGTAACAGACCGATGGAAAGCCCTAGATTTTCTTGGAAGATAAGATTCGGCAAATCCGCAACATTAACAATATAGCGGACTTGGGGGGCATGTGTTGACAACCAAATTTGGTAAGCCAATTATCGGATTTGGAATTAAAGCTAAAGCCGATTTGGAGGGAATCGGGTTTTCTGGAAACAGAGTGCACGCCAATTGCAGATCGAATTGGCTAAAGAGTTCGTCGGCTGATGACCGAATCGGCTAAGGTGATCGTCGACCGATACCGAATCGGACAAGATAAGCCAGTGTAGCCGATTCCGGGAAGGTAACATTGGAATCATGTTCAGATTCATTTGAAGTGCTTCATGAGGATTTCCATACACGGATAGAGTCCGAGAAAGGCAATTGTATCTATTAATTAGGTTATTTTAAATAGTTTCCTTATAGATTATGTCAGTAAGAGTCCGCCATAAGGGACTTATCTATAATTTGAATTGTAATAGAGATAGGAATCGTGTCCGACAAGGACATATCTTGTATCTGGGTATAAATACGACTCAAGACCATGTAATTAAATAACAATAAGTTCAATACAACCTTCGGCGCATCGCCACCTTTTTCCTTTCAATTATTTCAACGAGTTCTTGCTTTGAGTTGGGCTACATCGGGTTCGATCTTCGACAAGAGGTAAAGCTTGTTATGGTGGCTTGCGCTCTCGGGATTAGTGTTTCCATCAATATGATACTCTAATCCTGGTTACGTAAATCGTCGAGCTATCATATATGCTATATAATTTAGATCGATATTACGATCTAACCATAATAGGCTAGTTTCTATTATTAGATAACAACTGATAGGGTTAGATGTTATTGTCGACTTAGATCATACAGTGTATCCACCATCTCAAAAGGTTTTCATCGACTTGTTTAGATCTTATGCTTCTCCTTACGCTTAATGCTGCATCGGTTGAGTCCGACCTATTAAATAATAATTGGAATCATAACATCTATCTTTTCTTATGATTGTTATTAGAGATAGTATCGGGGTTTCAGCCGATCTTACCTGTTTTAGCTATCTTGTCTCTTACATGTTTACTTGATATGCTAAATCTGCCCTTTATATTAAGATCTCACTGTGACGAAATATGTAAAGCTTGCTATCGACCTGTTAGGTTATCTTAACACTTGATCAGTTTCTGTTTAATGTATTTAGTCTGTAGTGATATCTTAGTATAAAGTCATATCGGAGTACTAGCCGATACGCATTAGATCTATGGCATCGGCTATGCTATAAATAAATATAATTTTCGTCTTAAGGTACTTTTAGACATAAGTGATTTATACTGTCTTGGTACGCTATCGATCTATCCCAATCACTTGGTTTAAACGTATTTTTGGACCTAGATTATATATTATGAATATCTACAGCCAATAAATTAGATTTAATTTCTCTTGGCCGATTCAGTGCACATTGCATCGGCTCAATACTGAACGATATGTCATCGGCCACTAGCCGATCGGCTATCATTTACGGACTAACTTCGTTTTCTTTTTTTCTTGTTGGTTGCAGGATCAAACCAACTGGCACGCTCTACGAACCTCAGAAGCAATATTTGGACCTGCACTAGAGTAAAACAAATCTCTCAGGCCAGTGCGTGACAATTTACAGTCAACACTCATAGACCAAATTCTTTCTCATTGGACGAGACTTTGAGGTTTGATATACCTCAGGTTTCGGAGGAGGAGAATGAGGTATTGGTGGAGCCATTCAGCGAGGAGGAGGTTAGGAGGGCGATCTTTGATATGAGTCATAATAAGGCACCGGGTCCGGATGGTTTTCTTGCAGAGTTTTATCAATGTTTTTGGGATGTTATTAAGCTGGATTTGTTGAGCCTTTTCCAGGATTTCTATTTGGGGAATTTGCCTATCCATAGTTTGAATTTTGGGATAATCACTTTGCTACCTAAGATCATGGAGGCAACTAGAATACAACAATTTAGGTCGATTTGTCTTCTAAATGTGTCGTTTAAAATTTTTATGGAAGTTTTAAACAATAGACTTTTGAAAGTGGCAGATAAATTAATTGGACCATCTCAGACAGCCTTTATTCCAAGGAGAAATATAATGGAGAGGGTTGTAATTCTTCACGAAACAATACATCAGTTGCATAGGAAAAAGAAAGATAGGGTTGTGCTAAAGTTGGATTTTGAGAAAGCGTATGATAATCTTAAGTGGCCTTTCATACAACAAATCCTTAGATTGAAAGGATTTTCACATGTGTGGTGTGATTGGATTTCTAAGGTTATGTTGAGAGGAAGTGTTGCAGTAAAGGTTAATGATAATCTAGGCCATTATTTCCAAACAAGAAAGGGAGTGCGGCAAGGGGATCCGTTATCTCCAATCTTGTTTAATATAGTGGTTGATATGTTGGTTGTCTAATTTCACGAGCGAAAGAGGCTGAACAAATACAGGGAGTGGTTCCGCATTTGGTTGATACGGGACTATTGGTCCTCCAATATGCGGATGATACTGTCATATGTTGTGGACGATGATTTAGAGAAGGCCAAATATATGAAGCTCTTGTTGTGTGCTTTTGAGTGATTATCGGGGCTTAAAATCAATTTTCATAAAAGCGAATTATTTTGCTATGGTGCAGCCAAGGGAAATAGTTCGGAGTACACACAACTTTTCGGTTGTAGTGTAGGAGCTTTCCCGTTTAAATATCTAGGAATTCTGAAGCATCATCGAAAATTAAAGAATGAGGATTTGAAACATGTGGAAGATCGTTTTCAAAAGAGGTTGACTGGTTGGAGGAGCAAGATGCTATCGGTGGGTGAAAGGCTTGTCCTCATTAATTCAGTCTTGAGTAGCCTTCCCATGTACATGTTATCTTTCTTTGAAATTCCTAGAGGTGTTTTAAAAAAATTGGATTATTTTATATCTCGGTTCTTTTGGCAGAGTGATGAACACAAGAAGAAATATAGATAGACAAAATGGGATGTAGTTTGTATACCAAAAGATCAAGGGGGTTTGGACGTCATGAATTTAGGTGTTCATAATAAGTGTTTTTGAGCAAGTGGATTTTCAATTTGTTAAATGGTCACGGTGTTTGGCAACACTGCTCAAAAATAAATATTTAAGAAGATAAATCCTTGTCTCGAGTTCAATACATGTCAGGGACTCTCGGTTTGGGTTGTCTCATGAAGGTCAAGGGGAGTTCTTGTCTATGGGCAAGTTTGATCTAGCGGACGGATTACAAGTGCGATTTTGGGAGGACTCATGGATAACACCACGACCCTTTTGATCGCTTTTCCCGTCTCTATATAATATTGTGAGAAAGAAAAATGCTTCCGTTAAGACAGTGCTATCTACAACTCCGTTAAATGTAGCTTTTAGAAGATCCCTGACAGGAGCAAATCTACAATCATGGTATGATGCTGTGGCCATGGTTGTAAATGTTCAGGTCAATAACCAGAGGGATCGCTTTGTATGGGGACTGCATCAAAATGGATTATTTTCGTGAATCCCATGTATAAGGCTTTAATGGGGGTACAGACTCTACCTCATAATAAGTTAATTTGGAAAATTAAAGTGCCCTTCAAGATTAAAGTCTTTTTGTGGTACTTATATAAGGGGTAATCTTAACCAAGGATAATTTAGTTAGAAGACAATGGAAGGGAGATAGAAAATGTTGTTTCTGTTCCAACCATGAATCAATACAACATTTTTTGACAACCATTGTGTTAAATCATCTGAAGAATTGTTTACATTGCTCTAAACCTGAAGCCTCCAACTAGTGTGCACTATTTGTTTACATGGTGGTTACAGGGGTTAAGTAAGAAATTGAAGTTTCTTATGCTTGTGCGTGCTAGTGCCTTATGTTGGGCCCTGTGGCTTTCTAGAAATAAAGTTATGTTTGACAAGGTGAAAACACCTTCTTATTTACAGGTCATCTTCAGAGGAACCTATTGGTTAAGATAATGGACTGCACTACTGAAGGAGAGGGATTGCTTGTTCATGAAGGCGGGATGCAGGACTATTGAAATGACTGTGATGGAGGTGTTTGCGAGATATGGTTGGCGTTTTAGCAATAGAATTGAGTTTTAATTGTTCTTGATGAGAGTTATGTTGTCTTTCTTCGATTCTACACCTTTGAGTATGTAATGTTGGACAGCCACATGCATCAATTGATGCAGAAGTTAGGATATTAATATATTTTCTTTTCTAAAAAAATCCATAGTTTTATCAAACTTTATCTAACAAATCATTCATAAATTTTGACATCGCCATTCTCAGTTGAAATCCTTCCTTCTTTCACCCTTTGTAGATGTCCTGGATTGGCAATAAATATATAGGGCTACATATGAGGTCTAAAAATAGATGGATACAGAGACAAAGATTTAGACAAGTTTAGGCTCTTCCGATTAGAGGTTATATCCTATTCCTATTAGGGATTGTATGCGTCGAGTGTTGTGTTTATTTAACGATCTTATTGTGGCTTATGTCCTTGATGGGCACCCTACAATTATATTTATCCTAGTCATGGCCCATCTCCTATTAGTAGTCGGTATCTAGGCCGTATGAGTATCTCGTACCCACAATCTTCACTTGGGCTTCCTTCATTCTCTCCTTGGTGCCTACATACCAAATCACCCACATTTAATTCCCAAGGTCAAATTGGGATGGTTTTTGACAATGTGACGCATACATAAAAATAAATAAGGAACAACAACAAAATAATTAAAAAGAACTACAACCTATATGCTTCTTTTTTTCCTCTTTCTTTCCTTAATCTTACATATTTTTATTTTCAATTGTTAACGACAATTTGACCCGGTTTGATGCCAGTGGCGCCACATCATTGAAAGTCACCCCAATTTGACCCCCGAGAAGAAGGGTGGATGGTTTTGAGAGCTGAGGAAACCCAAATTAATATAATTCATAGTTAAAGGGATCAAAGTTTGACCAAGGTCATAGGTCATAGTTAGAGAGACCAAAGATTAACCAAGACCATAGTAGAGGTACCAAAAGTAGACTTTTCTTTTACAAAATCAACGGTGATTAAATAAATTTTTTTGGGCATAATGATAGGTAAGCCACTTATCTCCTGCGGCACGAAGGATAAAACAAATATCTTAATCAGAAGAGCTTATTATTCCCTCTACAGGATGTACCTCCACAATTAGTACTATCTCAAATTAACAGTAAAATACATGCATGGTAACTCGTGTTAATCTTCTCGATGACAATTAGAAATACGGTTAGTTCAAACGAGCGAAAGTTTGCTGCGAATACATAGAACTTGAAAAACTTACAACGAACGCAGACATTGCCGGGCTCAAGGCTCGGTGACATTGCCGTGCCTGAAGTGATGCCGGCGTGCAGCAGCAGCGCCCACAAGAGTGATGAACTCACCATCGCGAGCTAGAGCCTCGACATGGCCTTCGACATTGTCCGATGGTGCGAGGTAGAGCACCATCTCTGACCAGAACTCTGCCAAGAGCTTCCACAACGCTGCTCTTCTTCTCCGTCTTCGAGCTTTCTAACTTCTCTTTCCAGAGTTGCTCGCCAGCTTTGATCCTTGCTGCAAAACTTTGTGCCTGCAGCTCGCACCAAGAGCATCGACCAAACGATGAAAGTCATTTCCTTCTGCATCGAGAGATTTCTTGATATCTCTCGCCACCTCTTTCTAGTGCGCCTTTGTCCAGGTAGCGTCGTCCGGCAGAAGCTCACGAACGACGGCCACCAGGTAGGCGCAATACTGCGCGACAAATGGGTGGCAGTGATCATATCAGCAGTCGTCCGTTGAGAAGATCTGATCTTCAGGTACTTACTTCATCTCGAAAAGGCTCCTGCCGATGTGTCACACGAGGATGACATTGGCAGTGACGATATGATCTCCTTGGCAAGACCAGATGGAACTGGCAGTATAACACGGTGTTGCTCTGCTGAATGGCTGCCACGCCATTGCTGAGCCGCCCATAGCTTTTCCTCTGTAGTCCTCGGCTCGCCGGCGCTCGTCGCCGGAGAGGAGGAAGATGACCGTAATCAGGAAACACACACGCGAATACAGTGGAAACTGTGAGCAATTTTGGTGCCGCTAAAACTTGCAGCTTTTCTGACTCTGTATATCAGCTTAAATACATTACAAAGCCAAACTGTAGCCACGAACTGCCACGATGCTGCGACCTCCACGCTCCGCCATTGCCACGCCATCCCACGACTAGAGTATGCAGATCACCACTTTTTCCACTTCTACCACACACACGCCACGACCTCCGACAGGTCCGTGCCATCCCACAGAAGAGAACTCAAACGTGCACTGATGACCACTAGAGCTAGAAACGAGGAAAAAACCTCTGCATGAACACAACATGCATCAGGCTGTACATGACGCATTCGGCTTGGCTAAGACCGAGTTCTATTATTGTCTAACAACTAGAGAGAAAATAGGAGCTAAATTGAGCTTGGATTATCTAACAATCTCCCCCTAATTCATGCTCAATTCTTCAGGTTGACGATGCCGATCATGTCACGAAGTTCACTGAACCTCGCACGCCCCAGCGACTTCGTCAGGATGTCAGTGAGCTGCTCCTGGGTGCTCGCGTAATCCATGCAAATTCGCCCGCTGTCCACGCAGTCACGAATGAAATGAAATTTGGTGTCAATGTGCTTACTACGATCATGTAGAATGGGATTCTTGCTCAGGGCGACCACGGGCTGATTGTCCATCTTCAGAACGGGCTGTTGGACCTCTTTGCCGGTGATGTCACCCAGCAGCTGGATGAGCCACATGGCTTGGCACGCTCCCGTCCCACCGGCCATGTACTTTGCTACACACGTGGACAGAGCCACTGCTTTCTGCTTCTGAGACAGCCAAGTGACCGGCAACCTACCCAGGAAGAAAAACACTCCTATAGTGTTCCTCCGTTCATCAGTGTCTCCCCCCCCCAATCGTTGTCGCTGTAGCCCATCAACTTGTTTTCGCCTTTCAGCGGCTTGGGGTAAACAATGCCGTAGTCCACCATGCCTGCAATGTAACGCAGCAAATGTTTGACAGCAACGAGATGCTCTTGCCGAGGCTTCTCCATGAAGCGGCTGACATAGCCCACAACGAAAGCAATGTCAGGACGCGTGTGGACTAAATATCGCAGGCTGCCGACTAGGCTGTGGTACGTGGTCGCGTCGACCTCCGGTGCCATGCTTTTGGTCGAAAGTTTGAGGCGCACCTCCATCGGTGTTGAGATAGGCTTGCGGGCCACCAAGCCTGCCTTCTCCAGGAGCTTCTTCGCGTAAGCCACTTGTCCCAGCGTGATTGTGTTCCAGCCTTGCTTCACCTCGATCCCAAGATAGTACGAGAGAAGGCCAAGATCACTCATCCGGAAGAGTAGGCGCATCTCCTCCTTGAACGCGCCGATGTCCACTGGGTTCACGCCAGTGATGATCAGGTCATTAACGTAGACGCCCACCACCACACGCGATGCCGCTGCTCCCCGCGTATACATTCCATGTTCACTAGCGCACCGCGTGAACCCAAGCTTGTGGAGGCTGCCGTCAAGCTTCATGTTCCATGCGCGCGGCGCCTGACGAAGTCCATACAGCGCCTTCTTCAGTTTAAGAACCTTTCCTTCATGGTCAGCGGCGATGAAACCCGGTGGTTGCCGAACGTACACCTCCTCGTTGAGCTCACCATTGAGGAACACTGACTTGACATTAATGTGATGCACAAGCCAGCCCTCCTATGCCGCCACGGCGAGCAGCATCTGGATCGACTCCATTCGAGCTACTGGCGCGAACACCTCGTCAAAGTCCACGCTTTCCTGCTGTACATACCCCTTGGCGACAAGGCGAGCTTTGTGTTTGACAATGGCGCCCTCCTCGTCGCGCTTGACTTTGAAGACCTACTTCAGGCCGATGGGCCGATGGCCGTAAGGGAGATCATCGAGCTTCCATGTGTTGTTCTGCTCAATAGAGACCACCTCCTCCACCATGGCCTTGCGCCAGCACTCCTCGTGACGCGCCTCCTCGAAAGTTGCCAGCTCCTCTCCGACCGCCACAAGCAGGTCCTCCTCCACCTCAAACTCCCGTTCCGCCAGACCGGGAGTTCCTACCGGCCCCAGAATGTTATCAAGTTTCCAAAACCGGAGAGATGCGTCGTCATGGTCGTCGTTGAGGTCCAGATCACCAGAGGGGGCGTTGTGAACTCCACTGCTAGGGGATGCAGGTGCTGATGGTGCACCGCCTTCATGCCCGCCCGCTGGCGAGCCCATGCTCGATGCCGCCGCTGGCGTCGCCGGTGTTCCAGGCAAGTGCACTGGGCTCCCCCCACGTGAGCCATCCAGAACATCGTCTTCCTGCACCTTCACTTGATTACCATGGCGGGCCGTCACCACCATGTACTCAATGTGAAACGGCTTCGAGTCCACCGTGTGCGCGTCGTCAGTGCTCCAGTCCCACGAACGACCCTCGTCGAACACCGCGTTGCACGAGATATGGACGCGCCCGGTGCTCGGATTGAGAAACCTGTATGCCTTGCTCCCTGGTTCATACCCGATGAAGACCATCGGAGTACTCCGGTCGTTGAACTTCTTCTGGTGCCCGCCAGCCACCATGACATGTGCGACACAGCCAAAAGTATGGAAGAAATGTACAGGCGGCTTAGTGCCATACCAGGCCTCGTGCGGCACATGCCCTTGATGCTCCTTGTTGGCGATCGGTTTAGGATGAAGACCACCGTCAGCACCGCTTCTCTCCAGAACTGCCCGGGCATGCGCATCACCTTGAGCATGCTGCGCGCCATGCCGAGCATAGTTTGGTTGCGCCGTTCAACCACCCCATTCTGCTAGGGTGTGTATGGGGCGGTGAGGTGCCACTGCACTCCTTGCTCGGCGCAGTACTCCACAAACGTGCGTGATGTGAACTCCTCGTCGCGATCGGTACGCAGTGTGCCGAGCTTCTACCCCGCCTCAGCCTCGATGCAAGCTTGGAGACGAACGAGCACGTCGCTAGGTTGGTCCTTGGAGCTTAACAGTAGCAGCCACATGTAGCGGCTTTTGTCATCAACAACAAGCAGGAACAACTTCCTTCCATCGGGGGTCTCCGGCGTGATTGGCCTGCATAGATCTGCATGCATTAGCTCGAGCAAGCGTGACGCACGGAACCTGCTTGCTGCTGGGAACGGGTGTCGACGCTGCTTGCCCGCAAGACAGCTATCACAGATTTGCTCGACGTGGTCGATCGGAGGCAAGCCTCGCATCATCTGCCCCTTGGACAGCTCCTTAACCCCCTGGAACCCAAGGTGTCCGAACCTGTCATGCCATTGCCAGGCCACCTCAGAGCTGCGCTCGGTGAGACACACCGGCCTGTCTATGGGCAGAGTGAGGATGTACAAACGACTCGGCGAGCACGATACCTTGGCGAGCAGCCGCCGTCGCCGATCCCAAATCCTCAGGACGCCGTGTTCGATGAGGATCTTGTACGCGTCCTCGTCGAGCTGGCCGAGGCTGACAATGTTCGCTATCAGCTTTGGGATGTAGTAGACCCCAGCCAACTCCTGGTTCTCCCCGCTCTTGAGCCTGAAGAGGATGGTGCCGCGGCCCTCGATGACGACGACCGATCCATCCCCGAAACGGACAGTACCGTGCACGCCAGTGTCGAGCTCAGGGAAGGAGCGCTCCCCCGTAATGTGGTTTGTCGCTCCCGTGTCGAAGATCCAGCCTGTGTTGCCCCCTTCACTCTTCTCGCCGTGCTGCATGAATAGCTTGTCCTCGACGATGTGGACAGTAACTTGGTGACGCGCCGTGGGTGGTGGAGACGCTGTGACGGCGCTGTCCACAACCAGAGCCATGATCGGCGCGGGAGTGGCGTCCTCCTAGAAAACCCACCGTGCGCATGTGGTACTCCCTTCGTCCCCGAGATGGACGACCAAGTCGTCTTCCGCCGCCTTCACCTCGAGCGACGTCACGACGAGGTTCAGCGCCGCCGCCTCGGTCTCCTCCTCTACCTGAGCTGCATGCGCCTGCTCGTCACGCTTCTTCTTGCGGCATTTGCGGGCCCAGTGGCCGCTTTTGCCATAGCAGGCGCACTCGTTGCTGGCGAGCTTCTTCTTCCTCTTGCTGCCGTTGCCTCCGGAACCACCACTGCCCCCACCTTCGCGACCACGGCTACTGTTGCGGCCGCGGCACTGGTTTGACGAGGGCTTGCTGCCGCCTGATGATCCCTCGCCGGAGAGCTATAGCCACGACATGACGCGCACAACCAGCTCCTCCTCGGTAAGGTTGAGTCTCGCCATAGACCCGCCACCACCGCCGCCGAGATCGTATCGCTCCTCCGCCGCTTTGAGCCTTCCGATCAACTCCTCCACAGATATAGTGTCGAGATCGAGTAGAGTTTCGATCGCCATCACAATCTGCGAGTACCTTGGAGATGTGGCCTGTAGGAACTTACGCACGATCTCTAGCCTCGAGGACCTCCAGCTGGTTGGCCAAGTTTGTGATGTGCACGCCAAAGTCGTCCACTGACTTCCCATACTTAAACTTGAGGATGTCGAACTCGCGGCACAGCGTGTTCGCCCTTGCCTGGTGCACCCGATCCACGCCTAGATGGGTTTGCCTCAGTGAGTCCCACGCGACCTTCGCAGTGGCCTTGCTGGCGATGCTCCCTTGCATCTCCGGTGGAACGCCCAGAGCAATAGCCTCCAGCGCGGGTGAACATAGGCTCAAACATGATTGGAGGGGTCCTAGCTATGCCATGCGTTCAATACAAAAAAAGCCTCTGGGAAGCTGCAGGGATTACAAAATCTGAGTTTGGTTTGGCCTGGCGGAGCTTTTCTTGGTTGGCCGGGACGAGAGGATCACAGGTCGAAATCCATCAAAGAATTTTCGATCTGATAGAAAAAAGTTATACAGAATCTTAACCAATACCCCTAGCCACACAATTCAAACCTACCAAACTATAGTACTTACATACCAAACCATTATCCGCCACCCCAAAATGAATCTAACCCTGGTCAAGGACCTTGCAATTGCACATCCATGCCAAATCCTATGTGGGTTGCCAATTACATAATTTCTCAGCCATATTGCTTCTTGAACTGCAGCCATGCATGCTATATATTCTGATTTCATGGTAGACAAAGAGAAACAATCTTCTTTCTTACTGCACCAAGATATTGAGCCTCCTTCAAGGATAAACATATCCATGCTCTTTCTTATATTTATTCCTCATAAATGGGCATGGCCAAATCTGAGATTTCCTTCCCATGACTGATTTTATCTTTATTTATAGCCGTACGTAGCTCCTTGTTCTTACTCTCAATCGCTTGAGTCGGTCTAAGAACAAACCACTAAATGGTGCTTGATTCTCCTTAGCCGCAGGTTGATAAAGACGAAAGTCCACACCCGTTAGCCAGCTTTTGTAGCAAATTCTATTTGTTCTTCGCAGCTTTGGGTTGTGGGGCTTACTTCCTAGCCCTAGTGGGAGTAGTGACTAGCGTTATAGGTTGTTGGGCGACCGGAAGGTTGCCATGAGTAAGGTTGGGAGACCGAAGGCAGTTTTCTCGGCAAAATGACCCCGTAACTTCGGGAGAAGGGGTGCTCTCCTATCTTTTGACTAGGAAAGCGGCACATACCAGGGGGTAGCGACTGTTTATTAAAAACGCAGGACTCTACTAAGTGGTAACACGATGTATAGAGTCATGCCACACCGCCCGTGCTGGAAGGTCGGAAGGAGAAGTGTGATAAGCTTTGAATGGAAGCCCCAGTAACGGCGGCAGTAACTGTAACTGTCCTAAGGTAGCGAAATTCCTTGTCGCATAAGTAGCGACCTGCAAGAAGCCGTGGATACACTTCTTGATAGTGGGTCCCGTAGGCAACCAACGAGGGATGGTCACAATAAAGGATACATCAGATGTAATTGAAGGTAAAGAGGGGAGGTTTCGTGAAACTTTGCTTGGGAAACGGGTCGATTACTCAGGGCGTTCTGTCATTGTTGTGGGTCCTTTAGCCTTTTTGTTGCCTGGTTCGGTCTCTCTGAGTGGAATAAGTGGGTCCTTCTTCTTTTTCCTTACTGATGAAGGTCGAAACGGGCTTTCCTTATGATTTTAGACCAAACTGAAGTAGAGAATGAAGTAGGAGTGATATCATACCATCGTCTCGTATTGTACAACCCTTAATTTCCACTAAGCCAAAGACCAATTCCTTCCTTTTAGGTGGTCTAGGTGGCCCATCTTTTTAGAGGCTCAAAGACTCGGAATAGCTCAGTTCAAGAATTTTAAATTAGAATTGGAAGGTTTGACAGCCAAGGAGCGGCAAATAAGTAAATATCTTTGACATAGCTGAAGAGAAAAGAAATAATAATATCTTTCTTATTTCTTTCCCATGACGACTAGGAATGGGCAAATCAAGAATTTCACTTCAAATTCCGGACCTCAACATCCTGCTGCTCATGGTGTTTCACGATCGTATTGAAAATGAAAGCTGAAGAAGTTATTGAAACTCGATTTGTTACGTGGTAACGCTGTAAAGTCGATATCTCACCCATGAATAGAGGGCTGGCTAGCATCTCACCTCAGAAAAGAGAAACTTGTCTCACCATACCATATGCTCGTTTTCACATCGATTTCATTAGGAATCGAGGATCTTTTAACAATACCCTCTAAGGGATGGTTAATCCAAGATGCGGAACAACAGAGTTTTAATTTGGAAAAAACACTATTATTATGGGGCCGTACACTTAGGCCTAGGCCAAGTCAGTGGGGGGACCCTATCGGGCTCCTTCCCCCAAAACAAACTGTACGTGGGAGTTTCCCTTCATACGGCTCGAATCATTCTCAGATGCCAGGAGAGGCATCTTTCCTTATGATCTTGTGGTTCACACGCACGCAACACAAGCACCGGCCGCAACAGCAAGGAACTATGACCAATAGAGTCAGACTACAGAGCGTCATACTTCTTTATCTTGTAATGGTTGAGGAGTTTCTTTCTCCAATCCAGTTCCAACAATGCACTTCTCGGACCGAGAAAGCGAAACTGCTTGGCACTGCATATTAGAACTCATTAAAGCTCGATTCGCATTATTATGCTCAACAAAAGGAATGAGAGAACCCTAATAGAAAAATATTGGAAAGGAAAAATACTTCTAACAATTCCATTAATCAATAATTAGTCTTTTGGGCATCCCAGCCCTGAGCATTTGTCTCAAGTCTGCCTTGGTAATGTGATCATCCATCCTTTGAGTATGGAAGTGGGATATCCATCTCAGAATCCTGGTCAGAGACCACCGGTTTACTTTCTTGTGATATCTGTTGTAAAGATCACAAATGGATTGGAGCCTGTGAAATGTTTTCTATAGCAAAGGGATATAAAGAGTTGACATCATAATAATACAGATTATCACCATATGGCTTGTACGTATCAGCTCGATCGAGAAAAAAGAGGGGTAGACTAGCCCCCCTAGAACTGAAAAAAGTCACTATCAATGAATTCCCAACATATGCGATTCATTCCCGTAATGATTATAACAAACTGCAGACTCCTTGCCTTATTTTCGGGATGAGTGATACATTTGGCGAGAAAAGTAAAGTCCATTTTCAATCAACTAATGAATGCCGTCAATCCACTTTCAATCAATCGACGACTCCTCTTCTTCTATTCTGAATGTCTTAAATAAGGTGTACCATTGAGAAAAGGTAAGGTTACAGGGCGCTCTGAGAAGGAGATTTGTAAAAAGGGTTTCCAATTAATTAGTAGGACCTTATTAAATAACTTAGCTCGAAGGTCCAAAGTCAGAACAAATTACCTACTGGTAATGTAAAGGGAGGACCAGAGCTGCCACATAGGGCAGTTTTACATCGATAGCAGGTAAAGATAGATAGTCAGGCCTACCAATATAGTTAAGTCGGACCCAAAAGACAGCTTCACAAGACCATGTAATAGTTTACTTCTTCTTTTATTAGCACTTTATCAAAGATATATCGCTGATTATTAATAGGAGGGCTGGCTCGGGGCTGTCTCGCTTAACCTTTCTGGTATTAGCAGATAGCTAGCTATTGCCATGATTGACCAGGCATTGGCAGACGAAGGGGAGATCCGAGGTCTTATAGGATGGGAGTTACTTTTCTTTAATCAACGCTTTGATGGTTTTGCCTATTGATGTTGCATTATAGACCGTATTGTTACTCTTGCTACCATCAGGATAGATCTGTCCCCTTCCTCGGTTTTCCCCCACATATATGGGATATTTTAATAAATGAATGTCTTTCTTCATAGCATGGTCGGGGGAAAGAATGGGGCAAAGCAAAAGGGAAGGAGGTCCTCATACGGAGTCGCACACTTGAGCAGTGCGGGAGACTGGAGAATGGGTCGAGTAAACTCCCTTAGGGCCGATTAAATCACAGACGAGGAACTTTTCTTGATTTGCAAACGAAGGAACTCAGACCCGATCTAGACAACTTGAGGAGCAAGTTGGAGCTATGAGAGAATCCATGGATAAGATTCCAAACAGATCTAGCCGAACGTAGCTTGAACTGACTTGTTCTAGCCATTGGCTGACTCCAATCGACTTGAATTAGGCCCTTACAAGGGCTAATCTTGACTGGGAATGTACATTAGAGTCACATAAGAGCAAAAGACTGAATTCTTATCTTTTTTGCAGTGGGCCCAGTCCCAACTTCTCATTACTATGGCTCCTTCGGTAGGTAACTTTTGAAAACAGGTAAAAAATAGCTCTTAGTCATCCGGTTAAGACTAGAGGAACGTAAGAAGACCAGTCCCAGAGCTAATTCAATAGCAGCTCCCATCCGTTTAAGAAAGGAAAGAAGGGATGGAGCTTTTCTTTCAATAGTAAGCAGGAAATGCGAATGAGACGTAGCGATTCGTACTACGGAAAAGTGTCTCTAACCGCAAGGCAATAGAGTCAGCTTACGGGATGGAGCGCAAGCAAGGCTCATTAAATCTCTGGAGATTCCAGCTCAGGAGGACCCATCGGCTGTGGTTCAGAAGTGGGCTCGACCTGCTTTGGGATGGATGAAACTTAACACTAATGGAGCACTGAACTTCGGTGGTCAACGAAGTCGGTGGTGCCGACGTTCACCGCCGTCCACAAGCCTCTCGCCTATAGCTTCAGCTTCTTGAGCGCCGCCCAACCATAGTAGCTGGTCTTGGTCAGCAGCTGGTACTGCCCACTGCCGCCTTCCCGTATGACCCGGTGAATCACCAGGTCGCGGTCACCATTGGCGCCACCACTCGTCTCACCGCCGAGTCTGCGGAGTGGCAAGGATGACCGGCGTCGATGATTCTCCATGAATATTGCCGCTACTGCTCGATCATGAGTCCACCGACGAAACCGTGCTCTGATACCAATTGTAATCCTCGACTCGCCGGCGCTCATCGTCGGAGAGGAGGAAGATGACCGTAATCAGGAAACACACACGCGAATACAGTGAAAACTGAGAGCAATTTTGGTGCCGCTAAAACTCGCGGCTTTTCGACTTTCTGTTTATCGGCTTAAATAAAGCACATTACAAAGCTAAACTGTATCCACGAACGGCCACGACGCTGCGACCTCCACGCTCCGCCATTGCCACGCCATCCCACGACTAGAGTATGCAGATCACCACTTCTTCCACTTCTACAACACACACGCCACGACCTCCGACAGGTCCATGCCATCCCACAGACGAGAACGCAAACGTGCACCGATGACCACTAGAGCTAGAAACGAGGAAAAAACCTCTCGCATGAACATAGCAAGCATCGGGCTATACATGACGCACTCGGCTTGGCTAAGACCGTGTTCTGTTATTGTCTAACAGCTAGAGAGAAAATAGGAGCTAAATTGAGCCTGGATTTTCTAACAATCTCCCCCTAATTCATGCTCAATTCTTCAGGTTTACGATGTCGATCATGTCACGAAGTTCACTGAACCTCGCACGCCCCAGCGACTTCGTCAGGATGTCAGTGAGCTACTCCTGGGTGCTTGCGTAATCCACGCAAATTCGCCCGCTGTCCACGCAGTCACGAATGAAATGAAATTTGGTGTCAATGTGCTTAGTACGATCATGTAGAACGAGATTCTTGCTCAGGGAGATCGCGGACTGATTGTCCATCTTCAGAATGGGCTGCTGGACCTCTTTGCCGGTGATGTCACCTAGCAGCTGGATGAGCCACATGGCTTGGCACGCTCCCGCCGCGCCGGCCATGTACTTTGCTTCACACGTGGACAGAGCCACTGCTTTCTGCTTTTGAGACAGCCAAGTGATCGGCAACCTTCCCAGGAAGAAAAACACTCCTGTAGTGCTCCTCCGTTCATCAGTGTCTCCCACCAATCGCTATCATTGTAGCCCATCAGCTTGTTTTCGCCTTTCAGCAGCTTGGGGTAAACAATGCCGTAGTCCACCGTGCCTACAATGTAACGCAGCAAATGTTTGATAGCAACGAGATGCTCTTGCCGAGGCTTCTCCATGAAGCGGCTGAAATAGCCCACAACAAAAGCAATGTCAGGATGCATGGACTAAATATCATAGGCTGCCGACTAGGCTGCAGTACATGTTCACGTCGACCTCCGGCGCCATACTTTTGGTCGAAAGTTTGAGGTGCATCTCCATCGGTGTTGAGATAGGCTTGCAGGCCACCATGCTGCCTTCTCCAAGAGCTTCTTCACGTAAGCCGCTTGTCCCAGTGTGATTGTGTTCCGGCCTTGCTTCACCTCGATCCCAAGATAGTACAAGAGAAGGCCAAGATCACTCATCCGGAAGCGTTCCTTTCCTAGCAAAGGAAGCTAGGTGAGAGTAATTTATTGGGATGGTCGTGTTGTTCCAGTTATCTTCCCAAAAACAAACAGTATGTCCTCTTCCTATCTGGCAAGTAACCACCGCTCTGAAGATATTATTTGGGCGAAGTATGTCTTTCCACCAAAATGGCCATGTTTCTCTGGCTGCATGGGGCACCTTGGAGGAGTAGTATCTGAACCAGATTAGATTAATCCATGGCACATCTTTCTGGTTATAGAACTTGGAGAGCTGCTTGAGAAGAAGATCATCATTTTGTAGCCTCAGGTTTAGGACACCCAGACCACCCTTTAATTTCGGGCGCATCACCAGTAGCCAAGCAGCCATATTACCTCTTTTTTCTCAGGGTCATTCCCTCTCCAAAGACAATGTTTACGAGCTCTATCAATGGCGTTGATAACCCCCTTTGGTAATTTTATGGTGCACATCACATAGGTGGTTATTGGTGTGATGACAGAATTAACAATCTCCAACCTGCCAGAATAAGAGAGCCAGGTGGCACACGCCGAGAGCCATCTTAATATTCTGTCCAACATCGGTGTCAAGTCTTCCATTCTTGGTTTTGTCGTGCCCATTGGCAGTCCCAAATATGTGAAAGGCATCATGCCAACATCACAACCAAAAGTATTGGCTAGGAGGCTTAGCTTGTTCGGAACAGTTTTAATTGGGTACATATGCATTTTTTGATAATTGATCTTCTAACCAGTGGCGAGTTAGAAGCTGTTAAGCAGGGCTTTTAGAAATAAAAGCTTCTTTGCATCCGCCTGAAGGAGAAGGATTGTATCATTGGCATATTGGACAATGGGAAAGTCCTCTGTGGGCTGAGGGATTGGCAGATGAAGCAGGCTACTTTGCCTTGCTCTGTTGATCAGGACCTGAAGCAGCTTAGCAGCCAAGACAAACAGAAGGGGGGATAGGGGGTCCCCTTGCCGCACTCCCCGCTTACATTTAAATGTTTTCCCTGGTACTCCATTTAGGAGCACCACCGAGGAACCTGAAGAAAGCGTTGTTTTGATCCAATCAATCCATTTTCCTGGAAAACCCACACATTGCATCATCTGGATGATTGCACTGTGCTCAACAGTATCAAAGGCTTTTTCAAAATCCAGTTTCAGGATAACAGCCTCTCTTCGAGATGCTGGCATTGGTGAATATATTCATAGGTCCAGGCCAAGCAATCCTAAATTGACATAGTTCGGATGAAGCCATATTGGTTTTGATGGATAACTCTGCGGATGATGCATTGCAGCCGCTCTGCCAAAATCTTGGTTATCACCTTGAGAGAGCTATTCATAAGAGAGATTGGGCGAAAATCATTAACAGTTTCTGGGCTATCCTTCTTTGGGACCAAAGTGATAAATGAGGTGTTGATAGGCTCTAGCTGGAAAGAATCACACAGGGAATAAAATTCCTCTTTAATGAGATTCCAGCACTTTTTGATAAAAAAACCATTGAAGCAATCCAGCCCTGGCGCCTTGTCATTAGGCTTTTTTTAACAGCTAGGTCTACCTCTTCGCGTGTGATGGGCATAGCAAGAGAATCCAAATCATCAACTGGCGTGATCCAGCTTCGAAGATCGAAAACCATGACTAGATCTGAGGTAGTTCCCATTCTGTTTTTGAACGCCGTCCAGAGGACGCCTGCCTTTCCAGCATGTTCTTGGACCCATGTTCCACTATCGTTTCTGATTTGAGCTATGGTGTTTCTTCTATAAGAAATTGTTGCCATGCTATGGAATAATTTGGTGCATTCATCTCTCAGCTTTATCCTGTTGACCGTGTATCTGTTCTTCCAGCAGATATTTTTATAACGGAGCCATATTTGAAGCTAATTCTTAACAACCTTCTTTAGATTAGCTTCAGTGTTATAGAGACCTCTTCTGTCTTCCAAGGAATCCAGGAAGCCGATGACTATATTACAATTGTTGATGAGGACTCTAAGGTTAGAGATATTCTTACTCCAATCTTTTAGCCTTGCCCTTAAGTCCTTGAATTTCGTAGAGATGCACTTGGCTGCATCTCCTTGAGCTGGGAAGATGACCAACATCAAGCCACAGTATCGAGGAAGTCATTTTGTTCTGCCCAAAAATTTTCAAAACAGAAGATCTTGGCCTTGGGGATGTTTGTGTCGATTGCAATTTTATAAGGAATATGGTCCGAAGTGATTCTAGCCAGAGGTAGCATAGTGGTGTTGGGGAAATCTAAAGTCCAATTGGTGGAGGTGAAGAACCACTCAAGTTGTTCTAACAGTGGGTCAACTTGCATATTACTCCAAGTGTAAGCTCTATCCTTGATGGGTAACTCAATCAACTCAAGGTGATCAATTGCATCATTGAAAGTTAAGGTGTCCAACAGATTGCCACCCGGTTTGTTTCTGTTACTTAGGGATCTATAGAAATTAAAGTCTCCCATAAAGATCCACTTGTCATTCTCCTCGATATCATGACTTCTGAACCAAGCCATAAAATCCAAGCAAGCCGCTCCTCGCAAGGGCCATAAACAGTTGTCATTTGCGGGACGGGGAGCTGTACGAGTTGAAGATGATTGAGATGCCAAAACTCGCTTATCAAACACAACACCCGAAAAGCACGCTCTTCCAAATAACAAGGATACCACCGAAGCACCCGCCAAAGGAATGAAATCAAAGTGATCAAAGCGCCTAGGGGCTAGCTTCCTGATATAATTTCTGTCAAACTGCTATCTCTTAGTTTCTTGAATGCAAACCACAGAACAAGCACTTTCCTCTATTTTGTTTCTTACAACCTCCCATTTCTTAGGAGCTTTGATTCCCCGAATGTTCCAATAGAGAATGAACCAATCGCGATTAATCATTGGGAGGGATGGGATAGGGAGAGCAAAAACCTGCTATGCGCAGCATTAACAGGCCAATCAGAGGGCTATCACATCATGGCAGGAACAAATCATAAGAGATAGACCAAGGTAAGGGTAGCCAACATCAAGCTTAGATACTAATAACTGGAAGTTATTACACCGACGCATGAGGCCGCAAATGTTCCAAAAGGCACGAGTATCGCAAATGTTCCAAAAGATACGATAATGATGCAGATAAAGATTTAGATCATTGACGGGAGGAAAGCCGAATTAAAGTAAAAGGGGACTAGATTGGGCCAGCACTGGAGAAGCATGTTTGTCATTGTGTAACATCCACGAAAATCGGAGAATTTAAAACCGGAATTAAAAATCGAACTTACAAAAACCTTTTGACTGTTGCTTCTTGATTGAGTTTTTGCTTCTTATTTGCCACTTAGTTGCATAAATTTATACGCGAGCGATTCATTTCGATGTTTGTGAAAAACCAAAAGATTTGAATTTCCCTTGGGAGAAAATTTTCGGAGTTTAGAATCGGGAATTTTAATATAAAATAGGAAAAATGTTATGGATTTATAAAAATATATAATTGGGAGCAAAACACTATTTAGGTGACTGAGTAATATTAATTAGTGAGCAAAATGAGTAATAAAATATTTTAGGGTATCTATATGAAATCTAGAAATTTATTAGAATCAAAATCACATTTTGTGGAATTGAGGAAAAGGATTAAATTAATTATGTAAAATATATTTTTAAAATAATAAAAGTGGGTAAAAAGGTTGGACATATATTTTACAACTTATGTTTAGATGTTTTATATTTTATTGTGAATTTTGGGGGTGAAAGGAAATAAAATTGGGAAAATAGGAAATTTAATTCGGGAAAATCAGAAAAGTGACTATTCATTGCGCGCCACTGTTCGACGCCGTACCCGGACCCCGGACCGCCTCGCCACCGCGCGCCGCGCATCACTCGCCGTACCGGGGCCCCGTGCACGCACGTTCTCGCCGGCGTCACCCTCCTACGTGCATAGGAGTCGCCGTACGTCGCGCGTCGCCCGCCCCGCCCGCGCCATGCGCCGTCGCAACCACGCGCTAACGCCGCTGCCGAGCCCCGCGCGCGCCACGCGCCACGCGCCACGCCCGTGCTGCGCACCGGCCCGCATCGCTGCGCACCCCGCGCCTTGGCCCCGCTCGCTCGCGCGCGCGCCATGCGCGCCATGCCGCGCGCTCGCCCATGCCGTTCGCCGTCGCGTCGTCCCTTTCCCGTCGATCGCCTATAAAAGACCTCGATAGCTTGAGCTCCAAACACGAAACTTGACCGCCTCTTTTCTCTCTTCAAAACCCCCCAAAAATCCCCTGCTGCCATAGCCCGTACACGAAGAATTTCGCGAGAAGATTGAGGCCCTCGGAAGAACCCTAGCGCCGGCCGCCCGAGGCACAATCCAAAATTCGTCGCCCTCGGTCGAGTTCTTCCCAAATTGAAGGTACTTACACGATCTCGTGCTCTAAACTATATTTCCCCCATGTTTCCCGAGCCGATTAGCCACCGGAGTTCGCCGGCGACAAGCCCGCCGTGCTTCCCCGTTTAGGCCGCCGCCGTGCGCACGTTGCTAGGTCGCTCCGTTGTTTTTCCAGCCGAACCACCACCGCCATTAGCATCCCCATAGCATGTATATGCTCAGTGACCCGTCGCCGTGGCCATGCCGTCGCCGGAAACACGCCGTCGACGTGCACCACCGTCGCCATTATGAGGCCGCCGTCGCTAGCCCGCTCCGTTGCCTCCCCGGCTAAGCAAGCACCTCCGTTAGCTTCCCTAGGTTCCCTAGGTGCTCCACGACCAGTTATGGCAGCCGTACCAGCGCCGGATTATGTCGCCGCCGTAGCTCTGTGCTTCGTCGGTACCGCGTGAGAAGAAGAACAGTGGAGAAGGGAATAAAAGAAAAAGGAGAGGAATGAAGTAGAGAAGCGCTGTGTAGCGCCGTGGAAGAGAGCGAGAGAGAGGAGCACGAGGTTGCGGGTTCGAATCCCTCCCTGCGTCATTTTATTTCCTTTTTCTCTTCTTTTGCCAGCGAAGATAGCTGAGGAAAGAACGAAGAAAAGAAAAAGAAGGAGAGAGAAGGATGAGATGGGCTCGCTAGCCCGGTGGCTTGAGCCGAGCCGTGAGAAGGAGAGGGCACAGGTTCGATTCCCAGCCAACGCAAAGTTTAGCAAAATTTTTATTTCCATTTTCTTTTGAGGATTAAAATTTGTAGGAGCCTAGTAAAAATCACAAAAATTTATATTTTCTCTTTTAAACCTTAAACTTAATTTACAAGAATTTTCTCGAGAGTATATTATTTTATCCTTTCTCAAAATGTTCTTACAAATAAAAATGAACTTTATATTACCATTTATTTCCCATGAATAAAAACTTTATACTCAAACTCCTTAGTCTATTCCCTCTCGAAAATCTCTATCTTTTGTAAAGCCCATCCATCCATCTATTGTTTTTTTGAACCCTTATAATAATTTCAAAACCATCTTTATAAACCCTAGTCAATCCTTTGCTATATGTATATATATGCATATATGCATATATATATATATATGTATGTACGTTTGACGGCGTTGCTCCATAGAAACCTTCCCAACCCATTTTTGGTAGACCGCGACACCAATTAATCTTGATTATTATAAACCCTAGGGCTTCTTGACCCGAGAAATAATTTGATGAAATTGAAAGGTAATCACTTCCTTTTATTAATTGAATCATCAACTCTAGTATTTCTCAAACTTTAAGCATATTAAAATAAATATCGCTCCCTTCTTAACGAAAGCGGATTCAATACAAAACTTCGGGTCCTTATAACCCTTTCGCTCTAACCCGGATTTCATCGAAACTCGAGCCTAGGTTCGCGTAGAG
The DNA here is from genome assembly GCA_019925245.2 of Oryza australiensis. Classification (NCBI taxonomy): domain Eukaryota; kingdom Viridiplantae; phylum Streptophyta; class Magnoliopsida; order Poales; family Poaceae; genus Oryza; species Oryza australiensis. The sequence goes on along the minus strand of JAIFGZ020000016.1, from coordinate 1,062,665 downwards.
TCATAGCCTAGTGTTAGGAGCCACTATTGCGATTTACTTGGTTTTCTTTTGGATCTTACTGGATTCTATTTGAATTCTAATCGAATTCGAATTCGATTTCTCGCACGTATGATTAGCGTCCGAGGAAGGCGTTGAGTACGCAGAAGACCCCAACCAACAAGTGTGCGAGCAAGGCAAGTCAACACATCCCTTTGGACATATTGATCCTACTTTGTGAAATGATGTTGTTTTCAATTATAAATTACATGCTATACACAAATGAGTGCCTATTCTTGATATATCCCGCCTTGATATTGAATACCTTTAGAAATATTCTTTGTAACCTTCGATGTGATACAACCGGAGGTTATCTTCAAAATGCTTAGCCACGCTTATACTAGATTCTTGCATACTCATGATTTTACAAATAAGCCTCGTGCTTGGGCAACTATCTTGGGAAGATGGTTGAGACATGGCAAGTGGAGACATGAGCGCCACGTTGCCTTGATCATGTTGGAAATGGCTTTGATGAAAATGAAAATACAAACCAATGTTTTTAGACTGGGCGGATGGATGGATTTGGGTGGATTCCGGAAAAGGCTAGTACCGTCCCCGGTCGGTTAAGGACCGAGCCATGAGACTACAACTTAGAACGAGCCGCACAACCGTACTTCTCGAATGGGTATAGACCTAGCTGATTAAATATCCGAGCGGAGGCGGTATCCTTGCATAGTAGGTTCGGGTGTTGGCGTTGAGGTAAGGGCTTGCCGGTGGGGGTGCACCACCGGTGGGTGCCTGGACAATAGTTAAGGGCCTTCCAGCGGGGTGTACCGCTAGTTGGTACTGGCGAGATCGGGCATGCGATCAACATGAAGAAATGAAGACATGAAGAAAAGGACATGAAGATGGAAAGTTCAAGGATAGAGCAATTCTTTCTCTTACCCCGGAACGCTGAACTCCTCTCACCGCTAGGAAATGACGGCTAGAGTGCATGAGGGATTAAGTTCATGGAGCGGCACGCAAAGTGAGGTTATCAAAAGGCTTTGCCGTGACCGTCCCATATAGAGGGATGTGAGCTCATTCAATGAGTAGTTGCGGAGTACGGGTAAAGTGTACATCCACTGCAGTGTGAGTTAATCAATCTATTCGAATAGCCGTGCTCGCGGTTAATGAGCGACGTGACAAGTGTTTCCCGTGGCTAGACTCATAAATCTTAAAATGATGGGTGGGATTGCATAATGATCTTACGTGCTGGGAAATCAACTTCTCTATTCGGGAGAAGGGGAAGACATCCCGAAAACCATGACGAATCGGAGGCGGGAAGCTATCCTTGGGATCACAATGGATGGTGGAGACGGCTGCGCCGACTTAATATAATCTGAAACTAAAATTTGACTTGGCTAGATGTTAGGATTGTGAAATGATTTGTGAAAATTGGCTTTACGCAAAAGAACCTCAGCCATCCTTTGAATGACCCTATCATGTGCATCATTCCGTGTTGGCTTGCTGAGTACGTTGGGTACTCACCCTTGCTATACGCGCAAACCTCCAGATGAAGGAAATAAGGAAGACCCGTACACATACTACTAGGAGGAATGAAGACAATGGAGCGCAACAGTCTTAGTCCCCGCCGTTGCTCGTGGCAATCGGCATGCTGCGCTTCCGTCCGCTATCTTATCTAATTTCTTTTGGATGTATCCGACCGATAGGTCCTATATGTATTGGATATTGCCTTCGGGCCTATTATTGTAATAATTTCGTTGTAAGACTATTCGTGCACTTTGCACCGGTAATTCGAACCGTATTCGTGGGTACCAAACTACTCGATCCGGGGATAAGGTACTATGAACACGAATGATTCCCGTCCTCAAAAACGGGGTCTACGAGTGGTATCGAGCAAAGGCGACGTAGGATAAGACCAACGGCGCCCTACCCCTTTATAGCTGGTTAAAGGGAATTATCCCTACATAGGATTATTTTGGAAATACAAACTATTTTCACAAAACAAACATATTTCTCTCTCTCACCCCAATTTCTCTACAAACATTTGATTTTACTTTCTCTAAACCTAAACTATCTTCAAAAATAGATATAGGATCGTGACCCCGTTAAAGCTTAGGAGATTGTTTATTCCACCCGCTAAAGCAATGAGAGTACACAGGAATAAGGTCCCAACCAAAGCTTAACCTTTCTTCTGACTTCTTTCTCTCTCTGACAATAGATGGGAAAGAACAAGGGCAGGAAATCAAGATCTCAGCAATCTCCTGGATCAACACAGAGCGACCCTATGGACATTCCACCCTCTTTCCCTATGAATCTGACCTTAGCCCAGATAATAGCTAGCCAGACACAATTGATGATCATGATGGTGCAGCTAATGCAACGACACCTTCAAGTTTTGGGTTCGTGTCCAGAGCAACGTCGGCACGTTCCGACTCAAGCCTTGATTACTCCCGCGAATATACCGTCAAGCCCACAGAGAGCGTAAACGCCAAATCCACCATTAGGAGGGAAGGAAACACTTGGCCCCCGCTACGGCTTCATGGAACAAGGATATGGAATAAGGAACAGCAGGGGAAAAACACACGGAACCCCGATCGAGGGAGAGATACAGTGCGCAAGGAAGGACAAGGAATTCAATCCAATGACCGGCCAAGGGCTCAGTTCGCCATCCAACTTCAGGAAGAGGAAGTCATCAAAATGGACCACGTGTAGTGCGCGGGATGATCATCACGAGCACAAGTGTACCCCGAAGATGCCGAGGAGATTCCCGACGTCTAAAGAGGAATGTGCACTCGCTTCAACGTGGAGAGTTAGGGCACTATGCCAATGACTCGCCCTAGGACAACTATCGCACCGTTTCGCACTCCAACACCTATCCCGGTAGCCTCAAGGAAAAGGAATGTGACTTACTTCAACTCGTGAAGAATTTGGGCACTATGCCAACCAATGCCCCAAGCCACACAAAGACCCTCCTCTTACCAGTGCCAATGCAATGTCCATAGGTGGCAACCCCAGATCGGGCGCCACCAAACAACTAGACAAGGAGTCTCATCAACTCGGTCTTGCTTTGGATGGAGTCAAGACAAGAATGACCGTACCCTTTCCCCTTTATATATGAAGACCCTAGACCGATGTTGTTGTCATGTTGTGTGGGACTGTGCATGGCACCGATGTACCCCTCCTATGATGTAACGTTTATGAACTAATATAAAGTTCTATGTTATATCTTAAACGAGTTTATATCACCATGCTTGTTGTGTGCAAAAGATCACTTAAGAACAACTTGAAGATCACCGAAAAAAATCGATTAGAACCATGACATTAGTCGATCCAATCATTTACCTCATCTATATGCCTCGGATGGTGCACCACCGCAGCCTCGCGGCTACGGAGAACCCGCCGGAGCCTAACCCCTCCACCCTAGCGGAAGTCATGGCTTCACAAACCCAACTGCTTCAAGCCATTGCCAACAACCAAGGACACCACGGAGGATCAAGCCTAGGTGAGTTTATGCGAGCCAAACCGCCAACGTTCTCCATGGCGGAGGAACCAATGGATGCGAAGATTGGTTGAGGGTAATAGAGAAGAAGTTGACTCTCGTCCGGTACGGAAGCCGACAGAGTCATCTTCGCCACTAATCACCGGAAGGTCCCGCAAGTGACTCGGTGGGACACCTACAAAGAGACTCAGCTGAAGATGCCGAGAACCGACATGGGAAGAATTCACACCTTTCCGTGAAAATTTCGTGCAACCCGGTTATGAGGATGAAGAAAATGAGTTCCGTAGGCTGCGCCAAGGAAACACCACGGTACAAGAGTACCTTAACAAGTTCACGCAGCTTGCCCGTTACGCCACAAGCGATCCGCGATGAAGAGGAAAAGATGGACAAGTTTATTGAAGGATCGAACGATGAGTTAAGAGGACCGATGATCGGTCGGATCACGCTAGCTTCCGAGCCTCATCAACAAGGTCGTAAGGCTTGAGCATGATCAAAGGACAGCTTGAAAACAACCTAAGAGAAGACTTGCTCTAGCCCGCCCGATTCAAGGAACGCCCAACGACCCAAAGGAGCAACACCAACAGTTGGAAGCCAGCCATCACAATGACCAATCGCCCGTTGCACCCGGCAACGCCGCAGCCACCCGCCACCGCGCTCCCCGACACCTACCTTGGCGACCCCAAGACTTAAGAACGTGAACTGCTTCAACTGTGGGGAATATGGACATTTCGCCAATCACTGCCCTAAGCCACGTAACACCCCCGTCCGTACTGGAGCCAACGCCATTGCTGTAAGAGGGACCCCTGCCCCGGTACCTGGACGTAGACTGTTCGGGACACCCCAGCCGAAGGAGGCCACCACTAGAATCTCGCCATGGCCAAGTGAACCATGTGCATGCCGAAGAGGCCCAGAGGACCGGATCGTGCTAATGGGTACGTTCTCCATCCATTCTGCACTAAGTTAAAGTTTTGTTTGGTTTCAAAAATTCGCACTTTCATAACCTCGAGGATAAGCACCGAACATAATCTACGTCTGGTAGACCTTAAGAGACCCATAATAGTACATTCACCCAGGAGAGATATAGCCGTACCCCATACCGACACCAATATAGGCCTTACTCTAAAAAGCCAAGCTTGAACTTATTGTTAGGGGGGTAGAGTGACATAACCCCGGACCCTCAGATTGGACACTATGTTAAAGCTAGGTAGAACCGAACCTTCCCTAGATAACCTCTTGTCGCCCATCAAAATCACACGACCGCAATCCTACCAGATCACCACCCGCCCGCAGCCTAAAGGTTCCAACAGCTTTAGAACAAAGCAAGTCTATTATACAACTTAAGGAAAATTAGAGACCTACCGAATCCCGCATGCTTGAAGGATTCCCAAGGATTAAGAGCCGACAACATCATGTTATCTGAAACAAGGAATTGCGGTGGACCACCCTTAGAAACTCGGTGATAGATTCCTGCGTCACCCGGAGCAGCCAATCTATTCGTCGTCCTGTTAAGAAGGAGTCCCATGGATCCATCCTATATGTTTGTACCGACCGACTCCCAATCACGACCCGACCCAAATCTCGGGGACGAGATTTATTGTTAGGGGGGTAGGTTTGTAACATCCTGAAAATCGGAGAATTTAAAACCGGGAATTAAAAATCAGAACTTACAAAAACCTTTTGACTGTTGCTTCTTGATTGAGTTTTCGCTTCTTATTTGCCACTTGGTTGCATAAATTTATACACGAGCGATTCATTTCGATGTTTGTGAAAAGCCAAAAGATTTGAATTTCCGCTGGGAGAAAATTTTCGGAGTTTAGAATCGGGAATTTTAATATAAAATAGGAAAAGTGTTATGGATTTATAAAAATATATAATTGGGAGCAAAACACTATTTAGGTGACTGAGTAATATTAATTAGTGAGCAAAATGAGTAATAAAATATTTTAGGGTATCTATATGAAATCTAGAAATTTATTTGAATCAAAATCACATTTTGTGGAATTAAGGAAAAGGATTAAATTAATTATGTAAAATATATTTTTAAAATAATAAAAGTGGGTAAAAAGGTTGGACATATATTTTACAACTTATTTTTAGATGTTTTATATTTTATTGTGAATTTTGGGGGTGAAAGGAAATAAAATTGGGAAAATAGGAAATTTAATTCGGGAAAATCGAAAAGTCACTATTCATTGCGCGCCACTGTTCGACGCCGTACCCGGACCCTGGACCGCCTTGCCACCGCGCGCCGCGCGTCACTCGCCGTACCAGGGCCCCGTGCACGCACGTTCTCGCCGGCGTCACCCTCCTACACGCACAGAGTCGCCGTACGCCGCGCCGCCGCCGCCCGCCCGCGCCATGCGCCGTCGCAACCACGCGCTAACCGCCGACGAGCCGCCCCGCGCGCGCGCCACGCGCCACGCGCCCACGCCCGTGCTGCGCACCGGCCCTGGCATCGCCTGCGCACCCCGCGCCTTGGCCCCGCTCGCTGCGCCGCGCATGCGCGCCATGCCGCGCCGCTCGCCCATGCCGTTCGCCGTCGCGCTGCCCCTTTCCCTGTCGATCGCCTATAAAAGACCTCGATAGCTTGAGCTCCAAACACGAAACTTGACCGCCTCTTTTCTCTCTTCAAAACCCCCAAAATCCCCTGCCATAGCCCGTACACGAAGAATTTCGCAGAAGATTGAGGCCCGGTCGGAAGAACCCTAGCGCCGGCCGCCCGAGGCACAATCCAAAATTCGTCGCCCTCGGTCGAGTTCTTCCCAAATTGAAGGTACTTACATGATCTCTGTGCTCTAAACTATATTTCCCCCATGTTTCCCGAGCCGATTAGCCACCGGAGTTCGCCGGCGACAAGCCCGCCGTGCTTCTCCTGTTTAGGCCGCCGCCGTGCGCACGTTGCTAGGTCGCTCCGTTGTTTTTCCGGCCGAACCACCACCGCCATTAGCATCCCCATAGCATGTATATGCTCAGTGACCCGTCACCGTGGCCATGCCGTCGCCGGAAACACGCCGTCGACGTGCACCACTGTCGCCATTATGAGGCCGTCGTCGCTAGCCCGCTCCGTTGCCTCCCCGGCTAAGCAAGCACCTCCGTTAGCTTCCCTAGGTTCCCTAGGTGCTCCACGACCAGTTATGGCAGCCGTACCAGCGCCGGATTATGTCGCCGCCGTAGCTCTATGCTTCGTCGGTACCGCGTGAGGAAGAAGAACAAGTGGAGAAGGGAATAAAAGAAAAAGGAGAGGAATGAAGGAGAGAAGCGCCGTGTAGCGCAGTGGAAGAGAACGAGAGAGAGGAGCGCGAGGTTGCGGGTTCGAATCCCTCCCAGCGCCATTTTATTTCCTTTTTCTCTTCTTTTGCCAGCGAAGATAGCCGAGGAAAGAACGAAGAAAAGAAAAAGAAGGAGAGAGAAGGATGAGATGGGCTCGCTAGCCCAGTGGCTTGAGCCGAGCCGTGAGAGGGAGAGGGCGCAGAGGGAGAGGGCGCAGGTTCGATTCCCAGCCAACGCAAAGTTTAGCAAAATTTTTGTTTCCATTTTCTTTTGAGGATTAAAATTTGTAGGAGCCTAGTAAAAATCACAAAAATTTATATTTTCTCTTTTTAAACCTTAAACTTAATTTACAAGAATTTTCTCGAGAGTATATTATTTTATCCTTTCTCAAAATGTTCTTACAAATAAAAATGAACTTTATATTACCATTTATTTCCCATGAATAAAAACTTTATACTCAAACTCCTTAGTCTATTCCCTCTCAGAAAATCTCTATCTTTTGTAAAGCCCATCCATCCATCTATTGTTTTTTTAACCCTTATAATAATTTCAAAACCATCTTTATAAACCCTAGTCAATCCTTTGCTATATGTATATATATGCATATATGCATATATATATATGTATGTATGTACATTTGACGGCGTTGCTCCATAGAAACCTTCCCAACCCATTTTCGGTAGACCGCGACACCAATTAATCTTGATTATTATAAACCCTAGGGCTTCTCGACCCGAGAAATAATTTGATGAAATTGAAAGGTAATCACTTCCTTTTATTAATTGAATCATCAACTCTAGTATTTCTCAAACTTTAAGCATATTAAAATAAATATCGCTCCCTTCTTAACGAAAGCGGATTCAATACAAAACTTCGGGTCCTTATAACCCTTTCGCTCTAACCCGGATTTCGTCGAAACTCGAGCCTAGGTTCGCGTAGAGTCATAGCCTAGTGTTAGGAGCCACTATTGCGATTTACTTGGTTTTCTTTTGGATCTTACTGGATTCTATTTGAATTCTAATCGAATTGACTCGATTTCTCGCACGTATGATTAGCGTCCGAGGAAGGCGTTGAGTATGCGTAAGACCCCAACCAACAAGTGTGCGAGCAAGGCAAGTCAACACATCCCTTTGGACATATTGATCCTACTTTGTGAAATGATGTTGTTTTCAATTATAAATTGCATGCTATACACAAATGAGTGCCTATTCTTGATATATCCTGCCTTGATATTGAATACCTTTAGAAATATTCTTTGTAACCTTCGATGTGATACAACCGGAGGTTATCTTGATAAAATGCTTAGCCACGCTTATACTAGATTCTTGCATACTCATGATTTTACAAATAAGCCTCGTGCTTGGGCAACTATCTTGGGAAGATGGTTGAGACATGGCAAGTGGAGACATGAGCGCCACGTTGCCTTGATCATGTTGGAAATGGCTTTGATGAAAAATGAAAATACAAACCAATGTTTTTAGACTGGGGCGGATGGATGGATTTGGGTGGATTCCGGAAAAGGCTAGTACCGTCCCCGGTCGCTTAAGGACCGAGCCATGAGACTACAACTTAGAACGAGCCAGACAACCGTACTTCTCGAATGGGTATAGACCTAGCGATTAAATATCCGAGCGGAGGCAGTATCCTTGCATAGTAGGTTCAGGTGTTGGCGTTGAGGTAAGGGCTTGCCGGTGGGGGTGCACCACTGGTGGGTGCCTGGACAATAGTTAAGGGCCTTCCAGCAGGGGGTGTACCGCTGGTTGGTACCTGGGCAGAGATCGGGCATGCGATCAACATGAAGAAATGAAGACATGAAGAAAAGGACATGAAGATGGAAAGTTCAAGGATAGAGCAATTCTTTCTCTTACCCCGGAACGCTGTAACTCCTCTCACCGCTAGGAAATGACGGCTAGAGTGCATGAGGGATTAAGTTCATGGAGCTGCACGCCAAAGTGAGGTTATCGAAAGGCTTTGCCGTGACCGTCCCATATAGAGGGATGTGAGCTCATTCAATGAGTAGTTGCGGAGTACGGGTAAAGTGTACATCCACTGCAAAGTGTGAGTTAATCAATCTATTCGAATAGCCGTGCTCGCGGTTAATGAGCGACGTGACAAGTGTTTCCCGTGGCTAGACTCATAAATCTTAAAATGATGGGTGGGATTGCATAATGATCTTACGTGCTGGGAAATCAACTTCTCTATCTGGGAGAAGGGGGAAGACATCCCCAGAAAACCATGACGAATCGGAGGCGGGAAGCTATCCTTGGGATCACAATGGATGGTGGACGCGCGCCGACTTAATATAATCTGAAACTAAAATTTGACTTGGCTAGATGTTAGGATTGTGAAATGATTTGTGAAAATTGGCTTTACGCAAAAGAACCTCAGCCATCCTTTGAATGACCCTATCATGTGCATCATTCCGTGTTGGCTTGCTGAGTACGTTGGGTACTCACCCTTGCTATACGCGCAAACCTCCAGATGAAGGAAATAAGGAAGACCCGTACACATACTACTAGGAGGAATGAAGACAATGGAGCGCAACAGGTCTTAGTCCCCAGTCGTTGCCTGTGGCAATCGGCATGCTGCTGCCTTCCGTCTGCTATCTTATCTAATTTCTGTTTTCGGATGTATCCGGACTGATAGGTCCTATATGTATTGGATATTGCCTTCGGGCCTATTATTGTAATAATTTCGTTGTAAGACTATTCGTGCACTTTGCACCTGGTAATTCAGAACTGTATTCGTGGGTACCAAACTACTCGATCCAGGGATAAGGTACTATGAACACGAATGATTCCCGTCCTCAAAAACGGGGGTCTACACATTGTCATCACTTGCATCAGTAGATTGCATTAGGATGTCGTCGGTGATCTCTCCAGGAGCCACCCCATAATTGATGCCCCACCCCTGCAGCACTGAGAGTTGTACCGGTCCTTCTTGCCCCGTGCTCTCATCAATCCAAACCACAGCGATCTTCCTCTCCTTAGAGGGATTGGCATCGAGTTTAACTGTAGGGCAGAAAAAACCATTTGTATTAACATTTCTCCTCGAGCTACGTCTCACTCTATTCTGAACTAGAGGAATGAGATTGATGTTAACCGAAATATTGGAAGGCAAGGCAAGCGTTTTTTTACCAGATTGGAGCTTGTTCTTCTAGCCTCTTTGGGGGGAAGGATAGGTGATTGGTGGGTGACCATCAGGAGTGCTGGCACTGGTTCCTTGAATCGTAGCAGCCTTGTTCAAGCAGGCCGCCCTAAGAGCTCTGTCTACCATGGGCCATAGCTGGAGTGCAATGACGTCAGGGACAGGATTCCATGGCACCAGCTCAAGCCCATGGCCCTACCTAGCGGGCTGCTCCTCTTCACTGTGGAGCAACCTTGAACTGAGGAGCACTGGGGCAGTTGAGGATTCACCAACCTCAAACCGGCTATTCGGCAGGTCCCCTCTTCCATAGAAGGCTAAATTAGCACATCTAGCTCGGGCTATAGCGAAACGCGCCTGCTCTTCATTCAAAGCTGGGGAGGTGACCTCATTCGACGAGGAACTGTCTTGTTCACCATCCAAAGCTTTTATGAGGTCCTCCAGGGGATGTTCGACCGCTGCGCCCTGAGGTACTGCATTGATGACCCTGAGGGTTCCAAATCCATGTAGTGCTGGGGGACATGGGGGTGTTCAGGAATCTGCGGATCCCAGTCTGGCCAATCATCATTCCCCACATCAACATCCATATCATTGGCGACCTGGGGTTGTTGCTACTCCTGTTGTTGATGGTGCCATTGGTGCTGATGTCCTTCTCCTTGGTGAGGATCCCCCCATGAAACGTAGATGGTCTCCCGCACCTTGCAGCTCTTGTTGCCAATCAGGTGCTCGTGGGGCTAGGTCAGGCAAGAAAGGGCCTTCTGTTGGTGGGGCTGCCCATCCTGAGGGATAGAGTCTTCGTCAGCCGGGAATTGATCTGGGAACTGGCCGTTGAGGACAAAGACAGATTTTGGTGTAGGTGCAAGATCTAGTATTGATACCTTCATCATGCTTTACCACCTTGATGATGTGATCTTGTCCTGAGTGAAAAGGGGAGTTACGCACCAGCCTGTCTCTTTGCACCACGGAGCGTAGCTTGATCAGACCAAGGCCCAACGGGGAGAGGTGAGCGTCTGCAATGCGGACTTGTTGGTTCTCTTCAAGAAAGTTACACACATTGTTGAGCGCTTGGCGAAGCTGGTTGTTCTCTTGTGGCATCGGTTCCAGTGAACGATCGTGTAATCCTCATGCTCCCTTGGGGGCTCCCCTCCAAGAGCAACTCTTCCCCTCGCTGGGCGCGCCCATCCATGTTCAACATGGAGGTTGCCGATGAGGAATGGCGATGGATTAATCAGGAAGTTGGACATGTGGGCGATGTGAATGATCTGGCAGGAAGGATTGGTTTTTGGCAGAGGAGGAACCGTGAGACTAACTTGGGATTTGGGGGAAGGATTTGGATCGGAAGGCGATGAAGTGGGGAAGGAGATTGATTTTGGGGAGAGGAGATAGCAGGCAGTTCTCGCTCTTGTTCGTGGGAGTGGTGGGTGCGAAGATCGATGACGACGTCCGATGGTTTCCGAGAACCAACTCTTGGACTCCAGGATATGCCGGGTTTGACACGAGTCACACCATCGAGAAATCTGGTCCGGTCTAGCACTAGGGCATTTATCGGACGCCACACCAAACGAGGGATAGAGCACGAACATGACGAGCAACGTTTTGAGGTGTGGCCAAGATTTTTGCACCGTCTGTGGCGGGTTTTCCTCGGGTGTCCCCAAGCGATAACCCCTCGCGGGCCATTCCCATGCCGGATCCACCATCGCCGCCGTTAGAGCCAGAGCCCACCGTCCTCGTTCGCCGGAGCTCGAGCCCTCGCCCGTCGCCCCTCCCGCAGATCCACCGGCGCCGAGCCCCACCTCTCCACCGCCATTGGAGCCCAAGCCCTCATCGCCATCCCTGTTCGAGATCCGCCGCCACCGATCCCCATGCCGCCGATCTGCCACCGTTGCTCCTATTCGCCGCTCCCGCTCCAGTCTATCGTTGGATCCCTCCGTCACCCACCACTCCCACCCGTCCACCCACTTCACGTAGTAGTCATCGTCACGGCCGTCGCCACCGTCGTCATGGCCATGGTGGAGGATGGGGCGGGGAAGGCACGGGCGCTATGAGGAGAGGAGAAGGGAGGAGTCCGACGGAGCTCGAGCCCACCTCCATCGCCACTGTCGCCTGTCGTCGCCTTGTCAAGAGGAGAGGGAGTGGGAGGAGACGGAGAGCAATGAGAGGAGGAGTAGGGAGAGGAGTGGTGGACAGGAGGGGTGGGGAGACTTTGTGGGAGGGAGAGGAGGGTAGAAAAAAAGGAGCAGGGGTATTTTTGCTTTCTTGTTAAGAGGCCTGCGAGTGAAAATTAATTTTCACATGTGGTTCTTGAAGCATGAACAGGGGATCGATTTTAGCAAGCGGGAGCATTATGGTCCTCCTGCAACCTAAAGGTGGTCTCGTCTAGAAAAATCGATTTTGTAGTAGTGATTGTGATGATGATTGACACTGACAAGCTAGCCATTGTTCTGTTGTGCATGGGCACCAATAGCTCCAATGGAAGGAAGGTCCTCATCACGAGGTTGAGTGTCGGCCCCCGGTTTTTGCGACCGGAATCCTCATGTATTTTCTTGTACAAATCCTTGGATCAGTAGTTGGTACACACATTCATAGCCACTAAAGAACCTATATCAATACGAATTTAGGCTTAAGAAGTTTAATACCTTTGCTAGGACCAATAGGGTGTTGTCCTATTAGATAAACATCAGCGGAAACCAATATAGTAGTAGGCCCAAGTAAAATGCCCATAGGCAGTTGACTAGGGTCGTAACCTGGTTCTCGATCAGCCCTTCGATCATCTGCTAAGTATGCCTTCCTGCTAGCGGAGTCTTCCTCTTCTCTTGCTATTAATTATAAAAGGAAGAAAAATAGCAATGGTGAGTACAAAAAGTACTCGCAGGCCACAACTACAACATGATTAATACTCATAGGTTTCAAAGATGGTTGTAAGGTTACTTGCTAAAGCAAGTTTTCACAAATCATTTTGCAAGCCTAAAATTTAGCCATTTTACCAAAAGAGTTCACTATTGTTCAGGTAGTTTAACCATCCCATGAAGATTGTGTCCACCTCGCCAAGCTCCGGTTGGTTTGGTTTACCTTCGTGGTCCAATTCACGTATCTCATACTTCACTCTCCGACCTTTCGAGAGAGTTTACCCAAATCTCCATTCCATCCTAATCCATTTGATATTTAAGTGTCTAGTCAAGAGTAGTACAAGTCTAGGTGCTCAATTATCCGTGTGCACGTCTATTTGAATATACTGGTTTTATTCACACTGCAGTGGATGTACGCTTTACCCGCAGTCCATGACATGCCTAACACATGAGCCTCGTCCCAACACATGAGACAAATCATGGCCCAGCTTTTCGAATCTTCTAGCATTGTGGCACCCACTCCAAAGACTATGAACCCCCATGCACCCCTGGCCCTTCATCCCGTCGTGCCAGTTGTGAGGGGAGTCTTGGACCCGAGGTATCAAAGGAAAGCAAAGCGAGCAAGGGTTCATTTTACTTGACATGTCATAAATTTTACGCATTGTCCTCTTTCTCCATTCTCAACAGAATGCACGATGTTCAGAACAGGCCATGACTGGGGTGCTGTCCCACCAGAATCACCTAGGCCACTAGGTCTAAGCCCATACGAGAAAAGCGGCCGTAACTCTGTTCATTTCTTGCATGTTTTATTGACTCAGTCCTTACTTGGCTAGGATTGGTGCTAGTCTGTACTAGGAACCACCCAATTCAAATCTTAGCCAAAAATAGCTTTGTTCATTAACCTTTATTTTTTCCAAACATTTCACAAGTGTCTCGCAAGTGGCATTTCATGTCTCTACTTGCATAAATGTAACCACTCACTACCGGGAGTGATTACTCCCATTCTAATTATCATGATATAAGGTATGAATCATCTGTCAAGCATGACTAATTGTTCGTCAATAATTGACAAGGGACATAGAGTAGCGTATGGCATCAAAGGTACATGCCAACAATATCAAAGGACAAGCATACACAACAATATAGAAATGCAGTTTGACATAGCATGCAATTTTAGTTGCAAACAAAACATTTCGCAATAGGATCAACATGTTCAAGGGAGGGGGACGCGCTGACTTGCCTTGCTCCGGACGATAAAAACTAATTAATCTTGCTTTTGACCTTGCTCAACCTCCTGCTCCTTGGGTAGCATCTTCACGATCCTCACAAGCCATATAGTCTAAAGCATGGGAAAAACCAAATACAACAACCAATCAACACGCTTGACTAAAATCTAAACCTAGGATAGAACTAAGCGGTAGCTAGCTATTTTTCTCATACTTTCTAAGTCTATAAAACTTCATCGGTTAACTAAGCTAAAGACTAAGGGTTTGACTCCTATCCCAACCATATGATCCCATAGGGCTTGGCTACCCTAGACTAAGGCAAGGCTAAGACTTAAGCATACTATAGGGCACACCAAAACAATTTAGAGGAGTATTATTTAGTTTCTTTATTATCCTTTAGCTTATGTGAAAATATGCATATTATTAGAGGTTCAAGTTGTATGTAGACATTACTTCCATTTGTTAGGTTTAAGAATTGATGTTCACTCGCTTTTACGAATTAACTTAGTATATGCAGGTGTGTATGGAGTTTTAGGTTGTTATGTGATTTGTTTAAGATAAGTTAACTACTTGAGGTGTTTTCTAGGTGAAGTCATTTTCTGGATAAAAATTGATATTAGGCATTGTCTTTCATATTCACTTATACTTGATATAAATGACCATATTAGTCATTTAAAGTGTTATTAGGTATGTGAATTTTACCTGCTAATTGGTGAACCGAATTTTTACTTAATTAGCCATGTGGTCTTATGGGTTTAACCCATTTGTGACAAATTAACATATGGGTCTTAACATGGTGTGTTTAATTGATAAATTAGGGTAATTATATTCTTTAATTTTGTTTTATGTCAAGGATCTAATCATGATTAGATTTTATGTGATTATATTTTTAAGGTTGAAATTACTTGATCTTAAGTCAATTTATAGCATTTCTATCGAACATGAGGCAAAACCATTTCTTTTATCTCTTTTGATACGGAAGTTATATAAATCATTCATCTTCTTCAAGTCAGGCCCATGAATTAAATATATATTTGTCTGTTGCTCTTTTAATGAGTTACAAGTCAAAGTTTTTTTATCATATTCCAAGGTCATGTTATGCACTTACAGGTTAGAGTCTCATATTCCAATTGATTTTTATTTAAATTATTTTTCTAGAAAAAGACATGTGGTAATGACATGTAAGTAGGGCCGTGGTCATAATTGACTAGGTCGAGTCGATTGTCATAGTGGTCATGGGGTCTCTGTCATGGTCATGGGATCCACATATCAGCGACACATATGTTTTAATTAGTTTCTCAATTGGATTGGGCCCACGTATCAATGACTAATTTAGTCATTTAGAGAGGGATTAGAGAAGGGGCTTACTGTGCAGGCTGATTAGGGAGGTGGGACCAGGGCGGGCCCACATGTCGGCTGCTCCGACGCCTCCCTTTCTTTCTTATTCGCTTCTTCTCCGTTCCTCTCCTTTCTTCTATCTCTCTCGCGCGCGTTGCTCGGCGCGATGCGGCGAGCACGAGGGAGTGAAGGACGGCGGATAGCGCCCGAAGACGGAGCCCAGTGGAGAGGTCCACATGGCGACGGCAATCAGCGATGGAAGAAGCGATGCTCGCGTGGGGGCCAACTCGACCTAGCGCGATAGCCGTGCTGATCAGGGTGGGTGAAGGCGGTGACGCTCAGGTGGTGTGTCGTGGAGGTGGAAAGCGGTGGCGACTCCTCCTCAATGCGGTGAAGCTGGGAATCAGCTTCCTGATCTGCGCATAGCTCGGTGTGGGCTTTCCCTGCCGGTTAGAGGGGAGAAGAAAAGGGGTATGGAAAAGGGGCTAGTGATGATGCGGTGATAGAGGTAAGCTAAGGCGGTAGGGAGGGCGGCATGGTTGGGGGTGCGGCCAGGAGAAGGGAGGCCAATGGCGAGGCGGCTCGGGAAAAAGACGTCCCCTGGCAGCTGGTGGGAAGGAAAAGGGTGGCGATAGTGGAGGGGCTACGGTGGCAGAGTGGGCAACATGTGGAAGGGGATGGATTCGAGAGGCAGAGGTGGGGCTATGCCAAGCTTGTTCTGAGGATGCTAGCGGCGGTGGCAAGGGGAAGAAGAGGCAGGGCTGCTTTTTTAGATGTGAGCGGGACAACATGGTACGCGCAGCTAGGCGCCTCTTCACCTTCTGCTTCGTGCAGCTTCGGGACCGGGATGGTGTCGGTCTCCTCCTTTGTGCTGGTGGTGTGGTAGCGGCTCGAGTGACTGCAATGAGGAGTGGTGGTGGCGGCCGAGAGAGAGAGAGGATGGGAGGACGGTGCTTATCATGCGATGGTCGGAAAGCGGCGCAACTGAGCGGTGACGGGGTTTGGGTTGGGGATGAGCAGGTCCGGCGGCCTTCTTCTTGCTCCGGTGGCGTCGGTCCAGGCGCGGGAGCCGGATTCGCTCCGGCGGTTGAGCAGGGGGAATTTAGGAGAGGGGTGGATGCGGAGATGGGGCGTGGCAAAAGCGACACGGCGAGGTGGGCGGGGATGGATGGCGGCCTTGGCGTCTCGGTCTGGTCCTTTTATAGGGGTGGACGGCTCAGCTACCGCTCTCCTTGCCACGCAAGGGCGCATGGGCGGCGGCAGGGTTTGCAATTTCGGAACGAAATTCCCGAAATTCCTGAAATTTTGGTAATTTCGGTCCCCCGGTAAGCACATATATCGCTCGAAATTTTCGGTTTTGTCCAAATTTTTGTTGGTTTGGTCAAATTTTATTCAAATTCATTACAAATTCGTCAAATTTTCAAAAAATTTTGGCCAAAAAAGTTTTGAAATTTCCGAAATTTTGGTCCCCGCGGTATAAATCACCCTTTCAAAATTGCTAACCCTGGGCAGCGGAGTGGTTGGAGCGGCCCAGGTGATGCCATTTCGCAGCGAGTACGGTCACGCAGGGATGGCGTGGGCGTCGGTCATGGTGGCGGCCGGCATGGGCGACAGTAAGGACTTCAGGTGGCACGGTGAGGGCAATAAGGACGATGGTTGGCGCGATTCGTGGTAAGGACGACGGCCGACGTGATTCACGGCAAGGATGGCATGGGCAGCTTGGTGCGATTCACGGTACGGCGAGGCGTGCTCGGCAGTGTGGATGGCGTCATCGGTGTAAGAAAGCGATACGACCGCGGCGCGAGGTGGTTGGCGACATCGACAGGCGGTCGACATGCGCTGGCGACGACGAGGAGGACGGCGCACCGCTCGGTCTGCTGGGAAAAAGGGGAGGAGGAAGGGAGATGCTCGCACGTGGTCAGCGGGCGGATGACCATCCTTTCGCGTCGCTGACGAGCGGGTCGCACTTGGCATCTAACTGGCGGGGCGCACGCGAGAGCGAAGCAGCGGGCGGGTGTGGGTAAGGAATGCGGAGGAAAGAAAAATGGACTTTGGCGCGAGTGGGCCGAGGCTGACATGGCTGAGTGAGAGAGAGAGGAGGGTTGGATTGGGTTGCACTGAGGGACGAAATATAGAAGTGTTGAATTGGGTTGGAGGAGGGTTGAGGGAAGTTATTCAGACAAAATGTCTGGGCCAAGGTTTGAGGGAAGAAGGGCAGGGTGATGAGGGAGGCCAAATGGACTTCTCCCTGGAGGTAGCCCAACAGAAGAGGGAGTGTTGGGCTTGCTAGGATTGAAGCCTAAGGACGGGATTTAAACTTAAATGTAGGGTTTGAATTTATACGGGATTCTTTTATGTATATGGATAAATTTGTAATACAATTTTATTCCATAATCCTCTGTAGACTTTTATGCTTCCTATTTAGATTCAAATGAATATATTTCCTAGAGTTAAGTAATATTTGTAATTAATTTAGTTTTCGGTCTTTTAATGCCATAATACTTGTTTGGTTTATTGTTGCATTATATTTGGAGTAGAAATTAACTCGGTTTTTAATTTTGCCTTATTTGAATTTTGTATGCTCTAAAAGAGATTTCATAAATTAATTCATTTAATTTCCTTATTTAATTATTTGTAGTTTGGTTTCAAGTTAGAGTTTCACACAAGTCAAGCAAATACCGCAGCATGATGCAAAAGTTTTAAAAAGTTTAAAATTTTATTGATTTTTCTTAACTGAATTTTTGAATGTTACATTGAGCATAAGCAAAATCATTGTTCAACACAAAGACTCCAAAAGACCAGCATTTCCCCTGACCTCCTTGATGAGGTATCTGTTTGATCACTATTCTTCTAAGGACCATATCAACATCATCAAAGAAAGCATGCACCATAACCGTTCCTGGGATAGCATCCCTCTCCCTACTACAAAAATTATTTTTGTCAAAACAGATCTTCCTAGGCGGCCATCCACCGCGCCTGTAGTTAAACACATGCGAAAATACATGATTTTCAAAGGCGACTTCTCCATCTTTGCAGGCGCTACGACACCCGCTTGAGAAAATATTCTCGACAAACAAAAAAATCACCCGCCACCCACCACCGCTGCCGCCTCCTTCCCGTCGCCATTTAGTGTTGTAGCCGCCGCCGCAACCTCTACCGCTATAGCCCTCGCGCACGCCGCCGCCCATCGCCCCCCCGCCGACGGATCTAGGAGGAGAGGGAGGGGAAGGATGGGGAGGGCCATGCCGCCGCCATTTGTGATGGCCGCCATCGCCGCCCACTGTACCCCTAATGCAGCCACCTACTACGCTGCTGCATCCGGCTTCTTCCACCGATGGCAATGCCCTCCCCTCTTTGGCTGGATCTGGGAGGGAGAGGGAGGGAGGGAGGAAAGGGGAGGGCCGTGCCGCCTTCTATGGCCGCCATCACCCAGTCCTCCCCCTCCGGCCAAATCTGGGAGGAAGAGGGAGTGGAGAGGAGGGCCATGCCGCTTCACCCAGCCTCATTCGCCGCTATCGTCACCCTCTCCCTTCTGGTCCGATATGGGATGCCAAGGGAGGAGAGGGAAGGACCATGCTGCCTCACCCAGCCTCTTCTGCCGCTGTCATTGCCATCCCTCCTCTGGCCAAATCTCGGAGGGAGAGGAGGGTCGGGCCACACCATGCCGTCACTACCTTCTGGGAGGAGAGGCCGAGGGAGAGGGAGAGTAAGAGGAGGAGGAGAGGCGGAGACTTAGGCGGCCGAGCTTGACTCTTCATTCGGTTGTTAATAATGCAAACGGTTTTTGCGGGCGGACCTCATAAGGCCGTGTCTGTAAAATTGTTATTTGCGGCACAGCCTTATGAGGTCTGCTAGGATAATATATATATCCTCACAGGCGAATGACTTGAGGCTATATATTCACAAGCAGAGCCTTAAGTTGTCCACCAGCGGAGATGTACTTTTGTAGGCGGACGTCCATCGTATCCCCTCCCATCATAATACAGGCTACTATTTTAAAATTAAAATTTAGCCCGTCTGCATAGTAAAATGGGCGTCGCATGAAAAATCGTGTTTTTATAGCAGTGTCTTCTGCTAATAATGTAATGGGACAAATAGACTAACACTGTGAGAACGAATAGGGGAAGAACAAAATTTTGTTTTGTGCCTTTGTATATAAAGTTTTTTGTAAGTAGATTTTATGTATATAAACGTTTTATATAATTTATACATGTAATTAGAAAGTTTAGTGTATCAATTTTAATAGAAATAAAAATTGCTGATCATGACCGGATATTTTTCTTAAAAAAATAAAGCCCAATTCAAACAAACCTCGTACCAGAAAACATAGAGCATGCGTGGACTTGGTTTTTAACCAAAGAAATAAACTATTGACTCATTCACTACTGGAGAAACCATTTTTGGTTGAAGTGCCAAAATCCACAATAGTCCTGGCTTGAATAGTACCGGACTAAAAAATATTTCTAGTCCCGGTTTAAAAAGTCTACGGATTTCTAGGAATATTAGTCTCGGTTCGTGACACGAACCGGGACTAAAGATCATCTTTAGTCCCGATTGGTAACACCGATCGGGACTAAAGATGTCATTTTTTTTGTCCCGGTTGGTGTTACCAACCGGGACTAAAGATGCTCAGCGCTCTGACAAGTTCTGACAGCATCTGACACCATCTTTAGTCCCGGTTGGTAGCACCAACCAGACTAAAGATTTTTTTTTTGTCCCGGTTGGTGTTACCAACCGGACTAAAGATAATTTTGATCTTTAGTGGCGGTTGGTAACACCAACCGGGACAAAAGATGTCTTGCTTTTTATACTCCTTCTTCCGTCTCCACCCGAGCCAGCTACACTTGTCTTCAAAATTTTTCTCTAACTAGAGGGGAGGTGCTGCTAAAAATTTTTGTGATTTTCTTTTGGTGATAATACATAAATCTTTACTATCTACAAGGTTAGCAACTTCTTCCTCTTATGATCTATGCTTAGCACTTCGTATTTTATGGTTGTTTTCTATACATTTTTATCTCTAGATTTTTTGTAAACATGAGGAGAGAGAAAATTTGTTTGGACTAATTATTTTGCTAAGCACATTACATTGTGTTGAGAAAAAAGTTAGGGAAAATAAAGAGAAAGAAAAGTATGCTTAGCACGTTACAGAAGATACACGCATGTCCTAACGATTGTATCCTCTACCGCGGTGAGGACTACGAGAACCTAGAAGCATGTCCAGTTTGTAAAGCACTTCGATACAAGATCAGACGAGATGATCCAGGCGAAGTTGACGGACGGCCTTTGAAGAAAAGGATTCGTGCTAAGGTGATGTGGTATTTTCCTATAATACCACGACTGAAGCGTCTGTTCAGGAACAAGGAGAATGCAAGGATGATGCGCGACACGCAGAAAAACGCCTACAAGATGGCATGCTGAGACATCCCGCCAATAGGTCACAGTGGCGAAACATCGACAGAACATTTAAAGACTTCGGCGAGGATGCAAGAAACCTAAGGTTCAGCTTAAGCACGGACGACATGAATCCTTTTGGAGAGATGAGCAGCGGGCATAGCACTTGGCCTATAACGATGTGTATCTACAACCTCCCGCCTTGGCTATGCATGAAGCGGAAGTACATTCAGATGCCGGTTATTATTCAAGGCTCGAAGCAACCTGGTAACGACATCGATGTGTACCTGAGACCGCTGATCAAAGATCTAAAACTGCTGTGAAAGAAAGAAGGTGTTCCCGTGTGGGATGAGGATAAACAGGAGCAGTTTAACCTACGAGGGTTACTGTTTGTTACCATCAACGATTGGCCTGCACTTGGCAACCTATCCGGACAGTCAAACAAGGGGTACAACGCTTGCACCCACTGTATGGATGAGACTGAGTGTACGTACCTGAAACACTGTAAGAAGGTAGTGTACATGGGCCATCGTCGCTTTCTTGCTGCAAGCCACCCTGTCCGGAGAAGAGGCAAACATTTTGATCAAAAGGCAGACCATCGTACTAAGCCAAAGCATCGCAACAGAAAGGTCATGTTTGCCATGGTGAAAGACCTCAAAGTAGTATTTGGAAAGGGACCCGGCAACCAACCTATATCAAGTGAAGGTGGTCACGTGGCGATGTGGAAGAAGAAGTCAATTTTTTGGGAGTTGCCCTACTGGGAAGTCTTGGACGTCCGACACGCAATCGACATGATGCACCTCACCAAGAACCTTTGCGTAAACCTACTTGGCTTTCTAGGTGTGTACGAAAAATCAAAAGGTACACTTGAGGCACGTAACGATCTGAAACATATGGCACAACGCGACGACCTTCACCCGCAACCAAAGGAGAAAGGAGCACAATACCTAAGTCCAGCCAGCTACACTCTGAGCAGGCAGAGAAGGAAATAATGTTTGAATGCCTGGAGAGCATTAAGGTACCGACTGCATACTCCTCGAATATAAAGGGAATAATAAGCACGAAGGATAAAAAGTTCACAAATCTAAAGTCCCATGACTGCCACGTGCTGATGACACAGCTGCTTCCCGTTATAATTCAGGGTATCCTTCCCGGTAATGTCCGGGCAACAATAACAAAGCTATGTACTTTCCTGAACGCAATTTCACAGAAGATCATCGATCCAGACAGACTAGAAGACTTTTAAAATGATGTGGTCCAATGTCTTGTCAGCTTTGAGATGATCTTTCCGCCTTCCTTCTTCAATATCATGACGCATCTCCTATGCCACCTTGTCAAAGAGATCTGTATTCTCGGTCCGGTATTCCTACACAACATGTTCCCTTTCGAGAGGTATATGAGCATTCTAAAGAAGTACGTCCCTAACCGTTCGCGTCCGGAGGCCAGCATCGCCAAAGGATATGGAACAGAGGAGGTGATTGAGTTTTGCGTCGACTTTATTGAAGACCTTTGTCCCATCAGGGTGCCTGAATCAAGCCATAAAGGTAGACTACGGGGGAAGGGAACTCTTGAAAGGAAGGTAATAATGAACATAGACAATGACTTGTACAGGAAAGCACATTGGACCGTGTTGCAACAATCTTCCTTGGTGGCTCCTTACATCAAGGAGCACTTGGCAATTGTTCGCTCCGAAAACATCGGTAAGACGGATGCCTGGATTACACACCATCACATCGATGCATTCCCTGCTTGGCTGCGACAACGTCTCATGGGCAACGCGAGCCTTGACCAACAACTAGCCTTCTTGGCGAGGGGACCATCTTGCTCGATCACCACATTCCAGGCATATGAAATCAATGGGTACACATTTTACACACGGGCCCAAGACTTAAAGAGCACGAATCAGAATAGCGTTGTCCGCATCGATGCTGTGGAATACGACGGTACGACTAGCACATATTACGGTAGCATCGATGACATATGGGAGCTGGACTATGGACCTCTGAAGGTCCCTCTGTTTCGGTGCCAGTAGGTTAGGCTCAATGGTGGAGGCATAACCATTGATGCAAGTGGGATGACAACGGTTGACCTGAGCAAGGTTGGATACTCAGACGAATCCTTCGTCTTTGCCAATGATGTACGGCAAGTTTTCTATGTCAAGGACATGGCTAGCAAATCAAAGGGGAAAGGGTCCGACGAGCTAAAGCGCCACGTGGTTCTCCCAGGCAAAAGGAAAATCGTGGGAGTCGAGGATAGAGCTGACGAAGATTACGATCAGTTTGATGGGCAACCTCCGTTCGCGGTGGCGGTTGACCTGAGTATCCTCCTATCAAATAGGACACTCCTTACTCACGCAACGATCATAACGAAGGAACAATTGTGCGAAGAAAGTACGTGAGGACAAATGTCACTTAGCTAAATTTATGTATGGATGATGTAAATTAAATTGAATCATTGAATATTATTGCTATCATTTGAATTTATTGTAAATTATTGTAAATTATTGAATCTATTGTAAATTATTGCCTTCAGGACCAGCGGTCTCAACATTTTTTCCTCCGAGGGTGTTTTTTCGATCCTAAGGTCGAGCTCAGTTTCTTTTGTAAATTCGATGTCGCGATCTATCGGTATTTGATAAAATAAATCAAATGAAGAACTTTAAAGAAACATCAAATAAAAACAAAAATTCAAAAGAAAGTTGAAAGGTAATTTTTGAAGTTTTTAAAGGGAAAGTTATTTCCGTGCATTGAAATTAGCATGCCTTATCTTCCACAACTCATAGAACGATCGACATGTAGTGATCACAATGACGTCTTGCATCACGCCGCCGGCGATCATGGCGCAGTGGCCGAAATAGGAGGCTGCACGACGACGGATCTCGTTATCAGGTCAACATAATTAATTTCTTCTTCGTTCTGGAACTTTGGATTGATCGCATTCATCGTCTGGAATTTTAACGTACGGTTAATCATCTTGTCATCGGGGAAGAGGAGATGGACATGCCGGGCTACCTACCGATCACCGCGTCGGCCGCCGCCGACATCGACCACTACATGTACCAACTTACGATTGCATTAGCAACGAGAACTTAAACATTGCTGCTGAAAACAGAGAAAGCACACCTCTAAATCACGGGGAGCCATCACGGAATGAGGTGGTTGTCAGATTATCTAAAAAAGAGCAAGACAGAAAGAATATGAAGCAAAGGGAGAAGAGCAAGAAAAAAGAAGCACTGCCCAAAGAAGATAAGACAAATGTTAATTCTATATGCTTATTAGAATTTAAAATAGTTTTAAATATGGAAAATGTTTATAACATATTATTATTTAATTTTAAAATATTTTCAAATAGGCCATATGTTAATTATATATTATTATTTAAATTTAAAATAGTTTTAAACATGACAAATGTTAATTATATGTTATTATTTCAATTTAAAATATTTTTCAAATAGGCCATATGTTAATTATATATTATTATTTAAATTTTAAATAGTTTGGAATATGACAAATGTTAATTATATGTTATTATTTTAATTTATAATATTTTTTGTTAATTATATGAACATTTGTTAATTATATATATGAATATAAAATATATCAACATATGAACATTATAATTATATATGAATATATGAACATTATATGATTATATGATTAACCCTAGTTTCTAAATCAACCGGGACTAGAGATGAATTTGGATGGGCGGGAAACCATCTTTAGTCTCGGTTGGTGGCTTCAACCGGGACTAAAGATGCCCACCTACCTGTGCCACGTGGCTGCCGACCATCTTTAGTCCCGGTTGGTGCTTCAACCGGGACTAAAAATCATATCTTTTGTTCCGGTTGAAGCCACCAATCGGGACTAAAGTATCTTTTGTCTCGGTTGTTGGTTTCAACCGGAAAAAGATGCGTGACTATATACGGCGGGCACGGGGTGATCCGAACACTTAGTCATTTTTGCAACCAACTCATCGTCTTCGTCGTCGTCGCCATCGCCGAGCCCTAGGACGCCGCCGCAGCACGCCGTCTCCTCCGTCTTCATCGCTGCGCCGTCATCGGAGGCCCGCCGCGCCACCGTCTTCGTCGCCTGCTGCATGTTAGCGCCGCCTCCCCCCTTTTTTTCCCATATTGATGCGCGTGCTAGGGTTTTTAGGCCGCCGTCAATGCCATCACCACGCCGCCATCGTCGCGGTCGCCGTCGCCGTCGCCGTTGCCCCACCCCTCCCACGCCGCCCACTCCCTCGCCACCCCCCCACGCCCCCCCCCACGCCGCCCCTAAACCCTAAACCCATAATTGCCTCCCTCCACGCTCCGCTCCTCTCTGCCGCGCCGCCGCCATGCTTGCAAATTTGCAACATTTTGAATGTGATCAAATTAAATTTTGAATGTGAATTATTTGAATTTGTAATTTTTGATGTGTGAATTTTGATAGAATGTATGTGTATTTAAATAAATTATGTTAGAATGTCAATTTTGATGTGTATGTGTAAATTTATATGTGTAAATGGACTTTATGGACTTTTTATGTAAATGGACTGTTTATTTAAATTTTAATGCATGAAGATTGTGAATTTTGAATTTTGAATGTGTATTAAATTTGAATGCATGAATAGATTTAAATTTGAATGTGTATGTGACTTGTGAATTTTGTATTTTTCGAACGAACGGGAACGATAAAATCAACGAACGGATGTGAACGAACGGACGGACGTACGAACAAATGTTCGTTCGTTCGTTCATCGATGAACGGACATGGACGAACGGACGGACGGACGAACGAATTTTGAATTTTGAATGTGTATTTATATTTGAATGCATGAATAGATTTAAATTTGAATGTGTATGTGACTTGTGAATTTTGTATTTTTGAATGAACGAGGACGATAAAATCAACGAACGGATGTGAACGAACGGATGGACGGACGTATGAACGAGTGTTCGTTCGTGGACGAACGGACGTGGGCGAACGGACGGACGGACGAAGGGACGAACGGACGTGGGCGAACGGACAGACGGACGAACGAACGAACGAGTGTTCGTTCGTTCGTTCGTTCTATCGGTCGGTCATTCGTTCGTTCGTTCGGTCGTTCGTTCGTCGTTCGTTCGGTCGTTACAACGTACATAGGCATGCAATGTCCTCTCTCTCTCCTCTCCTCTCCACTTCCTCTCCTCTCCACCTTATCTCCCTCACATCATTCTCCTCTCTTTCTCTCCTCTCCTCTAGACGATCATACCCTCGGACGTGAATGAACGATAGAACGAACAGACGATAGTTTAGGATTTGGGTTAGGGTTAGGGTTAAGGGTTCGAACGAACGGACGTGAATGAACGATAGTTTAGGGTTAGGGTTAGGGTTAAGAGTCCGAACGAACGGACGTGAACGATAGAACGAACGAACGATCGGTCGGTCGGTCGGTCGGTCGTTCGGTCGGTCGTCTTCTAGCAAAGAGAAACAAAAGAGAAGAAGAAGGAAAATATAGAACGTAGTCTGTCGGATTTCATCTATTTTTTCCATCTTCTTCTTTTTGGCTATATTTTTTTTACGTAGACATACATGATTTCCCTGAATAATTGATACATGTATTAACCGAATAAATTTTTCTTTGTCAGAATTCTTTGATTAAGTCCTCAACCCACAACAATCAAATGACGGATCGTGACGAGGAACAATTTCTCCTTAACGAGATCGCACACGGTAGCACAGAGTTTTACAACAAGGAGGGGACTGAGGATCCAGATCAATACCTCAACGAGGAGGGGAACGAGGGGGGACGAGGAGGGGAATGAGGGCTCCGCCGACGCCTCTGTTGGACAGAAGCGGGCAACGCGGTCTCAGCAAGCGCGTAGAGGGTCGACATGTCATAACAGAGGTAGCATCTGACGGTCGACCAAGTGCCTGAGAGGACGCCACAAGGAAGTTTGTGGCGCACAACGGATGGGTGGTGAGGGATCACGTGCCCATAAGCGTTGCCAACTAGAGGCGATCAACCAAAGGAGGAGATGAGCAGAGCTATCTCCTGGACACAGATAGAAATGTTGTGGACCACAATGCTGAAAACGTTCACCATCCCAGACTCACAACAAGCAAAGGTCAAGGAATAGACGTTAAAGAAAATGGCAGAGCTATTCAGGAACTATAAGAAAGAGTTACACAAGAAATACATCTTAAAGGGCCGAACTCGGACTTTGACAAGTTTCCAAAGCTCGAGATCATTGGGATGCTTTTGTTGAACACAAGATGGAAAGAAGCGCGAGCGATCATAGAAAAGAACAAGGCCAACACAGCGAAGAAAAAATATCATCACAGGCTTAGGTCAGGCGGCTATAAGAAAACAATGGAAAAATGGGAGAAAATGGAAGCCAACCTTGAAGCGCGAGATATCGCTCCAGGCACAGCCAACTAGCCGGAACGATCAAAGCATTGGTTTTATGCTCTTGGCGGCTCACTTAATCCTGTAGATGGCACAATTATCTTCGGCGAAAAAATCCAAGAGGTCGGCCGAAGATTAGAGGAGGCGATGGAGGCCACTTCGTCGGGCGCGTTCAGGCCCGACAGAGAGAAGGACGAGCTAACGCTCGCCCTCCAAAACCCAGAGCATCCGGGGCGTACGCGAGGAAAAGGCGTCGTCCCCTGGAAATATGGGTTTCAAGCTGACATCGAGACATACAAGAGCCGCATGAGGTCCAGGCGAGAGCACGATGCGAGGTTCGCTGAGATGGAAATGAAGCTCTCGCAAATAGATCAAATTATGGACGAAAGGCTGAACCGCAGGTTGGCAGAGGAGCGGAGCCATTAGGTTAGCCAACAGCCAGATCCAGCAACAGCCGCTCAACTACAATAGCAGCGCAGCAGCTGCGCTTCAACTGGAAATGAAGGCGACTTGGCCCCACAAGCTGAACTAGGTCCGCCATGCCCCGTTGATGACATCACACAGCGGATCCCATCTGAGCTACACATTCCGCTAAAGAACATAACAATAGAGGTATGTTCGTACTTTTATGTTGTACGTATATTTCCTTGAATAACTTGTCAATCAACGTTCATTACTAACTAATAAGCAATCTTTTCGAACAGGTCGCGTCGGGCATGGCCATTCTAGTAGACCGAGACAGCACCTACCACTCCCGGCCCGTTCCACCTGCGTACTCGAAAGTTGAAATTGAATAGGTGGAACGTGGCTATGAAGATCTCGAGCTGGATATCCCCGAAAGAGACGGGGAGCTGACGACAGCCTGAACCGCAACCTCAACCGCAGTCCGACTACGACAGGACTATTCGGAAGGCTGTTGGCAAGGCGAAGAGAACGGGCAAAGATGTACCCCAGCTCGGCATGCAGCCTCAGAAACCTCTGGAGTTCAGCATAGTTCCAAATGTTAGATCAGAGTTAAGACAATTTATGAAATCTACTGGAATTTCAATGGATCAATTACACGGCCGTGCTCCCCTGGCGAAGGCTCCGCTAAAATACAAGTTCAAACTTGGAAAGCCTCTTGTAAAGCCGGATCAAGTGAAAAAGCTACCTACACAGATATACCGCTTCCACAAGTGGTACATGCAAGAATCCAGCAAGGGTGGAGAGATGTAACGGGCATATATTCACTGCACTATTTCTTCGATGGAGGTGACGACTTCTATATCCGATTTCGAAGACATATTCGACCTGTACCAGCTTGATTCCCTCGATGTCTCACTTCTAGCCACGCGGGTTCTGTAAGTATCATTCTGTTATTTTGTTTCTTACCTCCTTGTATTTAGCTGACTAAAATTCTTTTTAACCGTTGTAGAATGGCGATCCAATACTGCAACAAGCACGACTGTACCAAACATGGATTCATGGATCCACGCAAAATCAACGGCATATTGGTTGATCAATTTCCTGATCCAACAGTGGACAACATATACAATGCACTGGTGCAGAACCACTTCCGGTCGTTTATCCTTCTGCCCTACAACACTGCGTAAGTTTTTTCTTCCTTTCATACCGATTTCAATCCCGTGTGCATACATAAATTTTCATATGTGTCATCTAAACCAATTTACAGATTCCACTGGGTTCTGTTAGTAATTGACATGAATCACTCGCGGATCCATGTCTTTGACTCAATGGATAAACCAGAGTCCACGTACGCAAAGATATTTGAACTGCTAAACAGGTAATGCCATCTTACATGCTATTGCATATATGCATTTCTCGGATAATTACTAGCTAACTTTCAACTGCACGTAGGGCATGGGAACGGCTTTGGCCGAATGTTCGCGGAAATTGAAAAGATAAGCTCTCCGTGAGGATGAACTTTCCAGTGAGTAACATGATCCAAAGTTGTTTTGAATCATTACTTTGTTCTAAAATATGAAATATATATTAAATCTGTCGTCGTCTCTCCTTTAGTGTGCAAAACAGTCACAGGGCACCAACTTATGCGGATACTACGTCTGCGACTACATTCACCGCTTTGTGACCGATGTCACAACTATCGACGATATAGATGTACGTATAACAGCCATTCATACATTACGTCTCGATTTCTTATTCACTTCATATATTTATTTCTTGTTTATTCGAATTAATGACAGCTTATGCGAGTAAGAGACAACCTCTCCCACGAGACTTTCATACAAGCTGCTCAGGAAGAATTGATGGGATTTATAAACGAGCGAGATCATTGATCCCACGGGGAGTTCTACTTTCATTTAAGTAACTTAACCACTGGATCCACAAAATAGACAATTTTTGTAAGATACAAAATATATGTGGATATTGTACATATGTGTACATATTTTGGTAATATATTATATGTATATATTTCCTTTCTTAAGTTCATTTATATGTGTATAACTTATATATTTATACATATATATATAATATGTATAAATATATGTGTGTAAAATATGTATATGTGTAATATAATATATGTGTGTAATATATAGGCAAGCAGCATTCTTTGGAGAAAGTAGCAAATTAAAAAAATAAAAAAAATCTTTAGACTCGATTGGAGCCAGCAACCGGGACTAAAGATGGAGGAGCCGGCCACGTGGCTCCGCCATCTTTTGTCCCGATTGGTGGCTCCAATCGGACTAAAGATGCATCTCTAGTCCCGGTTATTTCAACCGGGACTAGAGATGGCGATCTCCGATCCTCGGATTCGTAGTCCCGGTTTGACAACCGGGACTACTAGGGGTTACCAACCGGACTCGGGGTTACCAACCGGGACAATTGAGCTTTTCTCCAGCGGTGATTGCTAACCATGATTTTGGCATGTACTTAATTAGGTACGAGGAGGAAAAGGATGAAAGGCGGTTGGAACATTTGTTAGATTTGGCGCTTGCAACGAAAATCAAGGACCAAATATTTTACTTTTTTAGAATTTATAAAAACATAATTTATTGAAACACGACGATTTAGAAGTGTTTTTAGAACATCATGCGTTTGTTTAAGAAAAGTCTAATAAAATCTTAGTATATAATAAATATATAATAATTATTATAAAGAAGACTTGCTTGGCAGGACATGGCTTATAGCACTCTAAGCTTTGATTGGTGCCCATAGCTGATCGGCCAAGTTTTCTGAGTCAGCTTGCTTGGTGCTGAAGCATATGAAAACTTGGGTGTGTTTTCTTGTTCTTCTTTTTCTTTACCTTTTTTACTAATTGCGACCGGATCCAACGAGCAAAGAGTAAAGGAAATCCGCAGAATGACGAGCTATAAGAGTGGGAATGTGGACGACGCTTCTTTAATTTTGAAGCTCTATATATCCTTTTTTATCGTGAAAAGCTGGGGAGGAGGTCCCCACAGCAACGAGCGATTTTATAGATCAGAAGGCAGGAGAGCGAGTTTAGGAATACAATCTTAGAGTACACGGGCAAAGATGCCCAAAGCTAGGACTCTTAGTCAAAAAAACAACTAGGCCCTAGGTCGCGGGTCTTGGGTCTCGAATGTAAGGAATCTAGCTATAAGCGTCTAGCCAGGCACAGAATGAGTTCTTATCTTCCAATCTAAGCCTTAAAACTTGCATTGCGCACTGGGCTTTGAAGTTCATCTTTCAAACTTGTATGGATGGAGATGCCCTCTGGAAGATTTTGTCATTCCTTAATTTCCACAATTCCCAGGCCGCCATCAAAGTTATTTCTGCAGCATTAGGCAAGGTTGAAGTTGAGATGGCCTGAGAAAACCTGTCCAGGAGATTAGGTGAGGTGCTCCAATGAAGGGGTAGCGAAGACCAGCATTGGGCCACGAAGGGCACTCGAAAAAAAGGTGATCAGCGGTTTCCTCCACCCTCATATCACACATCATGCAGAGATTATCATCCTAGATGGTGATGTGTCTTCTTTGTAACATCGATTTTGTGTTTAACCTATCCATCACGAGAAGCCAAGCGAAGAATTTGATTCTCGGTATACACTTTGATCTCCAGATTAACTTGAAGCATTGGTGGCCATCGAGGGAGCTAAACACATGGTTGTAAAATCTTCTTGAAGTGTAATTCTTCCCCCAAGTCATCGACCAACTGTTTGGAGAGTCTTCCTCATAGGGGAGATCCTGAAGCAGAGGTTGAAGCAATTGTAACTCATGGAAGTGTTCGGACAGCGGTAGGTGGAAGATGGATTCGAGATCTTGTACTTGCATGATTTCCGCTGCTGGGGCATTCCGATTCTTGGCAAAGGAGGCAAGGTGGGGGAAGTTTATGGGGACGTTGAGGTTATTCCAGTTATCCATCCAAAAACTTACCAAGTAACCTTTTCCAATCTGACAGGAGGCCACCATCAAGAATAGGTTGGCTAGTCGCAGGACGTCCTTCCACCAGAGGGAACCAATCTCATTGCATCGATGGGGAACTTTGTTTTGGTAGTTTCTGAACCAGATTTGGTTTACCCAAGGGATGTCTTCGTGATCGTAGAACTTTGAAAGCTGCTTAATGAGGAGAGCATCATTTTGTAAGCGGAGATTAAGAATCCCTAGGCCCCCCTTCTCTTTTGGTCTGGTTAAAAGATCCCAGGCGACCAGGTTGCCTCCTTTTTTTCAGCCTTGTTTCCCCTCCAGAGACACTGCTTTCTGGCCCTATCAATTGCTTCGATGATGCCTCTCAGAATTTTGAGAGTACACATAGCATAAGATGCTATTGGGGTGATTGTTGAGTTGATCTTTTCCAGCCGACCGGAGTATGAGAGCCAAGAAGCACACAAAGAGAGCTTTCTTTCAACTCTGTCCAACATTGGAATGAAATCATGAATCCGTGGCTTGGTGGTCCCTAAAGGAAGGCCTAGGTAAGTGAAGGGGAGGGAACCCACGTCGCACCCAAAAGTTCTAGCCAGAAGGTTCAGTTTGTCCCTGTTGAGGTTTATTGGGTACATGTTTGACTTCTTGTAATTCACTTTGAGGCCCGTTCTTTGTCTAGATTGTACTTAGCAAGTTTTTGAGGAAGAAGAGTTGTCTAGCGTCGGCTTGGAGGATGATGATGGTGTCATCAGCATACTGGACAACAGGGAAGTCCTCAGTGGGTTGAGCTATGGGCAGATGGAGAAGGCCATCTTGCTTTGCCTTGTTTATTAGAACTTGGATCAATTCTGCCGCCAGGACAAAAAGAAGGGGAGAAAGAGGATCTCCTTGCCTTACTCCCCTTTTGCAGCGAAAGGTTATTCCAGGGACTCCGTTGAGAAGGACAGAAGAAGTCCCAGAGGAGAGGATCTCATGAACCCAATGAATCCAAATGTCTGGGAAGCCTAGGCTTTGCATCATGAGGATTATCGCGGAGTGTTCAATGGTATCAAAGGCCCTCTCAAAGTCCAATTTGAGGATAATAATCTCTTTTTTGGATCGGTGGCATTGATGAATGTACTCGAAGGCCTAGGCCAGACAGTCTTGAATTGTTCTGGAGCGGATAAAGCCATACTGGTTTGGGTGGATTACAGATTGTATAACATTTTGTAGTCTGTCAGCCAGAATTTTGGTTAGAACTTTTAGGGAGGAGTTGAGCAAGGAGATAGGCCGGAAGTCATTCACTTTCTCGGGATTATCCTTTTTTGGAATCGGGGTGATGAAAGAATTATTAATAGGTTGCAAGGAGGTGTGCCCTTGCTGAAAAGAATCGGACAGCTATAGAAGTCCTTTTTGACGATTGACCAATAAGATTTGAGGAAAAGTCCGTTGAAGCCGTCCGGTCCTGGGGCTTTATCCCTTGGCATCCTTTTAACCACCATGTCCAATTCTTCATGGGTGATCGGCTGAGCTAAGATGTCTAGACCATCTATTGGCTGAATGATGTTTGGGAGGTCGAAGACCATGATTGGATTGGTGGAAGTCCCTAATCTCTCCTTGAAGGCAGTCCATAAGAGTGCAGCCTTTTTCGAGTGGTCCTGGATCCATTCCCCGTCGGTGTTCTTAATCTGGGCAATAGAGTTCTTTCTGTAGGAGATGGAGGCCATGCTGTGAAAGAACTTTGTGCATTCGTCCCCTAATTTGACTCTCGTTCATAGTGAATATGTTCCTTCGTAGATGTTTCTCATTTGAGGCAACTGCTGTAATCTTGTTTTAACTATTTTCCTCAGGTTGATTTCTGTGTTAAATAAGCACCTTTTTTCCTCTAGGGAGTCTAGGAAAGCAATCACCGTGTTGTAATTTTGAATCAGAGTTTTGAGGTTAGAGAAACTTTTGCCCTAGGATTTGAGCCCTGCTCTTAAGGACTTAAACTTCCTTGCAATGTTCTTTGAGGCGTTTCCCAGATTTGTGGAGAGGGACCAGCTATTGGCCACTGTCTCTAAGAAGTCCGGTTGCTCAGCCCAAAAATTCTCAAACCAGAAAATGGCTACCACTTTGCAGGGTATGTGATATGAGACTGTTCTAGCGAGCGGGATGACTTTGGTGTCTGGGAAATCAGCAGTCCAATTGATGGAGGAGAAGAACCAGTCTAGCTGCTCTAGGAGTGGGTCTTGCTGCATATTACTCCAAGTAAAGGCCCTTCCTTTGATCGGTAACTCAATTAATCCCAGGTGACCGATTGCCTCATTAAAGGTGAAAGTATCTAGAATATTACCGCCTGGCTTATTTCTAT
The DNA here is from genome assembly GCA_019925245.2 of Oryza australiensis. NCBI lineage: Eukaryota > Viridiplantae > Streptophyta > Magnoliopsida > Poales > Poaceae > Oryza > Oryza australiensis. The sequence continues at coordinate 1,028,922 of JAIFGZ020000016.1, read as the reverse complement.
TAGCCAAGGACCGATAGATATTAAAGTCACCTAAAAAAATCCAGTCCTCTTTATCCTCAATTTCATGGCTCCCAACCAAGAGATGAATTCGAACGAAGTGGTTCAACACAGGGCCATAGACCACAATTATCTTCCAACTTAAGGTGCTGTGAAGGGAGGTTAGGGCAACTGAGATGCCAAAGCTTTGCTTGTCAAAAACCAGCCTTGAGAAAAAATTCCCCTTCCAAAGAATAAGAATCCCTCCGGAGGCCCCTTCTGAGGGAACGAAATCAAAGCAATTTGGTGCAAACTTTCTGATATAGCTTATGTTGAAAGAGGCCCTCTTAGTTTCCTGCAAACAAACCACCGAGCAAGCGCTCTCTTCTATCTTGTTTCTAATGGCCTCCCATTTTTCGGGGGCATTAATTCCTCTGATGTTCCAGCATAAGATAACCCAGCAGCGAGATGTCATGATAATGTAGGATCGAATGCCCAATGAAAAGCCAACCAGAGGGGGGTGAATGGTTGATTACCCCAAAAACAAAGTTTTAGCAGAAATTAAACTTTACCTCTGTTTTCGAAGCTTTGGTCTAACCGCAGTGCTTTGGCCGGCGACCGACTGCTGTTTGGCCAGTCGACCGCCAAGTAAACTCCGGTCTGACCGCCCTAGCTGATCACCTCAACCGATTGAGCGAAGTAGCCGATGCCGATGAAGACCAATGCCCGCCGGTCGACCGCCAATGAACTTGCGGTCTAACCGGAAAGAAGGTGCGGTCGACCGCCGTATTGACTGCGGTCTGACCGGTTAGTAGATCCAAAATATGCCGCCGCACCGAGGAAGAAGTGGACACAAAGAATTCTCAAGAAGATTGATCTTTGTTGAAACTCTCTGTGTTTACAAAGTGCAAACAAAGCACTCCTCACAAAATCTCAATCTAAACTTGAAACCCTAACTTGAGAAGCTCTAAAACTCGAACTCAAAATCGATAAAAGCGATACAGAGAGGCCACGCCTCCCCTCACTATTTATACACAAAATCCGCAGCCAAGAGCCACGAATCCAACTCATACAAGAAGCCCTAACCCACTAGGAAACCTTCTCGTACAAGAAACAAACTATACATAAACCAACCGTAACAATCCCGGTTTTCCTAAAACTGAAATTCCACTTTCCATACGCAACAATATCTCCATTGTATGCCATATGGAAACTTTCCAATCATGTGCACTAATCTCTACCCTTCAGCATCCCGCATGATCCCCTCTCGAACGTCACCTTATCTCCAAGTTGACTCCGACTCGATCACCGGCAACATTTTCCCGAGGCGTAAAGAATACCTGCACACAATTAAATAAAGAATACCATATCCGAGCACAAGCTATCCAAACTTGACTCATTGTTAGCATAAACAACCAGACACGTGCATAGAAACACGAAACTTCCATGTATGTATAAGGAAACAAACTGAAACCAAAACCGAAACGAAATCGGCAACCGGTCGGGCGCTCGGCCGGTCGACCGCAGAGCACCTTCTCGGTCGACCGCCAAAACACCTCCGGTCGGACCGATAGAACACGTCCGGTCAGACCGGTTGTGGCAGCCGACTGAATACTGTTCATCGTCCGAAAATTCAACTCTTTCAAAAAACAAAACACTCAAACCAATAAATCCCAAATAACCAATTGTTCATCATCCAAAGAAGAATCAAACACACACTTTGATTTTACAATCTCCCCCTTGATGAACACATTGGCAAATAAAATAAAAGAGTTGTTTTGGTGTTTGAAAAGTTAAAAACAAAATTGATAAAAAGCATTGAAGAGCTCAAAAATCAAAGAGAATTTCTCCCCCTTTTGAAAAGAAAGAAAATCCTTTGACCCCAAAAAAAACTTGCAAATTCTTGTGCACTTCTTATGCAAATGTTCTCCCAAACAACATTATTTTCTCCCCCTTTTGACAATGAATTCATCAAGCATAGGAATTATGTTTATTTAAGTGTCAAGAGCTTAGCACCATACATAAAGCACGTCAAGTCATGTGTTGCAATAATAAGAAGATAAATTTATCAATTAGATAGCAAATATGCATTAAAAAGTATAAGCATGAATCAAATATTTTATAATTAAGAGCAATAACACAATAAAAATTCATGAATTTCAATGATTTATAATGCAACATCTTTACACGCACATAGGTTGAAAGATAAACCCAAATATATATACCTATTGCAATCTTTATTCTTTCTCAAATATACCTTTTTGCACAAATAATTAAAGAGAAAAACTTTTTCATATTGAATTGAGCCATATTTGTTGCTCATATTTTTTCTCTCAATTATTCCGAGTACGTCCTTGTCGTCAAGACTGTTTCCAAGGATTCGGTACTCATTATTTTTGCTCACATCGAATACGTCCTTGTCGTCAAGACTGTTTCCAAGGATTTGGTATTCATTTTTTTCTCTCATAGATAATATTTTATTCTCTTTTCACAATGAGCAATGTTAAGTAATTTGAGGAATATTAAAGCAACATAATATATATATAAGCATTTAAAATCCAACACAAGTACGAGTATCAACATTGCATATTTCTTTAATTCAAGTATTGCTTTAGAGTGTCATGCATTATTTCTCTTTAGTATAAAATTTAGATCACATAAAAAATACTAGAATACATATAAGCTATGCTAGTGACAAATAAATCTTCATAATATTGCTAGCATGCACATGATCAACAATATGTATGGATAAAGCTCTTTTTTTTAATTTATTTCAATCATGTAGCTTGATAAATCAAAGAGCACAAAAACTCCCCCTCAAAACATGCCAAAAGGATGAATGATTCCCAATTCCCCTCGAAGAAAAGCAAAGCGAGAAGAATCCAATGGTTTTGTAAAAATATCAGCAAGTTGCAATTTTGTATCCAAAAATTTCAATTCAACATCTTTCTTCTCAACATGATCTCGCTAGAAGTGAAAACAAATATCAATGTGTTTGGTGCGTGAGTGTTGAACAGGATTCTTAGCAATGTTAATGGCACTTGTATTATCACAATAAAGAGGCACATTTTCAAAAATAAGTCCATAATCTTTTAAAGTAGAAATCAGCCAAAGAATCTATGAACAACAACTAGCAGCAGCAACATATTCATATTCAGCAGTGGATTGAGCTACACTAGACTGTTTCCTAGAAGACCATGCAATCAATGAAGTTCCAAGAAAATGACATGTTCCACTAGTACTTTTTCTATCAATTCTACAACCCGCAAAATCAGCATCTGAATAACCACTTAAGCAAAGAGAAGATAAAGTTGAATACCAAATACCAAACTCAAGTGTATGACTCAAATACCTCATGATGCGCTTGACCGCTTGACGATGAGAAGCACGTGGAGAAGCTTGAAAGCGCGCACACAAACACACAGCAAATTGTATGTCTGGTCTAGAAGCAGTTAGATACAACAATGATCCTATCATGCTTCTATACTCTTTTTGATCCACAGCTTCACCATCTTCATCGGGATCAAGAACAGCAGTAGATCCAATGGGTGTAGAGATTGGCTTGCAACTCTCCATCTTGAATCTGCGTAAAAGATCTTTGGTGTACTTTGTTTGATGAATGAACGTACCTTGAGGTGTTTGCTTGATTTGTAAACCCAAGAAGCACGACACTCACCCATCATACTCATCTCAAACTCCCTACGCATAGTCTCAAGAAATTCTACAACCAAAGAGTGAGTTGAACAACCAAAGATGATATCATCAACATATATCTCGAACAAAAAGTTGATTTTCACCATGCTTAAGAACAAAAAGCGTTTTATCAATTTTTCCCATTTGAAAACCTTTTTCAAGCAAAAAGTTTTTAAGTCTGTCATACCATGCTCTAGGTGCTTGTTTCAAACCATATAAAGCTTTTGAAAGTTTAAAAACATGGTTGAGAAAATCAGGATTTTCAAAACCCGGTGGTTGTTTAACATAAACTTCCTCCCGAATAAAGCCATTTAAAAAGCACTTTTAACATCCATTTGAAACAATTTAAAACCTTTGGAAGCAAAGAAATGCTAGCAAAAGCCTAATTGCCTCAATCCTAGCAACAGGAGCAAAAGTTTCATCAAAATCCAAACCCTCCACGTGAGTATAACCCTGAGCAACTAGTCTAGCCTTATTGCGAACTATCAAACCATCCTCATTTTGTTTATTTTTGAAAACCCACTTGGTTCCAATAACATTATGTCCAAGGAGGTTCAACTAAAGACCAAACTTTATTTCTTTCAAAATTTTCAAGTTCTTCATGCATGGCATTAATCCACGATTTATCGGTTAATGCATGAGTAACATCTTTGGGTTCAAAAGAAGCAACAAAAGCAGAATTCGCAGAGTCATGCGCAGTTACCTTAGATCTCGTTGTCCGCTCATTTAAATTACCTATTATTTGTACCGGCGGATGTAGTCGCTGAATGTGCAAGGGTGCAGTGATCTCGAAGTTGATTCACGTTCGGTTCAACACTGGTTGTGGTCCCCGAAGAATCCTCTTGATTGGAATCGACGGAGTCCGAAGAGGTTGGCCCCGCCGGCTCTGACCGGGTCTCCGGTCTGGCCCGACCGGCAGCCTCCTCCGGTCCGACCGACGACGCACTGGCCGGTCGACCGGAAGGTCGACCTCATCGTCATCGTCGTGCTTTCGCCTTCAAAGATTCGACCAAACTCCCCGATCCCGTGGCGTGTACCGAAAAATTTGGTCTAGTACCGGGACTAGCCTCATCAAAAGTGACTTTGCAAGTCTCGACAATTTTGTAAGTCTCCAAAAGAAGTACACGATAGCCACGAGTGTGTGCGGGATAACCAAGAAATAAACCATCAATTGAACGTGATTCAAACTTATCCAAATTTCTAGATTTTAACACAAAGCACTTGCAACCAAAAACACGCAAATGTGAAACTTTGGGCTGACGACCAAAACGAAGCTCATAAGGAGTTTTGCCAAGTTTAGAACGCAAGAAAATGCGATTAGGAACATAGCAAGCAGTGTTAATAGCTTCGGCCCAAAATTTTCTAGGTGTGTGAATATTCATCTAGCATTGTCCTAGCCATTTCAACCAAAGAACGATTTTTTCTTTCGACAACACCATTTTGTTGAGGAACACGTGGAGAAGAAAATTGATGTTCAATACCTTTTTCAACACAAAAATGTTCAAAAGATGCATTTTTAAATTCACCACCATTATCACTTCTAATTGTTTTCAAAGAGTTGGGAATTTCACAATTCAAGCGAAGAAAAAGACTTCGAAAGTGCCCAAAGGCCTCGTCCTTAGTTGCCATGAAGAAAACCCAAGAATATCGAGAAAAATCGTCAACAATAACTAACACATACCATTTTCCTCCAACAGATTGCACTCTAGCTGGACCAACAGTGTCCATGTGTAAAAGCTATCCCGATGCATCCGTTATCACAGAAAGAATTGGTGTGTGAGAAGAAGCAACCATTTTACCATGACGACATGGTGCACAAACCAAATCAAGATCCTTTTTGAGTTTTGGCAAACCACGAACAAGATCCAAACCGCTTAAACGAGTCAAATGATCAAATCCAACATGACCAAGTCTACGATGCCAGAACATCAAATCTTTGTTCAACTTTGCAACTAAACAAGTAATAATGGGAGAAATAGGGTTTTCAAAATCAGCTTTAAAAACTCTCCCATAACTAGAAATGTTCAAAACAGAATCACCACAAGAATCAAATATTTTACTTCCAGTTTTCTTGAAATGAACTTCAAAGTTTTCATCAACAATTTGTGAAACTGAAAGTAAATTGTATTTTAAGTCTTCTACCAAAGCTACCTCTTTTAATTCGAACTTGTCACTTACCTTGACGGATCCGGTAGCGATAACGACACTTGTTGAAGCATCCCCAAAGATTATTGATTCCGTCTTGGATGCCAACTTGAGGGAGGAGAACCACTTCTTATCACCGGTCATGTGCCGCGAACAACCGGAGTCAATGATCCACACGTTCTCCTTCCTCGCCACAAAAGCCTACAAAACAAAGGATGTCGAGGCCTCGATCGGGTTAGTTAACAAAAACTTAGGAATCCAGATCGAGAGACACGACCGAGATCCAATAGGCACAAAACCACGAGAGAAAACAGTTTTGGAATTTTCGAAAAATTCCTTTGGGGCCGCGACGCTGCGGTCTGCCGGTCCACGGCGCCATCGTCGGTCGACCGAGGCAAGGCTGCCGTCGGTCGACCGGTGCCGGGCCGGTCCGACCATTGGACCAATCATGGGTCCGACCGGTCTTCCCGAGGGAAACCAGATTTTTGCCACTTTGATTTTGCAAAATTATTTTCTCTTTCCTTTTTCTGTTTTCTGCTAATCGAAACAAAAACCAACAAGATGACCATCTTTACCACAAAAAGAGCAAGAAAACTTTTCTTTAGTAACGATGGTTTTGAAGAATTGGATTTAGTTTCTTTTAAATAAACGGAAAGAGATGGCAAATTTCCAAGCAGACTTGAAAACTGTTTTTATGGTGTTAGGTTTTGTCAAAATTTTACCGTTTTCAGTTATTCCTAAAACATTGGGAGGATTTTTGGTGAAATAGTCATGAGCATCAAAACCTATTCCCTTATTGTCGCTACACACTTTTGATTTGTCCAAAATCATGTTAAGTTGTTTCTTACCATCGGAAAATTTTTGCAAAGAACTTTTCAAGTAAAAACTTCTTTTCCAAGATTAACACAATTTTCACAATCAATTATAACATCTTTGCCTTTGCGACATCTAGAGCAAGAAGCTACCTCATCTTGCCCAATGAAAAGCCAACCGGAGGGGGTGAATGGTTGATTACCTCAAAAACAAAGTTTTAGCGGAAATTAAACTTTACCTAGTTTTAGCGGAAATTAAACTTTACCTCTGTTTTCGGGCCGGTCTAACCGCAGTGCTTTGCCGGTCTGATCGACCTGTTCGACCGGTCTGACCGCCAAGTAAACTCCGGTCTGACCGCCCTAGCTGATCACCTCAACCGATTGAGCGAAGTAGCCGATGCCGATGAAGACCAATGCCCGCCGGTCTGACCGCCAATGAACTTGCGGTCTAACCGGAAAGAAGGTGCAGTCTGACCACCGTATTGACTGCGGTCTGACCGGTTAGTAGATCCAAAATACGCCGCCGCACCGAGGAAGAAGTAGACACAAAGAATTCTCAAGAAGATTGATCTTTATTGAAACTCTCTGTGTTTACAAAGTGAAAACAAATCACTCCTCACAAAATCTCAATCTAAACTTGAAACCCTAACTTGAGAAGCTCTAAAACTCAAACTCAAAATCGATAAAAGCGATACAGAGAGGCCACGCCTCCCCTCACTATTTATACACAAAATCCGTAGCCAAGAGCCATGAATCCAACTCATACAAGAAGCCCTAACCCACTAGGAAACCTTCTCGTACAAGAAACAAACTATACATAAACCAATCAGTAATAATCCCGGTTTTCTAAAACCGAATTCGTTTCCATACGCAACAATATTCCATTGTATGCCATATGGAAACTTTCCAATCATGTGCACTAATCTCTACCCTTCAAAGATCCCGCATGATCCCCTCTCGAACGTCACCTTATCTCCAAGTTGACTCCGACTCGATCACCGCAACACTTTCTCGAGGCGTAAAGAATACCCGCACACAATTAAATAAAGAATACCATATCCGAGCACAAGCTATCCAAACTTGACTCATTGTTAGCATAAACAACCAGACACGTGCATAGAAACTTTTAACTTCCATGTATGTATAAGGAAACAAACTGAAACCAAAACCGAAACGAAATCGGCAACCGGCGGATCGCTCGGCCGGTCGACCGCAGCACCTTCCCGGTCTAACCGCCAAAACACCTCCGGTCGGACCGAGAACACGTCCGGCCAGACGGCCGTGGCACGATCGAATCTGTTCATCGTCCGAAAATTCAACTCTTTCAAAAACAAAACACTCAAACCAATAAATCCCAAATAACCAATTGTTCATCATCCAAAGAAGAATCAAACACACACTTTGATTTTACAGATAAAATAAATATAAGCAAAACATAGCCACCCTGAGAGGCACAGCCAATCAGTAGATGTTGGTGATCAGTATCAGTCAAGAAAACCAGAATTAGAGAGAGCCAGCAAGTAGGAGGAACCCATATAAGGGGCAAAAACCAAAGAGAGTTCGAACAGGCCCTCTAAGTGGGGCAAGAGAGGATGTCCAGCCGACACAATGTGACATAATACAAGAGATTGCCACAACGATAACGATGACAATAGTCGAAATAGAGTCTTAACAAAGGACAAGAAGCCGTTAAGGGGATTAGGTCCGGCTAGGGGCCATTTGTGCGCCCAAGTCTTGTTGTTCATTTGCATGGGTGTCGGGATTCTGCATCAAAGCATCATCGGAGATGTCTCGAGGATCAACTCCACGCTTATTCCCATCCCCGGAGGATCGACATCGGACAGGCCTCTCTTTTCCAAAGGGCAAAGTCAATCTGGATTACGCGATCTTGCGCTTCTTTGATGTAACACCCGAGGTGTTTTCCCCTTTTAAAAATCCAAAAGAAAAATCGTAAAAGAAAATTGTTGGAATTAACTGGAGAGAATAAATAATTTTAAAATCCAAATGTTAAATGGGAATGGCATGGTAGGATTTTTCCTAAATTCTACATGTCAAAATACGCTAACAGGATTTTTAGTGGAATTTTCGAGCACAAGAAATAATTTTTAACCAATTAAAATCAAAATCGGAATTAATAAATCCCGGAAAATCAGTTTCTCTCCTCCGTCCTTTCCGCTCTTTTGGCCGTGAACCGCCGCCCGAGCCGACGGCCCAATCCTCCCCGCGCGACCCGTCCATTTTCCGCCCGCGTCCTCTCCTCTCTCCCTCACGGGCCGACAGAAGGCCGCAGCCCGCTTAACTCTTGCGCCGCGAACAAGTCCAGCCGCCTCCTCTTACCTCGGACGCCGACAGGTGAGGCCCACTGTCAGCCGTCGTCCCGACCCCGCCGCCTCGGCACCATTTCCGCCGCCTTCCTCCACTTGGATCTCGCGCACTGTTTTCCCCGCTCCGGATCCCACCGCCTTAACTCCCTACTGTGCCCGTCGGCATTCAAAGCCCCCGGCCGCCGCTCCCGCACGCCCTAATGGCCAAATTCCATCCCCGGCCATTACTTCCCCCAAACTGCGCCGGCGAGAAATTCCGCCCTTATCCGGTCGCCACCGACCTTCCCATCCCCTATTTAAGCACCTCCTCGTTCTTCCCGAGCTCCCCACACCTCCACTCAAGCCTCTCTCTCACTCGTCGTCCCCGCGCCGTGCGCTCTTCGAACCTCGTCGCCGAGCTTCAGCCAAGTTTTCCCGCTGCTCCGAGGTGTCCTGAGTTCCGCCGACTCCTCCCTCCTCGTCGCCGGTGCCCGCGCCACTTCGGCCACCCTTCTCCGAGTGCTTCCGCCGTCTCCCTCACCGTCCGTGCCGTCGTTCCCTCCACCTCCGGCGACCCGTGGTGAGCTCCCCTCCCTTTTTCCCCTCTCAGTCGAATGCGCACCGCCCTTCCCGAGTGCACACGGCTCCGCCTACGCATGAGCCGCGGCCTTCCGCCGCCTCCGCCGCCGCCCGAGTGGCGCCGTCGGTCTCCGGCCGGCGTGCGTCATCGCCTGCCAATCGCGTTGCCGTGACCCTCTCCGGCCGTCCGTCGCCTCGGCGGTCGGGCCGTCCGTCCGCTGCCCGCGTGGCACGCCGCGTGGCCGCCGCGTCGGTGCCATGTGTGCGCCACATGGTGCTCTGCTCTCCCTCTCGGCCCGTGGACCCGGTCCACCGTGGACCGGTGCTCCCGCGGCCGATGACGCCATCGCTGACGTCAGCCGTAGCGCTGACGCAATTCCGGGATTTATTGCACAATAAATTATTAAGGATTTTCCTGTTTTAGTAAAAACACGATAATCTTCTAAAAATCATATATTTTTAATCCGACCTCCGTTTTAGCCCATTCAAATTTCACTAAATTTATAAGAATGCCAAGAATCCATTAAAATGGTTTTGTTCCCTATTTTAGTAGCTTTTTAGCCTGTTTTGTTGAAGTGCTTGTTTGTCGTGTAGATCCCGTAGTCCCTCCGTCCCGGTTTACTTTGAAGTCGTCGTGGAAGTCCCCCAAGCCGAAGAGTAAGGCAAGTCATGCTATATTATTGATCATATTGCTCTCATTTTGCTAAAACACTTGTTTTACTCTTTGAAATTGCATGTATTTTATATTGTCATTTCTTGGGAAATAGTACACCTTATACTTAGTTTATGCCTTAGGTTTGACACCCCAAACCCTTTGATAAAACTTGGGAAAATAATGTGATTAGATTCAGGACTAGGTTATGCTTAGCCTGGCTTAGACTCACTAGCTCACTAAATGGGTCATTTTCTCACTTAATGTATCTCTCCGGACTTATGTTCGGAGGATTAATGATTATAGATTCAGTGAACCGGACTAATAACTAAAATATGACAAATGGTGGGTGTGGGCGCTATGGTTTTGGTTAGCGGCGCCCATAGATATTAAGGACCGGTTCATGGGACCCCTCGGGAGAATGACCGTGCAAACCACAAGCCGAAATAGGTAAGGTAGGTCCCGTAGTGTAGCCTCTCCTAGCTGACGAACCCATCGGCAAGGGTGAGCGGGATGGAGTTTCGCCGGCCCCGATATAAGGGCCGCCGGGTCCGGATTCACCGAGGCACTCGGGAGGGCTGCCCACTCCGTGGTCCGGAGTGGGGCGAAACCTTGGTGGGGTTCACTTGGTTAGAGGGGGTTATACGAAAGGTCCTATCACGCTTCCTTTCCGGGTACCACGGTGGTATTCCTGCACGAAAACCGTGTTGTGGGCGTGTCTTGTGGGTACAGCTTGTACACCTCGATCGAGTAAATCTATTCGAATAGCCGTGCCCGCGGTAATGGGGCGATCGACCGAGCTCTCCGTGATTAATCTCACACTCTTACACCCTAAATCTTGGAACATGACTAGTATAGGTGGATGTTTTGGGCTGTCGCAACGTGGGGATAACGTTGGACAGCGTTGGTTTCAAAATGTTTTAATTACTCAATTTACTGTTGTTTTGACTATGTTCAAAATTCATATTGTTTGGAAAAACCCCTGCCGTTTGTGCAAAAGCAAACCTTAGCCAGACCTTTGTCTCCCCTGCATTCATTCTTCTCCTCTTCCGGCGTGACTTGTTGAGTACGTGGAAGTACTCATCCTTGCCCCTTCACCAGAACCTGAGCCAGAGGTTGAAGATGAAGACGATGTGGAGTAGGCTTGTCCTACACTCGGAAGCCGCCCGTGGAGTGGTCGAAGCCGCGTGGCCGCATCAAGCTTAGGCTTAGGCCCTTTTTCTTTTCTCGTTGCTCTTTTGTAATCTTTTTGTATTGTTTCTAAGACGTGGAACTGTAATATCAACAATTGTCGTATGTGTACCCTGGCTGGTCCTGGACAGGGATTTTAATACACATATAGCTTCGGAATTTGGGTCTGAATTTCTGGGCGTGACAAGTTGGTATCAGAGCCAATTTCCGCACGTAGGAAAAGCCAAACGGAAAAACCCTAGGAGCCCTCTCGAATCTTTTTATATGCATAAGCCCGGCTTTTGAAAATAGTTTCGGGAAAATGGGTCTTATTTCCTGGGATTGGGAAAAATTTTAAGTCTCTCTCTCAAAACATTTTGGAAAACTTGATCAAGTCTAAGTGATAGGATTCTAGAGTTAAAATTTGGAAAAATCATTTGATCTCTTATTCGCCGCCAAGTTGGGATTTTCTAAGGGATCAAAGTCCTAAGTCGAGATAGGAGGGAATGGTCGCCAATTTTAAGCATCTATTTTTCAGCATCATCTAGGGGATGTCCTTAGGAGATTTTAATTAGCCTCATAAAAAATGTTTCTCAAAAACCCTCTTTTTCTTGTTTACTTTACTTGAGTCCTTTATCGTTTATCTAACTTGGGTTTGAGCATGCATTGATCCCCTACCTTGTCTTCTCTAGATGGCAGGCCGTCCAGTCACCCACTACGGTCAGGGTCTGAAGGGTTTCGTCGCGGAGCTGGCAAGAATGGCCTTGGCAGTAGGCTATCCGGATGCACCTGAGTACACTATCGTCTCACCATTCAGCAGTGAGTTGCCTCACCAAGTCCGCTTGGAGGTGCACGGTTCGTCGGCACCAATATCCCAAACATGGTGGTCACGGCGTCGGGAGGAACACATGAGCATGCCCGCCAAGAGGCGGCTTATCTAATGCTGGCTCGGATGAGAGAAATGCATGACTACCATCTCCACCATTCTGCCTACCGGTACTATCCTCGGCGGGGAACTTCATCAGCAATCAACACCTTCCAATCGGCGAAAGGGGAGAACGACACCACCTTCTCCCACATAAGGACGGTGATTGAAAGGGCGGATAAGATGCATGCGAGCTTCACATGGCGGCGAAGGCTCGAACGACCGAAGATCTCAAGGATCAAGAGTTTGAAGGATGAGTGGATCGTCTCAAGAGAGAGATCGCCAGCCAAGGGACTTCCACCTCCCAACATCCTTCGGATCAGGATCACGCCACGGAAGAACACCAAGGCTCTGGTGTGGATGCAGCTGGCGCCCAGGTTTCCACCCCCTGCACCACCGCCTTCCCTAGTCCCCGTCCCAGTACCAGATCCTGCTCTTGCTCTGGTCCCTGTCCCAAGCGGAGGAGGAGGATGGATCTCGGTGTCTAGTAGCAGCAAGGGCAGTAGCAGCGGCAGCTCCAAGAGTCCCGGACGGAAAAGCGAGTAAGCCAGCTCTCGAAGCCGTTCGAAGGAAAAGGAAGACGGGAACTCCTTTGGAAGTGGTTTCGACTCCTCCGACCGTGGAAGCCGTTCCGACCCTTAGAGCGTTGCCACCCTTAGTTTACCGTTTTCCTAGTTTTTCTGTTTGCTTAGTTGCTGTGTGATAGGAGTGCTGTGTGTGGGTAGTGGTCAACCTGTATCAAGTGTGGATATGGGTTGCCCAATTAAGGATGTTGAGTGTGTTTTAAGTCAAGAACAGATCAAGACAAGTAATAAAGATCAACTCCTCTGTTCAATCTGTTTTACTCCTTCTCCCCGCCTTGTTTGTTCCGCTTCTTCGGATGGTGAACACCAGAATGGTAGCAATAGCAATGAGTCACCGAGAACAACACCCGTGCTAATACCAACAACCACCTCCCCCGAGAACATCACTTTGGTACAAGTCCTAGCCAACTGCACCGGATGATGGCTGCAATGATGCAAAGAATGCAATGCAAGAAGATCGCAGATGCGCCCAAATGATGCAACAATTTCAACAAGAACCAAGATCGCACGACCATTTCGCACCACCACTTCCCCCACAAAACAAGCTGTCAGAATTCCTTCGAGTCCGACCCCCAACTTTCTCCAGCACCACCAACCCCATGGAGGCTAATGACTGGATCATAGCCATAGAAAAGAAGTTGGACCTTCTCCAGGCACGACCAGAAAGGGTGTCTTTTGCCACCCACCAACTCCAAGGTCCCACCTCAGCTGGTGGGACAATTTCTTGGTTACCCGTCAGCGGACGCACCAGCTTACTTGGGCGAGTTTTGCCACCAATTCCGGAAGGCTCACATCCCGGAGGGATAGTAGCCCGAAAAAGAGGGAGTTCGATCCTTGGAGCAAGGCACGCGAACCGTCACCGAGTATCTCGCACCAATTTAATCGCTTAGCACGATATGCTCCGAGGACGTACGTGCGACGCGCGAGCATCAAGAGAAGTTCTTGGCCGGGCCGGACGATGAGTTGACGGACAAACTCATCTCCGGTGAATATGCCGACTTCGAGAAGTTGGTCGACAAAGCCATCCGTCAAGAAGATCAACGCAATAAAATGCTCAAAAAATGGAAGGCTACCCAGTTTAGGCCACATCCTCAGCAAGGGAATTCCCAGCGGCCGCGTTTCACTCCGGGTGGTCAGAGTGGACCTACCACTATGATCATTCGTCAGCACCGCCAGTACCATCCCGGGAACTTCCAATCCAACGGAAGCCGTCCCGGATAGCCACAGCGGAATCCGGCCCCACGTCAGCCAACAGCGCAGCCGCCACCGCAGTCCAAGCCAATGCCACCAAAGAAGGACTCGGGATTAAAACCGGGTAATTGTTTCAACTGTGGGGAACCTGGACATTTCGCAGACAAGTGCCCAAGACCAAAACACGCGCCCAGGTTCATCCAAGCAAGAGTGAATCATGCTTCAGCAGAGGAGGCACAGGATGCACCGGAGGTCATACTGGGTATGTTCCCTATGAACTCCTTTAATGCATTAGTCCTGTTTGATTGGGTGCAACACATTCTTTCATATCAAAAGCATTTGTGGGAAAACATGGGTTGTCGGTGTTAAAACTTAAGATACCCATGCGGGTCCAAACTCCCGGGAACCATTTGAACACTGCCCACTTTTGCCCTTCAGTGGCAATAAAAATCTAAGGATTCCCCTTTCTAGCCAATCTTATCCTTCTAGAATCAAAAGACCTGGATGTCATCCTTGGGATGGACTGGTTGACCCGTCATAGAGGGATGATTGATTGTGCAAGCCGCACAATCTCCTTGACCAATGACGAAGGGAAGAAAGTGATTTACCACTCCCCTAAACCATTGAGGGTAGTGGCAAGTCTGAATCGGATCTCGGCTAAAGAGAAGCCCGAAGAGAAAGGAAAGGATCACGCGAAGTTAGAAAATATTCATGTGGTTTGTGAGTACCCGGAAGTCTTCCCAGAAGATCTAACCACAATGTCACCTGAAAGAGAAATAGAGTTTCGGATTGACCTAGTCCCTGGCACTGCTCTGATCCACAAGAGACCCTATAGAATAGGAGCCAATGAGTTGGCAGAGGTAAGAAGCAAGTAGATGAACAAGCGCAAAAGGTTATATTCGCCCGAGCACATCGCCCTTGGGTGCGCCTATCATTTTTGTGGAGAAAAGGATAAGACCAAAAGGATGTGCGTCGACTATCGCGCACTCAACGAGGTCACCATTAAGAATAAATACCCTCTTCCTAGGATTGACGACCTGTTTGATCAATTAAAGGGAGCAAAGGTGTTCTCCAAGATAGACCTACGATCAGGCTATCATCGCTAAGAATCCGAGAAGAAGATATTCCCAAGATCGCCTTCGTCACTCGTACGGTCCGTACTGCGAGTGCACGGTCATGTCCTTCGGACTTACAAATGCCTTTTTCATGAATCTGATGAACAAAGTGTTCATGGAATTCCTAGACAAGTTCGTCGTGGTGTTCATCGATGACATCTTGAACTATTCGCAGTCGGAAGAGGAACATGAGCACCATCTCCAGATGGTACTTGAAAAGTTAAGAGACCACCAGCTCTATGCTAAGTTTAGCAAATGTGCTTTCTGGTTGAAGGAAGTGCAATTCCTCGCCCATATCGTGAATGCCCAAGGAGTCGCAGTAGACCCTTCCAATGTAGAAGCTGTGACCAAATGGATTCCACCTAAAACCGTCACCCAAGTCAGAAGTTTTCTAGGGCTTGCGGGTTATTATCGTCAGTTCATCGAAAACTTCTCCAGAATTGCCAAGCCTTTGACGCAGTTGTTAAAGAAGGACGAAAAGTTTATATGGACTCGCCGAGCGCAACTCGAGTTTTGAAACACTAAAGAGAAAACTAGTGTCCACACCCGTATTAATCTTGCCAGATCAAACAAAGGATTTTCAAGTCTATTGCGACGCATCTCACCAAGGGTTAGGCTGTGTGTTGATGCAAGATGGAAAGGTGGTCGCGTATGCTTCCCGCCAGTTGAGACCTCATGAGTCTAATTACCCAACACATGACTTGGAACTAGCAGCAGTAGTTCATGCTCTGAAAATATGGCGACATTACCTCGTCGGTAATCGCTGTGAAATATATACGGATCATAAGAGCCTAAAATACATCTTCACCCAACCGGATTTGAACCTCCGTCGCCGACGATGGTTGGATTTGATCAAGGATTATGATCTCGTATACACTACCATCCCGGCAAAGCTAATGTGGTAGCTGATGCCCCGAGCCGAAAGGGTTATTGCAACTCTATTCACATAGAAGGGAGATGTGAGCAGTTACTACAAGATCTAGAGCGCCTAAACCTGAAAATTGTTAAACTCGGATTTGTGGCCGCTCTTGAGGCCCAACCCACACTCTTAGATCAAATTCGCATAGCTCAAGCCTCGGATCTGGACATAGCTGAGCTTAAGAAAAATATGAGAGTGGAAAAAGCTCATGACTTCACGGAAGACGAACATGGAACCATATGGATGGGCAACAGGATATGTGTGCCAGAAGATAAGGAATTGAGAAAGTTAATCCTTACTGAAGCACATCAGAGTCAGTACTCTATCCATCCGGGAAGTACCAAAATGTATTAGGATCTCAAGGAGAAGTTCTGGTGGGTTAGCATGAAAAGAGAAATAGCAGAGTTCGTGGCACTATGCGATGTATGCCAGCGAGTAAAGGCAGAACACGAGAGGCCTGCTGGATTATTACAGCCACTTCAAATTCCGGAATGGAAGTGGAGAAATCGGGATGGATTTCATCACCGGTTTACCCTGGACATCATCAGGACACGATTCTATCTGGGTTATAATCGACCGCCTCACTAAAGTGGCTCATTTTATCCTGCTTACCACCTATACTGGTAAGGTTAGCGAATTGTACCTTGCAAGGATTGTGTGTCTTCATGGTGTACCTAAGAAGATAGTATCGATCGCGGTAGCGCTTCACCTCCAAGTTTTGGCAAAACTACAAGAGGAACTTGGCACCCGTTGAATTTTAGCACGGCTTATCACCCGCAAACCGATGGTCAGACGGAACGTGTAAACCAGGTTTTGGAAGATATGCTGTGAGCTTGTGCTCTGGATTTCGGAGGAGCTTGGGATAAGAGCCTGCCCTATGCAGAGTTCTCTTATAACAACAGTTATCAGGCTAGTTTACAAATGGCACCTTTCGAAGCACTTTATGGACGAAAGTGTCGAACCCCGCTTTTCTGGGATCAGACCGGCGAACGTTAGTTGTTCGGGACCAAAGTATTAAGCGATGCCGAAGAGAAAGTCAAAATCATAAGAGAAAGGCTGAAAGTTGCACAGTCTCGTCAAAAGAGTTTTGCAGACAACCGCCGCAAAGAGCTAGTTTTCAAAGTCGGAGACTATGTATATCTTCGTGTCACCCCACTTCGGGGAGTGCACCGATTCCAAACCAAAGGCAAGTTGGCACCATGCTATGTGGGACCATATCGGATTCAAGAGCGACGAGGTGAAGTGGCATACCAACTCGAACGCCACCCACCATGGCAGAATCCACGACGTTTTCCACGTCTCCCAACTAAAGAAGTGTGTGAGAGTTCCAGAAGAACAAGCTAGTCCGATCGATTGAAATCCAGGAGATCCGACTTATGTGGAGAAACCAGCACGGATACTCGAAACCAATGAACGGAGGACCCGAACAAGGTCATCGTTCCGCCGAGTTCATGGACTTATCACTCCGAAGAAGAAGCAACTGGGAAAGGGAAGATGAGCTAAAGGCCGCTCATCCCTATCTCGCTTGCCAACCTTCAAATCTCGGGTCGAGATTCCGTTTAAGGGGGTAGGTTTGTAACAACCCGAGGTGTTTTCCCCTTTCAAAATCCAAAAGAAAAATCGTAAAAGAAAATTGTTGGAATTAACTGGAGAGAATTAAAATCCAAATGTTAAATGGAAATGGCATGGTAGGATTTTTCCTAAATTCTACATGTCAAAATACGCTAACAAGATTTTTAGTGGAATTTTCGTAGCACAAGAAATAATTTTTAACCAATTAAAATCAAAATCAGAATTAATAAATCCGAAAATCAGTTTGTCTCTCCTTCGTCCTTTCCCGCTCATTTTTCGGCCGTGGGCCGCGCCCGAGCCGACGGCCCAATCCTCCCGCACGCGCCGTCCTTTTTCCGCCCGCGTCCCTCTCCCTCTCTCCTCACGGGCCGACGAAGGCCACGGCACGCTTAACTCTTGCGCCGCGAACAAGTCCAGCCGCCCTCTTACTCGGACGCCGACAGGTGGGGCCCACCTGTCAGGCCGTCGTCCCTGACCCCGGCCGCCTTGGCGCCATTTCCGCCGCCTCCCTCCGCTTGGATCTTGCGCACCCGTTTTCCCCGCGCTCCGGGATCCCACCGCCTTAACTCCCCACCGTGCCCGCCGCATTCAAAGCCCCCCTGCCGCTCCGCGCGCCCTAATGGCCGATTCCATCCCCGGCCATTACTTCCCCAAACTGCGCCGGCGAGAAATTCCGCCCTTATCCGTAGCCACCGACCTCCCATCCCCTATTTAAGCACCCCTCGTTCTTCCCGAGCTCCCAACACCTCCACTCAAGCCTCTCTCTCACTCTGTCATCCCCGGGCCGTGCGCCTTCGCTTCGAACCTCGTCGTTGAGCTTCGGCCGAGTTTTCCCGCTGCTTCGAGGTGTCTCGAGTTCCACCGACTCCTCCTCCGCCGCGCGTGCCCGCGCCACTTCGGCCACCCTTCCCGAGAGCTTCCGCCGTCTCCTCACCGTCCGTGCCGTCGTCCCTCCACCTCTGCGACCCGCGTGAGCTCCCTCCCTTTTCCCCCAATCGCCCGAACGCGCGCCGCCCTTCCCGAGTGCGCACGGCTCCGCCTACGCGTGAGCCGCGGCCTTCCGCCACCCCCGCCGCCGCCCGAGTGGCGCCGGTCGGTCTCCGGCCACCGTGCGTCATCGCCGCCAATCGCGCCGCCCGTGCCCCTCTCCCGGCCGTCCGATCCGCCGCAGATCGGGGCCGTCCCGATCTACCTCAGATTGGGGCCGTCCGTCCCCGCTGGCCCGCGTGGCACGCCGCGTGGCCGCCGCGTCGATGCCGCATGTACGCCACATGGTGCTCCGCTCTCCCTCTCGGCCCGTGGACCCGGTCCACCGTGGACCGGTGCTCCCGCAGCCGATGACGCCATCACTGACGTCAGCCCTAGCGCTGACGCAATTCTGGGATTTATTGCGCAATAAATTATTAAGGACTTTCCTATTTTAGTAAAAACACAGATAATCTTCTAAAAATCATATCTTTTCAATCCGACCTCCGTTTTAGCCCATTCAAATTTCATTAAATTCATAAAAATGCCAAGAATCCATTAAAAATGGTTTTGTTCCCTGTTTTAATAGCTTTTTAGCCTGTGTTTGTTGAAGTGCTTGTTTGTCGTGTAGATCCCGGTAGTCCCTCCATCCCGGTTTACTTTGAAGTCGTCGCGGAAGTCCCCCAAGCCGAAGAGCAAGGCAAGTCATGCTATATTATTGATCATATTGCTCCCATTTTTCTAAAACACCTGTTTTACTCTTTGAAATTGCATGTATTTTATATTATCATTTCTTGGGAAATAGTACACCTTATACTTAGTTTATGCCTTAGGTTTGACACCCCAAACCCTTTGATAAAACTTGGGAAAATAATGTGATTAGATTCAGACTAGGTTATGCTTAGCGACTTAGACTCACTAGCTCACAAAATGGGTCATTTTCTCACTTAATGTATCTCTCCTGATTCATGTTCTGAGGATTAATGATTATAGATTCAGTGAACTGGACTAATAACTAAAATATGACAAATGGTGGGTCGTGGGCGCTATGGTTTTGGTTAGCGGCGCCCATAGCAATTAAGGACCGGTTCACGGGACCCCTCGGGAGAATGACCGTGCAAACCACAAGCTGAAATGGGTAAGGTAGGTCCTGTAGTGTAGCCTCTCCTAGCTTTCGAACCCATCGGCAAGGGTGAGTGGGATGGAGTTTCAGTCAGCCCCGGTATAAGGGCTGCTAGGCTGCCGGATTCACCGAGGCACTGGAGGCTGCCCACTCCCGTGGTCCGGAGTGGGGCGAAACCTTGGTGGGGTTCGCTTGGTTAGAGGGGGTTATACGAAAGGTCCTATCACGCCCTTTCCGGGTACCGCCGTGGTTTTCCGCGCACGGAAAACCGTGTTGTGGGCGTGTCTTGTGGGTACAGTTGTACACCTCTGATCAGAGTAAATCTATTCGAATAGCCGTGCCCACGGTAATGGGACGATCGACCGAGCTCTTCGTGATTAGTCTCACACTTTTACACCCTAAGTCTTGGAACATGACTAGTATAGGTGGATGTTTTGGGCCTGTCGCAACGTGGGGATAACGTTGGACAGCGTTGGTTTCAAAATGTTTTAATTACTCAATTTACTATTGTTTTGACTGTGTTCAAAGTTTATATTGTTTGGAAAAACCCCTGCCGTTTGCGCAAAAGCAAACCTTAGCCAGACCTTTGTCTCCCCTGCATTCATTCTTCTCCTCTTCCGGCGTGACTTGTTGAGTACATGGAAGTACTCATCCTTGCCCCTTCACCAGAACCTGAGCCAGAGGTTGAAGATGAAGACGATGTGGAGTAGGCTTGTCCTACACTCTGGAAGCTGCCTGTGGAGTGGTCGAAGCCGCGTGGCGGCGTCAAGCTTAGGCTTAGGCCCTTTTTCTTTTTCCGCTCTTCTTTGTAATCTTTTTGTATTGTTTCTAAGACGTGGAACCGTAATATCAACAATTGTCGTATGTGTACCCGGCTGGTCCTGGACAGTATTTTAATACACATATAGCTTCAAAATTTTGGGTCTGAATTTCTGGGCGTGACATTTGAGGGGTTTGCATCCAGCTTAACTGTAGGGCAGAAAAAACCTTTTGAATCAAAGTTTTTCCTTGCACTTCTTCTAACGCAATTGCTCATTAGAGGAGGTTGGTTGTTATTAATTGAAACTTTTGTGGGGAAATCTAGGGATTTGGTACCCGGTGGGATCTTGTTCTTCTGAACAGATTGGGAGGTGGTGCAGGTCGATACATCTGTCGCCATAGTCTGGGGGGTCACCGTGTGGATGACCACCACCTCCTTGGACATCCGTCCTTCTCTGATTGCCCTGTCCACCATGGGCTAGAGCCTGAGGGCAATGGCATCCTTCACCGGGGACCAGGGAACAATTTCCATCCCCTGAGGGGCTATGTTCTGCTGTGCCGGGGCCAACGGCGTCCAGTTTAGCATGCTGACGTCAAGGCGCACGGGGTTGCTGGAAGATTCCCTGACCTCAAAAAAGGAGTTTGGAATTTCTCTTCTGCAATAGAAAGCCAAGTCAGCGCACCGAGCCCTAGCCTTCTCAAACCTAGTTCTTTCTTCGGGCATAGTCGGGGAGGTAACCTCATTAGACGAGGAGTTGTCTTGATCTCCTTCCCCATTCAGTGCTTTGATCAATTCATCCAGTGGGATGTCCAGGCGTTGCGCACGCAGATAGTGCAGGGACGAGGAGGAGTGATCAATGTCTCTGTAGTGCTGTGGGATGTGGGGGTGTTCGGGAATCTGAGGATCCCAAGCAGGCCAGTCATTGTTATTATTGCCCCCATCTACCTCCATGGCCTGCTTCACCTGCCGAGCCTATTGTTCATTTACTTCTTGCGGCGGCGCTAAACAAACTACTGCTGGTGCCACCGTGGCTGCACAAAGTTGATTCATCACATGGTGGGGATCCTCGCCAAGGATGCCCAGATGATCCTCCCCCCCCCCTCCGTGTTGTTCGTTCTGCCATTCTAGGGCTGGAGGCATTAGGTCGGCAAGGATCAGATCCGGTGGGGGGTGCGGCTGACCACCATGTGGGACAGGATCTTCGTCCACGGGGAACTGATCAGGGAATTGTCCGTTGAGGATGAAAACCAGTAGCGTCCACGATCTGCTAGTCCCATTGAAGAGGGGGTCTGTCAAAACCACAATGCTCCTTGGCACCCTGTCAGTGCTCAAGATCAGCAACCTTGCAAGGATCCTGGAGCGGTTGGCATCCCGATACCAGTCAAACAATCTTCCAAAAGGTGCCACCGTGGCTTGCACAAAGAGGTCATTTTGGTAGTCTAGCGGGAAGTCCAAAGATCATGATCCAGCAGAGGCGAGTGTAGCCGCAAGTGCGAAGGTTGATTCCCTCATCGTGCCGAACCACCCGGACAATATGATCATGATCCAGATGGTAAGGCGAGTTCCGAACTAGTCTTTCTCGCTGAATCATGGTCCTTAGTCTGATCAGGCCTAGACCAAGAGGAGAGAGATGCGCTTCCATCACACGCACTTGCTGATCTTCTTCAAGAAAATTGCAGATGTTGGTGAGGGCTGGGCGGTAGAGGTTGTGATCAACGGGCATGGGATCCACAGAAACAATGGCAAACTCTTCATGCCCTCTTGGCAGTTCTCCTCCAAGAGCTACCCTTGATCTCGTTGGTCACTCCCATCCCTGCTCAACGTGGAGGCCACCGATGAGAAACGGCTGGGCGTTCACCGAAAAGTTGGCCATGTCGGTGGAAGAAGAGCAGGTGCAAGCGCTGGGATGGGGGTGGGTGGATGTGGGGAGTTTGTGGTTCTTGGGGAGGAAGGCGGAGCACCGGAAGGGTTTGCCGAGCAGATTGAAACTTGGAGAGAGGAAACTGGGGTTTGTCGAACGTGGGTGAGAAGATGGGGGTGGCGACCGATGGTTTCCTGGACACGTCCTTGGGGCGCCAGGAGAGACGAGGGAGGGAGGTAGTGACCCCACCTTGCAGAGAGGAAGCCTTTCGCGCGCCACACGAGATCGGTTGCCGTAAGGCGCGAAGCTGAAAACTTGCGTGACATGCAACGCTGAACAGTGTGGCCAACAAAGTTGCACCGGCTGCACCGAGTCCGACCCGGGCAATTAAAGCCGATGTGACCGGGCATGAGGCAAGTATTGCAGGGTTTCGAAACTAGCGGAGCCAGGCTTGGAGAGCATGCAGAGGAGGATATGGCAATCTTCTTTTTGCGGCCCACACTGTTGGCAATAAATGTTGTACTATGATTACGAATTGCCGACCATTTCAGGCATGGCTTTAGAACATGAAGACCGTTTTGAAACCCCTGGATTGAAGGAGAAGCAGCAAGAACTGAAGAACCAGTAAGAACACCTGGGCTTGAACTTGGAGAAGGTTTGCCAAAGATAAGCTTGCCAGGGAACAAGCAAGAAGCAGTATCCAGTTTAACCAAATGCGACCCAAAGAATATGGAAGTAGAGGCCCTGGCCGATTTGATCGGAGAACTGGAAGGCAAATTGGCAAAAGATACCTTCTTCGAGCTTTTAGAAGCAAATTTTTTGGATCTTTTAGAGACCACTTTGATCAACTCTTTATCCTGCTCAATTTCCCAAAGGCGCTTCTCTCTTTCCCAGCTAGGCATCCCATTGCTCCAGAGGTGAAAATAGCAGTCAAAGCTATCCATGATAACCCGACGAAGCTTATAAACGTGAAAACCCACTTGCTTAGAGAAGACCGAGAAGCGAAAATGATTGTTGCTCAAGAAGCAGACATGATAAAAATCCGCCTTGCCCCTAAGCAACCTTGCAAGGCAAGAGCCACGAATCCTCGAGGGCCGAAAGAGATGACGACGAAAAGTAACCAACAAAAACAGAGCCCGAGGGAGAAGAGGAGGGGTGGTGCACGGGTGACTGAAAAGGTGACGGACTTCCTCTTGGAAGGCTAGGCCTTTGTCGAAGTCCATTTTGCTTCAAGATTCTCCGCCGACCCCATGGACGGAGACCCGACCGCACGCCTTTACGCCGGGAGAACATCCCGGGTCGCAGGCTCGGAGAAGCGCGGGAGGCTGGGGAAGGAGGAGGGCGGAGGTGGAGTGGAGAGCGCCATACCTCACTCGCTCACTGCTTGTTGCATCCTTGCGCTGGTATATATCCTTTGTTGATACCTGAAAGTTTTATCGTCCAGCATTTCTACTTAATTTGCTTGGTGCTCACGCACATATTGGAAGCATGTTTTTCATAAACTATATGCGAAATTTGAGACTAGTTTTGCGTGTGTATAAATATTTCATATATAATTGTAAAATGTTGAATCAATCTCACCTACATCGACATGTCTGACTAAACTATAAATACGTACATACATGCTTATAATGTGTGCGTATAATTCCTCGAACAAATTCTTTATCCAAGCGAGCCACTGTCTTCTTTTTTACCCTAATACGTGCACACTTGCAGTCAGATTACTGGTTCTGTTTTAGTTTATTTTGACCTTGCAACCATAACCTGCCATCATATGCCCTTTGAGTAGTATATCTAGTTATGCTTACCAGATCAAGATCACGTACACGCCATTGTATGCTAAACTTCTACATCGAAAGTTAGCAACCATACCAGCCACAAAATAAAGCTCCATGTGCTACATGACCTCTCTCTCCAAGTTATCCTTGCAAAAGAAACATGGGCTATGCAAAAGGAGAAATAAAAGACATGCTCATGAAAGCATGATGAGAAAAGAAAAGAAAAAAAAGAAGAAGAAAGAGAAAAGATAGCCTATGTCCCAAAAGAAAAGAAAGAGCAAAGGAGAGAGATGGATCATACAAAGAAGAGTTCATATATCATCCACCATATTCATACCCATGCACATCTTGATCAAGTTGTATGACTAGCTTCTCCAAAGGATCTGGTTTTTGACTTAACAATACATGAGGGACAAGTATGCCCTCATTTATCTCTACCGAGCTTGACATAAGCCTTTTAGTCGTAGGAAATGAGGCTTAAACTTTGAGTCTTTTCGGTAAGGAATACAAATACCACATGAGCGAATGGGAGTACCATTCGAGGAACCATCTTGTTTTTCAACTCTATGAAAACTCCGAGATAAGAACCTGAAAAAGAATGAGTGGAGCAATGCCATGGCGAGTTGTTCTTCCTCTCAACCATCCAAGACAAGGTGATCACTATAAGCCCCACAAGTACGCAATGGATGGTAAGATTATGACCATGCCAACAATTCGAACATGACGTGGAAGTATTATGTTGTGCACAAGAAACTTGCAGGACTTTGATATCGATGCAACTCTTGATCCATTCAATAAAGATAAGCTTGGGGGAGTTTGTTGACGATCAATAACTCAATCAAACTATCGTCAACAATTCCTTCAATTTGAAGCATATGCCAAGTTTCATAAGGATTAGATAGGATTTTATTTCAAATAATATGTTTCCACATGTTTTGGTGAACTATTTGGAGCAGGCAACACACTGGACGAAGGGACCAGAACCTGGCTCAACCTAGGTTCGGCC
Source organism: Oryza australiensis (assembly GCA_019925245.2). Classification (NCBI taxonomy): domain Eukaryota; kingdom Viridiplantae; phylum Streptophyta; class Magnoliopsida; order Poales; family Poaceae; genus Oryza; species Oryza australiensis. The sequence goes on along the minus strand of JAIFGZ020000016.1, from coordinate 1,003,792 downwards.
GAACTACTCTTAGGCCCAATGGCCTCAATCTTTCACGGTGTGCTAGAAAACACAAAGTGTACCACTAATCACTGTTGATCCAAATGTGGTTTGATCCGAGGCTCAGCCTATACCTCACATGGATTGGATGGCCCACCATCCAACTGAAGTAACCACCTGCTGCCATCTAGGAGAACCACAAAGCGTTGATCATCAAGTCGGTGAAATCAGACAACATTTGGAGGCCAGGGAGGTTTGGCCAAACTTGCCACGTGTCCAAACGGCGTCATCTCTTGCATGTTGCCTGAACCAACCCTGGAGACTATCAAAGGACAGTCCTTCGCCCCATTTGACACACACACCATCAGGAGGAAGCTCAAGCCACTCTCTTTGTATTAGTAGTTTAGTTGTAGTTGGGAGTTAGAGTCGAGTCGAGCTAGTCTCGTGATTCTAGAGAAGTCTTCGGAAGCTTCGATAATAGCTCTTGTATCCTTTAGAGTTTTTGTTTTCCTCTTTGTAAGACTTAAGTACTTTACATTATCAATCTATCTTATTTACCGAGTCAATTATGTTCATCTACAACTTCACTCTCGTTGTATGTCTTTCTAGTTCATCTACCTTCGTTCATAGTTTAAACTATAGTCGTTTTACCTTAATCTCTTCCTTGATTTGTTTCTCGTCGAATCCCGGTCCGGATCTTCTCTTGAATAGAGCTCCAGGAGTTGGTTTATCGAATAGGTATAAGCGTGGTGCTTAGAACCTTCGGTGTCTTGATCTTCTTCTAGTTCAACAGACGTGTGGTAGCCAAGGGTGGTGACAGCCCCGACGGCCTGCGTAATCCACCATGTTAGTTCTAGTTAGTAGGACTTAGGAGTGGATTGTGTCGCCCCTTTCTCATCTCTTTCCGCGGGCGATGGGTCCTAGGTGCCCGGTATCTTGAGAGACGACTAAGTTAGAATAGCTTTAGCCGACGCTATCGATCGTTTGTATTCGTTCTAGAGTTGATTCGTGTTGATAGATTGTCATAGGAATCTTATCTTAGTCTTGTTGTCCTCCTAGCTAAGCTAGCTACCTTTCTTTATATTTTGTCTTCCTCGGTTGCGTCATTTATCTTGCACTTAAATTTTCGGTTACCCCCATGAAGGTGAAGTATATTAAGTAGCGATACTTCTTAAGATTATATTTACCGATTATCTTTAGTTGTTGCTTCCTTGAAGAAAATATAAATTCGACAACTCTGGAATACTCCGGGTGAAATGCTACAACAGTATATTCTGTGCGCTTGTGAAATATTGACATAACATCGACATATTATTTTAGTGCATAAGAAATACCAACACCGAATCTGGGAGGGAGAGGAGGGTTGGGCCACACCACGCCTCCACCGCCTTCTGAGAGGATAGGCTGAGGGAGAGGGAGAGTAAGAGGAGGAGGAGGAGAGGTAGACAGACTTAGACCGGGCTTGACTATGTGTTCGGTTTTTAATAATGTAAAACTGTTTTTGCAGGCGGATCTCATAAGGCTCTCTGTAAATTATTTTTACACGCATAACCTTATGAGGTCCTCCTAGGATAATATATATATCCTCACGTACAAACGACTTAAGGCTATATCTTAAGTTGTCCGCCTGTGAAGATGTATTTTCGTAGATGAACATCCATCGTATCCCCTCTCATCATAATGTTGGCTGCTATTTGAAAATGAAAATTCGATACTTTTGCATAGTAAAATGGGCATCGCATGAAAAATCGTGTTTTTATAGTACTGTCTTCTGCTAATAATCTAATGGGGCAAACAGACTAACAACACGATTAATGTAACTCAGAGAACGAATAGGGGAAGAACAAAATTTTGTTTTGTGCCTTTGTATATAAAGTTTTTTGTATGTAGATTTTATGTATATAAACGTTTTATATAACTTATACCTGTAATTAGAAAGTAAAAATTGCTGATCATCACCGGATATTTTTCTTAAAAAAATGCCCAATTCAAACAAACCTCGTACCAGAAAATATAGAGCATGCGTGGACTTGGTTTTTAACCAAAGAAATAAACTATTGGCTCATTGCTAACCATGATTTAGGCATGTAATTAGGCGCTTAATTAGGTACCAGGAAGAAAAGGATGAAAGGCGGTTGGAACATTCGTTAGATTTGTCGCTTGCAACGAAAATCAAGGACCAAATATTTTATTTTTTTAGAATTTATAAAAACATAATTTATTGAAACATGACGATTTAGAAGTGTTTTTAAGAACATCATCTGTTCGTTTAAGAAAAGTCTAATAAAATCTTAGTATATAATAAATAGATAATAATTATTATAAAGAAGACTTGCTTGGCAGGACATGGCTTATAGCACTCTAAGCTTTGATTGGTGCCCGTAGCTGATCGCCCAAGTTTTCTGAGTCAGCTTGCTTGGTGCTGAAGCATGTGAACTTGGGAGTGTTTTCTTGTTCTTCTTTTTCTTTACCTTTTTTTAACTAATTGCGACCGGATCCAACGAGCAAAGAGTAAAGGCAATCCGCAGGAATGACGAGCTATAAGAGCTGGGAATGTGGACGGCGCTTCTGAAGCTCTATATATCCTTTGTTGATACCTGAAAGTTTTATCGTCCAGCATTTCTACTTAATTTGCTTGGTGCTCACGCACATATTGGAAGCATGTTTTTCATAAACTATCACTCTGAAGAAACCATCGTTGATTAAAGTGGCAAAAACTACGTAGTCCCGATTTAGGTTGTACCGGGACTAGAGATGATCTCTAGTCCCGGTTTAAAAAGTCTACGAATTTCTAGAAACATTAGTCCCGGTTCGTGTCGCGAACCGGGACTAAAGATCATCTCTAGTCCCGGTTCAAATATTGTCGAGGCTGTCGGAGCGCCAACCATTTTAGTCCCGGTTGGTAACACCAACCGAGACTAAAAATGGTATCTTTGTCTCGGTTGGTGTTACCAACCGGACTAAAAATATTTCAGTCTGCGCGCCTCTCTCGTCCTCCCGCGCTCTCGCCTCCTCGCGCACTTTATTAAAGCATCACGATTTATCGAGAGTTCCAGACTTCACTTTTTTCTCTCGCTCTCTCCTCTCCTCCCCGCTTTCCCTCTCCTCCCGCACGATCTATCCCCTCTCCCCTCTCCTCACTCCTCTAGCGCCTCTCTTGCTACGGCGACGGCGGCGGACAGGGGGGCGGGCGGCGGCGGCGGCGGCCCGCATGGCGGGCGGCGGCGGCCCGAGGCGCACGGCAGCGCCCGCGTGGGCGGGCGGCGGCGCCGCGGCGGGCGGGGGCGGCACCGCGGCAGCGACGGCGGAGGCCCCCGCGGCGACGGCGGTGGCCCCGCGGCGGGCCGGGCGGCGCGTCGGCCGGGCGGGCGGCGGCGGCCAGCCGAGGCGGCGCCGGTGCCGGCCGCAGCATGTGGCGGCCCGCGGCGGCGCCCCTTGCATGTTCGATCTGATTTTTTTTTGATGTTTTTGATGTTTGATGAGATGAGATTTTGATTTGTGAGGTATACATGTTGTATTTGATCTGTATTTTATGATTATATTGTTGTATTTGATCTGTGATTTAAACATGTATTTGATCTGTGGTATGTTTTGTGATATGTTTGGTGATGTTTGATTTTATCGTTTGTGATATATATATATAGGTAGCAAGTACTACGAAAGGACAAGTTAAAAAATAATAAAAAAATCTTTAGTCCGATTGGAGCCACCAACCGGGACTAAAGATGGCGAAACCGGCCACGTGGCCGTCATCTTTAGTCCCGTTGGTGGCTCCAACCGGACTAAAGATGCATCTCTAGTCCCGGTTATTTAACCGGGACTAGAGATAGTCCATCTCTAGTCCCGGATTCGTAGTCCCGGTTTGACAACCGGGATTACCGAGGTTACGAATCGAGACTAGTGTGGCTTTCTCCAAAGAGTGTATATGCGAAATTTAAGACTAGTTTTGCGTGTGTATAAATATTTTTCATATCTATATCTATAATATATAATAATAATAATAATAATAATAATAATAACTATCTATAAAGCAAGTAGTGTTTCCATCAAAATTTTGTTTTGCCTGACTATTTTGCAGAAAACCCTTTGAGTTTTTCCGAAATTAACTCGCAGTTCCAATGCTGAAAAGAAAGGGAGGGCTTGGATGAAAAAAACCTCCTACGCCCCTCCCTCCCGGTGCCCCTCCCTTCCGTCTCCGTCCACGCCGCGCCACGCGCCACGCCTGCGCTCCTCCCTCTCATCGCTGCTCGGAGCTCCCGCGCCACGCCTGCACCCCTTCCTCCCGTCCTCATCCGCGTCACGCCTCGACTTCACTCGTTGCAACGAACGGACACAATTGCTAGTATAATTGTATAAAGTTGAATCAATCTCACCTACGTCGACATGTGTGAATAAAGAGAACACCGTAACTAAACTATAAATAGGTACCTACATGCTTATGATGTGTGCGAATAGAAACGGAAGGATAATCCCTCGAACAAATTCCTTATCCAAGCGAACCGCTTTCTTTTTTACTTTAATACGTGCAAATTTGCAGTCGACTTGTTCTGTTTTAGTTTATTTCGACCTTGCATCCATAACCTGCCAGCATATGCCCTTTGTGTAGTATATCTAGTTATGCTTACCAGATCAAGATCACGTACACGTCAACGTCACCATATGCTAAACTTCTATATCAAAAGTTAGCAACCATGCCAGCCACAAAATAAAGCTCCATGTGCTACATGACCTCAAGTTATCCTTGTAAAAGAGATATGAGCAATGCAAAAGGAGAAATAAAAAAAGAAATAAAATAAGAAGGAAAAGAAAAGATAGCCTATGTCCTAGAAGAAAAGAAAGAGCAAAGGAGAGAGATGGATCATTAAAAAAAGAGTTCATATATCATCCATCATATTCATGCACATGCACATGCACATTTTGATCAAGTTGTATGACTTGTATGACTAGCTTCTTCAAAGAATTCGGTTTTTTTCTTAGCAATACATAAGAAACAAGTATGCCCTCCTTTATCTCTACCGAGCTTCACATAAGCCTTTTAGTTGTATAAAATGAGGCTTAAACTTTGAGTTTTTAAGGAATATAAATACCACATGAGTAAATGAGAGAATGAGAGTACCATTTGAGGAACTAACTTGTTTTTCAACTCTATAAAAACTCCGAGATAAGAACATGACAAAGAATGAGTGAAACGTCATGGCAATCCCTTACCAGACTAAGGGATCAAATTCCTGATGTATGTGACGTTTTTAAGAAGAAAAACGAATGACTCTTCAGTTCGATCGAAAAATTATTTTGAACTTCCTCTATATATACTCTCATTTGTTGTTGCATTTGATCTAAGTATTAAAAAAATCTTTTAGACATTAGGCAATGTATATTTTTGTCACCTATATCTCCAAAAATATAGAACTTTAAGAACTACAATCATATGGAGATAAAAATAATGAATCTGATTTAAGAACTACAATCATATTTATACAGTGAGGGTTTTGTTTCCCACATATATAGGTGAATGACCGACGAGCTGTCAGTATAGATGGATCTTTCCCGTCTGAAGTCTGATGCGAATGTTTGGATAAGGTGAAGTGTTGACTTTTTTACTTTGAAGACTACGTACCTCTATTATAAAAAAACGATTTTTCATCACACTCTCCTTTTATTTTTCTTCAAACAGACTAAACATCTATTATAAAAAAAGATTTTTCATCACACTCTCCTATTATTTTTCTTCAGACGGACTAAACACTAGTGAAAATTATGTTTATTTGTACTAACATATGACATAAGCATTCGTTATTAAAAATCAACTTTTACTTAGAGACGTTTAAGACGTTCGTAAGTGAAAATCAATTTTATAAAATATATTTTTTTATCTAACTTTTTTATAAAAATGTATTTTTATCTAACTTTTTTATAAAAATATAGATAAAATAAAATGTATACCAGACTTATGGATCTCGATGATATCTACACCTTTTAGTTAAAAACTTTTTCATTTAAGATCATTTAGAATTCAAAATATTTGTTATAAGATTCAAGATCTATTTTAAAAAATTTCAGATATATAATTCAAATAACCTCCAATGGACAAATGATCTGTGTTAAAGTTATAGAGCTATGTGTATAGTTCATGACTTTTTATTTAAAATCATTTAAAGAGAAAAAAGTATTTCAAGTTTCAAACACGGAAAATCAAAATAATACATTGTCAATATAGACAAAAAGTGCTTCATAGTGAGATGGTAATATGATATATATGTAGAGAGAGGTTGTATGTTCGAGCTCTACAAATCACATACTTGTCAATTTAACTTGAAAAATTACCTAAATTGTTTATAGATGTCTCATAAAATCAAAATATTTGATTTTTACTAAGCTTTAATGGCTGACGGAGCGTATGGTCGAAAAGAAGATTTTTAAGTAGTGATCTAGTTGAATCGGTCTCAAATCGACATGTCCTAATCCTGATCGACGAGATACCATTCTCTCCGTACTATCTCCTTCAGGACCTTCACCTCCTCCTTTCGGTGATTGTTGTTGACGGTCCACTCTGTGATTGTTATTGATTTGAGCAAATTAAATCTTGGTTTGTTGATGTTGGGTCATTAATTTGTTGTTGATGACAAAAAACTGTATTGTTGCAACTAACTATTTTTCTGAAAAATGGCATCACTGTCAATTCGTCCCATGATCGGCAGGGATACCGTGAGGCCTCATCATTGTCGGTTTTTCGAAAATTTATCGATTATATTTTCTATACTAGTATGGTTATAAATTTTAAAATAATAGATTATAGAAAAATCTTTAAATTGAAAATTTGTATAGAAAATCTTCAAATTGCAATTTGTAGATTATTAACTCCAAATGTTTTAATTTAATTTAGGTAATTACTATACATTAGTATAATTGTCACTATCACGGTTACCCTCATCTCAATCGAACGGCAACCCTCATCTGTGTCGGATATGGCGTCCGTCACGACGTCAATATCAGTGATGTGAAAAGTCATCTCTATCGGGCAAAACCAATCACCGATGCATTTATTTTTGTCGAGGCTAAACTAAAACTCGTCACCGATAGGTTTGACCAAGACCACCGTCAAACAAATACCTGTCACCGATGATATAATATCAATCGGGTCCCCACTTAAGCCCGTTACAAATGACTAATAACTCAATCGAGTTTTAACATAAACCCGTCACACACGACTAACAACTCAATTGGACTTTAAGTTACGCCTGTCACCGATAACTAACAACTCAATCGGATCCCAAATTAACGTCTGTCACGGATGACTAACCACTCATTCGGGTTTTAACTTAATCCCCATCATGGATGATATCATCTCTATCGGGCTTAAGTTAAAGCCCGTCACCGATAAGTTTTTCCCAAACAAAAAATATTCTGTTTTTTAGCTAGACTCAGGCCTTTGCTAGCCATGCCTGCTGCAAAAATGAGAGAAACAGAGATATATATATTCCCTTTTTCAGCATCCCCATTCATATATTTCAGAAATCACATCTGACATTCACATACATTATTCACATACATTATTCACATACATTCACATACATCTGACATTCACACATTCATTCACATACATATCCATTATTCATATATTTCAAGTGCTAAGAATCAAAACTTACAAAACCGAGTTAAAATTGGAAAAAAATTATTTAGCATTGCAAGTATATACATAAACACATTTGATAAAATTATAATTTCTAATAATATCATAATATCATGTAACTTTAACCCCGTACTTTAAACATTCTGGGGTGCACTATATCGTGGACAATGAAGTCCACTATCTCCTCTCTAATCTCCTCAAAGTGGTAGGCACAGACTTGGATATATTTTTCTACATGTACATACTTCCAAATTAGTCGATATATATATATAATTTAAAATAGTTAGTATATATCACAATTGAGATCACAAACCTCAAATTTGACCAAAGTCTTCACCTTTTTGTTATACAAAATTCGTATGTTGTGGCACACATGGAAACCGCATTGGTCGCCAATTTGCTTTTTGACCGGGAAGTCAATTTTGTGGATGAGGTTTTTTGTTCTTTGTTATGCAGGCCTCCTTTCTCCATATATGGTCCCCGCGCTTCATTGGTTGCTTCTTGGATCGGGGTCCAGTCATAGGCCTTACTGACTTTGGAGTTATGTAGTGACATGTACTCCACTTTGGTGTAATGACCAGAAGGATCCAATGGGCACTGCGGCATTAATATAGTAAAATTTAAATACCAAATAAATACGTGTCATGCAATTGCATATATTTAGGATACAAACTTACTATTGATTATAGGCACACAAAATATACTCCTTGTCTTGGCAGGCCCACAAGGTGTCAAATACATAGTCTACCATTCCCTTGCGGTCGGCTTGAAGATTGGCGACTGTTACTATTTCTGGATTGAGGAATGCCATATCTAGTGCATTTCTCTGACACCACATCCAACTATACCTACACACAAGACAAACACTCTTATAATCGTGTTATAAGGATTGTTGTTACCAAAATTGAGAAACACAAGAATACTTACAAGGAGTAGCATTTAAGTAGACTCGTGTCCACCGCTTGTAGTCTGAAGCGGTTAAACAGATCATTGAAGTCTATGACAATATAATTTTCTCGGCTCAAGAAATGGTTGTCGATCATGATGGCCTATGATGTCACTATCCTTGTTCGTCCTCCTGGCATTTGACGCCCCAACCAACGGCATGCCTAGTTGGAACGACGCCGGAGCAACACTCTTCTTTGGTTTTTCCTACCCCTTGCCCATCTCTAGCTTCTTCGGAGCTAGATGCGAGGTTTGCACCTTGTCTTTGAATCTTCCTCTCCCCCTTGCCATAGTTTTTTTATAGTTATTTGCATAGGAGAGGAACGTGTCTTCCTAGATTTCTTCATCGGTGGGGGATTAAGGATCGCCGTGTTGTCGGCCTCCATGTGATCGTTCCCATAATTTGTGTCAACTTGTGGGACACGAGCGGGAGCTAGAGGGGCTGAAGGAGCAGGTGCTCGGTGCAATGGCTGACCTTGGAGTCAACTTGATGTCAATGAGATCCTTGGACCATTGGATAAAGCTTCCCCGTGTAGCTCCTAGGGTTAGGATCTTGTCGTTTGGTGGATGCTACAGTGGCAAATGGGCCCATTTCGCATGGTCTACCATCAGTTGTGCCCCGTGCACTCTTGTATCGACGGTCGGCTTGAAAGCTAGTCCCTCGACCACTGGAACCGTGAAGGAGGGCATCACCCTAACTGTTAGCACGTAATTAGTCGGTTCCTACGATAGATTCACCCATAATTTAGAATATTTTGTAGAAAATAGATTTGTTAAGAGTGTTACGCATTTTGGCCGAGAGTTTGACCGTTATATGGTCGACGGTGGCTAGGACCGGTGGTGGATTTTCCACCCCCTCAGTTAATGCACAACTGCTCCGCCTTTGCGTTGAACTTTCTCGGTGCGGAGTGGCGGCAGGCTCGGTGATCTACTGCTCAGCTTGGATTTGCTACCTGATCCGTGTCTCCACCTGCACTAGCTTCCCATCAAATTTAGAGTTTAGTTCGGCCCTGTCCTGTTCTCGGATCCTCTCAGTCAGGCGTGCATCTTTTTCCGTCTTCGTAAGGGTCCTCTCTTATACTACCCAACGTATTCTGGAAAACCATATTTCCAAGGGACGGTAGAGCCAACACCCCTTGTCCGTCCACGGTGTTTGTCGGTGCCCAACGCTTGCATAAGGATGTCATCCTCGCGTCTAGAAGAGTAGGCCTCTTGGGAGGAGTGTCTCACGGCAACCAACTCTTTCTGCAGTACAAGTGAGATTGGTATAAATCGAGAGTACAATCTGTGTAAAAAAATAAATATATTAAGGTGAGACACTTATAATATTTTCATAAACTTTTTGATCTTGGGCATTTGGCAAACCGATTGTGCCATCGCTGTTCTTCACAGCCCTTGCCCTTGCACAACTCCTTGCACGTGGGTGAGGGATATCGGCAAATGGAGGCGGCACGTTCGATGCATCTATCGCCTCATCCTCTTTCTGCCATTGCTCCTGCTTCCCGGCATATCCTCTCGTGCCAAGATGGTGCGAGTGCATGTTCCGAGCCTGGAGTGCCCTATAAGCCTCACTTCTGGCTAGGGATTCAGCAGTTGATTTCTTCTCGTAGAACTCCTCCCACACGGTTGGCTTGATGAAGGGGAAGTTCCCTAATGGCTCCGGGGTGCTGGGGTTAAAGACGTATTCGGTGACCAGCTTGGACTTAAAGTTTTTCCAAGCCAGTGTGATCGTCTTGAAAGTCGTCCGCTTTAGCCTATCATCGTCGGCTACAAGATATTCGAAGCTCTCCTTGAACTTCAGCCAAGCAGTTTTCTTCTCCACATCCAGCACATGCTTAATGTGAGGTCTTACATGAAGATTCTGATTGTATTCTTCTTCGTTGATGATGTTGTCAACCCCGACAATTCAGCGCTTGCCATCCCTAACGATGTGCATCTTCTTGTTTGCAGGGTCTTTTACGTAGAAAATCTGTTCGACCTGTTTCGCAAGTACGAATGGTTCATCGGCATATCCAACCTTGGATAGATTTATTAAAGTGAAACCTTCCTTGTCAACTTTGACACCAGTGTGTATATTCATCCAACGACAACGAATCAAAGGGACTTTGAACTTCATGTAGTTCAGCTCCTAGTCTGTTCAATGCGGCTGTAGTATGTGTTCGACCCAACTTGATCCTGGAATGCATCTATATGGACTCTGCTATTTTGTATTGTGTTTTTGTCATCTTGTTTGTCGGTGTAAAATGTGTATCATTAATATCGTATCCTTGCCATGTTCTATCTCCCAACACGGTCTCATCCCCAACAACCGTACTGTCTCATTTGAGATATCCGTCGACATCGTAATACGATTCTTCAACCATTCGTTGAACCGAGAGTTATGTTCTCTGTTAATCCACATATCCGCTCGCCCCAAGTTCTCCTGTCGGAATTTCGCTAAATGCTCCTCAAAGTATGGGGCAACTTCTGCCATATGTTGGAGCACAGTGAAATGAGTCTGCGCATAGAAGGCTCGATCGGGCATAATTCTTTTCCTGCCTATTGTGCCAACACCTGACGACCTTCCTTCGTGACAAGACGTTGGAACTCCGGTAGGATCATCCTCGGACATGTAATTGACGCAAAACTCAATAACCTCGTCGGCCATGTAACCTTCAATGATGCTCCCTTCTGGTTTTGCTCTGTTTCGAACGTACGACTTCAGAACTCCCATGTACCTCTCGAATGGATACATTTCTCTTAGAAAAGCTAGGCCATATAGTTTTGTTTGCTTCACAAGATGAACAGGGAGATGAATCATGATATCAAAGAAAGATAACGAAAAAAACATCTTCATATGACAAAAGGTATTGACAATATCGGTCTGCAATCCATCTAGATCTTCAAAATCTATAACCTTCTGACCGATTGCATTGAAGAAAACACACAGACGTTGGATCATGTGGCAGACTTTGGGTGGTAAAATGCCTCTGGTAGCAATTGGCTAGATCTGTGTGATGAGCACGTGGTAATCGTGAGATTTCATTCCAACCAGTTTTAGGTTGTCCAATTTAACATACTTACTTATCCTCGCTGAATAGTCCAATGGAACTTTAATATCTTTCAGGCATGATAACATTGAGATCTTTTCATCCTTTGACAAGGTATGCCAAGCTGGAGGGAGGTACACTCTTCCTGTCTCTGCATCTATTACAGGCAGGAGTTCACTGCGAATATTCATCTTTTGTAGATCAAGGCACGTGTTCAACCCGTCCTTTGTCTTTCCGAGAATATTCAGCAATAGCCTAACCAAACTCTCACACACATTTCTTTTTATGCGCATCAGATCAATGCAATGACAAACCTCAATATTTTTCTAGTAAGGTAGTCGCCAAAATATGGATTTTTCTTCCATATACCCGTCCATGCCTTGCTACATTTTCTTTTCTTTCCAAACTCATTAGTTATGTCCTTGACCATGCTGTGGACTTCATCTCCGGACAAATTCTTGGCTGCAGGCTGAAGTTCCCTCTTACCGTTGAAAAGTTTCTTTTTTCTTCTAAATGCGTGATGGAGCGGAAGCCATATCCTATGACCCATGTAAATCATCTTTCTTGATTTCCTCAGCCACCTATTGTGTGTATGTTTCATACAATCGGAGCATGTCTTCTTTTCTTTCACAGTTTGTCTAGAAAGATTGCCAAGTGTGGGGTAGTCATTAATGGTGTAGAACAATAGAACGCGTAGTTTGAAGTTCTTCTGACCATATGCATCCCAAGTTTCCTCACCTTATTTCCAGAGAATCTCAAGATCATCAATGATAGGCTCCAAAACACATCAATATCATTGTTGGATTGTTTCGGTCCTTGAATTAACAACCACAACATAATGTATTTTCTTTTGAAGCACAACCATGGCAGTAGGTTATAGTTTGCAATCAAAACTGTCCAAGTGCTATGAGAACTCCTTGTGTCTCCGAAAGGATTTATGCCATTTGTACATAAACATATTCTCATGTTTCTAGGATCGGCTATGAATTATGGGTGTCTTCGATCGATATTCCTCCATTAAATCGAATCTACAGGGTGTCTTAGCATACCATCATTCTTTCTCTTTGTGGCATGCCAACGTACTAACTCTGCTTCCTTGGGGTTGTCAAAGATTCTCTTGAAACGATCAATGATAGGTAAATACCACACAACCTTCGCCAAATCACCCCGCTTTGACTTCTTTCCTTCGTCAGCACTTTTAGTTCTCTTGTATCAAGAAGTCTTGCAGACAGTACAAACATCTAAGTTCGCATATTGCTTGTTGTACAGTATGCAGTCATTTGGACAAGCGTGAATTACGGACCTCTAACCCCAGGGGACACAAAACCTGCTTTGCTTCATATGTCGTCTCGGACAATGTGTTCTCATCAGGAAACATGGCCTTCAAAATTCCCAAAATCTCTGTGAAACTCTTGTTTGTCCATCCACTACTTGCCTTCAGCTTCATTAGCTCCAAGGTAGCTAACAATTTGGTGTGTTTTGCCTTGCATCCGACGTAGGCTTCTCCGAGTCACTGAACAACCTGCTGAACTTCATGGAATCTCTCTCATTGTAGGCCGGGTCCTCAGCGTCACGTAACATGTTTTGCAGCTGATCATGATCCACATCAACCATTTCACCACCCAATGGAGAAGGTACAAACAATTCATGTTCATCTTCATCTTCCTGATTTTGTACACCACTTCTGTCTGCAGCTGCACCACTATCTGATTCTTGCTCTCCATGTTTCACCCAACATATGTAGCCCTCCATGATCCTCGTTATATCAGATGAGGGTGTACGTTCACTCTCCTATTGAACATATTCTCATCTCTGCAATCTGCAAATGGACAACACATGTAATCGCTCTTTCTTCTTTTTCTATCCTCCTCCGTGACGTTTATAAAATTTAACATGTCATTTCTATACTCTTCGCTATAACGTCACATAGTTTTCCCATACATCCAACTTCAATCCATTCCCGAGCTACAAAAGGGGAAAATATTATATAAAGATTTTGTAGGTAAGTATTTCCTAAGTTTATGAGAATTGACTACTATTTTTCAATTGCTTTTGCACTTTCTGATTTTCTTGGAAAACAGAGACAAAAATTGCCCCCTCTTTCTCCCACAAAAGTAGTGAACTCTGGGATAACCAATACACTAGGTGATCGGGGTATTTATAGCCTGCAATCGGTGCCGACCCTAACTGTTATCTCAATCGAGCCTCAAGTTGGAGCACATCACCGATGACATTCATCGGTGTCAGGCCTAAGTGTTATCTCAATCGGGCGTCAAGTTGGAGCCCTTCACCGATGATGAACATCGGTGACGGGCTTCTGATTTTCTTGAATTGAGCCTGTCACCGATAAGTATCATCTATGACAGGCTCGAGTTTTATGCACATCTAACATGTCTGTGCGAGTATTTCTTTGTCGGTATCTTTTTAGGTCCGTTTGAGATGACTTTGTTGTGACGGCTCGCAAAACCCAGGCATGTGAGAGGCCGCCACATATGAGAGGATCTGTACTAGTGTGTAATATTGGCGTGCATGTATTTTAAGATTTAATTTTTAAAATATTTGACCAATAATTACTATAATATGGATTGAATTTTTTGGCTAAAAATAATATCATTAGATTAAAATTTGAATCATATGGTTATATGGTTGTAATTTTGTTCCTACAAACTTTATAATATAGGAGAAATTATAAACTAAAGATCAGTTTTGAAAACCATGTAATTTGATCCTGTCTTATATGATAGGATAGAGGACGTATTTATTAATTTAAAATTTTAGAAAGTAACACTACATATTCAGCATATATACAATTGAAATATCAGAACAGCTCGTGAATATAAGTGTCTGGGATTAGTTTGGATAATCATCATTCTTTCTGGGATCAATGCGAGAAGGCAAGTGAATCACCGAGTGAGAGTGAATTTTAAACACTAAGAGGACGTAATGTCACTCAAATAGTCAAGAAAAAATTTGAAAAAATTTTAAAAAGATGTATTAACATATAATATATTACTCTATATATAAGCATACAAGTTAAAATTTAACTTTTATAAGTAGCAAAAAAAATAAATAGCTAGGTAATTAGGTAACGTATATTCACAATCAAAATTTATTTTTTCGTTGTAATATGTAGAAGTTAAATTTTAACATGATGTGATCTTTCTCGTCTGGCCCGCCTCCACCGTCTTCCTCCCGCTCACCTCCTCCCTCATCTCCGTCGTCCGGATGACAAGTGCAACGGCAACCCTCCGGCGAAAGGGAGCAGCAACCCGGACATCCAGAACATGTGGACGCTCCTCCTGTGGGTAGTGCTTGCTCATCCTTCTCATCAAGGGCAACGCCGACATGGCCGCAGCCGCCGTCGCCATCTCCGCAGCCTCCCCAGCCGCCGGCGAAGTCAGCAGCGTCGTCGATGGCCAGAAGGTCCGGCCGCCCGTCGAGCACCTCGCGCAGTACGCCTGGATTGCCTTTCTCATCGTCCTGTGCATGCCGGTGGTCGGGTGGCTGGGCACTGCGAGGAAAGCCGTCTTCGTCGCGTTCGGCGTGCTCGGCCTCGCCAGGCTGGTGCTCAAGCTGGTCGCCTTCTGGAGCGCGAGCTTCTCCTTCGCTCTCGGCAAGAACGCCCGGCTCATCTCCGGCTACATGGCACAGCTCGTCGAGGAGGACGGCGGCGAAGAGAGCGATCATGATCAAGACGTGCCACGTTACATAGTGGCCGGAGAGAAGAAGGAACACGTCGAAGAAAATCCTGAGGGCTACGGTACCGCATCAAGCGTGACGTCCTCAGGGACAAGTACAGAGACCTCATCACGCTGGACCAGGTGTGGCGGATGGCCAAGCACGGCGACAGCGACGGCCTCCTGGCCAGGCGGCCGGAGATCAGGGACCTCTGCCTCTCCTACTCCCTGTTCAAGAGCCTCCGCCGGCGGCTGTCGGGCTACCCCTGGCCGACGCAGGCTCCACCAAGGCCCTTGATTTCGTGCTCCGTGGCATGAAGGGGCTGGGCGGCCGCGGCGGCGACGGTGGCGCCGCCTACAGGTTGTTCCGCGTCCTCGTCGACGAGCTCTCGTTTGCTAGTGTGATTTCTACTACTCTCCCATTCCGTTGAGCTCCTTCAGCGGATGGTGTGCATTGCTCAACCACCTCTTATCCGCCCTGATCGTCGTCGGCGCTATCACCGGGATGGATTTACCAATCCAAGAAAGTAGTGGTTTTCGATGGCTGGCAAGCGTTCTACTACGTCGTCACTTTCGGCCTCCTTCTGGCCGTCGTGCTCATCGAGACCTGGGAGATCATCGCCGGCGTGTGCTCCAACTGGACTAAGATGTCCCTTCTTGGCCACTACATCAGGCACGAGTCGCGGTGGCGTCGATTCCGCTTCGTCCACTCGGCGCTCGACGCGGTGCTGCGGCTCGCGCCAGCGAGGCGGTGGGGCGACAAGATCGGGCAGAACTCGGTGCTGGAACCCCGCCGTTTCCGCAAGCGCTCAGGGCTTCTCGCCGAGCAGATCTACGGCCGCGCCGGGCTCATGGGGTCCGTCCTGGTCTCGCCCGAGGTGAAGGACGCGATGCTCAGGGTCTTGAGATGCACCTTTGGCAGGACGCACAAAGCAAGCGCGACGGAGCGGAGCGTCGGCGGCAACGTCGACTGGGCGTGGAACATGTGCTCCACGAGCTTCACGCGCGACGACGGGGACGGCTGCCGCACCGCCACCGACAACATCCTCGCTTGGCACGTCGGGACGAGGCTCTTCGAGATGAAGCACACGCGCGCGGCGTCCCCGACGTCGAGCTCGCCGTCGCCGCACATGATCGCCGCCCGCGACTTGTCATACTACTGCGCGTACCTGGCGGCGGCCGTGCCGGAGCTGCTGGCGGACAGCCCCGCGTGGACCGAGAAACGGTACAAGGAGGTGGCGGCCGACGCGCGCGAGGCGCTGGGAAAGGACGGCGCCACCGGCGCCGATTCGAGGGCGCAGAGTTACGAGCGGCTTGTCCGGACGCTGAGCGCCGGCTCGCGCGACATGGCGCTGCGGCGCGGCGAGGAGATCGGACGGCGCCTGGTGGAGGAGTTCGCCGATGACAAGGCGTCGGGGTGGCTGTTCCTGGCGGACTTCTGGTCGGAGATGGTGATCTACGTGGCACCGTCCGACAACGTCAAGGGGCACGTGGAGGCCATGGCGCGCGGCGGCGAGTTCCTGACACTGGTCTGGGCGCTGCTGCTCCACGCCGGCATCACCACCAGGCCGCCTGAGACGCCAAGCGCCCGTATCCCGTAGGCCGTAGCAAACCTGTGTGAATTGTGAAGTTGTCGATAGTGAAAATCGGCAAAAAGAAAAGAAGATGACTTACTAGAGCAAAAGTACATGGGTTGTAAGAGAAGGCCTCTTGACGAGAGGTAATACCCTATTTTTATTTGAAAATTGTAATCGGTCAGATATTATATTGATTTGATGATCGAGTTATGAATCTCTGCATGGTGATGTCCTTGATTGGGTGACATGATTAAAAAAATAGAAACCTAGTTAAACCTGGTATCGCTTTAAGCACTACTGAAGAAATAATTTTTGGTTCACCGGCCAAAATCCATAATAGTCTGGATGCAATTGTACCCGAGACTAAAAATATTTTTAGTCCCGGTTAAAAAAGGCAGCGATTCTCTAGGATCTTTAGTCTCGTGGTGTTACCAACCGGGACTAAAGATCACCTTTAGTCCCGATTGAATTCTTTTCAGAATCTGTCAGACCGGCGACTATTTTTAGTCCTGGTTTGTAACACCAACTGGGACTAAAGATCCTATCTTTTGTCCCGATTGGTGATATAAACTGGGACTAAAGATCTAAATGATCTTTAGTCCCGGTTGGTAATACTAACCGAGACTAAAGTGAAGGTGCTTATTTTTTTAACTGAACCTAATAAAAATATACAAATTTTGCTACATGATTCAAATGGCCTAAAATTAATTTGAGAGAATCTGTAATTTCAAAGGAGTGGTGTTGTATGGAAATGGGTGATTGAAGATAGAAGAAAACTTTAATTTAATCATTATATTGTAATTACAAATCACCATATTGTTCCCGTTTTGTTCGCTAGCTTAGAGTCTGGTTTAAAACGGCCATAACTTTCACATACAGACTCCGATCGAGACATTTCATATATGAAAATTGATCAGAAAAATTTTTTGGATGTGTTCGTCTGCGTGTTGTCGCGTTCGGCGATATTATTTTCCCCAAAACGGCTCAGAAGGTTGCCTTTTCGAGCCCAAAAGTTTTTTTAATTCTAAGCGTGCCTTATGAATTTTCTACCGGCCATGTCTTTCGCTTGTTTAGGCTCAAATTTTCGATGGTTACCTATGTGCTCCTATGTCAAGAAAAATATAAAAATAAAAAAAGTCAAATTTTTTCTGTCTTGGTCAACAAAGATCAAAAAGGGAAAATAAAGAAGGGCAAAAGAGGAACATCAATGTCTAGGATTACCTATATTTTAGTTAAATTTTAATACATTAATTATTATTACTATTTTAAACATATATTTAATCAAATTAATTTGGCCCTATTTAATGAATTATTTAATTGTTAACACTAGCGGACCAAATAAATTTGAAAAAATAGTAGGAAATTACCATAAGTCCCGATTGATGGCTATAACCAGAACTAAAGATGAATTGGAAATAGTGGAAAATTATCTTTAGTCCCGGTTAGTGCCACCAACTGGGACTAAAGATTAATTGGAAATAGCGGGAAATTATCTTTAGTCCCGGTTGGTGGCACCAACAAGGACTAAAGATCCAGGGTATATATATCCCCAACGCACATCGCCTTCTCCACCGATCCAACACTTAGCTATTTTTTCAGATCTCTCTCCCTCTCCTCTCAGCTCCCTCTCCCTCCCTCTCCTTCTCCCTCTCCCTCTCCCTTCTCCCTCTCCCCTCAACTCTCGCGACGGCAAGGGAAGGAGATGGCGGCGGCGGGGAGGAGATGGCGCGGGGGGCGTCATTTCCTCGACGGGGTGCCATTTCCTCACCGACGGCGTGGGGTGCCATCTCCTCACTTGCGGCGGCAAGCGGGAGCTGGTGGAAGGAAGGAATTTGGCGGCGAGCGGGAGATTTTGTTGTTGTTGCATTTTGTTCTATATATGTGTGGAAGATTTTGTTTATGTGTGGACGATTTTGTTGTATATATGTGTGAACAAATTTATGGACGATTTTGTTGTTTGCATTTTGTGTATTCGAAATAATTTTGATGTTGTTGCATATACATGTATGTTATGTGTGTTATATATAAGTGTGTTATGTATTTATACATATATATGTATATTTCATATATATGTATAAATATATATTTATATATATATATATGTAAACAAGCAACAAGCTAGTAACAGAGCAAATTTTAAAAAAAACCTTTAGTCCCGGTTGGTAACACCAACCGGGACTAAAGATGGGAGAGCTAGCCACGTGGCGCCGCCATCTTTAGTCCCGGTTATTTTACCTGGGACTAAAGATGCCGATCTTTAGACCCGTTTTCATAGTCCTGATTCGAGAACCGGGACTAAAGGGGGTTACGAACCAGGACAATAGTGGGTTTCTCCACCAGTAGTCTAATCTACAATATTGCCGAATCAGGACTTTAGGCCGCTTTCTTAATACACAAGGAAACATAATACTCAAGCCATGATCCGTTACATATTTCATATATATAATCTATTCCCTATATTCAGTTGGATAATCCAGCCGTGTGAGTATATAGTATCCATAATCTTCACAGTAGCCCGTAAGGCCTTCATAGTCGAAAAGTTAGTCTTTTCTCTAATCGAATTAATCCAAAGCCATGTGCTTCAATTACCTTCGTCATAGTCGCGCGAATGCTTTTACCAAATTATAAGGCTGTGAAGGACTGAAGAAAATAATAATAATAATAATAATATATTTAGTAGATGCACCTAATTAGGTGAAACCCTCGATTATGTGCTTGGTTGAACAATGTTTATAGTAAAGGAATAAATAATCTAACCAACCGAGCGATTTCTGATAATTATAGTCAACCAAGTGACTTAATATTAACATACAGCACATACGGTATGAACCCCCAAACATCATGATCCAAGTGATATATCGACTGCTTTAGGATATATAATGTACATAGCTTAAGGCCAACTTCAATTTTAAAAATAATAACATAACGCTAAGCCAATCGTGCATAGAATACACATAGCACTAAGCCAATCGCATCCTTAAAAAGATACCAAATAGCATCTCCCTCCTATAAAAAAGAAGCCAGCTTATAAAAGCCAAAAAGATGCTATTGGTCACCTTTAAAAATCGCATAATAAATGACTTTAATAAAAAGTCTTTATGTCATGAATAAAGGAATTTTTAAGGTATTGGATTCACACCACGCACGCATCGCAAAAACGGATATGTTTAAATCCCTATAAGATACACGGCTTCACCACACCTAAAAATATATGACACATGTGGTGTAAAATCCGAGTGAAATAACACTCATAAACAGATTTACCAACTGCCTGAATATGACCAAAATATATAATCAGCAAGAAACCATAATATTGATCCAACAATACACACATATGTGGCCTAAAGCCATGATATAGTATCCAATCAATTGCCTTACAAAATCTAAACAGTGTCTTATATAAAATAATTCTAAGGGCAGCTATATCTAAAGCTTTATTGTTTGCCATCTTATAAATTGCATTGTACCAACTCCAAAAAAGTAACAGTGGTATAATATGATTTTAAGGTATTGGGCACTTAACATGTGTATATTGTCAAGAGCAAAAGTGCAAATATGCGTAAGTCCCTAAAGGCACATATCAAGCCACACCCAAAAATATGGGCTTCGAATTCTTAACAGGTCTCGGCCCAAAAAGAAATCTTGCCGATACCCTTAAAAATAAAAACGGCATGCCCACTATAGATCTTCGTCTTCACTGCATCATTTCCAAAAAATCCCAATTCACATTCCTGTTTACAACCGCCGCTACCAAAGCTAGTGCTAGGATTCCCTGTGCATCCAGCCATCAAAAATAGAAATCAAACCAACCTCCGAACAGATCCGCACCACCTCAAACACATTTCCCCCTAAATGTCTCCTCAAAAAGCCTTAATCTAAAGCTTCCCAAGCTCATCCATGACAGGAGAGAGAGAAATCTCGTTTGATCAATGGGGGATGTTCGATGTGAAGGAGTCGACCCTAAAAGAAATGGTGAAGGAGGAAGTATTGCCGGTGAAGGAAATCATCATGTGCCGACCGGAATGTGGTGAGGAATTCCCGACACCAAACACTAGAGAAAACCTTCGATTTTTCCATGGTTTGCTTGATTTCTATGGGATTAGGATATATCATATGAACCCCAATTCTATCCTCCATGTCGCCATATTTATTCATCTGTGCGAAGCCTTTCTAGGCATTCGTCCTCACTTTAATCTGTTTCGACGCATGTTTTATTTAAAGCTCACCCCACAAAAGAAAATTCATACGTAATTGGTGGCTTTGGCTTCCAACTGTGTGGCAAACTCCAGCAACACTACTTCACACTTCCTTTGAAATCATTCAACAAAGGCTGGCATTCCAATTGGTTTTATATCTTAAATCTTGTTCCTTGCCTTCCTGCCTTTGTCGGTCTTCCTCCTGTCCATAGCCCAAACTGGAATTCCCAACCTGGAGGGGCTGATCATGCCAAGTCTAATGCCCTTCTGGCGAAAATAGTAAAGATCAATGAAGCCAACTTACTCGGGGAGCAAGTCACTTGGTATTTTATCAAGTGTCGACTAGCCTTAATCAAGAGGAGATCAAAACTAGCGTTTGAATATGAGGGCTAAACCAACCCCAACCGAGAATATCCAGATTCAATTGAGTTCACAATAATGTGCTCTCGGATGTATAAAATCTTTTCATCTAGGATAGTAGTTGACTACAGTCACAAGCTCATAGTTGCCACGTATAGTTTAAAGCGGCCACCACCTCCGGTAAGCAACTTTGATTATTCTAATAAATCTTATGACCTTTAATAAACAAATAATTGTAATAACATCTTTTTTTGCAGGAAAATGCATCAATAGTCTCAAATCCTCCTACAATGGCTCGACCGTCCCCTTTAAGGAGCCCAAGAAATAACAAACCAACTGGGGACCCTTCGATTAGAACCCCTCAAAAGGGAAAGAGGCCAACCGATCAGCCAACATCTATAAGGGCTGAGAAGAGAACAAGAAAATTCCGGATTGATGAATCTAATGAAGATGATGATTTAGCTCTAGGCATAGGTGTAACACAAAAATCAAGCGCTGACATGCACCAACCCCCGAGCTCCTCTCAAACTGCACCTAGACCCGAAGGGCGGTCCCCAAATTTAGGACATCATCTAGGTAACCAAACAATCCTTGGCTTTGTAGTATATCAAGCCATTGAAATGCCTGTGATGAATGCCTGCTGGGAATATTGTATGTAAATAAGTATGTCCATGTAATGTTTTTGTAGGAAGCCACAAGACATAGATCCCTCTGGTAAATTCGAAACCATCAATGAAAACCAGTCGGACACTGCCAAGATACCGTTCAATAATTAAGAGCCCCCGACTACAGACCAGTCGGGCCCAGATGATGAGCCAGCTGCCGATGACAAGCCTCCGACTGGCGACCAACTAAACCAGTTGAAGAAGAAAAAACCAGCCAAGAAACCTCAAGTACAAAGCACTCAGAACCAAGCGGAGCTAATCCCGAGAGCCAAGAGTCCTCGAGTAAAGAAAACTCTGCTGGTACTACTGAAGAAACAAAGGAAGACCCCTCCTCTATTGTCGGTCCTTCAAGAGATCAGACAGAAAA
Source organism: Oryza australiensis (assembly GCA_019925245.2). Lineage (NCBI taxonomy): Eukaryota > Viridiplantae > Streptophyta > Magnoliopsida > Poales > Poaceae > Oryza > Oryza australiensis. The sequence continues at coordinate 981,367 of JAIFGZ020000016.1, read as the reverse complement.
AACACAAAGGCCTCCTCAAAAAAGACCTGATGTAATAACAGGTAAAACCTTTGTACGTTGTCTTGATCAAATTTATCTTTCTTAGCTCATTAATCATATCATGACACGGATCCCATCATTACTAAAGATGAAGAAGAAATCTTGCGGATAAAATCTGTCAAAAACTCTTTGTCACCGCTAGATTTCATGGCGTGATGCTGATGGGATTACGCACGACGTCATCCTCAATAAGCAGAAAGAAGAAGAGGCGCACCAGATGTTAGTGAAAATCTTAAATGAATTCACAATGTAAGTCTCGTACTTCATCATTTTTTGAATTTGTCTTTGTATGATAACTCATAGAAACTTATTCCATACTGAACAGAATATGGTGTCAATCTCAAGCCAAATCCGAAACCCTAGAAAATCTGGTGCCGCACTTGGATACACTTAAAGGAGTCGAACAACAACTTAAAGATTCCTAAGATGCAGCTAAAGCCAAAGAAGCCCAGTCGATGACCGATATCAAAACCTTGAGAGATGCCAACCTGGAGCTCCGAGGAACACTTGGAGGTAATATCCAGTCTTGAGTCATATAATAATAAGTTACTCTTACTCTTTCTCACTGAATCTTGTGTTCTATAGCTAAAAATACTAAAATAGCTTCCTTGGAGAGCAAGGTGGAGAAAAATAAGGAGACCACCGAGGAGCTGAAGAAGGAAAAGACAAAAGCCAAAACTGACTTAGAAGGTAACTTCCATAATCCATTTAATCATAGTCAATTCTGTCAGTGAAACCAACATCTTTTATGTCCATGAAACCAAGCTCACAAGGTGAAGACTCAAGCTCACTATGAAATTTTTGCTGGTAGAGTGAAAAGAGCTGAGTTTGTTAGAAATAATATTGCCAACGTTGTTGCGCTAATAATAAACACTATCTTCCAACACGGCCTTGGGTCAACTCAGAGGAAGTCGTAGAAATATTTGATAAATTGCGTACTACGCCAGAGAAATACTTGAAGATCATCACCAAGACCCTGACCATGGGGGCTAGCCAAGCTTTGGCTATGACAAAGTCTCTCTACCCCCGAGTAGATATTAATGCAGTTGGTGATGGCTTCGTAGATGGTACCTTTGACGAGCAAGCCATAGAGTTGATTAATGAAGCCCAAGAAGCTCCCAAGAAGATAGCTAAGGACATAGCAGACTGTTTCAGTATTTGAGTCTTGTATATAAACTTTGACTTTATAAGATATAAACCTCTTGTGAATACATGTAATCTTATCTCGCTTACAACTCTTGTTCAGACTGTCATGATAAACTAAAGCAAAGAAAGAAAACTTTACCCACAAGAAAATAGAGTCTAAAACTCAATCAAGTAGGTAAATAGTTTATGCTTAATGATATCACTTAATAAAAAACAATCATAAGCAAAAGCAATGAAAAAATATTAAAGAAGCAGCACTAAGCTCCATGATTATTATTGATAGTCCCGGACTGGCAACACAAAAAGGTAACTTACTTGACGTCGACAGTTGAGAAAAGGTAAGATACATGATAATAATAATAATAATAATAATAACCTAAGAGTTAAATGACGTAGATGCTCAATATTCTAAGAATTTTCAACATCCAACCCATCTTCGCGCTTTAGTTGACAAGCCCCCGGGCGAGTGACTTCTGAAATAATGAAAGGTCCTTCCCACAGGGAAGACAACTTGTGCTTGTTCTTGGTCATCTAAAGTTTCCTGAGAACCAAATTCCCAACAATGAACGCCCTTGAATAGACATTACGATTGTAGTACTGCCGAAGACCTTGAAGGTATATGGCCGACTGGATACAAGCAATGTCACGAGCTTCTTCCAGTCGATTCAAATCATCAACATGCATGTTATCGTTCTACTACTCATCAAAATTGTGTACCCAAAGGTATTCATTTTCCATCTCACTTGGCAACTTGCTTCAGTCCCATAAACTAAGAAAAAAGGAGTGTGACCGGTGGCCCTGCTTGGAGTTGTGTGAAGTGACCATAATACCGGGGTAACTCTGCAACCCATCGGCTAACGTAAGGACGTAATCTATTGAAGACACGGGGTTTGACACCTTGAAGAACCATCCCATTAGCACGCTAAACTTGACCATTGCTTATTGGATGCACTAACACGTAGTAGATCTTGTTGATGAGAAAATTTTCCACGCACTGGCCTGAGAGATTTGCTTTATTCTAGTGCATGTCCAAAGTATTGGTTCAAGGTTCTTTGGCGTGCCAGTTGGTTTGTTCCTGCAACCAACAAGAAACTAAAAAGAGAAAACAAAGTTAGATTGATAGCCGATCGGCTGGTGGCCGATGATGTGTCCCTTTAGTGTTGTGCCGATGCAACTTGCACTGAATCGGCAACAACTAGATTCGTCCAATCGGCTGTAAATTTTAACAGAATACAATCCAAATCTTAAAACATGTTTAAATCAAGTGATTAGGATAGATCGGTAGTATAGCGAGACAGTATAAATCACTTAAATCTAAAAATGTCATAAGACAAAGATTATACATGTTTATAGTATAGCCGAAGAGATAAATCTAATGTGTATCACCTAATACTCTGATACTGCTGTATACAAAGATATCATAACAGACTAAATACACTAAACAAGAAGCAATCAAATATTAAGATGCCTCAACAGATTGATAACAAGCTTAACATATTTAATATAATGAGATCTTAATATAAAGGGCAAATTTAACATATCAAGCAAAACTAAAACCTGCAAAACGGTTAAATCAGATAAGATCGGCTGAAACCCTGATACTATCTCTAATAGTAATCATGAAACAAATTAGATCTTTATGATTCTAAGGGCGACTTAACAGATCGAACCTAACCGATGCAGCATTAAGTACCAAAAGAAGCATAGGATCTAAAATAGCTTAATGACAGCCTTTCAAGATGGTAGATATACTATATAATCTAGATCAACAATGAGATCTAATCCTGTTGGCTGTCATCTAACTATTTATGCTAGCCGATTGGAGGTTAGATCGCAATATTGATCTAAATTATACAGCGTATATGATAACTGTGCAGATTACGATAACATGATTAGAGTATCATAACGATGGAAGCACTAATCCCGAGAACGCAAGCCGCTTGTAACAAGGTTTACCTCTCGCCGAAGATCGAAACCCGATGCAGCCCAACGTGAAGCGAAAACTTGTCAAGATTGAACTAAAGGAAAAGGTGGCGATGCGCCAAAATTGTATTAATCGAGTGTTGATTGATTGATTACATGGTCTCAGGTCATATTTATACCCAATTACAAACACAGTCCTTGTAGGACACGGCTCTTATCCTAACACTGTTTAAAATATGACAATTATCTAGGACAAGGTCCCCCGACGTAATCTATAAGGAAACTATACAAAATATCCTAACTTAAAGATACAACTGCCTTATCAGGACTTTATCCATAGATGGCAACATCTCTGAAGCACTGAAAACCGAATCCAATAATGATCTCCATGCTTTCCTACCGGAATCGGTCACATTTAGTTACCCCAATCGGAATCGGCTACGCCAGACACCTTATCCGATTTGGTCTCAGCCGATTGACTCTTCAGCTGATTCAGACTCAACCGATGTGCACTCTGTTTTTTAGAATCGCGCATTCCTCAAATTCTGCTTCAATTGTAGCTTCAAACCCGTGGATTAACTTGCCAAATTTGATCGTCAACACATGCCCCCCAAGTTCACGATATTGTTAATGTTGCGGATTTTGTGTGATCCTACCCTCCGAGAAAACCTAGAGCATTTTCATTTCGGCTGTTACCGCGCCTCTTTAAATAACGCCCAAGCATATCAAAAAACTGACGTCGTCAATTGTGCACTCAAAACCTTCAGCCAGAAAACTCCTCAAATCTCTCCGACGATCCCTTCGGAGCTCCCAAGAAACTGCGGCAGCCTTCCCTCCGGCGACGACCTCATCCACGCCAATGGCATTTTCATCTGCTCCCTCCGACGCCCCATTGACCAAGTTCGCCGAGGTAAGTCCTATTGGCTGAATCCTTTCTTTTCGTTTGCAACCGTAGATCTGCATTCTTGTTTTTTATGATTCCCCTTTTTCCTTCCCAATGTAGCACCTTGCTCATCAGATTGTTGTTCCTAGCTTAACTCATGATGATCGATATTTATTGGGCCCAATCGGCAATATGGATCCAACTGAAGTTATCAATGCCAATACCAATAGGATACCCTATAGGATCTCGAACCCTAGCATAGCACATTGGAATGGCACATTCAAATCTTAGCCTTCAACCAACAAATCTTGGCCAGCCTGGTGCGCAAGAATGCTAGCTAGCAAACATACCCATTGGGATGAAGTGGGTATAACTCAGTGTTTAGCTCTCACAATAGCCGATCTACCCAAGGATGAAACCCTTATGTCGGCTACGGCTTATTTCTGGTCCAATACCTTTAATGCCTTCTTCTTCCAACAAGGACCAATGACACCCTCTTTGCTCGATGTGGTCATGATAACTGGCCTAGATATAATGTCATCGGCTAATCCTAACCGATTTGACGCTAAATGCCAATATTCCTTCAAGACAAGAGCCATTGGAGGTTGGAACGGCTACATAAACTAGAACATGGGCACTGGATCGGTCTGCCCTAGAGAGCACACCACCTTCTTGATGATGTGGCTAGAGAAGTTTGTCTTTTGTGGCTCTAGCTGTGGCCTCATAGCCAACTGGCAACAAATAGCCGAAGCTCTGGTGTTGAAAGGAAAAATCCCCTTAGGAAAATATCTGCTAGGCTATCTCTACCAAACTCTCAATATGGCATCGGCCAAGATTGCAACCAACTCAACCATAGGAACTGGAGGTCCTTGGTGGTTCTTGCAGCTATGGCTAGTCCTCTTGACTCAGAAGATTGCTGGCAGACCCAATCTAGCCGATGCTAAATTTCCAAGGGCAGAGCCGATTGTAGACGATGATGGCGAAGAAGTGACTACACGTAGGTGTATATCCTTTGGAGAGGCTGCCTCAACTCACCCTAGCTCTAAGTTGTCAAATCAGCTGCTTGTCGATTGGTTCACTGGCTTTTATGACGGCTACTCCAAGAACAAACGAACTTGGTTCTTTTACTCAGGCTACCCAGAATTTGAACTCCCTTTGGATTTCAACTTTGATGAGCTCAACTCTGAAGAATTTGAGAAACCAAGGAAAATTCTCACCACTGCCATCAGTCCTTGCATTTTACCAATCGACGTCCACCAAGGCAGAAATATCTCTAAGTCTTATGAATTTTATCATCCTACATCGGCTGCCAGGCAAATAGGACTAGGACAACTGCCAATTGGTCTATATTTTACTGACAAGATCCAAGCAAGGGGCGAGATCACCTCAAGAATAATGATGGATCGGTTGATGAACTAGAGGACCCCCTCTCGGCAAAGATAGGCACTTTGGAATTGGCTTTAAAGAGGAGTTCAGCACATGACAGATGGTGGACTGAGTTGAAAAATCACATCTTCCATCAGCCATCTTCCATGTATCTGACTACGCTGCTTCCATACTTGATCCCTGATGTAAGTATTTTCCCTTGTTCAAAATTTTCTAAGCAATCAGCTGACATTGCTCAACAATTAACCACTGTCTCTTTCTTCTTTGTAGACAACCGATTCTTCTCGCCCTCCTATGAGCAATTCAAGGGTCGAGATCCACTACGCTCGTGGGCTTATTCCAAGTGGTGGACTCGCTCCATCCAAGTGGCAACCTTGCTGCATGGCCAAACCCGAGAGGCACTGTCAAGAAAGAAAAGGGCCAAGCCGTCGGCTGCTGGTCCATCGGCTGTGCAAAAGAAAAGGCAGAAGAAGCAAAAGACAGCTCCAGCCGATAGCCTACCATCTTTGGACCCAGATATGGAAGAGGCTATCGACCAAGAAGCCATGGAAGAGGAAATCGAGCAAGCCATTGATGATGCTGCAGCCGAATCAAGCACTTCAAGCAAGTACGCGCCAACGCCATCACCGACGAGCGAGCTTCTCAAAAACACCGTCTCCTCCAAGGCGTCTTCCTCGCCCTCAACCAGTATGCATCCCTCTTTTCTTGAAGTTTGACTAATTTAAATTATCTCCCTCTTGTCCTTAACTAGACTCATTTGCTTGCAGCACAAAAAACTGGCCAATCAGCAACCACGCTCAGCTTCACCAGTAACTTCAGAACTCAATCTCTTCTCTTTTTGCTAGCTTGCCGATTTCAACTAACACTTATCTTTTTTCGTGCAGCCTCCTTGTTCTCCATCGGTTGCCCCCCATGACTCCAGCGATCATACACCATCGGCCAGGGGTAGCCACCATATTGAAGAGGCAGAAACAACTCCAGCTCCCATAGTCAAGGTAAAAATTTCCTCAGGATCAATCGGCTACTTAAATTCCTTTATACTAAAACAAGCTTGATTCTTTATCTGCAGGCCTTAGCCGATATGTTTTCTTTGACATGGAGTTTGTAGATGAAGAAGAGGAAACCATTAGCAAAGCCCAAGCTTCCATAGTCGATGAGTTGAAAGAAAAACTTTTGGACCTAGCTCGTCACGGAAGCCTCACCGGATTACTTGGTCACCAATTGTGGTACTATCAGAACCACGTTCGAAGAGATTGAAAGCCAGCTCCCAGACGAAGTAGCCAATACCATCTCCCAGGCTGCCCATCTTGATCAACATCGGCATGAATTGGAAAGGGCACGACAGTGAATGGCTGATAGGAAGGCAAGAGCCAGCCTTGAAGCCATGATCGAGGCAAATCAGCAATCTATCATTGTTGAGAAGGCAAAATTGGATGAAATGATTGCAGGGCCATCTTCCATCGAGTCCAACATTGATCGGCTGAAGAAACGAGAAGCCAAACTCGTCGTCGAGTTAGAGAAATGCAAAGTTGAGCTGGCCTCTGAAGAACAAAAGCTTGCCGATCTCCCAAGGGCTATTGAAGAGCAGAGGGCGAAGTTGAAATCCTCCATACAATACTTGGGAGATCTCAGGAAATCATTGAAGTCAATCCCGGCACTGATGTAGCTGACGCCCAAACTATAGATGAAGTGGAACAGATCAAACAAAGGGCGATATCGGCTATTAACAAGCTAACCGACAACTGAGTCGATTTGTAATAGGGCTAGCACTTGTGAACTTTTGAAGTACTTGTAATATATTCTTTTGCATCGGCGAACTCGTAAACTTCACCTTTTCGTCTTGTAACATAATCTCTGCCGATTTCGCAATCCATCCGGCCTTGAAAAATTTTGAAGTCCACTTGATTTTACTTGCGTATGTATATATGCCCCCCTAATTTTACAATGTTAGCCGATGATTAATAAAATTATAGCTCGAGGACAACACACCAAATCGGCCATCATGTATACGTTAAATCATAACCGATTATGATAAGAATGAAATGACTAAGGGCGATATAACTTATATCGGCCATCACACATCGGCAGAGCACAACTGATTATGATAAAAAAAGAAGACTAAGGGCAATATGAGTCATATCGGCCATCTAAAGGCGATGTAAACACATCGGCTACCATGTATCGGCTCAATACAGCCGAATCATGAGTTGATCCATTTACTGGGATAATATTTCTTCAAGTACTTTCCATTTAAAGCCCTTCCAAATACCTCTTCATCGAGTCCTTCTAGCATGTAAGCTCCCTTGGAAACTCATTTGTGGATCTTAAAAGGCCCTTCCCAGTTAGGTGACCACTTGCCGAACTTGTTATCTCTTGTGCCAATCGGCAAGATCAGTTTCCACACCAACTCGCCGTCTGAAAATGACTTGGGCACAACTTTCTTGTTATAATGACGAGCAATTCTCTCTTTATCCCTGGTCACCTTTGCTAAAGCACGCATCCTGGACAAAACCACGTCTTCCAATTCATCCACCATTAGATTGTGATAATCATTCGCTGTTAACTCATCTTGCAATTGAATCCTTCTTGAGCCGATGACACTTTTCCATGGCAGTACAACTTCATGTCCATATACCAATTTGTAAGGAGGCACTTGGATTGATCCATGACAAGCCATCCGATAGGACCACAGTGCTTCGGCCAATCGGCTATGCCACGCTTTGGATATTCGAGATCTTCCCGTTTATCGCTTGATCAAACTTTTGTTGGATGCTTCGCCTGTCCATTAGCTCGTGCATAATATGGTGAAGAATTCAACAATTTAATCCCCATGCTTTCTGTAAATTGGACGAACTCATCCGAGACAAAGATAGACCCCTGATCGGTTGTAATCGTTTGAGGGACACCGAATCGGTAAATGATGTGTTCTTTGACAAACTCGATTGCATCCCTTGAATCAACTTTCTTCAAAGAAATTGCCTCCACCCACTTTGTAAAATAATCAGTTGCTATCAATATGAACTTGTGTCCTTTACTCGAGGGTGGATTAATCTGGCCAATCATATCAATTCTCCATCCTCTGAATGGCTAAGGTTTGATAATAGGGTTCATAGCCGACGCTGGTGCTCTTTAAATCGCCCCAAATCTCTGACAGTCCTGACAACCTTTGTAATATTTGAAACAATCTTCCAGCATCGTCGGCCAAAAATATCCCGCTCTCCGGAGTAACCATTTTATCTTGTGAGCTGATTGATGAGTACCACAGATGCCTTCGTGCACTTCTCCCATTACAACTTTGGCTTGATCAGCAATCAAACATTTAAGTAGCACTCCATCAATCGTTCGAAAATAGAGATCGTCGTCGAGCAAAACATATCTCAAAGCCTTGTAACGTAATTTCCTTGAAGCCGATTGAGAAGGATCCTGCAACTAATTAGAAACATCATTCCTCTAATCGTTAGCTGTGATCGTTGCAACTTCAACTTCAATATCTTTACTCATCGGCTTGTAGCCTGATGCCCCTTGAGCCAAGTCGTTTGCTTCAGCATTCTGCTCTCGAGTGATATGTTTGAAAGTTACTAGCCAAAAACCATCCATCAATTCTCGGCACTTTTGATTGTAGATCATCCATGTGTCATTCTTGCATTCATATTCTCCTGCTAATTGGTTGATGACCAACAAAGAATCGCCCATAATCTCCACAACATTGGCTTCAACCTCTTTCAAAAGTTGTAAACCCTTGAGGACTGCTTCGTATTCAGCTTGATTGTTTGTAGCGTAAGGTGTAATAGTATAAGCAAATTCAAAATTCGCCCCCCCTAGGTGATATGATAACCAAGCCGATGCCATAGCCATGGGTGCAAACTGATCCATCAAAAAAACAATATCCAAGGCACCATGTTGATCGAGTCGATTGAATCATCCCGGTGTTCAACAATGAAATCGGCTATAGCTTGACCCTTAATTGCCTTGGGTGCTTGATATCTTAGGTCAAATTCTGTCAAAGCAAAAATCCATTTTCCAACTCACCCTTTCAAAACTGGAGCCGATAGCATATATTTGACTACGTCGGCTTTGCAAATAATGGTGCACTTGTTGGATAATAAATAATGCCTCAACTTTGTACAAGAAAAATATAAGCACAAGCACAACTTTTCCACAGGATAGTACCTTATTTCTATATCCGAAGTCTTCTTAAGATAAAATATTGCTCTTTCCTTGGCTTCAAACTCTTGGATCAAAACTGAACCGATTGATTTTTCATCGGTAGACAAAAACAACTTAAAAGGCAATCCCTTCGTGGAGGGATCAAAACTAGAGGGAGCTTAAATAATCCTTGATGTTGTTCAAAGCTTTCCGCTCCGCCCCCAAGTAAACTCTTGATCGGCTTTTAGCCTTAGCAAAGGCGTGAACGGCTCCATCTTCCGAGATAAATTAGCAATAAAACGCCCGATAAAATTTACCTTGTCGATCGAGATTGCAGTTGCTTCTTGTCCTGTGGATATTGAATACTCTTTATAGCATTAACACTTCCTCGGTCACCTCAATCCCCCTCTCATGAACAAGAAAACCCAAAATTGTCCAGCCAATACACCAAAAGCGCATTTAGTGGGGTTCATCTTCAAGCCATACTTTCTAGTCCTTTCCGAACCTTCCTTAAATCGGCTATATGATCTTCAACTTCTTTTGATTGACAACCACATCATCAATGTAGATTTCAACCAAGAAGCCGATTAGGTCGTGAAAAATATAATTCATGGTTCTCTGATACGTAGCTCCAGCATTTTTCAATCCGAATGTCATGACAACCAACTCATATAAGTCGATTGCACCAGGACACCGAAAGGCAGTTTTATGGATATCTTCCTCGTCCATAAAAATTTGATATATCCAGCATTGCCATCCATAAAACTTATAGGATCTAACTCCCAAACTAAGCCAACCAGAGGGAGGGTGAATGGTGGTATACCCAAAAACCAAATTTTAGCGAAAATAAAACTTAACCTCGATTTCGATGTTGCGCGGTCGACCGAGAGTATTGCGCCGGTCGACCGCCCGATCACCTCGGTCCGACCGCCTCATCATCTTCGGTCCGACCACCCGTGCAGCTCCGGTCTGACCGCCCATGTAGCTGATCACCAGAATTTAGCCGATCCAGCCTGTTTCGGTATGACCGGCAACACTCGGCCGGTCTGACCGGTCAGGTTGACCTCGTTGTCTTCGTTGTCGCTTTCGTCGTCGAAGATACGACCATCCTCCCCCAGAACCTGTGGCAAAGTACCTGAAATTTCTGGTCTAGTACCGGGACTAGCCTCATCAAAAGTGACTTCGTAAGTCTTGACAATTTTGTTAGTCTCCAAAACAAGTACATGATAACCACGATGTGTGCGGGGTAACCAAGAAATAAACCATCGGTTGAACGTGATTCAAATTTATCCAAATTTCCTGATTTCAAGACAAAGCACTTACAACCAAAAACACGCAAATGTGAAACTTTGGGCTGACGACCAAATCGAAGCTTATAAGGTGTTTTTCCAAGTTTTGATCTCAATAAAATACGATTGGAAACATAGCATGCAGTGTTAATAGCTTCGGCCCAAAATTTTCTAGGAGTGTGATACTCATCAAGCATTGTTCTAGCCATCTCAACCAAAGAACGGTTTTTCTTTCAACAACACCGTTTTGTTGAGGAACACGAGGAGAAGAAAATTGATGTTCAATGCCTTTTTGTTGCAAAAATGTTCAAAAGAAGCATTTTTAAATTCACCACCATTATCACTTCTAATCGTTTTCAAAGAACTGGGAATTTCATAATTCAAGCGAAGAACCAAACTCTGAAAGTGTCCAAAGGCCTCATCCTTAGTTGCCATGAAGAAAACCCAAGAATATCGAGAAAAGTCATCAACAACAACCAACACATACCATTTTCCTCCAATGGATTGCACTCTAGCTGGACCAACAGTCTCCATATGTAAAAGCTGTCCCGGTGCATCCGTCATCACAGAAAGAATTGGAGTATGTGAAGAAGCAAGGATTTTACCATGACGACATGGTGCGCAACCAAATCAAGATCTTTCTTAAGTTTAGGCAACCCATGAACAAGATCCAAACCACTTAGTCTAGTCAAATGATCAAAACCAACATGTCCAAGTCTGCGATGCCAAAACATTAAATCTTTGTTGAATTTCGCACCAAACATGTAACAACGGGAAAAATAAGATTTCCAAAATTAGCTTTAAAAACTCTCCCATAATGGGAAATGTTCAACACAGAATCACCACAAGAATCAAATATTTTACTTCCAGTTTTCTTAAAGTGAACTTCAAAATTCTCATCAACAATTTGTGAAACTGAAAGTAAATTATACTTTAAGTCCTCGACTAAAGCTACCTCTTTCAATTCAAATTTGTCACTTACCTTGACTGTCCGGTAGCGAGAACGACACTTGTAGAAGCATCTTCAAAGATTATCGATTCAGTCTTGGATGTCATCCTGAGGAAGGAGAACCAATTTTTATCTTCGGTCATGTGCCGCGAACAACCGGAGTCCACGATCCACACGTTCTCCTTCCTCGCCACCAACGCCTACGCAAAAGAAGATGTCGAAGCCTCAGTACTAGGGTTAGTCAAAAGAAATTTAGGAATCCGAAACCAGTACTGAGACACACAACCAACAAATCCAATAGGCATATATCCATGTGAAAAAACAATTTTAGAATTTTCAGAAAAATTCCTTCGGAGCCGGTCTGACCGCAGGGGTACTGCTGGTCTGACCACGTGCCACAGAAAGTCTGACCGAGGCAGTGCCATCGGTCTGACCGGGTGCCACGGCCGGTCTGACCGTTTGACCCACTATGGTCTGACCGGCCTTCCCGAGGGAAAGCCAGATTTTTGCCCCTTTGATTTTGCAAAATTAACCTCTCTTTCCTTTTTCTGTTTTCGTGCTAATCTGAAACAAAAACCAAAAAGGTGGCCATCTTTACCACAAAAAGAGCAAGAAAACTTTTCCCTAGTGGTTGGTGGTTTTGAAGTATTAGTTTTAGTTCCTTTTAGATAAACAGAAAGAGATGGCATATCTCCAAAGATTTAAAAATTATTTTTACATCATTAGGTTTTGTCAGAATTTCCCCATTTTCAGTCATTCTCAAAACATTTGGGGGATTTTTGGTGAAATAGTCATGAGCATTAAAACCTATTCACCTATTGTCGCTACACATTTTAGATTGATCCAAAATCATGTTAAGTTGTTTCTTACCATCGAAAATTTTTGCAAGAAACTTTTCAAATAAGAAACTTCTTTTCAAGATTTACACACTTTTCACAACCAATCATGACATCTTTATTTTTGCGACATTTAGAGCAAAATACTACCTCATCTTGTTTAACAATGTCTTCCATGTGCTTAACACGAGCTAAAGCATCTTTTAATTTTAATTCATTTGCATCACATGTTAAACAAGGTTTAGTAGCCAAAACTTGAGAATCATTGACATCTCTAATTTTTGAAATTTCAAGCATTAAAACCTCACAATTTTTGCATTCATTATCATTAGGAATAAGAGATTTTAATCTAGCAATTTCAGCATTCAAAGACTCAATCACAAATTCTTGTTTTTAAACATCTTTTCATATTTTTTATTTTTGTACTTAAAACAAGAATAGCTTCCTCAAGAGAGCTTACCTCATCTTCCTCACTTTCAGAAACTTTATCTTGGCGAGTCATGAGGCAAATGCTGGAGATGTTCTTGTTCTTCTCTTCCTCGCTATCAGAATCTATGTCGCTTAATGGTTCAAAAGCGGCATCGACTTTGCTTAGCACTCTCTTCATCATCTCCTTTGAGCGTTTCCCTTTGGGCTTGTCGTCCTTGGCCTTCTCCCCGCTTTTGTCTTCCTTTTTGCCTCTCACAAGCTTGGGGCAGTTGGAGCGGATGTGATCCAACGCGCCACATTCAAAACAGCAAGCTCGTCCACCTCTTTTCCTGAACCTAACTTTATTCATAGCTCTCGAAAGTTTGTTAGCAGCCAAAGCCAAATCCTCCTCCTTGAATTGCTCGAGTTGTTCATCGGACATGGCATTAATTAAAGCAAGAGCACTGGGAGTTGAAGAAGAAGCAACATTAGAAGAAGTTGAAGAAGAAGAAACCAAAGCACTTGACTTAGAATCCGTTTTTCGAGAAAAAATGTTCATCTCATGAGTTTTGAGTTTTGTATAAAGCGAATCCAAAGTCAAAGTAGCCATATTAATAGATTCTTGAATTGAAGTAACTTTCATCTCCCAAATAGACATGTTAAGACCATTCAAAAAGTGGCGAGAAATCTCAGATTGAGGATAGTTTGTATCATAGGCACAATCCACGATCTAATATTGCTCAAAATTTTGTTAAACCTACCAAGATAATCATCCAAAGCTTCAACAGTTTCATCTCAAATTTTTATATATTCCTTTTTGAAAAGATCTCAACGAAGTTCTTTTATGTTGTTAGTTCCATGATGAAAGTTCCTTAAAGCAATCCAAATTTCATTTGCACTTTGAAGATGCGAAACACGATCAAAATCCGAACGAGAAATCTCATTCAATAAAATATTACGAGCTTTGCAATTGTTATTAAATTCATTTTTCAAAGCCTCGAATTAATAACCTCAGGGATCTCATAAGGAATAGCTACCTTTTTGAAGGGTTACGCAGAGGCTACGCTAGCCGAAAACAAAAAACTTTTCTACCGCGCAAACCAGGAACACTTGCAAGTAAGGGCCGATAGATCGTTACCGATTGGAGTAGAGTGCAGCGGACTAGCCAATCAGGGCTATCCGATCTGGAACAGTGCTGGTCGATGACAACCGATTTGCCGACAGCCGATTTTCGGGGACAGCCGATTCACCAATCAGCCGATTCGCCGAGTCGTCCGGTCACGTTCTCACGCCTCGCTCCGATGCACTCGACCGCAGCCGATTCGTAGCCAATCAACAGCGCCGCAACATAGCAGCACCTCTACCGGTATCCACACGTCCGGGGACAAAATGCCTAACACCCGTGTGCTAGCACAAGATGCAAGGCTAGGGTTTTGGCTCGAAGGTGGGGAGGGTTTCCGTGGAGATTGATCTCGCCGACTTGTTGCGCCAAATCAGATTGATTCGGTTCAATTGCGATACAGCAGCTCTCCACCCCTCACCCCCGTTATATAGAGTTGCCGGTTGGGCCTAGAAGCCCATCTGGACTCTATTTTAAATCGGATCCTATCGGAATCTCATAGAGTTGGCCGGCCGGACTTCGTAAGCCCATAGGACTCTATCCGATCGGATCCCTATCCGATCGAGTCGTATCCGAGTTCAACTCGAATGCATGTTCTTATCCCCTTAAGCGTGCAACCCTGTAGGTTCAGGTATACTCGGTTTCGGCTATAGTCCAACTCAACCAACCGTCAGCTCGAGTCCAACTCAGCTGATCTGTCAACAGTGACGCCTAGCAGCACATATTGACACCATAGTATACAAGAATATAATATCGGCTCTGAACCTGTAATGTGTACACAAATTCCTTTGCCTCACGATACCAATTAAGCTATAGGCAAGATGTGTGCCATCCCTTCAATAGCTTAACCATTCACTCGAACCGTATTGGATTATCTGTCTGTTGATTGACTCAATCAACTTAGTATGGCCATGCATTTCCATAATCCATTACCTCGAGGGGCCCAGAGATATCTCTCCAAAGGAGGGGCAAATTCCATCTTGATCACTCACATCCCACTCCATGTTTCATAGCAAACCCGAAAACTACTTTTATAACTACCCAGTTACGGAATAGCGTTTGGTAGTCCCAAAGTAGGCTACTACACATGTTAGAATCCATGATGATCTCAGGTCTAAGGACTTTGCACCAACACTACTTGAGATCAACTAATAGCACATTAATTCCTGTAGTGTCTCATGGTGGGTCTATCCAACAATGTGTTCTCTAACACATGTGTCCATGTTTATTGATTTGGTATCTCCATACCCATGATCTATGAGACATGATCATCAATCAATAAACATGCCGATCTTAGAGTCATATTTGTTCCAATAATATGACATGTGATCAGGGATCATTTAGAAATAGATTCATACATATAGAGTCTCATAAATAAGTCACGTACTTGTTGATCAATACAAGATGTCTATTTCATGGAACTGAATAACACTTTATTCATTTATACATAAACATTGACCATGATATCCAACATCTCCATGTTGCCTCTAGGGCATATCACTAACACTTTTGCCAAACATCGTAATCTTGAGCCATGATATAAGATTGCATATTACTACACCAGTAAGCAAAATCCGTACCATCAAAAACAAGTGGCTTAGTTGAAAATTTATCAGACATGGCAAAAAAAACTTTAGATCGATAAAAATCCAAAGAAGAAAACGAGGCTCTGATACCACTTGTAGGACCGAACTCCCAAACTAAGCCAACCAGAGGGGGGTGAATGGTTGGTATACCCAAAAACCAAATTTTAGCGGAAATAAAACTTAACCTCTGATTTAGATGTTGCACAGTCTGACCAAGAGTATTGCGCCAGTCTGACCTCCTGATCACCTCCGGTCTGACCGCCCGTGCAGCTTCGATCTGACCGCTCGTGTAGCTGATCACCAGAATTTAGTCGATCGGCCTGATGTCGCCGATGCGCCAAGCGTAGCCAATGAAAGTCGGTCTAACCGCAATAATTCGCGCGGTCTAACCGGTCGAAGGTCGTTGGTCTAACCGCCGATTAGACGCTGCACCCGAGAAAAACACAAACTGAACAACTCTTAAAGTAGATTGAAACTTTATTGATTCTCTCTGTGTTTACAAAGTGCAACCAACAGCACTCCTCACAAAATTTGGACTAAAACTCAAAACCCTAAACTTTTCTCAACTTACTCTCTCTAAAACTTGATATCGAGAGGCCACGCTTCTGTCTATTTATACACAAGACGCACAGCCCGAAGCCACGAATCCTACACATATAAGAAATCCTAATCCACTAGGAAACCTTCCCGTCCAAGAAACGAACTTTACATATTCCACACATCGCAATCTTGGACTTCCCAAAGTTGAAACTCCATATTCCAAACGCACACAATATCTTCAGCGTATGCCTATGGAAACTTCACCAATCACGTGCATCAATCTCTACCCTTAAGTATCCCGCATGATCTCTATCTTGGACATCACCTTATCTCCAAGTTGACTCCAACTCGATCACCGGCGATATTTTCCCGAGGCGTAAAGATTACTCGCACATAATTAAACAAAGAAACCATATCCGAGCACTACCTATCTCCAACTTGACTCATTGTCAGCATAAAACTTCATACGTATAGAAACACGAAACTTTCATGTATATGCAAGAAAACAACCCGAAACCAAAACCGAAACAAAATCAGCTGCAAGAAGATCGTGGCCGACGGTCGACCGGCGGTGCCCGCACGGTCTGACCTTACAAGGTCCTCCGGTCAGACCGACAGCACAAGCCCGGTCAGACCGGACCACACAAACATCATAGTACTGTTCACGTCTGAAAACCAAATATCTCCAAATCTATTTTGCCAATAATCTCCAAATTACAAAACCAATAATCACAGATGCCAATTGTTCATCATCATAAAAGAATCAAACACACTTTGATTTTACAAAACTTATGATTTTATGCCCTGAAGCAGCATCGACCAATAAATCGGCAATCGGCATGGGATACTCGTCCTTGGGGTTAGCTTTGTTTAAGTCTAGAAAGTCAATGCACACCCTGAGCCTATCGTTTTTCTTGATAACTGGAACTATGTTTGAAACCCACTCAGTGTATCGGCACTATGGAATAAAACCAGCATCATATAACCGAGTGATTTTGGCCTTGATTGCATCATACATATCAGCTTTAAATCTACTAGAAGGTTGTTTGTACTGTCGATAGCCTTGCTTAATAGGGAGCCGATACTCAACAATTGATGGGCTAAGACCCGGCATCTCAAAATACTCCCAAGCAAAGCAATCTTTATATTCCTTTAACAAGTCAATAAGCTTGGTTCTAAAATAAGAAGACAAATTTTTACTAATGTATGTCAGCCTAGGCCTATCTCCTATACCTATATCAACCTCTTCAAGCTTGTCGGCCCACATAAAACCTTGTCCTAGCTTGCCATCGAGATCGTCCACGGTGTCCTTGATGTAGACGCTTGAACCCTCCACGACACTCTCAAAGTAATAATTGAGGCTCTTCATCTCTAATTGGACGTATAATAGAATCGGATACCTTTAGAAAATCAGTCTCCCAAACCTTGCCGGACAAGCAATCGATGCCGTCGATTTTCCAAAGGGTTAAATCAGCATTGGCTACGTTTACTGATCTGTTGGCTGGAACGATTTTGATCTTGTCTCCTTGCCATTCGATCAAGCTCTGGTGCATGGTACAAGGGATGCATCAATTAGCGTGGATCCAATCCCTCCCCAGCAGCAGGCTGTATGACCCCTTCCCGTTCATAACAAAAAAGGTGGTAGGCACTGTCTTACTACCGACGGTCAGCTCAACATTAAGAACCCTTTTGTTTCAGATGGGTTCCCGCCAAAATCCTTAAGGACCATATTTGTTTTGATGAGGTCATCGGAACCCTTGCCCAGCTTTCTAAAAGTAGCATACAACATTAGATTGACAACATCTCCCTCATCAACTAGCATTTTTGACATCGATTTCCCATTGACAAATCCTTTGACATAAAGAGGCTTAAGATGTCGCTGTCCTGTCCCTTCTAGTTTTTTAAAGAATGCTTGCTCCGGGGACAACACGAGTTTGGCCATTGACTCCTCTACGATGTCTGCATCAGCTTGGGCCGCTTCAAATTCGGCTGGTAACACAAAAACTATATTAACCGATGCAGACGCCACAACCTTTCCCTTGGCCTTTCTCTTTGTCTTGTTGGCTTGGTCTTCATTGGCTGCAACTTCATTACTCTTCACGCGCCACTGCTTCCTCGGGCGCTCTTGCTCCTTCTTCTTTCTTAGTTGATAATCAATTTTGGCTTGAACCTCTTGCAGCCGACCCTCGCTCTTCATCCGTTGCACCTTCCGTTTCTGGGTCTTTGTAAAAGTGTCGGAGGGGCACCATTGTGGGTTGGCAGCTTGTTCTTTGTCATCCTCGAAGTCCTCCTGAAAAAAATCTTCATGGATTGGGCCCAGCCTTTGGTGAATAGGGTGTTTCCTCTGTCTCGGCCAATTCTGTCTGGATGGCAATCGGCTGGAGCTTTCAGCCTGCTCATCTCCATAACCACTGCACGCTGGACAGTCTTGGAGTGATGGTAGCCTCATCCCCTGATTCCAGCAAAACCTGAATAATTCACAGCTCCAATGGGGATCGAAGCCATCATGTTGCCAATAGTAAACCTCTTCCTGCCGATCATATTTTCTTGGATGCACTTTGTAGACTCGCCCGTCTCTCTTTCTTCATGTCCCTTCATGAATTTGACCAAGCTATCCATCTCTCGGGGTGATGTTCGGCTGATCGACGACTAACATAAACCATGTTAACGGGAAAAGGGTTCCCATCAATCTTCATCGGCTTCTTTGGTTCTTCAAATTTAATTTTCCTCGCTTCTATAGCCGACTGGATTTGCCGGCGAAACACCTTGCAATGTTCGTACTATCGAACCGGTGTTGTGGCACTTGCGTATTTTCTCTTTTAACTCCTCGGCCGATGGGATGACGTGATTGGCCGGAAGTTGGATCTGTTTCTCCCAAAGCAACAAATCAAAGATTTTGTCGGCTTTAGTAATGTCAAAATCATACTTCTCCTCTTTAGCCGAATTCTTCACCCATTGACAGTTATGATTTTTTTGATCCTAACCCATTCGGCTCGCCACTTCGATCACTATCGCTGAATCGAGTCGAAGCGTAGGCAACGTGGCTAACCTTCTTAAAGGCTTTCTTGGCTTCCCGGAAACATTGCTCATGAGCAGTGATTTTCTGGGCAAAGTGCGCCAAGCTTTCAAAATCTTGGGCCGAAAATCTCTCCCTGATGGGTGTTAACAAACCCTGGAAGGCAAGATCGGCTAGCTGGGAATAGGATAGCACCAAGTTGTAGCACCGATTTATCATGTCTCTGAATCTTTGGATATAATCTTGGACTGATTCGTCGTGCTTTTGCCTGATGGCCGTTAAGTTGGACAACTTCGTCTCGTGGATGACGGTGTAGAAGTAGCGATGAAACTGCTTTTCCAAATCGGCTCAACTCTAAACAGAATTGTATGAAAGCGAAGAAAACCAAGTAAATGCCGATCCAGAGAGGGAGAGGGGAAAAAGCCTGACCCTCAGGGCGTCTATTGCCGATGCCTCTCCGCACTGGGCTAAAGATCCGCTAACATGCTCATAGGTAGAAACATTATCCTACCCTAAGAATTTGAAAAAATCTGGTACTTTGTATCGGTTGGGCAATGGAACCCTCTCAAAATATTCAAGATATGGGTACCGATACATATTGCCAGTGTTTTTGGGCTTGAGACCGAACTGCTCTCTCATCACATTGGCAATCAGGTCCACCCAGGGCTTGCTTTGTTGATGTTCCTCTTGCACTTGCTGCTGTATCGGCTCATATTGATCAAACTGGAGCGGTCCCTGCCAATACGGCATCTGAGGCGAGTGAGGCTGATATTGCTGGTTGAAGTTGCCTCTTGCGTGCTGCTGAGGAGGTTGATGCATCATTTAGGCTGCTGATCATGCAGAGGTTGAGAGCCGCCAGGATGTTGAGGAAAACTTGATGGGTAGGATCCTATCGGCACGTTTGGCAGAACAGGAGGCCGATTTGCGCTGAATACGGCCTCAATCCGTTCTGGAGATATCCAAGGAATATCATAGCCCATATGCTGAGGTTGTGGCCTCATCAAGACCCTGGGTTGAAACTCTGGCGGCTTTGATGCCGACGGTGGCACAAATGGCTTGAGAGGAACCGATCCTGGCACGATCGGCTGTTCTGGAGGAACCCCTGAAGCCGTCGACAACCCATCTGTTGCCAAGGCCCTGTACTGAGGAAATTTACCCTCAAGGAGGAATAATGGGCCCCTGGCTTGATGTTCAGCTATCCTGGAGCCGACAACTGTACTAATCATGTTATTGAGGGTATTAACCAATATTCCGGATCGATTGATCAAAGCATGATGGACAGCATAATCGATCCTGTCTTGTAGATTTTTTAGCTTTGGTCCTTTCTCCCGTTTGATTTCTTGTTCTTTGCCCTTGCTAGAGCTTGTCCTGCACTCATCCCGACTGGGATATTGACCTTATATTTTTGGACGATTGTCCCTGATCTATTCAGAGCAAAAGATTACAGATAATGACTCTGCAACTGGTCTATCATCTCCTTGTACTCAGCCCGATGTTCAGGAGTCAGCATATCCATGGTGATCGGAATAACGTTATCTTGATCAACCTCGGAAGTCTTGATGTCAACCATTGCATCTGGTTTGTGATCTGGCGTCCCACCAGACATGCCAAAAGCGTGTTGAGAGAAAATTTTCCACGCACTGGCCAGAGAGATTTGCTTTACTCTAGTGCAGGTCCAAAGTATTGGTTCGAGGTTCGTAGGCGTGCCAGTTGGTTTGTTCCTGTAACCAACAAGAAACTAAAAAGAGAAAACAAAGTTAGATTGATAGCCGATCGGTTGGTGGCGGATGACGTATCCCTTTAGTGTTGTGCCGATGCAACTTGCACCGAATCAACAACAACTAGATTCGTCGATCGTGTAGATGTTAACGGATACAATCCAAATCTTAAAACATGTTTAAATCAAGTGACTGGGATAGATCGGTAGTATACCGAGACAATATAAATCACTTAAATCTAAAAATATCATAAGGCAAGGATTATACATGTTTACAGCATAGCCGAAGAGATAAATCTAATGTGTATCAGCTAATACTCCGATACTGCTATATACAAAGATATCATAAAAGACTAAATACATTAAACAAGAAGTAATCAAATATTAAGATGCCTTAACAGATTGATAACAAGCTTAACATATTGAATATAATGAGATCTTAATATAAAGGGCAGATTTAACATATCAAGCAAAACTAAAACATGCAAGACGGTTAAATCAGATAAGATCCGATGAAAGCCTAATACTATCTCTAATAGCAATAATGAAGCAAATTAGATCTTTATGATTTTAACAGCAACTTAACAGATCGAACCTAACCGATGCAGCATTAAGTACCAAAAGAAGCATAGGATCTGAAATGGCTTAATGACAGCCTTTCAAGATGGTAGATATACTATATAATCTAGATCAACAATGAGATCTAATCCTATCGGCTGTCATCTAACAATTGATGCTAGCCGATTGGAGGTTAGATCGCAATATTAATCTAGGATTACGATAACAAGATTAGAGTATCATAACGATGGAAGCACTAATCCCGAGAATGCAAGCCGCTTGTAATAAGGTTTACCTCTCGCCGAAGAACGGAACCCGATGCAGCCCAACCTGAAGCGACAACTTGTCAAGATAGAACTAAAGGAAAAGGTGGCGATGCACCGAAATTGTATTAATCGAGTGTTGATTGATTGATTACATGGTCTCGGGTCATATTTATACCCAATTACAAACACAGTCCTTGTAGGACACGACTCTTATCCTAACACTGTTTAAAATATGACAATTATCTGGGACAAGGTCCCCCGACGTAATCTATATGGAAACTATACAAAATATCCTAACTTAAAGATACAACTGCCTTATCAGGACTTTATCCATAGATGACAACATCTCTGAAGCATTGGAAACTGAATCCAATAATGATCTCCATGCTTTCCTACCGGAATGGGTCACATTTAGTTACCCCAATTGGAATCGGCTATGCCGACACCTTATCAATTCGGTCTCACTGATTGACTCCTCACCGATTCGACTCAATCGATGTGTACTCTGTTTCCAAGAATCGCGCTTTCCTCCAATTTCGCTTCAATTGTAGCTTCAAACCGAGGGATTAACTTGCCAAATTTGGTCGTCACAGATCTTGATTCCAAAGTATTTACAATTTTTTTGGAAACTCATAGTACAATTTGCTATAACAGTATATACTACATGCTACCTGCAGTATAAATGTTCCAACTACCATCTGACTTAAATACTTAAATAGAATGTAATAGCTAAAATCAAATGAAGTAAAATTATCTTTCTATATTATTATCTTCGTCTAAAATATAAAATATAGTAGCTATAAGTTTATTGTCCAGATTCATACAAACGTTTTTTCTTGCTCGATTCCTTTCGTAGTCATCCCCTCACTCTTAAGCACGGTGAGGTGCCACCAGCATGAGCATGTAGGCCGCATTGCTACTCAACCTTTTCAATTTTACTAGTGAGCGTGCACGTGCAAGGCACGTCGATATATACAATTGAGAAAAAAATATGGTTATTGTTGATCATATACTGATATATTATTAAAGAATCATCATAGGCACCGATAAAAATAAAATTATTGTAACCCCCATCCATTAAAAATCCTCATGCGTTGCACGGGTAAAAACAATCTACATATTCTAATTATAATGACTTTGACTGTTAGATTGTTAGATCGGAGTAGGTTCAAATTATAATAGTGTAGATTGATATTTAATTGCAATGAATAATACAATTCTATTTATGAAAAAAAATAAAAGTTATATACCAAATTTAATTATAGTTATATACCATTGAACCGGCGAAGCTACTGGTTCATGGGTCGAACGGTCTGACCGTCGGTTCATCTGGTTCAGTTGCTGGTTATGGTCAAATAGAGCAAAGTTTCCCAACAAAGCACAATAACTACATTACTCTCTTGTCTTAGATAAGTGCATCATATAATCTGGAGACCCAAGTTTGAATCCCACCCATGCATGTTTTCCCTAATTTTTGCATAATATACATATATGACGGTCCGATCCGGTTTTCTACATGTGTCTAACTGTTGACGAGAAATTTCTCTCACGCGCTGGCCTGGGAGATCTGCTTGACTCCAGTGCAAGTCCTTCTCGGCTGCATGTGCTGTGCAGGGCGTGCCAATTGGTTTGATCTGTTAACCAACAAGAAAAAGAAGGAAATATGCATTAAGTGTTAAGTTAGATCCCCACTGGATCGGCTGAGGGAATCCATGAGCATATATTTGCTATCCTAAAATATATTAAGTCAAGCGACTGGAATGGATCGGCTATACCGAGACAACATCAGCCGTTTAACCCAAATACGATAAAGGGTAATAAATATATGTATTGATAACCTAGCCGATACTGGAAAGCTAACAATGAATCGGCTAGTACTTCGATGAGTCTTATGAAAAGATATCATTCTTGAACCAGATACGCATAGCCTGGGAAATCGGCCGTCGGCTGTTAACGGCAAGCCGATTTCGGCTGATGACGTCCGATAAGAATGGGATCTTAATATATGAGGCATTCCTAACATAAATCTAATAATAAATATATTAAAAGAAACATATCAGGGCATATAAGACCGGCTGAAACCCCGGCACTGTCTCTAAATAATATAAATCTAGCCGAACAGATCATTGAAAGTTCTAAAAATGACTTAATAGTTCAACGTTGATGCAGCATTAAGTATAAAAATAACAACCCGATCTGTTGTAGCTGATTTATATCTCTCGAGATAGTGGATACCGCATATAAACCAGTCAACCTTTAGATCTAACCTTATTGGCTGCAGGTTCTTGACAGAACTGGCCAATGGCAGGATAGATCTAAACATTGCTCTAGTTTATATGCGCTATATGATAAATAGCGCAGTATAAACTCCTGAATCTAATGTGTCATTACGATGGAAGCACTAGAAACAAGAGATCATACCACTAATGACAAGCATTTACCTGGATTTGGGGATCAAAACGATACACCCATAGCCAAGTCAATTGCTCGTCTGAAGAAAAGGTTGGCGATGCACCGAAGGTTTGATTGATTGTGAGAATGTGTCTTGATTACAGGGGTCTCGGGTCCTATTTATACCCAAGATAAAATTATCTGTACAAACCCTAGACTCTATCTAAACTACTATTTAAAACACGGCGTTATCCCGGGAAGGACCCACGCCATATTACAATGGACAGTTTAAACAAACTCCTAAATTACAGATACAATTTACCGTTATAGGACTCTATCCATGAATGGCAATATCTTTTAACGCGCAATCTGATAACCGAATCTTCTATTTATCTTCAACATCTACATCAGAAACGGTTTTATCTTCTCTGAACCTAGAATCGGCTATTGGCCGCTCTTGTCCGATCCAACCTTAGCCGACTGGCCTCGCAGCCGATCGCTTCTCAGCCGATGCGACCTCTGTTTCTTCGTCAAACCAACCGATCCAATCCTTTTCACCCTTTCCAGGACTTAGGGATTCAATTACCAAATTTAGGTGTTAACACTAACATGGCTTTAATTTTTATAATGGGTAAACATTGGAACTCAGCAAGTATATCATAAAGAAAATGGCATGTAACTCTTGAAATTGAGATTCAGAAAAAGGAACCATCAGCATAAATAATTAAAATGCAAAATTCAGATAATTCAGAAATAGTCAATAGTACAATGGTGTGGTGCCAAACTAGAACATTCAGGTAGATAATTTTGAGATGTTATATTTGTACAAACATACGAATGTCAAAAATTGTTCTGACAGGGAGTTATGTTTGAAGAACAAAAGAGAATGTTTCAAGTTCTTGCAAGAACATTCAGAAAAAACCATATATTTTTTAATGAATCAAGATTTTTTCTCTAGAATAAGAAATGAAGAATTCTATATGCCACACTAATTAATGTCTATTTTCTGGACCTGTAAAGAATAGAAACCATATATTTTTTTAATGAATGCATGCTTGATACAAAAATAGTTTAAAAATAATATTTTCTGCAATGTCCTAAATATTCCTTCAGAATCATCCAAAGCATGTAGTGGCACAATTCAATCTTAGAAATTGATGTCTGAGGTAGTAAAATTTCAACCAAAAGAGTAAAAAAATGCTGCTAATATCATCCCTTTTCTAAAAGGATTTTCTTGAGAAGCCTAATCGGACATGATTGCTATCATAATTACTTGCACCACTTTCATATCCTACTTGCCTGCTTTGGTTCATGTCCAATTTTCCCACCATTGATTCATCGCCACATCGCAGCTTGGATTTTAGCCCACTTGGTTCATTACTTGACCACCCACGTATTGCTATAGCAAGGCCACCGCCAATAATATGTCGAAGGGCAGCTAGCAGTAAAATAAATTGAGGATGACAGCATGAAAAAGGATAACACACTCTAGGATAATGGATCGATTGCTTGCTGTAATGGATAACTACATGGATCATTAAAAAGCAACAAATAGTAAAATTGGTTGTCCGAGAAAGTGTAGATGTTCGAAGTCCAAGAAAATCGAACAATACTCCAAAACTCGAGTATTAAATGCAGATGAAGAAAAAGCATACCTAAACTCCATGAGAGGAGTTGGCGACGCCAAAACAATGGCGGAGAAGCAGAGCCAAGCAGTGCCAGCGACCAACGCCACCAACGTGACCCACAACCTTGTTGCCCTCCGCCGAAGGGGCAGCAATGCCTCTCAATGGCCCCAGAGCATGACTTCAACAAGCCAACCAACCAATAGCAGTGGTGAGACATTTTGTTGGACAATTTGTTAGTGATCCAGAAACATGTGGAGAGCAAACGATATAAATTTATATTTGCATAGTACAAACATCAAAGCATTTAGTACCAAACAAAAAGAAAAGGCAGCATGCCTAAAGAATTAGAGGGCTCTGCAAGAAAGATTCAGACTGTTCATGAGAGAATGGCATCACGAATCTGCAAACTTATCAAAGGTCAATACATGACTTGCAACTGATTCATTGAGAGAAAGATGAGGGACTGCATGAGGGTGACATGCATATTTATGATCAGGATGGCAATGAGAAAAATGTGGACTGTTTGGAGCTTTGAGCTTGAGCCTATTGCCAAAAACTTTACCTTAATCATCAACATAACTATGTAAGTGCTAAGCAGGGGAATAGAAAGCTAGTAAACTTATTTCACCGCGCATGCCCTTTGAAGTTTACGATGGTGAACTATAAGAAAAATATTCTACCTAATTCTTTACCATATCTCAGACTGCCTGACTGCCTATAGATGTATTCCCTCGCGAAAAGAAGTTTAGGCTAAGTACAGGACCATCTAAGCTGATTAGGCACTACAAGCATTTGGGCATAACTACAGAGCTTAGTTTTCCAAGATTCCGTAACAAGTAAATTGATACAACAGTAACATATATACAAGAAAGCTTAGAAGACATCATAACTTGGTCTTGCCTATACCTAGTTAAAAGCAACAACAACTATTTGGAGGCAATACCTCTAAGTCTAATTATGTATTTTTTATTTGCCTAAACCAACCATATTTAGAAGATTCCTGATGCTTATAATCCTTGGAAGATGATGGTGTGCTGCAAAGATGAAAGGAAAAGTCAAGTTCCTGTTAATGACAACAATACCTTGTTGCCTTGAATCACAAAGAAATTTTCACATCTCTAACCAAAAGCATTGGAAACTCGACGGACTATCCAAATTCTTCTAATCGAACCAAATCACCGGTAGAGATTTCTTCCACAGCATCCAGTGGCTGGAGCGCATTGCCATCGTCATGGCCCCGAGAAAAACAAACCCAAAATTGAGATGTGTCGAAGAAAGAGCTCACCCAAAATTGAGATGTGGCCTGGGAGGGACCATGGAGAGCTCGAGCTCCTTGAGCGCCCGCATCCGGCGGAGCGGCGCCTCGAGACCCTAGGCGCGAACACCTTTACCTGCAGGTTCTCGAGCTGGTCTAGCTCCCCAGCCTCCGATGGGAGCACCTCCACATCGTTGCCGAAGAACTTGAGCAACCTAAGGCTCCTGCGGCAACCACCGATGGAGCGGGACACGAGGTTGTACGTGTTGCGGTAGATGTACACCTCGCCATCGTTCCGCGCCGCGCCGTGGGACGGGGAGAGCGCGGCGAGGTCCCAGGTGTTGCCCGCGACGTGGGTGGCATCGGATCTACGTGCGGGGAGGTCGTCGGCGTCGGGGTCCGCCGCGGCAGGGGCCATCCGGGCGCCACCGGGGCCGAACACGGCGGGGTTTTTGGGACAGCGTGTCGCCACCTAGGGTATCATACACGGGAAGAGGGGGGAAATAATAAGAAGGGGGCGAGGAGGGGGCGGCGGAGGGCGCGCGCGAGGAGGCGGGCGGCGGAGGACGCGGCGAGCGTCGACGGCGGTGGAGGGCGCGCACGAGGAGACGGGCGACGGCAGGCGCGGCGAGGAGGGAGTCGGTGTTCTATATGAATGCAGTAACTAAATATATACTAATAAGATGTTAATTGCTAATTGCGGGATAAACTGATATATTTTATATTAGTATAGATGATAAATCTCTAAAAGTGTCCTTGTTTATATTAGAGGTATATACTATTAAGAAATTGTACCGTAAAAATCCTCTCCGAGCGAAAATCGCAACATGGATCAGCCGACATGCACGGTTATACCAAAACGGAACTATCAAACTAAGATACATATATACCAATATATCAGTGCCAACTTATATATATATATATATATATATATATATATATATATATATATATATATATATATATATATATATATAGCCATCCGAGGACGACATTCAGTAGTTTGAGCTTTTGCTTCCCAATTTTTCTGAAAAGCTAGCTTTCTGAAAACTAGCTTACTGAGTGATGATCTTTTACTATTAGCTTTTGTAATAAATTTTTATCTTTTCAGCTCACCAAAAGCAAGTAAAAACTTATTTCACCTAGCTTTTTAGTCATTTCCTAAGAAACTAACTTTTCAGCTTTTTGAAAGCCAACTCAAACTATTTGTTTTAGCTTTCTAACTTTTGAAAAGTAAAAACTAAAAAGTTACCTAGAAAACTAAAATAAACAGGATCATAAAATCATGTATGGCGCGTATCGGCATATCCATGTAAGAATAACAATAAATCATTCTTGACTTTGAGTTCTCTAAACGGCCAACTATTGCTACTGTCCTCATCTCAATCCATGCACGATGCATGCGTTTACACGCGTGTTAGCATTCATTAAGTATAGTACAATTGCTTAATTATAATATCGCGCCCGATCAGACTGGCATGCTGGAAGCCTGGAATGATTAATCGACCATTTCTAGCTATGCGACCTCCGATCAATTCACATCAAACTCCAAATATTTTAAAGCTGCAGATGATGTTTTCGAATGTATGACGCGTACGGATTGATATATATATATATATATATATATATATATATATATATATATATATATATATATATATATATATATATATATATGCAATTGTGTCCGTGTGTTGCAATGAGTAAAGTAAGGCGCAGCGCGAGAGCTCCGAGCAGCGATGGGAGGGAGGAGCACAAGCACGACGCTGGGCGTGGCACGGATGGGGACGGGAGGGAGAGGCGCAGAGAGGGAGGGACGCATGAGGTCTTTTTTCATCCAAGCCCTCCCTTTCTTTTCAGCATGGGGACCGCGGATTAATTTTGGAAAAATTCAAGGGGTTTTCTGTAAAATAGTCAGGCAAAACAAAATTTTGGATGAAAACATTACTTGCTTTATAAATAGTTATAGATATATGTATATATATACATATATATACATATACATATACATATATATATATATACTAGCAACTGTGTCCGTGCGTTACAACGGGTGATGTCGGGGCGCGGCGCGGATGGGGACGGGAGGGAGGAGCG
This sequence comes from Oryza australiensis, assembly GCA_019925245.2. NCBI lineage: Eukaryota > Viridiplantae > Streptophyta > Magnoliopsida > Poales > Poaceae > Oryza > Oryza australiensis. The sequence continues at coordinate 952,188 of JAIFGZ020000016.1, read as the reverse complement.
TAGGGAGGGAGGGACGCATGAGGTCTTTTCTTTTTCATCCAAGCCTCTCTCTTTTTTCAGCATTGGGACTACGGGTTAATTTTATAAACACTCAAGGGGTTATCTGTAAAATAGCCAAACGAACGAAAATTTTGAGTGGAAAAACTACTTACTTTATAGATACATAATCTAATACAATGTATATAAATAGATGTTCATATACATTGTAGTAATGTTCCATCTAGTGTGAGATTGATATATTATGGGAGGAAGGAAGTAAATAATATTTCATGACAGCGGCACACACTTTGTCTAAAAAATAAACTTTTGGCTATGAATCTAAGTATAATAGAATATATGTTATATTTAGATTCATAGCTAAAAGTTGTTTTATTTTTTAAACGGAGGAAGTAGGCACGAGTATACGACGCTTTTGTCTATTTGTTACGAAAACTGAACAAGATGGAAGCTGTGTTGGCTGCTCAGAATACATCCAGATCTGGAAATAAATATTTCCTAAACATACATTGCTGAGAGAGTTACAGACTTTAATTTAGAAGTAGTACGTACACGCAAGTTGTATTTTATTTTATTTGCATACTATACGATTTTTAAAAAAGAAAAGCATTCTGATCAATTATATTTCGTCAGTCACAAGTAACTAACTATGGTTATACACACACAGATTGACGCTCTTGGGATCAGTAATGTCCATGGTCTTTTTCTACATATGTCATTATTTGACAATCCAGCAACATAACAACAATCGTCATTTGATGCATATTCCATGAGTGATTGATCTCTTTTGTATTTGTTCGTTCCTTTCGTTTTCAACTTGGCGTGTGTATATAAACATATATGAATATATGCATACATACCCAAAACATATATGTATATATGCATACATACCCACACACATACTATATGTGTGTGTGTGACATCAACCTTTAATTTGGCTGGTTGATGGATCGATCAGTTTGCATGCTGTGTTGGCTGCATCAGGTCAGCAATTAATCTAGCTAGTCATTTGCAGCTAGATATTTGTAAATTCTTAATTTTGTCATGAAATTGATGCTAGAATTTTTTTCAGAGCCATGGCTTAAATTTGCAGTTTCCTGACATGCATGCTAAACCTGTAGCCTTCGTAGATAAATCTTCTTGATTAAATATATAGATTTATGATTTTATTAAATTATATGTAGTATTATTGTAAATTTTCATGACTTTGGAACTAAGAGAAAGAATCAATTTATTATTGACTTAATAAGCTACGTACTAATATATTGATCAAGAAGCCAAAATTTTGCAGAGTTATTCATGTCGGGCGTATCAGCTCGCGGCGATTGTTGATCATGTGCCGGTGCCTCATCACCACCGGTGGCAGGAGATCACCGTCGCCCGGTTCTCCGACGAGGCTGTCGACAAGATCATAGACGAGTCCGAGCAAATCGGAAAGAAGGGGAGGAGCTACGGGGTGGCTGATGGTGCTGCAATGCTAACGGCGTCCATCACCTACGCGGCGGCTCTCAACCCTCCGCGGCGTTTGGCAAGCTACCTGGTCCTCCTCAACAAATCACCATGGAGCTACTACGTCTTCTACTACTGCAATGCCACCTCCTTCGCGTCGTCCGTGTGCATCATTGTTCTGCTCGCCATCACCAAGCTTTATCTCAATAACACTAACACCAAGATCATGGTTTTCAACGTGCTCGTTGCCCAGGACATGGTCAGCTTGGGCGTTGCGTTCGTTGCAGGCTTTCATCGCTGCGTTGATGGTGTAGGCTTTCATCGCTACGTTGATGGTATGCCTTGTCGTGTTGTTTCCCTTGTGGAAACGAAAGTGGCTGATGGGTCAAGCAACGGCGGCGAACCTGAACTACGTGTTAATTTTATAAACACTCAAGGAGTTTTCTACAAAATAGCCAGGCATACTGCAGATTAATTTTATAAACACTTAAGGGGTTTTCTGCAAAATATCCAGGCAGAACAAAATTTGGGTGGAAACACTACTTGCTTTATAGATAGTTATAGATATATATATAACTTATCTATAAAGCAAGTAGTGTTTCCACCCAAAATTTTGTTCGCCATTGAGTTTTTTCAAAATTAACCCACATCCTAATGCTGAAAAGAAAGGAAGGGCTTGGATGAAAAAAATACCTCCTGCGCCCCTCCCTCCCGTCCCCACCCATGTCGCGCCCCGCGCCATGCCTGCGCTCCTTCCTACCATCGCGCTCGAAGCTCCCGCGCCACGCCTACGCCCCTCCCTCCCGTCCCTATCCACGTCGCGCCTCGACTTCACCCGTTACAACTTACGAGCACAATTGCTAGTGTATATATATATATATCCGTGTTTGGTGCACGCGCATGGGTTTTTTTTTTATTGCAAAAGCTGGGGGGAGGTCCCCACAGCAATGAGCAATTTTTATAGAAAAGGAGGAAGGAGAAACAGGTTTAGGAATACAACCTTAGGTTACACAGGCAAAGATGCCCACTGCTAGGACTCGCAGCCGAATAAAAAGCAACTATGTCCTAGGTTGCGGGACTCGGAGGGAAAGAATCTAGCTATAGGCATCAAGCCAGGCACAGAACGTGTTCTTGTCTTCCATTCTAAGCCTTAAGACTTGTAGAGTGCACTGGCCTTTAAAATTCCTCTTCCAAGCTTGTATGGATGGAGATGCCCTCTGGAAAATTTTGCCATTCCTTAATTTCCACAATTCCCAAGCCGCCATCAGGGTTATTTCTGCAACATTTGGCAAGGTTGAAGTAGAGATGGTTTGAGAAAACTTGTCCAGTATGTTGGGTGAGGTGCTCTAGTGAAGAGGTAGTGACAACCAGCATTGGGATGCGAAGGGGCACTCGAAGAAAAGGTGTTCAGCGGTTTCCTCCAACCTCATCTCACACATCTTGCAGAGATTATCATCTTGGATTGAGATATGTCTTCTCTGTAACATTGATTTTGTGTTTAACCTATCCATCACAAGAAGCCACGTGAAGAATTTGATTCTCGGAATGCATTTTGATCTCCAGATTAACTGGAAACACTGGTGGCCATTGGTGGAGCTAAACACATGGCTGTAAAATCTTCTTGAGGTGTACTTGTTTCCCCAGGACATCGACCAGCTGTCGGTATGGTCTTCCTCGTAGGGTAGGTCTTGAAGAAGGGGTTGGAGCAACTATAATTCATGAAAGGCCTGATCGGGGAGCAGCAGATGGAAGATGGAATCCAGATCTTGAGCATGCATGATTTCCGCCATTGGGGCATTACGATTCTTGGCAAAGGAGGGAAGGTGTGGGAAGTTCACGGGGACATTGAGGTTGTTCCAATTGTCCATCCAAAAACTTACTGAGTAACCTTTTCCAATCTGACAGGAGGCTATCATCAAGAACAGGTCGGCTAGACGCAGGATGTCCTTCCACCAGAAGGAACCAACCTCATTGCATCGAAGGGGAACTTTGTTTTGGTAATAGCTGAACCAGTTTTGGTTTACCCAAGGGATGTCTTTGTGGTTGTAGAATTTTGTAAACCGCTTAATGAGCGAGCATCATTTTGTAGCGAGGTTGAGAATCCCTAGTCTCCCTTCTCTTTTGGTCTAGTTACAAGATCCCAGGCTACCAAGTTGCCTCCTTTTTTTTCCGCCTTGTTTCCTCTCCAGAGACACTGTTTTCTGGCTCTATCAATTGCTTCGATGATGCCTCTGGGGATTTTGAGGGTGCACATAGTGTAAGATGTTATTGGGGTGATTGCTGAGTTGATCATTTCCAGCTGACCCAAGTATGAGAGCCAAGTAGCACACGAAGAGAGATTTCTTTCAATTCTGTCCAAAATTGGAATGAAATGTTGAAGCTGTGGCTTGGTGGTCCCTAAAGGAAGACCCAGGTAAGTGAAGGGGAGGGAACCCATGTCGCACCCAAAGGTTTTGGCTAGAAGATTCAGTTTGTCCCTGCTGAGGTTTATTGGGTACATGTTGGACTTCTTGTAATTTACTTTGAGGCCCGTTGCTGTCTGGATTGAACTTAGCAAGTTCTTGAGGAAAAAGAGTTGCCTGGTGTCGGCCTGGAGAATGATGATGGTGTCATCAGCATACTGGACAACAGGGAAATCCTCAGTAGGTTGACTTATGGGTAGATGAAGAAGGCCATCTTGTTTTGCCTTGTTTATTAAAATTTGGATCAGTTCTATCGCCAGGACAAAAAGCAGTGGAGAGAGAGGGTCTCCTTGCCGTACTCCTCTTTTGCAGCAGAATGTCTTACTGGGGACTCCATTGAGAAGAATTGAGGAAGTTCCGGAGGAAAGGATCTCCTGCACCCAACGAATCCAGTGTCCGGGAAGCCCGGGCTTTGCATCACGAGGATAATCGTTGAGTGTTCAATGCTGTCAAAGGCCTTCTCAAATCCAATTTGAGAATAATAATCTTTTTCTTGGATCGGTGACATTGATGAATGTACTCAAAAGCATAGGTTATACTCACGCTCTCGCTTATCGATTGATAATCGTGGCCTAAACAAAGCCTCGTTCCTAGCGTATACACATACACACTACTACGGAAATAGTTTTTCGTGGCGGCCATTTTGGGTCTTCGCCGGCGGCAACCGGGCCGCCACAAAGCAAAGGCCGTGAAGATCAAGATCTGCGCTAGCGGCTACACACCGCCGCAAAGAAACATCTTTGCTAGCGGTTGCTTTAAGACGGTCGCCGAGAAGCCATATTTTCTATGGCGGCCGTCCAGATGACAGCCGCGGCGAAGCCATAACTTCGCCGGCCGCGGCATAAGGAAGCCGCCAAAAAATATTCTTCTCTCACGGCTTACACTCTTTTCACGACACGTGGCCCGCTAGAAAAAAGCCCATCGCTTCGGAAAAGACACATGGCCCGCCGAAAAATAGGACATCATCCTTATTTTGACACGTAGCCCGCCCGCGAAGATGCAATATTTATAAAAAAATGAAACAATATTATATATTATTTTTTAGTTCATGTATTTTAGAGTCACACGTAGATGATATAACTAATCGAGCTATCGATAAAGTATGTTCTCTTTCGTGCAGCCGCCATTGATGATTAATATACATGCACGCGGAAATAATATATGAAGATTAATATATACATATATATACAATTTCTAAGCACCACATATATGGAACGACACCGATATACTAGTAGTTGAATGTCTTACAACCCGACCGATATACATACGGGTGAAACTCGTCTATATTATACTCCTGCTCCAGCTTAGACAGACATTCGTTCTCGGCAGGGCCAAAACTCCATCGTGGTCGAAGAACCTCCCAAGCCGATGTGCGCACTCACGGTGGATGAAGTAGCACATGTCCCGTTGTATGTTCTCAATGGATTTATCATCGAGCTCCCTTTCGACTTGGGAATTTTTGGAAGCCGCATCGAGATCATGACAAATTACGAAATTGTTCACGTAATGCGAGTTAGCGATTAACTTAACAAGATTATTGATGGTTTGCACTTACATCGTCGTAATTCGCGCAATATCTCCCATTGACCCTAAGGTATTCGCAGTGTAATATCCGCATAGTACGGTTCCCACCGGTTGCTTATGACACTTTCAACATCAATAAGTATATTAATTAATTAAATAGAAAACACATGCATTTATAAAAATTAAGTAGTACTGTTTGGCATCCAAATTTACTTATCGGCCACTTATTGCGGATGACTATGCGTTGTCCGGAGTTTTTCCGTTGTCCGCCTTTCTGGTAATACCTTTTATATGCACTGTTTGCAGAGATAATTAATTTAAATTCGTCAAATATAACAACACGTCATGAGAATATATAAGAATAAGAAACATCCATGCATATAACTTACAGATCGATAATTCTGAGCATTTCTTGATATGTATTGCTGTCTTTATCAAGAGAATCCAAGACGACGACTTCATTGTACTTTGGATAGAGAAGAAATACTATCCAATGGTCGCTGCAAAAGAAATGGTTAGTCTAGCCGTGATTATATGTATATACTCGTAGTTGATACGAAGACTTACTCAAAGGTGTATGGCGCATAAACACATTCCTTGTCCTGCGTAGATTTAAGTGCTATAGATACATAAGCAGCAACATCGAGAATCTTTTCCTGATGCCTTTGTTCTATATATGCGTCCCTCTCTTGCCGCGTCATCGCCTGAACATGTGCCGGTAGCTTGTTCTCGTCTAGCACGTAGGTGTGGTTCGGCTTGCTTATCCGGCACGGGTTTAGGTAGCCGACAGGCTTTCGCATAGCTTCGGCTTCCACGTAATTCATCCTTCAAAAAATGTAAGGTCAAATTAGGTGCGCACATAGGTATAATGATCTATTGACACGTTCCAGTCATGCACTTACAGACACCAGATGCCGACCAAATTGGCGTCGAGCCTCTTCCGATGATAGAGGGCATGCATATCGGAGAAATGAACTTGGAATAGGCATGGCCCACTCCAGAAGATGTTCTCCTGCACGGCAACTGTGAACGATGAAAGGCCTTTTGTGGTGCTTGCCCTGATGTACCATTCATGCCACCTCCTTAGTTGCCACGGACCTTCTGTTAGTTGCCATGCATAGATGAATGGTTGGCCATTCTGAAACTCATGCGGCACATCAGGGGAGTTAATATAATTGAGATAATCTTCCATGGTTTGCTTGAGGCCTGTTAACTTTCTGTCATCAAAATCGACATCTTTGATATCTTTGTCCCTTCCTCGGAATGCCGTTATCATATATATTTTCTTCGATTCACTTTTTCCTTTGTGCTTGTGTGTCCTTACCATCACTGGCACATCGGCACCCTTAGACACCTCCGGTTGCGATGGTTGTACTTGTACTTCCTGTACTTCCTGTACTTGTACTTCCTGTACTTCATGTACTTCCTATACTTGTACTTCCTGTACTTGTACTTCTGATTGATCCTTTTCAAGCCCTGATTGTACTACTGTCTCCTTTTCAATTGGAGGTGATGCAACAGCAGGCTCTGATCTTGGAGGATACTCAAACTTGCTCTGCAGCGACGTCCAACAGCTGTTCTTTCTAGTGTCAGGAACTTTCTTCCAATCCTTCCATGTGATCTCCACGATATCCCTAACTATCGCCCCACATTGGTTGCTATACTTGGAACATGAATCTTCGGGTGATAGGGGTTCCCCTTTCTCACTGATCCGCGTCAGCATGCTGACTTCTTTCAACAACATGTTCTTCCCTCGCTCGCCCCTTCTTTTCTTGGGTTTACTCGAAGCTGAGACGCACACGACAGTTCCAACTTCGGTTTCCGCTTCGGGTGCGGCTTAGGCTTTCCTTTTAGATAGGCGTGGAACATTCTTCTATATTTACATTTCACGTGACATCGGTTATAATCCATAAATATACTTAATACGATCGGAACTAATCATATATAATATGTTACATACCACCGGTTCGCAGGGGATGTAGTCCGAGTCGACTTCTTCATTGTCGCTCCCACCCTTTTTCTTCCTTGCAGGAGAAGGATGGGGGTCACTTGGCGAGTGATACGATCCACTCCCTTCATCACCGGATCTTGACGGCGATGATTCCTCCGCGACTACTTGGGTGCAAATATCCTCCTCGACCATCGGTGGAGTTTGCTTGCCCTTGTCACCCGAGGGTTGCGCTTCGGTCGATTTTTCCATTGATATCCTTTTAAGGTGAGTTTATATTAGATGCGGAATGAAATCGTTTTACTGTCCTAAGTGTAAATTACAAACTACTAAACCACAAAGTACTAAACCAACGATGATCAATTGGCGGTGCCACTAGAATTTTCAAAGGCTTTGTTACAACTCAAGAGTTCCTGATCGAGATACGAGCCCTCTCATTCTAGTAGTATAGATACAGATTATTAGTATAGATGACTCTTTTTACATTCAAGTAATATATATGTGTACTGATACAGAGTATTAGTATAGATGACTCTTTTTACAACTATATAAAGTACTACAAAATAATTGAACATGTGCATATCTATCACTTCTTTTTTGTAGTGCTAGCCCTCAATATAAAATATCGGAGCAAAGCAAACTCAAATTTCCTGTACTGCTGGACATCAAAGAAATGCAGGAAAAGAGGCATATTAATTTTTTATCTCCACACACACTATTACAGGTAAATTCTCAAGTTCTATTACAAATTCAAATTCTCTCCACACACACTATTCAGCTAATAACAAGCCTCGGAACTTAATATGTGTAATACATGGTACAACTATCAGAGGTGGTATAAAATTTCAGGGGTCACATGACCAGCATTGAGACATCTTATGTCACATGCTTGACTAACATTCATACAGAAGATTCAATCATATATGTTCATATCACATTAAATCAAGGTCATTACAAAAATCCAGCAGCCTTAATCCAACTTGGCCTCAAAAAAGAAAAAGGCCAACTTAATCCAACAAAGTGATAGATACTATTAATCCAGCAAAATGTCATTCAACTGTTAATGAGCTTGTGCTGGTTTGCTTCCAGGCTAGAATCGGAAATTACGCCTCAACCAAACCTGAAAGAAATAGCAGAAGCGGAGATGCAGCAATTGTTGACCCTGGTTCGGCACACGGCTGTGGCATCCAAAATCAAAGCGTGGCATTTTTTTTCTTTTCAAACTCAACTGAATTCTTCTATCATTTTCATTGAAATCATACATTCCAGATAATGTTCTATCAAAATTATCATGGCTGTCTGCACACATTCTATGATGGCATTATTTTGTTATGCTAGTGGTTATACTGAAATAAGAACCGATTCCAAGTGATATTTGTTATGCTACTATATCATGTTTGCATCAATCATTGATCTGTTTGCTATGCATCTTTCACCCCATATCCATCTGCTCCATGCTACCTTTTCCTAATACAGTTCCTATTTCATTTTTATATTGTTCATAGGATCTGTACCATGAGTTGCATGCATTAGATAGATTTGAGGAAGAGAAAAAATCAGTTGCATTTGAAAGAGGTCATGGAGAAACTTGTAGATATTGTCCACTTCTTACATGTAGAAATTCAAGAATCTTTTTGGGTCTTAGATTATTGGTTCTTGATTAAACAAATTGACAACCCACAATGAGTAATCACCAAAGCAGTAAATGAAGAGATTGTGCATACGAAGATTGATCTACGCACCAGAACACAAATCAACCAGATCTACAATGCATCGCTACCACATTCACAGTTATCTGATTATAATCCGCTAGTTTCTAGTATGCACATCAAAAGATGAAATAATAGTTGATTCAGAAGCTGATCCCTTCCACTCTAATCACAGGCCGAGTACATCATGATGAACAAATATAGGTGGCTTGATTAGGAAATACAGACGCAACACTACAATTTAACTTCCACAATTAAGTGCATGGGAAATTGTCCAACTAATTAATGAAACACAACAGTTTCACTAAGTATGTAGAGCCAGGTGCATATTGGCCTATTCCATATACACAAGAAATGTTTTACACTAAATATACTATAAGGGCACATACAGTTGGTACATCAGTAGCTCTTTCTTTTTTTGACCAGACCAACAACGGAATGCCGGTCAAATTTTGTGGAGTTGGAGATCTCATGATTCTAATAATGAATAGAATGCAAATTTTACTTCTAATGAAATTTCATCAAGTACAATTATTTGTTGAACATTGACTGAACAATTTCATCGCACTGGATTGTACTGTATATATTTGATTACTGGAGATCATTCAAAAAAGATATTTTCACCTTCTCCTTTAATCCTAACATGATTCACAATTTAATGTTTCCTAAGTGATTCCTAAATAGTTTTAAAAAATCACATTGGCCTAGATTTGCAATGCATCAAATTGCATCAAAATTTCCATCAAAATTGCACCAAAAATCATAACCTCACTGAGATCAAATTGCATCAATCATCTTTACATCAAATTGCATCAATCATCTTTACATCCACTGCATCAATCATCCACGCGTGCGAGAGGGTTACCTGGAGGAGGCGACGCGCAGAGGAAGAAGAGGAGACGGCGGTGGTGACGAGGCTGCCGGTGGCGGCGGCGGTGAGGAGGCTGCCGGTTGCGGCGGCTGTGAAGAGGAGGCGGCCATCGGCGGTGTGGACGCGGCCGGCAGCGGTGAGAAGGCGGCGAGCGGTGGCGGTGAGGCCGGGGGCGGTGAGGAGGCTGGCAGCGGCGGTGAGGAGGAGGGTGGCGGTGGCAGTGAGGGGCGGCCAACGGCGATGGTGACGATGCGGCGGCGGTGAGGGCGGCGATGAGGAGGAGGGTGGCGGTGGCTGTGAGGAGGCGGCCAGCGGCGGTGACGGCGATGAGGAGGCGGCAGCTGAAATTTTGGCAGCCTGGCGGCGGCTCAAGGGTTTTCGCGCCTTCGGGACTTAGGAAAAATTGAGACTCCCGCAAGCCCATACATATAGCGGAAACCATTTTCGCCGGCGGCCGCTTAACGGCCGCTAGAAAATTATTTTCCCGGCGGCCGGAATACCGGGCCGCTAGCAAAAACATTTTACGCCGGCGGCCCGATTACCGGCCGCTAGCGAAATCTTTTCGGCGGCGGCGGCTTTTCCCTGGCGGCATTCTTACCCGGACGCTAGCAAAAATCTTTTTTGATGGCGGCGGCTTTTTCCCTGGCGGCCGGCTTACCTGGCCGCTAGCAAAAATATCTTTCGCTGGCGGCGGCTTTTTCCCTGGCGGCCGGATTACCTGGCCGCTAGCAATAAAACTTTTGGCCCATTTCAATATTTAGTTCTTTCCACAAATAAATATAAAAATATCTATAGAACTAATTACAAAAAGAGTCAGTAATCATCTGTACAAAAAATCATCATCCATCATAAGGTGCTGAAATTACATATATAGATTAGCCTTTCACATTCTTCCCTACTCCCTTATTCCTCATGTATGGCTTCGGAGAATCACCAATCATTGCCTCCGCGACCTTAATGTTGTTTGTAAAGTCCGTGAAGAGTGTCATGTTCTCGTACTGATTATATGCCTCAACATCTTCGACATCGTCAACTCCCAAAATTTTTTGTATTCCCGAGACAACTATATATTTCTTCAACTGAGATGGATCAGTCACATAGAAAACTTGAGCGGCACGATCAGCAAGTACCCATGGGTCATTCTTGTGCCCAATGTTGACGAGGTCGACGATGGTCAGGCCAAAAATGTCGACAACCACGCCAGATGGGTGTTTCACTCATTGGCACCGGAACAGTGGAATCTGCATGTTGGATCCATAGTCCAGTTCACATATTTCTTCTATGAATCCATAGTATGTGCTCTTTTGTCCAGTTGTGTCGATTGCCTCTACTCGAAGGCCACTGTTTTGGCATGCACTCCTTTGGTCTTTCGCTTTGGTATAAAATGTATACCCATTCAGATCATATGCTTGCCATGAGGTATAAACACTTGATGGCCTGTCAGCCAACCTCTTAATAGTTTTTTCCTCCGTAGTATGGCCATCTGGTAGGCCGAGGTTCTTGAACCATTCAGTAAAGGCAGCCTTGTGTCGCTTCATGATCCATGCATCAGAACGCCCTGTATTCATTGCTTGTAATTCCTTAAGGTGCTAATCTATGTACGGCTCCACTATCGCGAGCTGTTGCAGCACAGTGAAATGAGCTTCTTTCAGTTTCTTGTAATCATCGTCGTGGATTCTTTTCTGCCCTTTTGTCCCTCTTTCAGATATTCTACCTTCATGTCGAGGTACCGGTAAACCAATTGCTTTTCCCTCTTTTAGGTAATCAATGCAACACTCAACGACTTCCTCGGTAGTATATCCCTCTATCATCGATCCCTCTGGGTGCGCACGGTTCCGTACGTAGCCTTTTAGAATGGACATGTACCGTTCGAATGGCCACATCGATGCGGTGCGGGGACCAAGTGCAATAATCTGAGGCACAATATGAACTATGAGGTGTTCCATCATATTGAAAAATGACGGCGGGAAACACATCTCAAGCTCGCACACCGGTCTCTATAGCGAAAGTGCGGAGAGGACCTAACTCATCAAGATCAATTACTCTCTGTGAGATTGCATTGAAGAAGTAACACAACTTTGTGATGAACACCTTAACGTGTAATGGTTCGATTGCTCGATGGCGATAGCGAGGAATACCGTGAGCATTACATGGCAATCATGGGAATTGTAGCCGAAAATGACAAATCCTTCATCGACACCGGTCGCTTAATGTTTGAGGAGAAACCGGTAGGCACTCTCACCCCGCATATGCATTTGCACATTGCCATTTTCTCCTCATTTGTCAAGGTGTAGCAGGCCGGCGGAAGATACACTTTTCCGTTACCCTCATCTACGGGTGAAGCTCTTTTCTTATCTGCATATTCACGAGGTCCTTACGGGACTTCAGCCCATCCTTTGTCTTGCTAGGTATGTCTAGTAAAGTACCAATGGTGCTATCGAAGACATTTTTCTCTAGGTGCATGACATCGATAGAATGACGTATCTCCAAATCTTGCCAGTACGGAAGGTACTGAAAGAAAATGGAGTGCTTCTTGAATGGCCCGCTAGCGCTTGCTGGCTCTTTGGCCTCATTTCTCTTCCGCTTGTTGGTTTCCTTCTTTTTGGCCTTCCCAAAAATAACCTTGAGCTTTTTTGTTATTGTGAACACTTTATCACCCTTCCATGGTTCTGGTGGATCACCGTCCTCAACAGTGTTGTCGAAATATTCAGCTTTGGAGCGGTACGGGTGATTCTTTCTTAAGTAACGTCGGTGCCGAATGTACACTAGCTTCTTCGATCCCTGAAGATACCTGTACACTGTACCATCAACACAAATAACGCAGCCTGTCTTCCCCTTGAGCTGTCCTGATAGGGAAAACAGTGCGGGCAAGTCGTTGACGGTGACAAAGATAATTGCATTAAGCGTGAAGTAATTCTGCATGAATTCGTCCCAAACCCGGACCCCATGATTCCACAGATCAGCCATATCCTCCATCAAAGGTTCCAGAAACACATCCATGTCATTGCCAGGTTGTCGTGGTCCCTGTACAAGGATGGTCAACAAAATATACTTCCTTTTCTGACACAGCCACGTAGGGAGGTTGTACATGGTTAGGAGTGCGGCCACGTCTTTGTGTGAGCTACTCAAGTCACCAAATGGATTCATTCCATCGGTGCTCAATGCAAACCTTACATTTCTTGGGTCCTCTCGCAAACTCATGGTACTTTCTGTCAAATTCCTTCCACTGTCGAGCATCGGCTGGATGTCGAATCATCCCATCCTTTTTTCGCTTTTCATGATGCCAGCGCATCAGTTCGGCATCCCTCGGGTTCGAGAACAAACGCTTCAATCGATCTTTCACCGGAAGGTACCACATGACCAACTGGGGGATCTTCATCTTGTTGTTGACTTCTACCTCGTCTTGGGAACCATCCTGACCCTCGGACTGGCTACGGCTTGTTTTGTATCGACTAGTGTTGCACGTTGGGCATCTGTCCAAATCCTCATACTCTTTACGAAACAGTACGCAGTGGTTAACACACGCGTGTATCTTTCGCACACCCAGAGATAAAGGGCAAATAAGCTTCTTCGCTTCATAGGTGCTGGTTGGCGGGGAGTTGGGTTGCGGAAACGGTTTCTTCAACGTAACCAACAATTCGTTGAAACTACCGTCCGACCAACCATTTCTTGCCTTCAATCTCATAAGTTCAAGCACCGTCCGCAACAATGTGAAATCCTTCATGCAACCATTTGCCTCATCGTACAAAAGAACCTTCGTTGCCTTTTGTAATGATTCGAAGTTCTCCAACCCACGAGCGGTCCCAGCTACAACCTCAGGTTTAGCATGACGCAACATCTCTTCCAAATCAAAATTACCATCATCTACGCAAACATTACCATCATCGACATCATCAACTATACTGTGCTGACCATCATCGCCACCAACATCATCATCAACATTAATGGGCTCTACTTCCTCTTCTCCTTCTTCTGCTACTACCATCAAATCCTCGTCCCAGTTGAACACTTCATCTGTACTATCGCCCGGTTGGGAACTTGTTTGCTTGGGATCTCTCCATGATGTGACCAATTTGTATAGCCTGCAACAAATCCATGCATCACCAAGTGTTGCTCGATTATAGATGGGTCAATCCAAATTTTCTGATTCTTGCAATGTATGCATGGACATCTAATTTCCTTCGTCTTCTTAGATGCGGCATTCTTCTTAGCGGCTTTCATGAATATGTCAACTCCTTCAATGTATGAGGACCGGTATCTCTCTCTATACATCCATGCTCGTCCGCCATCTATGCATTATTTGCGAAAAATATGTACAACTTCGTCACTTTATATATTTTTGATAATATGTCACATTAAAATTATACTAATTAATATTTATAACCACCATAATCTAGACAAGCTAATTAAAGCTAGCCAAAAATCTACAAACTACAAACAACTAGAAAAAATAAAAATACTAGCTCTTTTTCTCTTCTTCTCAACGTTCTCTGCAGTTAACTAATATATAGATCTGCTACAAATAAACATATCAAAACTAGATATATATATGGAACATCGATCATGCACAATATTTCTTACAAAGTTTGCCCATTTTAAGCTCCAAATAACAAATAAAAATACTTTTCTTTCCCCGTGTCACATACTTTTTGCTATGCAAAATCTCAACAAACAACCAATAAAAATGAAAAAACTTTACAAATAGAGTAGAAGAAAGTATATGAACCTCAGTGCAGTAGATCTTTCAAAAGATTGAAGATCAAAACCTTCCCCTATGTATTTGTTCACAAGAGAGAGAAAATCGTGCTCAAATGTCATGGCTGCTAGCTGGACTAGTGGTATAGGTGATGGTATTTTCTCTGGCGGTCAACATATGTCGGTTGCATAGAACCGCCATAGAAAATATTTAGGGGTGGCGGCGGATTAAGTGGGCCGCCGGCGAAGATGTAGGAATCTTCGCTAGCGGGCCACCTCATCTTACCGCCGGCGAAGATATGGTATTTTCTCGGCGGTGCTTTAAGATGACCGCCGAGAAAATACCACATCTTCGCCGGCGGCCGCTTTAGGGGGCCACCAAAAAGATGTGTTTTCGGGCGGCCCGAGACCCCACCCCCCTATCTTTTGAGCTAGCGGTTTCACCTTGTATCCGCTAGAGAAAAGTTTTTCAAACGCCATGAAAGATTGTTTTCGTAGTAGTGTACATATATAGCTGAGCTGGTTGTCGACCATAATCAGGGTCAACTTCAGCTTATATTAATTAATACGAATTTGAGCATACAATAATTTCTGAATGGCAGCTTGTGAAACCATGTTTTTTTAATAAAAAGAATAGAAGATGGTGTATGAGTGCATGTGTGTGGGTTAGTTTTTCAATATTTGTGCCGTTCGTTAGATCTATTAGAGCTACATATATATATGTTAATGTTATTTTGTATATGAATGTCCTCCATTGTGTATAATTCCAGATGGTTAAATTTATATATAAATAACTTCTAGTTGATGAGAGATGTGGCATTTTGATATATATATATATAGATGGATGATCAAATACACACGAACATCACCCACACAAACATGGCCTGCAAGTCTAATATCCCTAACCTCGCTAATAGTCCGACTGAATTGCACACGTGAATGTCTAATATTCGTGGACTAAACATAAGAATTGCACTCTTATGAAAAATAGAGGCTAGGGGCAAATCCTTGACCTAGTAAACACTAGTACACATACTCTCATCCGTAATGGTCTCTCACATGTCTGTTTTTTACGGGCTGTCATAACGAAGTCATCTCAAATGGATGTAAAAAGAGGCCGATAAAGGTATACTCGTACAGACATGTTATATGTGCATAAAACTCGAGCCTGTTACGGATGATAACTATCAGTGACAGGCTCACATCACGGTCCGACAAAGATAACCAATGATATCTTTGTTGGGCTCTAACAGAAGCCCGTCACCGATGTTCATCATCGATGACGGGCTCCAACTTGAGACCCGATTGAGATAACCTTAGGCTCGTCCAAATGAATGTCATCGGTGACGGGCTTGTACTTAGGCCCGTCAAAGATAACTAAAATACCCGTTACCGTCCTTAGTTTGTTGGGCGTTATAGATACTTATTGCACGCTATAAATAACCCAATCACCTAGTGTAAGGATTATCTCACTGTTCACTATTTTGGTGGGATGAAGAGAAGGATGATTTTTGTCTCTTTTTTCCAAGAAAATCATAAAGTGCAAAAGTAATTGAAAAATAGTAGTCAATTCTCATAAATTTAGTAAATACTTACCTACAAAATATTTATCTAATATTTTTCCATTTTTTTAGCTCAGGATGGATCGAAGTTAGATGTATGAGAAAACTGTACGACGTCATAGCAAAGAGTATAGAAATGGCGTTTTAAATTTTATAAATGTCGTGGAGGAGGATGATAGAAAAAAAGAAACTTCGATTACATGTGTTGTCCATGTGCGGATTGCAAAAATAAGAATATATTTGATAGTAGAGTGGACATACACGTTCATCTGATACAACAAGGATTAATGGAAGGCTACACATGTTGAGTGAAGCATGGAGAGCAAAAATCAGGAAGTGGATGAACAGACAAGAGTTTCACAGATCTTTTGGGGATTTTAAAGGCCTGCTTCCTTATGAGAACATATTGCCCGAGACAACATATGAAGCAAAGCGGTTTTGTGTCCCCGGGCTTAGAGCTCCATAGAATTTATGCTTGTCCAAACGACTGCATACTGTACCACAAGCAATATGCGAACTTAGATGCTTGTCCTGTCTGCAAGGCTTCTCGATACAAGCGAAAGAAAAGTGCTGACGAAGGAAAGAAGTCAAAGCAGGGTGGTTCGATGAAGGTTGTGTGGTATCTACCTATCATTGATCGTTTCAAGAGAATCTTTGCCAACCCCAAGGAAGCAGAGTTAGTAAGTTGGCATGCCACAGAGAGAAGGAACCATGGTATGCTAAGACACCCTGAATATTCGATTCAATGGAGGAATATTGATCGAAGACATCAGAATTCACAGCCAACCCTAGAAACATGAGAATTTGTTTGTGTATGGATGACATGAATCCTTTCGGAGACATGAGCGGTTCTCGTAGTACTTGGTCAGTTTTGATTGCAAACTATAACCTACCGCCATGGTTGTGCTTCAAAAGAAAATACATTATGTTATCCTTGTTAATCCAAGGACCGAAACAACCCGGCAATGATATTGATGTTTTCTTGGAGCCTGTTATCGATGATCTTGAGATTCTTTGGAAACAAGGTGTGGAAACATGGGATGTGTATGGTCAGGATAACTTCAAACTATGTGTTCTATTATTC
Source organism: Oryza australiensis (assembly GCA_019925245.2). Lineage (NCBI taxonomy): Eukaryota > Viridiplantae > Streptophyta > Magnoliopsida > Poales > Poaceae > Oryza > Oryza australiensis. Next base: position 934,887 of record JAIFGZ020000016.1, on the reverse strand, counting down.
TGTACCATTAATGACTATCCACACTTGGCAATCTTTCTGGACAAAATGTGAAATGAAAGAAGGCTTGCTCCGACTGTATGGAACATACACATAGTAGATGGTTGAAGAAATCAAGAAAGATGGTTTACATGGGTCATAGGAGATGGCTCCCGCTACTTCACGCATTTAGAAAAAAAACTTTTCAACGGTAAGAGAAAACTTCAGCCTGCACCCAAGGATTTGTCTGGAGATGAGGTCCACAACATGGTCAAGGACATAACTAATGAGTTTGGAAAGAAAAGAAAACGTAGTAAAGCAATGGATAAGGGTATGTGGAAGAAAAAATTCATATTTTGGCGACTACTTTACTCGAAACATATTGAGGTCCATCATTGCATTGATCTGATGCACATAGAAAAAATATGTGTGAGAGTTTGGTTGGCCTATTGTTGAATATTCCCAAGAAGACAAAGGACGGGTTGAAATCGCGCCTTGATCTACATGAGATGAATATTCATAGTGAACTCCTGCTTGTAATAGATGCAGAGACAGGAAGAGTGTACCTCCCTCCACCTTGCCACACCTTGTCGAAGGATGAGAAGATCACAATGTTATCATGTCTAAAATATATTAAAGTTCCATCGGGTTATTTAGCGAGGATAAGTAAGTACGTTAAATTGGACGATCTAAAACTGGTTGGAATGAAGTCTCACAATTGCCACATGTTAATCACACAGATCTTGTAGTTGTTATCAGAGACATTCTTTCACCCAAAGTCTGTCACACGATCTAATGTATGTGTGCCTTCTTCAGTGCAATCGGTCAGAAGGTTATAGATCCTCAAGATCTAGATGGGTTGCAGACCGGTATTGTCAATACCCTCTGTCACATGGAGATATTTTTTCCATTATCTTACTTTGATATCATGATTCATCTCCGTGTTCATCTTGTGAAGCAAACAAAACTATGTGGCCTAGTTTTTCTAAGAGAAATGTATCCATTCGAGAGGTACATGGGAGTTCTGAAGTCGTACGTTCGAAACAGAGAAAAACCAAAGGGGAGCATCATTGAAGGTTACACGACCGAGGAGATTATTGAGTTTTGCATCGATTACATGTCCGAGGCTGATCCTGTCAGAGTTCCAACATGTCATCATGAAGGAAGGTTGTCAGGTATTAGCACAATAGGCAGGAAAAGAATTGTGCCCGATCAAGCCTCCTATGCACAAGCTCATTTCGTTGTGCTCCAACATATGGCAGAAGTTGCCCCATACTTTGAGGAGCATTTGGCAAAAATCCAACAGGAGAATTTGGGGCGATTGGATATGTGGATTAACAGAGATATGAAGGTCATCGATAAAAAGATATGAAGGCTCATTTGTCAGGTTATAAATATTCAAATCGACAGTGTCGACTTTGGGATCGGGTTTACTGTTTTGTTCAATGATATTGGTGTGCTATTCTGTTGAAGATGTTGACCCATAATGATTCATCAGTTTTTTTTTGTTTGTATTGGAGTTGGTCGGTATGAGAGCATCTCCAACAACCTAGCCATTACACTCTTCAAGTTAAATTTTGACAATTTTGGATCAAAATCGTACTCCAACGGACTAGCCAACCGGATGGCCAAGCCATCCGGCTGGCCAAACTCCTCCTCCTGCTAGCCAACTTTGGCTAGCCAAAAATGCCTTGCCAATCATGGGCCCCACCTCTTTTCCCCTTTCCTTCCTTCCCATCCCGTGGTTTCTCCCGGATCGAGCGAGTCCCTAGTGCCCCCTGCCGAGATGCCGTCGCCGCCTCCATCCCCTGCCGAGACGTCGCCGCCCCACTACCGCCGCCGTCCCCCTATTTGGCCACCGCCGCCATCTTCCTCCTCGCCTGCAGACACTTGTTGACCCCTCTGCCGCTCTCGCCCCCCAACCGTCGTCTGAGCCGTCGCCACCCGCCCTACATCCCCTGCCGATTTGGGTAACCGGGGGCGGCATCCAAGCGGAGGAGTGGTTGTGGCTATGGCCACGACAGTGTTCACGTTGGGAAGCTTCTGGAGGTCGAAGGTCGTGTTCGGGTGCCTTCCCGGCGTGATCCGCACCTCCGTCGGCTACGCCGGTGGGTCCAAGGCCCGCCCCAAGTACCGCAACCTCAGCAACCACGCCGAGTGTGTCAATGTGCGGAGCTGAGGGGACTCCTGCGCTTTCTAGCACTTTTGCTGTTAGCTGCTCTTCGTCGATGCCATAAACAAATAATATGTAGTTAGCATCGTAATCTGATTGTCCATTATCATTTTGTACGTGAAAGTTAAACTAGAAAATATTCATGAGTTCCAAGTGTCATTATCTGAAGAAACTAGAAGGAATGTTCTATGATCAAACAGGAACGATTGATTACTGCTAGGTCTGCTTCTTATGTGTATTTTGTGCATAAAACAATCAGAGTGTTTGTCTGCATTTGTGTGTGCTGTAGGTTTTGGAGTGGTATACTAGTATTAATACTTTGCGGGGCCTCCTTCTAGACTAACTTTGTTGGTGTTTTATGAGCTAAGATGATTGACATTGTTGGATCCATGGAAGCTAGATTGGCTGCTCTTAGCAAAAAAGAGAACAAGCTAAGGATCGCCGCAGTGTCATTACCACACAAATCCAACCAATGGGTGCATTTTATCCGGCTGAACCGGAACATCAGGTAGCAATCCCATGTGAAAATTCGAACTCACCATGACAATATATCATTATCCAATTGTGCATGATTTTGCCGCAAATCTTGTCCAGATGACTGATTGTGGTCATTCCTTGGTCGCAGCAATCATTAATCAGTGTTCATGTCCTCCTCTGCTCATTCTTGAGAAGGGTTCCTACAGAATATGCATGTATATCTAGACTTACGAGTTGTGTGATATGTGACCTGAAATCCTGGATTTATGGTTGGTTTTAGGTATGGGCACATGTCAACCGAAAACCGAAGAAAAACCTGAACTAAACCAAGCCGAACCGAATTTCGCGGTTTTTTGGTTTTCGGGTTCGGGTTCGGTTCACGGGGTTGCGAAAACCGACTAGTTCGATTCAGGTTCGGGTTTATATGGATGTAAACCAAAATACCAAAATAACCGAAGTTCTCTAGTTGGCCGGCCATATGCCCATGTGTCCCTATGTAAGCCTATACGACGGCGGAAAGAACCAAGAGAGTCCTCCAATGTAAGCTGTGTCTGCTGTTGCCTAGAGCCCTACTGTTGCCTGCTGCTACCTCAATTACTGATTGTAAAAAAAATTGTAGATGGGGGACACTGAAGAGACAGTGGAGAAGGAAGTCGCTGCATGGTTAGAGAGAGCACAAGGATGAAGAGGAGCGGGAGCGAGCAGCCACGGAGCATGAACAGGGCAGCCACGGAGGAAGAGGAAAATAAGAGAAAGACTATTGTCCCAAGGTCTAATGTATGGGACAGCTTCAGCAAGGTAAAAATTTCCAATGGAGAGGAGAGAGCTAAGTGCAAATACTGTCAAAAGTTGTTTCGTTGTGACACTAGGACAAATGGTACATCATCTTTGAAAAATCACTTGAAAATTTGCAAAAAGAATCCTAATAAGCCAGTAATTGATAACCAAGGCACTTTGCAAATTACTACTGGAGGTGGTGGTAGTAGTATTGGTACTTGTTCCACATGGAAATTTGATCTTGAGGACTTAAGGAATAGTTTTGCTGAATGATAATTGAAGATGAACAACCTTTTGTCTTAAGTGAACGTCCGGGTCTTAGGAAGTTTTTGGCTAAAGCATGTCCATGGTTTGCCATCTAGAAGAACTACCACTAGAGCATGTGTCAAAGTGTATGATGTGCAAAGATTGAAGCTTAAGAAATTTTTGAAGGAAAATTATGAGAGAGTTAGCCTTACAACAGACACATGGACTGCTAACACCAACCAAAATTACATGTGTGTCACTGCACATTTTATTGACAATAATTGGAAGCTCCATAAGAAAATCATAGGCTTCTTCCTAGTAAAAGGGCATGGGGGGAGGATATTGGGAAATCTTTGGAGAATTGCTTGTCTGAGTGGGGAATTGATAAAGTTCTGTCAATAACGGTTGACAATGCTAGTGATAACAATAGTGCAATTAAGTACATGAAGAGAGTATTGAATGAATCAAAAGGATGCATTGCTGAAGGGGAGTTCCTTCATATGAGATGTGTTGCACATATTATCAACTTGATAGTGGCTGATGGTTTGAAGGAAATCAAAAAATCCATTTGCCATGTTCGTACTGCTGTTAAGTTTGTCAAGGCCGGACCATCTAGGTTGGCAAAATTTAAGAAATGTGTCGAGTTGGCAAAAGTACAAAGCAAAGCATTTTTGACACTAGATGTTTGCACTAGGTGGAACTCAACCTACCATATGCTTAATATTGCCAAACAATATGAGAAGGCATTTGAAAGGTACGATGATGAAGACCCATATTATAAGCTAGATTTTAGAAGGTCATGATGGGCTAGGAGTTCTGAAAAATTAGATTGGGATAAAGCTAGGAAGATGGCTGAATTTCTTGAACATTTCTATGAACTGACCCTTCATGTTTCAGCAACAAGTCGTCCAACATCTCACACATTCTTCCATGAAATTGTTGATGTACTTGTTTTGTTGAGAGAGTGGTGCAACAGTGAGGATTTGTTGTGTGCAGAGATGGGTAAGAGAATGCTACTGAAGTACCAAAAATATTGGGGAGAGATAGGGCTGGGGTCCAAAATCTGAATTTAATTGTTTCTTCGTGTAGCATTGGATCCAAGGTATAAACTTAATAGTTACGTTAAGATGGCAACTATGGTCGTGTTTGGTGATGAAATAGGAGAGCAATTGTGGACAAAAGTGGTCAATTCCTTTCATTCCCTATTTCAAGAATACAAAGAAATGTATACTCCTAATGAGCCAGCAACAACACTTAATGATATTCAAGAATCACCATCAACAAGCAAGAGGCTAATGAGGTCTATAGTTGCACAATAAATGAGCAACAATGGAGCTACGAGGAGCATTGTCAAATCTGAACTAGACAAATACTTTTCGGAAGACAATGAGGAGGATACAAAAGGATTTGACATCCTTAAGTATTGAAAGGACAACTCAACTAGGCTTCCATTGCTATCTCGCATGGCCCGTGATCTCCTAGCAATCCCCATCTCATCGTCGCCCGAGTCAACCTTTAGTGCGGGTGGAAGAACACTAGATGACTTTAGGAGCTCACTAACACCAACAATGGTTGAGTGCCTAATTTGTGCAAATGATTGGCTTTGTGGTTCCAATTCTATTAGTGTTGAAAAAAATGTCGAATATTTGTCTAAGCTTGAGGAAGGTAAAATATTTTAAGATGAAATTAGTTTACTTCTTATGTTAGTTTATTATTTATACTAACTGTGTTTCTTCTTATGTATAGAACTTGTTGGCCAAGACATTACAAAGGACACTAATGCTACCGAGGCCTAAAATTGTCTCTACTCTCTATGGTAATTCATTGTCTCTACTCTCTAACATTTCTTAGTTGAAAGAAGCAGCAGTGGCCTACATTTGTGGACTGAGGATGTAACCCTTTAGAGATATGAGAAATATAAGATGTCCTGTAATTTTTGTATTTCTGTCATGGAATGATAGCAACTAGCAAGCAGCTACACACCTGAAATTTTAGTATTTCTATCATGGCATGAAATTTTTGTATTTCTATTATGTTTTCCCTTGATTGGATGCTTAAGTGGTGATAGTATAATAATTTAAAAATGTAGTACTGTATTCTCAATAAAGCATTGTGTTTGTTGAAGAACTGCGGTGAGGAAGGATTTCTATCTTTGGTGTAGTAGCAACTAGTAAGCGGCTACAAAAACCAGTGCATATACATTTGATGTTCACCCACCTTTCCCTGATTTGCTTGTGATATACATTTTGAGTGTTGTCGGTTCCTTAATTTTGAGTGTTGTCGGTTCTGAATTTTGAGTTCTATCGGTTCCTGAAATTTTGAGTTCTATCAGTTCCTGAAATTTTCAGTTCTCACTTCATCATCCTGTTATTTAACTTTCATGCCAAGCTGGTTTACAATGCATATATATATATATATATATACATATATATATATATATGTTTGGCAGCACCAAGCAAAAGCAGCAAGCAGCACAGCAGCAGCAAACAGCATGCAGCAGAAGCAGGAAGCAGCACACATGGCAGCCAACACTCAGCAGCAAAAAATCGAACAATTTTTGTGAATGTTTATGGCTATGTGTGTGATGTGTGGTGAATGTTTGTTTGTATGGAAAATTGCAGCATCGAGACTATGTATTATGTTTTTACTTTATTTGTTTCTATGTACTATGGTAAAATGTTGTTACGCAAGTGTTTTGTATTATGCGGTGCGAAGATCGGTTTTCGCGGTTTCTATTATCTACAAGAATTTCGCGGTTTATATTATCTACAAGAACCAATTGGTTCTATATTAATGCAAAACCGAACTTTGCATAGAAAAAAACCAAACCAAACCAAGACCGCGTCGGAGACCGTGGTAAGCCAGAAAAAACCCTATCTGTAGGCTTTGCCTACTAAGGTGCGTGTTGCCACGTGGCTTCCGCATATGCCCGAGTGGATGTCTTGGAGCAGGTGTCTCCCTTCCTCGGGTGTAATGCATCTCATTAGGATTCCGGAGGGGCTTCTCTTGTATAAGTCGGAATCAACCATGACATATGCTTGGCAACGACGTCGGACGCGCTCTGCCTCGTCCCGGTCTTCCGGCAGCTCTTGCTGAGTTAAGAATTTGATGAGTGACGTCCTCCAGTCGACATCAATCATGGTGACTTTGTTTGCAGCCTGTTTGTCGGGGGTTTGCTTTGCCGTGATGGTTGGCTCATACAGGTGTTCGACAAAAACGTCCGTTGAGGCGGCTTCATGCTTGGACCCGAACTGCGCCAGCTCGTCAGCTGCTTCGTTGTTGTGTCTCAAGACATGTGACAGTTCGAGTCCGTCAAACTTGTCTTCAAGTTTGCAGACTTCTTGTCAGTAGGCCTCCATGGTGTCGTTTAGACAGGACCAATCCTTCATTACTTGGTTGACGACCAGTGGGAGTCCCCTTTCACGATGAGCCGACGTATCCCGAGTGAACGCGAGCCGCATCCATGTAGCGAGACTTCGTACTCGCGACGTTGTGCGAGGCGGAGAAGTGGAGGTGAAGGACGTATCTTAGCCTTTCCCGTCGGGAGAGATCGGCACAACTCCTGCTCCCAAGACGGTGATCCTCTTGGATCCATCAAGTGCATGGTCCAGTGTTGGAGGTCTTCCCGAGGTACGCTTTCTTGTTGCTCAGTCCACTCGTCCAGGAAATCCGCCAGGGCTTGTGACTTTATGGACGTCCTCGCCTTAAAAGTCAAATCCAGTGGCATCAGCTCCAAAGCCCACTTAGCAATGCGCCCGCTGCCTCCCGGTTGTTGATGACGTCGCCGAGTGGGAAGGAGGTGACGACGGTGACCGAGTGACCCTGAAAATAGTGCGCCAACTTCCTCGCGGTTATCAGGACACCATAAAGCAATTTTTGTACCTGAGGGTAGCGAATTTTGGCTCCTGCCAATACTTCGCTAACAAAGTAGATGGGCCTCTGGATCTTCTGGGCCCGTCCTTGTTCTTTGCGCTCGACCACGAGTACCGTACTAACCACTTGGTGAGTGGTGAAACGTGCGAGCGGGGGCTCCTAGGGGCGAGGCGAGGCCGGGACGGGCGGCGTTGTAAGGAATTCCTTAAAATCTTCGAAAGCCTTGTGGGCTTCCGCGGTCCACTGGAAGTCGTTCGTTTTCTTTAGTAATCTGAAGAAGGGAATGCCTCGTTCGCCGAGTCGAGAGATGAAACGGCTTAGCGCCGCCATGCGCGCGGTGAGCTTCGGACATCCTTCGGTTACTCGGGAGCTTCATGCTCAAGATAGCGTTGATCTTCTCGGATTGGCTTCAATGCCGTGATGTGACACCATGAAGCCGAGGCGGTTTCGATGGGACGCCGAAGTGCACTTCTCCGGGTTCAACTTCATTCGAAGGCCGGATGTTTGCGAAGGTTTCTTCTAAGTCGGCGATCAGGTCTTCTTTACGCTTGGTCTTGATGACGACATCGTCGACATAAGCTTCTACGTTCTTGCCGATCTGCGTCTGAAACATCTCGGATCATGCGTTGGTATGTGGCGCCGGCGTTCTTGAGCCGAAAGGCATGGTGATGTAGCATGAGGCTCCAAACGGCGTGATAAACGATGTCTTCGGGCGGTCGATTCTTTCAAACGATCTAGTGGTAGCCCGAGTAACAATCCGAGCTCGGGAGTTGGCGCCGGCTGTTGAATCTACGACTTGGTCGATGCGGGGCAGCCCGAATGGATCTTTGGGGCAGGCTTTGTTGAGGTCGGTATAGTCAACGCACATGCGCCATTGCCCGTCTTCTTGCGGACCGGGGGGTTGGCTAACCGGTCGGGATGTAAGACTTCTTTGATAAAGCCGCGACCAAGAGCTTTGTGAGCTCTTCCTTGATGGCGTCTTTTCGATCATGCGCGAATCGTGTAATCGTTGTTTTATCGGTTTGGCGTCATCTTTGACGTGCAAAGAGTGCTCGATCACCTCCCTAGGAATTCTAGGCATATCGGATGGTTTCCAAGCAAAAACATCTTTATTATTTTGGAGGAAGGTGACGAGCGCGCTTTCCTATTTGGGATCTAGTTCGGCGCCGATTACGGCGGTTTTTGAGGGATCCAATGGATCAAGGGAGATTTTCTTGGTCTTGGCGTCGCCGGATCCCGATTTGGCTATCTTCTTGCGGGGACTTCGCCCCGAAGTCGATGCAGCCAATCGGATTTCTTGCTGGGCCATGTCGCAGCTCTCCTTGTCGCAAGTGAAGGCTTGCTTCACATCGCTGCGAAGAGTGATGACGCTGTTGGGACCCGACATCTTCATGCAGAGGTAGGTGTAATGTGGGATCGCCATAAATTTGGCAAGCGCAGGCCTTCCGATGATGGCGTGGTAGGCCGTTTCGAAGTCGGCCACCTCGAAAGTGACGTTCTCCGTTCGAAAGTTCTCTCGAGCCCCGAAGGTGACCGGGAGGGTGATGTGCCCGAGTGGTGTAGATGACACCGGAATGACTCCATGGAAGGGGCCGAGCTTGCTTTCAATTCGGCCCTCGGAATCGTATCTCGTCCATGGTCTTGGCGAACGAATATTGAGGGCGCTGCCCCCATCGATGAGGACGCGCTTAAGCTCGATGTTGCGGACCACGGGGTCCAAGACGAGTGGATAGCGCCCCGGGTGAACCACTCGGTCGGGGTGATCCGAGCGGTCAAAAGTGATGGCCACTTTCGACCATCGCACGTTCTGAGGGACTTTGGGTTGAGCCGCGTTGACCTCTCGGTTGGTTAGCTTCGTTTCCTCTTGGATTCAAGGGCTAGCGGCCCCGAAGATGTGATTGAGCTCTCCCACTGGGTCTTGGAAAGGTTCGGCATTCTCGGCGCGTTGTTTTTCTTGGCGCCCGATGGACCAGCCTCATCGGTCGGCTTCTTGTTGAGTTGCGTCGTGTACTGTTCGGCGAACTGTTTGTAAATGAAGCAGTCCTTAGCCGCGTGCTTGTGATTGGGATGATGAGTGCATTGAGTGTTCATGATGGCGTCGTAGGCGGCGACTCGGGGACGGCGTTGAGAGTTGGAGGTTGCGGCCACTAGATCTTCGGATCGGCGCTTGCGGTCCTTTTGGCCCTGGCTGTTGTTGTTGCCGTTGTCTTTCTTAGGATTCCGCTTCCTTCCGCTGCTTATCTTCCCTCTGTCGGGCCGGTCTTGGCGCGCTACCTTGATGGCATCATTGGATTTGGCGTAGGAGTTCGCTGTTTCGAACATCTCGCTTCACCGTCTTCGGTGGCTTGCGCCGAACTTCCCGATTAACGGCTCATCACGGACTCCTTCGGAAGGCGACGATGATGATGTCATCGGTGATGTTGGGGATCTTGTTGCGCTTTTCGAGAGCGCCGGATGTAATCTTTCGGAGGCTCGTCCGGCTTCGGATGACGTTGTATAAATCGAAGTGGGTGCCGGCCTCTCGAAGGTGCCCTAAAAGTTGGCGATGAAGTGGTCCCTCGGCTCGCTCCACGAGCCGATTGAGCCTCTTGGCGGGCGCGTGAGCCGGTTCTGGCGAGTTGGCAAGGGCCACGGGCGGGTAATTGGCCATAGCCTTCTTTGCGCGCCGCTGCTGCGCGGATGGCGAGAGTGTACACGGTAAGCCACGACTCGGGGTCGGTCTTGCCGTCGTACTTCTCTATTCCTGTGGGCTTGAATCCACTCGGCCGGTGCACTCGCGAAGCTCCCGAGTGAAAGGCGCACTCCGTCGTCGTTGCTATCGGGTGATCCTCCGATCTTCCCGAGTGCGTCGGTCTCACTCACGTAACGGCGATCGAGGACTTCCCGCGATCACTCGGCGGGGTCCTCGGTTGGCTGGTTGGGTAGCTAGAGCTGTTGTTGCGGCGGACGCAGTGGTGGACGGGTGGTCGTCCATGTCGTTTGTCGCGGGAGTCGGCCGTTTGCTCCTGATGCTTTTGCGTGGAGTCGTGGCGTGGGCCTCTTGGCCTAGTCGTCGATCGGTCCGGCTCGGGCCTCTTGTAGTCTCCTGACCTTAGAGGCGGGAGTCGGCTTTTGTCGGGTGTTTTGGCCACGGATTCAGTCGGCCTTCGTGTCGAGGTGGAGGGATGACCGTTGGCTGTGGCTGCGACGATGGTCTTGATTTTGTCGAGTATTGGAGTCACGTCGGGGGGTGTCGTCTCCATGACGGTGTCCAAGAGTGTGAGTGTGGCAACAACGTTCTGCTGTGGCGTCTGAAAGATATTGGTGTTGCGGACCCGCGTTTGAAGGATAGCCTCCTGGGCGGATCGTCCGGCTGCCCGTAGATCTTGCTTTCTCTTGTCGGCATCTTCCCTGCGTTTCTTCTCCTCCTCAGCCAGCTTGCGCTCTTGCTCGATCTTGGCTCGCTCTTCCTCTGCAAGCCTGCGGGCCATGGTTGAGTCGGACTCGGCCGGCTCAGCCATGAGGACATCGAAACACTTCGGCTCGTAGTCCTTGTGGCAGTCGGAGTCATCGGCTTCGTCTGAGGGGATGCCATAGAGGTCGTCAAAGCCGGCGGAGCTGAGGTACTCGTTGAGCTCCGAAGATGAGCATGAGCCGAACGGCTGGAGGATGACGGCGACCTCCCTCGACCCTGGGTAGCTCGGGTTTGGATCGTTCCGGTCAGAGTCGGAGCTTGGTGACGCGGGCTCCTCCGAGTGGGTCGACCTCAACTCGGGGAGAGGAGTTTGCCGTAGATCTCGGCGGCGTTTGGTAATCCAAACGGCGCGAGAGGTCTTCTTCCGAGTAGATCGTCTCCGTTGGGAGAGAGAAGATCGCGTAGATGCTTGGCGGCGTTCGGTAGTCCGAACGGTGCCGAGTGAATTCCTTCCTCGGAGTGGGCGGATTGCATCTTGGACTCCAAGATGTTGTCGAAGATCTTGGCGCTATTCGGGAGCCCGAACGGCGCGAGTGGGTCTCTCCTTACCGGTTCGAATCAGAGTCGAAGGAGGAGTGCTTGTCGAAGTTGTCGGTGGCGAAGTCGTCGAATCTTGAAGAAGATCCCATCACGCTTGTCGGCGAGATTGTTGAAGAAGTTTTGACGCGCGGACCCTCAGCGCGCCAACTGCCGAAACTCGGTTTCGGCAATAGAAATTTGGGGGTGCAGTCAAGATCGCCAAGCACGGTGGGTTAGATTGGAGAACGAGGTTTAGACGAGTTCGGCCCTCTCGTGAGGTAATACCCTACTCTGTTTCGGAGGATTCGATCCGCCGAGTGTCTTTATTGATCTCAAGATCTAAGGCTGAAAGCTAAAAACTTTAAAAGCATCTGATATCCCTCAAGGGACGCCCCTTACCCCCATTATATAGTCCTGGGAGGCGGGCTTACAGATCGAAAACCCTATCTTACTCTAAGTCGGTTTCCTCAATCTTACCAAACCGTGACTATAGGCCGTTGCCTTATCTCTATCGACAACGTAACACCCAAGTCATATTTGGTTTACAGATATGGCAAGCGCAATCTATCCCTACCTCCAGTCGGATAAGCTTGCCATATAGATACCCGATTACCATAATCTCCACACCGTTCATGTGGCATGCCACATCAGCGTCATGTAGGATCTTAGAGAGCTCGTGATCACCTTAAACCAGAATGACATAATTTAATAAGTTTCGAAAATTAAATCAAGTTTAAAGATTTAGATGTCAACTTTATGGGCTGACCATGCACTTTACTAAAAATAAATTGGGTGTGTCGTCGTAAAATAGGAAAAAATTTAAGACTATAGAATACAAACGTAATCACCATGATATACATACCCATATAACATGTACAGATACCATGATGTGGGTTAGTTTCTTATTGATCCGTTTTGATAAATATTATGATCAATACTTACAAAATTACATCGAACGTAATGCAATTACATTTTTATTATTTAATGTTACAGTAGAACTATATTATAATATATTATAATTATATTGGAATTATCTAAAGTTAATTTTAATTAAAATAAATTAGAGTATTTATTCCAGCAGTAGAACTCTTCTCTTGCTCACGGTGGCCTGACACGACGGGTGTTAAATGGTTATGATGAACTCTAAGCAACATGGCGACAGCATTGTTGCCGAGTGCCGCAGTGGGCATGGCAAACTCGAAACCAATTTTAGCCGACACGCATCTAGATGAAAATCGAAGAATCCAAAAATCGACTCGACTGTAATCCGGTGAAAATTGTGTCGCCACAACAGAAGTATTAGCTTTTCCGAAAATAAAAAGAAAAGGAAAACCAAGGGCAGACCGACCCACCATCATTAGCAGGTTGGAGGTGTAAAAGAGGTAACAAACTTGACTTTGTTTGGACTTCGGAGTCCACGCCTGCCCATCCTTGCCGTCGCTGCCGCCGGCGAACCGCAGGAACCCAGATCCCGAGAAAGAGAGCCACCACAGCCGGTCGAGATGGAGATCGCGGTGGGCGCCCTGTCCGGCATGGTGGACGCGCTGCCGGCCAAGCTCGGCGACCTGCTGCAGCAGGAGTACACGCTGCTCTCCGGCATCCGCGGGGACGTCGGCTTCCTCCAGTCCGAGCTCGGCACCATGAACGCCGCCCTCCTCCGCTGCGAGTCCCTCGAGAGCCCCGACATCCAGACCCGGGCCTGGGTCGTCCAGGTCCGCGACCTCGCCTACGACATCGAGGACTGGATCGACCTTTTCGTGCACCGCGTCGATGGCGGCGGTGGCGGCGCCGCCGCCGCCTCCCTGGCGCTGCGGCCGCCACCTCCTCCGAGTTCCTCTCCTGGGTACGCTGCTGCGTCAACAAGGTCACGACGCTCCCCGCCCGCCACGTCATCGCCACCGAGCTGCAGCAGCTCAAGAACCGGGTCATCGAGCTGAGCGAGCAGCGGAAGCGCTACAGGTTCGATCCGCCGGCGGGTCACGCCGGCGGCCGGAGCGTGGCGGCGGCCGTTGACCCCAGGCTTATTGCGCTCTATGCTGACACCACTTCCCTAGTCGGCCTGGATGCGCCGGTGGAGAAGGTGTCCGAGATGGTGATGGACGGCGACAAGACTGAGCTCAAGGTGGTGTCTATCTCCGGGATGCCCGGCTCCGGGAAGACGACGCTTTCCATGGCGGTTCACCGCCGTCTCAAGGAGAAGAACTACTTCGATCGCATCGCTTTCGTCTCCGTCGGTCAGAAGCCGGACATTGTAGGTAAGACACTGAAGGGCATCCTTTCCCAGATCGGCAATGGGTATGGAGGAGGCGAAGACATTGGCCGATTGATCGGAATGCTGAGAGATGAATTGAAGGATAAGAGGTAGGCAAAATCGCTTTGCAGCATTTTTGCAGTGTGACATGCAGCTTAAGAGTTTAGAATCCTGTGATGATGATTTGGTAATCTGCTAAATTTTTGCACTAACCTGTTTTATTTTGCTAAACAGGTACCTTATTGTCATTGATGATTTATGGGGTAGAACAGAATGGTCAACACTCAAGTGTTGTTTCCGAGATGATAATCTTGGCAGTAGGATAATGGTCACAACCAGAAATGATAAGTTGGCAAAGGAATGTTCTTCCAATTCGGACGAATCAGTTTACAAGACTGGTCTCCTTAATGACACGGACTCCAGAGATTTATTTTCCAACAGAACTTTTGGGAAAGGGAATGATTGTCCTAGTCATTTGAAGGATCTCTATGCTATAATCATGGAAAGATGTGGAGGCTTGCCGCTTGCTATATCTAGCGTAGCTGGCGCGCTAGCACATCGTTCTTCAAAACATGAATGGGAGAGGTATGAATCGAACTTGCTACCTAGTTCACATTCCGATGGGCTGAACTTGAAGCAAATACTTAACCTGAGTTACAACGATCTACCTTCACATCTCAAGTCATGTATGTTGTACCTAAGCATATTCCCGAATAAATATGAGATTGATGTGGAGCGCTTGGTGAGGCGATGGATTGCTGAAGGATTCATCGCTGATGCACGCCATGCAAGCAAAGAGGAGACAGCAAGACGCTACCTCACTGATCTCATTAGCAGAAACCTGATCCAGACATTGCATCTGAGACATGATGGCACCCCAAGCTGCTGCACACTTCACCCAGTAATACATGATTTCATTGTGGTCAAGTCCATGGAAGAGAACTTTGTCACTGTTGTAGATGCTAAGCAAGAAGCTCCCTCCACCAACAATGGCACAGTTCGGCGACTCTCTCTTCAGAACAGTGTCAAACAGGATCATGCTGGTGCACGAAATGATATGATCAAGCATGTTCGCTCTGTGACTGTCTTTGGTCATGCCAATGGGGTGCCTCGCCTGAATGATATGAGTGCCTTACGTGTTCTGGACCTAGAAGGGTGCAATGGTCCAGTATGCCTCGATGGCCTCTGCAAATTGGTTCTTTTGAGGTACCTGAGCCTCAGGGGAACTGATGCCAGCGAGCTCCCAGCACAAATTGGAGAACTTATGTGCCTGGAGACACTGGATGTGAGATCCACGAAGGTGAAAGAGCTACCTGCCAGCATTATCAGGTTGGAAAAGCTAATGCATTTGCTTGTTGGAAATGCTAAGTTGCCTGGCGAGATCAGGAAGATGAATGGCCTACTAACTTTGTCGTGTGCCGATGTCTGCAAGAACACAGTTAGTGTCTTGCCAGAAGTTGCTGGTCTTGCCAACTTGAGGGAACTGGAACTGTTTTGTGATGCTGCTGAAATCTCTGGTAATAATAAGGAACAAGTCTCTTTTTCTAGCGATGGATTCAAAAGGCTTAAGAAGCTGAGCATCTGGGGCAGCTTGCCATCGGTGGCCTTTGTTAACAGTTCCTTGCAAAAGGTTGAAGTTCTTGAGCTGAAGTTTGAAAAAAGCATTTCAGATGGGTCAAGTGGTGTGTCTGGTATAGAGCATTTGCCTAGCCTAAAGCATGTATTCGTTGAGTTTTCACAGAAGGATGCTGGCGCCACTGCTACAATCGCTTCCATGAGGAACGCTGCTGAGATGGTTCACCCTAAACGTCCAGTTGTCTCTGTCAAAGTTGATGGAAAGGTCATCTGATACGGTCTGGAGTTTGTTTCAGAGCAAGACGGATATGGTACACTTGCACGGTACATTCTTCCCGATTTCTCCATTGTGTTGAATTGAGTTTTGAGTAAATTCCATTCTTTTTCCCTTCAGTTATGTATGACTGTATCAAAAGTACTAGTTTCTGCAGCAACAGCATCAACTGCTTGCTCTATAGGGATGTTCTGTTGAACAAATTTATATATTGATGTTTTTACAGTAAAACGCCAGTTCAGAATGATTCGCCTTTCAGTAGTTTAAGGTTGGTTAGAATAAAATAAGGGAGGGAGTAAGGGAAGTGTGTTGCTAAAAGTCTGCAAATAAATTGTTCATATTTGAGAGGAGACAGAAAAAGATGAAAGCTACTAAGATAACGGTTAAACTAATCATCCATACACTTGATATATTACTCTGTTCTGAAGAAATGGAGAAAACCGGTGCTCGATATGGTGATCTATGCTGGAGTCAGATTCTTGACAGAGCCATGTGTGGTGATGAATTTGCGCTGTTCAATTCCGCTTTGCTTGCTTTGATCATCATGTACTGATCTCGAACTGTTACTACTACAGAATCCCTAAATAGGGAGCGTTCCTATATGTACCGGTTCACTATAAATTGACACATTTACACATATACTCCCTCGGTATACGAATTAAAAGACGTTCTGTGTCAGCATCGTGCGGCAAAATAAATGTCGTTCTACACCAACAGTGTTTGTTGTGGACGCGAATGCCCTTGTCTTCTTGGCTTTCTTCAACGCGCATTAACTGTCTCCGCGTGTCGCACCGCTCTCTCAGCTGTCAGGGTTTGCAATTTCGGAATGAAATTTCCGAAATTCCCGAAATTTTGGTAATTTCGATCCCCCGGTAAGCACATATCTTGCTCGAAATTTTTGGTTTTGCCTAAATTTTTGTTGGTTTGGTCAAATTTTACTCAAATTCATTACAAATTCGTCAAATTTTCAAAAAATTTCGGCCAAAAAAGTTCCGAAATTTTCGAAATTTCGGCCCCCCCGGTATAAATCACCATTCCGAAATTGTTAACCTCCCGCTGCGCGCGCGCCGCCGCTCGCGCTCTCGCTCGCCTCGCGACCGCTGCGCGCTAGTTGTTCACGCCGGCCGCTCGCCGAGTCCGCCGCTGCTCGTTGCTCTTGCTGGCAGGCTGCTCACATAGGCTACTTGTCGCTCGCCATCGACGCCGCACGGCTCGTGTCGGACGAGATGGAGCTTGCGCTGACTCGGAGACTGGAGATGCCGGACTCCATCACGTCGGACTCCATCACACCGGAGATGGTGTCGGACTCCATCGCGTCGGACTCCATCACGGAGTTGCGGAGCTCACGCCGGACTCGGAGATGGTGTCGGATTCCTTGTCGGCGGGCTCTTTTATATGCGCTCGTTGTCATCTCGTCCATGAGGACCACAAAGCGTGGAGTTGTGCGCACTACCCGCGGTCGTGGCCATGCTCTCGTTGTGGTCTCGTCCATGCGGAATACGACCTCGCCGCATTGATTAATGGCTTCGACTAGTTCGACTGTGAGTTTTTCATTCTAGATGTCAACAATGTCGTGATGGATGGCAATACTATCATTTTATCTCCACACGTGATCAAGATGCTCGACGAGAAGCATGAGCGTGAGCTCGCTGCCGGGAAGGATGACGACAAAGCATCAGTAAGTAGCATTGTTACAAAGATTGTTTGATGCAGGAAGACTAGCCTCATTTTAATTCTTCTAATTTATCTAACTAGCATCATTCTAATTTAGCTAACTAGATTGTTTGATGCAGCAAAACTAGCCTCAGATTCATCTAGCAAAGATTGTTCACAAGGGGATAGAAGTTGGCAGCTGATCTTCTCTTTCTAATGTTTCCTTTTGCATGTGAGGAATCTTGTACTTTTTGCATACTTTCACCTTCATAACTTTAATCAAAACACTTTGTCTTGTAAGAAACATTCGGTTTGCTTTGTGTGGTGAAAACTCCATGAATGCCTACAAAACAAGTGTGCAAGAAATGAATCAATGAGACAATTTGTTGTTCAATAAAAAATGAAAAATTCGTGAACAATTCGATGAAATTACCTCTTGCACTGATTGGAACTAGAGCTTCTATTTTTTTGCATTCTTCTTGTATTGAATTGCTTGAATAGCTCGAAAAAAACCCAAGTCAAGAATTTTGAAATCCGGAGAATTGGGTGGTTGACAAATTATGCGAATATCGAATCCTTCTTACTTAGCAGCCTCACAAAATACCATATCATCCAAGTTTAAATGGGAAGGTGCATTATCCTATTGAATGAAGATTGGTCTGCCCACATCTTCTCTTGGCCATTTGGCTCAAATGACAGGCAACACTTTGTTGATCATGAAATTTCTAATCATGTCTTTTGTGATCGAAGTGATGGGCTTCATAACCAAGTCTCCACGGACACAGTGTCACGCCCTGTTTTTATCGGGATTAAAAATCGTTTAATAATGCATTTTTAGAAATTATTAAAAAGAAAAGTAATTAAGTCAAGTGAATTTAATGGGGAAATTAAATTCTCCAGTAAAAATCATAGCTGAAAATATTTTTGAAATATTCTCCATGCCCTAAAATACTCTCTGAAATTTTTCGTAAAATTTTGGAGCTCAGAAATAATTTTAATAATATAAAAAGCACTTTAGTGATTACTTAAGCAAATTATTTAATAAGTGAATGATCTTTTTATATTTTTATTAAATACTTTGGGTGCCCATATATTTTTAGGATTTTTCTTAAAATTATTTGAGCATTGAAGTATTATTAAAATACAAAGATCATTTGTGCGATTAAATAAAAAGAAAATAAATTAAAATTCCTCTTCCCTGTTCGTCGGCCGTTTTCGGCCCATTCTCCAAAGGTCCAAAATCCCTCCCCGCGGTCGTCCCCTCTCTCTCCTCGGTCCGGCCCAGCTCACCGGCCCGCCTCCTTCGCGCCTTCGCAAAAGTCCACTTCCACTTCCTAGTCCTCTCCCTCTCCCTTTCCCTCTCACTGACAAGTAGGGTCAGGGCCCACATGTCAGGCCCTTCCCCTACCTCCAGCTCCCCAGGCCAACAACCGCCGCCATGGCTGTGCCCTCATCCCCGCACCCCTCGGCCGCCCGCGCGCTCCCACACCAGCCCAGTCTCCAAGCCCGCACCTCGTGCCACTCCCCCTGTCGCCGTGCACGTGCGCAAAGTGGTCAAATGGCCGATTCGGCAACCGACGGCCACCGCCATACCCGCGCCATGCCGTGCCACCTTTCCCGTGCCCCTCGGCCCACGTCCGTCCCCTCTAAGCCTCTATAGAGCACCCCGAGCCCCCTCCAAGCCGTTTCCCCCACTCGATTGCCGCTCTCGCGCTCGCCATCGTTCCCGCACCGAGAAACCCGAGCCGCCACCGATTCACCGCCTTCGGCCGTCGCACACCGTGCTAAACCGTCGCCACCACGAGTTTTGTCATGCTGCGCCTTTTCTCGGCCACCTCTCCTCTCCCTCAAACCGCCGTACGGTCATTCCCCACATGCACCCGTACCGCCACTACCCGTTGCGACCTCCAGCGGCCCACCGTCCGTGATGGGAGCATCGTCGGGCCGCTCTGCCTCCTCCCGCGGTTTAGCCGCGCTCCGCCGCACCTAGGCCGCCGCTCCATCCCTGCAATTCGCCACCGAGACACTGCCTCCTTTGCAAACTGACCTCCACCACCCGTCACTGCATCGCAGCCACGCGGCACTACCGTTCTAATCCACCGTCGCCTGTGCCGCTTGCACTACCAGCACCGCCGTGCCAAGAGCCACTCCGTCCATCCCATGTTTCCCTCCGCCCGCCACAGGGTCGCCTTCCTCCCCGTGTTCCCAAGGCGCCGCGGCCCTTGGCCATCATCCGGCCGCCCCTATCGCCGCAATCTCCCCGCCGCAGAACTTCCTGTGCTGTCGCTCGCTGCCGTCAGGCACTCAAGGAGGACTCCCTCTGCTCCCTCTCCTATTTGCCCCCTCCACGACCCTCTCGGTCGCCGCCGCTCACCGCCAGCGGCCTTCGGGCCTGTGCGCCGCCGCCGCGCCCTCGCGCGCTTGGTCGGCCGGCAACCCGGCCTCCCCCTCAACCCAGCCGTTCGATCGGCCCGACCGATCTGGACCGTTGTTTGGGTGCCCGTGAAACCGATTGCCACCATGGACCTGGTCCATGGTAGGCCGATCGCTTTGGTGCCGCTAACGTGTGGGGCCCGCCTTGGTGGACTCGGTCCACGATGGGCCGACCCTTTTCTAGCGCACACACCCCGGTGACGTCAGCCCGATGTCAGCAACCGTCCTTTTCCTTTTGTAAAATAATTAAATATTGCGCAATAAATTATTTTAATTTTCAGAATTCAAGTAAATGGTCTAAAACTTCTAAAATTTATATATAATCCATACGAACTCCAAATTGGGTCATTCAATTGCAAAATTCATCTAAAATTGAGTTCTACATGTTTGTTTACTTTCTATGTATTATCTATTTCGTTTTTATTAGAGTTTTTCCTCGTTTTGTGTGTCGGCCTGTAGACTTCGCTCTTTCAAAAGTTTGTAGTCGCGGAGGAAAGAAGATCAGTTGAAGAAGCAAGGCAAGTCATATTCCTCCTTGACGCGTGTTGATCCAAATTTATAAAATATTTATTGTTTTCAAATAAAATTGCATGTTTTGCTAATTACACGGGAATTGGGACAACCTATCTGATCGCTTGTGCCATGTTTAATTATTACCCATTCATTGTTAACCTGGGTAATTAATTTGACTACCTTGTGTCACTTATGTGATCTTGCTATAATTATTTACGCTTAGCCATGCTTAATTACACTAGCTCACCTAATGGGAGAACTATATTACTTGTTTATAGTCACATGAAATGATGGTCTCAGACCTCAGATACTATGGTACAAGATAATTGTTAAATAAGATATGACTAAATGGTGGGTTGTGGGTGCATGGTTTTGATTGTTGCACCCATGACAATTAAGGATCGGCTCATGGGAAACCCTGAAAGACTTACAATACTTACCACAAGCCAGTATGGGCAAGGACTGGACTTTTAGTGTAGTTTTTCTTAGCCGACGCATCCAGGCAAGGGTGAGCGTGATGGAGTTTGGATGGACCGGGAAAGGTCTATGCGGCTTCCGGATTCACCTAGGCACGAGAGGGGGCTGCCTACCTTGGATATAAAGGTAGGGGCGAAACCTGAGGTGTGGTGTCGCTTGGTCAGGAAAAGTTATACGAATGGTCTTGTCATGATTTCCCCCCTTGCAGTACCATGGTGGTGCTTCGGGGCATGGTAACATGTGTGGAATCATGTCTTGTGGGTACAGTTGTACACCTTTGGCCAGAGTAAAACTATTCGAATAGTCGTGCCCACGGTTATAGGCGATCTACCAGATTCACCATGATTAGTCCCACCTTAATAATTTGACTTAATGGAACTGGAGTAGTTCAGGTGGTTTGGTTGGGCCTGTTCAATGTGGAGATAACGTTGTTCAATGGAGGATTAATTTTTCATTTTGTGTACCCTGGCTGATTCGTGGACATGAATTTAATACACAAAATAGTCTAGAAATTTGGCTAAATTTTTGGATGTGACAAGTTGGTATCAGAGCCATCTCGATTGTAGGTTGATCCTAATGGTCAAACCCTAAGGACCAGTTTCCTGAAAACCCTAATTACGAAAATGTCTCTTTCCCCCTCCGGAGTTCTTTGCAAAATTATTTGTCAAATTTCTCCCCTTTTCTCTCCAACTCTTTAGTTGTTAAGCTCGGAGCGTCGGCTAAAGCTTCGTGGAAGATAAGCCAAGCCCTAAGCTTCAAGCAAGAAGGTCAAGCAGTCCATAGTCCGTGCTTCTCGAGGTTCAAGCGAAGTTTTTCCCTAAGCTTACCCAAACCCAATCCTTCCCCGAAGAGTAGTGTCGTCAGCTGTTAGATCGTGTGATTGCTTGTTGTGTGCAGGTGTATGGTTCACATCGTGGTGGGGGTGTGACCATACTAGGTTGTTTGCTTAATCAACCTGAAAAGTAAAAGTCTACCCACATCAGATCAGTAGGTAAGTGGGTAAGGTTTTATCTTTAGCAACCCCTCTTCCATCCCTTTCCTCGGGGCAACAGTTGGTCAGTGCCAGAGAACGTGCCAACAACCACCATAGCACCAGTGGGATTCGAGGTCAGAAACCTTTGGGTCAGATCAGGTCACCATCTACAGCCAGTGCCAGAAACCCCGCTCTTGTTCAGTTTCTGGTTCCCTAAGGTCGGATGATGAATGAGCGAGCAGTAGATGCAGCAGATACAAAGTCAGATACTAAAGGCGTAGCAGTAATATGAACGGTCATAGATGAAAGCTCAAAATCGGAATCAAGATCAAATCCAGTACATTCTATTGCAAGCACCTATGCTTACTGTCAGTATGTAGCGGTGTCCCCAGCAGAGCAGCACATGTAAGCCACCATCAACCCCAGAACCAACAAGTGTTACCTAAGGTGGTTAGGATGTACGAGGACAAATTTTGCAGAGTGTTCGACCGTGCCTGGAATTTGCATGCCAAGATACCGACTGTTGATGAGGTGTTTATCACAAGGAGAAAGTAAGCTTTGGATAAACTACTCGGCCATAATTTCGGTACACCACAGTCCAACTTCATAAAGAGGAAAGATGCACATTCCTTGTCTGAGGGAATAAGTCAGGTGCTTAAGGACCGTCAACTAAAGTCCATGCTAGCAAAGACAATGGAAGATTAAAGGACATCCTTGCAACCCATCCATCAACTCCCGGTCAACAATAACAACAATAGCAACAATTTTTGCTCTCCAACCAATTCCAACTACCTCGCAGCCCACAGTCGTAAAACAACATTGTCAACCGAATTCCTGAGTCCCTACATGTTCCAGTTCCTATGTGAGCATGCACGATTAGAAGAATGTACCTCTTGATCAATCAAGACCGGTTTCTTTCGATGGTCTTGAGCTAAGACACCGCCACAACAAATGTCCGTCTCTGAAACTAAGGAAGTCAGTCCTCTACTATTTTAGTGGTGGGAAAGACAAGCAACTTCTCAAAGGGTAATTCAACGTAAAAGTATCAACATCATCAAGTTACTGACGTTGTCTGTCAACGCCCCAACACCCCTAGTCGCCTCACCCCAGCTCAGGGTGGTCAGGTCCAGCCCCAGAACACAAGCAAAGCAAGAGATACCAACCGTCGTTGGGATGTGAAATTCCATCACAACAATTCGTCACTGAGAGCACCAGTAGAGGCTCTATTGTTCCACCAACAACCGCTCCGAAGCTATAGAACCAATACCAGCAGTGTAAGCAGTGCCAGGAAAAACAGTTGTTTAGTCCAACTGCAAAGGAGATAGTACAATTTCCCAGCTACACTAGCCAATCAATACCTCGAGCAACAGTTCAATATTCACCTAACTGTCATCGACATTAGCCATGCACCCCAGGTTGCTTCAACTCAACAGCCTAGCAAGTACTCACAGGAAAGTGACACTAACAATAGGAAGGTATTGTCTGTTTCAAGCTACTAAGAAGAACGACATTTCTCCAAGAAAAATCAGTAGTCAAGTCAGTGTTCTTATTGGAACCCTAGTCAGTAATCATCGAAAAGGACAAGTCAACAATGTTAGGACCACAAAAGGAGAAGGTCATACCAATCAGAATTTCTACCAACAAAAGTCAGCAATGGTCTACAAGTCTTGGACATTCAAGAACCACTCATTAGACCCAGGAGTTTCATGCAGTTAAGTAACGAGGAGGGAACGTTGAGTAAAGCATTGGTTAGCCTATACTCAATGGTGGAAATAATCAACCAGGTCAGAATCGCGCAAGGAAAATTCCATACATGTTAGCAAATCTGCTAGCAGTAGTCAACAGTCGTCTATAATGGTTTGGTATTCAACTACCTTCTTAGCGCACCGAAGTTTCGTAACAGTTATGAAAGAGGAATTTTCTTCTCTCATGGTTCACATCGAGTAACCAAAAGATGGGTTGACTTGTGTATCCGATAATGTCACAAGAAATCCATAGTTTCTTTGTCGGGTCATTGCAGTTTTGTCAAGACCGAACATCTAATTGCCAATAAAGAAAAGGACTGGTCAATCAGAGAAGTGAGATTGGTTAGGCTATAGTAGCACTCGTCATGGCGAGATCTCTTTGAAGGACAATATAAGTGATACCTCATGAGGACGAAAAGGGTAATGAAGTGGTTGGAAGCAACATCATAAAATGATCATCAGAATGATAAGTGGTAGTTGCACCTTAGTGGTGAGCATGGATTGATAAGGGTTTCCTCATTTCAAGGCCACTGTTACCGTCTCCGGAAAAACCACCTCAGTATTTTCTTGGAAGACGACCATAGAATTGCTTCATCACCTCTGCTTGGAGTAAATGGGTGCAGATGTCAGGCTATAAAATACAGCCCACAGAGCATGCGACATAGAAGCATTCTTTAAATCAGTTCTACTCCAGGTTTGAAAGTGAGCTTGTTTTGGTTAGAGAACAGAAACACTAAGCAGCTTCCAAGGCAGTTTTTAGCAGACGTACAGATTTTGGTGTTGTGGGGAAAGCAATGTTAGAACTTATAGTCTATCAATCCAGAATAGAGTTAGTAAAGGTAAGCGAGAAAGCAAAATGTTATTCTGAGCTTGGTTCGTTAAGTGATCATTGTTTGTTTCAAGAAAAGAATATCATCGGTACAGTATGTTCAGGTAGATGGCACCGAAGTCTAGACAAAAACAGAATAGTCAAACCAGCAGTTACACCCAATGAAGAAGTTAATCATGGGTCAGTATGTTCAAGGGTTGCATGTGAGTCATTCTTATGTGGGGCCTCCCGTCATCGTTTGAAATGTTGAGTTCCAAGAGTCCCTTAAGTGAAACTGCACAATCTTTGCTTCATTTAGATCGACCGATGGAATATCCGGCTTTCAAAGTCAAGGTCCTTTGTAAACCAAAGAGATGTTGGACCACCTCAAAGATGGCGGTGCAACTGTTCATAGTGAGTCGAAAGGTTGACCACTTGTTTTAAAAGCGAGCTCGAAGATGAGTTTGTTATATCTTGTAATCGCTTGCTTGAAGGTTCAACCACGCGAAGCAAATTGAGTTGTAACAAAAGGAGTCAATTGCGAGCCGTCAGCAGGACTACCACAATCACAAGCTAGCAGGTTCGAGTCTAAGGCACACCCAAGCTATCGTGCCAACAGTTCAGTCTAAAAAAGCAGCAATCGGGAATAGTTGCAGTCCAAAACAAAGTCAGAACGAGCATCTTCTTCAAATACTAGGTTGTATGGATCGAGAGCAGTTCACCGTAAATTTAGGGTTTGTGTGTTCACGAAAGTCAGTTTCGAGGTATCAAAAGGGTTCCACCGATTACCGTCAGCAGAGTGAATCCTCAGCTTGTCAAGTTTGTCAGCCTTAATTGTGCAGTCCAGGGGAAGTAAGTATGTTGAGTATCGGTAATCCAGGTCAAAGTCAGAACAGGAAGGACCACCAGTTCGACTTTGTGAAGCAACAGAAAAATTGGAGTTGAATCTAGCCAGCTCAGTCGTGCAAGTTTGGTCAACCAATCGTTGCATAGGTTTGGCCGACCAATCGCCAATGTGAGCCAAAAGAAACCGCAAAGTCAATCAGCCAACCCAAACCCCTGCCTTCTTTCTTTCTAGCCCCAAATCTCGGGATGAGATTCCTGTAAGGGGGTAGGTTTGTCACGCCCCGATTTTTGATTGGGATTAAAAATCGTTTAATAATGCATTTTATAGAAATTATTAAAAAGAAAAGTAATTAAATCAAGTGAATTCAATGGGAAATTAAATTCTCCACTAAAAATCATGGCTGGAAATATTTTTCAAATATTCTCCATGCCCTAAAATACTCTCTGAAATTTTTCGTGAAATCTTGGAGCTCCGAAATAATTTTAATAATACAAAAAGCATTTCAGATTACTTAAATAAATTATTTAATCAGTGAATGATCTTTTTATATTTTTATTAAATACATTGGGTTCTCATGTATTTTCAGGATTTTTCTTGAAATTATTTGAGCACTCGAAGTATTTACAAAAATACAAAGATCATTTTGTGCGATTAAATAAAAAGAAAACAAATTAAAATTCCTTTCCCTGTTCGTCGGCCGTTTTCAGCCCATTCTCCAAAAGTTCCAAAATCACTCCCCATGGTCGTCCCATCTCTCTCCTCGGTTCGGCCCGGTTCGCCAGCCCGCCTCCTTCGTGCCTTCACAAAAGTCCCTCCCTAGTCCTCTCCCTCTCCCCGCCGACATGTGGGGTCGGGGCCCACACGTCGGCCCTTCCCTACCTCCTCGCCTCCCTGGGCCGACCACCGCCGCTGTGGCCGCGCCCTCATCCCCGCGCCCCTCGGCCACTCTCGCGCTCCCACACCGCCCCACGTCTCCAAGCCCGCACCTCGTGCCACTCCCCCTGTCGCCGTGCACGTGCGCAAAGTGATCGAAGGATGGTTCCACAACCGACGGCCACCGCCATTCCCGCGCCATGCCGTGCCACCTTTTCCCGTGCCCCTCGGTCCACGTCCGTCCCCTCTAAGCCTCTATAAAGCACCCCGAGCCCCCGCCGAGCCGTTTCCCCCACTCGATTGCCGCTCTCGCACTCGCCATCGTTCCCGCACCGAGAAACCCGAGCCGCCACCGATTCGCCGCCTTCGACCACCCGTTCCGCTCAAGCCACCGCACGCCATGGTAAACCGTCGCCACCGCGAGCTCTGCGGTGCTACGTTGTTGCTCGGCCACCGCTCCTCTCCCTCAAACCGCTGTACGGTCATTCCCCCCTCCCCGTGCACCCGTGCCGCCGCCACCCGTTGCGACCTCCAGCAGCCCACCGTCGGTGATGGGAGCATCATTGGGCCGCTCCGTCCTCCCGCGGTTTCGTCGCGCCCGCCACCTAGGCCACCACTCCACCCCTGCAATTCACCACAGTGACGCCGCCTCCTTTGCGAACATGACCTCCGCCGCCCGCCGCCGCATCCTGGCCATGTGGCACCGCCGTTCTAAGCCACCACCGTCCGTGCCGCTTGCACTACCGGCACCGCCGTGCCGAGAGCCACTTCGTTTGCCCCTTGTTTTCCTTCGACCGCCACTGGGTCGCCTTCCTCCCCGTGTTCCCAAGTCGTCGTCGCCCTTGGCCATCTCCGGCTAGAGAATCGCGCGGCCTCAAGCCACCTCTCCCCGTCCTAACCCCTCCACCACCTTTCGCAGGTCGCCCCGCTCCTCGACCGGCCCTCCGCCTTCACCGTCCGCCACTGGGACCCCACCCGCGTAGTCAACCCATGCGATGTCGCCGCTATCTCCCCGCCACAGAACTTTCCTGTGTCGTCGTTCGCCACCGTCGGGCACTCGAGGAGGACTTCCTTTGCTCCCTCTTCCATTTGCCCCCTCCGCGACCCCCTCGGTCGCCGCCGCTCACCGTCGGCGGCCTTCGGGCCCGTCTTGCTGCCGTCACGCCCTCTCGCGCTTGGCCGGCGGCGGCCGGCCTCCCTCCCCCGGCGACTAATCGGCGGCCAATCTTGACCTTTTTGGGCGCCCATGAGACCAATCGCCACAGTGGACCTGGTCCACGGTAGGCCGGTCACTTTGGTGCCGCTGATGTGTGGGGTCCGCCTTGGTGGACTCGGTCCATGATGGGTCGGCCCTTTTCCCGCCGCCGACGTCGGCCGATGTCGGCAACCATCCTTTTCCTTTGTAAAATAATTAAATATTACACAATAAATCATTTTAATTTCGAATTCAATTAAATCCAAAACTTCTAAAATTCATATCTAATCCATACGAAGTCCAAATTGGGCCATTCAACTTGCAAAATTCATCTAAAATTGAGCTATACATGTTTGTTTACTTTCCATGTATTGTTTATTTGGTTTTTATTAGAGTTTTTTATCGTTTTGCGTGCCGGTGTAGACTTTGTCGTTTCAAAAGTTTGCGGTTGCGGAGGAAAGAAGATCACCAAGAAGCAAGGCAAGTCACGTTCCTCCTTGTAACATCCCGAAAATCGAACAAAATAAAATCGGAACGTAAAAAATGGAACTTACAAAAACTTTTGCTTGCTGCCTTTTTCTTGTGTTTGTTGCTTCTTATTTGCCGGCTCGGTTGCATAAATTTAGTTGTGAACAATTCCTCTCGATGCTTGTGAATGGTTTGGATTTTGTTGGGAAGAAAATCTCGAAATATAGGGTTAGGAATTTTTAAAATAAAATCGGAAAAGGCATGCGAACTTATGAAAATATGTATTTGAGAAATAAAATATTAATTGGTGATTATGGGAAATTAATTAGGGAATAAAATGGACAATAAACTATTTTAAGGGATTTATATGAAATCTAGGAAATTTATTTGGAATTAAAAATAGTGAATCATGAAATTAGGAAAAAGGATTTAAATGAATATGAAAAATATATTTTGAATAATAAAAAGTGGGGAAAAAGTTCAAAATATAATATTAAAAATTTTTCTGGGAATATTAGAATTTATTTTGAATTTTTGAGTGAAAGAAAATAGAAATGGGAATTAGGAATTAAAATCGGGAAATTATAAAACTGCACTTGTTCATCATGCGCCAAGTGTTCGGCCCGTACGGCCGTCTGCGCCTCGGCCGCGCGCGACACTCGCGCGCCGCGCTCGCCGCGCCGGCCCCCCCTCGCGCCGCGCGCGTGCCGCCCCCCCGCTCGCCACCGTCGCCGCCGCGTCCGGACCCGCACCCGCGTTCTCCACCCGTTGCCGCCACGTTCGGACCCCACGCCGCGCCGCCGCGTCGCCGCACCGATGCGCCCGGTCCCCCGCGCTCTCACGCGTCGCGCCTGCCCGCGCCGCCCGCCGCGCTCCGCGCTCCTCTCGCCGCGTCGCGCCCGCCTCGAACCTGGCCCGCCGCGCTCCGCGCCTTCCGCCGCGTCG
This sequence comes from Oryza australiensis, assembly GCA_019925245.2. NCBI lineage: Eukaryota > Viridiplantae > Streptophyta > Magnoliopsida > Poales > Poaceae > Oryza > Oryza australiensis. The sequence goes on along the minus strand of JAIFGZ020000016.1, from coordinate 906,362 downwards.
TGTCCGCCGTACCATCGCCGCGTCGGCCCCCGTCCCTCTCTCCGTTTCTCTCTCTCCGCCTATAAAATGGGGCAAGGCCCTCCCGTTTTCCCACCTCGCCGCCACATCTCTTCCTCCCTCTCCGAGCGCCGTCGCCACCCTAACCGCCGAGCGCCGCTGGCCGTTGTTGCCGCACGCCGCCAACGCCCGAGCCCCGCCGCACTTCCCAAAGAGCCGCCGTCGCCGTAAGCCCCGAGCCGCCACCCCTTTCCTCGCGCTAGCGCCGCCGCCGCCCTTTTCTCCCGAGCGCCGGTCAAACACCTTGAGGCCCATGAATAGTGGCGAGAAAAAGAAAAGAAAAAGAAAAAGAAAAAGAAAAGAGAGAAAAGAGAAAAAGGAAAAATAGAGAAAAATTAGGAAAAATTATGGAAAATTTGAAAAATATTTTGGAAGGACTTGAGTGAAATTTTGGGCAAAAATAAATTATTTTCTTGTATATTTTCTCGGGCAAAATTTAAAAATCAAAATCGGACTTTTTCGAGATTTTGTTTCGCGTCGTTTTTAAATCCGGATTTCGTTTAATTCTTCCTCGCCATTTAAATATGTTTCGTTTTGTGCCCGAACCTTCAAAACCTCAAGCACAAATCCCTCCGCTGATATTTCTCAAATGATTACAATCGTCGTTTTTGCGAAAACCCTAGGGCATCGACTCGATTCCAAAACCCGGATTTTTCCTAGCAATACTCGCTTGGACTCAAGTAGAATTCTAGGCTAAATATTTGGAGTCTTTTCGTAATTTTTATGGTTCTTTTCGATCTCTCGGTCTTTTATTGAATTTTAATTGAATGCAATTGATCTTTCGCACGTACGGATAGCACCTGAAGAAGCGGCACGACCGTTGAAGAGCCCGCTCAACAAGCGTGCGAGCAAGGCAAGTCATCACACTCTTTGAACATATTGATCCCAATTGCGAAATGATGTTGTTTTAAATCTTACACATGCATGCTATACACAAAGAATCACCTATACTTGTTATGTCATGCCGTGTTATTGATTACCTTTAGAATTATTCCTTGTAACCCTTGATGTGATACATACAACCGGAGAATATCTTCGGTAAACTGCTTAGCCATGCTATACTTAGATTCATGCATACTCATGATTTTATGAAGAGCTTTATGCTTGGGCAACTACCTTAGGGAAGGAAGTTGAGATACGGCATGTGGAGACATAAGCGCCACATTGCCATGAGAATGATGAAATGAGTTTTGATGAAAATTGAAAGTACTAAACAAATGTTTTAGACTGGGGCGACTGGATGATTTGGGTGGATTCCGGAAAAGGCAAGTGCCAACCCTGGTCAATTAAGGACCGAGCCATGAGATAGTCGGGAAATGAGCCAGTACAACCGTACTTCTCGAATGAGTATAGACCTAGCGGAGTAGATAGCCGAGCGGAGGCGGTACCCTTGCATAGTGGTTCTTATGTATGAAATGAGATTGACAGGGATGATGGGGAAATTGGAATTTATTATAACATGATGAATGAAGTCTTCCCTTACCCCGGGTGCGCCAGAACTCCTCTCACTGCTAGAAAAGGACGGCTAGAGTGCATGAGGGCTTAAGTTCATGGAGTGGGTACTGCCAAAGTAAGGTTATCGAAAGGCTTTGCCGTGACCGTCCCATGTGTTGGGACGTAGGCTCATTTGTTGGGCAGTCACAGAGTACGGGTAAAGTGTACATCCACTGCAGTGTGAATGAATCAATCTATTCGAATAGCCGTGCTCGCGGATATTGAGCATCGTGACAAGACTTTCGCTTGGCTAGACTTTAAACTTTGAAATGATGGGATGGGTTTGCATGATGATTCTTATTCACTGGTGGATCAACTTCTCGAGATGCGAGAAGGGGTGGACTCCCCAAAAAACCATGACGAACCGGAGGCGGGAAGCCATCCTTGGAATCACGATGGATGGTAGACAGAATCGTCGCCGACTTAATGAACTGTGGAACTAAAACATTTGGCTAGTTGTTAGGTTTACGAAAAGTATTGTGAAAATTGGCTTTATGCAAAGGAACACCAGCCATTCCTTGAATGACCCTATCATATGCATCACTTTCGTGTTGGCTTGCTGAGTACGGTTGGTACTCACCCTTGCTATACGCACAAACCTTCACATGGTGGAAATGAAGATTTGGAGGATCCATATGCCTACTACCAGGAGGGCGAAGAAGCTGATGGCGCTTGCTAGGTCTTAGTCTTCGGTCGTTGCCTGTGGCAATTGACAAGCCGCTGTCTTTAATCCACTGCCTTATCTAATTCCTACTTTTGGGTTGTATCTGGACTATGAGGTCCTATGTGTTGGACATTGCCTTCGGGCCTATTATTGTAATAATTTCGATGTAAGACTATTCGTGCATTTGCACCTGATTATTCAGTACTGTATTTCGTGGGTACCAAACTACTCGACCCAAGGAAATGGTACTATGAACACGAAAGATTCCCGTTCCAAAAACGGGGGTCCACACTCCTTGACACATGTTGATCCTAATTTATAAAATATTTATTGTTTGCAAATAAAATTGCATGTTTTGCTAATTACACGGAAATTGGGACAACCTATTTGATCGCTTGTGCCATGTTTAATTATTACCCATTCATTGTTAACCTGGGTAATTAATTTGACTAGCTTGTGTCACTTATGTGATCTTGCTAGAATTATTTACACTTAGCCATGCTTAATTACACTAGCTCACCTAATGGGAGAACTATATTACTTGTTTATAGTCACATGAAATGATGGTCTCGGACCTAAGATACTATGGTATAAGATAATTGTTAAATAAAATATGACTAAATGGTGGGTTGTGGGTGCATGATTTTGATTGTCGCACCCATGACAATCAAGGATCGGCTCATGGGAAACCCTGGAAGACTTACAATACTTACCACAAGCCAGTATGGGCAACGGCTGGACTTTTAGTGTAGTTTTTTCCTGGCCGACGCATCCAGGCAAGGGTGAGCATGATGGAGTTTGAATGGACCGGGAAAGGTCTATGCGGCTTTCGGATTCACCTAGGCACGAGAGGGGGCTGCCTACCTTGGATATAAAGTTAGGGGCGAAACCTGAGGTGTGGTGTCGCTTGGTCAGGGAAAGTTATGCGAATAATCTTGTCACGATTTCCCCCTTGCAGTACCATGGTGGTGCTTCGGGGCATTGTAACATGTGTGGAATCATGTCTTGTGGGTACAGTTGTACACCTTTGGCCAGAGTAAAATTATTCGAATAGTCGTGTCCATGGTTATGGGCGATCAACCAGATTCACCATGATTAATCCCATCTTAATAATTTGACTTAATGGAACTGGACTAGTTCAGATCATTTGGTTGGGCCTGTTCAATGTGGGGATAACGTTGTTCCGTGGAGGATTAATCTTGATTAAATTAACCAACCTTTTCCCTCTTTTAAATTAGAAAGGTTTTACAACCGCGTTATGCAAAATAGCCCAAGCCACTCTTGTCTCCCCTCACACGTCTGCATTTCTCCGTGTGGCTTGTTGAGTAGGGTGGTTGTACTCAGCCTTGCTATTTCCTCTTTTTCTCAGAAGTGTAGCGCTTCTGAGCTAAAGACAAAGTTAGAAGACCAAGGCTTAGACCCTGTTGAATTTGCCTATGGAGTGGAGTGAAGCCTCGCTAGGATCGCCTTTTTCACTTGTTGTTGCTTCCTTTCGAGTGTGAGGACTAAGTGCCTCTTTTGTAAGTATTTTACGCCTTATTTTACGTTTGGATCTGTTTATTAATTTGTCATTTTGTGTACCCTGGCTGATTCCTGGACACGAATTTAATCACAAAATAGTCTAGAAATTTGGCTAAATTTCTAAGCGTGACACACAACCGGTTCTGTCATTACCTCTTATAGCCGGTTCATAAGTAACAAGTGGAAAACAATCAATTTTACCATCAAAACTACAATTCCCACCCCTAAACCTTGGCCAAGCACAAACACACAAGAACATGAGCGTAGGGATGTAATTCTTTTTCTTACAAGTTCGATGGGGATCATCTTCTTCGGATAGCAAATACTATTTTTAGATTTTTGAGTGAGGTAGAACCATTTTTCATCAATGAACACAAAGTCAAACAAATTCTTGAACCTTGGATCACCAAGCAAATCCCTCTTAATCATGTCAATACACCACTTGAATCTAGACTTCTTATTAGCTTCAGCGAGATATGGTTTGATGCTACTAGAGTGAAGCCTAAGCAAACCTTTTTTTAAATACCTTTCAATATTCCATTTCCTTATGTTAAGCTTGGTACACACATCCTCTATAGTCATTCTTTCCTTTAAAGGAATGTTGCGCAATGCTCCCAAATCAACAGGGATTGCCTTACGTCCAACTCTACCCTTCTTTAGACTAGAAACTACAACCGGAACAGAGTTTGCAAGTTGTATTTTACCTCACTTCCATAAACGCTAAACTGCATGAATGTGTAGACCAAGCGAGCGGCAACAAGCTGCCGTATCTTTTTGCCTCTCAATTCTTGCTTCTAGCCAACAAAGCTTGATAAATTTGTTTTCTAACTTCTTCGTTTATGTTTTTGTTTCGGTGGTTTGCTTGAATAGGGACGTGAATAGCATGTTCTACATGTAAAAAAAGAAACACGTCAACCGCTTGTTTACGACTCAATGGACAGTATGTTGTTGATGTAAAAAAACACGTGATAGTCGTCTAGTGGTAGCAAGGTTTTCCACAAAATTCTTACCAGCAAGGTTTTCCACAAAATCAAAATTAACTGTGCCATAATCGTCTAGTGGCAAGTTTAAATAAAAAAGAAAAAATTGATATGAGAGACGATAAAGTATTGAAAAGGAAACAAATAAGAGATGTAAATCAAATCCAACGCACATACCGTTGCCATGCTCCAACACAGTGGCGGAGCTAGAGGTGGTCCCGGGACCACCCAAAAAAACCTTATATATACATATATATATATATATAATTTTATTATTTTGTTATATTTACAATATTTTTAAAAAATATGTATGTTGGATCGGGATTTTGAAAACCGTCATGTTTTTTCGCTGCGGTGGTGCGACACGACATTCCCGTGGTTTCGTTTAAATAATTTCGTGTGAATTCAGAAAATTTGAAAAAATTTATTTTATCACAAAACATAAATTTCGCGTTTTACCGCGAAAACCGTGGTATGTGGCGCGGTTTGAGCGAAAATCACTACACGACACGGATTTGAATTTGATTCAAATTTAAATTACGGTTTTCGCGAGTTTTTGATGTGGTTTTCGTGCGGTTTAAACGAAAACTACGGTACGACAAAACGTCGCGAAAACAATTGTTTACTCTGTCACGGTTTTTCGCAAAAACCGCTGCCGTGGAGGATAGCACGGTACACGTACACGAAATCAGTAAACCTGTGTTGAACCACCCAAATCTAAAATCCTAGCTACGTCACTGCTCCAGCTCCTCGTTGAGATCAAATGCTCCATTGGCTATGCTCTGCTGGTTCTACTGGTTCTACCGGACGTTGTGCCTGAGTCTGGTGAGAACGAATGCAACACACGGGAATAAATAGTCGGGCACACGGAGGAAAAAACCATCAGGCGCACGGAGGAACAAAGTTCATGTGCGTGGAGGGAAAAAACTTGAACAAAACGAAGGCGGGCGCAGGCCATGCAAAAAATCAGGCGCGCAACCAAGGCGGGCGCACGCCACGCAAAAAATCAGGTGCGCAGGCCATGCAACCCAGGCGGCACAGTGCCTAATTAATCACTCTAATCACTCCCGGCTGCACAGTGCCATGCAACCAAGGCGGGCGCACGCCATGCAAAAATGCGCGACAGCTGAATGGGCGTCGGGCGCACAGCTAAATGGGCATGGAAAAAAGCACAGAGCTGAATGGGCATGCAAAAAAGTGCGACAGTTGGGAATCGAACCCGCGCCGTCTGCGATCTAGCCTGGTGTGCAAGCCAACTGAACTGCGCTATTATTCATGCATCAATAACCTTATTTAATATAGGTGAATAGAAATAACTACATCCTAATTAAGCATGCTAACTGTTTTTTATTTGGTATACGGAGTGAGTAATTCTTTTCCCGTGCCTCCAACCACCATGAAAGGCCAACTCTCAGAACCGACATCTGTGAGTCAGGTTCTGGAAATAAAACGACACCTATATTTCAAATGGTGTTGTTTTTTTTTCTGACAGGTACATTTAAAATTATCAACGATGTTATTTTTTTTTAAATTGACACCTATTAAGCGGTGAGCCGAAAAAAAGCCGGCTTCCCTCATACCTGGCTTTCGTGCCAGCCCGGGCATGCATGCACTATAGCATGGCTCGGCACGGCATGACGCGAAAAGGAGTGGGCCGTGTCAGCATGGCTCAGTCGGGTGTGCCGTGCCTGGACCGACACCCGAGCCCGTGGGTCGGCACAGCACGACACGACTACTATGTATGTCGGCACGGGCACGACACGACCCATGGGCGGCACAGCACACGCACGTGGGGGGGTAGTACAGTCGTTAGAGACGGTGAGGAGATTGCGTGGGACGACGGGCGCCGGGAGTAGAGGGCGACCGCGGAGACCACCGCCAAGGGGTCGAGGAGTGGCAATGGGGAGGTCGTAGAGATGGACGGTGTGGTCGATTCGCCGACTCGCAAGCCCTCCCTCCGCGGCGCGCCGCGCGCAGCGGATGAGACCGTGTAGATCGGGTAGGAGAAGACCGGCGTGAGGGCTAGGGTTTCCGACGACGACGAGGGCTAAGGCTTTCGACGGCAACGAGGCGGAGGCAGTTAGGGATTTGAGGGAGAAGCCCAAGATGAAACGCTTATAGGAGCCGACGATGAGAGCCATTTGGGAGAACGTGTCGCCGCCAATTTTTACAAGAAATTTTTTTAATTTTCGGATTGGGAGAACGTGTCGCCGCCAATTTTCAGAAGGAATTTTTTTAATTTTCGGATGGGTACACTAGTACGGCCATCTTTGGCCGACCTTGGCTCGTGGGCCGAAATAGCATGTGGGCCGTATGCGTGCCCGTGCCGACACAGCACGGCACGCTATATGAGTGATGCCTAACATGCTGTGCCGTAGCGGGCCGGGCCGGGCCGGACGGCCCGTTTGGCCACGTATGGCTTCCGTCACTTCCACGGCTTTCCGTTCGCTCACTTCCTCTTCCCCTCGTCCTTTATCCATTCCCTGCTCCCTCCCTCTCCCATCTCCTCGGTCCACACTCGACGAGCCACCACCGTCGCCGTGTCGCCGCCATTCCTCTCCGTCGTTGTGGCGTCAAGGCCTCCTCCCCCTTGACAGTGCCTTGGCCTGCTCCCCATCGACACCTCCTCGAGCTTGTCGTCGTACTGCACGAATCCAGCGATGGCGGAAGCGGGCGAATTGAGCGACGGCGGGGGCTCAAGCGGGTGGATCGAGCGGCGTCGAGTGCTCTCGCGAGCGGATCCAGCAACGATGGCGACAAGGGATCTCGTGACGGCAGCGGCAGATGCTCCCGCGGGTGCATTCGGCGATAGCAGGTACTCTCACGGGCGGATCTAGCGACAGCAAGGGCTCTCGCGGCAGCGACGGCGGCACGGATCCGGTGGCGATGGTGGCTCTCGTGGGTGAATCCAATGACGATGCTAGCTCTCACACACGGACTTGGGGATGGTAAGCGGCGGCGGTGGCGCCCTCCTCAGCGAGCTACAACAACGAGCAGAGTTTCCAGAGTGGTGGCAGGTAGGTGTTGTGGTTAGTGTATCGGATGATCTTTTTTCTATGAATTCTGTTCTTGTGCTTCAGTTCTAGGATGTTGAGGGATGAATGTTTGATTATGTGATGTGAACGTGTGTCTCTCTTTTTTCTGGATTTTTGGATTTACTTTTGATGAATTTGAAGTATCGGCTCAAGAGAGTGGCACGTACGAGTTCTCATCAGTGTTGCCTTCGTGATGTTGGTTGGAGAATACAACACCTATCTGTTCCTAACCAGTATCGAATTGGGTTTCTGTAGTAGTATGTACTGTTTGAATTAGGTCCAAATTAGGGATACCCAAAGAAATTAGATTTCGCCTGAATCAAATCATAACTCCACTGGTATACGTAAATTTTTGACTCCATTTATTGTAAAAATCTAATCCAACGCATGAGATCCAAAAAATGGGGCCTAGTTAATTGCCACTGAACAGAAATTTGGTTCTCTTCCATGCCCTGCCAACCGTGTGAGAAATGTGCAGAGTAGCTGTGCAAGTCGGTTTCGGCTGGGGCTGGGCTCGCGTGCAGGCCCTGTTGCCGGCTCGCGCTCGATCGCCTATGGCCTCGTGTCGTATGGGCCAACCTCTCAATCCTGTCATCTCCAAGATGGCGCAACCGTACCGGCGACAACGTCTCGGCGGCGGCGGCACGCCGGCATCCAAGTCCAAGCACGCAACTGCACGCGTTGGATCGAGCACTCACGTACGGTCATGACTGCAGTACGTGCCCAATCCAAGTTTTTCATGTTGCCCCTCGACGAATTAACCGACGACTCACGATGCATAATGCATTGGCGAATGACTGATCGGTCGATCGCCGTCGTTACATAACATTACATATTTACATCTGGGCGGGTATTCACCAGTAGTTTTAACCGATCGGTCGACCTCTGGGATCTCTAAGGAAAAGATTGAGGGCGTGGATGCACATGGACTACTGCTGCACTCGTAGTGCTGGTCAAACGGGCACTCGTAGTGCTGGTCAAACGAGTCGCTTGGTACGGCACAGTCCGGGCACACCCACGACATGATCTGTTAGACACGGCTCCTATAGTGTGTCGTGTCGGCCCACGTGTCGACCCCTCGGCCCAAGCATGACCCACGGGGTGGCCGGGCCGTGCCATGTCGGCACGAGCCTGTCAATGGCTCATGGGTCGAAGTCGGCTCGTGGGGGACTCCATGCGCTCATGCGGCCCGTCGCAGCCGCCTCTCGAAGCTTCACTAACAACGCGGGGGGCGGGGAGAGAGAGAGTTAGGGTTTACGTCTTGGAGAAAGCGGAGCGACGTGCAAAGGGGTGATGGAGGCGAGCTCCGCGGTATTTTGGAGCCGGTGACATCACGGTGTAGGGGTGAGCGCTGACGCAATGAAGGAGCCGATCGAGACCGTGCAACGATGACGACGACTCGCTGTTGGATCTGGGACAACATGGTGGCTTGGCCAGCGGTGGCACGGTAAAGGAGCTCGTCGGGACCATGCAACGACGAGGATGACCTGGAGCCGTCGGGATTGCGAGAGGGGATGGGACCGTGCGGCGCGACAACGAGGACGACCTGGAGGCTAGAGGCGGAGCCGTCGGTGGCGGCGGGAATGGGGGATGTAGGAAAGGCGGGTGCGGTGGAGGCGGCCCATGGGCGCGTGTCGTGTCGGCCCGTGGGCCGTGCCATGCCCGTGCCGGCATGCACAGAAGTCATGTCGTGTCGTGCCGGCCCACGGGCTCGGGCCCAGACACGGCACGCCTGACCGGGCCGTGCCGGCACGACCCACTCCTTCCCGTGTCGTGCCGTGCCAGGCAGCGCTACAGTGCATGTGTGCCTAGGCTAGCATGGGAAGGCCCAACCCATCTGGCCAGCTCTATGCACTCGCCATACGATGCTGACAAATGAAACCAGGGCAGGCACATGGTCCACGTGTGGCATGCATCCTAGGGCTTAGTAGTAGGTTGAATGCCTCAATGACCAGCCACCACTAAACCATACAAACACAACCTACCTGATTGACCCGCTGATTGATGCAGTGAGTACTTCCTTCGTCTCGTAAAAAAATCGTCTCATAAAAAACAAATTTAGTATGAGATGTGACACATCTTATGGGGTATCATCTCGGGATAGCTCACAGAATGGAGTTAAGATCAGCTGAAGTCGGACTGGAAGTCCTCGGGAGGGGGTCAGAAGTCCGACCTCTTCATGGGGTCAGTCACCCCGACCTTCCCTCTATTCCGACTTCAGCGTTCTATCCCGACTTTGACTCATTAGCCTGACCCCAAATCTCCTCAGGAGGAAGGCTTGCTTCGCAAGAATCGTAGAGAAAACAAGGAGGGGACAACCCAGTAGAAGATGATGTCATTCAATTCGATTACGCAGAAGGTACCTGCGGAGGACGGATCTCAATGCAAGATGGAGAATGAGATACCCACGACGCGCATAACCCATGGAATCTCTATGTATTTTTCAGATGATGTTTGTACTTGCTTTTTGACCTTTAGTCTTAGCTTTCTTCGCTCTCAAGTCCTTTTGTAACTGACCCCCTTGAGCTATAAAAGGGAGGACAGGTTGCGCGAGCGGGGGCATCTGATTCTTGGGAGGCCAGATCCAATCTCTAGAGCCCCAAGAACTCATACCATCGTACTCTGATTCATATACCACCCCAACAAAGAACATATGACGTAGGCTTATTATTCTCCGGACGAACCTATCTAAAATCCTTGGCTCACATTGTCTCTGAGTCGACCATTGTATCCTTTCGATAGACGTCCCGATCACTCTTTCACCTTCTCGGTAGCCCCTTTGAAGAACTGATCGATCACCCCCGTCGACACATCTTAACTAGTATTACGAATCTATTCAGATTGATACTACTAGCTAAAATATATCAGCTAAAATATATCATATCCTATATTGTAGGAGTCACTACTGGAAAACTGATATTTCATCGTGATAAAAAAACATAAATATCTCGGCTCTATTACCAACCGGTACTAAAAATGTCTTAGTATCGGTTTTTAGTATCGGTTTTAAAAGCTCAAATTCCTATAAACATCTTTAGTACCATTTGGTAGAGTAGGTGAGATGGTAATTCGTGTGAGGGCTGAGATGAGAGATGTTGAGTTTGAATCTCATATCTTATATATTTTTTTACTTAGTATGTATCTTTGATACCGGTTAAAAAGATTAATATTTTAGTTTCGATTTATTAATTTTGATTGTTACAATCAGTATTAAAGATAATTTTTAATCGGTATCAAAGAACGTTTCTTTATTAGTGAGTAGCTAGCTACTCCATATGACAAACAACAACTAAGAAGTAGCTAGCTATTGATGTATCTAGAATTAATATCTGTCTAGGAGTAGCGAGCTAACTGCACCACCACTCGATCAGTCCACTTGTCCCCAGCCCGCAAAGGCGCGCCACCGACGCGACGCACGCACCGCACCGCCCGTGCTAGCCGCAGTAGTAGAGATGAGATGAGAGCTGGCGCGTGTGAGGACTGATTTAATTTGGGCACAGCAAGTAGTTTTTGCTTGCTTTGGATCGCCGACCTAACTTTTGACAAAAAGACCACCGATGGCGTCGTATAACACGCGTTGGGATAGACCACACACATTCTAAGGGACTGTTTGGATAACTAATTTGGAATGTTCAGATATTATTTTAAAATATTAAATATAGATTATTTATAAAACTCATTCATAATAAAGGCTAATTCGTAAGATGAATCTAATGAACCTAATTACGTTATGATTTGACGATGTGATGCTACAGTAAATATTTGCTAATCATGGATTAATTAAACTTAATATATTCATCTCGCGAATTATCCTTTGATTCTGCAATTATTTTTATAATTAGTTCACGTTTAGTTTTTTAAATTGATATCAAATATTTGATATGACACGAACTAAAATTTTAAAATTTTAGTCCCCAATCCAAACCCTACCTAAATCTAACTATACTCCTACTATACGCACGTGCACACACGCTCTCCGTCCTTTTTCGTCGGCGCGCTGGGCCCAATGTACACCGATGCCGTCCAGGCACGTCACTAACGTTCGCACGCTGATGAGAGATCGTCACTACTGGAGAAACGATTTTTCCGTACGGACCAAAAGACATCTTTCCGTACGGAAGGCATGCCCACATGCGCGAGAAGGTCTGGGAAAAGACCATTTTCGCGTGCGGCGGCCCAACCACATGGGAAGATCGATTATCCCGTAGATTCTTAGCATCTCGCACACGTAGTAGCGGCATAGGCTAGTGCCTGGTGGTTGCTTATAACACTGTGTTGAATAAAATTATATACGTACGCCAATAGTTGAAATTAAACACAGTATAAAATATTGACATATAGCGGGCATATAATTACCGGCCATTGTGTCTTCACCAAAGCTTTTTTCTTTTGTGGATCCTTAACCGGACCACCGTTTCGTACATAATGTATGTGTCCTCTATGTAGACAAAGTAATTGCTTCAGTCAATTGTTTATTCGAGAGTAACAATAGACAAAACTTATTAAATGGTGCATGATAGTACTTACAAATTTAACAAGACGAGAAACTCTTTGAATGATTCCTCATTATAGTGTGACGGATTAAGCACTACGACCACGTGGTCCCGCGGATATACCAAAAAAAGTATGTAATAATCGCTGTGATAGAAGAGATATGTTAATTGTAGGTGATATCGTAGTAAAATATCGGTTGTTCGGAAGAATATTACGTACCGCAGCGCATAAGGGACCATGAGGACATTTTTGTCTTTGTGCTCCAGCATAACGTGGCCCAAGTAGAATGCTACCGCCATCATCTCTCCTTGTGCATTGCTTTGATGGTCACGTCTCTTTGGGACTTTGTTTTGCCTTTGAGAGCATCGCAATCTGTACGAATATAAACCTTGTGTTCCGTCCAGCATATCCTTGTTGGGTTAATGTATCCAACTGGATAGTTGGTCTTTGACGCGTCTTGAAATTGCATCCTAAGGAATGTAGCGGGTAATTATTCAGAAGTTAGTTTGCAAATGAATTTATTAATGACATTAAGTGCGATTGATACTTACAGGCAAAATGCAGCAGCGAGATTTATATCTATTTTTTCCATCTTCAATAAAACGTGAAGGTCGTTGAAATCGATGACCAGCATCCTATTTGGGCCACTGGTGAAAGCGTTATCCAGGACCTTCACGATAATCATGCTGAGCCCCATTCTGGACACCTTTAGGTACCAGTCGTGCATTAGCCTTCTTTCTTATGGCATGTCTTCCATGACGTGCCACGGCAGGAACGGCTTGCCGTACTCGTACTTTGTTCGCACTTCGTCTGAAGTCCAATTTTGCAGGTCCTCCGCTTGGTTTTTCACCGATTGTTGTGATTCCGACAACTTTGGCGTTTGATCTTGCTTCTTGTCAGCCGGCGATCTCCCCCTGAAAGCCTGGAACACTAAGTTCCGCTCATCTATGACCATTACTTTCTTATCATAGGTTGATCTAACCATCTTTGGGATAAGCCGAAAGGTTCAAGCTTGCTTGGACTTGAAGACTTGTTGTTTTCAGAAGAGGCCTTTGAGGTACCGCCAATGCTGACTGTGGTGTCAGAGGAAATTGGTGAATATCTTGGACATCCGTTGGAGGTTGTTCTGCGACGACTTTAGGGGCTGACAACTTTGGCGAATCAGGACCTTTATCCTTAGGGGGGAGCGAGGTGGGGAAGGAGGCCGATTAAGTGACGAATCTGGCCCTGGTGGAGAAGGCGGTGCAGGCGCAGCAGCAATCTGAGAAACCGGCTCGATTGGGGATGCTGAAGGTGGACCGACCAGCAGGATATCTCGTCGATGCCATAGAATGAATTGATTCATCGCATCCCTAAGCAATTATATCCCTTCAGGGGCTGGAATATCTAGCTCTAAGTTGTTATGCTCTGCATGCACCTTGGCCACCTGCACCCTTGCATATTTCACAGGGATTGGCGTGTTGTGGAATTGTTGCACTGGTATAGCAAGTCTTATACCCACCTCCTTTCTCTTTCCGGCCCTTCCTATCGGCACGAGGAGGCTGCACGGTGTCGGACCAGTTATGGTATCTACTGGATAAGGTGCGGTGTTAACTGACCCGACGCTGCTGGGCATCTGTACTATGGGTTCTTCGGATTGCTGAAACAAGTTAGGGAAGGCTTGGCTATTTTGTGCAATAAGAGAGTAGAAATGTTGTTCAACTTGTTTTGCTATCTTCTTTTCAAGTTTGTGTTTGTACCTATCTCTTTTCTTGTAACTTGTAGCTTCCTAAGAAAACCCTTATTTCCAACTTGTCCTTGACGATACACCCCTTACTCGTTCAAAATGTTCGGGGTTGCCCAATGCAAATCAACCGATTGTGTTCGCTCTTGGCAATAAATTTTCCAGTCTTCTCTTTTTTCGCAATGTCCTTTAGACTGGTGGTCACATGCTCGATATCCGAATCCTCAAAAAGGATCTCTCCCTCGTCGGTGACCTGACCCATGCTCCGTGCCCAAACCCAGTTTTGCTTTGTTCCTTTAGTGCATCTACAAGTAGGGGCTTTCCTTGGACGGCAAACTTTTCTTCCGTTGCTCGCCACTTCTCTACGTGGCCATCGTAGCCGCTAGAGCCCAATCGGTGCGGGTATTTGTTCTTTTTCGCGAGGTCGGACATATTCTTCCTCCGCGCTAAGGCTTCAGGGCTTGTCATCTTCGCCACGAACCTATCCCATTCGACGGGCGTAATACCACCATAGTCTTTGAATAGAGACTTGTTCTTTTGCACGTAGTGAGTGTTCATGTCCGATTTTCACTGCCTCCACCGATGCCCAATCGTTTTTAAGGCAAACTCTTTTCCCACAGCCTTTGAACCAGGCGGATATACAAGCCACTTCTGCAATTCGTTCCATATGAAGTTCTTCACGTTGTCATCCACCTGCTCCCAAGAATCTATATTTAAAGGGCCGTGGGTGAAGGGTTACGCGGAGGCTACGCTAGCTAAAAACAAAACTTTTTACCGCACAAACCAAGAACACTTGCAAGTAAGGGCCGATAGATCGTTACCGATTGGAGTAGAGTGCAGCGGAATAGCCAATCAGGGCAATCCGATCCGGAACAGTATAGCCGATTCCCGGAGACAGCCGATTCGCCAATCAGCCGATTCGAGTCGTCCGGCCGCGTTCTCACGCCTCGCTTCGATGCGCCCGACCGCAGCCGATTCCACCACAGCCGATCGCTCCAATTGCAACCGATCCGAAGCCGATCAACAGCGCGCAACGTAGCAGCGCCTCTACCGGTATCCACACGTCCGGGGACAGAACGCCGTACACCCGTGTGCTAGCACGCGATGCAAGGCTAGGGTTTGGCTCGAAAGTGGGAGGGTTTCCGTGGAGATTGATCTCGGCGACTTCGTTGCACGCGATGCAATTGACATGCCGCAGCTCTCCACCCCTCCCTCCTTTATATAGAGTTGGCCGACGGGACTAGTGGCCGATTAGGACTCTATTTTGAATCGGATCTCATCCGTATCTCATAGAGTTGGCCGCCCACACATCGTAAGCCCATAGGACTCTATCCGATCGGATCCCTATCCGATCGAGCCGTATCCGAGTCCAACTCGAATGTCTGTTCTTATCTCCTTAAGCGTGCGACCACAGTAGGTTCGGGTATACTCGGTTTCGGCTATAGTCTAACTTAGCCGATCGTCGGCTCGAGTCTAACTCGGCCAGGCACCACATCACGACGCGCCTAGCAGCACATATTGACACCATAGTATACAAGAATAATATCGGCTCTGAACCTGTAATGTGTACACAAATCCCTTTGCCTCACGATACCGGTTAAGCTATAGGCAAGATGTGTGCCATCCCTTCAATAGCTTAACCATTCACTCGAACCGTATTGGATTATCCGTCGTTGATTGACTCCTCAATCAACTTAGCATGGCCATGCATTTCCATAATCCATTACCTCGAGGGGCCAGAGATATCTCTTCAAAGAAGGGGCAAATTCCATCTTGATCACTCACATCCCACTCCATGTTTCATAGCAAACCCGAAAACTACCTTTATAACTACCCAGTTACGGAATAGCGTTTGGTAGTCCCAAAGTAGGCTACTACACATGTTGGAATCCATGGTGATCTCAGGTTTAAGGACTTTGTACCAACACTACCTGAGACCAACTAATGGCACATTAATTCCTGTAGTGTCTCATGGTGGGTCTATCCAACAATGTGTTCTCCAACACATGTGTCCATGTTTATTGATTCGGTATCTCCATACCCATGATCTATGAGACATGATCATCAATCAATAAACATGCCGATCTTAGAATCATATTTGTTCCAACAATATGACATATGATCAGGGATCGTTTAGAAATAGATTCATACATATAGAGTCTCATAAATAAGTCACGTACTTATTGATCAATACAAGATGTCTATTTCATGGAACTGAATAACACTTTATTCATTTATACATAAACAATGACGTGATATCCAACATCTCCATGTTGCCTCTAGGGCATATCACTAACAATCTCCCACTTGCACTAGAGTCAATCATGTAAGTATCTAATACACATTGCTCTTGTGTGCGCCTCATGCTTCGGCTGAGGGAGAGGTTTTGTCAGCGGATCGGCTATGTTGAGATCCGTGTGCACTTTGCATATCTTGACATCACCTCTGTTCACTATCTCGCGGATGAGATGATATCGCCGAAGTATGTGTTTGGACTTCTGATGTGACCTCGGCTCCTTGGCTTGCGCAATGGCTCCACTATTATCACAATAGAGAGACATTGGACCAGTCGTACTAGTCATCACACCAAGCTCAGAAACGAATTTCTTGATCCAAACAGCCTCCTTTGCAGCTTCCAAAGCAGCAATGTACTCGGCCTCCGTTGTAGAATCGGCAACGGTATCCCGCTTGGAACTCTTCCAGTGACGCGCTCCGTTCGGGCAGAACACGAACCCAGTTGCGATCTATAATCATCCTTGTCCGTTTGGAAGCTAGCATCGGTGTAACCACTTACAACGAGCTCTTCTTCACCTCCATAGACTAGAAACATATCCTTAGTTCTTCTCAAGTACTTAAGGATATTCTTTACGGCAGTCCAGTGACATTCACCTGGATCTGACTGGTATCTACTCGTAGCACTCAAAGCGTACGAGACTTCTGGGCGTGTACAAAGCATGGCATACATGATGGATCCAATTGCCGAAGCATATGGAATCATACCCATCTTATTCCGCTCATCATGTGTTTGAGGACACCGATTCTTGCTAAAATTAATCCCATGTGACATGGGCAAGAAACCTTTCTTGGAATCATGCATGTTGAACCTTTTCAACACCTTGTCAATGTATGTACTTTGGCTTAATCCAATTAGCCTCTTGGATCTATCTCTATAGATCCGAATGCTAATATGTATGTTGCCTCCCTAAGTCTTTCATGGAAAAACTATTTTTCAATGAAGACTTGACGGATTCTAGCATAGGGATATCATTTCCAATCAATAATATGTCATCCACATATAAGATTAGAAATACAATTGCGCTCCCACTGACCTTTTTGTAAACACAGGCCTCTTCTTCGTTTTTGATGAAACCAAACCCTTTGATTACTTCATCAAAACGAATATTCCAACTCCGAGATGCTTGCTTCAATCCATAAATAGATTTCGTAGCTTGCATATCTTTCCGAGCGATTCTGGATCGACAAAACCCGAGGTTGTATCATGTATAATCCTCGCTTAGGTTTCCATTTAGGAAAGCCGTTTTGACATCCATCTGACATATCTCATAATCGAAATATGCAGCAATCGCTAGGATAGATTTAAGCATTGCGACGGGCGAGAAGGTTTCATCATAATCAACTCCTTGAATCTGTTTAAAACCTTTTGCCACCAATCGCGCCTTATAGATGTGAACATTTCCATCCATATCGGCCTTTTTCTTAAAAACTCATTTACACTCAATGGTTTTGACACCATCAGGTGGATCAACCAAGTTCCAAACTTGATTGTCGTACATGGACTCTATTTCGGATTTCATGGCTCCAAGCCATTTGTTGGAATCGGGTCCCACCATCGCGTCCTAATAGGTCTTAGGCTCATCGTTGTCTAACAACAATATATCATGTTGTTCCGCACCTGTGTACCTGTCAGGTGCACAACGTGATCTTTCAGACCTCCGTGGGGCTGGTGTATCTACAACTGGTGGTGCAACACTTTGCTCCTCCTGTTGTGGTTCTGTGGTCGCTGAAACGTTTTCTGGTGTTTCTCGAACTTCTTCAAGATGCACCCTGCTCCCACTAACCCTTCTTGAAAGAAACTCTTTCTCCAAGAAGACACCGTGTCGGGCGACAAACACTTTGCCTTGTTCCCGATTATAAAATTAATATCCCTTAGTTTCCTTAGGATATCCCACAAAGAAGCACTTGTCAGATTTGGGTGTGAGCTTGTCAGACTGTAAACGTTTTACATAAGCCTCACATCCCCAAATTTGAGAAAAGACAAACTAGGGGTTGCCCTGTCCATATCTCATATGGTGTCTTTTCAACTGACTTAGATGGAACTCTATTTAGTGTGGCGCAATTGTTTCAAGAGCATATCCCCGAAGGATAACGGAAGATCACTTTGGCTCATCATCGACGCACCATGTCCAACAAGGTGCGATTTCTCCGTTCGGACACTCCGTTCCATTGTGGAGTTCTGGCGGAGTCAACTGTGGAACAATTCCACAATCTTTCGGATGATTACCAAATTCTTGGCTCAAGTATTCCCTCCACGATCGATCGTAGAAACTTGATTATTTTCCCTAAATGATTTTGTACTTCATTCGGAATTCTTTGAACTTTTCAAAGGATTCGGACTTATGCCTCATTAAGTAGATATAACCATATCTACTAAAGTCATCGGTAAAGGTAATGAAGTACTGATAACCACCTCTGGCCGTTGAGTTCATTGGTCCACATACATCAGTATGTACGAGTGCCAATAAGTCACTTGTTCTCCAACACATGTGTCCATGTTTATTGATTCGGTATCTCCATACTCATGATCTATGAGACATGATCATCAATCAATAAACATGCCGATCTTAGAATCATATTTGTTCCAACAATATGACATATGATCAGGGATCGTTTAGAAATAGATTCATACATATAGAGTCTCATAAATAAGTCACGTACTTATTGATCAATACAAGATGTCTATTTCATGGAACTGAATAACACTTTATTCATTTATACATAAACATTGACGTGATATCCAACATCTCCATGTTGCCTCTAGGGCATATCACTAACAGTGGGTTCTGGCCAATACCCCGCAAGTACTGCTGAACTTTGTCATTGCTACCTTGGGCCCTACTGGCTTCCCATCCTGGTTCAAAGAGGTGATATAGTATGTCTCCTTGGGGGGTTGGTTCTTACTTCTCTGACCATATCTTCTCTTTTGACGTCCTCCAGCGCTCGCGGACGTGTCGATTTCTACCAGACCGGACGTTGCTGCGTTCGTCTCGACTTCGGCTATGACGGCAGACTTGGCGGCCTTTCTTTTTGAGCGGCGCCTTGTTTCCATCCGTACGTACAACAGAAAACGTTAAACGGGATCCCACGAGGTGCACCGGTCAGTTCATAACAATACGATGAGACTTACTGCTTGCTCGATAGGGATATAGTCGGGGTCTTCTTCAACCAGTGATGCTGGCGGTACTTCGATTAAAGGATCGCTTGGTGTCTGCCATGTGCCTTCGCTCGAAGTCTGTTGGGTTGGAATCTCGTTGGGTGCCTCCGAGGGAGCTTTCTCGTTCGACATTTGATCTACGGTTGTTCATAAGTGAAATTTGTGAACGAAGGGCCTACATAGTTGTAATATGGTGTATATAAGAGGTGTACATGTGCGCACAAAGTCTCCTTCTACCATAAAAGAAAGTTGATCGTAAAGTTTAGTAAACTACTCTAAATTGTGAATGCAACGAGAGTAGCTAAAGGAGCTTGAAGTTGCGGGGGCACGAGCAATTGTCTATGCCCGTTCAAGCTCAAACTCCCTTAGCTACTGTCATCGCAATCCCCAGCAAATTTTGCTATGCCGGCGTTGGAATCTCGTTGGGTGCCTCCGATGGAGCTTTTTCATTCGACATTTGATCTACAATCGTTCATAACACACAATTTGTGAAATACTATTTTTTCCTTCTTCTTCTCTTTAGTTTTTTCTATATTGACTATTTTTTTCTCTCAGAACAACAAGACTATATCTGTAATAGCATGAGGCGTTGTGGTAGCTTGGGTGGCTTCCAAAAGATCTCCGTTGTGACCTTTGACACAAGGTTTGATGCAGAGATCTTCGGAAGCCACCCAGGCTTCAACACGCCTAAATAATTCGAACCGTGTTTGGATGTTGCAATTTGCAACATGTCTGAACGGCTCCAGTTCATCATCGAGCAAAATAATTTATTTACAATAATTTAGCATAAGTCTAAAATCTAAAGAAAAAACCTAGAGAAAAACCCAAAGAGAAGAAGAAGGAAAAACCAAGAGAAAAAACCTAAAGAGAAGACTATATTTTTTTGCTCTCGAACAACAAGACTATATCTGTAATAGCATAAGGCGTTATGGTAGCTTGGTGGCTTCCAAAAGATCTCCGTTGTGACCTTTGACACAAGGTTTGATGCGGAGATCTTCTGAAGCCACCGTGCTCAACACGCCTAAATAATTCGAACCGTGTTTGGAAATTACAATTTGCAACATGTCTGAACGGCTCAAGTTCATCATCGAGCAAAATAATTTATTTACAATAATTTAGCGTAAGTCTAAAATCTAAAGAAAAAACCGATGAAATTTTAGGAATCTCTTCCGAAGGGGCGACTTCCCTGTGATAAGTCCAAACTGTGTATTTCTCCACAAATCCACGCTGAATTATGTGTCCGAGAATTACATTCGTATCTTTCCACATCTTCTGATTCTTGCAATCCATGCAAGGACAAAAAATATTCTTCCTATTCTCCCTCAAAGCGTGTGCCTTAGCCTTATCAATAAATGTTGATGCTTCTCTCATGAACACCGGATGAGTTCTCTATGTCTTATACCTTCATGTCCGATCCATCTAAAAAATTCACAGATAAATTAATATTATAGTGCCGTGTTTTCTAAATAAACAAATTAAACATAAATTTTACTTTATAACTAAAACCCTCATTCACAGTAAGTATTATAAATAATAATACTGAAACAAGTACCAAAAAATGGTTCTATAAAAAATAAAATATTTGACCTACAAATTACAAAAATAGCTCAAAATAACAATTCAAACAAGTTTAAATATCTTCGCATTCAACCGATAAAATTTTACAAAAACGAAAGCAAATGAAAAAAATGATCAAGCACGTTACCTTTTATATTGATTTCAATTGAAGATTTCAAATCTAAAACCTCCTACCAAAAGAAATTGTCTATTATTGGAGAGAGAAACCGAGTTAAAAAGTTCAAATATCTTCGTATTCAACCAATAAAAATTTTTAAAAATAGAAGCAAATGGAAAAAGAGATCTGTAACTTTTGTATTGATTCCAATTGAAGAATTCAAGTTGAAAATCTTTCCTCCTATAATTGTCTTTTCTTTTGGAGAGAAAAACACCATGTTATATGTTAAATGTGGCAATGTCGGGTTGGCAGCTATTTTATGGTGCATATCGCGTGCGGTCTACTTAACGGCTGAAAAATGCATTATCTCGTACGGGTCCTTAAGTGGACCACATGGGATAATACACCATTATCCTATGCGGGTTGTTATGTGGGCCGTAGGGGATAATGTATTATCCCGTGCGGTCCAACAACTGGTCCCCTCATGATCGATTTTTTTACGTATGGCTATTTATGACCCGCCTGAAAACTATTAGGGGCCTCGTCTGAAAAAATTATAGTAGTTTATAGTAGTGTGTTCGTGTCGTGCATTCGGACTAGTAGGTTTTGCTTTGCTTTCGATCGACTAGCTTTTGACAAAAACACGACCGATCGATCGGTTGCACAGCTGTACACATGCATGGACACACAAATAACAATTAACTAAACGGTGATCGATCCACCGAATCAGTATGAGCCACACGTATCGGCGTCGATCCGGACGCCGCCTTGACCACATGAGATGATTTGACGACCAGCCGACGGCCGGACAGTTAACCAAGCTTGACGCGCGGTTGACCGCCTAGCGCAAATAAAGCGGTCGACCTACACTAGCTGCCTTACGTGTCAGCTAGGCTACAATCCATCACATTCCGAAATTTTGAATTTATTAAATCGTTGAAATAATACTGATTGGGACTCAGTACAACTGTACATCTATAATTTTATAATTATTAGATCATCAAAAATATGTGAATTGTATGGCATAATATCCGTCTAAAATATAAAAAATTTTAATTTAGCAATGTGTCTGGTTAAATAAATATTGTTCACCTTAAATAAATAGCTAAAATTTATTATATTTACTATATTTTTTAATGGATGTAGCATGAAGTAATGTTTAATGCACTCCATGTGTACGATAGTCCAACTAACTTGCATATTTATGCACGTACTCAAGGATATATATTGCATATTCATGTTATATATCCTTGAGGTTTTTTTCAATCCTCTCGTATCCTTGAGTTTTGCCTCATTATATATGCTTTTTTTAGTTTTCATTTTAAATTCTTTTATGTCCGTTTTATTAGCTCACTGTTAGATTATTTAAATAATTAGTATATTGTATTTATCTCATACTTATATGTTACATACTGTATCTTAACGTAAAAAATTTATTTTACAGTGAATTGCAGTTTAGGTCACCTTTTTAGTATCAACATTTTACTTTTGCCTCATCTTGCTTTGGTCTAGGTAGTTTTATTTATGTTATAATTTGGACCATCCAAAACTGAGTTTTTTTTTGCACATAAATGACCTAGAGCACATTGGCTCTACCGTGTCGATGAATTCCCTCACCTATACGCAAGCCATATGTCAAAAAGGTGATGAAATTCACTCAGATGTTTCACAGAGAATTTGCAAATCCAAATTATTTTTCTGCAAGTTTAAATTTTGGTGAAAACATTATATGAATTAAACACATTTGATTTTAAATCCATCTTAAAATTTTAAATTTGTAGTCAACTAATTATGTCACATTTGTCTTTTGACATTTACACATTGTCTCTTAATAAGCTAGCACGCAAGTGTTAGAGAGGAGCAATACAAGCGATGAGACAAAATTTAAAGGAATGGAATGATTAAGCTAAAAGTTATAGGTACGTAGGAATTTTCTTATAAAACTATTTGTCACTTGTTTTTATTATTCCTTTTTCCATGGAATCTATCAGTGACGGATAAATATATCTACTTGTATTTTAAGCTACTATAAATACCACATATTCAATATTATAAAAAAGATATAGTCAAATATGGTACATAAGCAGATAAAAACGAGAACTTCTTGTACGGGTCTAGTGGTTGTTGGAGTCCAACCTTGCCGGAGTCTGACCTTGGAAAGGCAAGGTCTTATCTGCCTGTATCTTGCAAGATCTCTTTGAATTCTATTTGAAGAAAAAAATGTTGCCTACCAGTATAAATACAATACCCCTTAGAAGACCCCTAGAAGAGGAGGACAAGTCACAGCCACAAGACACATCACGGATCATCTAAAGAAAGTCCACTGCTAGTTGCCGACTATAAGTCATCAGATGGTTCTCGGCGAGTACTAGTCAAGAGGCTAGACAAGTTAGATTCTACCATTGTAATATATATATATATATATATATATATATATATATATATATATATGGGCTATTACTCATCTCGGAAGCTTGTAAAAATCTATTGTTTTTCGTCTTCTTTACTGTAATCTTACATACACCTATGTATCAATGATCCTCATACTAAAAAATTACCATAGGCTGATAGCCCATTGACAGAATCTAATTAAATCTTTGAAGCTTTGTTTCTTTGAAAAGATGAATCTGGACGCTCTACTCTTTGATTTAGGCTTTGGCACCTCGAGAAAAGAAAAGGGTTATCAAGGCTTGGCAGCCATACGGTCAAAAACCCACGCATTAATTCCATCGCTGTCAACTCGATCGATCTTATAGTGTGTGTGTATATATACCAGCACAACCATAATTTGAATCACGTACTGCACGGCTTGGCATATCGCCTCACTCACGTACACTTAGGCTATACAAGCCGGTAAACTTAGCTAGCTTAGACAGATAACACACATATATATACGTGCTGATGATATGGACAAGACCGTGGCAACAGTTGTTCCTGCTCGGCCTCCCAACAGCGAGGGGGAGCGGAAGTCTCCCAACTTCCATCCTAGCTTGTGGGGCGATTTCTTTCTCAATTATGAGCCGCCAACTGCGCCACAGGTATGTGTAGTACGGACAGTGTCGATTTTACAATTCTATCATGTGTCTCTCATTACATTTATCTAACTATATGCATGTATCAGCCGATCGAATTTTCATTTCTTGAATAATCTATATATATCACGATCCATTCCATGCATGATAATCCATATGGTGGTGGCTTTCCTGTACCCAACGAAAGCATAAAAGAAGTGGCAATGCTAAGAGAATGGAGAATAGGTACGAGGAAGAAAAGATTAGAGAGTTTTGGGGGTTTAGAGAGAGGCCGATCGATCGAGGTGTGATCACAGGCAAATGGATAGCAGTAGGGCCGACAAGATATTAACCTATGTGGGTATGGTCTCCGAGCTGTATTATGTATTTATATGGTGGCAATCAAGTGAACTAAAAACCTCTAAAGAAGATCAAGATGGTGGTAGCAGGCAGGGAAGGCATCGGCCATGGCCCATGGGGTGGCAGCTACCTAGATGTGTTGAGGGGAGGGAGAAAGACGAGTTATGGTTAAGGTTAGGGTGTGCAGTTGGTTTTAGTACGATCGATTCTTTCATGCGATAATTTTTTGATGGTTAGAACTAGATCCAAAGCTAAGAAGAATTATTTTGATTTCAAGAAATTTTAGTCAACTGATATATATAACACTTTGTCATTGTAACACTTTTTACACTTCTCTAAACAAATTGACTAACGTTTGTCGTTTACGTACAGCAAGCATGCATGAAAGGAAGGGCTGAAGTGTTGAGAGAAGAAGTTAGAACAATAATAAAGGGTTTAAAGGAAGTACAAAAAATATTGGACATTGTAATGGCAATACAACGGTTGGGACTGGACATGTACTATGTGAATGAGATTAATGAGCTGTTGAACTTTGTTTACAGCTCTGATTACAATGACAAAGATTTGAATTTAGTTTCACTTCGCTTTTATCTTCTGCGAAAGAATGGCTACAATATGTCATCCGGTAAGCCCTCGTGTTAGTAAACTGTTATAAAAATGGAGTTGATTAACAAGTTGTATTATATTTGACAACACTGAATGCAAGTTCGGTTCGAAATTTTGGAAATTTCGGTAATTTCAAAAAGAAACCGCCCCACCCGAGCAAGTCATTATCTTGGGCGAAATTTTGGTTTTTCTCAAATTTTCATGAATTTGGTAAAAAAATTATTCAAATTTAGTCAAATTATGTTAAAATTTCAAATAATTTTTGTCAAAAAGTGTCGAAAATCTCAAAAATTTGGGGAATTCCGGTGCTACCGAAATGGCCAAAATTCTGAGAGAAATCGAAAGTGGAAACTCTGTTTGACATAAGGTACATTATGATGGTATATAGTAGTAAATATTTTATATGTATTGTTCATCTGGTAATTAATTTGTATTAGTTGTTTAATATGTGTTAGCACGTAGACGTTGTGTCCTTCTATTCTGACAGCCCTTCGTTAAGATATCAAACAAACTCCATTCACACCAAAATAGCAAAAAAGCTAGCTCACAGCAATATTGTAGGGAAATTTTGGTATATGAACCTACAGTGAAATCATATTTATACAATCATTACATGTTTCCAAGCTAGAACAATGGTTTTTTTATAAACTACATATATTTTCATTAAACTATAATCTAAGACAACACATCATAAACCTATACATATATAATATTAAATTTATCACAAAACTATATATTTAAAATGGTATATCACAAAACTATAAATTTAGTAACATACTTGTCATGAAACTATGGATTTTAGAGTTTATCAGCACTAATGTTCTACTAGAGCTATACAAGTAGTTTTGTGATAAAATTAATGTTATATCTATAGTTTTTTGATATTATATATGTCTTAAATATGTAGTTTTGTGATAAATTTAATGCTAAATTTATATTCTGTGATGC
Organism: Oryza australiensis; assembly: GCA_019925245.2. Classification (NCBI taxonomy): domain Eukaryota; kingdom Viridiplantae; phylum Streptophyta; class Magnoliopsida; order Poales; family Poaceae; genus Oryza; species Oryza australiensis. The sequence goes on along the minus strand of JAIFGZ020000016.1, from coordinate 880,342 downwards.
ATCTTCTTAAATATGTTGTTTTGTGATAGTTTGGTCAAAATATCTTTTAGTTTTATGAAATTTGCACTAAAAAATATTAAAAATATTAACTAGTGATGCTATTGCAGAGAAAAACGAAGCAGTTTATTTCATCTTAGACAAACAAAGCAAAGAGAAACTAATTTAATATGACCAAGTATATTTTGCAAGGAATGATATATTCACATATATATATAGCATGTTCAACTATTTAGTTGGAAGTATGTTATGGCACTATCGGACTTAGGATGTTTACCGAGTGTACAGGACACTCGGTGAAGCCCACAAAACACTCGACAAATGGTTTGCCAAGAGTAGCACTCGGCAAACCTCTCTCGACAAACAAGGAGTCGGCAAAAGCCTATTTGTCGAGTGCAACGACTCGAGCACTCGGCAAACTCTTTACCGAGTGCATGCACTCGGCAAAGTATCTGCTCATTGCCGAGTGCATGCACACGCTATTTGCGGAGTGCCCGAGGGTATGCACTCGGCAAACCTCTGGGCACTCGGCAAACGTCGGAATTCCGGTAGTATGGCTAATTGTACGTCTAGAGAACCAACTGATCAACTATTGATTCTAGGTCATTTATATTATATGTTGGAAATATTATTGGCTGGTATTCATTACTCATGAACGTTGCAGGTATTTTTCTCAGTTTTAAAGACAATGAAGGGAACTTCATTGTTGATGACACAAGAAGTCTGTTAAGCTTATATAATGCAGCAAACCTTAGGGTTCATGGTGAGAAAGTGCTTGATGAGGCTGCAACTTTCACTATAAGTCGCCTTGAGGGTGTGTTGGAATCATCAAACTCAATATTATCAACGGAAGTATCCTTTGCCCTTGAAGCACCAATATTCCGAAGGGCGCGCATAGTAGAAATGAGAAACTACATTTCTATTTATGAAATAGAGGCTACAAGAAATGAAACCATATTGGAGTTTGCGAAACTGAATTTCAACCTTTTGCAACTTCTTTATTGTGAGGAATTAAATAAGATCACATTGTGAGTTTCTTCAAATGTCTATTTTTCATTTAAAATTTTCCCTATATTTTATAACCTAGGGCTCTTTTAACTCATATACAATAATGTTATATATTAACATTGCAGATGGTGGAAGGAGCTTCAAGTCAAATCAAACTTGAGTTTTTCAAGAGATAGGATAGTAGAAATGTATTTTTGGATGAATGGAGCACTATATGAACCTCATTACTCTCACTCCAGGATTATACTTACAAGGGTGACAGCATTTATGACAATAATAGATGATATCTTTGACACATATGGTACAACAGAAGAGAGTATGCTACTTGCTGAAGCAATTAATAGGTCACAATCTCTTAAATCTGCAATGATTTTTTTATTCTTTTCATCTAATCAAATATTAATTCGTTGGTAATATTTTGCATCAATTTATCACTCATACAATGGTACCAATATAGATTTGCATACATTAGCAACAAAGAAAATGCTCACAACCATGTAAACTTGTTCAACTGTGTGCATTGTTCATATAATAAAGTATAGTAGCAATTAACATATCAGTTTTAATTATACTACCTAGTTAACAAGGCCAAGCAATCTGGTACATTGGTAAAATTAAGTTAGGGAGGGACTTATTTGCGCGAGGGGGTTATTTTTGAGCCAAGTAATAAGATCGTTTCTAAGAAAAACAAATGGTCAACTCTTAGTCAACAAAATGAACATGCTCCCTCCATAATATAAGACACGGTCAAATTTGACATGGTCTTTAAAACTTATAATTTCTCACATACTATATAAAGTTTGTAGCAATAAAATTATAATCATATAAAAGTATATTCAAATGTCAATCCAACGATACTATTTTCAGCAAATAAGATTCAATTTATATTACACTAATTGTTGGTTAAAATGTTTTAAAAGTTAAATCTTGAAATACGTGTGCGCTTTATATTATGAGATAGAGGGAGTATAGAGGATCAAAGAAAAACTCTAAGGGTATATAAGGGACGAAGCTAATCTCTGGGCCATAGAAAGAATAGGGACACGTAGGTAATTTCGTCGTGAATAAATGATACTGTGTTCTGTGTTGTGTAAGGAGTCTGTCTTAATGATAACTCGTGCACGGTATCTACGCATTGATGTTTCTATATAGTAAAATATGGATAAGGAGTATGTCTCAATGAATACTTTTAACCAAGGTCTTGGATAAAAAATGGTACACTAAAATTTGTAAAAGAAAAGGATTTAGTTAAAAATAAATCACGTAAGTTCAGAGTAACAATATTACCTATATACTACCTCCATGCCAAAAGAATTAGGGTGGATGTAGTGAAAACTAAAATTCTAAGCTTCATTCCTCTCTATATGTATATCTTTCGTAATTATTTCTTTATAATATAAATATGACCATAGGGGATTCCCGTTGTCGGTCAAGAAAAGATAAAATTATTTATGTGCATTAGCCATTGGTGTGCTTCAAGCTACAATGCCCCACGAATGTGTCTTTGTATGTTTAAAGGTAATAAAAATGAATACATTATCATTTATGGAAGTACCAAATATTAACTACTAATGCCAGACAAACACATTACTTTTACTTTTTACTTGTATCTGTAGAATTAACCAGTTTTTAGCATAGCTTACATATATTTATTTATCATGAAAATTTTATGGAAATATTACAATTAATGCAGGTGGGATGAAAGTGCAAGTGGACTGCTCCCAAAGTATATTAGGGGGTTCTATGCATACTTGTTGAAGACATTTGACTCATTCGAGGAAGAGCTTGGACCTGAGAAGCGATACCGTGTATTTTATCTAAAAGAAATGGCATGTAGTCTCCTTGCTTTTGACCAAACCACATATTTGCCATAAGAAACTAATATGCAGGGATAATCTTTATTGTAGTGTTTCACCAAGATAGAGTCTCTACCTTATGTATACATACATTAAATATGAATTGATATGAAAATTCACTTATGAAGTAACAATGATTTTTAATAGGTGAAACTAACTGAAAAGATAACATGGAAGTGGGAATTCAGATTTAACTTTGTACAGTGGACAGATATCATGTAGAGAAACTACATACTTTGCGCTTCTCACCATTTAAAAACATAACAAAATCAAACTAGTATTACTTGTTTGGAGCAATAACTACTGTGTTATCCATTCATCTCTTGCTTTTTCTTAATGAGAATTCATCTTTCTTGTTATGCATGATTTTCATCAGTTGTAACATGAATCTCATTAATTTATGTTATTGCCTCAATGTATGTGGGTTTTCAGCTTTTGTGCCAAAGAACTTTCATATTTCTCTGTGAGAAGTTTCGCGCATATGGGAGCTATCTAACAGCTATATGGGAGCTATCTAACAGCTGTACAATAGCTCAACAAATTTATACACCTAGGAATCCACAAGTTTTAGTCATTTTTTTAACCAACACTTAGTTCTTTTTCTTATATCAACTGTTGTTTTCTAATATGACTTTATGTGTATATACTCAATAAATGCAGCTAAAACGGTTAGTCCAGGCCTACACCAAGGAGTTAAAATGGCGTGATGAGTACTATACGCCAAAAACGTTGGAGGAACATTTTGAGGTTTCAATGAGAAGTAGTGGTGGCTTTACATTAGCAGCTGCTTCATTTGTTGGAATGGATGACATAGCAACCAAAGACATATTTGAATGGATTTTGAGTTATCCATCCCTTTTCAAGTCTTTTGATATATTTGTGCGACTCTCCAATGATATCGTATCAAATAAGGTCCTTCTCTATCTTTACATGTTTGGATATTCTACTCCTGGTTGATTCGGACGTGTTTCGACACCAAAACAATGCATTAGATTAATTAGAGTTATGGCACAAGCTTGTGCACAAATACAAAGTTGAGGTATTTGACATAATGATGCATGTTGTTCTAACTTTCTCCTAATATACTTTTTTTACCTATCACATATACATTTCAGCGTGAGCAAACTGGGGACCACTATGCCTCTACAATTCAATGCTACATGAAGGAGCATGGGACAACAATTCATGAGACCTACCAAAGGTTAAGAGAACTCATTGAAGACTCATGGAAGGATATGGTAGAACATTGCATAAACCCGATTGATGATCAACCATTGATCGTGCCCCAGACTGTAGTGAACTTCGCAAGGACGGTGACCACCATGTATATGCACGGTGATGCATTCACTTCTTCACACACAATCAAGGAAATGATATCATCGATCTATGTGGTGCCAATACAAGTGTGAAGTTTTCATTAAGAAAAAACAAGCATCAAAGGTTTGATGGTAGCCAGAGAAAAAGAAGCAAATATATATATTTTTCTTTAGAAATAAAAAAGAACTTGGGGGCATGTACAAGAAATGGTGATCAGAAAAGAATAAAAAGGACAGCACATTAAGCTTATAATAAGAGTGGTGTATATGTACGACTTGTCATTACGCTATATTAATTTGTAATTTTTTCAGTAGTAATGTTGTGTTTATTACATTATCACAGCTCATATACATACCACAATCTACGAATATGCCCCCGATATATGTATAAAGAGATGTAGCCAGTGGAAAAAATCCCTAACAACAATACATTTATATTGCCCTCTCCATGTGCAAGTAAGCTCGAGAATGGTGGCCGGAAAAAGAAAAACAGTTGCTACCCACTAGCTAATTGATTATTGGGTTAATGAAACAAGGGTATTGCTAGATTTCAAGCGCCTAAAAGTTTGTAAAATTTCAATCACCTAAGACTACCAATGGTATGTAATGTGCAACTTCATTTCTTTTTAATTGCAGTTTTGTTGTTATATTTGGTTTTGCTTTGTTTTTATCTAAGTTTGAATATTTTTTGCACGTAATTTTGTAAATTTTTATGAACGGTAAGTTCTTTCATGTAATTTTATAATTCTTGTATGTTAAAATACTTTACAATTATTGTATGTTAAAATACTTATTGTTCAACATTCTATCTAAGAAAGTGGGAGGAGTGATGAGAACCGTTGAATTCTTCTCTAAGGGATGAGAAAAGTGACTAAAATTGTTAAAAAATTTAATCACCTAAAATCTAGATGCTCCTTGACCTTGGACCATTACCATATGGTTAAAACGAAGGCACGAGTGGGTTGTAGTTGGAGGCTAGGCAGCCCAATTATTCATTTGGGTACAATCCCATATATACTTTACCAATTGCATTGTCAAGCTCAACCTGACTACGCTATTGGACCATAATTTTGGCCTTTTGATCAACCAACTGCTATAAATAGCAATATCAAATTAAGAGTTTAAACATATTGTCGTGACGCCATGGCTCCATACATAGACACTGGATCCGGTTAAATCACAACTCACTACTGCAGAATCGGTTTTTCTTGACAAGACCTTCGGTAGGCTTCAGGCGAGCCATAAGTGGTCACGCTTGGAAAAACCGGTCCCCAAGGACCGGTTGTTGGACCGCATACGAAGATGCATTATTCCGTGTGGTCCACTTAAGCGACCGTACACGATAATATCACTTAAGCGACCACACAGGATAATGCCGCAACATCGCGTGCGGCCCACTTAAGGGCCTGCAAGGGATAATATTGTTTACATTAATTAAATTAATATGTGCATTGATATTTTTTTAATTTTATAGTTGAGCAAATCATATAAGTTGTCATGTCAATTGATATATTCTGACTTGTCCGAAATCGAGTGATTTTTTTGATATGGAATAAAATCAAAATAGAAATAATTAATAAATGGAATAATTAATAGGTTAATTAATAAAATAGTATTTAAATTAATTAATAAAATTAATATGTGCATTTAATATAATTTATAAACTTATAGGCGGCGATTATCACGTGCGGGCGGCTTAAGTGTCCGCAAGGAAAAACAATCTTTCCGAGCGGACCGTTTAAACCGCCCACACGGGAAGATAATCTTTTCGTGCGGGCGGTTTAAGCGGCCTACACAGAAAGATAGTTCCGTGCCGGCACTTAAGCCATCCGCACGCGATAATCCCTGCCTATATATAGGTGCGTGCGGGCTCCGAAATTTTCTAAGTCCTCGGTGAATCCAGATCTGTGCCGTCAGGCTGTCAAAATTTCGAGTAACCGCTTCCCACCGCCGACCGCCACCGGATCTCCGCCGACTCCACCTCCCACCGCCCCATCCCCGTGCGCCGATGCCGATGTCCAGATAACTCGTTGGCTGAAACCCTGATGAAACCCTTATCCGGAGCCATCGGGTAGGCTAGAGACTATGGTTCTAATCACGACTTAGCAGGTCAAACTGAATTGATGCAGCACTAAGTATGAAAAAAAACGCAATATCTAGACAATCAAGCCTTTGACTAATATTCATGGTGGTAGATGACTAAGCTAATCTAATCTAATATAACGATTTAGCCGATATCGACAGAAACCCTAAAGCGAGAGACAGCCGATAGAGCCAAATCGAGATACTAGGACTAGATTAACAGAGACATATAATAAGACCGGCTAACCCTCCGGTGAAACATTAGCATGAACCTATCGGCTTAACAAGACTTAGATTACCAATGACAATCTAGTAGGTCGGACCTAACCGATGCAGCACGAGATTGTATATGATAATCTAATACTCGATGAGCCGATAGATCTGTCTGATGTGATGGATATAACGAATCTACCTAGAGCGACATTACGTTTACAGAAACATCGACTTAATCGAAATATCAAACCTAACCGAGAAAGTCCTAACTAAGCCAATGTATCTATGAACAGTAATAAAACTAAAGATAGATACGATATACCTGGGTCGGTAGGACCTTGGACTTACCCCTTCGCTGGAGATCGAAGCCGATGCAGCCCCGCGTCGGGTGCCAAGTCTCGTCGGATGATGAACAAAGTAGAAAAGTAAAAGAGTGGCAATGCGTCGAGTTGTATTGATCGTGAGATGTTTTACATGAACCCCGGGCTTACATATTATACCCATGGGCTAACAGAGAAACAGAGATCCTAACAGATTACAAATCCAAACTTTCCTAAAGATAAAAGAAAACAAACCGAATCCTTACCGGATACTAACACACTTTCCTAAAGATAAAATAGGAAACTAACAAACTCTTCCTAATTAATAGATACAATTACCTTTTTAGGACTCTATCCTTATGTGGCAATCCTCATGAAGCACATCATCTTGATCCGACGGTGTCTCCAATGTTGTCATACCGGAATCGGCTACATCGGCTTGCCTTATCCGATTCGGTATCAGCCGATGGACCCCTTAGCCGATTCGGGTTCCGGGGCTTACCAAATTCTGCTGTTAACAGATAGAAACTGACACATCCGCAAACGCTGGAGGACGTCAAAAGAAAAGGCATGGTCAGAGAAGTAAGAACCAACCCCCAAGGAGACGTACTACATCACCTCTCTGAACCAAGATGGGAAGCCAGTGGAGCCAAAGGTGGCAATTACTAAATTTAGCAGCACATACGGGGTACTGTCCAGAACCCACGGCCCATTAAATGTAGATTCCTGGGAGCAGGTGGATGACAATCTGAAGACATTTATGTGGAATGAGTTACAGAAATGGCTTGTCTATCTGCCTAATTCAAAGGTTTTGGGAAGAGAGTTCGCGTTGAAAACGATGGCACATCGGTGGAGGCAGTGGAAGTTCGACATGAACACTAATTATGTACAAAAGAACAAGTCTCCATTCAAAGAATATGGTGGTATAACACCCTAAAATTCGAAGGCTTAAAAATAAAAATTTAAAATTCAGAACTTATAAAAATCTTTTGAACGATTGCATCGTGTCGTATTTATTCCCTCTTATTCGCAAATCTTTGTTGCCGAGTTATAAATAAAAGAATAATTATTTAAGGAGAAAAGGTCGATAGGGGTTTAAAAACCCTAAAAAGAAAAGAAACTTTGCAAAATGAATATCGGGAATAAAATTAAAAAAATATAAATTTTGGGAAACTAATATTTAATAAAAATTTATTTATGGACCAAAATGATATTTAGATTCATGAGTAAAATAAAAAAATGGCTAAATATATATCAAAAGGAAATTATAAAAATAAAGTTGGGCAAAATTTAAATTTTAATTAGATTTACATTTGGGACAAAAATTATATTTAAATTTATGGGTGAAATGCAAAGGGAATGAATAATAAATAAATAAATAAAATAAAAATAAAAATAATTAAAATGAGAAAATAGAAAAATGATACTCTTCATTTCCGAGAGGTGTTCGGCCGGTCCCTCGTGCCCCATGCGCGCCTCGCGCGTTGCGTCACCCGCCGCGCCGCGCCTCGTGCCCTGCGCCGGCCTATCGCGCGTCTCGTCGCCGCGGCCGCCCTCGCGCCGCGCTGCCTCTACCCCGCGCCGCGCCGCGTCCCGTCCCCACGTCGCACGCGCCGCGCCCGCGTCGCCATCGCCTCGCTCTCTGCCGCGCGCCCGTCGCATCGCCATCGCCATCCGCGCCGCGCGTGCGTCCCATCTGTGCCGATCGCCGGAGTCGTTCCCCTCCCCGTGCGCCTATAAATTTCCCCTCCCCTCTTCCTCCACGCACTCGCCATTCCCTTCCCTTACTCTCCCCTTCTCCTCTCCTATTTGCGTCGGGTGCCGCCGCCGCGCATCGTCGCCTCGCCGCCCGCGCGCGGTGAGTGCCCTTCTCCTCTCCCCTCCTCGCCGACCGCCACCTAGCCGCGTGCCCCAGCCACGGCTGCGGCCGAGCCGACGGAAAATGAAGGAGAGAGGAAAGAAGGAAGAAGAAAAAAAAAAAAGAAGAAAAGAAAGAAGAAGAAAAATAGAAAAGAAAACAAAAATGGGGAAAACGTTTAGGAAAAATTTAGAATAAAAATATATTTTCTAAAATAAATTTTTTAGGAGGTAATTATAGGATAAATATTAAGTATATTATTAGGAATTTAATTACAACTTTATTTGTTAGTAAAACTTAAATTTTATCGTATGGGTTTACAAAAATCTGGTTTTAAATTATTAAATATAGTATTAAGCTTTAGGGTAAATTATTTAGGGTTTAATTAATTTTAACCCAAGGGTGGTTGGTCCGATAAAATTTGGAACTAAATTAGAGTTTAATTATTTCTTCTCCGGTATAATATTTTTGAATCATCGATCGCAATATTTTTAAATTTAAAGTGAATTAATTTGAAATAATGCCACCTCATAATTAATTAAATCGGTTTAACGCAGAACTTTAAATTAATGTAACTCGCTCATCTCAACCCGGATTCTATCGAAACTTGAACCCAAATTCACCTAAAATCGTAGTCTAGTTTTAGAAGTCGTCTTTGTGATTTATTTGGTATTTTGGTGATTTTATTTTAATTCTAATCGAATTCAATCCGATCTCTCGCACGTATTTATAGTCCGAGGGAGCCGTTGAGTGTGCCGAAGACCCAGGTCAACAAGGTTACGAGCAAGGCAAGTCATCACTACCTTTGAGCTTGTTGAACCTCTTTTGCGAACTTATGTTGTTTTAAACCAAATATGCATACTATACACATGAGAACTCCCATGCTTGTTATAGGCCCTACTTTGATGTTGAATACTTGTATATTTATTGTACCCTGTAGTATTGTGTGTCTGTAGTCAATCTTTGACAATGCTTAGCCCATGCTAAATTAGATTCATACACATTCATATTTATCAAATGCTATATGCTTGGGCAACTACCTTGGGGAAGGTGGTTGACATACGGCATGTGAAGACATGAGCGCCACATTGCCATGACAATGATGAAATGGTTTTTTTTGGATGAAAACCAAACACTGAACAAATGTTTTGGACTAGGGCGGCTAGATGATTTGGGTGGAATCCGGTAAAGGCTAGTGTCGCCCCTGGTCAATTAAGAACTGAGCCATGAGATAAACATAAAACGAGCTAGTACAGTTGTACTTCTCAACAGGTATAGACCTAACAAGTAAATAGTCGAACGGAGGCGGTACCATGCATAGTGGTTCACTTGGGTGTGTGAATAGGCGGGAATCCTACAGGGCGGGAAACCTACAGATGGGGTAACCATAGGTGGGTAACCGAACTGGAACTGAAACTGAACATAATCACACCTTAAAGAATGTGTGAGTTTTCCCTTCTCAGGAGCGCCAGAACTCCTCTCATTGCTAGAAACCATGTATGGCTAGAGTGCATGAGGACTCAAGTTCATGGAGCGGGTACTGCCAAAGTAAGGTTATTGAAAGGCTTTGCTATGACGCATCTCATTCGTTGGGACTTCGGCTCATGGGTTGGGCAAGTAACGGAGTACGGGTAAAGTGTACATCTACTGCAGTGTGAGTAAGACAATCTATTCAAATAGCTGTGCTCGTGGATACAGAGCATCGGGATAAGTTTTTCGCATGGCTAGACTCTAAATTTTAAAATGATGGGATGGGCATGCATAACGATTTTATGTGCTGGTGGCTCAACTTCTCGGAAAGCGAGAAGGGATAGACCCCAGAAAATCATGACGATCCAGTGGTGGGAAGCTATCCTTGGGATCACAATGGATGGTGGACAGAACCATCGCTGATTAAACAAACTATGAAAATAAAACTTGACCAATCTTAGGTCATCGGTTTGTGAAAAGAATTACAAAACTAGCTTTATTCAAAAGAACCACAGTCGTTCCTTGATTATCCCCTATCATATGCATCGTTGTTGTGGTGGCTTGCTGAGTACGGTTGGTACTCACCTTGTTTTATGCAAAACATTCAGAGATGGGCGATAAAGACCTTGAAGATCCGTACGAATAATACCAGGAGGGTATGGAAGACAATGACGCTCGGTAGGTCTTAGACTCGGTCGTTGCCTGTGGCAATGGCGTGCCGCTGCCTTCTCTCCGCTGCCTTATCTATATTCTGCTTTTGCTTATATTTCGGACCGTTTGGTCCTATGTTCCAGACAATGCCTTTGGGTGCTATATTGTAATATTTCGCGTAAGATGATTGGTGTATTGCACGCTTGATGATTCAGTAATGTAATTGTGGGTATCAGACTACTCGATCCAGGGAAATGGTATTATGATCACGAATGGTTCCTGTTACAAAAACGGGGGTTCACATACGCCCGACGAATGGGACAAGTTCGTGGAAAAGATGACAAACCCAAAAGCCTTAGCGCGGAGGAAAAAGATATCCGATCTAGCTAAAGAAACAAATACCCGCACTGATTGGGCTCGAGGCACTACGATGGTCACATAGAGAAGTGGCGAGCAACTAAAGAGAAGTTTGCATCCCAAGGCAAACCACTGCTTGTAGAACCACTCAAGGAAAGGAGCAAAAACTGGGTTTGGGCACATAGCACTGGCCAAGTCATCGACGAGGGAGAGATCCTTTTCGAGGACCCTGACATCGAGCGTGTGACCAGTAGTCTTCAGGAGATTGCGGAGAAAGAGAAAGCAGGGGAATTCATTGCCAAGAGAGAGAATGATCAACTGACAGCTGCATTAGGCAACCCTGAACATTCCAGACGAGTAAGAGGTCTATCGTCAAGAACAAGTTGGAAGAAAAGGTTTCTAGAGGAAGCTACGATTTACAAGAAACGGGACAGGTACAAACAGAAACTGGAAGAGAAAATAGCAAAACAAGTAGAACAATATTTCTACTCTCTTGTTGCTCAAAATCGCCAGCCTTCCCAAACTTATTCTAGCATTTCGAAGAACCAACAGTTCAAGTGCCAAGCAGTGTCGGGTCAGTAGACACGTCACCTTATTCAATGGATAACATCACTACTCCGACGTTGTGCAGCCTACTCGTGCCAATTGGAAGGGCTGGGAAGAGAAAGGAGGTGGGAACAGGACTTGCGATACCATGGCATCAATTTCACAACACTCCAATCCCTGAAGAATATGCAAGGATGCAAGTGGGCAAGGTGCATGCAGAGCATACTAGTTTAGAGCTATATATTCTAGCACTGAAAGGGATAGAACTGTTTGGGGATGCGGTGAACCAGTTCATATTGTGGCATCGACGAGATATCCTGCTGGTCGGTCCATCGCCTTCAACCTCAATCCCGCCAGCTCCTAAGATTGTTGTTGCTCCTGCACCGCCTTCTCCACCAGGGCCAAATTCGCCACCAAATTGGCCTACGTCCCCACCTCCCTCATCCCCACCAAAAGGGCCTGATTCGCCACATCCGTCACCCCCCCCAAACTCCCCAAAGAACAACCTCCATATGCAGTACAAGATATTTATCAATCTCCTCCAGCACCACATTCAGCTTTTACGCTACCTGAAAGGCCTCTTCAGAAAACCACAAGTCTCCCAAGTCCAACTAAGCTTGAACCTCGTCGGCTTATCCCAAAAATGGTACGATCCACTTATGATCAGATAAATGGCCATATACCAGGAAAAGTTAGTGTTCCAGGCCTTCAGGGGGGAGCGCCGAATGACAAGAAGCAAGATGAAACTCCAAAGTTGTCGGATTCACAAAAATCAGTGAAAAAACATGGAGGACATGCAAAACTGGACTTTCGATGAAGTGCCAAAAAAGTACGAGTATGGGAAACCGTTCTTACCGTGTCACGTCATGTAAGACCTACCCTGTGAGATGAGGTGATGCATGATTGATACCTAAAGGCGACTAAAAAGGGCCTCGGCTTGATTACTGTGAAGGTCCCAGATCACACTTTCATCAGTGGACCTAATGGGATGCTGGTCATCAATTTCAACGACCTTCATGTATTTTTCAAGCTGGACAAAATGGATATAAATCTCGTTGTCGCATTTTGCCTGTAAGTCAATCTCATTTGATGACATAAATAAATTCATTTGCAGACTAACTTCTGATAAATTACCCGTTGCATTACTTAGGATGCAATTCCATGACACCGAAAGGGCCAACCGACCAGTAGGATACATCAACCCAACAAGGGTTTGCTGGATGGAACACTCGATGACAATTCGTGAAGACTCTATTGAGCTGAAAGGTAAATCAAAGGCCGAAAAAGACGTGATCATCAACCAAATGCACAAGAAAAAGATGGTCAGTGTAGTACAGTACTTAGGTAAAGCGATGATCACGCACAAAGATAAAAATATCATCATGGTCTCTTATACTGTGCAGTATGTAATACTTCTTCCGTACTACTATTATTTTACTACAATATCGCCTACAATTAACATATCTTCTTGGCAGCGATCACTACATACTATTTCTGGTATATCCACGGGACCACTTGGTCGTAGTGCTGGATCCGTCACACTATGTTGATGATACATTCAAAGAGTTTCTTATTTTGTTAAATTTGTAAGTACTATTATGAACCATTTAATAAGTATTGGTTGTTGTACTCTCAAAGATACAATTGACTCAAACAATCATTTTATCTACATAGAGCACACAAACATTACATAGACCACAGTAGACCAGTTAATAATCCACGAAAGAAGAAACTTCTCGTGAAGACACAATGACCGGTAATTACATGTCTGATATACTAACAGTTCTTATATATACTTGTTTAATTCAAAATATTGGTGTATACAGTTTTGTCAACACAGTGTTATAAGCAACCACCAGACACTAATTTATGCGGATACTACGTGTGTGAGATGCTTAGAATCAACGGGAGATACTGAAGGGTTACGCGGAGGCTACGCTAGCCGAAAACAAAAACTTTTCTACCGCGCAAACCAGGAACACTTGCAAGTAAGGGCCATAGATCATTACCGATTGGAGTATGCAACGGAAATAGTCAATTAGGACTATTCGATCTGGAACTGTGCTGGTCGATGACAGTCGATTCCCGGGGACAGCCGATTCACCAATCAGCCGATTCGTCGATGTCGCAGCCGATCCGAGTCGTCCGACCGCGTTCTCGTCGCCGATCTGCCGCAGTCGCCTTGCTTCGATTGCAGCCGATTCGTAGCCGATCAACAGCGCGCAACGTAGCAGCGCCTCTACCGGTATCCACACGTCCGGGGACAGAACGCCGAACACCCGTGTGCTAGCACGCGATGCAAGGCTAGGGTTTTGGCTCAAAGGTGTGGAGGGTTTCCGTGGAGATTGATCTCGGCGCAATGCAATTCAACTGATGTGTCGCAGCTCTCCACTCCTCGCCCCTTAATATAGAGTTGGCCTACTAGGACTAGTGGCCGATCAAGACTCTATTTTGAATCGGATCTCATCCGAATCTCATAGAGTTGGCCGCCCATACGTCGTAAGCCCATAGGACTCTATCCGATCGGATCCCTATCCGATCGAGCCGTATTCGAGTCCAACTCGAATGCACTTCTTATCCCCTTAAGCGTGCAACCCGTAGGTTCGGGTATACTTGGTTTCGGCTATAGTCTAACTTAGCCGCGCCTAGCAGCACATATTGACACCATAGCATACAAGAATAATATCGACTCTGAACCTGTAATGTGTACACAAATTCCTTTGCCTCACGATACCAATTAAGCTATAGGCAAGATGTGTGTCATCCCTTCAATAGCTTAACCATTCACTCGAACCGTATTGGATTATCTGTCTGTTGATTGACTCCTCAATCAACTTAGCATGGCCATGCATATCCATAATCCATTACCTCGAGGGGCCCAAAGATATCTCTCCAAAGGAGGGACAAATTTCATCTTGATCACTCACATCACACTCCATGTTTCATAGCAAACCTAAAAACTACCTTTATAACTACCTAGTTACGAAATAGCATTTGGTAGTCCCAAAGTAGGCTACTACACATGTTGGAATCCATGGTGATCCCACGTCTAAGAACTTTGTACCAACACTATCTGAGACCAACTAATGGCACATTAATTCCTGTAGTGTCTCATGGTGGGTCTATCCAACAATGTGTTCTCTAACACATTTGTCCATGTTTATTAATTTGGTATCTCCATACCCATGATCTATGAGACATGATCATCAATCAATAAACATGCCGATCTTAGAATTATATTAGTTCCAATAATATGATATATGATCAGGGATCATTTAGAAATAGATTCATACATATAGTCTCATAAATAAGTCACGTAGTTATTGATCAATACAAGATGTCTATTTCATGGAACTGAATAACACTTTATTCATGTATACATAAACATTGACAATGATATCCAACATCTCCATGTTGTCTCTAGGGCATATCATTAACAGATACACTACAAAGTATGAAAAAGTAAGTCCAGAGAAAATATCTTTTTACATATTAATATCTTGTATAATTTTTCTAATTATCTATGTGTATTCCTTCTTAAACAGATCTCGTCCATTTCAATTATAGCGAACTGGTTCGACAATCAAACCATACTCAACTTGTGTGCAGATATTTGTCGCTTTATTCACCGTGATGTCTATAACCATTTGGGCGATTTCTATGATCCGTAGAGCCAACTTACAACGAAGGATACCTTCAAACGACTTAGAGAGTTAGAAAAAGAATATATGTAGAACAAACATTTCGAAGAAACATATATATTTTATGTGCTTTCGAATTATTGTAAATTACGAGACGATACATGATATGTATATATGATATGTATATATGTGTATGCGTACATATATCTTTTTATGAGAATATAATGTGCTTTCTTAATACGTGCAAGTACTAACGATATCCTCGATATGTAGTATGCATATCATTATTTTGAGAGAGACCCAAACAAAATGAAAACACATAAATAATTCCGCACTGGAAGATCTATCTTTCCGTACGGTCAACTCTAAGAATCGCACGAAAGATCTATTATCTAGTGCGGTCATATTAAGTGGTCCGTACGGGATAATAGATCTTTTCGTGCGGCCTGTTTAAGCCAACCGCACAGGATAATAGATCTTCCCGTATGGTTAGGCCATCTGCACTTGAAAAGTTGATTTTTCTAGACCTTCTCGAACGTGCGGACTAACCTTTCATACGAGAATATGTCTTTTAGTCCGTACGCAAAAACCGATTTCCCGGTGGTGGCTAGCGTATGCAATCCGTGGAGTAGTGGCTAGCGTATGCAATCCGTGACTGGCGAGGACCATGGCTTTGCCATGAATGCTTGATATTAGTGCTGCACGTATAGTTAACAGAGGAAGATTCATTAAATAAAATTACATTTCCAACTAGCTATCCTCCTCCTTCTAAAATAAAATAAAATAGTAGTACAACTGCTAGGCTCAAAATTTATCTGTCTTATTCTCTCGTTTCAATCAATTACAATTATTTTTATTTAATTCTTCTACCAATCATCTTATCTTAATGAATCATAACTAACCTTATTTAATTTCACACCTATTCTTAATCTTCACGTAAAACTTTAGAAGTGTTTATATTTTGTTTTGGAGGAAGGTAGTTTGCAGGAGTAGATGACAGTTAGTGCCTAACCATTCTTCATTCATAAGTATGACTCCAAAATATTACATGCATGCATATGCTAAAAAATGCTTACCGTTGACTAAACGATTCTGACCGAAGGACAAACTGCTGTTGTTTTCTTTCTATCATTTATTTATTTATTATGCGTTCAAGTCCAACGGGAAAACCTCCTGACGAAGCCATCCGGCGTTACCTCCCCGCTAAGCCAATCCACTCCAGTTTACCTTGCCTACGCAACGACGTTCGTTTAAACCTGTTGCAACAAGAGTTTGGTCCGAATTAACATCGAGATCGTTTTCATGGGAATGCCAGACAACTTAGAAAGTTAATTGGTGTTTTCCTTTTAATTTAATTTTATAATATACATTAATATCGTAAGATTCTTGATGGTTTTCTTTTTCTTTCATGTAGAGTTTTGTTTTTTTTAAAATGGAGAACACAGTTTTTTGTAATAAAAAAGAAAAAGAAAGAACATTGATTTTAGGTTGTGAACTCATCTTACATGGCACAACTGTTGTGCCCTGCCAATTAGCCAGGAACCACCGCTGATTTTTTAACCGACGGCTAAGAGGGTGAAGCGATAATGATACAGGAAGCATCGCTACAAATTAACTCTCATGTATCTCAGTTTTGTCTAAAGTTCGATTTTGATCCCTTGACTAAAATACAGGTTTTACTGATGGTCTCTTAACTATTAAAACTGTCCATTATCAAGTTGATTCTCAATGACATGTCATCACGTGATACTCTATTTAATAATTAAAACTAAATAATATATAGGATATGTAGAAAAAGGTAAACGAGCATTGCTGGGAAAACCCCTTTAATCTCGGTTTGTAACCTCTTTAGTCTCGGGTTACAAACCAGAACAACAAAAATAAGATTAAAGATATTTATCTTTAGTCTCGGTTGAATTTAGTTCAATCGGGACTAAATATGACGAAGCCATGTAGATGAGTTCCGTCATCTTTATCCCGGTTAGTGTTATCAACCGGGACTAAAGGTTTTTTCTTTTTTAAAAAAAATTATTCTTGCTGCTAGCTTACTGCTTGTTTATATATTATGCATGCATATTATATATATGCAATATGCATAAATATTATAAATACATAACATATATATTTATATTTATACATATATATGCAACAACATCAAAATTAGTTTTTAAAACAACATCAAAATTAGTTTTTTCAATGCCACGGATCGAATACAACAACATTAAAATTAACCTCACAGATCAAATACAACAACAAAATCATCCAATAATTCATAAAAAAACATCTAAAAATTGACAACAAATTCATTTACAAATTCATTCACAAATTCATTCAAAAAATCATCTGCTGCTGACGCCCGGCGATGACGAAGACGGCGGAGGAGGAGGTGACGACGGGGGTGGCGGTGGTGAAGCGGTCGAGCGACCACTACGGCGACTTCCGGAGTCCATGGCGGAGATGATCGTGGAGCGGCAGTGTTCGCCGTGGCGAGCCGGAGTGTACGCCGGTCATCCTCCAGCCCTTCTTCGACATCTGGGTCGTCCTCCACAGCAGCGTCGGTGTGGTGGCGGCGATGATGACAACGACAACAACGATGGTAATGACGACGGCGACGACAACGACGAGATCAAGACGTATACAACGCGAGACGACGAGGCGAGACGACGGCGGCGAAAGAAGAAGAGATCTAAAAAGCTAAGTGTTGGATAGATGGAGAAGACGATGCGCGCCGGGATATATATACCCTGGATCCGTAGCGGTTGGTGCCACCAACCGGGACTAAAGATATATTAGTTCGGTTGGTGGCACTAATCGGGACTAAAGATCCGATTTTTAGTCCCGTTGGTGGCACCAACCAGGACTAAAGATCATTTCTCGCTATTTAAAATTTATCTTTTGTCTCGGTTGTAGCCATCAACCGAGACTAAAGATAATTTCCCGCTATTTCCAAAAAAATTTTGTCTCGGCTAGGGTTAACAACCGAGATTAAAAATTAAATAATACATTAAAAATAGGGTCAATTTAATTTCATTAAATATATGTTTAAAACAATAATAAGTAATATATTAAAATTTAATCAAATATAGGTAATCATAGACATTGCATCTCTCTATGTAATGCATCTATATCTAGATATTGTTTCTCTTTTGCCTCTATCTTTTTTTCTTTTTTTGGTTGTTGTCTTTTATGGAAAAATTTGACCTTTTTTATTTTTTTCTTGACTTAGGAGCATACGAGAGGTAACCACAGAAAATTTGAGCCTAAACAAGTAAAAGACGTGGCCGGTGGAAAATTTAGAAGACGCGCTCAGAATCGACAAAAAGCTTCCGAGCTCGAAAAGATAATCTTCTGGCCAGTTTTTGGGAAAATAAAATTGCCGAACTTGGCAAAGCAGGGGACGAACGGATCCAAAAAAATTTTCTGATCGATTTTCATATATGGAACTTCTTAATCAGAGTCTGTATGCGAAAGTTATGGCTGTTCTAAAAACCGACTCCGAATTAGAGGACAAAACGGGAACAATACGCGAAAAAACTTGTTATATGTGCACAAACTGGACACAACAGCTAGGGTTTGATGGAAACAAAGGGAGAAAACGCACGAACTGGACTCTAACACAATCTAACCAGCAATAAGACCTCGACCAGGACATAAACTCGACACGACGGACTCTGAAATTGAAATATGCAAAGGCTATGGCACAGAAGGTTCTAGACAGGAAAAAGAAATGTGGTGGAGAGTGACACACTGATCCAGCTTCAGATCGAAAGATCCAACCCTACAATCTTAGCACCACAACTCCTTTGGTTATCAACCAAGACACAGACCAGGTTGACATCGCCAAGAAGGCTAATCATCCCTTCTTCATTCAAACCTTCGCATTTCTCGTTTTTCACGCGCACGCTTCCCAAACTGATAAACGGTATGTATTTTTGAAAAATTATTATAAAAAGTTGCTTTCAAAAATATATTAATCATTATTTAAAAAATTTAGATAATACTTAATTCATCATGCGTCAATATATGCTTCCTTTTACTTGCCGAAGAGGTGGGGTTCACAACCCCTCCTCCCAAACACAACCCTAAGTATCATAAGTTTCACTTAGATTTTTCATTGTTTTTCCTCAATAATATGACACTATCTAGCATAAAGTGAAACTTATTTCAATTTTTTAAAGTAAAGGTACATACTGAACCCAATGTAAAGTAAATACAATTTATCAATACAAAGTAAATGAAGATCTTAAGTCTCGATTGATGTTACCAACACGGACTAAAGATCATTTGGATCTTTAGTCCCGGTCGGTAACATTAACCGGGATAAAATTTAGGATCTTTAGTCTCGGTTGGTGTTACCAACCGGGACTAAAGATCCCTGACGTCCTGACAGATTCTAACAAAAATCTAACCGGGACTAAAAATTATCTTTTAGTTTCGTTAGTAACATCAACGGGGACTAAAGATTATAGAGAACCGTTGTATTTTTTAATCGGGATTAAAAATATTTTGTTTCTATTGGAACTAAAACTATTATGGATTTTGACCAGTGGAACAAAGATTGTTTTTTCAGTAGTGAAGGTTGACATGTATTCCTCTAAAAAGATAATTATGTAGATAAATTTAGTCGGTTTTTATAAAGGAAGTAGGCTTTAGTTTCTTTTTCTTTATTTTGTTATTCTAAGCTTTTACGAACAGAACTAGCAGCAAGTCAGGCGTCTGACCATATGATTGGAGCAAACGAATAAACTGTACACTGCAGATAATTTGCTTGAACTTCCCTAGTTCTATTTCTACCGTATAGTACATCCATTTGTCTCCCTACTCGCATGTATGTTGTTCAGTATGAAAACTAATCATTTTGAACACTCCCCGTACAACAAAATAATTTGAACGCGTGAAATAAATATAGCTCAACTGATTTTCTAATGATAAAACCTGTCATCTAGATTTAAGTTTTATTCTTGACACGATTTATTATATTTACGGTTAATTAATTTTTATGAAGGACTATAATAACTTTGTAAATTTGTAAATCTTAAAGAACGAGATATGTCAGCTCAGTCTTTAGATATGATTATAGAAATAAAGAATACATGTGTGTTTGTGTAGAGGTGATCGTAGAACTAGTGCAAGTATTTGTGTGCTTATAATATAAGTGTCTATGTATGTACTATATTTTCTAAAAAAATAATAATTTGAATACGTAGAGAGGGTAGGTGCCTGTACTGTGTTTTGTAAAAAATAATAATTTGAATACGTAGAGAGGGTAGGTGCTCTGATATTGCCAGTCTTGGGCATGCAGTTGCCACCTCTCCCTCTCTCTCTCCCTTGAAACACTCAGCAACTCGCCGCAATATATCTCGCCCGTTTGTTGCCAGGTTCAAACCAAACCTATGCGCCTCTCTCTCTCTCTCTCTCTCTCTCTCTCTCTCTCTCTCTCTCTCTCGCTCGATATCGATCACCCCTCCTGCCGCTGCTCGATCGCAGGGCGGCGTTGCGACGATGGTTTCCGCGGCGGACGCGGTAATACCGGCGTGCGCGGCGGTCGGCATCGCGTTCGCGGTCTGGCAGTGGCTCCTCGTGTCGAGGGTGAAGGTGTCTCCTTACTCCGTGGCGACCGGGAACGGCGGCGGGAGGGCCGTGTTCCGGCCGGAGAGCGAGGTCGACGGCGACGTGGGCATCGGCTGGTGCGGGGACGACGAGGAGGCTGACGGCGATGGCAGCGTGGCCGCGGTGGTGAGGTGCGCCGAGATCCAGAGCGCCATTCGGGTTGGTGAGTTTGATCAATCTCTATCTGTGCTGAGCCCTAATTATTCGGTAGAATCGGTCTTGCCGTTAGGGATTTGGGCTCCGTTTTGTTTTTATTGTCAAATGTTGTTCACTTGGTTTGTTGTAGTAAACCAGCAATCTTTTTCCACTCCTGCCTCTGCGGTTGATAATTTTCTTGTGCTAATCTGCGGTTGATAATTTCTTGTGCTAGTAAGTAATGAGCAAGTTAAAAGTAAATTACTACTTTTTCCTTTTTAAAATATACGACGCTATTAATTTTTTCATTTGTTTTATTCATAAATTTCATATAAATATATCAAAATATAAAAATATAAGTTAAAATTATATTTTATTTTATGATAAAACGGATCATAACAGAATAAATAATATTTATATTATTTTTTTAATAAAATAAATAATATTTATATAATTTTTTAATAAGACGAATAGTTAAAAATCAAAGCATCATATATTTAAATGAAAATAGTAAATATTATCATTGGTGCGCAGCTCGATGGACTTGCGTTGAATGCCGAAGAAGCTGGTAACAATTTCAGGCCATCTTTGCATCCTTCAATATGCTGACCGTGGCATGATTCTACATATGTATGTTTGAACCCTAGTAACCAATAACTCTGTTCTGGGACAATACCAGGAATAAATGTGCAAATGAACTAGTATTATCAAATTCAACGAAGTTCGGGCTTAATTAAACTTCCCTAACCACTGGTTTTTTTCATTTCCACTGCATGTTAAACTTTCCACCATGTACACGCCAAGCAAGAAAAATTAATCGGATAGTTAGATCTTATTGCGCGCTGTACAACTTTCTATTCCGTAAGTCAGATGTGAATGAAGTCATCCATGATATTGCAATTAGCATCGCCTAAGCAAAGGCGTCATCTGGTCAAAGCTTTGATTTAGTAATTAGCACAAGTTATAAAAACACGCGCTCCTGCTCCGAGTCTTGTATCTCCGTTTCCTTTGGAAGAGGTCTTTGTTTTCTTAGATAAGAAGCACAATACCTTTTCCCCATTTGACCTTGTTTACGTAGGTATCTTGCATGACCCGCTATTAACTAGTGCTAGTTTGGTCCATTAATTTAAGTGCAGTATATTGCTAGAAAGCGAGAACAATCAACATGGGGGAAGTATATCAGGTGCAAATGCGTGCCCTACTTTAACGCAAACATGGAAGCCCCACTTTGCACCGTTGCATTTAAAATGTGGCGTCCAAATCGAGCTCCTCCTCCATACCGCACATTTTACAAAACATGCCCGCTTTCATTTTTTTTCTTTTTTGCATTTTAGGGCTTGTTTGGTTGATGGATTAAAATTAGTCTCCGTCACATCGAATGTTTAGATATTATTTTGGAGTATCAAATGTGGACTATTTACGAACCCATTCATAATTAGTGAATAATTCGCGAGACGAATTTAATAAGTCTAATTACGATTTGTTGACATGATGAATATTTGCTAATCATGAATTAATTAGGTTTAATAGATTTGTTTCGTGAAATATCCTCCGATTCTGTAATTATTTTTATAATTAGTTCATGTTTACTTCTTTAAATTGATGTGCAAACATCCGATGTGACGGGGACTAATTTTAGTCCCCTCCCAACCAAACACCCACCCCCTTAGTCTCTAGCGCCGTCAAAAGCAGGCCGGTATCATAATTTCTCTTTTAGCATAACTAATTATTTTTTTAATAAATATACCTTATTTTTTATTATCAACATGAATACGATATTATAGTGTAAATTTTGAATTTCGTCTCTTAAAATCGTGCACCCGTCACTGAGCGCCACCCATCATCCCCTCTCTCTCTCTTCCTCTATCCGTCTTCCTCTCACCCTATTCCACTCTTGTCCAAGGCAAACGGTGAGGCGTGCGCACCAGTGGACTACGAGGGACGGTAAGACCAGCAGATGGCACACGTAGCAATGGTGGCGCCGCACGAAGGACAAGGTCGGTGGAGTGGTGGGAACGACCTCAAGCGTCTCGCCAACGGACGGCTGGCCATTCCCACATGTCGCCACCGCTCATGGCCATCTGCTTGACCCGCTAATGGTTATCACTAGATTGACCATTTTTCCTCATAACTAATGCCGAATTTGCTTGTGCCACCCATCCCCGATGCCTTGATCTGGCTTCAGTGGCTCACCCTCCCATCCTTAACGTTAGCTCCTCCACTGTCCTGAATGCCGGCTCCTCTCCCACCTATTTTTCCTTTTTTTATTTTTCTCTATGTAATTTTTCTACCCTAGATTCAACTATTTGTTTTTTACTTTTATATTCAACCAGAGGCAACCAAGCAACCCCAATCTTGCCCCAATCTTGCGTAGTTGGATCTAAGATGTGTCATCTAAGATTCTCACTGCAAAAAAAATTGCCCATCTCCAATATATTTTTCTCATTTTAGTCCCTGACTCCCTCACACCCCTCTTCCTATATCCTCCTTCCCCTCTTTCCTTCCTATGAGTACAAACTCTCCGAGTAAAAAAGACACTCATAATAAAATCTAGAGTAAAAATATACACTTGGTTGAACGAGTTATCAAAGATAGTAAAATTACCCTTACAATTAACCATGACAGATATTTCATTTTTGCAGGAGCAAACTCGTTCTTGTTCACACAATACAAGTACCTGTCCGCCTTTACGGTCGTCTTCGCCGTTGTCATCTTCCTCTTTCTGGGGTCCGTACACCGGTTCAGTACTGAAAGCCAGCCCTGCCAGTACACCAAAGGCAAGACCTGCAAGCCGGCGTTGGCCAACGCCGTGTTCAGCACCATAGCCTTCCTCATCGGTGCTGTTACCTCCGTCGTGTCCGGCTTCCTCGGCATGCGGATCGCCACGGCCGCGAACGCGAGGACCACGCTAGAGGCGAGGAGGGGCATTGGCCCGGCATTTGCCGCGGCGTTCCGGTCCGGCGCCGTCATGGGGTTCCTCCTAGCGTCCCTGGGCCTCCTGGTGCTCTACATTGCCATCAAGGTGTTTGGTCTCTACTATGGTGATGACTAGGAAGGGTTGTGAATCGATCACTGGCTATGGGCTTGGTGGATCGTCCATGGCGCTGTTTGGGAGGGTTGGAGGTGGAATTTACACCAAGGCTGCGGATGTCGGCGCCGATCTTGTTGGAAAAGTTGAGAGGAACATCCCTGAGGATGACCCGAGAAACCCCGCGGTAAGTTTAGATTCATGTACGAGTTTTCTTTATTTGTGTATATCCACTTGTAGATATAGAGATTGGATTTCTATCCATTATTAAAAAAATAGCACTTTCCTAAGTTGAGATTCATGCAACGAAGGTTTTTAATTGTACACATACTACATACTTCCTTCGTTCCATAATAAGTTCATTTTTAGCTTTTTCCATTTATCTCAAAATAAGTTCATTTTTAGAGTAATCATTGCATCGGAGTCGATAAAAGTATAAAATAATTGTACTGGGAGTAGATAAAGTAAGCAATAGTTGCATTGAGATTTGATAAAGTAGAGGTATTCTAGTATTTTTTTTATTGGTATGTGTGAGATGGATGAAAAATGAATTTGTTTTGGAATGAAGGTAGTAAGAAAAGACTATTAATGAACGGGAAATGTGATCGTTAAAGTTTGAAACAATATTGTCGCCGTAAATTGCTGTAAAAGTATGCTCATCGTATGTTAGTGCAGGTGATCGCCGACAATGTAGGTGACAACGTCGGCGACATTGCCGGGATGGGCTCCGATCTGTTCGGCTCCTACGCCGAGTCCACCTGCGCGGCGCTGTTCGTCGCGTCCATCTCGTCGTTCGGCGCTGACCACAACTTCGCGGCGGTGTCCTACCCTCTGCTGATAAGCTCGGCCGGCCTCATTGTCTGCCTGATCACCACGCTCTTCGCCACTGACTGCTACAGGGTCAATACCGTCGGCGGCGTCGCGCCGGCGCTGAAGCTGCAGCTGCTCATCTCCACCGTGCTGATGACCGTCGGCGTCCTTGTCGTCACCTTTACCGCGCTCCCCGCCGAGTTCACCATGTTCGACTTTGGAGAGGTGAAGCAAGTCAAGAACTGGTATGAACAAGACAGTGTCACCCTTGCTACATGCGCATTTGGCACTGATGTATGGGAAGTTAAGCATTGGCAATGATAATATCAGGCACCTGTTCTTCTGCGTCACAATCGGGCTTTGGGCAGGTCTCGCGATCGGGTTCACCACCGAGTACTTCACCAGCAATGCTTACAGGTAATTTCACTTGCACACAGTGTGCCGGAATTGCTACAGTAAAACTCTACAATAGAAAAATGCAAGAATGAAAGATATTCCGTACAAAGGTTTCAGAGTGCTTGACTTTGCCCAAAATCCTCATGCAGTCCGGTGAGGGACGTCGCCGACTCCTGCAGGACCGGCGCGGCGACGAACGTCATCTTCGGGCTCGCGCTTGGGTACAAGTCCGTCATCGTGCCAGTGTTCGCCATCGCCGTGTCCATCTACGTCAGCTTCACGCTTGCCTCCATCTACGGCATTGCTGTCTCTGCGCTAGGAATGCTCAGCACGGTCGCCACCGGGCTCGCCATTGACGCCTACGGGCCGATCAGCGACAACGCTGGAGGGATCGCGGAGATGGTCGGCATGAGCCACCGGATCCGGCAAAGAACCGACGCCCTCGACGCCGCCGGTAACACCACCGCTGCAATCGGCAAGGTTCAGATAACAACTTTGATCAGATACGTGAATTGATTTGTGGTCAAGATGAACATAGTTTAATTTAATTTGTGCGTGCAGGGATTCGCCATCGGATCGGCGGCGCTGGTGTCGTTGGCGCTGTTCGGCGCGTTCGTGAGCCGGGCGAGGATGACGGTGATCAACGTGCTGAGCCCCAAGGTGTTCGTGGGGCTCATCGTCGGCGCGATGCTTCCCTACTGGTTCTCGGCGTTGACGATGAAGAGCGTCGGCAGCGCGGCGCTGAAGATGGTGGAGGAGGTGCGGCGGCAGTTCGCCACCATCCCTGGGCTGATGGAGGGGCGCGCCACGCCGGACTACGCCAGCTGCGTCAGGATCTCCACCGACGCGTCGCTCAGGGAGATGATGCCCCCTGGGGCGCTGGTGCTACTCGCGCCTCTGATCGCCGGCACTTTCTTCGGCGTGCAGACGCTCGCCGGCCTCCTCGCCGGCGCGCTCGTTTCCGGCGTGCAGGTAGTGTGTACTAATTAAGGGTGGTCTTCCGGTAGGTAGCAGCGTACGTTCTGCATGATGACACTGAGCTGAACTGCTACGTTTTTGGTTTATTCATAAGGTTGCCATATCTGCTTCCAACAGTGGGGGAGCCTGGGACAATGCCAAGAAATATATCGAGGTAATCTGACTACTTTTAAATTCAGACATTCTTTTTTATGAGCATTGTCTTTCAGTATTTCATTTCAATTGAAACATGAAACATTTCAAGATATTTCCATCTGAAATTGTACACTTGTTTTGTCCTCCCCAATTGGCAACGCAGGCAGGTGCATCCGACCATGCAAAGGCACTTGGTCCCAAGGGTTCGGACGCTCACAAGGCGGCGGTGATCGGCGACACCATCGGTGACCCGCTCAAGGACACATCCGGGCCGTCGCTCAACATCTTGATCAAGCTCATGGCCGTCGAATCTCTCGTCTTTGCGCCCTTCTTTGCTGCCCATGGAGGATTAATAAAGTGAACGGAGAATAGCAAGCTGAAGCACAATCACAATCAGCATACGCACGTCTGTATGGTCGTAGAGAACAATGTTGCATGACAATCGCACGGAGTAAACAATCATTTCAATTATCTGTATTTATTCAGGCTAGCACTTGAGAGTTCCTGGCCAAACACAAAAATACAAACAACAAACAAGAAGAAAGAAAGAAACGAAACATAAACAAAAGCACAATGCATACGAGCAAGGAATGACTAGTAACAAGAGTACGTTGTAAGAACAGTTCACAAGACAGCATGAATCTGCTCGTAGAGGAAACGGGACCATTACGAATTGGAATCTAGCAAAGGAAGATAGAATTGCAAATTGGTAATCGACAGAGCAGGTGCAACAGGCAATGAGAACCCCCACCGAATCACTGTAAGAAAACTATAAACCAGTTCTCCAGATAATCGCATCTTTAGGGCTGTCACTTATAGCGTCCGTGCCAGAGCACAGTATTAGAAGTATAGGCATAAGCAAAACAATGTACCCATTGGCCAGATGCAAGACATTGATTTGAAAAAAAACATCTTTTGGACACCATAAATAAATGGGTTTATCATATGAACATCCAAGACAAAGTATACCCTGCAAAACTATGAATAAACGAATTACAATTGTGTATGATACCGTTACGAGGGCACAAACTGTTGCAAAATGGTGCTCAATTAAAAAAAACTATTCCTTCCTATTTGTTTTACAACAGTAACATCTCAGCCAATGACACTAGAAAGAAATAATGGAGAAGAGCACATATTCACTGCTCCTCCAGAAGCTCATATTTATAGAAATAATTATGCATCATCAGGAGCGTGGCTCGTGTCAATGCTGAACCGAAAGGGCATGCCAACTCTCAGTTGTTCAGATTTATCCTTGCGGACAATTAACTTTACAGGCTCACAAATGGTAGCTGCAATTTCACGCAACATATACAGGTAAGAGCGATCTACATCACCTTGAACCATTTCCATCAGATTTGAGATTACTCTATTTGGCCTTCTCTGGAGCACTGTTTTTGGCCTTCTCTGAAGCTGAACACATCGTGGTTCCTTCTTGTTGGCAAGCATTGATGGTTTCGGTTAGGGATAAACCATTTCTTGATATCAATTTGTCATCTCACTGAATAAGGCTCTGAATCATTCGTATTTGTGGTATTTACTGCCTTCTCAGTAGACAAATTGCCCATGGCATTGACACAATCACCACCAGCTTGCCGTGATGTTTCTGCGTTGTCTGCAGAACGTTGATGCTCCTCAGAATGAACACTATGCTCCCGAAAAACACCATTGGCTTCAGAGGCTGAGGAACTTGAGGCAGGTGAACAGGGTTCCTGCTTCTCTAAATCATCCATGCGTTTACTAACCAGGTTAGTCGAAGCCCCAATCTTAACACTAGTAATTCTTGTTTCTATCTTTTGTCTCTTGTGGAACTCCCCATCTGACTGCTTGCCGTCAACTTTATTATTCATTAACTTTCGCTTTAATTTGGCTATAGTTAGGGGTTCATCATCCTCTTCAGGCCTGTCAGGCTCCTTAGGTGGAGGATTGAAGTCATCATCATCATCATCGGCATAATCCACAAGTCTGCCAGATTTAGGCCTGCAACATAAACAAATTAAACTTCAGAACTTTCGGAATTTTGAAGATAAGATTTCACGGCTTGCCACTGATAAAAGGGAAAGAAATAGAATACCTTGAGGAAACATCATCAGCTTCACTGCCATTAGTTAACTTAGCCCTACCATCTTGTTTCTGAGCATGTTTCGTCCGCTGGACTGAATCTTCTTCATCGCTAAGAAAGAATAATTATCATATCATTTTACATATCATAATGCAATTCATGAACAGTGAAATGGAACGCTCTAGTGCAAAAGCAAGTGTACCATTTTCCTATAAACAAAAAGTGAAGCATTCAATGACTAAAGTGAAAAAAAAGAGGGAGACAGCAAACCTGTCCTCATTGAAATAGTCTTCCTCTTCCTTCTCAAGGCCTCTTTCTTCCACTTTCTTCCTAATGTCAGGTACACTGGCACTTGATTTCGTTTCAGCACTCTCCAAGTACTTGCAATAACCAAACAAAAAAAACATCTCATTTGAAAGCAAACATAATGATGAAGTACTGAGCAGAAAATTAATAATCAGATAGCAATACAACCAATAGGGCCCTATCTGCAAGCAAAATTAACTAAACATCACAAACCAAATGAATGGGCTGAAAGGCCTACAGGGAACAGAAATCTATGTTTTCGGATACCTAAGTTGCACCAAGATTTTCCCAATAGCTCATATTTGATAAACACAAACTAAAATTTCATCTCAAAAAAAAATAAGACTCAGATTGCTTTCATTGTGTTCCAGATCTAAAATCTTAAGTCACACTTTTTGTTTGATTAAATTGGAACTGTCCATGGTGCCGCATCAAGACAGAAGTGTACACAAGAAAAGGCCCAACCTGTTGATACTTAAGTCTAAAGGCCTGAATACTCCCAAAGTGTTCAAACTTCATAAGTTGATCCCAAAAGGACTCGTTGGCATATATAATAAGTTGTTTTAGACCTTCCTGCAAAAGAAAGAATTCTATGAGCAAATAAAGAATCATATCAACTACCTGGTAGTTCTGAACATATGTACCTTCCGTATGTATTCCAAAAGTTCGAGTACTCCTGACTGTAGCATGTTATATCTATCCCCATTTTCAACAAAGGCCTCAATTATTGGTTTGAACAAATTCAACTTGACAACATGACGAATAAGAATATCATCCTACAAGAAGAAAGAAATATTAACCATGATCCGAAAAACTATAGGAAGTTGCTTGAATTTACTCTATCCCTTGGAATCAGGGTATAGTTGCTGGTCCAAGTAAAACATACAAGTCTAAAATATAAAATGCAATAAATTTAATTATCCTTAACTCTTGAAATTCTATATATGGTAATATAAAAGACCAATTGGCCGCCTACATATATTCATGTGCAAAGATGAAATATTTTTCTACAAGAATTCTTACAAATAACACATATACGAGTACATATTTGCAGCTACAAAAGATTCTGACTGGAGGTAGGTGTAGATCCTACCATCACCACCCAATTCCCTCTTTTAAAGAAACAGTATATATATGTGTAGACACACACACACACACATAAGATTACCCAACTATTTTTACTGATAATCATGTAAAGATGTAATCAGACCATGATAACTACTGGACAAATGTGATTTAAGGAACAAGCTGTAAATTTCACGCAGAAGTGGCATGCTGAAATTCAAGCAGAATCATAGGCATGTTGAATACATCAAGTGGTAACAATTGCGCATAAAGACAAGATGCAAACCCAGAGGATAGCAACTTTGCAGGTAGGAAAACATGTAATAGTCACGTAATGAAAAATGGAAGTGCATGCAATTTCCACCACTCTTTTCTGCATCTGTCAGGTGTTTGATGCATTAAGGGATTGAATTGTTGGATGATTAAGAATGTTCCACTATTCCATACATTTCATAATGCAGAAGTAAATAACTTAAGGGAACTTTACATTTTTCCAGTGCTAAATTTCCTTCACCAGTCAAAACAAGTGCAAAAAAGCTTCTAAAGTCAATAACACCTTACATTTCTCGATATAGTAGTTCGCATAAATCTAACTGCTGCAACAACCAAAAACTTCTCCCTCCGTCGAGTCAAGGCAAGAATTTTCTCTATTGCATTGTTGATTAGAAAGTGGCACCTACAATATCATATGATGTGCAATTAGCAAGTGCATACGAATTAGAACAGAAGTGCTCTTGGAATAGTGGAACATGTTTGCATGGAACATTACTTAATTTTGTAGGGATGGTGAACTATGCAAAAGCATAATAGTTCGCAAACATTTAACAAAATTTCAGGCTTAGTGCGATTCACTTCAGCTTCAGTATTTCCAGCAGAGTTAGATGCTCTGGAAATGTTCCTCGGAGGACAGGATGATGCTATTACATCAACCAAATAGTCAAGATGCTTTTCGTAGAAAATTTCAATAACAGCATCTCTCTGCACCAGAGAGAATAAGAGTTAGTACCAGCTAATTCTGATAAAAAGAACAGGTGCAAGTTTCCGTCAGTTGGCTTTTATTACGGCCAGATAATGATGACAGAAAAATACGTCCCAAAATAATGATAAAAATGCAAATTATCCATCAAAACTAGATGCATGTGAACATTGGTAAGTGATGATGTCCACAACCATTTTTCCCCAGTTTTCATAACATCATAGCTGCGCATAATTTTTTACTTGAGGAATGTAGATAGCAAATGACCTTCACACCTACTTCGATAGAAATTGCAACTTACATGTGCTCCAGACATGGTAAAAGAATCCATCAAAATACGAAGAATTTCCAGAAATTGACAGTGCATGGCCTCACCGAAGTCAGTTACCATTCCTTTGACCTGAAATTAAGTAACCAAAAATACAGTTTAGTAGGATAGTGATTGAATATAAATTTGATATGGCCTTCTGAAATGAAACATATTAGAAGGCAGCAATGCAGCACTGGCGGCCAACAGCAAAAGCACCACATAAAATAATGACATAGGTTCGGTTCCAGCAAGTTTCCAATATGGTAAAACAAACAGCCCAAGTTGGGCTCAGTAGTGAACAGTGTACATGGTATGATAGTAAACCACGGCAGAAAGACTGTCGTCTGTTAGCCCATCTCAATTACAGAAAAGGGATGACTTTAGGATAAGTGTGTTTAGATATAAGTTTGGTGTATATTGTAAGATTTATTGTCTTTAGATCAAATTGTTGGACACCTTGCTATATATGTCTACATATATGGAGAAGTGTGTGTAATTCAGAGTTAAGTATTTTATTTCCAAAAGTTCATTGTCCTAGACACAGCCTCAAGTTTCTCCTAATATCCCTCCCCCATTACTCATTGGCCCATGTCCATCCAGTGATCCAGACTCCTCTGCAAGGTCCTTATTATCCCCATTATGAATTATTTCCTCTGTCCACAAATATAAGCATTTTTAGGAGTTTTACCAGAGATTAAGGTTGAAGTGAAATTACTTTGATGCCCATGGAAGTTTACTTGATAAGGAAAGAGCACTCCCAACGATGCAGTAATAAATACAGAGAATCTTGAAGGATGGTTAGATTGGGAAAGTAATACTCCAAAAATTCTTATATTTGTGGATGGAGCATTCATAACAACAGTACCACATACCTGAAAGAAGCTGTAGCTTACGCTCAGCTTGTGGTTGCTGTGCTGTGCTACTCTGGGCTTACTTTTTAAGTTGCAGTGAAAAATAGGAACTTATAATTGTTGTAGTTTGTTTCACAGATCGAATTACAATTAGATGAAATATGGTATCTAACTTTTCACGTCTTCCCTAGTTGTTTCATATTTTCGGCCTGTAATAATATTATCGTTTACAACATAGATTAAAAGGAAAGAAGTTTGCTAAACACCAAAATGTCTAAAAGCTCTTACATCAAGCGAGTTTATCATAATCCACCGCAATACCAAACGGAGCCTTACCAGAAGTCCAAGAAGAGAATTTCCTTCTTGTTGGACAATATATGACCTCAGTAGGTTGGGGTCCTGATTAAGAAAAAGTATGAGGATATCTGTCCTGCATTTGTCAAATAAAATGCAGGAAGGGGTTAGAACAAATCAAACTGCATTATGGTAATTTAATAACAACTGCTTGGTAAGTACCCAGCTGAAACAATCTTTCTATCTTGACTCTGCAAGACATCAGAAATGATATCAAATACACCTTCACCTGAAAGATCCCTGAAGAAAGTAGGTATTAACTCATTAAGTTCAGCTATGAAATTGCATGGCAAAACGCAGAGCTCACATTTATTTAACTAAGGAAAATAAAACAACAGCAGCTTTGGCTTCAGATTAGTTTGGTGGAATGGATAGACCATATGCATTCTATGACAAGGAATGACCATATTGCACAGGTAATGTGAGCAAACATATGAAAATGCGTAATAAGCCCTATATACCTAATTACAAGATATCCTTGAGCAAATCTGAGGCTAAATGATAACAAGACAAAGCATAGGGCTGCCAGATAGTGAACACAATGGCACCACCACCTCAGGCACACCAGTATCATAGGCTCTATTTCAAAAGAAGACAGGACAAGGGAGTTAAAACATAAACACAAAGAGCTAAGTTGCAGAAAATAAGCGTGTTGTTTATTAGAGTATTTTCCTCAAGAATTTAGCAATCAGTCGACAAAGATCTAGCACCGATGCATGCTGTTTTGTAAACACTCAAACCCAAACTTTGTGTAAATTAAGTGTTCTGGAACTATGATCTGAGCCGCAGGGTTTACGAAACCGTTTGGGGAGGGGTTATCACCCCCGGTTTGGCGGCTACAGCGGTAACCGCCAAAAATCGTCAATTTCGTACTCAGATATTTGAATTTGAATCGCCGACGATTTCGCGGTTTGGTCGCGGTAACCGCGATATGAGGTGTGGTTACCGCGGTTTGAGATATTTTGTCCTCATTTGGGCCTTAATGGGCCAGATGAACAGTACAAATCAAGGCCCATCACTTTATTTCTTATTTTAAATTTGTAAACTACTCTCGGTTTTATCCTCAAAAGTGATTTTATCTTATTATTTTTCAAAAAATTTCTTCGCCATCTGTCACTAAAATTCAAGAACTACATCCATGATTTTTCGAAATTTTGAATTTGGCCAAAATTCGTCAAACCCTACCGCGGTAACCCTTACCGTACCCCACGGTAAGCGTGGTTACCAGCGGTAAGGGAAACCCTGCTGAGCCGTTTGTCAACAGGTAGCATCCCCACTTCTATAATCACAAAATGATCAAATAAATAGGTTTGGCCAAATGACATGGCAAAAGGGCTCATTATGCATATTAATGACCCACATACAGTTATACGGCTGCATAACCAGCTGGTGTAAAACAAAGTACAAAACTGTTTGACTGTCATCTTTTTTGTAAAAAAAAATGCATTAGATCTTTGTGTTCCCACTATACAGATTTACCACTGTGATTCTAAGTTCTCAATGATAAAACAATACACAAGCAGCAGCCCAATTTCCACATAGTTACTCTAGTATTACAGTGAGGTGACCAGACGAGCACCAGTTATTTTTAGACATCGATTGCAAACAAAAATCTCAGGTTTTATGTTCATTTCTCCTTCAATGAGTTCAGCTAACTACTATCATTCTCACAGCCAAAAGGCATCAAGATGCAACATTCACCATTATAGTTTTAAAATTCTCTTCAAATTATGGAAATACAGCATTACGAGAATAGTTTATATAACGAATCTATTAGGAATTTTTCATGTAACTGAGTCTATTAAAGAAAATCTTTTTTTTTGCAAGACCAGGTCCGTTTATTACAAGATCTAAAGGTGATACCAATTTGTGATTGAAGGAAGTAGGTTGTATGTAGTAACTAGTAACAAATAAACTGGCCATGCTGCATAGTAGCAAATGAGTTACAGTGCAAAAGGAATAATGCACCTCAGTGCTAAAGGAATATAGTTTCTAGATGGTTTCAATCTATGAACATCATATCACATACTCCCTCCATCCCAAAATATAAGCACTTCTGGACTTTTCCACAGGGCTTAAGGAGAGGTGATATTAAATGAGGGATGGTTGTGATTGGTTGAGAAAAGGAAGTAGGTAGAGAAATTAAATGAGAGATGGTTGTGATTGGTTGAGATGAGGGAGTAAGGAGAGAAGTTACTATATTCTGGTACAAATTTTGAACGCTGGATGTTGCTATATTTGGGACAGAGGGAGTAATAACTAAGACCAGAAATAAAACATCAGAAATGAAAACATTGGATACTTTATTATGTTTCCCCAATGACTGAAAATGTCTAGTGCTGTCAGATAAACAGCTGCAAGAAATTAATTGTTTTGCCCACTGCTAGACTCTAAAGATAAGTAAATGAGATGCTATGGTTTAATCAACACTTCGCATTTCAAATACAAGTTCTCCAAAAGGAATGGAAGAGGACCAGGTAGGCATAGTTTTCCCCTAATTGTGCCTGAAGATGAGTTAATATTATTTCCTTCCATTACAAGTTACATCTGCTTGACTTTCACAAAACAATATGAAACTTGGAAAACCAAGCTTACTTGAAAACTAGTAAAGAAAACCAACACATCATTTTTTTAAAAAAAAAGAATATAGCAAAAGGTTCCAGCTAATCTCTAACTAGCAAATGCATAGCCAAACAAAGATTTAGCTCGGTCCACTTGTGTCATCATGCTTATGGTGTGTTAATGTGTTATTAAGCCTGTGAAGTCTAATCACAGGGCATAGGACAAAAAAAAAGGACCAAACAAATACTTACCGGAACAGACGTAGTTGTTGAACAAGCGGCAAACTCTTACTGAGAGTGCAAAATTCATGCAAGAACAGCACCTGCAAACTCCAAAAACAATCTTAGCAGTGTCACCAAGGCAACGAATAACACACTAAGTACTTCCAGCTTCTGGATCATCTCGACATGCAAATTATGCAAACGATTTTGGTTTTTTTATAGCTTTGAATGTGAGTCTCACATGCAGGTCCCAGACCCATGTCTGAGGCATCCAACAGCATCTTCTGGACTAAAAAACTGCAACATATTTGTGAATCCCCTTAACGAATAATGACATTTCAAGACCTAAAGTTCCAACACCCCACAGAGAAAAAACTAATCTCTGTTAAGAATCATCGCTAGTGCAGCAGGAAATTCATGAAGACTAACAGTTTCAGTTTTTAGTCACCAGCTGCAAGAATGACAGTGATGATAAATAGAATAATGTGCTGCAGGTTTAAGGGGGCAATTATATCTGCCAGCTACATTTATTGAACTTCCTAACTTTCATTGTGGTAATGCCAAGGAATTTGTGTTAATCGCCAAAAAGGAAACAGCTGCAGTTTGCTGCCTGGAAAGGATACTTCTAGACATGTTATGGTATGAATGTTTGCTCACCAATTCTCTTTTTGATTCCATAGAAATATTCGATAATCTCATCCTAGCAAACAATTCTTGGATAAAGCAAGAATCATCCTTTAGTAAGGAAATAACCTACACACAAATCATTAAGTCATAAGTGACAAAAACAAGGAAATTTTAAGATCAAACAGACCAACACCAAGTGCGAGCTGAAACACTAACAGCGGCATTGTTCGAATGTATCATCGTGTTAAGACTAGCTAGAGTGCCATCATCCAACACTCGAGGTAATATAACATCCTGCAATTAATAAGAAAAAAGGGCCAATCTGTCAAATATGCATTCAAAAATAATATGAACAGATTTCTATCATGCAGAATAAGTACAAAATGGAACTGACCTTTAGATAGCCTATTCTATATGTTTGATGTATCTTTGAAACCACAGAAATGTTTTTAATAGGTATGGCCTGTGGGAAAGAACAAGATCTACATTAATATTCAAATCATTTCTGGATCAGAGCAAGGTGTGCAATGATCAGCGTACCTCTTTAAAAACTACATGATCTTTTAGAAAAGCGCGATGCTTTTGTACTTTAGGAACATCTGGGTCATCTGTATAGAATAGAACCCAATATATGAAGAAAAATGTGGAAGCAACCTCACAAGCATTTCAGTTAAAACCACAGCATATGTAATTTCGTCATATGGAAATGAAATGGGGGAACAAGAAGCAACAAAGGAGAAAACATACATTCAAGGGCACCTATGATGTCAAGAATAAACTCATCAGAGAAAATCTTGTCAAAGATTGATGAACTGTTCAGCAATACTGCAGAATGATAAACAGTAAATACTAATCTGTGAGATTTAAGAGAACAAAACTTTCATACAGATATTTACTTACTGATTCCCCTGACTAATTTGAAGATCATGTGAAGATCATCTAAGTTCTCTAAATCCTCGCATATTCGAAAAATGTCCAGTAACTTTGGGAAAAAGTCACGCTGCAAGAATTTGTAAGTGCAGTAGTTAAAGATCTCTAGTCAAACAGGACTAATCAAGTAATCATACCCAAAATAACAAGTATAATCATCATATGTCACTTCCAAGGGTGCCACTGTGTTGCTTCCTCCATGTCAAGTAAACAAAAAGAAGATCTAATGATGGAATGTCAACAGGAAAGCACCACACCCCAGTCATCTAACTGTTTTGTTACGAATAGCCCTTAGATCTATATAGCATACTGTGTGCGACCCAAGGAAGCTATGTCCTTCAACATAGAGTAGGACTGTAAGAGGCAAGGTTGCTCCCATCCCACATTCCTTACCAAAGGGATGTGTTCAGCTTTGATGATTCAATTAACTTCTAGTTATACATGAGATATGGCACGTAAGACGGTGCGAGTAAGTCTATACCTTCTATATAGTTACAACCCACTAAGCCTAAAGCTCAACATGCAAACAACCTAATATTTCATCATTTTTTCCTACCTTCCGCTTCTTGTGATGCAAATCTTGGCCAACAACCTAATATTTCATCTACAATCTCCTACAGAGTCTACTAAATTTATTTCTCTACAAACACAGGTTGGCAAACCAGTTTTATTTGTTGTTAATAATTAATATCTGTTTTACTCCTGGCTCAATTGCTGAAAAAAACATATTGAAGATTACTTAGTAATTCCCGCAGCAAAGCACGGGGAATCACCTAGTAAATATAGTACATGCAACCATTCCAGGGGCAAAGATGAGGACTTACATCTTGTGTTATCAACTCTGTCACGCGCATCTGATCTGTAATGCCACCCTCCAATATAGTCTGCAAATTTTGATCAACAATATTTTTGTTGTCAGCAGGGTTCTCAAATTTGCAGCAGAAAACGCAGGTCAACCAAACACCTCACTGTAAAGTGCATGTCAAAATTTCCGGATTGATATAGCTAGCATGCAAATTACTCTGCACCCATTCTGCTGAGGCCCACAGCCCTCAAAAAGTTCTCCACAGATAATATACATAAGTAGATGATCAGAAGGACAAGCAAAGGCTTATAGGATGAACACAAGGTTCATGATTTTTCATATGTACTCATCAAGGAGATGAGACTTCAAAAACATGGTCAGGCAAAGAAAAAAGACTAGCAAAAAAAACAAAAGAATTTTTGCTGTTGAGCATGAAAGGTAAGATTAATAAAAAATGACTATATGGGAACAGAAAAAATCCAAACCTTTAAAATTAAAGGAAGATTGGATAACTCGACAGGTGGAAGCTCCCTCAGCTCACCGTTAACAGAGCGAAAGGATTCATCTGCAAAGAAACCTACAATTAGTTACAACAATACTAATGAAAACAGTACTATCAAAGGTGCAGTGGCACCCACTATCAAAGGCCTCGCAACCATAGCCATGTCATGCATTTAGCACCAAGGTTAAATGATTATTCAAGAAAAGACCCTAGGGCGATCTTTCAAAGCTCTCAAGATTTTCTCAGGGGTAAATTTTAAAACTTGGCAGTGGACAGATAGCTCGTCACTCGTCTTTTATTGTAGTAACACATTTGATAACAGCCTTGCATGTGTCATGTTTGTTCTGAGTTCTGACCATTTCCTTAACGCCTCAAGTGAGTTTTTTGCCTTTCACTGCATTGGAAAATGTGAAATGCTAGATGGCAACAGGGATAGGTGCAACTGCAATCCAGTGTACTCTCCAAGTGTGTCAAAAGAACAACACAGCTTTGATAGGTGAATGCCATATCAAGGATTTCCAATCCCGTCATCAAGTCATTCAAATATTTATTCATGTGGGCCAGCCCATGTGGTAGGTTAAGTCAATTATTAGGAAGGACTCAAATAACGATGGGAGACTCTTTAGTTAGGAAATAGAGAAAATTGTTAGGGAAACTAGAGAAGGTCAGATGAGTTTTCATAATATTAGAGATTAGTTTCTTAGGGGTGAAGTAAGTGTGCCTCAGAGCATCTCTAGTCGGGGAAAAGCCTGACGGTCTAAAGAGGGTGAGTGCCCTATTCACTGGTCTTCAAACCCTAACCTCAAGCCAATGCACACTAAACAATACAAAACAGTCCTAATTGAGTAAATGTCAAATTAATACTGCAAGATTGAGTAATGCAGTACCACAGCTGGTAACTTACACCACTAACGTAGGACAGATTTAAGTTATAGCAACAACAAGGCCCTTTTCAGTAACATAACGCCCAGGAAGAAATGGATAATTTGGTTACAAAATTAAGCAGTGCAGCACGCATTTAGCAAAGTGGGATCTACCATTTGAATGCAATACTCTAGAGGCTTCTAGAGAAACCGAAGTTGGACGAGGACCGACTTCAAGAGCTGCAGGAAATAGTTAAAAGTAAAACAAGGAGGGAATCAAATGAGCAGTGATGGGCTTTAAACAACTCACCACCAAGGTTACTAAACTGAATGTTTCTCTGAATGTCACATATGTTGTCCCTGCAGAAAAACACCAAAAGCCAACGATACAAAATAAGACATCAATGCATAGTTAAAGGAAATGGTAATTACTAATTAGATCATACGTCATTTATTGCAATACCATATGTATGAGCACCCAGCAGCTTCCTGAAAGCTCAATGCTAATTCTGTTGCTGCTTCTGGATCCCTCCATGAGATGATTGTTTCTAATAAAAAAATTGTTACATAAAGTTATTTATGGATATAAATGGTTAACTTGTAAAAAAAACAAGTTCAGTAGTTCACCTTCTTGCTTTCTGTAGATATCTTCAGAAGTAATGTTGTGGATGAGCAATGTTTCATTGTCCTCTTCATCCAAAACAGTCAAACCAAGTTCTTTAGAACCCTGGAAATGACCCCAAAAAAGGTGTGTGTAAGCTCCAAAAAAGTTTAAGGTAACACACTAACAGAACACCATATTACCATAGAGTAGGACTGGTTATCAACTTCATGTTCTAACTCCAGCTCATGTATTTAAATATAAATGGACATATCTTACAGATCTTAATGTTCTATAATCACCATTGCTCAGACGTACAGACCCAATTTGTGGTGGACCGTCCCACCTTATTTTTAAATAGTTTATTAGTTTGGACGGCTTATGAACTTAGAAGAACCAGCAACTCCAAGTTAACACCATTCAACGAAGCAAGGACTAAAGCTCAACTAATATGCTATGTAACCTACCCTGGTTCTGAGTGGATTTTCACAAATTTGGACCTTGCAGGTTGCAGTAGTACCATGAGATGAATCTAAGTCATATGTGGCTTCTAATGTATAAAGTTCCAGAAAGCAGCAAATTATTGGCATAAAATAGGCTATACTATATCCACTAGTTTTAACGTAAATATAAACACTATGACCAACAAGGAAGTATAGTGATCCACAACTTTTTGTCATTGAATAAAACAAGAAAAGGCGTTAAACAGTGTAGCTGATCATTTTATAATGGCATGAGGAATGACCCACAGCATGTTGATAAAGGATAAACAGAAAACAAAAAGTAGAGATGCATAAGAGTACGCTAACTATGCTTGCTGGCCACTTGTTTGACAAAAATATATAGTAGAACCACTAACGACACAGGACAGTACCTCAAGGAAGTCAATATTTACATGCCCTGTGCCCCGATCATCCCACTTCCCTCCATCGGTCAAACGATATACTTTCACACGCTGGAACAATAACCAGATACTGATATCATTATTGATATGATTTGGCTACAAATAGACAATATGGAGGACTTCCACAATAACAGATGAAGCACAACATAATGTGATATAAAATACAACGAAAAAGAGACAGAATCCCTGAGTGGTGTGTTACCAATTTATAACATGTTAACACCAGGACAGGGTAATAAACAAGCTAGATATGTTATTTGAAACGTTGTGGGAGTATTCAATTTGATCCAAACTCTTAATCCTGAGCAAATTGTGATGACCTGGCATCAATTATATCATAAATAAAGTAGCGTGAAGTGCCTGAAACTTAGTGTTCATTGACCCATATAATGATAACATGCCATACGCCCATACAAGCAAACTCCATTGACAAATAGATTTGTTTTAGAATGCACAGAGTACAAACTTCAACTTTTATTTATAATATTCACAAAGAGGCATGTATTTTTCACTTAAGCATTCCCTAAAGAAGCATGTCTTTTTCTTCCACTCCCACTCTCCAAAGAAGCACTGGAAATTCCCATTGCAACATGCAGGTATTTCAGTAGATGAATTGATACCTGACAATCGGCAGACAATTCAATTGTCATTATTCATGTCTTCATGTGTATTACGGTATCAGAGTGGTGTGATGAATGCTATGGGGGGTTAATACCCTGGTAATTCATTGTAGGATTATTGACCAATTGAACTGACAGGATTGTTCAACAGTAAAAGCAACACACAATCATCAACATGACTAAGGAAGTAACAGTTTAGAAGCACTATGTTTTGTGGCAATAACTCAAGCAGTGCTTAGGTGGTGAAGGGACCTTCAACAAACAACGGTGCTCAAATTAATATTCAATTTGCTCAACCCAGTACACATTTCTCAGCTAAAATGCAAAGTGAATTTCCAAGATCACCATGAATATGCACGGAACCTCCATCATCACGCAGATTCCGACTAGGATCGGTACAATACATAACTTCTGTGTTGATTCATATGACAATAGCCGGTGCATTTGTATCAGTTTCGAGTTTAAAGGGAGAAAAGAAAGAGAGAGCTGGCACAGTTATTTTTCTTAAATATGCAAATCCACTATACTAGAAAGTAAAGATTATGCCCTCGCTTAGCATCATTGAGTTCATTGGGAAAGAAACTAGGTCACGAGGAGCAGCACTGAAGTTAAGCCTATCTAGTTAGTTCCAAGTCTGCTTCCACAGTTATCGCAGCTAGTGGATTGAGCAAAGCATCAAAAACTTACCCTCATCCTCTTCACCAGAATAAACTCACAACAAATCACTCGATACTATAGTTCAAGACAATAGGTGGCTAATCCTTCATAAAACACCAAAGTGACCCTCTCTTAAATTATCAAACTTGGATCTAGGGCACGCGTTATTCCAGAGTCCAGACACTCCCACCTCAACCAAGCTGAACTCAAACAGCTCCCTCCCAGGACCAACTATTTCATAACCTAGAAATGGAGAATCGCCACACGCAACCACGCCCAGGCTCAACTAGCAGCCACGCACGCGAGTGGATCTACCCAACCAGCACACCAACAATAGAAGCTCCCCGAACCCTAAAAGAGCAGCCGAGAAGTTGGGTTTGGCCCCTCACCTGCATACCGCTGGTGTTCGCCGCCGCGGCCTCGCCGCCGCCCTCCGCGTCCCGCCGCTCCTGCTCCCCCATCGCGCCGCGGGGTTCCCCCTCCGCCGCCGCCTTCTTCCGGAGCCGCCTAAGCGAACGAGAGAGCCTCCCTCCGCCGCCGCCGGGGACGCTTCTTCAGTCGCTGGAGGTCGCGGGCCGCGAAACCCTAGCTAGCCACCATGAACCGCGAGAGAGAGAGCAGCTCCCCGAGCCCGAGCCCTCTTGCGCTTCCACGGCCTTGGGTTGGGTTGCGTCGCCTTTCCCCTTTTTGCCCCTCTCTCGTTTTCCCTTCCCCGAAGATTTCTTCGCGTCCGCGTGTTTGTCCGTTTACGGGCGGGCCTCTCCCGCGGTAGAGAAAGGGATTCGGGCTTTCGGGGCGGACGGGCGTCGGAAGACCTTTCCGACGGACTCCGTGGTTGGACGG
The DNA here is from genome assembly GCA_019925245.2 of Oryza australiensis. NCBI lineage: Eukaryota > Viridiplantae > Streptophyta > Magnoliopsida > Poales > Poaceae > Oryza > Oryza australiensis. The sequence goes on along the minus strand of JAIFGZ020000016.1, from coordinate 837,876 downwards.
GATAGTACGGTTAGGAAACGTTAGGCTGTGCACATGCTCATTTTTAGAGCATCAGCAGCAGCACTACTTCTAAAACTGAATATCAAAGTTTCTTGATTAAAATAGAAAGCATGATTTTGAGTTGTGTACAACAAAACTTCTAAATGTGAACCTCTAAATTTAAATTTAAAAATTAGAAAGCCTGTTTGGCTCAACTGCTGTCCACAGCCCATCGTCAGGGACACACAAAATGTTGCCCACAGCCCATATGCAGGCGTCTATCCGTATTTCGTCGCGGTTGTCGTATTCCGTCACGGCTGTCGTATTCCGTCACGGCTGTCGTCGCTCCTCCAGGTCGGCGACGCCGCAGCTGCCGTCATATTTGAGATACGCGGGAGGAGCAAAGCAGCATGTAATCAATCTCTGTTTGTCAGCCACAAACAGATTTCTCCTGATTTTATGGCGACCGCGGCGATCTCTGCTTCCGGTTTCATCTTTTTTTGTTAGGTTTGCGGTGACATCTGTCGTTTCGTCGATATAAGAAGAACGTAGCCCATTGATGCGTTATTATTTGGAGGCCATGTCCAACAACAATGATATTGAATTCTTCGCATCAATATTGCATGAGGCAGACAACGACAGGGACAACATTGGTTCTTTTCATGGTCGTCGAGTCCTTGATCGTAATAGAGAAGCCGGTCATATTAGATTGTTCGAAGATTATTTTGCCGAACAACCTACATATGGTCCATCCATGTTCAGACGCAGGTTTGAAACAACCTTTTGTTCCAATCATTCTATGTCATATTTGTTGATACCGTAATCTGTCTATTTTGCAGGTTTTAAATGAGTCGTACATTGTTCTTGCGCATCATGCATGCAGTCGAAGCATGCAAAGAATATTTTCAACAGAGAAGAAATACGGCCGGTAAACTTGGGCTCACTTGTTTGCAGAAGGTAACAGCGGCAATGCGGATTTTGACCTACGGGATAGCAACTGATGCCACAGATGAGTATATTCGTATTGGGGAGATCAGATCATATGAATGCCTGAGGAATTTTGTTGACACGGTTGTGAAAGTTTTCGGAGAGGAGTACTGTCGATGTCGTAGATCGACACGCAAGGATCCTGGGGACCCCCTTTTTTGGTTCGGCACGGGGAGCGGTGTACCCTGGTTTAAACTCGTAGAAAGAATGAAGTAATGCAGATGAGGCGGGGGTTTATACAGGTTCGGGCCACCAGTGCGGTGTAATACCCTACTCCTGTTTGTGTGTAATATGTGGGACAAGTTACCAAGAACAAAGGGGGGTGTTCCTCTCTTTTGGGCTCAGCAGTGGACGAGGGAATGCTCAGGGCTAGCTGATGCCCTGGAAGCTGGTCTACTGGGCAGCTAACCTTGAGTGTATGGTCAATCTCCTAGCACAAGAGGCAGAACCTCCTGTCCTATAATGAAGAAGCTGAATTCCCTTTATGATGGACTTGGGTCTCCTTTTATAGCATAAGGGAACACCACAGTAGTCCTAACTTTTTTCCCTTCCACTCCACGTGGGGGAGTAGTTTTTATCTTGTCTTGCCGAAGAAGCCATTCCATTCCTACTTCTTCCTGTTTGCTGCGTCATGAAAAGCGGAAAAAGGAGGCGGCCGTCGTGGCGGCCATGCCGCTGACGCGAGGATGGCCTGCCTACCTACCCCGACGGGACCCACCGGTCAGCGGCCCATTCCATGGGTAGACTCTGGCACCGCCCCGTCTACGCGCGCGCCTTCTCTCTCCCAGGCGGCCACCCAACGCATTAAATGCGACTGGACAGGACGTGTGGGAGGCGTGCGCGGAGTGGGTGCGTGGCCATCTTGCGGTCTTAGTCAAAGACTTTTAGCCCCCTTTGCCTCGTGATAGGCAAAAGGGGTGTTGATGGGAGCAGCGACGCCGCGCTCACATCGCATTGAATGCGGCGGGGCAGGCGCTCAGCTCCCCCCCTTTGAGCATTAAAAGGGTTGGTTAGTAGTTGGACTCACCCCTCTCTCAGAGAGGTACGGGATGATGGATGGGAGTCCGGGTGATCCCGGACCCTATCGACCGGGGGTCCGGGTGATCCCGGACCCCACCGTTTGGGAATACGGTGGCCTCCGGGCAGCCTCGGGCCGGCCCGCAGGGCGGCCACGTGGCCGCCGTGTGCCGAGACTTGCCTAAGCCTTTCGGGCATAACTTTGACGCTCTTTTTGACGGGCAAGGGTGCCTTCCTTTTCTCGAGATGTCATGCCTCGACATACCCACAGGCCCATATCACCGACAAGTACCTTCGATCTCCTAATGAAAGTGACACAGCTAGGTTGCTGCAAATCGGCGAAAGTCGAGGTTTCTGGGGAATGCTTAGATCCATAGATTGTATGCATTGGGAGTGGAAAAATGTCCAACAGGATGGCACGGACAGTTTAGTGGACACAAACACAAGGCCACAATAATTTTGGAAGCCGTAGCTGTTAGTGATATGCCCTAAAGGCAACATGAAGATATTGGATATCATGGTTAATGTTTAATTTATGAATAAAGGGTTATTCAGTTCCATGAAATAGACATCTTGTATTGATCAATAAGTACGTGATTTATTTATGAGACTCTTTATGTATGAATCTATTTCTAAACGATCCCTGATCATATGTCATATTGTTGGAACAAATATGATTCTAAGATCAACATGTTTATTGATTGATGATCATGTCTCATAAATCATGGGTATGGAGATACCAAATCAATAAACATGGACACATGTGTTAGAGAACACATTGTTTGATAGACCCACCATGAGACACTACAGGATTTAATGTGTTATTAGTTGGTCTCACGTAGTGTTGGTACAAAGTCCTTAGACCTGAGATCACCATAGATTCCAACATGTGTAGTAGCCTACTTTGGGACTACCAAACGCTATTCCGTAACTGGGTAGTTATAAAGGCAGTTTTTGGGTTTGGAAACATGGAGTGGGATGTGAGTGATCAAGATGGAATTTGCCCCTCCTTTGAAGAGATATCTCTGGGCCCCTCGAGGTAATGGATTATGAAAATGCATGGCCATACTAAGTTGATTGAGGAGTCAATCAGCAGACGGATAATCCAATACGGTTCGAGTGAATGGTTAAGCTATTGAAGGGATGGCACACATCTTGCCTATAGCTTAATTGGTATCGTGAGGCAAAGGGATTTGTGTACACATTACGGGTTCGAGCCGATATTATATTCTTGTATGCTATGATGTCAATATGTCTTTGCTAGGCGCCGCTGATGACAGTCGGTGAGTTGGACTCGAGCCGACGATCGGCTAAGTTAGACTATAGCCGACACCAAGTATACCTGAACCTACAGGGTCGCACGCTTAAGGGGATAAAACAGACATTCGAGTTGGACTCGAATACGGCTCGATCGGATAGAGTCCTATAGGCTTACGACGTATGGGCGGCCAACTCTATGAGATTCGGATAGGATCCGATTCAAAATAGAGTCCTGATCGGCCACTAGTCCCAGTCAGCCAACTCTATATAAAGGGGTGAGGGGTGGAGAGCTAATACATTGAATTGTGCCGAAATCAATCTGATCACACGCGGCTTTAGAATTTGCCGAGATCAATCTCCACGGAAACCCTCCCTACTTTCGAGCCAAACCCTAGCCTTGCATCGCGTGCTAGCACACAGGTGTTTGGCGTTCTGTTCCCGGACATGTGGATACCGGTAGAGGCGCTGCTACGTTGCGGCGTTGTTGATCGGCTACGAATCGGCTGTGGTGGAATCGGTTGCGGTCGAGCGCATCGGAGCGAGGCGCGAGAACGCGGTCGGACGACTCGGATCGGCTGCGGCATCGGCAAATCGGCTGATTGGTGAATCGGCTATCCCGGGAATCGGTTGTCGGCTTACGGGAATCGGTTGCCTTGTTCCAGATCGGATTGCCACGATTGGCTATTTCATTGCATACTCCAATCGGTAACGATCTATCGGCCCTTACTTGCAAGTGTTCCTGGTTTGCGCAGTAAAAAGTTTTTGTTTTCGGCTAGCGTAGCCTCCGCGTAACCCTTCAGTAGCGTCACAAGATCTTTGGATATGGCACGCTTTGGAATGCCAGGATCTCATAACGATATCAACGTCTTGCATCGCTCACCTCTCTTTGCTAAGCTGGCTGAAGGGCAAGCTCCAAAAGTCAACTATAGCATCAACGGCCACAATTATACGATGGGATATTACCTTGCGGATGGTATATATCCTAATTGGGCTACTTTTGTAAAATTACCTATGCCACAGGGGAACAAGAAGAAGTACTTCGCCAAATCTCAAGAAGCCGCAAGAAAAGACGTGGAATGTGCATTTGGTGTGTTGCAATCCTGATTTGCCATCGTCCGTGGTCCTGCTCGTTTGTAGGATCATTATACAATTGGACAAATTATGAAAGCATGTGTGATTATGCATAACATGATCATAGAGGACGAGGGAGATATTGTGTCCCAACAAGAGACCTATGAGAGTGAGGACGAACCAATTGTTTCGTCTCATGAGCCTACACCATTGCTTCATGAATTTATAGAGGCATACAAGAAAGTAAAAGACAGGGCAGTCCACTCTCAGCTTCAAGAAGATTTAGTCGAACACTTGTGGAATTTTCATGGTGATCAATATTAGAATGTTATATATTTCTTCATGTCGAACACTTATGTATCGTTCAATTAGTAATTTTATTCGAACAATGTACTGATATTTTTATGTCAAGAAAATTATTGTTTCTATCATTTATGCTCTTGTTTTATTTGTTCTGTTCTTTATATAATAGACTGTATATATAATAGACTATATATATATAATAGACTGTATATATATAATACTATATATATAATAGACTGTGTATATATAATAGACTGTGTATATATAATAGACTGTATACAATTTCAGATACTGACACAGAATGCTATTTGCAAGCTGATAAAAAAAAGAAGCCTCAGGCTGATCTTGAAATGGTGCATGACAAATAATCATGGTTGCAAGTGTTAATGGATTATGATTGTTTTCTTCTGATGTGCCTCCATGAATGTTCAGATTCCAAGTGTTAATGGATTATACAAAATGTTCAAATTATTTCAAGTGTTCATATTTCAGATATATATATATATATATTCTAGATTGTATATATATTATATTTGATTTCAGATTTCAGATGACAGGGCAAAAAAATCCACATGTATACATCCGGACTTCACATTTCACATATTAGATGTATATATACTGAATGACACATGGCAATAAACATCCAGCAATTTCAGATTTCACATCCAGCAATTTCACATTTTAGATTTCACATCCAGCAATTTCACATTTTAGATTTCACATCCAACAATAACCATTCAGTCATGCAATTAAAAAGATCTAAACAATTAAACATCCGGGCATTACACAATAAGCGTGACAACAATGATTCAGCTTGTGTCACTCAAACTTTTCCTACACGATGCTATCACGAGTCATTATGTCATGTTGCAGCCGTCGGTAGTAATCTTGAAGCTGCGTTGGCAGCAAACTGAGGTCAATAGTCATTATGCGTTCATCTAGCATTCGTTTCCTTTGAGCCTCTTAAGACATAGCCTCAGCTTTCTTCAACCTAGCTGCAGCCTCCATCTCTCTCGTTGTAGCCTTTCTCCTTTGCTGTTGCCTTTTTCTCTTTTGCTGCAGCCTCCTTCTCCCTCAATGCAATCTCCTTTTCCTTGTATTCCATCATTTTCTGAACACGGTCTTTTTCCAGCTCACATAGTTGGGCAAATTTTTCATCATCAGCCACTTTCTTCTTCTCTCAAAACTTGTCTACCGCCTTGACGTAGCAGTTTTCACGAGCTGCACATAAGCTTTCTTTCGCTCTTTTGGTTCCCATTGGTCTTGTCGTTGTGTTGTGCATGGGTACTATCGTTTACATCAAGCCCATCTGTTGGAGTAGACATTTCTACGGACATTGGAGTAGATGATGGAGAAGATGCTGCAGCAGATGGTTCCGGGACATCCTTCCTTTTCCTTTTGTTGCATTTTGTAGCTGCTAGCTCCCTTTCCTTGTCGATCCATTTTGGTTGGTGCCAAAGTTGGTTCCAACAATGCATGAAAGCAAACCCCTTCTTGTTTGGACCTTTGACTTTAAAAGCAGTATTTGCTTGGACAATCTGTAATTTTGGACAATGAAATAGTTAGCTACAATAGAACATGTAAATGGAAACAGGGTGTGGAAAAAATATTGTGTCATGGATTGTGGTGCCGCTTTGTCTTCTTGCCTCTATAAGGGTTAAGCAACCTAAATATCTGTTCACTGCTTATTGGATAACAAGCCATCTGTGGCTAAGCGAGTTTTGATTGCGGTCCGAGTGGAATGTCTTGTGTTCATGCTAATATTCATGTATCATACCCCAATAAGTGTTCTTATTCTGATTTGTACCTTGAATCGGATCTTGGCTAATGTTAATCCACGCAGACACCAACAAAATATCTTTCTCTTCCCTAAAATTTTTTGATCGCTTCTGTTTTTAGGTGTCGAGGCATTGTCATCTCTATTTGTGGCATTGAAACGATATTCTTGAGATGCATGAGAAGTAATACCTAGCTCATGTAATAAAACTTCTTAAGTATTTCCTTCATCTAACATGGTAGTGAAGTTCACATGAGTGTTCATGGTTGCTGAAAAAATCCATTCACAGAAAAAACCTGTGTTAGGTAACAAAGTTCAATTAACATATGCTGATTTCAATGAACAGGAATAAGCAAACATCGTTTTGTTCCTGGTGCTGCTATTGTATAAAGGAAACATTTACTTTCTTCTGCATAATAACCTCATCAACACACTGATTTCAGAAGGTAAATACATTTAGCATAATAGCCAACTAATTTCTCTTCGAAATATTGAATAGTTTTAGCCTTTGAACAAAAGGAAACTAGGAAAGAAATACCTATACCTCTTATTTGACTCAACTAAATTAAAGCCTAGAGCCAATAAGAGAGAAGGTTTTAGACTTTCAATCTTTCAGAGACTTTTAGAGCAAAAATCTTCTGAATGAAGCTCAAATTGTGCCACACCTAAGATTCAAGCTTAGCCACCTAATCACCACCCCTACTTAAAAAATGACTAGCAAGATCTTTACAAAAGGATTATGAAATGCAGCGAGTGTTAACCGTATCTATTTTGTTCCCATTTACTGATGCCTTGCATTATTCTAAATCCATCCTCATCCATCTCCCTCTCCAACAAAACAAATTCTCCTGACAAGTGTGCTTTGTTCCTAAAATAGTTTGGATTCCATGGCTTTTGCTGGCAACAGTACGATGTACTTTTCTTCGACACTATATGCTGGTTCAAGAAGATTTGATCAATCATACTGGCTTCTAGATGCGGCGGGGCTGTAGTCAGATGGGGATTTCGCCGATGGCCGATGAGGGGAGACACAGCGGCCAAAATACGGAAAAAGGTTGTTGGGAGATGTACACGTGGGAGAAGGGGCGACAGGAGGGGCGCAGCGCGGCTTGATCCGGTGAGAGCGAGCATTGGGACGAGGTGGCGCAGCGAAGACCTCGCCGGGAGCAGTCACCGGGAAGAGGGGCGTCGCAAGGACGAGCCGCCGAGGTAGGGATGAGGGCCGCGCAGGGAGGAGCTTCGTGCAGACGGCGGCGGCGGCACCAACTCTGCGCAGGCCACTGGAGGGGCGACGACAGACAAAGGAGATGAGGGGCGGCGCGGAGAGAAGGTGCCAGATAAATTCCAGGAGCGCGAACGGGAGAAAAAAGGCACGACGTGGATAGGAGGTGGGTTTTGGCCTCCCAGGAATAGGGGTGGAGGGGGTTGGGTTTTAGGAGTTTAGATTTTTAGGTGGTGGTTTAGGAGTGCTGTTGTGTGCTGTTTTTTGGCCAAAACCCCTCAAATTTGTTTAGGAGCTTATTTAGGAGTACTGCTGTCGATGCTCTTAACAACCGAGTAAATGACCCAAATGTATGAGTGTTGATAGAAACCAGAGTGTTCAAAATTTGATAAACTTTGATTCCTTTGTGTGTTACTCAAGTGAAACCAAAATTTCAGTAGGTAATTTAAACTATCGTTTCGAATTGATGCAATAAAACTACCAAAATCATTTTAGAGTAAGCATAGATTGAAACGGACGAAACCAGATCTACTTTATCTGTCTCTCTTAGACTACAAATATGATATCGACGACCTATTAGTGCCATTTGTGTCATGGTGCTATAATCTATAGGACAATATGGGCCTATCTATTAAATACCGACGAAAAACAAACTATATAACATCATTGTAAAGTGAATAAAATATGGAGAATTGAATCATTACCTATTTCCTTTAAAAAAGGTTGAAATGATCATTTGCCCTCCGTTTGCTTAATAAAGTGCAAGATAACAAATATGTTGGTTGTAGTTTCTTGGATCACCCTGTCTAGTTAGTGTTTATGCGGTATAATTGACTACTCACGGTCAGTTTTACATGTCATTTTCGATAGCCAAAAGGTACTACGTGCAAGTCATTTCATTGGTCCGTAACGCCATATATTTATGTCCGGAGGGAGTGTTTGTGTAAGTAAAGTTGTTCAAAGCTAAGGTTAGGGTACAAAATCCCAATAAAAATAGATTTGGTTTTCGTAACCAACTCGATAACAAAAACCACTTGATTTCCCCATAGTAAAAAAATGAACCAAAATTTTAAATTATTGGCAAAATTTGTTCGAATATCATCGGTTTTTGCTGGTTTGCCAACGGTTTTTTGCGAAAACCGAATATACTGCTCGTGAGCGACTTGGGTTTGAACTTGTTAATTGTTAAGTTAATATTTAGCCTTTGTAGACCTTGTTGTTGTCATTATACACATAGGATAGCATATGGTCATAGCCCTTCCGTTCAGTGGTGGACCCAGGATTTTATGGGAGCCTGGGCGAACCGCAGCCAAATTCCAATAGTAACAGCCATAATTCAAAACCTAATTACCCCTAAGTACAAGAATATTGAACAACAAAACTAATAAAAACAAAATTATTATCCGATTGGCTAAGTCTTCTTTGCGCTGTCATTGCTGTCGGAACAAGAAAACAACCGAACAAACTGATGGAAAACCTAAAACACGAGCGGACTGCTGCTGGTGTTGGACGCTGCCGTCTGCATCGGCGAGGCCGTGGAGTCCTGGACCAAGCAACGATGGTGTCCACTCCGGTCGTCCGTCGCGCGCGGCGAGCGGACCGGCGGCGATGCCAGACGTCGGTCCGATGGCGATCCGTCGGCGGAGCGGACCGGGCGTCGCGGCGATGTTAGCGGTGAAGCGTCGCAACTCGCGATCAATCGGGCGTCGAGACGTCGCCGCGTCGAGTGGTGGAAGGCAACAGCCGAACCGTCAAACATATGCATTGCAGCGGATCGGCCTGGCTTGCCCAAACAACCCAACAACATGTGTGCGTGGTGGCTGGCCTGCATTTTTAATGGATCGTCTCAAGGGGAGCCCGACAGCGGCCCAGGGTCGCCGGGCCCTGGGTCCGCCCCTCCTTCCATTCATACAAAGGTCACCTACAATAGCATTAAAATAGAAAAGAAAAAGCAAAGAAGGAGGCCACAAGGGCAAATAGTGTAGTCTTGAAGAGTTTCTATGTTTCAAAATTAACGGCTTTAATGGATGGAACATCTAATGGCAAATGACATTCTTCAATAGATGTTTTTTTGTTATAGTGTTTTTGTAGCTCATGTTGTTTACAACTTATGAGTAATTGCTATGGGACTAACATAATGTTTTCCACCGATAAATAGGCACAAGAAATACTATAATTTTCATCACAATTAGTATTGCCTAACATCAACAAATGTACTCTAGATAGTCACTACCGGTTTTTATCTTATCACGATAACACCTAAGGTTCTCTACAACTAAATTAACCGATATTACAATATGCAGTATTGCTATTTGGTACTATAACAATCACCTCATCATATATGTCTCAAGGTTAGATTGGGTTTGTTATAGGGCTTGATATGCGCCAAAACCATTGGATGGCACTTTGGCTTTTTAGGACAAATACATAATTTCATTTTATCATTTGCCAACCTAAAGTTATATAGAAACTGGCTAGTTCTCCCCATGTTGATATGAGGATAGGTTGATCATAATTTCTTTTTAAAAACTAACATATGTCTACACATTGCAACAAAATCCAAGTACATGTTTTCTAAGGTCCAAAGTATAAATGCAAGCTACCGTGTAATGGAACTCAAATCAACCAACTACAGTTATGCAAATACAAAGGATGCATTTTTTATAGTGTAAACAACACCCTTTTTAATATATATCTTAGTTGCGTGAAATTGTTTACCATGGAAGACACCTACAACTTTTTTAGTTTTCAAGTATGTAAAAGTGGCTAAAGTCAATATTAAAAAACTTTCAATATGAAAAAATAACGAAAGTTGGTGGTAATATGCATTACTATAAATGATAAATTATTAAAAGTAAACCTAACAAATAAAAAATATGAATTAGTATCCAAGATAAAAGTAAACCTAACAAATAAAAAATATGAATTAGTATCCAAGATAAAAGTACCTGACCGGTAAACTAAATAAATTATCCGCGATCTAATTATCAAATTAATGTGAAAGGACATAAAATATTATAGAAAGAATATACATATCTATAATCTATCTATATATATCTATAATCTATAATCTATAACTATATATAAAACAAGTAGTGTTTCTACCCAAATTTTGTTTTGCCTGGCTATTTTGCAGAAAACCCCTTGAGTTTTTCCGAAATTAACCCACAGTCTGCCTGACTATTTAAAAAACCCAGTCAAAGAAGAAAAATGGGTTATTTTATAGAAAACCCCTTAAGTATTTATAAAATTAACTGCAGCCCCAATGCTAAAAAAAGGAGGGTTTGGATAAAAAAACCTCATGCTCCTCTCTTTCGTCCTCATCCGCGCGTGTCCCACGCCGCGCTTGCATCCCTCTCTCCTGTCGCCGCTCGGAGCTCCCGCGCCGCCACGTGAACCTTCGCCCTTCGCGTGCTTTCCTCCCTGCGTCGTCGTCTCGTTGTAACGCACGGGCATTTTGCTAGTAGTATTAAAAACAATGATTATTTCAATGGCTATATAATGACTATATAATGCTTCATCATTGTTAAACAAACTGTTTCTCTTACCTCAATTTTCTTTCCCTTCAACATATATCAGTTAAAATGCAACCTCATCCCCTTAATAAATTTAATACAATTCATGTTTATGCCATTGGAAAATCAAGTAGGCTAAAAAATAACAAATAACAAAGTATTATAATAATCCTAAGAAATATGGGTATTTATTAGACGTAAAAAATTAGTGACTAAATTACATTCATATCTGACAGACTGACACACCGGATTCTGTTCTACATATTAAATTACACGTTAAAATCATTCTCACATGCCTCAATGATTTTTAAACTCGACCAATTTTGTTTTGGAAAACAATAGAAAAAGGAGTTTTTTTCTTTTCTGTTGACCCTGCCTACCTGGCAATCTGGCATCTGCATCCCGTCGCCTTCTTCATCCCTTCACTCTCTCCCTCGGCAACTTCGAATCCTCCGCCCTGTGTCGTCTCCAAAACCTCGACGCCTCCGCCTTCCTCCACTCGACTCGCCTTATACGCTTAGCCGCCTCGCCTAGCACCCGCCGCCCTGTACACCACCAGCGTTGCCCCCCACGCGCGCTTGCCGTTGCCGCCATGTACTCCACGGCTATCTCGCTCTCCGCCGCCGCCGCGGTCGCCAGCGGCGGCGCCACCCGGCCAGGCGCGATCCGGCCGGCGGAGCTCCGGTTCTGCGGCCTCCGCCGCGAGGCCATGGGGCTCCGCTCGCTACGGGCCCCGCCGCAAGCGGCCGCCACGCGGAAGGCGGCTGCTGCTGCGGCTACTGGGAATGGTGCGGCCGGGAGCGGCGGGTTCGACTACGACCTCGTGATCATCGGGGCAGGCGTCGGCGGGCACGGGGCCGCTCTCCACGCCGTCGAGAAGGTATGTTTCGCGCCCCCCCTCCCCCCCGAGCTGCTAGATTTGCTCGGGGAGTGTGTTTATATGGTGGATGCATTTCATCGTGCAGTCATGGATTCATGGTAGTCGTGATCTACTGTTCCTATCAAATGTGAACTGAGGAATGTTGGTGCCGAAGCTCGAAATTTGTTTGGATTGGAGGGTGATTTCTGCATGTAGGATGAGGAACGATAGACCCATAGGCATTTTGTTGCTATCCGTGTATAATAAACCTGGTGATTGGTTTGGATAAGGCAGAAGCTGCTGGTCTGCTGTGCCTACAATTTGAGAAGACATACAGTGCATCTTTTTTTCCCTGCCTGGGAACTCGAAACTAGAATTTAGTAGGTTGAGAAAAGTGTCATCCGGTTGCTAATTTTAGGCAATACTATAATTAGATTGTCCTACGAAACTATTTCCTGTTGTGGTAGTTTAAAACTTCTAATAGCAATGCTGTAGTAACTAGTAATGAAAGTTCAATGCTGTAGCATGAATTTCCCTTTAAAAATGTCATAGCATGAAAATGATATCCGGAAGGAAACCAGAAACATAAAGTTGCAACATGGTGCTAAAAATTGTTGTTGTACTTCCATATCAAGGCATATGGAATGTGGTTAACAACATCTTGCATTTTATACAGCTTGTTGCAACATATTAAGTGGATTAATCACTAATGTGCTAAAATAGTCATCATGAGATGCCCTAAGTTTAGGAATTCCTCGTATTTCCATGTTGAAGGTATCAAATATAATTTTGATTGATTACATCTTCCTAATGTAGGTGGTAAAATTTGAGGATTTTCTGGTAGTGGATACTAGAAATTCTAGCATTGTTGGGGCTAGTGGTGTGTTGAATTCTTTTGATATAGACTGCTAACTAGGTGGTGAAGATTAATTTCTGTTTTTAATGGATTCTAAATTGGCATATCTTGATGATTACTCATCAGTTTTTCTTATTTTCCTTGAAGATAAGTAAGACACATTCCATATTTCATTGTTTATTTCCATTTTCAGTTAGTCAGCCATGAGGAACGATGACATTGGTTATATAATTCAGAATAATGCATATTGTTACCAGAGCCAGGCATTCCATTTTTATATTTCAGGAATCTGTATTGCTTTGCTAGTTTTGATGGCTGCATTATAAGTGCTGATTTAGTCTGTAATGTTCCAATAAATGCTAGAGATACCTTTGATGCCATTGGATACCTTTGACTCCATCAATTGCTTGCTAGAGTTTTGCAAGCTATTCTTTGAGTGAATTGATGATAGATCCATGAAATGGTGCAAATCCCCTTTTTTGGATACTGAGCTTTTTCTGGACTGCCAGAAATTGAACTATTGAAGATTTCAGGAAGCATTGTTAATGAATATGTGAAAATGGGCTCATGCAGGGTCTGAAAACTGCCATAATTGAGGGGGATGTTGTAGGTGGGACTTGTGTGAACAGAGGTTGTGTACCGTCGAAGGCACTTCTTGCTGTCAGCGGTCGGATGAGGGAACTTCAAGATGAACACCACATGAAGTCGTTGGGTCTACAGGTGATATATTAATCAGAAGATTTCTGTAGGCGAGTTGATGCACTGAAAAAAAATAGCAGAACAAATGAAATTTCAATGAATAAATTATATTGAATCATGCTGTCTTTGTTTATACGTACCTATTTGACCCACCAATGACCAATCAACCAAGTACGCAAGATTGTATCCTAAATTTCGGGATGAGGAACTGGCACTAATAGTTCAGCCTGTCATCATGGCAATTTATTGTAATATTTAGAAAATTAATACTGAGCTCATCTAACTCTATGCAAGTAACTTTCTTTCTCTTGGTTCTTCCAAAAAGAGTCAAGATGCCAACATCAAACCAAGAACCTCCTTTTGTTCATGACTTCATGGGCCTTTAACTATAAGCATGTTTCTTATGGTCCGTAACTTTACTAATCATTTATCATATTTGTAACAGGTTTCAACAGCTGGATATGATAGGCAGGCAGTTGCAGATCATGCAAATAATCTGGCCTCTAAAATTCGTAGCAACTTGACTAATTCTATGAAAGCTTTGGGTGTGGATATATTGACTGGTTTTGGCACCATTGTGGTAGGTCATCTATATCTTCCCTTGTTTGTGATGAAAGCAGACAATTTGTTATTATGGGTGTTGCATATGTTGTAAGAGTGAGGATCGACATATCTTAATTTGTCTATAAACATCACTTCTGCTTGCAATTGTTAGCACCGATTGATCATACTTGACTGAATTACAGGATACGTAAAAGTAGGTGCCTCCCTAATTGTGAAAGGACTCTTAATACCATTATCATTAAAGTTAGTCAACTTTCCTGCATATGTACTACTTAAGAAGGACTCAAACGTAGGAGTTGTCAATTCTTTTATAGTTATATTATTCATTGAAAAGACTAATCACTAATGTTAAAGTAAATGTATGTTGTGAGCATGTGAGTGACAGCAATTAAAATGTGCCCATTCTGATGTGTGCAGGGCAAGCAAAAAGTGAGATATGGAAAAGTTGGTTTTCCAGACAATGAAATCACTGCCAGAAATATCATCATTGCAACGGGGTCTGTTCCTTTTGTTCCCAATGGCATCGAAATAGATGGTAATTACTGTTTTTCTTTGCAACTCTGTATCTCCAACATAGTTAGCCTACTGAAGTAAAAAATAAAGACGTACATAGGAACTATCATTAAGGCATGCCTGAGATGATTTCTGTTCCATATTTACCTAAGGTTAGTGTAGGTAGGGCTCCAAAAACCACAGCCCTCTATCTGAGGACCACACCCTGGCAAGTTCTTTGTCAAAAATCACAATCACTTAAGCTGATAGAGAGTAGCTATATGGTCTTCTATATGTTGCACTAACTGTGATATAGTATTAGTCTGCCTGCAGGGAGTGTTCACTGCTACCTCTTTACATCATCTTCTTTGTTTTTCAATTAATCAACCAAGAATGTGGGGAGTAACTGAATAACTACATGAGAAACCTGATCTTGATGTTTCCCCTTCTCCTGTTGTTGCTATAGGTTGACAGTTGACACTGTAAAGTATTTTGGTGCTTGAGCATATAGCCATATACATCACAAGTGCTCATAATTGCTTTAAAATTCCAATGCTCCATTGTGGATATCGTGTATTGCAGCCACAGTGTATTCTGGTTACATCTTGGTTTTGTTCTTTCTACTACTACACTAGTAGAAAAATCATGTGTTTAAAATTGGGCCACTAAGATGGATGATGCAAAGCACCTTTCGATCAGAGGGCTGGAAAGTAACATTATATCATTACCCTATAATAACTCTTACTGAAGGTTTTCTCCCACCCTTAGGAGGTAAAAAATTTAAACCTGTTGAACTATTCAGAACAAAAGTATAAGATCAACAGTGACAAAGTCTTTGCTGGTAATTGGGATGTACAAAATGGTATATACCTCATAGTGTTAGTTAGGGGGTATATACCTCCTTACTAACACTAAATACCTAAACCTGTCGAAGATGGAAAATAACTTAAGAATAAATACAAATATGGATTCCCATGTACTCTTACTTCTGACATTAGTTTTGGTACCTCCCTTCATGGAGAGGTATCTCTTAAGTGATGAGGAAGTATATTCCACTCCAAGGATAGGAGAAAACCTCGATATGCAATTAATGTAAGGACTAGGGACCCTCCATTAATAGAATTTGGGGTGTTACTGATGGGTAGCAATATTTGGTCATCCATAATAATAGAAATGACATGGTTCCACCATGGAATACATAATTTCTTGTGCCGCTAGATCTCAATTTCTGCCGGGTGTCACATATTCTGGTACTTCTGTAACTTCTTAGCATTTTCAGTTCATGTGCTTTTTCTTGAACTATACAAGAGATACAAATGTAATTAACTACAACAATTATACACTTCACATGTATAGCTCCTTTCTAATATCATTTACATATTATTCAGGAAAATATGTTATACATGCACATTGACTAGTTCTTACAGAGCTCGCTGAATGCTTTTATGCAGGTAAAACCGTATTTACTAGTGACCATGCACTAAAACTTGAGTCTGTTCCTGACTGGATTGCTATTGTTGGAAGCGGTTACATTGGACTGGAATTCAGTGATGTATACACAGCTCTGGGAAGTGAGGTACATGAATAACTCCTAGGATGCATCATTACCTAACACGTTAGCCATGCATACTTGTTCTGCAAGTGTCTTTTCTTGGCTTAATTATGAAATAGACATGTTTGCATGCAATGTTGTAATACACGTTAAGCAGATGAATAGTGCTCTACTCCTATGTTAACAATGACTTGCAACTTATGCACTAGTGATTACACATTTATATTCTTAAAACATATGATATAACTGTGAACCATGAACACTAATTGCATGTTAAAAATTCTGGTTAGCCATCTACGCTGTTGTATGATTGAAGCCTGTTGTCATAAGATGATATTTCACCTGCATTTAACCAAATTTCACTTGGACAGGTTACTTTTGTTGAAGCTCTTGATCAATTAATGCCTGGTTTTGATCCTGAGATTGCAAAGTTGGCCCAGAGGATTCTTATCAATCCTCGTAAAATTGACTATCATACTGGTGTCTTTGCAAGCAAGGTTGCCTTGAGATTCAACTCAAGCTTTCTCCATAATATCGAATCGTTTGACATTATTGTAACCTTGGAACATCCATGTCTCTAGATTACCCCAGCAAAGGATGGTAAACCCGTGTTGATTGAGTTAATTGATGCTAAAACGAAGGAACACAAGGAAACACTTGAGGTAATACATGGGATAATCTTGTTTTCTCCTTAATTTTTTAATGTAGGCTTTGTTCTTTTCTTGTTAAAAGATTGCTAAGACATGCCTTTTCAGGAGGATTCACGAATTTTGACTGTTTTTACTGTATGTTGTCTTGAGCTGAATGAAGTCACTGAACTATTGAAAAGTTGCTGTGTATTCCACTATTCCGCACTGCTATCAAATGCATCATTGTTAGCTTGCCAGCGTAGATCAAACTATTCTACCAGAATTGCTGGTGATGAATCATTAAACTTGTAGTCGAAAATATTTCAGATATTTTTGTGACTGCATGAGCACTATTTACTAGTTACTTTGATGGTTTCAAGTGTCATATTTTGAAAATTACACTCAATGCACAAATGCTGGACAGGAACACCAGAAGCATTCTTAAGTCATTTTTTTCAGTATCTCTTATATTAGTTGCAATCATTATTTAGCTCATGGGTGCTATTTTCTTACATGACTCAATTTCATTTGAAAAATTGGGACTTTGTTTTTGCAGGTGGATGCAGCTCTCATAGCTACCGGAAGAGCACCCTTCACCAAAGGGCTTGGCTTGGAAAATGTGAGCAAATCAAATATTTGCTTCCGTAATTATATGGAAGTTGTTATAGTTACATATAAAATACTATTTATTCTCAGGTCAACGTTGTTACACAACGTGGTTTTGTTCCTGTTGATGAGCGGATGCAAGTTATGGACGCAGATGGCAATGCGGTACGCTAAGTTGCATACTACCAACCTCCATTCTTTGTTGCTTGCGGTTTTAGACACCGTCACAAATACCAATGCACACCTTTGGCTAATAATCTTCCTAATTATGTGTTAATGGAAACTACTAAAACATCGGATGATATATGCAAGTTCTTTTGATGACTATTGATGTTATTTCCATGTGACAAACCATAATAATTGTGCATACATGGACTCTAAAGTGAGATCTATTTGATTACACAGGGAGTGTCATATATCATATTACTGTTTTATTCTGGCAATTAATATACCTTGGGATCATCACTCCCATTGATATGAACATCTATGACTATGCAGGTTCCGAATTTGTATTGCATTGGAGATGCCAATGGCAAACTCATGCTTGCTCATGCTGCCAGTGCACAAGGAATCTCAGGTAGATACGGAGTGACTTGTTCGCTGTTTTTTTTGTACTTTTAGAGCATATTTGGGTTTTGCTTTGAACTAGTGCAGTTCTTTGATAATTAATTTCTTGTCTGAATATAGTTGTTGAGCATATCTCTGGGAAAGACAACATCCTAAATCATCTAAGCATCCCGGCTGCCTGTTTCACTCATCCGGAGATTAGTATGGTTGGGCTAACAGAGGTAAGTCAAAACTACTACTCCTATCTTAAGGGACTTAACCCCTTCATTCTGCTCCACATAGGGGTAACCAGATCAATAAATATGAAATGAGCATGCAACCTTGTCATAAATAAAAGGACAAATATATTTTGTATTTTAGCCATGCTAAAACAACTTTTAAATCTATCTGTGCTTTAGGGCAGTGACCACATTCTTAATAATTCCTAAATTAAGTTCCTAGTAAAATTTACAGCCACAAGCGAGAGAAAAGGCTGATAAGGAAGGATTTGAGATCAATGTTGTTAAGACCAGCTTTAAGGCAAACACGAAGGCTCTGGCCGAGAATGAAGGAGATGGACTTGCTAAGGTAATTCTACTTCTCTGCCTTATTATATTCTGGACCTAAACTGTTTCTTTTAATTACACTGGATCCTTGCAATGAATACAACAGTCAGACTAAATGCTAAAGAGGAGCTTGTATCTGTCCTTGGAACATGAAAGTGATGAGACATGTACTCTACTTTTGCTACAGATGATTTACCGGCCGGACACTGGAGAAATTCTTGGAGTTCACATTTTGGGTTTGCATGCTGCTGACCTCATCCATGAGGCATCAAATGCCATTGCCCTCGGAACTCGCGTACAAGTAAGTGACGAGCATTTTATTATTTATGTAATGGATTGCATTTGCTCATCGCTGTTTACGTCCTCCAGGACATCAAGTTTGCTGTTCATGCACACCCAACTTTGTCTGAGGTTCTGGATGAGCTCTTCAAAGCTACCAAGGTATATACATTATTTGTCGTTGTTGTTTTACAATTATTTGCACCAATAATACAGCTAACTGTATGTGATATGCCTCTTTGCAGGTTAATGCAGGTGTTTCTCATTCCGTAAATGAGCCCATCGCAGCCTAGAGAGGAACATCATCTGCGATAGCCCCTCTTGGATGTCCTTGATTCCTAGTTACTGGCAAGTGTAATTCGGAGAATCCCTGTTGAGATCCACCAATTAGTGCTGAGATATCTAGTTACTGCGGAAAATAGAAGAACTACTGCGTTGTTCTATGTGTATGATATATCACATATACGTAACAGTTTTGCAGCTTATGTAGAGTTCATCCGTACAGTGCTTTCACATGTCATCGTCTTTTCCCTTGTCTGATAGTAGCTTGATTAGCTTGCTCAGTTTTCTATCCGACAAGTACCTACTCTTGCCTGCTTTGGAGCAGCATCAACAGGCAAAGGCATGATGGAAATGCGTCTGTAGTTGTGGTTGAACAGGCAAGTTCAAGAAACAGTTTATAGGGCAATGAAGTCTTAAAAGCCATTCCTGGAGCAGCGGTTGCAATCATCTGACCATGATGTTTTGATTTGTCTGTACGGAAATTCCATTCGTCCCTGAGGTAAAACGGAACTTGGTGATGGTGTGTGATTCTGTACGAATTGATCAAAAAAAATTTTCTCAGTTACATACTGTTTTGCCCTAAGATTTTCATCACCTATGCCTCCCGAGATTCCAAGATCGATTATCTGAAAAAGGCATGCAGGATGACGGTGGGATGGCTTCCTAAGTTAGGGCAATGATAAAGTACATCTTCCCAATGTTTCATACTTCGTTTTTCACTTATACATTTTTCAAACAGTCAAACTTACATTTTTTAAACTGTCAAACTTCGTTTTTTACGCACATATTGTTCAAAATATCAAATAGTTTTTCACGCACATATTTTTCAAACTATCAAATAATATGTTTTTAAAATTTATTTAAAAGTTGTTTTAAAATCATATTAATTTATTTTTAATTTTTTAAGCTAATACTTAATTAATTAATCTTGTAATTCGTTATTGTACAAGATCTTATCAAAAGTTAGACCTCAAAATAAATTATATATCCTCAAATCATCCCTTCCACTATTTGATATGCGTATCGCACTAAAATTTCCCCTTTGCCATCAGATTTGATATGCTTATTGAGTATCGACTCTTCCATTTCCCCTTTAACAATCGGATTGAAATCCACATCGCTATTCTATACCCTCAAAAGATAACGCATGATATAGGTGGCCATGAAAGGATTTTGATTGACTCTGGTGGATGCGAGCGGGGTGTTCTGAGGTATGCAAAATTGGAATAATTTATAGCCATAAACACCTTTCTAAAACAAAATTTTGAAAACCAATTGAGATCTTCAAAATAAATGTTAAGATGATTTTTTCATAGAACAAATAAGAACAAACTTGTTTGTAACTCTTTGTAGTAGTAAGTAAAGAAACAAAGCTAATTGTTCTTATTCAAAATAGAAGCTAACTTTGTTTTACGCAAAATAAAATTATCCATACCCCATATATTTTTTAAAATCACTTCTTAGAATTGTATAATTAACTATTCAAACGTCCTATCGAACAAACAATACACTAAAATAACTTCTCTCTTTTCTAACATATAGTATTTTTGAGATATGAGCAAAGCTACTCTCTTATTAAATAAGGTAAGGTTGTGGTACAGGACAATTAGTTATGTTAGTTATGTAGAAGTGATTATATTTTGGTACAAATTTTAAATGCTAGCTAAACTTATATTTTGAAATGAGAGATGAGTTTACATTAGCACAACTTGAGAACCTATGACTCATGACTCATTTCTTTATTTATCTGATCGGTCATATGATAGTTCTTCAACAATGATATGTTTAAATTTTGGTGGTGATGACTTGATATGTATAAGTAATTTGCATTACCGGTTGCCCTTTTCAATAGTAATGACATTTTTCTCCAAACTAGGGAGTGACAGTGCGATCTACGATGGCATGAACACAGCACGGCAACACCAATGCTATTTGTGCTACTGTGCCCTAACCTAGCAACACCAGTGCTTGCATTGAAGAGCATGGCTACAATATAGGAATACAGGAATACAGGATGCACCATGCTGGGTGGTCGCCAACATACAATCTTATTTTGTTGTTTGTTCGAAGTACCAAAGATATTATATGGTCAAATATGATAATAGTATGATGCGTACAATAAGTCTTTCAGTTTTTATTTTAAGGCTACGCTTTAATTTTTGTTGACATCATCTCTCCAACACTTAATATATAACAATGTAAAATCTATGAACATAGGATTTATTCACACATAGATTTCCACCATAGAATAAAACAAACACTCAAATGTGCATAAACATGGTAGATTAGCTTGTCTTTCAGTTTTTTTTATTATGACACATGAAATGTGGGTGATTTATACTAACTCAAAACTCTATTCTTTTTTATAACTTAGAGAGATTTGGAAATCAATTTTCATATATATTTTTTAAAATGTTTTTATATTGTTGGACATGAAAACGTTATAACGAGAAATACCAATTTATGCATTTGTCAGCATCCAACGGCTATGATTAGATCATAATCTAATTCGCTTATGCAATCAAATATAAAGCAAAGTACAACCACTAGATTGTCGTATAGTTGACTTGTTGTATCTAGTTGTAAATCAAATCCTTACCACCCACTAAATACCGATAAATTCACATGTGATTATAGATTTCTATCCTTCTCCAATACGCTTTCAGGTTTCCTGATGTCATATTTGTTTGTCTGTTAGTTTACGTCTTTTACTATTGACTAACAAAATATACGTGCGTTACAACGGGACGACGACGCAGAGAGGGAAGCAGGCGAAGGGCGAAGGTCAGGCGGCGGCGCGGAAGCTCTGAGCGGCGACGGGAGGGAGGGGCGCAGGAGCGGTGCGGGGCGCGGCGCTTATGGAGACGGAAGAGAGAGACTCAAAACGTCTTTTTTTTATCCAAGTCTTCCCTTTCTTTTCAGCATTGGGACTACAAACACTCAAGGAGTTTCTGCATAATAACTCCTTTTTCTTCTTTAACCGGTTTTTTTTTAAAATAGCCAGGCGGACTGCGGGTTAATTTCAGAAAAAAGCTTAGGCAAAACAAAATTTGGATGAAAAATACTATTTGCTTTATAGATAGTTATAGATATAGATTTTTGATGACAACAAATATGAAGGACATGTAAAAAAGAGTCAACTTTTGCATCACCATGTGAATTATGCTACTTCATTTACTTAGTCGTGAATGAACTATATTTGTCAATATTTTACCATACTTTTAAATAAAAAATTCAAGTGACATGTACAAACTTTATCATAGGATACTTTCCCGGTAAAAAAGACTCAATATTGATCAATATATTTGTAGATTAAGTTTTTACGAGACCGAGGAAGCAGTAAAGTAGCACCTTCCGCCCTCCATTTCCTGGTTTTAGTTGAGGAAGTCGATCGTAAATTCGTAATTAGGAGGAAGCCGGGCCCACATGCAGGTACCCACCCACACTTGAATCCTCACGAGTCACGCTCACGCCCCAGCAGTTAATGCCTTGATGACCCTCCTCTCATCTCATCTCCCCAACCAAGCATAGAATAGAATAGGCGGACACACAGAGATTCAGATCCACCCGCGTCTTCTCTTCTCTTCTCTTCTCTTCTCTCCCACCCCCAGATCCCCTCTCGTCCACCCATCCCTCGATCGATCCGGCGATCTCCGCCGCCGCCGCCGCCGCCTTCAGCAGCAGCAACTGCACTAGGTAAAGAGGAGGAGAGGAGAGGCGAGGCGAGGCGAGGCGTGCGGTACAGAGGAGGAAGGGGAAGATGTTCCTGTGGGATTGGTTCTACGGCGTGCTCGCGTCGCTGGGGCTGTGGCAGAAGGAGGCCAAGATCCTCTTCCTCGGCCTCGACAACGCCGGGAAGACCACGCTCCTCCACATGCTCAAGGACGAGGTAAACCCCCCGGATCTCTCCCCCCCACCCCAGATCTGACCCGATCCATTCCTTACGTTTGTCTCGTCTTCGACCTGATCTGTCTGTACATGTGCGCTCATGGGCGGATGATGCAGAGGTTGGTGCAGCACCAGCCGACGCAGCACCCGACGTCGGAGGAGCTCAGCATCGGGAAGATCAAGTTCAAGGCCTTCGATCTCGGTGGCCACCAGATCGCCCGCCGCGTCTGGAAGGACTACTACGCCAAGGTCTCGCGCCAATCTCTTCTAATATTCCATTCCATTGCATGCATGTTTCTCAGATCTAGCTGTTGACGATGATAACTTCTGGCGTATGTATTCCATTTTGTCCGTCTAATTAGGAAAAGAAATGATTTTGCCATCCGTAGGCTACAAGGGAATATATGATTAATTGAATTGTGCTGGTAAGAATTTTTCAGGAGCCCTGCATATGTTAGTTTGAAAAGTTTTGTGGGTATGGTGGTAGCACAATTATGGAGTTGTTAAAATCATATCAGTATCTGTGCTATAATCGACAAAGGCGGCCATTTCTAACATGCTCGCATATCACAAAGAGATCAGATAGACATCATCTAGGCTGATGGCATAAACTTATCAATCCGTTATAGAAGAGGTGTGTTTCAAAAACTGGTTTCTAGAAGATCAGCTGCTGAAACATGGAAATGATTGTTAATTGTCTGTTTTCTATATTAAAACTACAAAGTGCCTGCAAGGATGAAGGATTAAAACATAAATGTTTAGTCTAGATACTATATCTTCATTCCACGGTATTCTTTTCTTCATGGGTGGTATCTTCATTATTTCATTCCTCATTATTCTTTTCTTCACCTGTAGCTTACAGCCGATGTTACATAAAGCTGCAAATTTCCTTTTATCTTGTGCCACTTGTTAGTTTTGTATCTGCTTAACATTGTATGTTCATATAGTTCTCCGCTGAAATGATTTTCTCTGTCTTAGGATTATGTGATTTAAGGTACACCTTAGATTTTGCGTGATGCATTAGTAAGTCTTTGCCCTTGCATGGAACTGGCAACTTTTGTGTTATGTTGTCTATTCTATGATTAATATACTAGCTGTTCTTATAATATGATTACTTGACCAATGACCATGCGTGATATATCTATCAATGTTTGGTGTGTGGCTGTTCTCTCATTATTTGCACCAGGTGTAAGAATGCATGTTATGTTGAGGATGCCAGTATTCTGTTTCGGTGTTTCCTATGTTTCATTTGCTTTGACTCTGCCCTTATTATACAGATATTAATAAGCTTTTTTCCCCATCTGCTACCACCTTGTATTCTTGCTTGACTTTTCCCTGCATTCTCAAACAGGTTGATGCTGTGGTATATTTGGTAGATGCTTATGATAAGGAACGTTTTGCTGAGTCAAAAAAGGAGCTTGATGCACTCTTATCTGATGATTCATTGGCAACTGTCCCGTTTCTTATCCTTGGCAACAAGATTGACATTCCATATGCTGCTTCTGAAGAGGAGCTGCGGTATCATCTAGGACTTAGCAACTTCACAACTGGGAAGGGCAAGGTCAGCCTAGGTGAATCCAATGTCCGGCCCCTCGAAGTGTTCATGTGCAGTGTTGTCCGCAAGATGGGCTATGGTGACGGATTCAAGTGGGTCTCCCAGTACATCAAGTAGATCCCTTGTCAAGACATACTTGCATACTCTGCCCAGCGATTTTTTTCCTTCTCGTTTGTTTCAGTTGGTTGTTCTTCACGACAACAATCATCATGACGGTATGGAGGGTATGAAGAGAAAACAGTGCTTTAACAATTGGGGACGATGTTCCATGTTGGATCTTTAGCCTCAAACCATTTGTTATGTCGAGCTTCTAAAATTCTTTTGCTTTTCCATAGGGCGTTTACTAAGGACTTGAAGATGATGAATTATAAGATTATTGGTTTCTTAAATGTTGCT
The DNA here is from genome assembly GCA_019925245.2 of Oryza australiensis. Classification (NCBI taxonomy): domain Eukaryota; kingdom Viridiplantae; phylum Streptophyta; class Magnoliopsida; order Poales; family Poaceae; genus Oryza; species Oryza australiensis. The sequence goes on along the minus strand of JAIFGZ020000016.1, from coordinate 812,976 downwards.
TTGCTTATGGATTGCTGCATGATTAGTTTCCGTTGCGATGCATTTCAGCATTTGTATTGTCCATCTGCCGCACTTTTTTTTGAACACCCCTTCTGGTTTGCTTGGGACTCTTATTCTATCAATGCATCCGGCGTTGGTGAGTTGGTAAATTGCCGATTTTTCTTCTCTGAAGGAAATGATCTACCGAGTTTATACAAGCGTGAATGCCTCTATTGACCCAAATTTGAACATGATTACCGTAGAAAACATCTCTACGCTTTTCACTTGAAACTTTAAAAGAAATTTAAAATGATTTTAATGCAACTCTTTTGCTAAAAGAATTTGCACAAATCACCGGAGCAAAAGAACGCCTTGATGCATCGAAATGCAAACCATGGAAAAGAAATCCAACGCTCAATCTGGAACATATGCTACTCCTTTTGCACGCGGAAATGAAGCAATTGAATATGAACCATGTAATTTATTAAACAATGCTCCCTCCAGTAAAAAAGAAATACTTGGTCCTAAGTTCTCTCAGCATTAAATTTATTTGGTCCTCAGTTCTTTCGACGTTAAATAAATTTAACCATGAAGAGTACCAAATATATTTCGATAGAATTACCATTGCCTAGTGCTAAACGTGTCCACAATAGCATAAATATCATTGGCTTATAAACTTAGAGCATCTCCAAGAGACTACCCAAATCAAACTCTCTAAATACCATACCAATATGGTCAGCTATCCAATTGATTTGACAAGCCAAACTCATTCCTCACTCCGACAGCCTCTCCGCATACACTCTCCACTCTGAGTATATGACATTGGGACTCATATGTCAGCACAAGTCTTGCAGCCATCACCGAGCTCCTCTATGGCAACAGCGATGACGACGGCGATGATAGAACCGTGCGCACGCGAGGCGATGACGACGGCGGCGACAAGAGGGGAGAAGAGGGCGAGACAAGAGCATGAGAAGGAATTACAGGATGAGGTTATGTGAGACGAAGGCGGCGGCGAGCCCGACGCCGCTGGGAGGGTTGCAGTGGCGGGTGAGGGCATGCGCTGCGTGCGCTGGCACTCGAGGTTGGAGACGAGATCCACCCTCTCCTCCCGCGGCGGCCGCACGCACACCGTCCTCGAGAACTCCACGAACCCCTTGATTCCCCTCGCAATGTGCAGGTTCTCGCCGCCGTCGGCGACCTCTCGCCGGTGCAGCTGAGGCTGCCCGCTCGCCGTCACCTGGCTGATCTGCTGGGCATGGTGGGTCGTGGGGCTTGACTTGCCGGTGGTCGTCGGACTGCCGCTGCTATTGCTGCTCTTGTTGTCATCGGCGATGGCAGTGGCGGAGGCAACAGTGATCTCCCGCAACGACTCCTCCATGGCGGAGGAGACAGAGGTCGGGGCAGGGGAGACGGTGGCGGGGACGGTGTTGTCAACGGGGAGGGAGCGACGAAAGGGATGGGGAAAGGGGGAGAGAGAGAGGAGAGAGGGGGTGGACGGGATGGGGAAAGGGAAAGAGAGGAGAAAGGGATGGGACCCATGCCGATGGCCAGCCATCCTGCCTTGCCAACTTTGGCTAGTGCAGAGAGAAATTTAGCCAGCCGGATGGCTTAGCTATCCGGTTGACAAATCTGTTGGAGCTGATTTTTTTAAGTTTGCTAAAATTTAACTTAGAGAGCCATTTGGCCATTCTCTTTGAAGATGCTCTTAGTGGTATATTGTCAACGTGAATATGCTCAATAATGATTGAAGAGAAGTTAATGTACCTGGTGACATAAAGTCAATTCCTTAGTACTAATAGATACGAGGATAACAAAAGAGTGAGAGGTGCACAACTAGCTTTAGGAATAAAAAAACTGACATTGAGGAACATTCCATGAGTTGAAAGAAGATGAACTCATAGAGAAGATAGGTTGCCATTGAAGTTGGTGTTCATATCTCCATCCATTCCTCATCAAATCTATATGTTTCAAGCTATGTTGCTTTCTAATATTGAAAGAGTTAACATCAAGAACGCCTTTTACAAGTTGACAATTTCACATGTCATTTTTAAGACCAAAGGTCGCCACTTATGGTCCTTGTGCACACTACCATCGCCACTAGTTTGGTTGCAGGTCGCATTGTGGATCATTACTCGCCCATCGCCTTCCGTCCCTAAGCACATCGACATGATACAATTCTAATGACTGTCACAGATCTAGTCATCTCTTTAGCGGCGGTGTCAAGTGCTCCAACGTTGACTTCTAACTTTCCATTAGCAATGTTTTAGTGATTTGGTGAACACTATTATCGACGCTCTACTCTCCATCACCAGATCTAGCCACGGGTTCAATACTTTGCCTTTTCTCCCTCCTTTCCCTATATGGACCACCTTCTTCTCCTTTCTTACTCCAACACTTTTGAAGCTTTGTTTCTTCTTTTATCTCTCTGTGGCTCATATCTTCTTTACCTTTGCTCCACCGTGGCTCAAGATAAGGTTGCAACATCGATAAACCATTCAGTTCTCATAAAAACATTATGGGGACTGTTTTATGAAAACTAAGTGGTTTTAGCTAGTCACCTACGAAGTTGATTGAAACCCTTTTATTGGTTTTTACCATACCAATGCAAACCGGTCTAAAAACATCACCAACAGATTGTTAAAATTTAATCCCCCTATTTTTTATGGGAATCTCTAAGGGATTTTGGAGATAAAACTATCCTCCCTTTTAAAAATATCCTGCTTTCAATCCCCTCCCAAAAGTAGGCCACTCAGGAAACTCCTAAACAAAATCGGTCTCTTTTTTACTCTCGCGTGTAATTCCTCCTCCTTCTGTCACGTTAACCCATCGAATTGAGAGAGAGGGTCACTTTTTGACTTATGGAGAGCGAGATTCGTCGATTGAGAGTGAGAATTACTCCTGACTTATGAAGAACAAGATTTTAAGTGACCTGTGGAGAGCAAGATTTAAGTGACTTGTGGAGAGCAACATATAAGTGAAAGGAATGAGTATTTTTAGAATGAATTTAGGACTATTATTGGAGATAGATTTTTGCTTTAACTAGCAAAGTGTCCGTGCGTTATAACGGAAAAACAACTAAAATTATGATATATGGTAGAAAGCATGATCTAGGACAGGTGTCTCGTGCCGCACCAAAAATCCTGATGACTAATAATATTTTTTAAGTGGTAGAGATATAAGTACCTTTTCTGTTCTAACATGTAACGTCATAAATGAGAAAAGGAAACATCGAAAGTATTGATCACCAAAGCACCCAAGCAATCACGTACAATGATCAGTACAGAATTCAATGTTATAAGGTCTAGAACTCATATCATTGCAACGCTCACAAAGAACTGCATCGGCAAGTCTGACCGAAATAAGCCATAAACAAAAGCTCACTTTGAATTGCGTCCTAGATAAACATATTGCCATGTGTCAATATTGCCTATGGAGCTTTTCAGTTCATGAATATGAGAAATAGTACCTGTTAAAAAGAAAGACTTGCGGCTGATGTTCTTCATGAAAAAAAGGAAAGAAAGAGCTATGAGACTGAATAGTTAAAATGAGGAGTTTTCACCTGGTTTATAGACAAGATTGTAGATTTTGGCTCAACCAAAGAAGCAAGACATCCCATGAATATTCAATTCTACCCAAAAATTATTAAGCAGTATGCCTAGAGTAGTCAACCGATTGTGTCAAATACAACAACATCACTAAAATTTCATAAGATTGCACTGATGATGCAGTATGGCATCCGAAACTTCAATGTACTTGTGGGCAAGTAGAAAATAAAAACTGATGAGGGCTCGCTCAAAAAACGATAGAGAAAGAGGAAGGGAGACGGAGGATGAACCTGATGGTGTGTACCGGTACCGGCGACCGCGAGCGACTGTCTACGACAAGGGAAAGCCCATCTGTAATCATGTTCATCTCATACGGGCCTCCAACGACCAACGCTGATCCAAACAGAAACATGCATGTGTGTGTAGAAATAGAGTTGCAGCGGTAGGCATCACATGCTATGGCGACGGACGACTCGGGATGTGCCATGCGCTCATTGTGCGATCTGGACATGAAATTAGACGAAGGTTCTTGTGCGTGCGTTAGTCGGACAACGAAAATAAATGGTGAGTATGAAATCATGTTCAATTTTTATAATTTGTTTTATAAAATATGAAATTATAGGATTGGGTAGAAGCGATATAGGAGTATAGATCATTGGCCATGCGACGGTGACAAGACGACACTATGGCTAGACGCTAAGGGAAGATAAGGCCATTCAAAGTGTATCTAGGTGTCGTTCAACCCCAACCTACCACGTCAAAGATTCCACGTATGCTTCTCCCGTGGCCAAATGAAGAACGGGGAGCCAAAATGGGTCACATGTTCCTCGTCAAGGAGGAGGGAGGGGGAGGGATAACGGCGCCGATTTTAGGGAAGGAGGGCCCCAGCTAGGATCTGCGTCGTCGGTGGGGAAGAGGAGTGGGGGAGGGAGGGTCGCCGCCGTGCCCCGCTCCGCACCGCCGCCGCTACCAAACACCGATTCGATGAGCTCGACGGTGTCGTCGACAGCAACTTCCGGCCCCGATGAGGAGAGGCCTTGTCGTCCGCAGCTTTCCGCCCATCGTTGTCGCCGCTCCGCCCGCCATTGTCGCCTTTTGGGTCGTCACTCCATCCGCTACCGTCGTCACTTGGGCCGTTCCGTTGTCGCCGCTTGGGTCGTTACTCCGTCTACTATTGCCGTCGCCGCTTGGATCGTTACTTTGCTTGGCGTCATCTTCACCGGTGAGGAAAGTGAGAAAGAAGTCTTATGAGGAGAGAGAGGAAGGGAAGATGAAAAAAATAGATAATGGTGAGTCCACTCTAAGTAACTTGAACTGTGGAGCATTTGTCTTTACAGGGGCTTAAACTTAGCTGGCAACTAAGGCTCATCTAGAGACGGCCAAATGGGCCGTGCCACAGTGGGCTGCCCCGGGCACGGCTTTCCCTGTAGCAGGCACGACACGGGCACGACACAAACTGTAACGGGCTGGGCCTACATGGCATGAGTGGCCGTGCCGTGCTTGGGCTGCCGGCCGAGCCCGTGGGTCGGCACGACACGGCCCGTTCACTGTAGCAAAACACGGTAGCAGGCACTGCAGCATGTACTGTAGCAAATATTATGACAGTGTTAATGCAGCCCGTGGACCTTTAATGGACCAAAACCAAGCGAAAAAGTACAAAACACTCACGAGCTGACCTTGGCCCATGGGCCTTTAACGGGCCCGTGCTGACATGGCATGGCCCGGCCACCCCGTGGATGATGCTTGGGCCGAGGGCTCGGCACGTCGACCGACACGACACGGCCTATTTCATGAGTTGTGCCGAAACGAGCTATACCATACCTACGTCTGTGCCGTCCTAGGCTGGGCCGCCCGCTTGGCCACCTATAGGCTCACCAAGTGCGGGAGCTGCACTGTGAACGCCCTAAACATGGTGTGTCGCAAAATTCCCCAAGGTGGCCTCCCTCCGTATAAAGCGCACACGGTGACAGGGTCGAACGACTGGAAAATTCCCGAATCGCGGACCATTCACCAGCTGCTTCCTTCCCTCTCCGCTGGTACGCTCCCCGTCTCCCGCCGCGACTGCCTCTCCCCCTTCCCGGCCGCCTCCGGCCTTACGCTCCGCCGCTCACCTGAGAGCTCAGTAGTGCGAGGCTGACTCGACTCGTTTCGTCCAGTTGCCCCTCAGAAATCCATCGCGGCTGTGCATAGTGCACGAGAAGCCCTAAAGCAAGCGGCGGCGAGGAGCAAAGGGAAGAGAGAGAAGGGGGGGGGGCGCCGGCCGTCGGGAAGAGCGCCGCTCTCCCGCGGGGATGCAGAACCCTAGCGGCCACCACGCTAGCCCGGCCTCGGCGGCTAAGTCCAAGTCGTCGACTCCTGCCGCCGCGTCGGCGTCGGGCCAGGGGAACTCCCACCACCACCACTCCGGCGGCGGCGGCGGCGGCGGCGCTGACGCGTCCGCCACCACCCTCAAGCGCAAGCGCGGCGTCTTCCAGAAAGACCGACTGCCTTGCTTCTCTAAATTTTAGTACTACTTCTGTTCTTCGAATTCGTTGTTTATGCTACATACTTTTTTTCCCGTTCTTGCAGTGCAGCACATGATGTACGGATTTGGGGATGATCCAAATGTAAGCCTGCCCTTGATCTATTCCTTTGGTTTCTTAAATAATTTTTAGGCTAGGAATTATTTTGGGATAGGATGCAATTTGTGTACTTTGTGTTGTGGCAACAACGATAATAATTGTCAAGTAGGCTATGGATTTACAACCAACTACATGATTGCCAAAGAAAGAATGGACATGCTGTTCTCCCTTTTAAGTTAAAATCTTGTATGTAAATGACATCTTTCTGTTGGTTTTGCAGCCGCTTCCAGAAACTGTTGCACTTGTGGAGGACATTGTTGTAGAATATGTCACTGACCTGGTAAGCTTTCATTGTATTTGTCTTTCTTGTTTTCTACTGAAATCACATATATGAAGGTTGTATGGATAAAAGGAATTTATTTGGACCTCAACATTCTTGTTTATTGCCCTCTTTAACTCAATTCTAGTGTTCTGGAAAGAGTGATTAGGTTCAGAGTTTCCGTTTGTCGGGAAACATGAAGCCTTTTATGTTTTGAAAATTATTAGGGGCTGCCCATTAACCTATAGTTCATATTTGCGTGGAGCCCAAGGGTTTGAACACTGGTTTCGGAAAAAAGACTAGTCCCTCTGGAAAACAAATTGCCAGGTCTTTACTGGACAAAAGCTTGATTCCAAAATTTTGAATTCAAAAACCAGTTACCAGCTAGTTACTGGCAGTAACCAGTTTTGTAATAAAAATATTGCATTCGAACTTTTGGCATGCTAATATGTAATTATTCATAGTTCCGGCATATAAAGTACATTAATGTACCTGTACATGACATTTCAAGAAAATATACAGTTAATTTTATACTTATGGTTTCAAATCTGAAATTTAATTTTCAATTTTAATTTAAAGAGTGAATTGTACTTTGGACTAGATTTTATTACCTAAGTTGCACATTGGATTAGGTATTAGCAAAGGTTTTCGCTTTGAACCAGCTTTTGGTATCAAATTTTGCACTTTGGACCATTGGTCCCACCCGTCAGCCTCCATAGAGTCTATCTTCCTCGTCAGTCCTCTCGTATCCTCTCCTCGTGCGGCGTCATGTGCTCTCGTTGCAGCAACTCATTTGTGCAGGCTGCTATGGTGGAGCATCTTGCCAAGTCTTTCTCAGCTAATCCACCACAAAGGAAAGCCTTAATTCACTTTTTCCATTCCCAGTCCTCTTCTCAATCATAAACCACCAGATTAGTTCAAGAGCTTCATATAGTGACAAACCTCCCAGACCTCTCCATGCTCATCACCTGACCATCCCCTGATCTTGCGCCCACAGGCCGGAACACCAGCTCAGCGCTATGGTGGAGCATCTTGAGCTCAAATGAGGGGCTAACACTAGTGGAGCTCGAGGCCAAGCAGGAGCCAGCAGCAGCGGATTACTGTGCATAGGCAGAGTGCAGCAATTGTGACAGCGTGGTAGAACCGCAGGCGGAGAAAGAGTTGGAGAGACAGTTATATAGGCCCAAATTGCAACATAGAGGCAAACATACATAGTCCAAAGTGAAAACATTGGCTAGAGCATGGTTCAAATAGAAACTTGGGTAAATATGCCTAGCCCAAGGTGCAGTTCACTCTAATTTAAATTGTTCTGGCTGGTACACCCCACGCCAGCCAGCAGTTCAGCAACGGTTATCATTATCGCCAGGATTTGCATCTCTTGTGGAGTCCTTTCTGCTAATGATTCATAGAGCTTTGCCATCTTTTGGCAGTTCTTCCCTGCTTAAAATATCTGTGAACTATATTAAGAAGGGCACTTTCTTTTAAGTCTCTATACAGTCCACTTTCCTGCGTGATATGGAACCTTGACTTTGTAATCATGCATAGTGTAAATGAAATGTACCTGTGACATGGGGTGAAGAAACCTAAACATGACCCACTTGTCTGTGAATATATTTTTGTAGATAATTTGTCCATGCGTGATCTGAATATGTGACGATGTGAATGTATTAGGTCTGTTTACCCTGCAGACTTACTTTTCCCCAGGTTGTTGGACAAAGTTTTTACATGACTACAATCTAGTATGCACTCTGCAACAGGGGAAATAAGTGAACACTCTTATATTGCTTGCACACACCAACACAAGGATTTAGTTAACTGTAATTTTTTAATTTGATTTTAAATACCTGAAGGTGGATAAAACCACATGTAAATACATGTAATGTTTATCTATGATTCCATAACTGGTTGACAGCATAATGTGCACTTTCTTAGGTCCACAAGGCCCAGAACGTTGCATCAAAGAGGGGCAAGCTCTTGACAGAAGATTTTCTTTACCTCATTCGCAAGGTACATTGCTGAATTCCACATGTGAAGTTGCTTGCAATACAGTTGACTAGGTCATGTTAAAATTTATCTCTGTGCTTCCTTTCTAGGATGTGCGGAAACTGCACCGTGCCACTGAGCTACTCTCCATGAATGAAGAGCTCAAGCAGGCAAGGAAAGCTTTTGATGTGAATGAAGAGACATTGGCAACAAATAACGAGTGATATCTCTTGGAGAAACCCCGGAAATACTGTGTGTAGTACGGAAACTAGTCGTACGATGATCATTGCTCCTGCAGAAGATGTGCATCCATTTGTATTATACACCACTACCTTTTTAGGAGGGTAATGAAACATTATGCAAACTGTCATCTTATTACGGTGCACGAAGTTCCCTTCAGATTTTGGCTTGGTTTGGTATTGCGGTGGCGTAAGATAATCCTGTTTGGTGCAATTGCGGGCCTGATCGGCAGCCGCGACCCAGACAGCCGATGGCATTTGGTAATTGCCTTTTGTTTTAATCTAAAGTCGCAAATGATGATATTATTGTGTTGTAAAAATAGGAAAAAGAATATGAGAGCCATGGCAATTGGATAAAAATATTTCGTCACTCCTTAATTTGATTCACAATGCAAACTAAACAGTTTTAGACCTATATTTCTACAACAATTTAAAAAATAAAAATAGCACAGTGTAGCACATCATAACAAACATAGTGCAAATTAAGAATTTTTGCTAATCATTTACCAAAAGTGAACTTAGAGAAGTTAAATACATTTGAGTGCAATTATTAAGAGTGGTTGCACTTGTACAATTGGTCACTGTCGGTGATATGGGCTCGGGGTTATGTCAGGGGTATGACATCTGAGAAAAGGAAGGCGCCCTTGCCCGTTAAGGAGCGTCAAAGTTACACCCTAAATGGCTTAGGCGAGTCCGGCCACGGCGGCCACGTGGGCGCCCGAGGGCGACCGGAGGCTGCCGGAGGCCACCGTACTTCCAAGCGGCAGGTCCGGATTACTGGACCCCCGGTCGGTAGGGTCCGGGGTTACCCGGACCCCCCATCCCTCACTCCGCATCTCTCTGAGAGAGGGGCGAGCCCAACTACCAACCAACCCATTTAATGCTCAAAAGGAGGGGAGCTGAGCGTCTGCCCCGCCGCATTCAATGCGATGTGAGGCGCGGCTGTCAGTTGTTCTCATCATCACCCCTTTTCGCCTGTCACGAGGCAAAGGAGGCCTAAAGTCTTTGACTAAGACCGCGGTATGGCCGCGCACCCACTCCGCGCACGCCTCCCTCACGCCCTGTCCAGTCGCGTTTAATGCGTTGGGCGGCCGTGTGGGAGAGAGAGTGCGCGTGCAGGAGGCGCGGTGCGAGTGCCTACCCACATGATAGGGCGCCGACCGATGGGTCCCATCAGAATAGGTAGGCAGGCCATCCCCACATCAACAACATGGCTACCACGACGACCACCCTTTTTTCCGCTTATCATAACGCAGCAAACAGGAAGGAGCAGGAATGGAATGGCTTCTCCGACAAGACAAGATAAAAACCACTCCCTCACGTGGAGTAGAGTAGAGAAAAGTTGGGACTATTGTGGTGTTCCCTTATACTATAAAAGGAGACCCCAGTCCATCATAAAAGAGGTTGATTGGTCGATTCACTCTCGGTCGGTCGATTGATCGGCTAACTCCTGGACTGAGTAGATCAGCCCCCTGAGCAACAGCTGGCTCTAAGTGATCCTTCGTCCACCACCGACTTGAGAAGAAAAGAACACCTTCGTTGTTCTCTGTATTTTCATCCCTTATATTACATACCAAACAGGAGTAGGGTGTTACACCTCGCCGGTGGCCCGAACCTGTATAAACCCCCGTGTCTCCGCAGTCTTGACTTTTTTCCGCCTCATCTGCATTGTCCCATTTCCATCGCGAGTTTAAACCAAGATGCACCGCTCCCCGTGCCGAAAAAAGGGGGTCCTTCAGATTCCCACGTGTCGATCCTTGACATCGACAGCTGGCGCGTCAGGTAGGGGGAGCGTACTGTGTTTTGATTTAAACTCCTATATTCCTCCCATTTCCTGGCGGGAATCCTCTCTCCCCATCTCCGCCATGGTCCACGGCCGCGTCCCACGCTCCGCGTCAGGCTCGCTCGCTACGCGCGAGCGCGACCTAGCCAACGAGGCGGCGAAAGAGGTTGACGCGGGCAGACACAGCCCCAACTTTCGCCACCTCCGCTCGAGGGGGGAAGGATCTTCGTCTCCCTCACCGCCGCTGATGGCGACGACGGCAGCAGCGCCCGTGCCATCTCCTCCCGCCCGCAGCGCGGTTGCGGGCGAAGGGGTCCAGGCATCCCGCAAGGCTGACAACGCTCCCGCAGGATCCAGGCCACGCCCTAGCGGGCGTACCGGCGAGCCTCGCCGAGGTGACGTCCATCGCCGCCTGGAGTTTGGCACGCCTGAGGGTGCCCTGCAGGCGGCAGAAGCTCTTTTGCGCCACCCCCCGGTCACCCCTGGCGAGGGATCCAACGCCAAGCGATGGTTCGAGGACGTGGCGAAGCTGGTAGGCACGGCCCAGCGTCGGCTGGCCGCTGACCACGCTTCCTTCAGCCACCAACCGCGCGGTTCACACGCCGCGGTAAGCTCGTCCTTTCGGCGATGGGCTCGAAGGGCAGCGGCTGCCGCAAGGGCGGAGGAGAGCCTCTTAGCGGCAGCCCAACCGGAAGCGCCCCGGGATCTGCTGTATGCAGAGCGGGACGCCCGCCTCCGCATCGAGTAGCGCCGTGACGAGCGCCACATGGGCGGGCACGGATTGCGCCTCCTCGTCGGGAGGCGCCACCACTCGGCGAGCGGCCGCGGCGGCCCTCCTGCAAGTGGAGCCCCTTGGGGGACGGCGAGCGGCCGTGATGGCCCAGCCACGAGCAGGAGGCTCCGCGACGCCCAACGAGGCCCCGCAGCCATTGTCGCCCCCTCCGGCCGGCAACGGCTGCCAGGCCTTCGTTACCAACCTCCGCAACGTGCGCTGGCCTAACAAGTTTAGGCCGGCTCTTACGGAGAAATACGACGGCTCGGTTAATCCTACCGAGTTCCTCTAGATCTACACCACGGCCATTGAGGCTGCTGGAGGTGACGAACACGTCATGGCTAACTTCTTTCCCATGGCGCTCAGGGGCCAGGCCCGCTCCTGGCTAATGAATCTGTCGGCCCAGTCAGTCACTTCTTGGGATGACCTGTGCCACCAGTTCACCTCCAATTTTCAGGGCACGTACCCACGCCCGGGAGTGGAGGCAGACCTTCACATGGTCCGACGAGGGGAGGACGAGTCCCTGCGCAAATACATTCAGCGTTTTTGCCAGATACGCAATACCATACCCTCCATCGCTGACCATGCAGTGATCTTCGCCTTCCGGAGTGGCGTATGCCACGACATTATGCTGGAGAAGATCGAATCCAAGGCCCCCCGGACTACCACGGAGCTCTTCGAGCTCGCTGACCGGGTGGCCCGCAAGGAGGAGGCTCGGGTTTGGAATCCTAGGAATCCTGCCCCGGCCTCCACCGGCGCTGCCCCCTCCGCGTCCCGTGAAGAGCGACGCAAACGGCGACGGAAGCGCAGGCCATCGCGCGGTGGCGAGGAGGGTCACGTCCTCGCCGCCGACAGAGCAGAGAAGCCCTCGCGGAAGGGCAAGCCCGCGGGCAACCGCAGGCGGTCCCCGGACCCTCGCCCCCAGGGCCGGGTCGGAGACAAATGGTGTATGGTGCACCAAACCTCCCACCACGACCTCTCCGAGTGCCGTTCGGTCAAGAATTTGGCCGAGCGAGTGCAAAAGTACGAGCAAGAACGGAGGGAGAACGAGAAGGAAATCCGCCGCAAGGGCAAGGCACCGCGCGGAGCGTTCGGACAACCGGCGAGAGGAGGCCAAGGATGCGGCCCCCGTCAGGGACGACGATGACAACCTGGGCTACCAAGATCCCCAGCACGTCGTCGCCACCATCGACGATGGTGCAGGCACCCAGGTATCCCGCCGGAGCTTCAAGTCCATGAGGCGCGAGCTCCTCGCGGCTGTGCCGTCCCACGAGGCGGCTCGGAGGTCGCACTGGGCAGAGGTGCCCATCACCTTTTACCAAACCGACCATCCAGGGAGCATCGCACGTAGTGGCCACTTGACCCTCGTGACCTCCCCCACCATCTGCAACGTCAAGGTCGTCCGAATCTTAATCGACGGAGGTGCGGCCCTCAACATACTATCCCCGAAGGCCTTTGATGCAATCAAGGCCCCAGGAATGGTGCTCGGGCTCTCTTACCCCATCATTGGGGTGACGCCCGGGAAGGTGTGGCCCCTTGGGCAGATCGCTCTGCCGGTCACTTTTGGGGCCCCCACTAATTTCCGCATCGAGCGGATCGACTTCGATGTGGCGGATCTCAATCTGCCCTACAACGTCGTGCTCGGAGGCCAGCGTTGGTGAAGTTCATGGCGGCTACCCATTATGCCTACTGCCAGCTTAAGATGCCGAGCCCCGGAGGCCCCATCACCATCCACGCCGACATTAAAACCGCACTGGACTGCGCGGAAGCGCGCGTGGACGACATTGCGACGGCCGACCGCGTCAAACCCGAGGGCCCCAAGGGGAGACGTCGGGTTCCCGGGCCCCGAAGCAACCATCACCTCTGCCGATGAGGTGGTAATTAAGTCTATCCGTTTGGGTGACGACCCGTCCAAGACCACCAACATTGGTGGCAACTTGGACCCCAAATAGGAAGACGCGCTCGTCTCCTTCCTGCGGGCGAACGCCGACGTGTTTGCTTGGAAGCCGTCGGATATGCCCGGAGTCCCCAGGGAGGTGATCGAGCATCGACTTGCAGTGCGGCCGGATGCACGCCCGGTCCGGCAAAAGGTGAGGCGGCAGGCCCCGGAGCGGCAGGCGTTCATCCGCAAAGAGGTAACACGGCTCTAGGAGGCCGGCTTCATCCGGGAGGTGCTGCATCCGGAGTGGTTGGCAAACCCGGTGGTCGTCCCGAAGGCCAACCACAAGCTGCGTATGTGCATCGACTACACCGACCTCAACAAGGCATGTCCCAAAGACTCCTATCCTCTACCTCGAATAGACCAGATTGTCGACTCCACTGCAGGGTGCGACCTTTTATGCTTCCTAGATGCATATTCTGGTTATCATCAATTTCGCATGGCTTTAGAGGATGAGGAGAAAACTTCATTCATCACCCCTGCGGGCACATTTTGCTACATGTCTATGCCCTTTGGTTTAAAAAATGCCATGTCCACTTTTCAACGTGGTGTCCGCACCACGTTAAAAGACCAAATAGGGCGCAATGTTGAGGCATACGTCGATAATCTCGTAGTCAAATCTCGGGATCAAAGAACCTTGCTCCCGGATTTGGCCGAGACATTCAATAACCTCCGGTCCTCCTGCATGAAGCTGAACCCAGAGAAATGCGTGTTCGGGGTGCCGGCAGGCAAGCTGTTAGGGTTTTTGGTCTCTGCCCGAGGCATTGAGGCCAACCCCGCTAAAATAAAAGCAATAGAGGAGATGCGCCCCCCTAGGAATCTCAAGGACGTGCAGAGGCTCACTGGTTGTGTAGCTGCCCTGAGTCGTTTTATATCCAGATTAGGAGAGCGGGCGCTCCCTTTATTTAAGTTGTTAAAACGAACCGGCCCCTTCACTTGGACGGACGAAGCGGAGAAAGCCTTGGGCGAGCTCAAGCGCTACCTCTCCTCGCCGCCCGTATTGGTAGCCCCCCGGGAAGGAGAGCCCCTCCTTTTATATTTAGCGGCGACCCCCAAGTGATTAGTGCGGCCTTGGTTGTGGAGCGCGATGACGAGCTAGACTCTCAGTCGCCCCCAACCCCATCAAACCCGGAGGCAGGAGACCTCGGAACGGAGTTGCCCGAGGAGGCGCCCGAACCCGGAGGTAGCCCTTTGTCCCCCGAGCTTCAGGGAGCCGCCCGGCCCCCTAGTCCGGGAGCTCCCGAGGCCCCCTCCACCCAGAGTGGCCCTGAGGGCCCTGGGGGAGGCGATGGCCCGGTAGCCCCGGACACCGAGATGACCCGCCCCGAAGCACCCGTGGCAGGAAGTCTCGGAACGGAGTTGGCCGAGGAAGCGCCCGAACCCGGAGGTGGCCCTTGGCCCCGAGCTTCGTGGAGCCGCCCGCCCCTAGTCCGGGCTCAAGACCCTCCACCCGTGAGCGGCCCCGAGAGCCCGGTGGAGGCGACGGCCCTAAGCCCCTGACACCGAGATGACCCGCCCGGTGTACTCCGAACCAGTCGCCCCTAACAAAGTAGTCAAGGCCCGCACCAAGGTACAGCGGCCGGTCTACTTTGTCAGCGAGGCACTACGGGACGCAAAAACGCGTTACCCGCAGGCCCAGAAAATGCTCTATGCCGTGCTCGTGGCCTCCAGGAAGCTGCGCCATTATTTCCAGGCGCACCGGGTAACGGTAATCACGTCCTACCCTCTTGGGCAAATCCTGCGTAACCGAGAGGGCACGGGACGGGTAGTCAAATGGGCCATCGAGTTGTCGGAATTTGATCTGCACTTTGAAGCCCAGCACATAATCAAGAGCCAAGCCTTGGCTGATTTCGTGGCGGAATGGACGCCAACGGTCGGTAGCGATCCACCCCCGGGGGAACCCGAGAGTGCGAAGGATCGTGACCAAGGAGCCGCGCACTGGGTGATGAACTTTGACGGTTCACTCACCTTGCACGGAGCCGGAGCAGGCGTGGTGCTAACTTCCCCAGCGGGCGACGTACTTCAATACATCGTCCGGATTGACTTCCAGGCAACCAACAACATGGCCGAATATGAGGGGCTTCTAGCGGGGTTGCGAGCGGCAGCAGGTGTGGGCATCCGTCGTCTGCTGGTCCTCGGGGATTCCCAACTGGTTGTAAACCAAGTTTCCAAGGAATATCAATGCACCGACCCCCAAATGGAAGCTTATGTCAAGGAAGTACGACGTATGGAGCGCCATTTCGATGGCCTCGAGCTACGCCATATTTCCAGGAAAGATAACGCCCTGGCGGACGAGATATCTAGGATCACGTCCGCGCGAGCCCCGGCCCCGCCAGGTGCATTTGAAGAAAGTCTCATAGAGCCGCTTCGGCGCACCCGAACCGCCCCAGTGTGAGTCGGCCGGTCCCGCGCTTCGGATCTGCGGGCCGGCCAGACTGCCGGCCCCGCCAGACCAACATCACGCGCTAGGTGGCTTGGATTTCAGAAATCCGAGCGTACCTACAAGACGCGTCATTGCCCGAGCAACGCGAGGAAAGCGAATGTATTGCCCGAACCTCTAAGAGATACGTGTTGGTAGAAGGGACGCTCTACCGACGCGGTGCCAACGGAGTGCTCATGAAATGCATTGCTCGGGAACAGGGTCTCGAGCTCCTAGCCGAGATCCATGAAGGTGAATGCGGGGCACACTCAGCCTCTCAAACCTTGGTGGGAAAGGCATTCCGCCAAGGATTCTATTGGCCCACCGCGCTGTAGGACGCAACGAACCTCGTGCGGCAATGCCGAGCATGTCAATTCCATGCCAAGCAGACGCACCTGTCGGCCCAGGCCCTTCAGACCATCCCGCTCTCATGGCCATTTGCGGTCTGGGATCGGACATCCGGGCTGTTCAAGCGAGCACGGGCGGATGCAAGTTTCTATATGTCGCCATCGACAAATTCACCAAGTGGCCCGAGGCCTATCCAGTAAGCGTCATCGACAAACATTCGGCTGTGCGGTTCATGAGAGGCATCACGGCAAGGTTCGAGGTCCCCAACAGACTCATCACCGACAATGGCGCCCAGTTCACGAGTGAGCTGTTTGGCGAGTATTGCGATGACATGGGCATCAAGCTCTGTTTCGCCTCGCCCACCCACCCCCAAAGCAACGGTTAGGCCGAGCGCGCGAACGCGGAAATACTAAAAGGCCTCAAGACTAAGACCTACAATGTGCTCAAAAAGCACGGGGACTCGTGGACTGATGAGCTGCCTGCGGTCCTTTGGGCCAATCGGACAACCCCGAGCCGCGCCACCGGGGAGACACCTTTCTTCTTGGTGTATGGAGCCGAGGCGGTCTTGCCCTCCGAGCTCACCCTGGGATCGCCCCGAGCCACGTTATACATCGAAGCAGACTAAGGGCAGATGCGTCGTGACGATCTGGATTCCCTGGAGGAAAGACAACGCCGAGCAGCGCTTCGCGCGACCCGCTACCAACAGAGCCTCCGCCGCTGCTATCAAAGCTAAGGCAGCCCCCGAGCGCTGCAAATCAATGATCTGGTCCTGCGCCATGTGCAAACGCGCGCGAGGCTGAGCAAATTATCCCCGATGTGGGAGGGGCCATACAAGGTTATTGGCACCCCGCGTCCGGAAGTAGTTCGCCTAGCCACAGAGGACGACACTCCGTTGCCGAACCCGTGGAACATTTTCCACTTGCGCAGGTTCTACCCATAAGCCGCACGGTGCTCTAAAACATGCATGGAAGTTCATTCACTGCCTCCGGTGGCATGAACAATAAGTTTGCTATTAAATTCCATATGTTTTTTCTTGCAAAATACCTGTTGTAGTGTGTTTTCCTCCATATGCTGGAGCATGTCCTGCGGATGCGGCTTTCCAATGGTTCCCTGGCCTTGCCCGCCTTAGCCTGAGAGCCCTAAGGGCGTCGAGGGTACAGCGATGCTGCATACTACCACGTCTAGGGGCAGTCAACGCCTGGGGGTTCGGGTGCGAACTAACACGCCTGTCCCGGCCCCCCGTTGCCGCTGCCCTCGCTGGCCTTTTTATGCCTTCGCCCCTACCCGGAACCCCGACAAAGGCACCAGCCAATGGCCAGTGCATGCTGCCCGAACCCAGAGCAACCCCCCAACTACATGGGACAAATCATGGCGGAGGACCACAGTGCTGCATTCTTGCAATAACTAAGAGTTGAACTACCGTTGCAGGAAAGCAAACATGCAGAGGCTCGGGCCAACCAACCGCCACTACGTGCACGCTAAGTTGGCCGGGGGCTCCCAACATATACACATACACAAATGAATCATCAAAAGCAACCACGATGAGCTGTTATAGCGCAAGATCAACATAGTTAAGGCAAGTTCACTGACTTTATAAACAATACCATGAATGTCTTTATACACAAATGCAGATACAAACCGAGAGGGAGCAAGAGAGTCCTAAGTGGCCGGTGGGTCGCTGGGGGCATCCGCCGGGAGGTCTTCGTCCGGCGAGTCCTCGCGGAGAGCAAGCTGGAAGGGCGCCGGGGTGCCATCGAAGCCCACCATGATGGAGTCGACGACGTCTTGGACGCGGCGGCGAGCGGCCTCCTCGGTGCCTTCGGGGAAGTCTTCGGTGGGGATGTAGGGGTCGAAGCTGGGGTCGCGGGCTTGGCAGCTCGCCAAGATAAGCGATGCGACTTGGCGGGATAAGTCGTACGGTGACCCCTTCGTCACCTCGTCGACCTCCTCCGAACCCTCTTTATCCCCTCGGCCAGCTCATCTATGTGCGTGGCCAATCCCCCCAAGGTAGGGACGCTGGGGGTCAGCGTCGCGGGCCTCGCGGGCCTGGAGGTCAACGTCGGTGCTGGCGGCGATGGCCTCAGCGTCGCACAGGGTGCGCTCGCGCTCGTCGAGGCCCTGGGCGCGCTCCCTGAGGTCGCGAAGAAACCGCCCGGCGGTGGTGCGGACCCTCTCCTCAGTGGTGGCGGCGACCTGGTCGCGAAAGTCGGCGGCGTGCCGCTCAATGACGGTGTCTTCAAACACCTGGCTGAGCTCCTCCTGGCGCCGCTCGATCTCCGCCAGCTCCCGCCTGCGGACGAGGCCCTCCACCCTCGCCGTGGTCGCCAGCTCCTGACGACCCTCCTCAACCTCGACCTCCCGCCACGCCACCTCAAACTCCCTGGTGGCCAAGGCCTGCACCTGGGCCCGGAGCCCCTCCAGGGAGATCGCATTGGCCTCCTCCAGCGCCCTGGAGACAACCTCCCTCGCCCGCTCCTACGACCGGACGAGGGGCTCAGTGTCCAGGGCGGCCACGTACCCGGACCGAGCGCCCCTAGATTCGGAGTCGGGGCTCGGCCCGGGATCGGCCGCCTGCGCAGGCTGAGTTGCTGAAGACCCCCTGTGGCCGGAGCCGCCCGCTCTTTGCCTTGGGGGCTCGCGGCAGGCCGGTGCCGGCAGGGCTAACGGTGGTTGGCGGGGCAACGGCGCCGCTGGGTGCGATGCTGGCGATGGCTGCTGTGGCGGTGGCGATGGTTGTTGCGGAGGGGACCCCTGGGGTTGTTCTCCGCTGTCCGCCGCTGCCCCCTCCGTGCCGACACCGCCCACGGCCCGCTCTTCGTGGGCGGCCGGCGCTCCAGTCTCTGGGTGGGCCCCCTCCTCGGATCGCACCGGATCCGGGACCGAACCCGTAGGGGGCGACCCGGACCCGGAGGGCTCAGGCACCCCGAGCCTTTCTGCGCTCCCTTCCCGAGCCCGAGGCGTAACCGCCCTTGGGTACAACCCTTGGGCGAAAATGCCTGTGCTCGCGAGAAAGCAAAACATGAACACAATAAGGAATCAAAAAACAAAGACAAAAATGTAAGGCCCCAATGAGCATCCACGTATCGGCAAGGCGTACCTGTGGGCGGGGTTGAAGTCCTAGGAGATCCCCGAGATGGCCCGCTTCTTCTTCGCAGGGCCGCCCGGAGGACTCGTCGGACTCCCGCTCGCCGCGTCCGCTGATGCTGGAGCCCCGCGGGCGGCCCCCGCCGCCGGCGTGCTTGCCGGGGATGCGCCCCGGGCCTCCTCCGCTGTCGTCGTCGCCGCCGTTGTGGCCGACCTGGCCCTCGGCGTAGTGACCCCGGGATGGGCTCGCCGCCAACGAGCCCCCGATCTGCGGGGGGGGGGAGGGCGCGCGCGCTCGCTCCACCGCCACGTGGTGGGGATGGGGAAGAGCGGGGTCCTCCTCTGACCTTTTCCTCTTCCCCTTAGGGTCCGGGACCCCCGGGTCGCTTCGGCTCGGACCCCGGCGGTTCAGCCGCCCGATCGGGATATGGTCGTCGACGTCGTCGTCGTCACCATCCCCGCCCCTCGGAGCAGCCTCCGATGCGGCTGACGACGAGCCCACTCCGTCACCCACCACCTGCAGCGTGTGCAGAATCTCCGTGCGCGCCGAGTCCTGGCACAGCGGCACCAATCCGGGCGGGAGCTGCGTCAGGTCCATCTCCGTAACGCCGAGGGTGCGGCAAACCAGGGTCCCGAGGTCCCTCTCGTCCCAGTCGAAGACGGCGCCCACGTGGGTCCACATGTCGTCGTTGGGACCCATGTACATGTAGGCGGGGCGCGGCCTTTCCTGCAACGGCGCAATGCACCTCATCTGGAAGTCACGGAAGACCGCGTGATCGGACAGCGCCCCGCCGAAGGTAGCCGATCCATCCAAGCACCCCGTCCAGCCTCCCTCCCGGCTCGCGGACGCGCCCCAGCTCCTCCGGTTCACCGGAATCCCCATCGGTAGAGATAGGCGGGGGTGGTCGCCCAGGCTGGTGTAGAACCAGAACGCCCTCCAGTTCTCCCACCTGGAGCGAGGGTGGATGTCGATGAAGGGGGTGTCGACCGCCCTGTCGTTTTGTGGCTGGATCGCCATGTACCCGACCGCGCCGGGGGAGCCAGCCCGGCACACCCGGAAGAACTGCTGGAAGAGGGGAAGAGAGGGCCTCACCCCCACGAACATCTCGCATGTGTGGGCAAACACGGCGAGGTAGAAGACGGTGTTGGGGGTGAGGTAGTGCAGCCGGAGGTCGTAGAACTCCAGAACGTCAAGGAAAAAGCGGGAGAAGGACGACACCAGCCCGACCATGGCGAAGGAGGCAAAGAACACCATCCTCGTAGGGGGCCGCTCCTCCGGGACATCACCGCTGCTGCGCGTGCCGCGCGGCAGGAACTTGTTGAAGAGGCTGCGAGCCTTCGTGGTGCGGACCAAAGATTTGGGAAGCACACTTCCCGGCTCCAGAGGCGAATCACAGCCCATCGTGAGGGTGGATGCTGAAACACGAAAAGGGAAGCTGGAGGCAAGAGAAAGGAAATAGAAGGAGCAGAGGGCGCTGGGTAGACGAAGGGCGAATGGTTGTGAGAGGTGATGGCAGTGGAAGGCGTAGAAACTGATCCCCCTTCATGCGGATCTGCTTTTATAAGCAACCACCGCCCCCTCGGATTCTACGGCATTAAATTCGCCTCACTACCACGCGATGCACCCCCTCAGCTCCATGCCCTTTCAATTTTCGCATCCCCTTGGGTTCCCGCGCCGTTTGGATTTCATGCCGCCTGGGGTTTCGCACCCACCAGGCGCACTACGTGGGACGGAGAGTGCCAGGCGGTTTGAATGGGCCCCTGTGCGCGTGGCCCGAATAAACTCGCCCCCGTCCTAAGGAAAACTTGGCCCGGCGCGGCGTCGGTTGTCGCGTGCACCGCCGCCCGCCATAGCAAAAGCATTCAGCCGGCCCACACACTCAAAGAAATGACATTAACCGCGCCCGAGCCGAGACTCTACCTTGGCCAACGCCGGGGCTACTGCTCGGTGATATGGGCCCTGGGGTATGTTAGGGGTATGACATCTCGAGAAAAGGAAGGCGCCTTGCCCGTCAAGGAGTGTCAAAGTTACACCCCGAATGGCTTAGGCGAGTCTCGGCCACGGCGGCCACGTGGCCGCCCTGAGTGGCCGGCCCGAGGCCGCCCGAAGGCCACCGTACTCCCAGCGGCGGTCCGGATCACCCGGACTCCGGCCTGAGGGTCCGGGTTACCCGTACCCCCCATCCCTCACCCCGCACCTCTCTGAGAGAGGGGCGAGACCAACTACCAACCAACCCATTTAATGCTAAAAAGGAGGGGAGCTGAGCGCCTGCCCCGCCGCATTCAATGCGATGTGAGGCGCGGCTGTCAGTTGTTCTCATCATCACCCCTTTTCGCCTGTCACGAGGCAAAGGAGGCCTAAAGTCTTTGACTAAGACCGCGGTATGGCCGCGCACCCACTCCGCGCACGCCTCCCTCACGCCCTGTCCAGTCGCGTTTAATGCGTTGGGCGGCCGTGTGGGAGAGAGAGTGCGCGTGCAGGAGGCGCGGTGCGAGTGCCTACCCACAAGATAGGGCGCCGACCGATGGGTCCCATCAGAATAGGTAGGCAGGCCATCCCCACATCAACAGCATGGCTACCACGACGACCACCCTTTTTTCCGCTTATCATGACGCAACAAACAGGAAGGAGCAGGAATGAAATGGCTTTTCTGACAAGACAAGATAAAAACCACTCCCTCACGTGGAGTGGAGTAGAGAAAAGTTGGGACTATTGTGGTGTTCCCTTATACTATAAAAGGAGACCCCAGTCCATCATAAAAGAGGTTGATTGGTCGATTCACTCTCGGTCGGTCGATTGATCGGCTAACTCCTGGACTGAGTAGATCAGCCCCCTGAGCAATAGCTGGCTCTAAGTGACCCTTCGTCCACCACCGACTTGAGAAGAAAAGAACACCTTCGTTGTTCTCTGTATTTTCATCCCTTATATTACATACCAAACAGGAGTAGGGTGTTACACCTCGCTTGTGGCCCGAACCTGTATAAACCCCTGTGTCTCCGCAGTCTTGATTTTTTTCCGCCTCATCTGCATTGTCCCATTTTCATCGCGAGTTTAAACCAAGATTCACCGCTCCCCGTGCCAAAAAAAGGTCCTTCAGATTCCCGCGTGTCGATCCTCGACATCGACAGTCACGTATACATATTTTAACTTAGGACTGCATTGGTTAATAGAATGGTTGCCCTTGCACCGATAATCAAGACCATTTTATATGGACATACATGTAGTTTCTTTCCACTGCATCTTTCGCAGTCACCACTGTCCACAGCCGTTGGATCAAAGACATCAACGGCTAGAACTTGACAAACAGGACGCTCGTACAGTAACTGATACAGTATTTGCTAGTATATGTTTTTGTGGCTGCAGTTTTTTTAATGAACAGTGTCTCGAGGCAACCTGGACCATTCTCTTTTGATCCAACAGTGACACTAGGTGATCCCAATTGAATATGAACATAGTTATCAGATAATACTGACCAGACACCCCAGCCAATGTTTTCAATGAAAAGAAAAAAAAACAGACCAGCACATGTACAGTATGAGGAAATGAACTAAATTCTATATTATAATCGATGTGTTTCTAACAATTAGACGGTTACTGAAAGTTACCATGTACGTTCATTATCAACAATTTCGTCTTTTTTCTTATTGTAGTATATTCTCCAACCTTAGCTTTTAAATTGTGAATAAAACAAATATAAAAAATATTTACTCATAAATTATTTTTACTTGCGCTGTTTATTTTTTATGCATTATCAACTGTAGCTCAATCGATGAGATTTGATTTGGGATGGTGGAGTAATGGCTTGCGTGGCTGCGCAGACGATAAGCTTATTCATCTGCACATAACACAAAATTTTTTCTTTTCACTCCGGAAACACAAAAATATGCTGCTCGTTTTGTATATATCCGCAAGCTATTCGGTTTGTTTTAATAGATATAATAATATTTTGTACTAGCTTTTTATTTTTTACGTGGCACACTTTGATAAGTAGTTAACGATGACAAAAGGATGGTCCACACCTACATTATGTGCTCAAGGACTTCTAGTTTTACTTGCTCTCTTCCTTCCTCACTGTAGAGAGACTATTGTAGCATTTATAAATATTGGACATATTAGCATATTTATGATTATTTAATTTTTAAACAGTATAAAAATATTCTTTTGCGGAGATAAATAATTAGATAAGATCATAAAATATTTAACAGATTCATAAAATTTAACCATTTGTCTTATTAAAATTATATATTAAAAATTATATAAGTTATGTTTGAAATACCTTTATCTCACAATAAAATAAATAATAATTATATTTTTTAAATAATATGAGTGATCAAATTTTATGTGTAATTCAATCACGTCAAATACTAATGAGCGAAAGAAGTAGTATATATACTGCGTATTAATGTATCCTATGTAAGTTGTCATAGATTCAGGATAAATATAGGAAGGCATGAGAAAACAAATGAAAAAAAGATAACCTAACTATGTTGACATGTTGACGATATGTGGCCAAATCGTCCTGACAACTCCGCCGGACGCCGCGAGGGGTTAAACTGCAAAGAGCCAAAGAGGGGCGAACAAGATGAGAAAAGTTTCAAAACCTACCCGTACTAATTATATCTTTTCCAAGGGTTCAAAACGAAAAAACGCAGTATCGTACTCGTACCCAAAGTCCAGCAACGTGACAGAATTCCTTCACCGCCACCACACCAAGAAAAGTCCACTTACCTCATTCCTAACCCAACCCCCGCCTCGCCTGATTCCCGCCGCCGCTGCAGAGCTCGCCGGAGAAGCGGCGCTCGCCGAGAAGTGGCCGCCATGGGGCCGCCGCAGCAGGCTAGGGGCGGCGGCATCGACATCGAGGCGTGCGCGCGCCCGATCGCCGTCGACCACCGCATCAAGCTCCCCTACTACTTCCGCATCGCCGGGAACCTCCTCCGCCAGGTCAGGCCCTAGCCGTCCCCGTGGTTCCGGCACGCGGGGGGAATCCCTCCCGCGACGCCGGATCTCTCCACCTGATGATGAAAGCGCTGCCGACTTTGGTAGTTCAATTGCGCGATTGGTTGTGGCGCTGATTGGTTGGGGGCTATCGGGATTCGATGAATTGGGGATTGTTTCGTTACGCGATTAGCGTGGATTCTTTTGGTTCCGGTACCGAATTGTGTTAATGTTGGGTGCTTCTATGTGGTTTGCGCAGGCTAAGATATATCGAGACGAGAAGAATCTCGTCGACCTGTATGTCATCCTCCTGCGGTACTCGAGGTGAGTTGGTAGCTGATTTATCTTGATATTTTTTGTTCTTAGTGTTGAGTTCCGGTGTCACACCAAACGTATGTATTGTTGCAGCTTGGTTTGCGAGACGATTCCGAAGCACCGTGACTACCATACATTCAAGTTGAGAGAAGTGGATTTCTTCAGGCTTGCTCCACATAACCAATCTGTAATTCCTCTCGCTTTACTACTGTATATATATGGTTTTAAGTTGGCTATTGGAACCCAGTTGATTGTTTTTAGTTTTCGATAACGATGCCCTTTTCTCTATTGGCTGTCTTTTAAGTAACTGTCATTTTGTTGTAGAAACTTATTGAAGTGCTCAGTGAACTTGAGGCACTGAAGCCAGTTGTGCAGCGGCAAATCACTGAGCATAACAGAGCAAGAGGAGGTGCCATCGAATCTAATAGTATAAATGGAACCGTCGCTGTAAATAATATATCAAAGCAGCATATGGCAACCCCATATACATATCAGGTATATAACCCTGTTATGGCTACTCTCTCATTACTGTCAATCAGTCAGCTTCTAGGTGCTTGTTCTGGTTTACTTTCTTATTCTTTTCTTATTCAGCCATTTGTAGGAAGCAATAATGGATCATTGCAAAGATACGTCCCTGGTGGGAATCATCAATTGGCACCAGTAATGAGTGCTCAACCTGATAGACTGAGCCGCAAACAGTATGTGCATATGTCGGTCATATTTATATGTATGATTTGGGTGTTTCAGTTGTGTTAAATAAAAAGTAGACACTTATTAATTTTCATATTGATACTGTGGGCTATTAATTAAGAAAAGGAAACTCAGTTGACATGTTTATTAGCTTACCTAAAACATCATAGAACTTGATTGACCCAATTTGGTACTCCATCCATCCCAAAATATTGCAACCTAGGATCCCATCCTAGTACAACGAACCTGGACAGGGGTCCTGTCCAGATTCGTTTTACTAGGATAGGTCTAATCCAATCCTAGGTCTCAATATTTTGGGAAACGGAGGGGGTAAGATTTAAGACCGAAATTTTGCTTGTAGGGAACAGACCATTCATGTGTCCTAAATTAATTTTGAGCATGCAAGAATTTCACTGTTTTTTAACCGAAAATAGCAGATTCCTTAGGAATATGTTGGTTCTCCTCCACACCGAACATGCTCATAGTTCATAATGTGCAACAGGTCACAGGTCAAGTCTTCAATCAGGAGATTTTTGGAACCAAGCCCTAGTTGTACAGTAAAATTTTATGAAAAGAACATTTTTCTTGCATGAATCAGCTGTATTTAGCAATTTATTTTTTCGATGAGCTACAATTATATAACAGTATAAATCGATGAGCATATATTCTACACTGCATCTAGGGTATTTGGTAATCGTTGATTCTGCGCATGTCAGAATTGTAAAATGTAAAGCTGTGAAACATCATTATATGGCAATAGGAAATATTGAATAAGGCCAGTTAGTTCGCAAAATCAGTTAAACTTAGTCAACCTATGTTTATGGGAAGAGTTATAGCAAGAAGGTTACTTTTATTTGCATGCGTTTGATTAAGTGTTTTCTTTTTCCTATTTGACTCTCTTATCAATGTGTTTTCTAGAAAAAAATAGACGGATACATTTTTTATCCCTGACATATTGGTAGCCATTTGTGTTATTAAACTAGAACCTTATCATTTGCTGGCTATTTTAAACAGACTTGCAAATCTCCCTTTCCCTAAAGAAGAAACATTAGCTAGACACTCTATATTGGGACCTAATGGGCTTCATGGGCAATGGGCTGGGCCTGTTACTGCAATCAAGGTATGGTTATTTTCCTCTCATTTTTCTGAATGCGTTTGCTTGAAAATTTAACCATAGAGAAGACAGTCATAGTCTTGTTGACTTCCTTAATGCTTGTTGCAGGTTCAGTATCCAAGCAATCTTGATCTAATAAAAAGCGATGTCTCTAGGTAAGAATTTATAGTTTAGATGCTTCAGCTTAATATCTCTGAAGTGTTCTTTTTTCTACTTGTCTCTTTTTTCTTCCAAACCTTGTGTTGAACTTCTTTCAAAGGAAAAGTTTCTCTTATAAATTATCTTCTTTGCTTACCAGCTCCATAAACCTCATTTGAAATTCAGTGTTTCTTGGAACTTCTGTAAGACTTGAATTGCTTCAAAAAAAAATTCTACACAACCACAAAGATCTAGTAAAACAGAAGTTACAAAAAACTGTAAAAAACAACCCTACAAAATAAAGTAAAACAGATTGAATATTCTGAAACATCTCCTCGTGGAGTTTTACTAACTTCTATTTTCTTTGTTTTTATTTGTGGAATTCATCTCTCTTTTTTATGATTGAATGATATTCATAGTTTTTTTACTGCCTTATATTTACATGCTACATACTGATAGAACCACCTGACAGAAATGTTGATTTGCTCTACTAAATAGATATATTTTGAAAGAAAGGAAACATCCCAGCTTGCAAGCAGAAGTTTTTATTCACATCGTTGCAATAGTAGGGATTGCAGCTGGACATCAATCATATTTGTATGGAAACTAGTTCAGGCCCCCACCGTTTGCCCTATATAGAGTCAGCCGCTGCCAAAATTTGAATTTTAAAACTTAATTTTGAATATTATTCTGAAGTTTCTAGTTTATTTTTCAGCATTAGATTTTAAATTGCTAAGGGCTCATATATAAAAGTTTTATTCATAAATTATTATTATTATTTGCTAATACACAATACGGCGTATTATCAGCATTTAGCCAAAAGATGGAGGCCTCATACTATCTGCTGATAATGTTATGTTTCTTATCATGTGACATTTAAATTGCAGTTTATTTCCAGCTGTCTTGAACCAAGATGGTCAGAATGGTCCCAGTACAGTATCCACAGATAGCACTCAAATTGAGAATGATGATATGAAATCTGTTCTGTCTCTTGATGATGGTCGATGGTCTAAGCCAGCAGATGAATGCGCCTCTGTACCTTCTGTTAATCTGGAAGAACTGTCCCAATTGAGTATCAAACAGCCTTCACCTCCTCCAGTCTTGGCAGAGTTAGAGCGCAGGCCAATTGCTCCATCGGAAGTTGCAGATCCAACACCAGGACTAGCTGTCTCAGAAACCGGGCGTTATCAGAACTTACATGTTGTAAGTTGAAATATGCACTATCCTTTGAAAGTTGAAACTATAACACTGTTTTGGACCTACAGCATTACACTAAGCACTTGAGTGTTGCTCACATATCTGCATTTTTTATTTGCTTGTGTTGTTACTGTTGACATTATTTCACTGATGATTGCAATGTTACTTTCTTATTAGCCGGTAAAGTTGATGGAGTGTTTTCTAAGGGTTGCTGAGGCAAACACTAAGAGAAGTTTAGAAACATGTGGGGTTCTTGCTGGTACCTTGGTATGTACATTCCCTCCACAAAATACGAAGAGTGATTTGACTGGATTGCCTAACTGGACTACTTACATTTTATTATATTTTCCTGTAGAAAAAGAGAACCTTTTATGTGACTGCCTTAATAATTCCAAAGCAGAAATCTACATCTGATTCAGTAAGTTGTAAATATTCTATGTTCTATCTTGGTTGACATATCTGTTCCATGCTTCATTGTTTCAGTTACACATGGCACTGAGTGAGCATATAAATTATGGCACTTCAGAGATAACTGAGTTACATGGCTTTCTTTATTTTACAGTGTGAAGCGACAAATGAAGATGAATTATTTGATGTTCAGGACAAGGGCTCGCTTTTCACTCTTGGTTGGATTCACGTAAGTCTTGTTTAATGAAACTTTGATACCATCGATGTTTTTTGTTGTTTCTCAACAGCTGCTCAAGTCAATAGGGTACACCTACTGTAATAACACCTAAAAATGGTACCTGCACTTATTGTAGTATATTTGTATACATAATTATTATTCATTTTGTTGTGACTTGGTTTTATCATTAAAGATACTTTAAGCATGAGTTACATTCTCACATATTTGCACAATTTTTTTGAGTAAGATGAATCGTTAAACGTGTCAAAAAGTTAACGGCTTCATCTATTAAAAACCAGGAGTATATTGGTAAATGCCAGAAAATGCTGGCCAGAATATCATTTGTTTTTCATGCACAAATAGCCAAATAGGGCAGTTCTATGATTGTATCAATAGTTATGAGTGGTTTCAGGAGATACAACTGTACATATCTCATGCAACGTTCTCTTTTTTTTTGTTCTCTTTTATTAGAACAACAGTGAGTATAATTTGTTGGGTCTGCTTTCTTGCGTTAAAACAATCTGTTCCTTCTGACATCACTTTTCTGTTCTTTTTTTCCAGACACATCCAACACAGTCCTGCTTCCTGTCTTCCATTGATCTCCATAATCATTATTCTTATCAGGTAATGTTTGTCAGATTGGATCTCACATATCATTACCACTTGGTGCCGCAAATTCTATTGAAGTAATCTATGTTTTGTCTTGCCTACACTTTATAGTGATATTATCTTAAACTGTTTTCTTATTGATTTCAATGAGGAAAACACCAAACAAATGCATGTCC
Source organism: Oryza australiensis (assembly GCA_019925245.2). Classification (NCBI taxonomy): domain Eukaryota; kingdom Viridiplantae; phylum Streptophyta; class Magnoliopsida; order Poales; family Poaceae; genus Oryza; species Oryza australiensis. The sequence continues at coordinate 784,199 of JAIFGZ020000016.1, read as the reverse complement.
TAGAGTTATTGTCAGGATGTTGCCATGCCCAGTAGTGAAATTATAAATGTTTGCAATGCATGAATCACCCTTTCTAGACCAGTAGCTGAAAAAGAATTTGCTCATGACACTTGCAATTTACTCAGTGCTCATGACACAAGTTTGTGCTCTCTGTTGATTTTATTCAGAATATTATTGCATACCCAAGCATGGTTAGACTCAATATGGTATGATGGTTTCATTTCTATATATTCTTGAGTTCAAGTAATTACGAGAGTAGCATGCGCCCTGCTAATTTGCTTAGTATGTACTGGCTGGTAAATTGAATGATGTTGTTTCTATTTCAGAATTTTCTGACCGAAATCATTTCATGAGAAAAAATCATTATTTTATATTTGTTCATGTATTTTCCAAATGTTCTTTTATACCAACAGGTGATGTTACCTGAAGCAATTGCAATAGTTATGGCACCTACTGACACAACAAGGTATGTGATATGCTCCGCTGACATTTACTTGTGTGTTTGGCGGCCGCCAGTTGAGTCAATTCTTTTACTATCACTATTCACTAATCGTAGATTTGCATCTATGGATGCAAATTTTGAAGTATTTTTAGTTTGCATCGTTTCAACTTAGGTCATTGTGCAATCTGTTGCATCTGTGATCGAGTAGCAATTTCATGCTTTACTTCTGAATTATTCGCGAACGTTCCTCTATAACATAGGAAGGTTCTTTTTACATCCTCTACCAGTACATTTTAAAACCATTTGCTGCAGTTTCTTTTTACCCTATAGGTTTGATGAACTTTTTTTGAAGCTGAATTAATAGTCTGCATGGTGTTGCTTGTCTGCTTGTGCTTGCTAATTTGTGAAAGCTTGCCTATGTTGAATATGGACTCTGCATTAAATGATCATGTGATCTCGAATATATGTTTTGCTTGAACAGAAAACATGGTATATTTCATCTCACTGATCCTGGTGGTATGGGGGTGATCCATGATTGCCCGGAGCGAGGATTCCATCCGCATAAGGCGCCTCAAGATGGCTCACCAATTTATGAACATTGCTCCCATGTGTATATGAACCCCGATGTAAAGTTTGATGTGATCGACCTTCGATAATGGTGAGAACTCCATTCGCGAAAGCTTGGACTGGCAGCTGAACAAGTTGGCTGCCTTCATTTTTTTAACTGTGCTGAAGAATCTCGAATACCGATGTAAGTGATTGTACATAGCTATTGCATGTATAGAGTTCTGTTGAAATGAAGATCTTCGGTATCTATGGGGAATTTATGAATTTATTGTATTTCATTATACTCTCTTAGCTCTCAAGATTTACGCTTGTAAGACGAGGTGGAAATGTTCGATCTCATTTTTATACCAAGTCAATTGTTATACTTTGAACAATCGATTATTTTAGCACTATTTATTACTTATATTTGGTTTATTTTGAGATGGTTATTTATTAAGGTTTTTAAAATGCGGGATGGATATTGCTCTTTGAGAGGGCGTGGCCCTAACCACGTATCCTCCCAGAATCTTATCTCCATCCCGCATCAGATAAAGTGGTCCTTCGCCCTCATAAAAAAAGTGATCCTTCGTCCTCATGAAACCATCCCAAAATTGAGAAATCCCAGGTTTGTGTATATTAGTCCTCCATTTCCTTAGCCTTCCCAAAGAAAAGAAGTTTCACTTTTGTAAAAGTTTATTTTCACCTGCCTTCATTTTTGTAAAAGTTTATTTTTTACTCAGAGAGTTGTTCAAACACACTTAGAATGACCTTCAACTTGTTTGCCTATTGAAAGTTATGTTGAAATAACACCTTATCATCAGCATATTGGAGTATGGACAAACCATCCTCCACTAAATATAGGATTACTCTATTAATTTGATCATCGTGTTTGGTTCTTTTAATTAGAATGGCTAACACATCCGCAACTATGTTGAAGAGAATCACGGATATTGAATCTCCTCGTCTCAAACCCTAATGAGGCTGAAAATTATGTCCCTTCAACCCATTTGGAAATCCAGTTACACTACTTTGAAGGAATTGTCATTTAACTTTATTATAAACCTTTTTAAAGTCAATTTTGAAAATGATTTCATTCAATTTTCTATACCACTCACGGATGGTCTCATGTAAGATCACCACGCCTTTCATGATATTTTTATCAGGTAGACATGCCATTTGGGTTAGGTGCATGACCTTTTGGGCAATTGATATAATTCTATTTGTGTCTATATTTATAATATTAATATACAATAGAATATATTAAAGAAAAGGTTTATCTCTACGTCTAAGTCATAACGTATGAAGAGTTAGCTCCTCTTTAAGCATAGCTTCCCAAGCCTCAGGGAAGGGTCAACATTATTGAAAACAAGATTATTTCTTTGTTTCCAAACATTATTGAATGTATCATGGGTATCACTATGTCCTATGAAAGTATCATCATATATGTTACTAAATTACTTTACATTAAGGTATCATGATAGCTCTATGATATTTCAAGGTATCATAATACTTGCTTTGACATTTTGAGGTATCATGAAAATATGATGAATATCTTTTGATGACACCTTAGGTTTCATGATAGTACCATAGAAGTGTACCTGTGTTTTTAGAAAGTATTATGTGTATCACCTATGTTAAATTTCGTTGATGTTTCTTAGAAGAATTGAAAAATACCATTCATCGAACTTATTTTCATAACTATATCGGATAAAAGTTTTTTTTGCATAAATATACTATCGGTATTGCGGTTTAGTAATGTGATACCGAGGTTCGCACGCGGGTGACGTGAAACTGCCATAGTATCGCTCGTCCGCACCGTAATGGTGTGACGATAGCGATGGTTTCGTGTGCTGGTCATGCAAATTCCTATGGTCTCATGCGACAGCAGTGCGAGGGAATATCAGTCTCGCGCGAGGCGGTAGACCCGCGGTCTTGATTTTCGGTGAAGCGAATGCGCCACGTGGCGTAGAACCCGACGAGTCCATCATGGTCTCGTGTTTTGGGAGCCGTGAGAGCGGCATGAGCCCACGGTCTCACTTTTGGGCTATGCAAGAGCGGCTCGACACACAATGGGCCCACGGTCTCGTGCTTGGGTGGTGCGATGCCATTTTTAAATTTTTAATTTTTATTAAAAGATTTGTAAAAATAATTTTTGATTTTGAACTTTTGCAAAATTAGTCGCTACCGTCCTTCGGGAGGCGTTTTTAAAAATCGCTCTCTAGAGGGCGATTTTAGTGATGTGGCAAACGACCGTTGGCCACAGTACGCCGCGGTAAATTTGTAATTTGCCCCCTTATCACCCTTTGTAAGAGCGTTTTTAACCGTTCAATGAACAATGCAATGAAGAGTGCCGCACAGTAAAAAACATCGACAAGGGCAGATAAGGGGGCAAATTATAAATTTGCCGGCGCGCGACAGACGGTGGCTAAGGCCATCTGCCACATCACTAAAATCGTCCTTTGGAAGAGTGATTTTTAAAAAACGCCCATCCGAGAAACGATGAGTGACTAATTTTGTAAAAGTTCAAAATCTGAAACTATTTTTAAATATTTTAATAAAAAATTAAAAATCAAAAAATTCCGATGCCGTCCGCGGTCTCGCTTTTTTGCCGCGCGAGGGCGTGCGCGGGGCCCGTGGTCTCGTGTCTGGGACGAGCGACGCCGACAGCTAATTGATAATAGCGAGATCAATGCATGGGTCATCGGTGGAGTGACCTAGCTATACTACTACGTCGCACGTCCGTCAAGACTGAATTAAATTGATGAACATGTAATTAATTAATTTAAGGCGGTTGAAGATGATAGCAAGTGTTGTGTGAGCTAGCTGAGCTACTTGTCCATGTGAAGCTTTGAACTGAAAAGCTTCATTAGCACTGGCTAGCTAGCTAGCAATAGTACTGTACTGTAGTCAGCTAGATCAATGCATGGGTCTCATGTTTTTGAGGTGCGATACCGACGCAGACACCGGCCATTGACGCGATTGGGCGGCGGTCAAACTCAGGTTAAACTTAAGCTCGGATGGATCCATGCGTGTGAGACCGCTGGTGCTCTCGCGGACCAGATACGCGAGACGGAAGCAGTGGCGAGGCCCACGGTCTCGCGGCTCGGCCACGTGAGATCATGTCACTCCCGTTGCCCCGACACATGAGACAGCTGGCGCTCTCGCTGAGCAGCGGCACAAGTCTGAAACAGTGCCAAGGCCCATGGTCTTGCCAACTCTGCCGCGTGAGACAGCGGGTGCTCTCGTTTTCGCACTGCCATCGAGCGAGATCGCTACTGTCATTGGTTCCGCTTATCGGCAGTGCGATGACGGTACATTTCTGTAATTCTACCCCAAACAAGTATTTTCTTGCAAATTCGATAAAAAAACATATATTTTCAATTTTTTTGTTTCTACAATATTACATTAAGGTCTCATGGTACCTGATGAGTATCATCGGTTATCGTCGGATTTTGGAGCAAAGTATAATGAGTCTATCCTATAGTTCACCAATACAGCCTTACATGTTACATACTTCATTCATAAAAACCAATGGCCCATATACATCTGCAGTAATCAGACGGTTGTGATTGAATCCACCCTCACGTGATCCATGCCTCACCCCTGACCCGCGCCCCCTCATCCCTCCCACCCGTGCTCCCTCCCCTATCCCTAATCGCCGTCACACGCCAATCTCTCCTGCCTGCGTCGCTAGCGATAGCCTCCTCGCCGATCTCCTCCGCGCCGCCGGAACACCCACTCCTGCCTCGCTCCTTCACTCTCGTCCGCATCGTCACAGATCTGAGCCGTCACCAATCTGCGCCACGGGGACACCTTCGCTTGCCGCTCTTTCCTTACTCTCGTCCGTGCCGCCCTCGATTCGTGCCGCCAGATCATCGTCGCCCGGAGTCGCCGTGGTCGTCGTTGCTCGCCAAGCCGATCTCCTCCGTGCTGCCAGAACTCCATCACCTTCCTCGCCGATCTACTCTCTCCCCATCAGTCGCCCCTCCACCATGCAAAAGACTCCTTGTCACGACATTCAGTACCTGCAACCGATAACCAGAGAAGGTGTTAGCGCTCGGGCCCCTTACCCCTATTGCCTCTTCCACGTCCAATGGCGGGAAGAACACGACAAAGGTGGTCCATTTTGATCTGCGTTAGCATGGTGGGCTATGGGTAGGACAATCCACTCAGGTGTCTAATCCTAATCCCCGGTTAGCTCCTTTCACCCTTTAATTTTGGTTGTAGCAACCGAGACCAGTAAATCAAGACTAAAGATCTCGATCTTTATTATCGGTTAAAAAACTGGTACTAAAGATGCATACTAAGTCAAAAAATATATAGGATATGGGATTCGAACTCAAGATCTCTCATCTTAGCTCTCACATGTGTTACTATCCCACATACTAACTCTAGAGGCATCTTTAGTACTGGTTGGTGCACTAAAAATATCTTTAGTATGAGTTGGTGTTACCAACCGGTACTAAAAATACATCTTTAGTATCGGTTGATTATATCAACTGGGATTACAAAAACTACCAGTATTAGTCTTGATTGATGCTACCAACTAGTACTAAGATACATTTTTAGTACTGGTTGGTAACACCAACCAGGACTAAAGATGTTTTTAGGGACTTAGACTTTTTAGAACTGGTACTAAAGTATCTTTAGTATCAGTTCTTAATTCATCTAAGATATTTGTGTGCTTGGGACTTAGGATAAAAGATGAGTTCTCTAGTAGCGTTTGATCCCTCTTCTGCTTTCCTCGAGTTAATCACTCACTTAGGCATGGGTACAAAATCTGCACTAGGGCTATGCGTAGCATAAAACCTTCCTTACTGCCAGTAAGAACTATATTCTGGCCTTGCTTCTCTCTTTATTACTGCCAGTTACTCGAGCTGTCACACACATTGTACTGCAGGGAAGAGAAGGCCAAATCACCTTTGCTGATTGTGGAAATTGCAAGGTTTTGATGTGTAATATGCTGCAAGTTTTGAGTGTTTAGGATAGATCTTTCATCCAATAAAATTCTTTTGTTATAACTTGGATACCTAGTACAGAGCCTTTTCTCTGTGACGGTCCATCACATGCTTGAGATTTGCGAGCCATCATAATGAAGCCATCTCAAACGGGCCTAAAAAGAGGTCGACAAATATATACTCGCACAAACATGTTAGATGTGTATAAAACTCGAGCCCGTCACGGACGATACCTATCAGTGACGGGCTCACATCACGACTCGACAAAAATAACGATGATATCTTTGTTGGGCCCTAACAAAAGCCCATCACCGATGTTCATCATCGGTGACGGGCTCCAACTTGAGGCCCGATTGAGATAACCATTAGGCCCGTCACCGATGAATGTCATCGGTGACAGGCTTGTAGTTAGGCCTGACAAAGATAACTGAAATATCCATCACAGTTGCTAGTTCGTTGGCCGTTACAAATATTTATTGTAGGCTATAAATACCCCCATCACCTATTGTATTGTTTAACCCACTGTTCACTATTTTGGTGGGAGGAGGAGGGAGGACGATTTTTGTCTCTTTTTTCCAAGAAAATCAGAAAGTGGAAAAGTAATTGAAAAATAGTAGGCAATTCTTATAAACTTAGTAAATACTTACCTACAAAATGTTTATATAATATAGTTTTCACTTTTTTGTAGGTCAGGGATGGATCGAAGTTGGATGTATGAAAAAACTATGCGACGTTATAGTGAAGAGTATCGAAATGGAGTGTTAAATTTTACAAAAGCAGCGGAGAAAGATAGGAAAAGAAGAAAGAGTGATTACATGTGTTTTCCATGTACAGATTGCAAAAATGACAATATGTTTGATAGCAAAATAGACGTACACGCTCATCCGATACAACGAGGATTCATGGAGGGCTACACATGTTGGGTGAAACATGGAGAGCAAGAATCAGGCAGTGGTGCAGCTGCAGACAGAAGTGATGCATAAAATGAAGAAGATGAAGATGAACATGACATGTTTGTACCTTCTCCATTGGGCGGTGAAAGGGTTGATGTGGATCACGATCTGCTGCAAGACATGTTACATGACGTTGAGGACCCAACCTATAACGAGAGAGATTTCATGAAGTTCGGCAGGTTGGTCAGTGACGCGGAGAAGCCTCTATATGCTGGATGCAAAGAAAAACACACCAAATTGTCAGCTACCTTGGAGCTAATGAAGCTGAAGGCAAGTAGTGGATGGACAGACAAGAGTTTCACACAACTTTTGGGAATTCTGAAGACCATGCTTCCAGATGAGAACACATTGCCCGAGACGACATATGAAGCAAAGCAGGTTTTATGTCCCCTTGGTTAAAGGTCTGTAGAATTCACGCTTGTACAAACGACTGCATACTGTACCACAAGCAATATGCGGACTTAGATGCTTTTCTTGTCTGCAAGGCTTCTCGATACAAGAGAATGAAAAGTGTTGACGAAGGAAAGAAGTCAAAGCGGGGTGGTTCAGCGAAGGTTGTGTGGTATCTACATATCATTGATCGTTTCAAGAGAATCTTTGCCAACCCCAAGAAAGCATAATTAGTACGTTGGCATGTCACAGAGAGCAGGAACAATGGTATGCTAAGACATCCTGCAGATTCGATTCAATGAAGGAATATCGATCGAAGACACCCAGAATTCGCAGCCGACCCTAGAAACATAAGAATATATTTGTGTACGGATGACATGAATCCTTTTGGAGACATGAGCAGTTCTCATAGCACTTGACCAGTTTTGATTGCAAACTATAACCTACCGCCATGGTTGTGCTTCAAAAGAAAATACATTATGCTATGCTTGTTAATCCAAGGACCGAAACAACCCAACAATGATATTGATGTGTTCTTGGACCCTATTATCGATGATATTGAGATTTTCTACAAATAAGGTATGGAAACTTGGGATGCGTACATTCAGGAGAACTTCAAACTACGTGTTCTATTGTTTTGCACCATTAATGACTATCCTGCACTTGGCAATCTTTCTAGACAAACTATGAAAGGAAAGAAGACATGCTCCCACTGTTTGGAACATACATGCAGTAGGTGGCTGAATAAATCAAGAAAGATGCTTTACATGGGTCATAGGAGATGGCTTCCGCTCCATCACACATTTAGAAAAAAAAGGAACTTTTCAATGGTAAGAGGGAACTTCAGCCTGCACCCAAGGATTTGTCTGGAGATGAGGTCAACAACATGGTCAAGGACATAACTAATGAGTTTGGGAAGAAAAGAAAATATAGTAAGGCAATGGGCAAGGGTATATGGAAGAAAAAAATCCATATTTTGGCAACTACCTTACTGGAAGATATTGAGGTCCGTCATTGCATTGATCTAATGCACGTAGAAAATGTGTGTGAGAGTTTGGTTGGGCTATGTTGGTATTTCTTACGTTCACAGATAAATCTGCAAGTGCACGGATATACCTTTGTAGCATTTCATCCAGAGAGTATTTCAAGGGTATCGTTATTTATTTTATCCCAAAGGAAGACTATGATCTTGAAGAGAATACTAAGGTGCCATGGATATTCATAAGCTATAGATGAAATACCTTAGTCCAGACAGGGGTAAGATAATGATATGTTGAAGGTAGTGTGGCACACACAGAAGAGTCCTAGATAAATTATACATTAGTGCTAAGTGGAGGGTAGTAATTAGAGTCAAGTTCCTATAGTTCTTCTAGTCAAAGCACATAGTTTAATTAATTATTCTAGCTATGTCTAAACCCAGTTCTATGCTCCTAGGACTACGGGGGTACCGCCGCCTAGTGGTACGAAACTCAAACTGATAACAAGCAACATATGTAGGGGATAGTTCATTTATGTTCGACATATGGCTCTGGTAGGAAGGTATCATCATTTGAGGAACTCATCCATTTTTGAATTTTTTCGGAAATAAAATTCTCCAGACTTTGGTTTCACTTGGAATATGATCATAGTTACTCTATCATACCATCTCATATTTCACAACAACTAGACTTAGATCATGCACTTGCTACCCACAAGTTTTCAAGTTCATGGTGTCATACCTAAGCCAACAAACTCAAAACTTGGAGAGTGCTAAGTTGTAAACTAGGCACAAAAGAGAATTAAAACAGAGCAACTATTCATCATATCCAAAGATGAGGAATTAACATTCCTACCAAGCATGTCTACATTATTATATTTTTGGCATTTTTAATTTTTAGATTTTTTAGATGCAATAGAAATAAGGAAATAAAACAAGGGATACGGGGTACCTCATGTGGGGGTCCTCTCCTAAGCTTGTTATTTTTTACTTACGGACCGCGATAAGGATCAAATCCTTACAACCGAAAGTACGCAACATATCGGACTGGTTCTGCTGTAGGTTGGATTTGATGTCCCGGAGCTGATCAGCAGTCTGTTGCTGCCACTGATATGCTTGCCATTGCTGGGTTCCTTGGACATGCTGATGAAGCTGGTGAAGTTCACCTTGCATCTCTGCAGTCCTCATGTCCAATGCTCCCAGTCGTTCAGTGATTTCCGCGTATTCTTGGCTACGAAAACCTCGTGCCGAGAACGAACGTGGAACACCGTACGTTGGAGGAAAACCTCATGCCGAGAACAAACGTGGAACACCGTATGTTGGAGGAAAACCACTGGAGCTTGATGGCTCCGTGGCTTGTTCATGGTGCCAGCCAGGTCCATGTGCCCATTGAGCACTGTTAGCTGACTGCCATGAAGAGCCTCCCATCTCATAATATTGCTGAGGTTGATCCCACCCAGATGTATACCCAGTTGGCACCCACCCCGACTCCGGTACTTGTTGTGGAGACGGTTGCTGTTCTTCCTCCATCGCAACTCTCCTAGACTTGCTCCTTGTGATCCTGCCTGAAATATTACTCCTGCGAGCAATCTCTCTTGGACGGAGAGCAATGGTTAGCGCCTGACACTTATACAAATGATATTCCGGGTTAGGAAGCGGCATTTCATTTGTATATCCGGGGAAGAAGAGAATAAGAGATCCATCGGGACCATGTTTCAAAGTATGACCCTTCACTAAATACTCCGCATCTATAAGTTCACGGGGCTCGGAGATGTGCAAGAGTTGCACATTCCCCAAAGCTCCAACATGGCGAGCAACGCGAGTAATTAATGAAGTGCATTCTATAGGTCCCTTCATCTTAAATTGTTATAATCATTGTTTGATCATTGCTTTAACAGGAGAGATTTTAATCTTTTTAACCATGACATAAAGAATCATCAACTCATCTATTCTAACAGGTCTAACATTTTCTCTAGGAAAAACGGTAAATGCTACCCATTTATGCATCAGTTTTAAAGTAGGATTATGAATGTCATTAGTTCTTGGCTTAGTACAAAATGATTCTTCTGATATACTTTGCCAAACACTATGTTCATCAAAGTTTGACAATTTTGATTCCCACTCAATAGAACACTGATGAGCGAAACCAATCAATAGGCTAAATTCTTTCCATGTGTAGTAATATTCCTTCCCGAATAATCGGAAAGAAATACCACCTCCAATTTATTTCAAAGTGCATAGAAATTGGATGGTCAGAAGGCGTGAACCTTCTTCCTCCACATGAGCCAAATTTTGCCATCCTATTGATTGCCAAACAAGATGGAATTCAGAGTCCATACCTGTCTTACTGAGCATTTCCGGATCATACGCTCACATAGGAGCAAATATCCGGTCCTTGAGGAGGACGTACGCCTGTGTTTCTCGCCCGTCTTTCAGGTCGAGCTCAGTGTCATGAACAAGAGAGGAAGCATGATGACTTCCTTCTCCTCTTGAGGGAACGGCTTGCAGAACATCTTGCATCGCCGGGCTATGCACATGACCGGGGGATGGAGCTGAGCTGGAATGGCTCGAACTTGATCCCGATCCCTTGTGCATTGCACCGAGCAACCGCTTGACACCTTTCTTCATCCTGCAGCTGAAAGAACAAAACACACAAGAACACTAGGGATGGGTTAAGCGTTAGCACATGATTATGTTAGCCGTCCAAAGTCAGTCGTTCTTGTGGAGCTTGGTCGCCACCACAAATCGTTCTTACGTGACAACTCACGAAGGTAACTGTTGGCAACATTTTTGGCAAGAATACAAACACAATCGAAACACCTAAACGTCTTGCGGTGATATGGAGTCGCCAACCACCTCAATCTAGCAAAAAAACTAAACCAAGATGGGTTTTGTAGATTTAAACCGGCTAGTGAAGCTAATTTGAATAGAATGATGGATAAATACCCGTCTCGTGGGCAAACGGAAGGTTTTTAGGACAAACCTACAAAGAAGTGTCGCACTCTCATAGCGGCGGCGGATGATTTACAGCGCAAATTGACAAAGATGGACAAACTAATGTGAAGAAAGTAAAGGAACGATTCAATTGGCTAAAAACTAGAAACTAGATTGGATCTTGTGTATTGTGTATGTCTATTGCCAATTGAACCGGCCTTAGCCCTTAAATAGGGGTTGGTCTTGCCTTCTACAGGCCCTCCTCCACGTCCAATTCGGGATAAACACCTTAGGAAACCCGAAACGTACCTTATGGAGCAAGGAAACCCGACTACCGATAAAATCAACTCGGTTTCGGACTCTGCCGGTCGCCGGTCTGAGCAGCCCTTAGGCCTGGTCTGACACGCACATACATGGCGGTCAGACCGGTCCTCTGGAGGAAACCGACAGATTTTCTAAATATTGGCAATTTTCCCTATTTCAATCCTAGGTGCTAATTTTGGGTGTAAACACATGCCCCCTGCCTTTTATGATGAACATCGTGAATCTAAAAGCATAGAACATGTTTGACTCAGGGCGATAATCTAATTACCGGCCATAAAACTTCCTAAGCATTTTGCCAAACACTCGGGAAGTATTTCTTCAGGTATTTACCATTGATAGCTGCTGAAAACATTCTCCTTGAAGTGTCTCCAGAAAATACACATTCCCTCGAACGATTCCGCATATCCGATAAGGCCCTTCCCAACTTGGTGACCGCTTACCAAATTCTTTAGATCGAGAAAACCCAAAGGCAAAATTGTTTCCCATACCAAATCTCCTACTTGGAACATCTTTGCCTTCACCCTTTTGTTATATGCTTTAGCCACTCTCTTCTTCTCTTTCTCTATTTCTTCCAAAGCCTTCAAACGCTTGTCGATCACCTCATCAAGGTTATCTCCCATCAAGGTCTTGTAGTCTTCAACCGACAAATTGTCTTGCTTTCAATATCGAAGATAGCCAAGATTCACCTCAACTGGTAAAACGACTTCTTGTCCATAGACCAACTCAAAAGGGGTTACCTTGGTAGCACCATGTTTAGATATTCTATGCGCCCACAATGCCTCAGAAAGCACCTCATGCCACCTCTTTGGATGTTCTTCGATCTTCTTTTGACTAGTTTTAACAAAGTTTTATTATTCGATTTGGCTTGTCCATTAGCCTAAGCGTAGTAAGGAGAAGAACTCAACAATTTGATACCATAAGATTCTGCAAAACTTTTCACCTCTTTGGACATAAAGGAAGCTCCTTGATCTGTAATCAACGTTTGAAGAATACCGAATCTATGTATAATATGCTTCAAGATAATTACCTTCATATGAGTCATATTCTTGAGCGGCACGGCTTCGGCCCACTTGGTAAAGTAATCTATCATAACTATCACGAACCGATGCCCTTTCGATGACAAAGGATAAATTTGACCAATAAAATCCAAAGCCCAACCTCGGAACGACCATGGTTTAATAATAGGATTCAACACCGCAGCCGGTGCCAATTGAACATTGCCGAACCGTTGACAAGTTTCGCATCCTCTATAATATTTGAAACAATCATCAATCATCTTCGGCCAATAGAATCCCGCTGTCCTAAGCAACCAATTCATTTTATGGGCTGATTGATGAGTTCCACAAATACCCTCATGCACTTCTCCCATAGCAACTTTAGATTGATCATTATCTAAACACTTTAATAGCACCCCATCTACATTTCGGCGATATAAATCTCCATCAAGCAAAGTATATTTGAACGCTTACCACCGAATTTTCTGATCAACCTTAAGACTAGGATGTTTCAAATATTGAATCAAAGAAATTTTCCAATCTTCTGCTATTTCTAGGGCACAAACGTCTGAATTTAAAATTAATTCGGCCTCTGTATCAGATGAATTGTGCCCCCTAGCACTTTCTGTGAACCTGGTCTGACCGGCCAAGCAACGCCGGTCAAACCGCTGACAACCCGTGGTCAGACCGAAAGTAATGCGCCGGTCAGACCGCCTGCCACCCACGGTCAGACCGGCGACGATGCACCGGTCAGACCACCTGCGATCTGTGTCTTTGCCAATTTCGCCCAAAAAGTTATAATCAAGCATTGATTTCTAATATAAGAAATATCCCTCTCTTGACACTATAACCAGATGCTGGCTGAGCCAAATCATTTGCTCTAGAATTTTTACTCCTAGCAATATGTTTAATAGCAAAATCATCAAAATTGACGATAATATCTAAACATTGATCAAGATACCTGTTTAGCGACCCATCAAGGCAATTGTAAACTCTGGCAACTTGTTGCACCACCAATTCTGAGTCACCAAACGCTTCCACATGTGTTGCTCCAATGATCTCCATCACTTGTAAACCGAATAATAAAGCATTGTATTCGGCTTGATTATTTGTACAAAACTATTCTAGACGAACCGATACTTCAAAACATTGACCATTAGGCGAAATTAAAACTACAACTATACCTTGTCCTTCTTTGCATGAAGAACCATCAAAATAAATCTTCCAAGGTGTAACACTAAGCAAGCAAATCTCATCTTCATAAGCAATATCCACATGATGGTCTACTATAAAATCTACTACAATTCGGCCTTTCATAGATTTCAAGGGTTCATAAGCCAAATCATATTCAATCAACGTATACGCCCATTTACCAATTCTCCCACTCAGAATTGGCCTTTGCAACATATGTTTAATAACATCGGTCTGATAAGCAACTATGTAAGTACTAGATAACAAGTAATGACACAACTTTGTACAAACATAGTATAAGCAAAGACAAAGTCTCTCCACAAAAACATACCTCATTTCGGCATCTAAAAGACGGCGACTCAAGTATGTAATTATATATTCCTTGCCATCTTCCTCTTGTGTCAAGATGGTTCCAATGACTTTATCTTCAGCAGCAATATAAAACCAAAACAGTATTCCGACTTTAGGCGCTCGCATCATAGGTGGAGTAGATAAATACCTCTTCAATCCCTCAAACGCCTCTTATTGTGTTGCCCCAAGTAAAATCGGCTTCTTTTTTCAAATGTAAGATAGGAACAAAAGCATCGAGTTTACCCGCTAGGTTAGATATAAACCTCCTCAAGTAATTTACTTTACCTAGCAACTTTTGAAGTTCTCTTTTGCATGTCGGCGCTTTGAAATCTTGAATCTTCTCAACCTTCTTAGGATCGATCTCAATCCCTCTCTCATGTACCATAAATCCTAAGAACTTCCCCGCCGACACACCGAAAGCACACTTGAGGAGATTCATCTTCAAACCATACCGGCGCATTCTCTCAAAAGCTAACCTCAGATCGACTATATGACCATCCATGCCATCCGATTTGACAACAATATCATCAATATAGATTTCTAAGATAAAACCTAGCAAATCATGGAAAATCAAGTTCATCGCCCTTTGATATGTTGCACCGGCATTCTTCAATCTAAACGTCATGACAACCCACTCAAATAACCCAACAAATCTCGAATAGCTGAAAGCCGTTTTGTACATATCCTCCGTTTTGTACATATCCTCTTCCGCCATAAAGATTTGATTGTAGCTGGCATTGCCATCCAAAAAACTAATCACCTTATGACCCGAAGTATCATTTATCAACATGTCGGCTATAGGCATAGGATATTCATCTTTAGGAGTATCTTTATTCAAATATCTAAAATCTATGCATACTCTAATCTTGCCACTCCCCTTCTTCTCCACCGGAACAATGTTGGACACCCACTCTGCATAACGACATGGCCTAATAAACCCCGCCTTCAATAATTGGTCTATCTCTTCTTTGACACGATCATATATGAGGGGGTTAAAGCGACGAGGAGGTTGTTTATGAGGCCTAAATCCTGATTTTATAGGAAGCTGATGTTCAACAAGATCATGGCAAAGTCCCGGCATCTCATGGTACTCCCATACAAAACAATCAACGTATTCTTTAAGCAGCTCGATTATTTTACCCTTATAACCGGCTCTCGTATTTTGTTTACAAAAGTCGGCCTTGAAATACTTCCATATCCTATGTCCATTTCTTCTAATGGATCAACCGATGTAAACCCTTGACCAAGTTTCTCTACTTCGTCAAAATCTTCAATAGTTTCTGTAATATCGTTCTTTGTAGACCGATATTATTGCACCCTTCTTTACAACCACTCTAAATTGGTTTCTTTACTCATTATACAAAGTAATACCACCTAGCCGTGCTAAACTAGCCGGCTTTACAGAGATAGGTACAAAGCCATCTTTACAAACACTAATAAAATCAAACTAGAGAGATCTAACCCTGATAAGCATTGCATATTCCCATGTTGCCACCCCATCGAAACATCGGCCATTGCAAGGTCGGCCGATGCATCTGCTTGAACAACTTCAACATCATCGCCGTCCCATTGAATCAAGCATTGGTGCAAAGTAGAAGGAACACAATAGTTGACATGAATCCAACAACGCTCCAAAATAACACTATAATTACCTTGCACCTCGACGACGAAGAAAGCGATAGGCAACGTCTTGTTTCCCACTATGAGCTCCATGGACAGGATTCCCCTGGCCTTCGTCGATTCACCACTAAAGCCGTTGAGTATCATATTGGTTTCTTCAATTCAGCTTCTTCACGACCCAACTTCTTAAATAGCGAATACGACATCAAGTTCACAGCAGCACCTCCATCCACCAGCATCCTTGAGACCGGCTTCCCGTCAATATGGCCTTTGAGATAAAGAGGCTTCATATGACGGTTAGACTCATCGGGCTTCTAAAAAACCGCATCTCTTGGACCTAATGAAAGTTGAGCAACTTCAGCCTCCTCCATGGCACAAAACTCCATGGGCAACATGCACACCATGCTGATGTCCATGCTTTCACTCGGTGATGATACCTCAGCCGATCGTTCACTTTCTTCCTTCTCCCTCTCCTCTCGAACAACCACCGGCTCTTCAATCTTCAATGGTTTGGACCTCTCTTCCCTCATGGGCGGCGGCCGCAACTCATCAAATCTTTTATCTCTCCACTCTTCGGCCTCCTTTACTTTCAACTCACAAGCCCGAAGACGTTGCAGCCTCCTCCTTTGTGTAGCCGTCAAATCTAAATTCTTAGGCATCCACCTTGGCTTTGGCTGCATACCAGGAGGTATGTAGTGCCCCTCACTATTCCTTCGCGAAGAAGAGGCAAAACCCGAACCACTTCCAGAAGACTGGCGGTCGGACCGACGCTGGTAACCAGTCAGACCGACCTTGTGCTTGCGGTTAGACCGTCAGTGGACCGGTCGACCAGGTAAACCTTGGTCGAGGCCGCAGGCCGTCGGACCGACTATAGATCTTCGGTCAGACCGGTCAGCAGGCCCGGTCTGACTACTCTCCTGCGCAGAACCTATGCTGACTTTGGTTCGATCACCAAAAACCATCTTAGATTTCTCCTCAGATGGTATCGACACATCATGAGACCCTATCTTGATAGTAACCACCTCCGAAGTCCTCTCTTCCGCCTTAATACACTTTTGCGCCCTATTTTCCTCTTCGAATCGATTCCTCGATGGAAACCGGCTTCCATTTGACGAAGATATGCGCTCATGTACTGATCTCCTCTCCCTTCCCCATCCTTGATGAAATTTCATTGGAGGGATATGATTATACATTGGTGGAATTGCCCCCCATGGCATAAAATAAGGGAAAGGATATCCCGGCATAGCGGCATTGGGCAAGGCCCCCATGGCATGGCTTGAGGACAATGCGGGAACTGTGGCTCCAACGCCCTTGGCGAATGACCAAATCGCTCCCTAGGAGGTGATCTCGGTCTCTTTCCCTTGTCACACCTCCTTCTCCATGCTTCTCTTCTCATATTTGTTCAAGAGCATATCAAAAGAGACCTTCGGCTTCCGGGGGTTTCTTGAACTTGAAGCTTTACCTTTATTCTTCTTCCAAACTCCAACCTCCGGATCCTTGGGCATGAGCATCTTGGGTCTAGACTCCCCAATCATAACCCCTTTCCCCTTAGCAGATCTAGCTTGTTTCGGCCGAATCAACACTTTTTTGTCATTGAAGTCAATGACATTAACAGGGAAAGGATCGCTATCAAGCTTCATCTTGGAGCCCTCAATAAACTTTAATCTTCCTTCCTCTATGGCCGATTGAACCTGTCGACGAAACACATTGCACTCATTAGTAGAATGAGAATAAGAATCATGCCACTTACAGTAAGACCGACGCTTCAATTCTTCTACTGAGGGTATGACATGGCCTTTAGGCAATTTAATTTGCTTCTCTTGCAAGAGATAATTGAAGATTTTATCACATTTGGCCACATCAAAACTATACTTAATCTCACTTTGCCAATCCTTGCGAGGAGTCGATGTCAAGCTAGAACAAACAAAAGGCTTAATTTTATTTGTCCAGGACCACTCAGCAACGTACATGTCATGATCGCCCTTATCATTATCAGAATCACTATCATTGGAGCAATCAACCATACTAACACGAGGTCCTTTGTCATTAGCTCTAACAAATTGCTTACTATCCCTAACCCGGCTTTCCTGAGCCAGAGCCTTCTGCATGACTTGGCTAACATCAAGAAATTGTTGGCCATCTAACCTTTCCTTAATAGGAGCAAGTAAACCACTAAAAGCAAGATCGACCAAATCTCTTTCGGTTATATTCAAACTAAAACACCGATTTCTAGCATCTCTAAATCTTTTAATATAATCAGTGACAGATTCATTATACTTTTGCTTAACCGATGTCAAATCACATAGCCTAAGCTCAGTTTCGCCAGTGTAGAAATAATCATGAAATTTCTGCTCTAGTTGAGCCCAAGTATGGATAGAATTTGCCGGTAAAGAAGTAAACCATGTAAAAGCAGTACCGAACAAAAATAAAGAAAAAAGTGCAATTTAAAGGCATCAGAAGTACTAGCTTCTCCACATTGTGGTAAGAATTGGCCTATGTGCTCCCATGTAGTCCTATTATCCTTACCACTAATTTAGAGAACTCAGTAATTCTATAACCACGAGGATATGGGATATTATCAAAATAATCAGGATACAGCTTTTGGTAAACCTTAGCACGATTCCTCGGCTCAATTCCAAACGACTCTCTGATGATATTCCTAATCCGTTCCTCCATATTTCCAGGCCTCGATGGATTGGGTACGTTTGGTGGCCTAAAAAGTGGTTGTTGCGGCACAATATTACCATATTGGCCATGCCTAGTGTCGTGCGGATAATCTCCATTAGGATCATTTTATTAATTAGGCACATGTGGCGGAACTTGTGCATGAACAGTAGTTACAGGAGAGTAGTGTACAGGAACGTGGTATAAAACCGAATTACCCGTGATTGGATCTATATCCTGTATTGGCACCAGTGTGCCGGTCTGACCGGTCCAGGGCCGGTCTGACCGGCAAGGTATGGTGCGGTCTGACCGGCCATATAGCTGCCGGTCAGACCGGTGAAGGGGACGGTTGGACCGGCCTATTGGCCAATCTGACCGATGTAGGGCGTGCAGGTCAGACCAGCCGTAGGCCCGGTCTAACCGATGTAGGGTGCGCCGGTCAGACCGGCGGTAGGTCCGGTCGGACCGACGAGAGCGGCAGAACTCTCCCCCTGGGTTGTTGCATGATCGTCCCATCGGTTTTGCTAAATATTTGATGAACAGGGGCCTGGCTAGTGCTTGCAGTAGAGGTAGATGGTAAATCGGCCATGAGAGAACCGAATTTAGCGCTCATATAAGTATCAACATCCTATTAAAGCAAGACTCTATAGTAGATTCAAGTTTGTTGTTGACGGCGCAGTCACGGATTCATCTACTGAGCTTGCCACAAGCTTTTGAAAAGGAAGAGTGATCCTTTCAGTGCTTACCTCATCATGGAGGACTTTGAGCGGATTTCCGGACTTGAGGACCACGCCTTGACGAGTTTTAATGCATGATTTGTCCAAAATCTCCTGCGTGAGCACTTTGATATGCTCCTCCATGATCTTGCATGCTTCCCCGTCAAGATCGTCCAATGAAACATGCATGACTTTGGACGGATCCACCTCCTGTGCGACTTGCTTCGACATTGCGACGTCGAAATTGAGATGGCGTTGAACGGATTTCCCCAGCGAAGTCGCCAAAAATCATGTTGGCAACTTTTTTGGCAAGAAGACAAACATGATTGAAACACCTAAATGCCTTGCGGTGATATGGAGTCGTCAACCACCTCAATCTAGCAAAAAAACTAAACCAAGATAGGTTTTGTAGATTAAACCGGCTAGCGAAGCCGATTTGAATAGAACGATAGATAAATACCCGTCTCGTGGGCAAACGAAAGGTTTTCAGGACAAACCCTACAAAGAAGTGTCACACTCTCATAGCGGCAGCGGATGATTTGCAGCGCAAATCAACAAAGATTGACGAACTAATGTGAAGAAAGGAAAGGAACGATTCAATTGGCTAAAAACTAGAAACTAGATTAGATCTTATGTATTGTGTATGTCTATAGCCAATTGAACCAGCCTTAGCCCTTAAATAGGGGTTGGTCTTGCCTTCTACAGGCCCTCCTCCACGTCCAATTTGGGATAAACATCTTAGAAAACCTGAAACATACCTTTTAGAGCAAGGAAACCCAAGTACCGATAAAATCAACTCGGTTTCGGACTCTGTCGGTCAGACCGACCACATGCCGCCGGTCTGACCGACCCTTAGGCCCGGAATGACCGGCACATACATAGCGGTCAGACCGGCCCTCTGGAGGAAACTGATAGATTTTCCAAATATTGACAATTTTCCCTATTTCAATCCTAGGTGCCAATTTTGGGTGTAAACAGTAACTCCGAATGCAAGCAAAACCTAGGGAAATATTTTTATAAACTTAGGAAGAACACATTGAAAGAACTCTAGAGAGGAGAAGAGAACTTGAGGGCACACTATGGCAGCTCAAGTGGGTGCAATGAGATGAACCTCCCCACCTTCCCTTTTATAGAGGGGGCTCTCCCTTGGTTCAGCCGAACCAAGATGAGCTCCTCTCTTCTCCAAATTTTGGATTCCTTATCTCCACATCATCATCTACTACACCTAAAAGTTTGAGCATCATTGGGCTCCATGATGGTTCGGCCGAACCGTTGGTGGGGTTTGGCCCCCACCCAAGGATCCAATGCTTTCTTCCATATTTTATTCAGCTTAGTGCAAGTTTGATGACTGGAATCCAAGGCTAAAGTTTTACCATGATGGATACTAGAATCTTTCAATGTAAAAATCCTAATTTTAAAATTTTAAATTTTCTATGCATGAGAGGAATAATAAACATGCCATGCTTGATTATGCAAGAATCAAAATTTAAGGGAAGCAAACATGATTTTAGAAATTAAATATGAGATATGTACCGATTTTACCTGTCGGCCAGGGCTCCTCATTTAAAGTCCGACGAGCCGGACTTTCTCCGCTCATTTAAGCTTGTGCATCGTCCGATCTCGGAGAAGCAGACGTGAACGACTTCACTTGCCACACCTTCTTGATTTTCTTTTGTTCGTCTGGTGTGGTAGAAGGAATGCTGAACTTTGGTGATGGCCGGAATGGCACCGCCGACCTTTCTTTCTTGATTCTCCTTGGAGATGGCGATTCCTTTTCCAAGAAGTATTTCATGAATTTGATCAGGCTATCCATCTTCGGGGGCTTGATCTTGACCTCCTTAATGTTCTTGGTAATTGGTCCGTACTTGATCTTGACCATAGAACACTGTTCCACTCTTGGCTGGAAGTTGAATTTCTCCTCCTTCCCATTAATGTGAAGTTGGATTTCTCCAGCTCCCACATCAATGCGGGCATCTTCGGTGCTGAGGAATGGGCGCCCAAGAATGAGCGGTGTCCTCTTGTCGACATCCATGTCGAGCACCACAAAATCCATGAGAATAAAACATCCCCGGATTTTCACCGGTATGTCTTCTGCGATTCCTCCCGGATAACGGACTGATGAATCAACCAGCTGCAGCCACATCGGTGTTGATGCTAGCATGGTGTAGTTCAGCCGATCAAAGACCTCCTTGGGCATGACGCTGACGCTAGCCCCAAGGTCGCACAAGGCATGGTCAAATTGCTGTGTCCCGATCGAGCAGGTGATCGTGGGACACCCTAGAACCTTCTTCTTCTCAGGAAGCTGGTTGAGTATAGCGACGCTACACTCTTCGATCAATTTGATGACCTCCGCGGTAGGCATCGGCCTCTTGTCGTTGAGGATGTCCTTAAGGTAGCGAGCGTACGTGGGTACTTGCATCGCTTCCATCAAAGGGACATTGATATGGATCTTCCTTATGACCTCAATAAAATGAGCGAACTGCTCGTCCACGGTTGGCTTCCTGTTGCGGTGAGGGAACGACAACAGTGTAGTGTCATGGAATTCTTCCGGTGCTGGTGTTCCCTCATGAACTTGGCTCTGAATGTTGGTCGGCTCACCCTCTGTCTCTTTTTCCTTCCCTGCATTGTTAGGATATGGCGGATCACAAGTGGTTTTACCCCCTCGTGTGGTCACCACACTAACATTTTTAAGAGAAGCCTCGGGTTGCCCTGGGATTTTCCCTGCCTCAAATGAGGGAATAGCAGCAGCCAATTGAGCTAACTGGGTTTCTAGCATTTTGTTAAAACTCAGCTGGTTCTTAATGGCAGAAGAAAAGCCTTCCATTTTAGCATTTATGCTTTCCAAGGATTTGTCATTGGCCACTAACTTCTTAGAAATATTCTCATTAATCTTAGCTTGGCATAAGACAAGATCTTTCAAGGAGGGTTGATTGGGATTGAAAGCATGAGCAAAATTGTTACCTCCTTGACAGTATGGGCGTTGCTGGTTCCACCCTTGACCTCCTTGAGGACGGTAGTCGTTGTTGTTCACATAGCAGACGTCCGCGCTGGTCTCGGGGCAGTTATTCCCCGAATGGCTAGTGTTGCCGCACGTCTTGCAC
Source organism: Oryza australiensis (assembly GCA_019925245.2). NCBI lineage: Eukaryota > Viridiplantae > Streptophyta > Magnoliopsida > Poales > Poaceae > Oryza > Oryza australiensis. Next base: position 762,038 of record JAIFGZ020000016.1, on the reverse strand, counting down.
ATCATGCGAGCGTCCACCGCCTGAACTCCTTCAGCCTTGTCCTTGAACTTCTTTAGCAAGTGGTCTAATTTAGCGGCAAGCATATCCGTCTCGTTGACGGTATGTATACCGCGCTTCTTGGACTGGAGACGATCATCGCTCCATCCTAAATTGGATACCATCTTCTCGATTAAGGTGGTCGCGCTCCCGATCATTAACGAGAAGAAAGCTCCTCCCGCAGCACATCAATATGATCACGGGCCGCTGAAGTCAGCCCGTTGTAAAAGTTCTAGATGAGAAGCCAATCGTCCATGCCATGGTGAGGGCATGCCAGGATGTACTCCTGGAACCTCTCCCATGCCTCTGGGATCGACTCGTCTGATGCTTGCTGAAAGCTCAAAATCTTCCCACGAAGAGCATTGGTTTTTCCCATCGGGAAAAACTTCGCGAGGAACGCATTAGAACACTTGTCTCAGGTGTCTACAGCACTTCGGTTCGCATAGAACCACTGCTTTGCTCTCCCGATGAGGGAGATCGGAAACAACTGGAGTCGGATGGCGTCTTGTGTGACTCCCTTGATCGTGACAGTGTTGCATATCTCTAGGAAAGTTTGGAGATGAGCATTAGCGTCCTCGTTGGCCTTCCCACAGAAGGGATTGGCCTGCACCATGGTTATAAGACCCGTGTTGATCTCAAAGTTGGCCTCCCTAGTGTTGATCGTTGGTCCACTAGAACATTTTCAGCTGAGGGTGCCGAGATCGCGCAGAGTCTTTGATCCCGATGATGCCATGACCTTTGGTTTAACTGCCGAGAGTAAAATTTGAGGAGGAACGACACGAGGTCGAACTCTTCTCACAAGGGCCTCTGGATTTGGATTGTAATTATCCGGCAAGTTGAAACATGACATCCACTACCCTGTTTTCACATAAAAGAGAAAACAAACCAAGATAAGCCTGCTAGAGCAAATGTAAGACAAATATAACTATATGGATATGCAAGCACTTATTATTTTTTCCTAGACCATTGTCTTCCTGTTGATGAGAAATTTCTCTCACGCGCTGGCCTGGGAGATCTGCTTAACTCCAGTGCAGGTCCTTCTTGGCTGTCTATGAAATACAGGGCGTGCCAGTTGGTTTGATCTGTTAACCAACAGGAAAAACAAAGATGTATGCGTTAAGGGTTAGGTTAGATCCTACTGGATCGGCTGAGGGAATCAATTAACATATATATGCTATCCCAAAGCACATTTAAACTTAAGTGATTGGGATAGATCGGCCATGCCGAGACAGTATTAACCACTTAACCTAAATATACAAAAGGATAATAAATATATGCTTTAATAGCCTAGCCGATACCGTAAGACTAACTGTGAATTGGCTAGTACTCCGATACATCTTCTGAAAAGATATTGATCTAAGCTAAATGCGCTAAGCCTAGATCAGTCGGCTGTCGGCTATGGCTAATAGGCTGATTCTGGCTTAGAGCATTTAACCAGAGTAAGATCTTAATATAAGAGGCAACTTTAATAAATCTAATAGTAAACATGCTAAAATAATATTAAAACAGATAAGGTCGGCTGAAACCCCGGCACTGTCTCTAAGCATATACATCTAGCCTTATAGATCATAAGAGCTCTAAGAACGACTTAACAGGTCAGATTGATGCAGCATTAAATATAAAAAGAACAATCAGATCTATTATAGCTGATGTAAATCCCTCGAGACGGTGGATACCGCATATAATCTAAGCCAACCCCTAGATCTAGCTCTATCGGCTGTTGGTTCTTAACAGAAACAGATCAATGTCGAATAGATCTAGACATTGTTCTAGATTATATGCGATATATGATAACTAGCGCAACATAAATCATTGAATCTAGAGTATCATAGCGATGGAAGCACTAAATTCGACGAGATACACCACTAATGACAAACATTTACCTTAATCGGGGATCGAAACGATGCAACCCGAAGCCGGATCAAGTGTTCGTCTGAAGAAAATAGGAGGCGATGCGCCGAAAGTTGATTGATTGTGTATCTATATCTCTCGTTACAGGGGTCTCGGGTCCTATTTATACCCAAGAATAAAACTACCCGTGCAAGACACGGTTTCTATCTAATCTACTATACATGGTATGACAATATCCTGGGACATGGTCCCATGCCGCATTACAATAGGAAATCTAAACAAATTCCTAATTTACAGATACAATTGCCGTTACAGGACTCTATCCATAGATGGCAATATCTTTTAACGCACAATTTCGGAACTGAATCCAACTCCTTATCTCTACTCTTTCCATCGGGATTGGTTACACTTCAACCCTGACTCAGAATCAGCTATCGGCTATCCTAGTCCAATTCGCTCTCAGCCGACTGGCTCCGTAGCCGATCCGGACTCAGCCGATTCTGCTTCCGTCTCTTCTCAGATCACGCATCTTCTCCGATTCCGCTTCAATCTCTGCTTCAAACCTGGGAGTTAGGTTACCAAATTTTATCATTAACACATGCCCCCAAGTCCGCGATATGAAATGTTGCGGATTTTAGGCGATTCAAATCCAAGGCGCAATCCTAGCATGACTCTGTTTCGAATACTGCCCCCGCGGCCGCCACACAAGTTCGTCGTCACAAACAAACAACCACCTCAGCAACCCTTGAGCTCTCCGGCGACCCGCCCAGTTCTCAAGACCTGCATAGGTGATTCCTTCCTCTGGTGATCTTCGCTCACACAATGGCCTCTTCCGCCACCGCCGTTGCCGCATCGGCCGCTGCATCTGCTAAGTTCCCCGAGGTACGCCCTAATCGGCTCAAAACCCTTTCTTTTCTGCCTCAACTTATAAATCTGCATTCTAGGGTTTTTGATTTATGAATCTGTTCTTCTTTTTGATTGTAGCACTTGTCCCATCAGATAGTTATTCCCAACCCTACTTAGAAAAGCAGATACTTTCTCGGGCCTATCAGCAATCAGGACCCAACTGATATAATAATAGCCAAAACCAACAGGATACCCTACAACATGAGGAAACCCACTCTGAATCACTAGGCTGGAACTTTTAAATCATGGCCGTCCATGGACAAATCCTGGCCTGAGTGGTATAAGAGAATGCAATCGGCTAAACAAACCCATTGGGAAGAAGTAGGAATAGCTCAATGCTTAGTCCTATCCATAGCCAATATGGAAAAAGATGAACCACTGATGTCAGCTGCAACCTACTTCTGGTATGATACTCTTAATGCCTTCATGTTTCAACAAGGCCCAATGACAGTCACCTTAGCCGACGTAGTCATGACCACTGGACTAGACATCTCATCATCGGCTAACCCTGAAGGCTTGACTAAGAAAAGCCATCACCAGTTCAAGACAAAGGCCATAGGAGGATGGAGCGGCTATGTGGCCATGAGCATGAAGGAAGGACCAATCGGCCCTAGGGAACACGCCGCATTTCTCATGATGTGGCTAGAGAAATTCCTGTTCTGCAGCTCAAGCAGTGGGCTGACTGCGAATTGGCAGGTTGTAGCCGAGGCCTTGCTGGAAAAAGGAAAAATCCCCTTGGGCAAATACCTCCTCGGCTACCTATACCAAACCCTCCACCAAGCAGTCTCTAAGATAGCTGCCAATTCCTCTGTCAATACGGGGTCCCCGGTGGTTTCTTCGGATCGGCTAGTGTTGATGACTCGAAAAATAGTCGGTCAGCCACTTTTGACTGAAGCACACTTCCCGCGGTTGGAGCCAATCGAGGATGACAAAGGCAATGAGATAACCACCACCAGATGTCTGAGTTACGGAGAAAAAGTAGCCATGCACGCTGGGACCAAGCAATCGGCTGAACTGCTAGCCGAATGGTCTGTATCCTTCTACGACGGGTTTGCAAAGAACAACTACAGCTGGTACTTCTACAGGGATCGTCCACTCTTCGAGCTGCCGATTGTATTTAACTTGGAGAAAATCAACTCAGATGACTACCCCAAGTGCAGAGAATTATTCACAACCGCCCTCAGCCCCTGTATCCTGCCGACTGGAGTCCATCAGGGCCGATCGATGGCCAAAAGCTATGAGTTCTACTACCCCGTGTCGGCTGCCAGGCAGCTCGGACTTGGGCAACTGCCCATCGGCTGTTACTATGCCGATAAGATTGAGACAAGGGGAATAGTGGACCAGGCCCCAATCATGAGAAAATTGATGAACTTAGCCAGTCCTCCCCTCGGCAGTATCGACGATATGGTACTAGCCTACAAGAAGAGCGCAGCTTATGACCGTTGGTGGGTCGAGGTCAAACATCATATCTTTCATGAGCGGTCTTCCCATTACATCACTCTGCTGCTGCCAGATGAAATCCCCTCAGTAAGTCTCGAACTTCAAATTATTCTTCCTTTTAGATCATCGACTGATTTAATCTGCTAATACTTGAATTTTTTCTTGCAGGTGACTGAAACCGAACGGCCGACGATGAGCAACTCAGGCATCCCCATCGAGTACCGCCTAGGCGTTCTACCGAACGGGTGCGGGTTAGCTCCATCGGCCATCGGCTGGGATGCGCCCAAACTGAAGACTTTGCTGCATGGACAGACGCGCCAGCCGCTGGCCCGGCAAAAAGAGCTGCTCCAAGCGCGAAGCATCGGCTACATCGGCCAAGAAGCAAAAGAAAAAGCAGCCGATCACGCCAGCTGATAGCGTCCCGTCGGTGGATCCCAACGTCGACCAATTCCTCAACGAGGAGGTTGCTGATGAAGAAATGTCAGCAGCTGTCGGAGCATCGGTCAAATCAAGTGATTCGAGCCATAACTCAATCAATCTTCCAGCCGACGGCCCGCCAGTGCCAAGCCCTCCTGCGAATAAACAGCCGGTAATTCCTTGTCTTGTTATATTCGGCTTTAGCATAATACCATTTTGTACTTAACTGAATATATCTTGCGTAGGTCAAAAAGCTGACTCGCCGTCCTCCGTGCCGCGCTTCAACAGTAACCATCTCCCTCGGCTTACATTTTAGCTTACTGACCCCAGCCGATTTGACACCTGACGCTTATCTTCTCTTGCAGCCTTCTCCATCTCCATCGGCTGCCCCACAGTTGGCTGCCCCCCAGGTGTCGAGCGAGCACACAGCGTTGACCGTAGGCGGCCAAGAGGCTGGGGAATCACAGAGCCGGTCGACGAACAAGTTGGTGCAGCAACTCCGATCGACGATCCTATTGAAGAAGACACCGCTCCCGTCGATCCGACCGAAGCTGAAAAAGAAGTCGACCCAATGCCTGCAGCAAGAGTAAGTTGATCCCTTTCTTTCCTCTCATAATACCTTGAACAATCAGCCATTTTAATCACAGCTTAACCCTGTTGTTCCCTTTGTGCAGCCTTTGGCCGACTTGCTCTCCTTTGACATCAAGGAGTTCCTTGGTGATGAAGAAGGGGAAGCTACCAGCCCGGATAAAGCTCCAGCCGACGAGCTTAAAGAGAAACTTCAAGACATACGCCGTCGGCTAGACATCGATGTGAACAGGCTGGTGGACGAGTGTGGATCGGCTAAGTGTCGATTCTTCAAAATTGAGGGATAGCTCCCTGATGACCTAGCCGCCAAGGTCGCTGCTGCTGTCTACATCGATTTGCGTCGGCCAAGGCTTGGGCGTGCGATGCAACGAATGATTGAGAGGCTTTCCCAAGCCGATGTGACGACCAAGATCAATGACATGGTCAAGAGCATGGAGGCCGAAAAGGCAAAGCTGAACGAGTTGAAAACTGGCCCCACGACATCTCAGGCTTAGATTGCCAGTTTGAAGGCCAAGGAAGCCGACCTAATGAAGCAGCTAGAGGAATGTCGCACTGGAATCGCTGCCGAAGAGAAGGTGCTGGCCGATTTGCCAAAAGCCACTGAGGAGCAAACAAGCAAATTGACGACCACCTTCAAGTATCTGAGAGAACTTCACAAGTCGACTAAAGTGATCCCTGGCTCCGACGTCGAAGACCAAGCAGTGATCGACGAAGTCAAGGCGATCAAGGCTACAGCAATATCGGCCATTGACGCATTCTTGTCCTTGTAGCTGATGTAATAGACTTAGGCTAAAAAATGAAGAAATTTTGTGTAATTAGCTTAAGCTGCCGATTTGTAATTAACTGTCCGTAATCGGCCCACACTTGCATTGTTTATTCTAATTCTGAAGTTTGAAATTTTTTTGATTCCTGATGTTCACTCTGATTTCTGATGTTCGCCTTTCTGCAATCGGCTTCGATCTTGTGTATGTGTATGCCCCCTAATTTTGTTGATATCTTCGATGTTGACAAAATTAGGAACTTAACACAATTCTCGCTCCGCTGTCATCAATGTCGGCCAACACCAGCCGGTTGTAGAAAACTAGGGAAAAACTTGGCTTGACAATGACCTAAAGGCGATGCTTGCTCAAGACAAGACATCGGTAACGCGAATCGGCTAACACGAATCGGCTGAACAAACAGAGCTAAATCATGAGTTGATCCAAACGCTTGGGTAGTATTTTTTCAAATATTTGCCGTTCAGAGCCCTTCCAAATACCTCTCCATCCAAACCTTCTAACATGTAAGCTCCTTTAGAGACGCATTTGTGGATGTTGAAAGGCCCTTCCCAATTTGGTGACCATTTGCCAAATTTATTTTCTCTCGATCCGATCGGCAATATTAATTTCCAAACGAGCTCGCCCTTTTCAAAAGATTTAGGCACAACCTTCTTGTTATAATGACGGGCTACTCGTTCCTTATCCCTTGTTACCTTTTCCAAGGCCCTCATCCTTGATAAAACTAGGTCTTCTGATTCATCCACCATCAGGTGATAGTAATCATCGGCTGTGAGCTGATCTTGTAACTAAATTCATCTTGAGCCGATGATATTTTCCCCTGGCAATACTGCTTCGTGCCCATAGACCAACTTGTATGGAGGGACTTGGATAGATTCGTGGCATGCCATCCGATATGCCCAAAGTGATTCGGCTAATTGACTGTGCCATTGCTTTGGGCACTCAGAAATCTTCCTCTTAATCAGCTTGATCAGACTTTTGTTTGAAGCCTTTGCTTGCCCGTTGGCATGTGCGTAGTACAACGAAGAATTAAGTAATTTGATCCCATGCCGTCGGCAAACTGAACAAACTCATCTGATATGAAGATAGATCCCTGGTCTGTTGTAATTATTTGTGGGACGCCAAATCGATAGATGATATGCTCTTTAACAAACTCAATTGCGTCCTTGGAGTTGACTTTCTTCAAAGGAATTGCCTCCACCCACTTTGTAAAATAGTCTGTCGCTACCAGAATGAATTTATGCCCTTTGCTTGAGGGCGGATTGATTTGGCCGATCATGTCGATGCTCCATCCTCTAAATGGCCAAGGCTTTATGATCAGGTTCATAGCCGATGCTGGTGCTCTTTGTATGGCGCCGAATTTCTGACAGTCCTGGCAACCTTTATAATATTTGAAACAGTCCTCTAGCATTGTCGGCCAGAAATACACTGCTCTCTGAAGTAGCCACTTCATCTTATGAGCCGATTGATGCATGCTGCAAATCCCTTCATGAACTTCTCCGATAGCCACTTTGGCTTGATCGGCTCCAAGGCACTTGAGCAGCACTCCATCGATCGTTCGATAGTAGAGATCTTCATCGAGCAAAACATATCTTAATGCGTTGTATCGCAATTTCCTTGAGGCTGATTGAGAAGGATTCTGTAGATAGCTATAGACTTCAAACCTCCAATCATCGGCTGTGATGGCAGCAACTTCCACTTCAATGTCTCTTATCATCGGCCTGTAGCCCGATGCCCCTTGAGCTAAATCATTGGCTTCTATATTCTGCTCCCTGGGGATATGTTTTAGAGTAACTAGCCGAAAACTATCCATCAATTCTCGGCATTGTTGATAGTAGACCATCGGCGCATCGTTTTTGCATTCATATTCTCCCGACAACTGGCTGATGACCAACAGTGAATCTCCCATTATTTCGATGGCGTCGGCTTCAACTTCTTTGAGCAGATGTAACCCTTTGAGCACGGCCTCGTACTCGGCTTGGTTGTTTGTAGCATGGGGGTTGATAGAAAAAGCAAATTCAAAGCTTGCCCCCCTAGGCGAAATAATGACCAATCCGATACCGCAGCCGTTGGTGCACACCGAGCCATCAAATGTCAATGTCCAAGGCATAATTTTAACTGAGCCGATTGAGTCATCTCTGTGTTCCACGATAAAATCAACTATAGCTTGTCCTTTAACTACCCTGGGTGCCTGATACCTCAGATCAAACTCTGTCAAGGCAAGAATCCATTTTCCAATTCACCCTTTTAACACTGGAGCAGATAGCATGTATTTGACTACATCGACTTTATATATTATTGTGCACTCATTGGATAGCAGATAATGCCTTAACTTTGTACATGAAAAATATAGGCACAGACATAGCTTCTCCACTGGTAAATACCTTGTTTCTGCGTCCAACAGCCGTGGGCTGAGATAGAAGATATCTTTTTCCTTGACCTCAACCTCTTGGATTTGGACTGAGCCGATTGACTTGTCGTTGGCTAACAGGTACAGCTTGAACGGTATCCCTTCTGTGGAGATATTAAAACTAGAGACGAGCTTAAATAATCCTTGATGTTGTCCAAAGCCTTCTGCTGCTCTGCCCCCCATGTGAATGCTTGATTGACTTTCAGCCGAAGCAGTGGTGTGAACAGCTCCATCTTCTCTGAAAGATTGGCTATAAACCCCCTAATGAAGTTGATTTTGCCGATCAACGATTGGAGTTGCTTCTTGTCCTCCGGAGGCTGTATCGTCTTGATAGCGTTGATGCTCCTTGGTGTAACCTCAATTCCTCTTTTATGAACAAGAAACCCCAGAGACTGCCCGGCCGACACGCCAAACGCGCACTTCAATGGATTCATCTTCAGGCCATATTTTCTTGTTCGCTCCAAAACCTGCTTCAGATCGGCTATGTGGTTCTCTATCTCCCTGGATTTGACAACAACATCATCAATGTAGATCTCCACCAGACAGCCGATCATGTCGTGGAAGATATAATTCACGGCCCGTTGATATGTTGCCCCAACATTCTTCAGCCCAAATGTCATAACAACCCATAGCCGATTGCTCCAGGACATCGAAAAACAGTTTTGTGAATGTCTTCTTCGGCCATAAAGATTTGATTGTAACCTGCATTGCAATCCATAAAACTGATGATCTTGTGGCCTGAAGCGGCATCTACGAGCAAATCGGCTATAGGCATCGGGTATTCGTCTTTGGGGGTAGCCTTATTTAGGTCTCTGAAATCAATGCACACCCTAAGTTTACCATTCTTTTTCAATACTGGGACAATATTTGAGACCCACTCGGCGTATCGGCAAGGCCGAATGAATCCAACATCGTATAGCCGAGTGATTTTGGCTTTGATCGCATCATACATATCGGCCTTGAACCTCCTGGGAGGCTGTTTGAATGGCCGATAGCCTGTCTTGATCGGCAGTTGATGAACAACGATAGATTGGCTAAGACCAGACATCTCAAAATACTCCCAAGCAAAATAATCCTTATATTCCTTTAACAAAGCAATGAGCTGGGATCTACAATGAGAAGATAAATTTTTGCTAATATACGTCGGCCTAGGCCTGTCTCCAGAGCCTATGTCTATTTTCTCTAATTCGTCGGCCGACGTAAAACCTTGCCCAAGCTTGCCATCGTCTTCGTCCGTGGTGTTCATGCCGTAGACGCCTGAGCTCTCCACGACGTCTTGCTCAAAGCAGCAGCTGCGGTTCGTTGTCTCCAATCGGCTGTATGGCAGAATCGGACACTTTTAGAAAATCGGCTTTCCAGATTTTCCCGGACAAACAATCAATGCCATCGATTTCCCAGTGGCAAATCGGCATAGGCAACGCGTACTGACATGTCGGTTGGTACAATCTCTATCTTGTCGCCGTCCCATTGAAGCAGACACTGGTGCATTGTGGAAAGGACACAACAGTTGGCATGTATCCAGTCCCTCCCGAGCAGCAGGCTGTAAGACACCTTCTCGTCGATGACAAAAAAGGTTGTGGGCACGGTCTTGTTGCCGACGGTCAGCTCAACATTTAACACGCCCTTGGTCTCTGACGGGTTGCCGCCGAAGTCCTTGAGTACCATGTTAGTCTTGATCAGGTCTTCGGCTCCCTTATCCAATTTTCTGAATGTTGCATAGGGCATCAGGTTCACTGTAGCTCCCCCATCTACTAGCATCTTTTGAAGGGTTACGCGGAGGCTACGCTAGCCGAAAACAAAAACTTTTTACCGCGCAAACCAGGAACACTTGCAAGTAAGGGCCGATAGATCGTTACCGATTGGAGTATGCAGCGGAAATAGCCAATCAGGGCTATCCGATCTGGAACTGTGTAGCCGATTCTCGCAAGCCGACAGCCGATTCCCGGGGACAGCCGATTCGCCAATCAGCCGATTCGCGGAGTCGTCCGGTCACGTTCTTGCGCCTTGCTCCGATGCGCCCGACCGCAGCCGATCCAAAGCCGATCAACAGCGCGCAACGTAGCAGCGCCTCTACCGGTATCCACACGTCCGGGGACAAAACGCCGAACACCCGTGTGCTAGCACGCGATGCAAGGCTAGGGTTTGGCTCGAAAGTGGGGAGGGTTTCCGTGGAGATTGATCTCGTCGACTTCTGTTGTGGATTCGGTTCAATGCAATCCTATTGACGTCCGCAGATCTCCACCCCTCCCTCCTTTATATAAAGTTGGCCGACTGGGACTAGTGGCCGATCAGGACTCTATTTTGTATCGGATCCTATCCGAATCTCACAGAGTTGGCCGCCCATACGTCGTAAGCCCACAGGACTCTATCCGATCGGATCCCTATCCGATCAAGCCGTATCCGAGTCCAACTCGAATTCCTGTTCTTATCCCCTTAAGCGTGCGGCCCTGTAAGTTCAGGTATACTTGGTTTCGGCTATAGTCTAACTTAGCCGATCGTCGCTCGAGTCCAACTCAGCCGACCCGTCACCACGACGCCTAGCAGCACATATTGACACCATAGTATACAAGAATAATATCGGCTCGAACTGTAATGTGTACACAAATCCCTTTGCCTCACGATACCGGTTAAGCTATAGGCAAGATGTGTGCCATCCCTTCAATAGCTTAACCATTCACTCGAACCGTATTGGATTATCTGCTCTTGATTAACTCCTCAATCAACTTAGCATGGCCATGCATTTCCATAATCCCTTACCTCGAGGGCCCGAGATATCTCTCCAAAGGAGGGGCAAATTCCATCTTGATCACTCACATCCCACTCCATGTTTCATAGCAAACCCGAAAACTACCTTTATAACTACCCAGTTACGGAATAGCGTTTGGTAGTCCCAATGTAGGCTACTACACATGTTGGAATTCATGGTGATGTCAGGTCTAAGGACTTTGTACCAACACTACCTGAGACCAACTAATGGCACATTAATTCCTGTAGTGTCTCATGGTGGGTCCAACACATGTGTCCATGTTTATTGATTTGGTATCTCCATACCCATGATCTATGAGACATGATCATCAATCAATAAACATGCCGATCTTAGAATCATATTTGTTCCAACAATATGACATATGATCGGGATCATTTAGAAATAGATTCATACATAAAGAGTCTCATAAATAAGTCACGTACTTATTGATCAATACAAGATGTCTATTTCATGGAACTGAATAACACTTTATTCATTTATACATAAACATTGACGTGATATCCAACATCTCCATGTTGCCTCTAGGGCATATCACTAACATCTTTGACATTGGCTTGCCGTTGATGAAGCCTTTTACGTACAGTGGCTTGAGATGCCGATTTTCGGTCCCCTCTGGCTTGTCGAAAATTGCTTGATCCGGGGACAGTGCTAGTTTGGCCAAGGCGTCTTCAATGTTGTATACATCGGCCTCAGGGGCGCCAAATTTGGCTAGCAATATGAATACCATATTTACCGATACAAAAACTTTTCCTTCCCCTTGGCTGCCCTCCTGGCTTGATCGGCTGAGGTATCTCTGGTTTGATCCTCGTCGGCTGGCGTAGTTTTCTTTTTGGGCCTCCATTGCTTTTTGCTTTTGCCTAGCCGACGGCTTTGTTCTTGGATCATCTGTCGGACTTCTTCTTCCCTTCCTTCACGCTTCAGCCTCTGAATTCTTCGTTTCTGTGTCTTCATTAAGAGGTCAGAAGGGCACCATTGGGGGTTGGCTGATTCTTCTTCGTCGGCCTCTTCTTCATTGTAGTAGTCATTGTTTTCGTCATCTTCGTCGAACAAGTCTTGATGGATCGGCCCTAGCCGATCGTGGACGGACTGCCGGCGCTGGTTGAGCTGTATGGCCGTCGGGATGAATTGAGTTGGGCTGGTGATTGGCGGGCTCCTGTGTTCATCCTCGCAGTAATCGCTGCAGGCCGGGCAATCGTCTAGCGTCGGCAGTCTCATCCCGGTTTCCCAGCAGTGCCTGAAAAATTCACAATGCCAATGAGGATCGACACCACTGTGATCCCCGTCGTACCGGCGGCCTCGCATCTCTGGCTCCCGTCAACAAAATCCTTCAAACCGAGCCTTTTCTTCCTACCAAGATCGCTGTCGGAGGAGGCGTCGACTATCTGTGTTGATCGGTAATCGGTTAGCCGATCGAGCAACGGGGCGCACCATGTTGATTGGCGCGGCTTGATCTCCAGTCGGCTTGCTCTTTGCCTTGACCCCTTTTAATGTCTCGGCTAAGCTATACGTCATTATGCGTTGTCGATCAGCTCGCCTGAGGTCGGCTTGAACCATATTGACCGGGAAGGGGTTGCCGTCTACTTTCATCGGCCGAGTGGAATCGGCAAACTTGAGCTTCCCGGCCTCTATTGCTGACTGGATCTACTGCCTGAAGACTTTCCAATCGTTAGTGGCATGGTATGTAGAATTGTGCCACTTACAGTACTTCTTCTTCTTCAACTCTTCGGTCGACGGGATAGTGTGGTTGGGGGGAAGCTGAATTTGCTTCTCCTTCAGCAACAAGTCAAAGATCTTGTCGGCCTCCGTGATGTCGAAGTCGTACCTCTCCTCATTGGCAGTGTTCAGCAGCCATTGGCAGACGATGGCTTTTTTGTTCTTAGTCCATTCGGTTGTAGCTACCTCTGCGTCATCATCACTAGAATCGGATGCTGATTCAACGATGACTTGAGATACGTTTTTGATGGCCTTCCTGGTGTCTTGGAATCTCTGTTCATGGGCCGTCACCCTCTGCGCGAGATGTGCCAAGCTGTCGAAGTCTTGTGCTGAGAAGCGCTCGCGAATCAGCACAATCAGGCTGTGGAAGACCAAATCGGCTAGCTGGGTGTCCGACAACACCAGGCTATAGCATCGGTTCCTCATTTCTCTGAACCATTGGATGTAGTCTTCAACCGATTTGTTGTGCTTCAGTCTGATGCAGGTGAGGTCCGACAACTTCATTTCATGATTGCCGGTGTAGAAGTAGCTGTCGAATTGTTTTTCGAGATCGGCCCAACTCTAAATTGAGTTGTAGGGCAATGAAGAGAACCAGGTAAAGGCTGATCCCGAAAGTGACAAGGGAAATAAACGAACCCTCAGGGCGTCTGTAGCCGATGCTTCGCTGCACTACGCCAAGAATCGGCTGACATGCTCGTAGGTTGACACGTTGTCCTGCCCTGAGAATTTCGAAAAGTCTGGGACTTTGTATCGGTTGGGCAGTGGAACCCGCTCGAAGTACTCCAGATATGGGTACCAATACATGTTTCCCGAGTCTTTTGGCTTGAGGCCAAATTGATCGCGCATAACGTTCGCAATCAAATCGGCCCACATCCGGTTGTCCTGCTGTATTGGCTCATATTGATCATATGGCGCGGGTGCTTGCCGATACAGATGTGGCGGTGTCTGGGGCCTGTAGTGCTGATCTTGATGGCCTCCCTGGTACTGGTACTGGATTGGATGGCCAGCGGGAGGCGGCCGATTCCCTGGTGGTGACGTCTGCGGATCAGGGAAAAGTTGGTGGCCACCGGCGTTGTACTGTCCTCCTAGGCCGATTTGGGCAATCGGCTCTAATTGCCGATTGTTGTTGAACATGTTGGCGATCTAGTCCTGGGGGAGTGGTTGTTGTCAGTTGAGCATGGTAACCGCCGGCTTCGAAGCCGATCCAGACGGATTCGGCTGATTGAGGATCCCTCTTGGTGGCCCTGGCTGTGCGTGTGATGGGATCGACCGATTCTGGGTGGCCAATGTCCTGTAACCAGGAAACTGGCCGTTTATGAAGTACGTCGGCCCCCATTGTAGTTGGTTGGCTATCTTGGCGTCGACCACAGTGGCAATCATATTGTTGAGGGTGTTGACAATAATGCCACTTTGGTTGACCAGTGCATGGTGCACGGCCGAATCAATTCGGTATTGCAAAGTATGCAAACCCGAATTACCTTGCTCCTGAGTCGGCTCCTCCGCCTTCTGTTTGTCCTTTGATCCGCTGGAGGAGGACACCTTGAATTCGTCCATGCTGAATTTATATTTCTGGTGCACACCACCAGACCTCGTCTGGGTGAACGACTCTAGGTAGTTGGCTTGGAGCTCTTCTACCATCCTGTAACACCCTGAAAATCGGAAACTTAAAAATCGCAACTCAAAAACCGGAGCCCACAAAAACTTTTTGAAGCATTGCATCTTGTTGTACTTAATTTCCTCTTATTTGCAAGTTTTATTGCTTGTTATAAATAGAAATACACTTATTTAAAAATTAGAGAAATCAAAAGGTTAAACCCTAAACGAAAAGGAAATTCCAAAATAAATATTAGAAATAAAAATTGGGAAAAGTAAGGTTGATAATAATTTATTTTGGATCAAAACTATATTTTGGAAAATACAAAAAATAAAATAAAAAGGAATAAAAGGAAGAATGGAAATAGAAGGAATATATATGAATATGTACATAATAATATAAAATAAAGTTGGGCAAAAGTTGAAAATTTGGAGTTAAACTAAATTTATAAAATGGCCAAATTATGCTTCATATTAGGAGAAAAATAAAAGGAATGAATAGAGATGAAGATTTAAAAACAAAAGGGAAAAGGAAAAGAAAATCAGGAAAATCGGAAATCACAGTATTCATCGCCCGCCAGGTGTTCGATGCCGGTCTCGACGTACCACGCCCACGCCCGCCGCACTGTGGCCACGCCACGCGCCCCCATGCCGCCACGTCATACGCAACGCCAACGCCGCGTGCCGTACGCCGCGCCCACGCTGCGCGCGTCAGCCACAGCGCCGCGCCCATGCCTCGCCGTACTTTGCCGTCGCGTCACCATACCGTGCGTGCGCCCGCGTCAACGCCGTCGCCTGTAGCCGCGTCAGTCCATGCCATGTCGTACCACCGTGCCCATTCCGCCCGCGTTGTAGCCATGCCCACTGTGCATTGGCCTCCCCTCCTCCTACCCGCGCATGCCGTCACCCCTAGCGCCGCCCGCCACGGTCGCCGAGCGCGAGCTCGTGCGGACCGCTATAAATTGCGCTCCGCGGCCGAAGTTCACAACACAAAAATTGTGTATAATAGCCTCATCTATCTCCTCCCCAATTTTCCCCAAAATCCGTTAAGTACAGCCCACCAATTTCGAGAAACACCGAAGAACCCTAGGTTGAGCCGCACCGAGTAATTCTCCAAAATTCACCGTCCTCGGTTGATTGATCTCAAATTAGAGGTACTAATACAATCCTCACGTCAAGAGCTTCATTTCCCCTAATTTTCCCGAACCAAATTATCACCGGAGACCACCGCCAACGAGCCCGCCGTGCCTCCCCTGTTTTGGCCGCGCCGTGCCCACATCGCCACCGTGGCATCGCCGTGAAAACGGTACAAATAGGCCTCGGTAGCTTGAGCTCCAAACACTAAACTTGATCGCCTCTTCTCCCTCTCCAAAACCCCCCAAAAATCCCCTGCTACCGTAGCCCGTTCACAAAGAATTTCGCAAAAGATTGAAGCCCGGTCGAAAGAACCCTAAATCGGTCGCCCGGAACAAGGATTTGAAATTCGACGTCTACAATCCGTTTCCTCTTCAATTGAAGGTACGATAACCATCTATGAAGCCCTAGCATTCAATTCCCTAGGTTTCCCGAGCCAATGCGCCGCCGGAACTCACCGACGACGAGCGCCGCCGAGCTCCTCTGCCCGGCCGCCACCGTCGCGCATGGTGCTAGCCCACCCCGATGCTTTTTCGGCCAAATAAAACCTCTAGCTAGCTCTCCCGTGCTCCGTAGATGCTCTAAGACACCTTGCTTGGGCCGAAGCATCGCCGGAGCATCCCGGCGACGTGCGCCTCCGCCGCCGTGACCACCTCGCCGTCCCCGGCCCAATCTGCCGCCTCTCCGGCCTGACCAGGGCTAGAAATGGGGTCCCCGTGGGTCGTAGATGGAGTAGGGCCCGATAGACCCCGAGCACCGGCCATCCTCGCCGCCGTTCACCCTCGCCCCACCGTCGGCCTCGGCGAGGAAGAAGAAGGGAGAGATGGAAGGAAGAAAAGAAAAATAAGAAAAGAGAAGGACGAGATGGGCTCGGTAGCCCAGTGGCTTGAGCTGAGCTAAGAGAGTGTGAGGTCGTGCGTTTGATTCCCAGCCAAAGAAAATTTTTGAAATTTTTTTATTTTATTTCTTTTAAGGAATTAAAATTAGGAGAAGCCTAGTAAAAATCATAAAAAAAATTATATTTACTCTTTTGAATCCCTAAACTTTATTTACAAGGAATTTTACATCTTTTCAAGAGATTATTATTTATTCTTTTCCAAAATTTCTTTTACAAATAATTATGAACTTTATATTCAAACTTATTAACCTATTCCCTCTCCAAAAATTCCTATCTTATGTGAAACCCATTTATTCACCTAAATATTACATTTACAAATGGGAACCTTTATAAGAATTTTAAAACTATCTTTATAATTCCTAATCAACCCTTCCATATATATATATATACATATATGTTTTATATTTAATCTCGCTCCATAAATCCTTCCTAACCCATTTATCGATAGACCGCGACACCAAGTTCACAGAAGGATTAAAAATTCAACCAGGAAATCGACGTAAGCACTCTCGTTACCCTTTTGTCAAATAGACATTTTGGATCGTCGGTTATAATGCCGATAAACTTACATTAACTGGGGATAAGGCCACCCCATATAAATTAAATCAGAAGAAAACAAAGAGTTCCAATCAATGCAACTCGCTCGATCCGACCCGAACTTTAGCAAAACCCAATCATTAATCCGTTTACGACCATAGATTCGCCGTAGGGACCGCTTTTGCGATTTATTTCGTTTTGATAGTTTTTATTTGAATTCTGATCAAATTCAATCGGATCTTTCGCACGTATGCATAGAGTCCGAGGTAGCCGTTGAGTACGCTAAAGACACAAATCAAGAAGGTCGTGAGCAAGGCAAGTCATCACACCTCTTCGAACATATTGATCCCAATTGCGAAATGATATTGTTTTAAACTTCAAATATGCATGCTATATACACAAACTAGTACCTATGCTTGATATGCCATGCCTTGACATTGTTTACCTTTAGATATAATCTTTGTAACCCTCGATGTGATATAACCGGAGGATATCTTCGGTACAATGCTTAGCTATGCTTATATTAGATTCTTGAATTCTCATATTTTTACAAAATCTTTATGCTTGGGCAACTACCTTCGGGAAGGCAATTGAGATACGACATGTGGAGACATGAGCGCCACATTGCCTTGAACATAATGAAAAATAGTTTTGATGAAAAAATGAAAGTACAAAACCAATGTTTTTAGACTGGGGCGGATGGATGGATTTGGGTGGATTTCGGCAAAGGCAAGTACCGTCCCTGGTCGATTAAAGACCGAGCCATGAGACTTATAACCTGGAACGAGCCAGTACAACCGTACTTCTCGAATGGGTATAGACCTAGCGGAGTAGATAGCCGAGCGGAGGCTGTATCCCTGCATAGTGGTTCTTGTGTGGAGATATGGTTCTGTTTGTTGAGATAAGGCTGCGGCCTACGTGTTGAGTAATAAATGTGGATTTGGTGGGTTTCCCCTTACCCCGGGAGCGCCAGAACTCCTCTCACTGCTAGGAAAGGACAGCTAGAGTGCAAGAGGAATTAAGTTCATGGAGCGGATACTTCCAAAGTAAGGTTATCGAAAAGCTTTGTCGTGACCGTCCCATATGGAGGGATGAAGGCTGATTCAATGAGCAGTTGCGGAGTGTGGGTAAAGTGTACATCCACTGCAGTGTGAGTAAATAAATCTATTCGAATAGCCGTGCTCATGTATAATGAGCGGCGTGACAAGTTTCTCTTGTGGCTAGACTCATAAGTTTTAAAATGATGGGTTGGTATGCATAATGATTTTGTGTGCTGGTGGACTCAACTTCTCGACCTGCGAGAAGAGGTAGACTCCCCAAAAAACCATGACGATCCGGAGGCGAGAAGCCATCCTTGGTATCACGATGGATGGTAGACAGAACCGTCGCCGATTTAATATACTCTGAAACTAAAACTTGATTGGCTAGATGTTAGGCGTGTGAAATGATTTATGAAAATTGGCTTTGCGCAAATAAACCACAACCACCCTTTGAATGACCCTATCATGTGCATCATTCCGTGTTGGCTTGCTGAGTACGTTGGGTACTCATTCTTGCTATACGCACAAACCTACAGATGTAGGCATGGAAGACCTGGAGGACCCGTACGCATACTAACAGGATGAATGAAGACAATGGAGCGCAATAGGTCTTAGTCCCTAGTCGTTGCCTGTGGCAATCGACATGCCGCTGCCTTCCGTCTGCTATCTCACCTAGTCTCTGATTTTGGTTGTATCTGGACCAGTAGGCCCTATGTGTTGGATATTGCCTTCGGGCTTATTTTGTAATATATTTGTAAGACTATTCGTGCACTTTGCACCTAATAATTCAGTACTGTATCTGTGGGTACCAAACAACTCGATCCAGGGAAATGGTACTATGAACACGAATGATTCCCGTCCTCAAAAATGGGGGTCTACAAATCCTCTTGTAGTCAGCTTGTTGTTAAGCCGATAGTTGTTCCATCTTCACAGGCACGACGTTTTCCTGTGAAACGTTGGGGCTCTTGATGTCGACCATCTTGTCAACTGCGTCGATGCGTCCTAGCCGAGTTGACAGAGGCAGTCCCACTGGAGTAAGATCTTAATATAAGAGGCGACTTTAATAAATCTAATAGTAAACATGCTAAAAGAATATTAAAACAGATAAGGCCGGCTGAAACCCCGGCACTGTCTCTAAGCATATACATTTAGCCGAATAGATCATAAGAGCTCTAAGAACGGCTTAACAGGTCAGATTGATGCAGCATTAAGTATAAAAAGAACAATTAGATCTATTATAGCTGATGTAAATCCCTCGGGACGGTGGATATCGCATATAATCTAAGCCAACCCCTCGATCTAGCTCTATCGGCTGTTGGTTCTTATCAGAAACAGGCCGATGTCAAGATAGATCTAGACATTGTTCTAGATTATATACGATATATGATAACTAGCGCAGCATAAATCATTGAATCTAGAGTATCATAGCGATGGAAGCACTAAATTCGACAAGATACAACACTAATGACAAACATTTACCTTAATTGGGGATTGAAACGATGCAGCCCGAAGCCGGATCAAGTATTCGTCTGAAGAAAGTAGGAGGCGATGCGCCGAAAGTTGATTGATTGTGTATTGATATCCCTCGTTACAGGGGTCTCGGGTCCTATTTATACCCAAGAATAAAACTACCCGTGCAAGACACGGTTTCTATCTAATCTACTATACATGGTACGACAATATCCCGAGACATGGTCCCATGTCACATTATGATAGGAAATTGTTAACGACTAAATTTGGTAACCAAATCTCTAAATCCCTGCTGAGATAGAGACGGAATTGGATTGAAAGAACAGAGGACGAATTGGCTGCGGTGCAATCGGCTACGAGGTCAATCGGCTAAGGTTGGATCGGACAAGGATAGCCGATAGCCGATGTTGAGTCAGAGGAGGAGATAAAACCGTTTCGAATAAAAGTGGTTGAAGATAAATAGAAGATTCGGTTTCCAAATTATGCGTTAAAAGATATTGCCATCTATGGATAGAGTCCTGTAACGGCAATTGTATCTGTAAATTAGAAATTTGCTTAGACTGTTTATTGTAATGCGGCATGGGTCCTTTCCGGGATATTATCGTATTTTAAAGAGTAGTTTAGATAGAGTCTAGGTTTTTACAGATAATGTTATTCTTGGGTATAAATAGGACCCAAGATCCCTGTAATTAGACATTCTCACAATCAATACAATCTTCGGCGCATCGCCTCCTTTTTCTTCAGACGAACAACCGATCTGGCTTTGGGCTGCATCGTTTCGATCCCCAAGTTTAGGTAAATGTTTGTCATTAGTGGTGTATCTTGTCGAATTTAGTGCTTCCATTGTTATGACACTCTAAATTCGATGATTTATGCTGCACTAGTTATCATATATCACACATAATCTAGAACAATGTTTAGATCTATCTCGACATCGGCTCGTTTCCGTCAAGAACCGGCAGCCGATAGAGCTAGATCTAAGGGTTGGCCTAGGTTATATGCGATATCCACCGTCTCGAGGTATTTACATCAGCTACAATAGATCAGATTGTTCTTTTTATACTTAATGCTGCATCAGCGTTTATCTATTAAGTCGTTTTTAGAGCTTTTATGATCTATTCGGCCAGATGTATATTGCTTAGAGACAGTGCCGGGGTTTCAACCGGCCTTACCTATTTTAATATTCTTTAGTATATTTTGCTGTCAGATTCATTAAAACCGTCTCTTATATTAAGATCTTGCTCTAGTTAAGTGCCCTAAGCCAGAATCAGTTTGTCAGCTATAGCCGATAGCCGACTGATCTAGGTTTAGCGCATTTAGCTCAGCTCAATATCTTTTCATAAGATAAATCAGAGTATAAGCCGATTCACGGTTGGACTTACGACATCGGCTAGATTGTTAAAGCATATATTTATTATCCCATTGTATATTTGGATTAAGTGGTTAATACTGTCTCGGCACAGCTGATCTATTCTTGGTTTAAATACACTTCGGGATATCTTAATATATGTGAATTGACTCTTGCAGCTGATCCGGTAGGATCTAACCTAACACTTAATGCATATATCTCTATTTTTCTTGTTGGTTAACAGATCAAACCAACTGGCATGCCTTGTACAGCATAGGTAGCCGAGAAGGACCTGCACTGGAGTTAAGCAGATCTCCCAGGCCAGTGCGTGAGAGAAATTTCTCATCAACACGCTTCTTGGCACGTCCGGTGGGACTATCTCTGTCAACTCGGCTAGGACGCATCGACGCAGCTGACAAGATGGTCGACTCCAAGAGCCCTAGCATTTCTCAGGACAACGTCATGCCTGTGAAGATGGAGCAATTATCGGCTGAACAGCAAGCTGATTACAAAAAGATGGTGCAAGAGCTCCAGGCCAACTACCTACAGTCGTTTACCCAGACAAGGTCTGGAGCCGTGCATCAAAAGTACAAGTTCAGCATGGACGAATTCAAGGCGTCCTCCTCCAGTGGATCAAAGGGCAAACAGAAGGCAGAAAAGCTGATTCAGGAACAAGACAATTCGGCCCTGCATTCTTTGCAAGACCGAATTGATTCGGCCGTCCATCACGCGCTGGTCAACCTGAGTAGCATCCTTGTCAACACCCTTAACAACATGATTGCTACCGTGGTCGACGCCAAGATAGCCGACCAACTGCAGCGGGGTCGACTTATTTCACAGACAGCCAGTTTCCTGGTTATAGGACGTTGGCCACCCAGAATCGGCCGATTCCACCACCAGCACAACCAGGGCCGCCAGGAGGGGTCCTCAGCCAGCCGAATCCAACCGAATCGGCTGCAAGGCCAGTGATTACCATGCTGAACCGACAACAACCGCTACCCCAGGATCAGATCGCCAACATGTTCGACGACAATCGACAGTTAGAGCCGGTTGCCCAGATTGGCCTGGACAGACAGTACAACGCCGGTGGCCGAAAACTGTTCCCGGGTCCACCAACGCCACCGCCGGCAAATCGGCTGCCTCCCGCTGGCCATCCACTCCTGTACCAGTATCAAGGAGGCCGTCAAGATCATCACTACAGGCCCCAGACGCCACCACCACTGTATCGGCAAGCACTCGTGCCATATGATCAGTATGAGCCGATACAGCAGGACAACCGGACTTGGGCCGATTTGATTGCGGACGTCATGCGCGATCAATTCAGCCTCAAGACAAAGGAGTCAGGGAACATGTATCGGTATCCTTATCCGGAGCATTTTGAGCGAATTCCATTGCCCAACCGGTACAAAGTCCCAGATTTCTCGAAGTTCTCAGGGCAAGACAATGTATCAACCTACGAGCATGACAGCCGATTCTTGGCACAGTGCGGCGAAGCATCGGCTACAGATGCCTTGAGAGTTCGACTGTTCCCTTTGTCTCTTACGGGATCGGCTTTCACCTGGTTCTCCTCATTGCCTTACAACTAGATTTAGAGCTGGGCCGATCTCGAAAAACAGTTTCATAGCTACTTCTACACCGGCAACCATGAAACGAAGTTGTCAGACCTCACCAGTATCAGGCAGAAGCACAACGAGTCGGTTCAAGAATACATTCAACGATTCAGAGAAATCAGGAACCGATGCTACAGCCTGGTGCTATCGGATGCTCAGCTAGCCGATTTGGCCTTCCATGGCCTGATCGTGCCGATCCACGAGCGCTTCTTCGCTCAAGACTTCGACAGCCTGGCACATTTGGCATAGAAGGTGACGACCCATGAACAAATATTTCACGACACTACGAAGGCCGTCAAAAACATAACTCAAGTCATCGTTGAGTCAGACTTCGATTCCAATGATGATGACACAGAGGTGACGGCAGTCGAATGGGCCAAGAACAAAAAGGCCATCGTCTACCAGTGGCTGCTGAAGACGGCCAAAGAGGAAAACTATGACTTTGACATCACCAAGGCCGATAGGATCTTTGACTTATTACTCAAGGAGAAGCAGATTCAGCTTCCCGAGAACCATGTGATCCCATCGGCTGATGAATTGAAGAAGAAGAAATACTGCAAGTGGCACAATTCTACATCTCATGTCACTAACGATTGTAAAGTCTTCAGACAGCAGATCCAGTCGGCAATAGAGGCCGGGAAACTCAGGTTTGCCGACTCCACTCGGCCGATGAAGGTAGATAGCAACCCCTTCCCAATCAATATGGTTCAAATCGGCCCTAGGCAAGCTGATCGGCAGCGCAGAATGACATACAGCTTAGCCGAAACATTGAAAGGGGTCAATGCAGAGGATGAGCCGACTAGAAGTCAAGCCCCTCCAATCAACATGGTGCGCCCCGTTGTCCAATCAGCTGATCGACGGCCGATCAACACGAACAGCCAACGCCGCCCTCAGCAGAAATCTTGGCGGGAAGAAGCTCGGTTTGAAAGGTTTCATCGACAAGAGCCAGAAACGCGAGGCCGTCGGTACGACGGGAATCACAGCGGTGCCGATCCTCATTGGCATTGTGAATTTTTCAGGCACTGCTGGGAAACCGGGATGAGGCTGCCGACGCTAGAAAATTGCCCGGCTTGCAGCGAGTACCATGAGGACGAACACAGAAGCCGGCCGATCACCAGTCCAACTCGGTTCGTCCCAAGGCCCATTCAACTCAACCGGCACCGGCAGTCCATTCACGATCGGCTAGGGCTGATCCATCAAGACTTCTTCGACGAAATCAAAAACGATGACTACTACGATGAAGAAGAGGCCGATGATGAAGAATCGGCCAACCCCCAATGGTGCCCCTCTGACCTCTTCACCAAAACGCAGAAACGCAGAATTCAAAGGCTAAAGGGCGAAGGAAGGGAAGAAGAAGTTCGACAGATGATCGAAGAACAACGCCATCAGCTAGACAAGATCAAAAGGCGATCGATCCTCAAAAGGAAAACCACCACAGCCGATGAGGAACAAACCAGGGAGAGTTTAGCCGATCAAGCCAGGAGGGCAGCCAAACGGAAAGGCAAAGTCTCTGCATCGGTCAATATGGTATTCATATTGCCAGAATTCGGTGCTCCTGAAGCCGATGCAGACAATATTGAAGACGCCTTGGTCAAGCTAGCACTGTCCCCGGACCAAGCAATTTTCGACAAGCCAGAAGGGACCAAAAATCGGCACCTAAAGCCGCTATATGTAAAAGGTTTCGTCAACGGCAAACCGATGTCAAAAATGCTAGTGGATGGGGCAGTCGCAGTAAACCTAATGCCCTATGCAACATTCAGGAAATTGGGAAAGGGAGCCGAAGATCTGATCAAGACTAATATGGTATTAAAGGACTTCGGCGGCAACCCATCAGAGACCAAGGGCGTGTTGAATGTCGAGCTGACCGTCGGCAACAAGACCGTGCCCACAACCTTTTTTGTCATCGACGGGAAGTGGTCTTACAGCTTGCTGCTCGGGAGGGACTGGATACATGCCAACTGTTGCGTCCCTTCCACTATGCATCAGTGTCTACTTCAATGGGATGACGACAACATAGAGATCGTACTAGCTGACAGGTTAGTAAGCGTTGCCAATGCCGATTTGCCACTTTGAGAAATCGATGGCATTGATTGTTTGTCTGGAAAAATCTGGCAAGCCGATTTTCTAAAAGTGTTCGATTCTGCCATACAGCCGATTGGAGACGACGGGCCGCAGCTGCTGCTCTGAGCAAGACGTCGTGGAGGGCTTGAACGTCTACGTCACGGACACCACGGACGAAGATGATGGCAAGCTTGGGCAGGGTTTTACGTCGGTCGACGAATTAGAGGAAATAGACATAGGCTCTGGAGACAGGCCTAGGCCGACGTATATTAGCAGAAATTTATCTTCTCTTTGTAGATCCCAGCTGATTGACTTGTTAAAAGAATATAAAGATTGTTTTGCTTGGGAGTACTTCGAGATGCCTAGCCTTAGCCGATCTATAGTTGTTCATCAGCTGCCGATCAAGGCAAGCTATCGGCCATTCAAACAACCTCCCAGGAGGTTCAAAGCCGATATGTATGATGCGATCAGCTGATTCGTGTCAGCCGATGCGTTGTGACACACACATCGCCTTTAGGTGATTTTCAAGCCATGTTTTTCCCCTAGTTACCTGTGATTGGCTGGCGGTGGCCGACGGTTATGACAATAGGACGCAAGTGTATTAAGTTCATAATTTCGTCGACATCAAAGACATCAACAAAATTAGGGGGCATATGCATATACAAAATAATATGATATCGAGGAGACGGAGAAAATTTTTCAAAATTTTTCACGTCTTCAAAAGTTTAATGTGATCGGCAAACATGCATTAAGTAGGAATCAGGTAAAGCAAGAGATAATGTTAGCCGATTAAAAAAGGTGGACAATGTAAGCCGATTACAAGTGATAGTCAGATTACAAGGTTTACAAATTCTTCCCTAACTATTACAACCAGCTCAGCGCTTGAGGAAGTCCTTGATGGCCGATATTGCCCTGCGGCGGATCATGTCTATTTCTTCTATGGCCCTTGCATCGGCTGCATCGCTCCTCGGGATCGGCTTCATCGTCTTGGCCATGTCCGATAGGTTTGACAACGCTGCCTTGATCTTTGCTCGCTAGTCCTCTATCTCTTTCGGCAGGCCGGCCACACGTTGTTCTTTGGCCGCCATGTCAACATCGATGTTGGCAAGCTCGGCTATCAGCTCTTCCCGGTGTTTGCGAAGCCGACCGAGTTCTGTAATCGGCTCGGTCTTTAGGGCGTCAAATTTGGCCTTTTCGACAGTGATGTCTTGCCAGCTGGCCTTGATAGTGGCTTCTAAGGCCTTGTTCTCATGGCGATCGGCTATCCTTTGTTTGGCTCGTTCAAGCTTGTGCCGATGCGCCTCCAAAAAGGTAGCTGGCGCGATGGTGTCAACCAGCTGGTCCGGTAGCCGATCTTGAATGTCTTCGAACCGACTACGGATGGAACCGCAGTCGATGACCATGAAATCTAGAGAGCACTCCAGCCGTTTGGCTATGTCCGACAAGGTGGCTTGTAACTCATCGTCTGATACAACCACGGCCTTGTCGACGCTCTCGTCGAGATCAAGGAATTTTTATAGGTCAAAGTCCAGGAGATTGGCTACAGACTGCAAGATTGGAAATTGGTTAGAGAGCGACATAACTTACAAGCCAATTCGTAAAGTTGAGTGAGACTTACTCGGACAGCTGGAACTGATGTAGCCACGTCCTCAGCATCATCGGCGCGCGCGGTCATCGGCGTCGGCTCCCTCGATGCACGGGGCGCAGATGTTGGAGCGTGAGGAGGCTGTAAAAAGAAAGTGTGAGTTAAAAATTCGGCTGAGCTAGTGAGAAAGAAATAAGGATTGACCTTACCGAGGGAGGGGGAGCCGTTTTCTTCCTTGTGGCTAGTTTTTTGACCTATGGACGCCAAAAGCTGATAAGTTGCAATGTGAAAAGGTGAAAGATGGCGGGATTGAGTAGTGAAAACACTTACCAACTGAGGATGTGGGATGCGTCTCGGAGGGCTTGGAGTTCGCTCAGTGGTTTGCTCAGCCGATGGAGTTTGGGTGTGCTTATCGGAAGAACTTGATTCGGCTGCGGCAGCATTGACGGCCTCCTCCATTTCCTCGTCCCTGACTTCTTCTTCGAGGGCCACATCCACGTATGGATCGATTGGGGGCAAGTCATCGGCTGGAGTTGTCCTTGGCTTCTTTGAAGCGCGCTTCTTTTTCTCTGCAGTTGGAGTATCCGCAGCCGATGGTGCCGCCCTTTTCTGCCGATGCAGTGGCGCACGAGTGTGGCCGTGGAGCAGAGTGCCCACCTTTGGCGCATGGCAGCCGATGACGGATGAGGCCAGCCCGCAACCGCCAGATAATAGCCCAGGGACGTAGTGGACGGCCACCCCTGTATTGCTTGTGTGTTAGGGAGAGGAGTCAATTCTTTGCAAAAGAAATGAAGCATGATCAGCCGATAATATAGAGAGGAGTTGACAGAAGAATAGGGATTAAAAAAAAGGAAAAGGATACTTACCGATGGGGTCATTTCTAGATCGATAATGGTCAGATACATAGAGGCCGATTGGTGGAACAAGTGTTGCTTCCATTCGTTCCACCATCGGCTGAAGATCGATGTCCTTCTCACTGCCAGATCGATGTTGTCAATGCTACCTAGAGGGGGGCCAGGTATGTTGAGCAGCCGATTCATCATGATGTCACCCTCGATCTTGCCTCTGGTCTGGATCTTGTCTGTGTAATACAAGCCGATCGGCAGTTGACCCATACCCAGTTGCCTTGCGGCCACCATTGGATGATAAAATTCGTAGGACTTTTGAATGTTGCGTCCCTAGTGGATGCCGACTGGAAGTATGCAGGGTGTGATAGCCGGTGTATAGATTTACCTCGGCTTGTCATAGCTTTCGAAATTGAGTTCATCTAGCCAAAGATCATCTGGGAGCTCAAAATTCTCAAAGTCTGTGTAAGAAAACGATATCCTTGAGGTGCTTGGGAAGCCATTGTACAGGTTGCCAAACCAATCTTTGAACTGCTCAGCTGTCAGTTTGGATCCGGGATAGGTTGCTACTGCCTCCCCATATGATAAGCATCGGCAGGTTGTTACTTCTTCATCATCTTCGAATCTTGGCTCAATTAAGGGGAAATCGGCCTCTAATGGGGATGGTTTTTCTGCGACCCGGTGGAGGTGAAGGTTTAGCCATAGTTGCAGCAGCCACCAAGGCCCTCCTGTGTTGACGGCTTGTTGAGAGGCTAGCCGAGCTGATGCGCTACTTAGCATTTGGTATAAGTAGCCGAGCAAATATTCTCCCAAAGGTACTTGCTTCTTGCTTACTAGGGCTTCGGCTACATGTTGCGAGTTGCTCGTCGGCTCACAGCTCGACCCACAGAAAACGTACTTCTCTAGCCACATCAACAAGAAGGCAGTGTGTTCTCTCTCAGTGATTGGGCCGTCCTTCATATTCATAGAAATAAATCCACTCCAACCCCCTATGCTTTTGGTCTTAAAATTGTGAGAGCACTTGACATTAAGGCCGATTGGATCAACTGTTGAAGTTATGTCCAACCCTGTGATCATCACTATGTCCATGAGGGTTGGTGTCATCGGCCCTTGCCTAAAAAGGAACGCATTAAGCGTATCTGACCAAAAATAGGTGGCAGCCGATAAGAGAGGTTCATCCTTTGTAATATTGGCTATTGTTAGGGCTAGGCATTGGTTTATCCCTATCTCAGTCCAGTGGGTCTGCAGCCTAGCCAACATCCGTAATTACCAAGCTGGCCAAGTCTTATCCGTTGAAGGCTAGGATTTGAAGGCACTAGACCAATAAGCTAGGTTGGGAGTGGAAAATCTAAAAGAGACTCTGTTCGTTTCGGCATTAATGAGCTCACTGGGGTCTATGTTGTCGATTGGCCCTAATAAAAACTGGTTGGGGCTAGTGAGGTTTGGGATTGCGATTTGATGGCCAAGATGTTGTGGTTTGAAGGATGAAAAGACAAGGTTACGAAAGTTGAAGGCCAAATTGCGCGGAATAAAGGGTGATAGCCGATGAGACTTACCTCTGGGTATTCCGTCTGGTTTGCCTCGGAGTGGGCGCTCGAAGAAGCCATTGTTGGTGACTGGTGCTTCTTAGGGTTTGCCGGGGAAGATGAGATCGCTGAGGTTGCCGAGGTCGCCAAGGTTGCTGAGTTCGCCGAGGAGGTCGCCGGAGAGCTAAGGGGTTGCTGAGGTTGCTGTTGGTTTGTGGTAATGTGACACGTGCGGCGGCCACGAAGGCAGTATTTGAAGGATATTCCTAGGTAGCCAAAACGGTTTCGGTCGGAAAAAGTGGGAATTTGGAAAAGCAACAAATCCGCGATATTATCTTATCACAGAATTGGGGGGCATGTGTTAACAACTAAATTTGGTAACCAAATCCCTAAATCCCTGCTGAGATAGAGATGGAATTGGATTGAAAGAACAGAGGACGAATCGGCTGCGGTGCGATCGGCTATGAGGTCAATCGGCTGATGTTGGATCGGACAAGGATAGCCGATAGCCGATGCTGAGTCAGAGGAGGAGATAAAACCGTTTCCAATAAAGGTGGTTGAAGATAAACAGAAGATTCGGTTTCCAAATTGCACGTTAAAAGTTATTGCCATCTATGGATAGAGTCATGTAACGGCAATTGTATCTGTAAATTAGGAATTTTCTTAGACTGTTTATTGTAATGTGGCATGGGTCCTTCCCGGGATATTGTCATATTTTAAATAGTAGTTTAGATAGAGTCCAGGGTTTGTACAGATAATGTTATTCTTGGGTATAAATAGGACCCGAGATCCCTGTAATTAGACATTCTCACAATCAATACAACCTTCGGCGCATTGCCTCCTTTTTCTTCAGACGAACAACTGATCCGGCTTCGGGCTGCATCGTTTCGATCCCTAAGTTTAGGTAAATGTTTATCATTAGTGGTGTATCTCGTTGAATTTAATGCTTCCATCGTTATGATACTTTAAATTCGATGATTTATGATGCGCTAGTTATCATATATCGCAGATAATCTAGAACAATGTTGAGATCTATCTCGACATCGGCTCGTTTCTGTCAAGAACCGACAGTCGATAGAGCTAGATCTAAGGGTTGGCCTGGGTTATATGCGATATCCACCGTCTCGAGGTATTTACATCAACTATAGTAGATCAGATTGTTCTTTTTATACTTAATGATGCATCAGCGTTGATCTATTAAGTCGTTTTTAGAGCTTTTATGATCTATTCGGCCAGATGTATATTTCTTAGAGACAATGCCGGGGTTTCAGCCGGCTTTACCTGTTTTAATATTCTTTAGTATATTTTGTTATCAGATTCATTAAAACTGCCTCTTATATTAAGATTTTGCTCTAGTTAAATGCCCTAAGCCAGAATCAGTTTGTCAGCTATAGCCGACAGCCGACTGATCTAGGTTTTGTGCATTTAGCTGAGATCAATATCTTTTCATAAGATAAATCGGAGTATTAGCCGATTCAAGGTTGGACTTATGACATTGGCTAGATTGTTAAAGCATATATTTATTATCCCATTGTATATTTGGATTTAGTGGTTAATACGACAGCCGACTGATCTAGGTTTAGCGCATTTAGCTCAGATCAATATCTTTTCATAAGATAAATCGGAGTATTAGCCGATTCACGGTTGAACTTACGACATTGGCTAGATTGTTGAAACATATATTTATTATCCCATTGTATATTTGGATTAAGTGGTTAATACTGTCTCGGCACAGCCGATCTATTCTAGTCACTTGGTCTAAATACACTTCGGGATAGCATATATATGTGAATTGACTCTTGCAGCCGATCCAGTAGGATCTAACCTAACACTTAACGCATATATCTCTATTTTTCTTGTTGGTTAATAGATCAAACCAACTGGCATGCCTTGTACAGCATAGGTAGCCGAGAAGGACTTGCACTGGAGTTAAACACATCTCCCAGGCCAGCGCGTGAGAGAAATTTCTCATCAACAGAAATCTAAACAAATTCCTAATTTACAGACACAATTGCCGTTACAGGACTCTATCCATAGATGGCAATATCTTTTAACGCGCAATTTGGGAACCGATCCAACTCCTTATCTCTAAGCTTTCCATCGGGATTGGTTCCATTTCAACCCTGACTCAGAATCGGCTATCGGCTGTCCTAGTCCGATTCGCTCTCAGCCGACTGGCTCCGTAGCCGATCCGGACTCAGCCAATTCTGCTTTCGTCTCTTCTCAGATCGCGCATCTTCTCCGATTCCGCTTCAATTTCTGCTTCAAACCCGGGAGTTAGTTTACCAAATTTGGTCGTTAACACTTCCCCGACAACGGCGCCAGAAATGCTTGGTGGTATTTCTTATGTTCACAGATAAATCCGCAAGCGCATGGATATACCGTTGTAGCATTTCACCCAGAAATTATTCCAAGGGTATCGTTATTTATTTTATCCTAAAGGAAGACTATGGTCTTGAAGAGAATACTAAGGTGTCATGGATATTCATAAGCTATAGATGAAATACCTTAGTCCAGACAGGGGTAAGATAATGATATGTTTAAGGTAGTGTGACAACACAGAAAAGTCCTATATAAATTATACATTAGTGCTAAGTGGAGAGTAGTTATTAGAGTCAAGTTCCTATAGTTCTTCTAGTAAGAGTACATAGTTTAATTTATTATTCTAGCTATGTCTAAACCCAGTTCTATGCTCCCAGGACTACGGGGGTACCGCCGCCCAGTGGGCCGGCCTGCCACCACGAAGCGATCTTTTACCATTCGCCCTACACCAAATCCGAATGTGGAGGAATACAAAGGACGGACAGGGCTGTCACCACCTGCCGCCTACCTCTCACCCGTGGGAAGTGGTCATAACCAATGTCTATGAAATAATCTAAGCACCATGCTTACATTACCATAAATACCTTTGCCTTTCATGAGCAAGATAAAGGCAAACCTACATCCTAATTGCTCATTGGACCATGTCCGTGGCAATAGGTTACTCGCCTAAACATAACAAGGCTATGAATTAAACTAATAATAAAACTCTTATCTATTAAAGCATAAGAAGAACCATACTCATATGAACTAGAAGATGATATCTTTATTAAGCTTAAAGTCGTACAAAGGAAGAATAGTACTAAAAACATACCCGAATTCCGAAGGCGACTCGGGAACCGAAAATAACTCTAAACTACTTTCTAACTCCACTAGCCTATATGACTAAGATAGATCTTGTAGGATTTCCTTCTTGTGGTGTGTGTTGAAGTGAAGTGAGCCTCCTCCTTTTATAGTGCTCCAATGACGGTTGTATGGCGGTTTCCAACCGCCATACCCACCTTACCGACCTTGGAAGCCAATGAGGAAGTTACACGTCAAATGTCGGTGGGTGAGGCTGCAAGGGTGGTTCGGCCGAACCCTGGTTTGGCCGAACCCCCACAACCTCCTTTCGCCACCGCCTTTCTCCTGAGGCTGCCATGTGGGCCCCTAAGGCGCTTCCTGGTGGTTTGGTCCCACCCTAAGTCGGTTTCACCTTACTTGTGGGACCTTCGATCTGTGGGAATCCGACGTGGCGACCGCTGATTGGTTGGAGTTGTGTTTCTTCGCCACGCGAGCTCGACTTTGCTTCGATTAAGTGATACATGTTCTTGCAAGCATCTAAAGTCCAAGGACATGTGGAACTTTACTAATTCTAAACCTAAATACTAGTAGCGAACGCTAATTCCCTTTTATTTCTGAGGTCCGTGACGGTCAGAATCATTACTTAACAACCGTCAACAAGCTATTGCTGAATATTCCCAGGAAGACAAAGGACAGGTTGAAAATGCGCCTTGATCTACAGGAGATAAATATTCGCAGTGAACTCTTGCCTGTAACAGATGCAGAGACAGGAAGAGTGTACCTCCCTCTAACTAGCCACACCTTGTCGAAGGATGAGAAGATCGCAATGTTATCATGCCTGAAAGATATTAAAGTTCCATCGGGCTATTCAGCGAGGATAAGTAAGTACGCTAAATTGGACGACCTAAAACTGGTTGGAATGAAGTCTCAATTGCCACATGCTCATCACATAGATCTTGCCAATTGCTATAAGAGGCATTCTACCACCCAAAGTCCACCACACGATCCAACGTTTGTGTGCCTTCTTCAATGCAATCGGTCAGAAGGTTATAGATCCCGAAGATCTAAATGGATTGAGGACCAATATTGTCAATACCCTCTATCACATGAAGATGTTTTTTCCGCTGTCTTTCTTTGATATCATGATTCATCTCCCTGTTCATCTTGTGAAGCAAACAAAACTATGTGGCCCAACTTTTGTAAGAGAAATGTATCTGTTCAAGAGGTACATGGGAGTTCTGAAGTCGTACGTTCAAAACAGATCAAAACTGGAGGAGAGCATCATTGAAGGTTACACGACCGAAGTGGTTATTGAGTTTTGCGTCGATTATATGTCTGAGGCTGATCCTATCGAAGTACCAACATCTCGACACGAAGGAAGGTTGTCAGGTGTTGGCATAATAGGCAGGAAAAGAATTGTGCCCGATCGAGCCTCTTATTCACAGGCTCATTTCACTGTGCTCCAACATATGGCAGAAGTCGCTCCATACTTTGAGGAGCATTTAGCAAAAATTCGACAGGAGAACTTGGGGCGATCGGATATGTGGATTAACAGAGAACATAAATAGGTTCAATGAATGCTTCAAGAATCATTTTACAATGTCGACGGATGTTTCAAATGAGACACTACGGTTGTTGAGGATGGGACCGTGTTGGGAGATAGACACATGGCAAGGATATGATATTAACGAATACACATTTTACACCGTAAAACAAGATGACAAAAGCATAGTGCAAAACAACGGAGTCCGTATAGATGCATTCCAGGATCAAACGGCCGCATTGAACATATCTGGGAGCTAAACTACGTGAAGTTCAAAGCCCCTTTGTTTCGATGCCGTTGGGTGAATATACGCACTAGTGTCAAAGTCGACAAGAAAGGTTTCACTTTAGTAGATCTATCGAAGGTTGGATACGCCAATAAACCATTCATACTTACGAAACAAGTCGAGCATATTTTCTATATAAAAGACCGTGCAAACAAGAAGATGCACATTGTCAGGAATGACAAGCGCCGAATTGTCGGGGTTGACAACATCGTCGACGAAGAAGAATACAACCAAAATATTCATGTAATACCTCACATCGACCTTGATGATGATCCACAAGAGGAAGTGGCATATTCTCGTTCAGATCATTCGAAAGTCATAACCTTGTGACTGATGCCTTTGTACTTATTTTTGTTTTGCTATTTCTTGTCATGAATAATATTTTATATTAACAAGCTTTTTTGTGTAAATTATTTAGTGCAATATATGATAATAGTAAGTAATATAGTGAATTTAGTTAATTTCGAGAATCATTTAGTGACTTAAATAAATTATTGAACTTTACTGAATTATTTAGTGAATTATATGAAAATAGTAATTCAAATAGTAATTTACTTGAACTAAAATAGTAATTTATATGAAAATAGTAATTTAGTGAACTGAATTATTTAGTGATTTAGTGTATTGTAATAAAAATGAATTTGTTGATATGCAAAAATGGAAAAATTATATCGGTGACGGGCTTCAAGTCAAGCCCGATAAAGATGACATCATCTCAATCGGGCCATAATTACGCCCGATAGAGATGTTGTATCATCTCAATCGGGCCTTAACTACATCCTGATAGAGATGATGACAGTACCAATCGGGCTTAAGCTCTAAGCCCGTCACCGATGATCTCATCCGTGACGGGCTTTAGATTAAGCCCGATTAAGATGATGTCTTGTCTATCGGGCTTAAGCTTAAGCCCGTCAACGATAGTATTTTCCATCGGCCTTTAAATTTTTCCTAGGACGCCGAGGCAGCTCTCATCTGTGATGGGCTTTAGATTAAGCCCGAATGAGATGGCATCATCTCAATTGGTCTTAAGCTTAAGCCTGTCACATATGTGTTTTCACGTCGATTCAGATCTATACATTAGCGCGAAAAATTTCTAAGTCCTCACTTACTCAGAACCCTAGCCATCGCCGTCTCTCGCGCCCAAGCCCGTCGCCGTCCCTCACGCCCGAGCCCGAGCACCGTCTTCCCCAAGCACCGTCTTCCCTAAGCGCTGTCGTCCCGAGCGCCGTCCTCCCTGAGTGCCCGTCGTCCTCGAGCCCGAGCACTGCTGTCCCCGAGACTGAGTGCTGCCGTCCCTGAGCCTGGCCATCGCACGCCTCCGTTCTCCAGGTAAATCCTTCTCATGTGCTCCCTCTGTCGAAGATGAATGCCATGCCTCATGAGTTTGAGATGTACTTTTGGTTGAATGTGAGATGAATAGCACCGAAGACTTTTGGTTGTGTAAATTTGAGACTTTTGTTAATGGGACTCTTATTAAACTAGAATGTGATATACTTCTGTTAATTGAGATGAATGTGAGACTGTTAATAGCCGAAGTATTGATATACTATAATGAGACTGTATTGATATACTGTATTGATGAATAGCCAAAGTATTTTTATCTTCATAGATATGAATGTCGGCCTATTTTTATTTTCATGCGTAGATCTGAATGCAGTGTATAATGGGACTGTTATTAAACTAGACTGTTAGTATGATAATTTTGTGAATTTTAGATCTGAATGTATGATAATTTTGTGTGATCTGAATGGGACTAGGACTGTTATATTTTCATGATACTTTTGTGTGTTATATGCTTTTATGTGAGACTATATGGTAAAAATAAATTCAAAGATTTAAAAATAAATTTAGGAATAATAGCCTTGCGGATTGATCCATTTAAATTATGGATTAGTATAGTCAATGGGACTGTTAATGGGACCGATAGTATTTTTGAAAGATAAATTCAAAAATAAATTCAAATATTGAAAGATTCAAAATAAATTGAAAGATTCATTCTCCTCTCTTTCTCTTCCCTTTCAAAAATAAATTTAAAGATTTATTCTCCTCCTTTTCAAAATAAATTGAAAAATTCATTGATTTTTATGCAAATCAACGAGCCTTTCATTCTCCTTCCTGTCAAAAATAAATTCAAAAAAGATGGAGAATTTCTCCCTCTCCTCTTCTTCTTTGATTTAATTAATTTTTTTATTTTGTGATTTTGTAAGAGTATCCCTAACAGGATCTCATAAGATGATTTTCAGAAAAGAGTATATAAGAAATCCTTTAAATATTTAGAGCATGAAATCAAAATTCTATCCAATAGATTCTGTCAGAGCCTCCCTATTTGATAACTAACTGGTCCACAAACATATTAAAAAATTCATGGGAAAGCGAAACGAAAATCTCGCGTCATATCTGATACTGTCACAGGCGCGCGTTATCTCCAGGGCATCGGCGATATCTTCTCCAGAGTTACATGACTCTTTGTATCAGTAGTGTCATGATCCCTCTCTGTATTCAGCGGCTTGTATAAAGCATTTTCAGTTGTTTCATAACCCTCTTCATCATGGCTGTGCCCAATGGCATAAAAAAGAAGGATAAGGGCTCCAGGTAGCAAAAGAACATCTAAACAAGCTTTAATGGTGATCTCCTTCTCTTCAACCATGTAGACAACTGAACAGCAACAGATGAATGCTGCACATATGGTCATCAAAACTGACCAAAATCGAACAAATGTAGCTCCAAGAAACCGAGGTCTGATGCTGAAAGTGCAGCTAGTAAGGATCAGATTGAATCCTTGAGCCAAGATCACAAGCCACAATGTGGCCAGTAAATGGAGGTATCCTGATTGAAGCTAATCCCCACCATCCACAGTCCTAGGCCAAGATTAAGCAAACCCAAGCAGCCATTGAAAACTACAGCAACCAACTGCAGCGGTGGATTGAACGCGATAAGCTGCCGCGCACATGCTCCACTCTTCGGAATTTTGAT
Organism: Oryza australiensis; assembly: GCA_019925245.2. Classification (NCBI taxonomy): domain Eukaryota; kingdom Viridiplantae; phylum Streptophyta; class Magnoliopsida; order Poales; family Poaceae; genus Oryza; species Oryza australiensis. Next base: position 725,583 of record JAIFGZ020000016.1, on the reverse strand, counting down.
GAGCAACTGAAGTACAAGAGCAACAGTTCAGTTCTCAATTTCTTTTTCTTCCCTGCACCAAAGTAGCAGTGGCACGACTCCCAAAATATCGCTCCTTTCCCCCCTTCCCTGCGCCTTCCGAATCGATCGTGAGCCTTCTTCCTCGCCGCGTGGGACTCGCTGCCGTCGCACCGGAGTTAGGCCACCTCGTGCGTATCGGCCGGAGATGACGATGACGGGTGACGGGTGTTGCGGCGAACAGCCTCTACCTCGTCGAGCAAACAGCGGAGATGCACATTTATTACGGGTGACGTCGTGTCACTGCATGTCGAAACTTGGTTTCGGCAATAGAATTTTGGGGGTGCAGTCAAGATCGTCAAGCTCGATGGGTTAGGTGGAAAACAAGGATTAGACAGGTTCAGGCCCTCTCGTGAGGTAATACCCTACTCCTGTTTCGGGGATTCGATCCACCGAGTGTCTTTATTGATCTCGTGATCTTGCGAATCTAAAGCTAATAGCTGATATGACTTCTGATATCCCTCAAGGGACGCCCCTTACCCCCTTATATAGTCTTGGGAGGCGGACTTACAGATCGAAAACCCTATCTTACTCTAAGTCGGTTTTCTCAATCTTACCAAGCCGTGACTATGGGCCATTACCTTATCTCAATCGGCAACGTAACACCCAAGTCATATTTGGTTTACATATATGACAGGCGCAACCTATCCCTATCTCCAGTCGGATAAGCTTGCCATGTGGATATCCGATTGCCATAATCTCCACAGTAGCCCCCGAGTCCTTTTCAGTCGACGAGACAACTCAGCATCAAACCAAAACAGTATACAACCAAACAACATTTTGGCCGAGTGCTTCTGGCGCCAAGTGATTCCATCATCTCTGCCTGAATCTCCCGAGTGGCTCCAAAGACTGTGAAGGGCTAGAAAATATCCAAAAAATAAATACCTAGATGTATCTCTCGATACACCTTATTAGGTGTAGCCTTCGACTGTGTGGTTAGCCAAAAACAGACCAAACATACAGTCAAGAACTATAAAAAATCATCCTTATGTAGATGCCTAACTCAAGCTTAAAGCAACCTCATCACTCGGCAAGCTCACGCTTATCCGAGCGATTTTGCCTGAGTCATCTCAGTACAAATAACTCAATCAACCCTCGTGGGTGAAAAGCACTCGGTAAGCTCATGCTTATCTGAATGAATCTGCCCGAGTCATCTCGGATTAAATATTTTATTCACCCCTTATGGATAAATAAGTTTTTCAGTCATCTGACAAATATGACCAAATTATTAAATAGCCTTTGCCATAATACTGATCTCAATCTATAAAAGATCTTCACCAAGGTGGAAAAATAACATTGATATAGTCATCCAATCAAATGCTAGAAAACCAAACAGCCCTTGTCATCAAGGCAGCTATAAAAAGCTTAGCTGCTGGTCACCTCTCAAATTGCATCGTGCTAACTTCTCACGAAGTCAAGCAAACTGCAGTATGAAAGGATTTCCAAAGGTATAGGGCACTCAGACACGTGCATATTGCCAAGGCAAATCTGCTTAAGTTCATCCACTTAAGTCCCTAAGGACACGCATCAGGCCACACCTTAGCTGGGCCGCAGGTCTCTCATGGGCTCGGCCCAATCTCAAGAAAACCTAGCGCAACCCTCAAATCTTTATACAAAGCCTCGAGGTCATCCTCGCCACTTCGTCTTCCCAGAGAAATTCCCCAATCGCAACACTGTTCATCAGCTTGCAGCGGAGAACCCTAAGCCCTTACGTCCGCCCAATCCTTCGATCCAGAAGCCCGCGATTCGCTCACAGCTAGCCTCCGCATTCATCTTTCGCGACCCCCACCTCAAATCCCAATCCTTTTAGCCAGATCTGCCCCTCATCCAAACCACACTCATGGCGGACGATAGGAAAATCCCCTTTGAGCAGTGGGCCACTTCGGATGTGAGGGAATCCACCCTCAAGGAGATGGTGAAGCACGGAGTGCTTCCTCCCAAGGAGATCGTGGGCTGGCGCCCGACGACGGGTGAAGAGTTTCCCACCCCGAACACCGGTGAGCTCGTCGTCTTCACTTCTTTCTTTTACTGTGGCTTCAGCCTCCCCACCTCCGAGTTCTTTAGGGGGCTTCTTGATTATTACAGTCTTCGCCTCTATCATTTGAACCCCAACTCTATGCTCCACATCGCTCTCTTCATTCATGTATGTGAAGCCTTCCTTGGTATTCTCCCCCACTTCCAGCTCTTCCGCCGCATGTTTTACCTTAAGCCGCATCCCAATAAGGACCAGCCTGCGTCGTTGGTGGGGCAGGTTTCCAACTTCGCGGATCCCTCCGCAAGGAGTATTTCTCTCTCCCTTTGAAATCCTCCAACAAAGGTTGGCATGCGGGCTGGTTCTATATTAGCAATCTTGAGCCCAGCCTGCTAAACTTCGTTGGCCTTCCCCCCGTGCCCAGGCCTACCTGGAGCACTGTACTAGTAGCCCAAGACTGGGAAGAAGCCAACAAGTTATTAGCAAAAATCTTGGAGATGAAGCAGAAGGGTCTTCGTGGCGAGCAAATCACTCGGAATTTCATCAGGAGCCGACTGGCGCCGATTAAGGAGCGATCGAAGCCAGCCTTCGAGTACGAGGGCGAAAGGGACCCCAATCGGGAAGACCGTGACTCCCTCAGCTTTGAGATCCTGAAGATCCGGATGTACAAGGTCTTCTCGACTGAAATCGTGGTCGAACGCAGCCTCGTGCTGCCGGTCCTTTCCTTCAGCCTCTATCGACCTCCTCCTCCGGTAAGCCGACTAAACTCCTTTATTGCCTCGCAATCTTGATGTCATGCTTCTTATCGTTGTAAGAGACTTTCTTGCAGGAAAATGCCTCCATCATCTCGAAGCCCTACAAAATTCCTCACGACGACGTGCCGACCCGACCTGCCAAGAAGCCAGCCGGCGGCGTGAAGATCCAAAGTGATCCAGCCGAAAAAAGGGCGGCCCCGAGTGAGGATATCAGCAAACGGGCGAGCAAGAGGAGGCTCGTCATCGATGACTCGGACGATGATGTTCCGGCCCCTCCAGTCGAAGCAACCCCTCCAAGGCTGTCGCCGAAGGCAGTGCCGAAGATTCGCCGGTCGTCCAGGTACGCCCCATGACTGAAGTTTGAACTCATCGTTGAAAATTCATTTGTCTTCATTCCAATCGCTCCTGTCGTTCTCCTTGCAGGAAACCCCAAGACATAGACCCTGCAGGGCAGAGTGAGGGGCCAACGCCTGCTGCCGCGTCAGAGGCATCCAAGCCTGCGAAACCCAAACCCCGGAGCCCTCTCCCGAGCGAGAGTGCTCCGGGCGGAAGGCCCTCACCTCCCAGTGAGAGTATCCCAAGGAGGGAGCCCCAGGCCGCAAGGGACACCCAGCCGAAAACCGGTCAGCTGCGAGAGAAGCCCATTGCGGCTCGAAGGCCCGGCGAAGACCGGTCGGTCAAAAGTCGAAGGAAAAGGCCGGCGGCTGCTCCGGTTAAGGATTCGGCCACCGAATCCGGTAAGTCTTGGATTAACATTTCATCTTTAATCTTCAATTTGACTTTTCGTATCTTCATCTGTCCTCCCGACTCGGCCACAATAGAAGAGATCCCGGGTTGCGAGTCTTCGAAACACCGGTTCCCCGATTAAGATCGAGTGGCGAGATTCGAAGGCCAAAGGCGGGGCATCACCTTGGATAAGCAAGCGGAAAGCGAGGAAAGGGATGCCCTTGTCAACAGCCTGAATGAGGCGACTCGGCTACTCAACGTAAGTCTTGATCCTTTTCCGTTACCGCATCGTTATTCCTTTTCAGTCGGCCAACTTCAGGTCTTGCGTGCAGAAAGAGTACTGCCGATTGATGGCCAAGTCCGAGGCGCTCGAGAAGTTGGTCCCGCACCTAAACTCCCTAGAGGAGACCCAGCGAAAGTTGAAGACCACTCGAGAAGAGGCCACGTCGAGGGAAGCAGCCCTGAGGAGGGAGATAGCCGAACTCCGGGAAGAAAACCTCGACCTCCGGGGTTCAATCGGGAGTAAGTCTAATCTTCTCAATCTCTTTATGGCTTCTGTGTCAATTTTGGATGTTGATGACTCTTCTTATTGTAGAAAACTCATCGGAGGTTCACTCGCTCCAAATCCAGCTGGAGGTAGTCAGCCTCAGCAAGGCCGAGCTGGAGACCGAGTTTGAAGGTGAGCTCTTTCAGACGATATTCGTTGTACTACGTTGTATTCGAGTGCTTTGCATGATCATGTTCTTTTGGCAGCTTACAAAGTCAAGACCCGAGCTCAATATGACGTCTTACTTGAAAGGGTCAAACAAGCTGGAAGGGTCCGAGAAGATGTAGCGAACGCAGCAGCGCCGATCTTGCTGCCTTTGTTCCATCATGGAGTTGGGACCAGCTCACTGGACCCAGTTGAAGTCGTTGACAAGCTCAGGCGAGCCCCTGACCAGTATTTAACCAACATTTCCGAGGCGGCTGTCATGGGAGCGGGCTTCACCCTTGCACAAACGAAGTCACTCTACCCTCGAGTGGATATCAATTCAGTCGGGGAGGGCTTCGCTGAGGGGACTTCGGATGAGCAGGCTCTCGAATTCATTAGTGAGGCACAGGAATCGGCCAAAAAGGTGGCTGCAGATGTAGTAAATCACTTCCGGCCTTGATTGTTTTGTAAACATTGTATGATTGTGACGTTCTGATGCGTCCTGTAAATATTCAGTCTATTTATGTTAACGCCTTGATCCGAGTTTTCATGTACAATTTCTTAAGTAATTTCCGTCCGACTGTCACCAAGCCTAAGCCTAGTTAGGTCATCGAAAAATTCTTAGTCCTTATGCATTGAACTCGAATCAAGGATCATTAAACAATGATAAACCGAATCAGGCACAAAAGTTAATGAGGAAAACTATGCTTTATTGACATATGTACAGTCCCCGACTGCTAACTCAAGAAGTCATCTTGCTTGAGGTTGGCAGTCAAGCAAAAACATGAAACTTAGGTTAGTTTAAGCATAGAATCGTCGAAGATGCTCGATGTTTCAGGAGTTCTCCACCATAGATCCGTCTTCACGCTTTAGTCGATATGCGCCTGCCGAGTCACCTCAGCAATTATATACGGTCCTTCCCATAAGGGGGATAACTTGTGACGGTCCTTGGTGGCTTGAATCTTGCGCAGAACCAGATCGCCAACGATAAAAGCTGGTGCTCGAACGTTGCGACTGTGGTATCGTCTAAGCCCTTGAAGATATTTTGCCGACTGGATGAGGGCTGCCTCGCGGGCCTCTTCCAGTCGGGTAAGGTCATCCACTCGGTCTGGGTCATAGCGTTCATCGTTGAAACTGCGGACTCGGAGGGATTCATACTCCATCTCGTTTGGCAACATGGCTTCTGCGCCATAGACCAGAAAGAAAGGAGTTTGGCCGGTAGCCCGACTGGGTGTGGTCCGCAGAGACCATAGAACCGAGGGGAGCTCTTGAACCCACTTGCCTGCGTAAGGACTTAGGCGATCGAACACGTGGGCCTTGATGCCTTGAATGACCATGCCGTTGGCACGCTCGACTTGTCCATTGCTTTTGGGATGTGCAACTGACGCATAACAAATTTTGATTCGAAGTCTTCGCAAAATTCCTTGAAGATGCCTCCAGTGAATTGAGTCCCATTGTCGGTTATAATTCTGTTTGGGACGCCGAAACGGTGTACGATGTTGAGGATGAAGTCCCGTGCCTTGTCAGCGGTGATTGTAGCAACCGGCTTAGCTTCGATCCATTTGGAGAATTTGTCGATTGCGATGAATAGGTGCGTGAATCCTCCTGGAGCCTTCTTGAAAGGGCCGACCATGTCTAAGCCCCTTACCGCAAATGGCTAGGATAATGGAATTGTTTGTAGCTCTTGGGCTGGGACATGGCTCTGTCGGGCGAAAAATTGGCAGCCTTCACAGGTTCGTACCACTTTGTCCGCATCGGAGACCGCGGTAAGCCAGAAAAAACCTTGTCTGTAGGCTTTGCCCACCAAGGTGCGTGTTGCCGCGTGGCTTCCGCATATACCCGAGTGGATGTCTTGGAGTAGCTGTCGTCCTTCCTCAGGTGTGATGCATCTCATCAGGACTCCGGAGGGACTTCTCTTGTATAAGTCAGAGTCAACCATGACATAAGCTTGGCAACAACGTCGGACACATTTTGCCTCATCCCGGTCTTCCGACAGCTCTTGCTGTGTTAAAAATTTGATGAGTGGTGTCCTCTAGTCAGCGTCGATCATGGCGACTTCATTTGCAGCTTGTTCGCTGGGAGTTGGTTTTGCCACAACAGTTGGCTCATAGAGGTGCTCGACAAAAACGTCTGTTGGGGCGGCTTCTCGCTTGGACCCGAACTGCGCCAACTCGTCAGCTGCTTCGTTGTTGTGTATTAGGACGTGTGATAGCTCGAGTCCATCAAACTTGTCTTCAAGTTTGCGGACCTCCTGTCGGTAGGCCTCCATGGTATCGTTTAGACAGAACCAGTCTTTCATTACTTGGTTGACGACCAGCTGGGAGTCCCCTTCCACGACGAGACGACGTATCCCAAGTGAAACTGCGAGCCGCAGTCCATGTAGCAGGGCTTCGTACTCGGCGATGTTATGTGAGGCGGAGAAGTGGAGGTGGAGGGCATATCTTAGCCTTTCCCCAGTCGGGGAGATCAGCACAACTCCTGCCCCCAAGCCGGTGATCCTCTTGGATCCGTCGAAGTGCATGGTCCAATATTGGAGGTCTTCCCGAGGTACGTCTTCTTCTTTGTTCGGTCCACTCGGCCAAGAAATCTGCCGGGGCTTGTGACTTTCGGACGTCCTCGCCTTAAAAGTTAGGTCCAGCGGCATCAGCTCCAGGGCCCACTTTGCGATGCGCCCAGTTGCCTCCCGGTTATGGATGACATCGCCGAGTGAAAAGGAAGTGACGACGGTGACCGAGTGACCCTGAAAATAGTGTGCCAATTTCCACACGGTTATCAGAACACCATATAGCAATTTTTGTACCTGGGGGTAGCGAATTTTGGCTCCTGCCAATACTTCGCTAACAAAGTAGATCGGCCTCTGGATCTTCTAGGCCCGCCCTTCTTCTTCGCGCTCGACCACGAGGACTGTACTTACCACTTGGTGAGTGGCTGAAACGTACAGTAGCAGAGGCTCCTGGGGCTGAGGTGAGGCTAGGACGGGTGGCGTCGTAAGGAATTCTTTAAAATCTTCAAAGGCCTTGTGGGCTTTCGTGGTCCATTGGAAGTCATCGGTTTTCTTTAGCAATCTGAAGAAGGGCATGCCTCGTTCGCCGAGTCCAGAGATGAATCGGCTTAGCGCCGCCATGCAGCCGGTGAGCTTCTGGACATCCTTCTGGTTACTCGGGGGCTTCATGTTCAAGATAGGGTTGATCTTTTCTGGATTGGCTTCAATGCCGCGATGAAACACCATGAAGCCGAGCAGCTTGCCTGATGGAACACCGAAAGTGCACTTCTCCGGGTTCAACTTCATTCTGAAGGCCCGAATATTTGCGAAGGTTTCCTCTAGGTCGGCAATCAGGTCTTCTTTCTACTTGGTCTTGATGACGACATTGTCAACATAAGCTTCCACGTTCTTGCCGATCTGCGTCTGAAAACACCTCTGGATCATGCGTTGGTATGTGGCACCGGCGTTCTTTAGGCCGAAAGGCATGGTGATGTAGCAGTAGGCCCCAAACGACGTGATGAACGATGTCTTCAGGCAGTCGGATTCTTTCAAACTGATCTGGTGGTAGCCCGAGTAACAGTCCAAAAAGCTTAGGAGTTGGCAGCCGGCTGTTGAATCTACGACTTGGTCGATGCGAGGTAGCCCGAATGAATCTTTGGGGCAGGCTTTGTTGAGGTCGGTGTAGTCAACGGACATGCGCCATTGCCCCGTCTTTTTTCGGACCAGAACTGGGTTGGCTAGCCAGTCGGGATGTAGAACTTCTTTGATGAAGTCGGCGGCTAGGAGCTTTGTGAGCTCTTCCTTGATGGCATCTTTTCGATCCTGCGCGAATCTGCGTAATCGTTGTTTTATCGGTTTTGCGTCATCTTTGACGTGTAAAGAGTGTTCGATCACCTCCCTAGGGATTCCAGGCATATCAGATGGTTTCCAGGCAAAAACATCTTTATTATTTTGGAGGAAGGTGACGAGCGCGCTTTCCTATTTAGGATCTAGTTCAGCGCCGATTACAGCAGTTTTCGAGGGATCCGATGGATCAAGGGAGATCTTCTTGGTCTTGGCGTCGCCGGTTCCTGATTTGGCTATCTTCTTCGCGGGGATTTCACCCTCTGCCGAAGTCTATGCGGCCAATCGGATCTCTTGCTGGCCACGTGATCTCTCGCAAGATTGGGCCATGTCACAGCTCTCCTTGTCGTAGGTGAAGGCTTGCTTCACGTCACTGCGAAGAGTGATGACGCCGTTGGGACCCGGCATCTTCATGCAGAGGTAGGTGTAGTGGGGTATCGCCATGAACTTGGCTAGCGCAGGCCTTCCGATGATGGCGTGGTAGGCCGTTTCGAAGTCGGCTACCTCGAAAGTGACGTTCTCCGTCCGGAAATTCTCTCAAACTCCGAAGGTGACCGGAAGGGCGATGTGCCCGAGTGGTGTTGATGACAGCCCTGGAATAACTCCATGGAAGGGGGCTGAGCTTGCCTTCAGTTCGGCCCTCGGGATCTGCATCTCGTCCAAGGTCTTGGCGAACAAAATGTTGAGGGCGCTGCCCCCATCGATGAGGACGCGCTTGAGCTTGATGTTGCGGACCACCGGGTCCAAGACGAGTGGGTAGCGCCCCGGATGAACCACTCGGTCGGGATGATCCGAGCAGTCAAAAGTGATGGCCACCTCCGACCATCGTAGGTATTGTGGGACCTCGGGTTGTGCCGTGTTGACCTCTCGGTCAGTTAGCTTCTGTTTCCTCTTGGATTCATAGGCTAGCGGCCCCCCGAAGATGTGATTCAGTTCGCCCACGGGGTCTTGGAAAAGCTCGGCGTTCTCAGCCGCGTTGTTCTTCTTGGCGCCCGATGGACCGGCTTCGTCAGTTGGTTTTTTGTTGAGCTGTGCCGCATACTGCTCGACGAACTGTTTATAAATAAAGCAGTCCTTAGCCGCGTGCTTCTGATTGGGGTGATGCGTGCACTGAGCGTTCATGATGGCGTCTTAGGCCGCGACTCGGGGGCGGCGCTGGGAGTTGGAAGTTGCGGCGACTAGGTCTTCGGATCGGTGCTTGCGGTCCTTTTGGCCCTCATTGTTGTTGCCGTTATCCTTCTTAGGATTCCGGCTTCCTCCCGCCTGCTTGTCGGGCCGGTCTTGGCGCGCCACTTTGATGGCATTGTTGGATTTGGCGTAAGAATTTGCCGTCTCAAACATCTGTTTCACCGTCTTCGGTGGCTTGCACCCAAACTTCCCGATCAACAGCTCATCACGGACTCCCTTCTGGAAGGCGGCGATGATGATGTCATCGGTGATGTTGGGGATCTTGTTGCGCTTTTCGGAGAAGTGCCGGATGTAGTCCTTCAGAGGTTTGTCTGGCTTCTGGATGACGTTGTACAGGTCGAAGTGGGTCCCAGGCCTCTCAAAGATGCCCTGGAAGTTGGCGATGAAGTGGTCTCTTAGCTCACTCCACGAGCCGATTGAGCCTCTTGGCAGGCTCGTGAGCCAGTTCCTGGCTGAGTTGGCGAGGGCCACAGGCAAGTAATTGGCCATGGCCTTGTTGTCGCCTCCAGCTGCACGGATGGCGAGAGTGTACACGGTCAGCCACGACTCGGGGTCGGTCTTGCCGTCGTACTTCTCGATTCCAGTCGGCTTGAACCCATTTGGCCAATGCACTCAGCGAAGCTCCCGAGTGAAAGCTGGTACTCCGTCGTCATTACAGTCGGGTGATCCCCTCCGATCTTCCCGAGTGCGTTGGTCTCGCTCTTGGTAGCGACGATCGAGGACTTCCCGCAGATCACTCGGCGGGGTCCTTGGTAGGCTGCTTCGGTAGCTGGAGCTGTTGTTGCGGCGGGCGCGGTGGTGGACGGGTGTCACGTCTGGAAATTTATCCCAAATTTCCTGACTATTTTATGTATTACCTGTCCAGGAATCAACCAGGGTACATAAAATGACAAATTAATACACAGGTCCAAACGCAAAAAAAAACCGTAAAGTAAAAATACTTACTGAAGAGGCACTTAGTCCTCACACCCAAAAACTGCAGCGGAAAAGAAAGACGACACTAGCGGGGCTTCGCTCCACTCCACGAGCAAACTCAACGGGGTCGAGCCTTGGTCTTCTAACTCCATCTTCACATCGAAGCACTACACTTCGAAAGGGGAAAAATCGCAAGGCCGAGTACAACCACCGTACTCAACAAGCCACACCGAAAATGCGACGTGCAAGGGGAGACAAGAGTGGCTTGGGCTAATTTGCATAAATGCGGTTTACAAACATTTAATTATTTAAAAACAGCAAAATAGTTGAGTAATTAAGGCAATATTAATCTTCCACCGAACAACGTTATCCCCACGTTAAACGAGGCCCAACCATTTCACCGAACTAAACCGGTTCCATTAAATCAAATTATTCGGTAGTGGGACTAATCATAGTGAATCGATCAATCGCCCATAACCGCGGGCACGACTATTCGAATAGTTTTACTCTGATCAGAGGTGCGCAACTTTACCCACAAGACACGATTCCACACATGTTACCATGCCCGAAGTACCACCATGATACGCAAAGGGGAAATCGTGACAAGACCTTTCGCATAACTCCCTCTAACCAAGCGATACCACACCAAGGTTTCGTCCCCACTCCCCGCAGAGCAGCGGGCAGCCCCCTCTCGTGCCGATCAACCCGTAAAACCGGGGCCGACCGAACTCTATCATGCCCACCCTCGCTAGGGTACGTCGGCCAGAGGAAAGCTATACTACGGATCTAGCCGTTGCCCATTCTGGCTTGTGGTTTGCACGGTATGTCTTCTAGGGTTTCCCATGAACCGGTCCTTAATTGCCATGGGTGCGACCATCAAAACCATGCACCCACACCCACCATTATGTCATATTTTAGTTGAGATAATTATGACCAATAAGACATGGTCGGTGTATCGAGCTTGCAACTCATCACAGACTAGAATAAAGTGTAATTATCTCATTTAGTGAGCTAGTGGTAGTTAAGCATGGCTAAGCATATAGTTCTAGCTAGAATCAACATCAGTGACTAAAGCTAGTCAAATTAACACCCAAGGTTAACAAAGGACGGATAACAAGTAAATAAGGCTCAAACAAGCAGATAGGTAATCCATCATTCCATGTAATTAGCAAAGCAATGCAATTTTATTTGCAAACATAAAACATTTATAAAAATAGGATCAATATGCTTCAAGGGAAGTGTGACTTGCCTTGCGTCTTCAAACAAACTTGGACTCTTCTCCTCGCGAGCGCAAACTCCGAAACGAGCGGAATCTACGCGGCAAGCAAAACAAGGAAAAAACCTAATAAAAACCAAATAAACAGTACATAAAAAGTAAAAAAACATGTAGAGATCAATTTTAGATGAATTTTGCGATTTGAATGGCCCAATTTGGAGTTCATATGAATTAGATATGAATTTTAGAAGTTTTGGACCATTTAAATGAATTCTAGAAGTTAAAAGATTTATTACGCAATTATTAATTAATTTTGAACTGGAAAAGGAATAATATGACGTCAGCCAGGAGAGAGGATGTGCTGATATCATTGAGAAACGGGACCCACATGTCATAGACACGATGAAGGTTTGGTTCAATCTTAGACCAAGCTATAGAGATGGTCCACGAGACCACGAAAGATGGATGGCTAGGATGGTTTTGACTGGATTTGACTCAGATCCGACGGTGTAGATTGGATGTGGCTAGGATTGCTGACATAAGACGCCACATCAGCGCCACAGAGGATAGGGAGGACGGACATGGCGCTGACGGGGATGCCACGAGGGCTGCCACATAGGCACGCCGCCCGGCGGCTCGGGATGGCTCCGGCGACGGCGAACGACGGCGTGGCGACGAGAACCGAGGGCACCAAAAGAGAGAGGAGGTTGCGCTGATTCTTACCAACGCAAAAACGACGACGAATGGCGAACGGAGATGGCCGGCGACGAGATGGAATCGGCGGCCGAGCTCGTGTTGACGGCGACAACGGCTTTCCGGTGGCTTTCGGTGGAGGAGAGATGGAGGACGGGCTTCGGCTTGCTGCTATGATGCCGACGGTGAAGACGGCAACGATAAACAGCGACGGGAACGGCGACGAGGCATGGCCGAAGTGCGAACGGAGGCGGCGACGCACGGGTCCACGGCGACGGGGGCCTTCCGACGGTGTTTGGCGCAAGGGAACCGGTGGCGGGCTTCTCCTCACTGCTGCGATGCCGGGAAGGCAACGGCGCTGGGAGCAGCCGAGGCGGCGGGAAAAGGTGGCCGGAGTTGCGGCGACGGGGAGAGAGATGGGAACTCGCGGGGAAGATGGCTAGAGGACGGGAAAAACTCGGGAAAAAAGGGGAAACCGAGGAGGAGATCTAGGGGGTCCTTTTTATAGGCTTGGGAGGGAGAGTCCCGCACCGGGAAGAGAGGATTTGGCGCCGGATTTTTAGGGTTTATCCCGAGTTCGTCGGGATAAGAACGGGGTCGAAATTCGTACGATTTAGCACGGGATTGAGGGGGATTTCTTGGGAAAAACGTAGAGGAGATCGAGAGGAATCTGTTCCCACAACTAATTTTTGATTTGGGCAAAGGATTGGGCCGGATTTGATGGAGGAAACAGCAGCGGTGGCTCGGCTACGGTTCGGGATGAACAGTGCACGGCAGATGACACTGTAGCGATAGGGACCCAAATCAGACTTTTCGGTCCAAACATCCTTTAATTTTTATAAATACTTTCAATGTCCAAATAATTCCAAGAAAAATATGAAAATATATGGACACCCAAAGTATTTAATAAAAATATCTCCATCTCATTTAAAGTTTAATTTATTTATTTAAATAATTATTTAAATGTTCTTTGTTTTATTAAAATTATTTACGGAGCTCCAAAAATTTCACGAAAAATTTCAGAGAGTACCTTAGGGCATGGAGAATATTTAAAAAATATTTTGAGCCATAATTTTTAAAGGAAAATTTAATTTCCTTAATAGTTTCACTTGATTTACTTTGTTTTTCATTTTATTTATTTTCTAGGAAATGATTTATTAAATGATTTTTAATCCCGAACGAAAATCGGGCTGTGACAAATCTACCCCCTTACAGGAATCTCGTCCCGAGATTCGGGGCTAGAAATAAAGAAGGTAGGGTGATATTGGGTTGGCTTGCTAACCTCTACGGTTTCTTCGGCTAACACTCACTCATTGGTGACCAAACCGGCGACGACTGGTTGATCACACTTGCGCAACCAAACTGACTGGATTCAACCCTGGTGTTCTGCGGCTTCACAAACCAAACTAAACTGGCTGGTCCTTCCTGTTCTGACCCTGACCGGATTTCAAGGGCTCAAGTGCTTACTTTCGTCGAACTGCACAATTAACACTGGCGCCTTCGGTATTCTGAGAACTCAACTCCTGCTAATTATTATTTGGTGGCACTTTTTTTGAGACCTTGTAACTGACTTTCGTGGACACACAGACCCTGAAATTCTTGTTTTTTCCCTGTGAACTGCTCTCGATCCAACATCAAGTATTTGAAGAAGCTGCTCGATCGACCTTTCATCTAGATTGCGACTGTTCTCAAATGATGCTTCTTTAGACTGCATTGTTGACACGATAGCTTGGGTGTGCCTTAGTCTCGAACCTGCTAACTTGTGATCATTATAGCCCCGATAACGGCTCACAACTGACTCTTTTGGTTACAACTCAATCTACTTCGCGTGGTCGAACCTCCCAACGAATGGTTACAAGATATAACTAAACTCATCTTCGATTTCGCCTTTCAAACCAGTGGTTAAGCTTTTGCCTGACCGTGAACAATTTCACTGCCATTCTTTTGAGGTTGACCAACATTTCTGTGATTTGCCAAGAACCTCGACTCTGAACATTGGATACTCCATCGATCGATCGAAATGAAACGAAGACTATGCCCTTCCATTCTAGAGACTCCTGGAACTCGACACTCAAATGATGACGGGAGGTTATACATAAGAATGACTGTCATGCAACTCTTGAACATACTGACTTTTGATTGACTTTTCTATTGAGTGTAATTACTGACCTGCCTGTTCCATTTCTGACCTGACTTTAGTGCCATCTGCCTGAACATAACGTGTAGTTGATATTCTTTTCTTGAAACAAACACTGATCACTTAACAAATCAAGCTCAAAAGGTTTACCCCACGATATAGCATTCCACTTCTTTGCTTATCTTTTACGACACCTCGGGTTGATAGACCATAATTTCTGCAGTTGCTTTCTCCGCACAATACCAAAATCGTACGTCTACGAAACCCTTGATGTTGCCTAGAGTTTATGTTCTCTGACCAAAACAAGCTCACTTTCATACCTTGGGTAGAATTGATTCACAAGGAATTATTCTCTTATCACATGTTCTGCGGACTGTATTGTATGACTTGACCTCTGCATCCATTTACTCCAGGCAGGGGTGATGAAGCAATTCTGTTGTCCTTTTCCAAGGAAACACCGAGGTGGTTTTTCGGAGACGGTAATGAGTCTGGAAATAAAGAAACCATTATTAATCAATGCTCACCATTAGGGTGCAGTTACCACTTATTACTCTGACAACCCTTTTATGATTTTGCTTTCGACTGTTTCATTACACTTTTCGTCCTCATGAGGTATCACTTATATTGTCCTTCAAAGAGATCTCGCCCTATCGAGCGTCGCTGTAGTCTAACCACTCTTACTTCACTGTTTGACCAAAACTTTTCTTTACTGGCAATTAGATTCTTAGTCTTGACAAAAATGCTCTGACCCGACAAAGAAACTATAAGTTCCTGGTGACATTGTCAGATGCACAAGTTGATCCACTTTTTTTTCTTGGCTACACAATATGAACCCTGAGAGAAGGAACAAATTATCTGTCTTGTACTCTTATTTTGCTTCCTCTTTCAAGTACATAACTGTAATAAGTCTTCTGTGCACAAGGAAGGTACTTGAACACCAAATAATTAAAGACGGTTATTGACCACTGCAAGCATAACTGTTAATAGGTATGGAATCTGCCTCTTTCTGATCCTGACCGGGTTGATTTTTTTTCCATCGTAGTGTATAGATTGATCCATGCTTTACTCAATGTTCCCTCTTATTACATAACTGCCATGAAACTTCTGGGTGTCATGAGCGGTTCTTGAGCACCCAAGACTTGTAGACCACTGCTGACCTTGGCTGGTAGAAATTCTGGTTGGTATGGTTTTTTTTCCTTTGGTGGTCCTTACATGATTGACTCGTTCTTTTTTTTAATGATTACTGACTAGGGTTCCAATTAGAACACTGACTTGACGATTGATTTTTTTTCCTTAGAGAAATGTCGTTCTTCTTAGTAGCTGAAGCAGACAAAACCTTCCTATTGTTGTTGCCACTTTCCTGTGATTACTTGTTAGGTTGTTGAATTGGAACGACATGGGGTGTCCGTGGGGTTGACGTCGATCGGGTGAGCTATCTTGGAGACCTTGCTTGGTAGGTGTAGTGGGGATTTGTACTATCTTCTTTGCAGTTGAACCAGACAACTGTTTCTCCTAGCACTGCTTGCCCTGTTGGTGTTGGTACTGTAGCTTCGGAGCGGTTGCCGGTGGAATAATATAGCTTCTGCTGGTGCTCTTAGTGATAAATTGTTGAGATAGAAACTTCACATTTCAGTTACGGTTGGTGCCTCTTGTCTTCCTGGTGTCCTAGGGCTGGACCTGACCACTCTCTGCTGGGGGTGAGGCAACTGGGAAGTTGAGACGTTGACGGACAGTGTCGGTAACTTGACGACATTGATACCTTGCATTGGGCCACCTTTGGAGAAATTACTTGTCTTTCCCACAATTGAAATAGTGGTGGATTGACTTTCTTCAAACCGGACAGTTGTTGCGGCGGTGTCTCAGCTCAAGATCATTAAAACAATCCAACCTTCGTTGGCTTCCACGGTGGTTGGAGTTGGTTGGAGAGCGAAAATCATTGTTAATGTTGTTGTTGTTGACCGGGAGTTAACAGGCAGGTTGCAAGGGTGTCCTTTAGTCCTTCGTTGGCTTTGCTAGCATGGACTTCAGTTAACGGTTCTTAAGCACATGAATTATTCCCTCACACAAGAAATGTGCGACTTTTCTCTTCATAGAGTTGGACTACGGTGTACCAAAATTTTATTTTCGGATAGTTTATCCAAAGCTTCTTTTTTTTCTTATGATTAACACTTCATCATCAGTTGGCGTCTTGGCATACAACTTCCAAGCGTGATCGAACACTTTTGCAAAATTTCTCCTTGTATACCATAACCACCTTAGGTAACGCTTGTGGACTCCGAGGTTGTCGACGGCTGACATGTGTTGGTCTACTGGTGACACTGCTACATACTGACAGTGGCCGTGTAGGTGCTTGCAATGGAATGTACTGGATTTGATCTTGATTTTGATTCTAAGCTTGCATCTGCGACCATCGATACCACTGCTACGTCTTCCGTATCTGGCTTTGTATCTGTTGCATCCGCTACTTGCATGTTCATCATCTGACCTTGGGGAACCAAAAATAGAGCAAGAGGGGTTTCCGACACAGGCTATAGATTGCAATCTGATCTGACCAGAAGGTTTCTGGCCTCAACACACTGCTAAGGGTACTGCGGTTGATGACACTTTCTCTGGCACTGACTAACTGCTGCCCAGACGAAAAGGGTGGAAGAGAGAGGTTGCTAAAGATAAGACCTTAACCCACTTATCTACTGATCTGATATGGGCAGACTTTTACTCTTCAAGTTGCTTAGGAAAACAACCTAGTATGGTTACATCCCCACCACTGATGTAAGCCATACACCTACACACAGCAAAAACCACACGGCCTAGGAACTATCGATGCTACTCTTCCGGGAAAGATTGGGTACTAGGTGAACTCCGGGAAAACTTCGCTTGATCCTCAAGAAGCACTGACTCGGGCTGCTTGGCTTGATCGACTTGCTTGAAGCTTGGAGCTTGACTTGACTTTCACGGGTTGATGAGCAACTGAGTTTGTCCTCCTGGTTTAGCAACTAAGAGAGGCGGAGGGGGAAGGAGAGAAATTTGACAAATTATTTTGCAGAGACTACATAGGGATAGAAGAGATATTTTCGCAAATAAGGTTTTCACAAACTTGTCATTAGGGTTTGACCATTTGGCTCAACCTACAGTCGAGATGGCTCTGATACCAACTTGTCACGTCCGGAAATTTATCCCAAATTTCCTGACTATTTCATGTATTACATCCCTGTCCAGGAATCAATCAGGGTACATAAAATGACAAATTAATACACAGGTCCAAACGTAAAAAACAAAGTGTAAAATAAAAATACTTACGAAGAGGCACTTAGTCCTCACACCCAAAAGCTGCACGGAAAAGAAAGACGACACTAGCGGGGCTTCGGCTCCACTCCACGAGCAAACTCAAGCGGGGTCCGAGCCTTGGTCTTCTAACTCCATCTTCACATCGAAGCACTACACTTCTGAAAGGGGGAAAAATCGCAAGACTGAGTACAACCACCGTACTCAACAAGCCACACCGAGAAATGCAGACGTGCAAGGGGAGACAAGAGTGGCTTGGGCTAATTTGCATAAATGCGGTTTACAAACATTTAATTATTTAAAAACAGTAAAATAGTTGAGTAATTAAGGCAATATTAATCTTCCACTGAACAACGTTATCCCCACGTTGAACAGGCCCAACCATTTCACCTGAACTAAACCAGTTCCATTAAATCAAATTATTCAGTAGTGGGACTAATCATAGTGAATCTGATCAATCGCCCATAACCACGGGCACGACTATTCGAATAGTTTTACTCTGATCAGAGGTGCGCAACTTTACCCATAAGACACGATTCCACACATGTTACCATGCCCCGAAGTACCACCATGATACTGCAAAGGGGGAAATCGTGACAAGACCTTTCGCATAACTCCCTCTAACCAAGCAATACCACACCAAGGTTTCGCCCCCACTCCCCGCAGAGCAGCGGGCAGCCCCCTCTCGTGCCACGGTGAATCCGGCAGCCGATCAACCCGTAAAACCGGGGCCGACCCAACTCCATCACGCCCACCCTCGCAAGGGTACGTCGGCCAGAGGAAAGCTATACTACGGATCTAGCCGTTGCCCATTCTGGCTTGTGGTTTGCACGGTATGTCTTCTAGGGTTTCCCATGAACCGGTCCTTAATTGCCATGGGTGCGACCATCAAAACCATGCACCCACAGCCCACCATTATGTCATATTTTAGTTGAGATAATTATGACCAATAAGACATGGTCAGGTGTATCGAGCTTGCAACTCATCACAGACTAGAATAAAGTGTAATTATCTCATTTAGTGAGCTAGTGGTAGTTAAGCATGGCTAAGCATATAGTTCTAGCTAGAATCAACATCAGTGACTAAAGCTAGTCAAATTAACACCCAAGGTTAACAAAGGACGGATAACAAGTAAATAAGGCTCAAACAAGCAGATAGGTAATCCATCATTCCATGTAATTAGCAAAGCAATGCAATTTTATTTGCAAACATAAAACATTTATAAAAATAGGATCAATATTCTTCAAGGGAAGTGTGACTTGCCTTGCGTCTTCAAACAAACTTCTGGACTCTTCTCCTCGCGAGCGCAAACTCCGGAAACAGCGGAATCTACACGCTGGCACGCAAAACAAGGACAAAACCTAATAAAACCAAATAAACTGTACATAAAAAGTAAACAAACATGTAGAGATCAATTTTAGATGAATTTTGCGATTTGAATGGCCCAATTTGGAGTTCGTATGAATTAGATATGAATTTTAGAAGTTTTGGACCATTTAAATGAATTCTAGAAGTTAAAAGATTTATTACGCAATTATTAATTAATTTTGAACTGGAAAAGGAATAATATGACGTCAGCCAGGAGAGAGGATGTGCTGATATCATTGAGAAACGGGACCCACATGTCATAGAGACGATGAAGGTTTGGTTCTATCATAGACCAAGTCTATAGAGATGGTCCACGAGACCACGAAAGATGGATGGCTAGGATGGTTTTGACTGGATTTGACTTAGATCCGATGGTGTAGATTGGATGTGGCTAGGATTGCTGACATAAGATGCCAAATCAGCGCCACAGAGGGCAGGGAGGACGGACATGGCGCCGACGGGGATGCCACGAGGGCTGCCACATAGGCACGGGCCGGCGCGGCTCGGGATGGCTCGGCGACGGCGAACGACGCGCGGCGACGAGAACCGAGGGCACCAAAAGAGAGAGGAGGTTGCGGTGATTCTTACCAACGCAAAACGACGACGAACGGCAAACGGAGATGGCCGGCGATGAGATGAAATCAGCGGCCGAGCTCGGGTTGACGGCGACAACGGCTTTCTGGTGGCTTTCGATGGAGGAGAGGTGGAGGACGGGCTTCGGCTTGCTACTATGATGTCGACGGTGAAGACGGCAACGATAAACAGCGACGGGAACGGCGACGAGGCACGGCCGAAGTGCGAACGGAGGCGGCGACGCATGGGTCCACGGCGACGGGGGCCTTCCGGCGTGTTTGGCGCAAGGGAACCGGTGGCCGGGCTTCTCCTCACCGCTGCGATGCCGGGAAGGCAACGGTGCTGGCCGGAGCAGCCGAGGCGACGGAAAAGGTGGCCGGAGTTGCGGCCGACGGGGAGAGAGATGGGAACTCGCGGGGAAGATGGCTAGAGCACGAGAAAAACTCGACAAAAAAGGGGAAACCGAGGAGGAGATCTAGGGGGTCCTTTTTATAGGCTTGGGAGGGAGAGTCCCGCACCGGGAAGAGAGGATTTGGCGCCGGATTTTTAGGGTTTATCCCGAGTTCGTCGGGATAAGAACGGGGCCGAAATTCGAGCGATTTAGCATGGGATTGAGGGGGATTTCTTGGAGGAAACGTAGATGAGATCGAGAGGAATCCGTTCCCGTAACTAATTTTTGATTTGGGCAAAGGATTGGGTCGGATTTGGTGGAGGAAACAGCAGTGGCGGCTCGGCTACTGTTCGGGATGAATAGTGCACGGCTGCTGGAGGTAAGAGATGACACTGTAGCGATAGGGACCCAATCAGACTTTTCGGTCCAAACATCCTTTAATTTTTATAAATACTTTCAATGCCCAAATAATTCCAAGAAAAATCCTGAAAATATATGGACACCCAAAGTATTTAATAAAAATATCTCCATCTCATTTAAAGTTTAATTTATTTATTTAAATAATTACTTAAATGTTTTTGTTTTATTAAAATTATTTCGGAGCTCCAAAATTTCTCGAAAAATTTCGAGAGTACCTTAGGGCATGGAGAATATTTCAAAAATATTTCCAGCCATAATTTTTAAAGGAAAATTTAATTTCCTTAATAGTTTCACTTGATTTACTTTGTTTTTCATTTTATTTATTTTCTAGGAAATGATTTATTAAATGATTTTTAATCCCGAACGAAAATCGGGTTGTGACAACGGTGGACGTCCATGTTGCTTCTCGCGGGAGTCGGCCGTTTGCTCCGATGCTTGTGCGTGGACTCGTGGCGTGGGCCTCTTGGCCTGGTTGTCGACCGGTCTGGCTCGGGCCTCTTGTAACATCCGAAAATCGGAGAACCGAAATCGAAACGTAAAATCGGAACTTTCAAAAACCTTGGCTTATTGCTTCTTCTCGGGTTTGTTGATTCTTATTTGCCAGCTCGGTTGCATGAATTTGGACATGGTTAATTCCCTTTTTGGTGTATTTGGAGGTTTCGGAGTTGTCGAAACGGAGTGCGCCCGCATCGGGGTTTTAAAAGGAATTCGAGGAAAGTGCGGATTTGTGAAAACGCGTTTCGGGTAAAATGAAGTAAAATTTTGGTGGGGAGAAGATGAATAAAGACACAAAATGAACAATAAAATTCTCGGGAGGCGTACTCAAAATTTGGGAAATTTATATTTTTAAAAATAGGTAAATTATGAAAATTAGGAAAAAAAGGAATTTAAATAAATATGAAAAATAATTATGGAAAAATAAAAGTCAAGAAAAAGTTTAAAATATAATGTTAAAAATTATTTTTGGAATGATAGGATTTATTTTGGGATTTTTAGGAGGAAAGAAAATAGAAAATGGGAAAAGAAAAAAAGAAAATCGGGAAAAATCAAAAAGTCACTATTCCTCGTGCGCCAGTGTTCGACGCGTCCGGCCCGCGCAGCCGCCACGCGCGCCCGCGCCGCGCTCGCGCGCGCGCACCTACAACCGCGCGCGCACGCGCCGCGCCGCCGCGCCCGCCCGCGGACCCGCATCGCTCGCGCCGCCGCTCGCGCCGCCCGCCCGCCGCGCGCCGCGCGCTGCGCCACGCGGCCCGCCGCCGTCCCCCGCACCGCGCGCGCGCGCTGCGCCACGCGCCCGCTCGCTCGCACCTCGCACGCCGCGCCCGTCGGATCCCGCTCGCCGCACCACGCCGCAAACGCCGTGCCGGCCCGCCTTCCGCGCCGCCGCGTGGAGACCGCCGTGCAGCCCCCGAGCTGCGCCGCGTGTCGCGCCGCGCCGCGCACGCCCGTGCCGGCCCCTCCCTCTCCACTCGCGCCCGCGCCGCGCCACGCCTATAAAGGGCCGCGCCGCGCCACCATTTCGCCGCACCGCCACCGCCTTTCCCTCTCCGGCGCCGCCGCCGCTTAGCCGTCGCCGCCGTGCGCAAGTCCTTCTCGTGCCCCACTTCTCCTCCCCGAGCCCGCTGTCGCCGGTAAGCCTCCTTGCGCCGCCCTTGTTCCTCACTGCCGCCGCCTCTGTTTTGAAGCCCCGGTCGAACACCTTTGGAGCCAATGAATAGTGCGTAAAAAAAAAAAAAAAAAAAGAAAAATAGGGAAAAATTTGGGAAAAATTTTGGAAAATTTGGAAAATATTTTGGGATGACTTGAGTAAAATTTTGGGCAAAAATAAATTATTTTCTCACATATTTTCTCGGTGCAAAGTTTGAAAAATCGGAATCGGACGTTTTCCGAATTTCGTTTCGCATCGTTTTTAAATCCGGATTCCGTTTAATTCTTTCCCGCCATCGAAATAGGTTTCGCTTTTGCGCTCAAACCCTCAAATTTCGAGCACGAATTTTCTTCGCTGATATTTTCAAACGTAATTTCCAAATTTATTGCGATTGCCGACTTTGCGAAAACCCTAGGTCATCAACTCGATTCCAAAACCCGGATTTTCCTCGCAACCCTTGTTCTAACTCGAGTAGATTTTTCGGCAAAACTTTTGGAGTTGTTTTCATGGCTTTTATGGTTCTGTTCGATCTCTCGGTATTTTGTTGAATTCTAACTGAATTCAATTAATCTTTCACATGTACGGGTAGCGCTGAAGAAACCGGCATCGACCCCGCTGAAGACCCCACCCCTCAAATGTGCGAGCAAGGCAAGTCTTCACACCCTTTGAACATATCGATCCCAATTGCGAAATGATGTTATTTTAAACTCTAAACATGCATGCTTTATAGAGTTACCTATACTTGTTATGCCATACCTTGCTATTGATTACCTTTAGAATTACTCCTTGTAACTCGCGATGTGATACAAACAACCGAAGAATAACTTCGTGAACGCTTAGCCATGCTATACTTAGATTTAGGCATACTCATGACTTTATGAAAAAGCTTTGTGCTTGGGCAACTACCTTAGGGAAGGTAGTTGAGATACGGCATGTGGAGACATGAGCGCCACATGGCCATGAGAATGATGAACTAAGTTTGATGAAAATTGAAAGTACTATACAAATGTTTTAGGCTGGGCGGCTGGATGACTTGGGTGGATTCCGGAAAAGGCAAGTGCCGACCCTGGTCAATAAGGACCGAGCCATGAGATAGCCGGAAACGAGCCGCAACCGTACTTCTCGAATGGGTATAGACCTAGCGACTAGATAGCCGCGCGGAGGCGGTATCCTTGCATAGATGGTTCTCTATGATGTGGTTATGGGATGAGAAGGAGGCTGCGGCCTTTGTTATGAATGGTGGAATTAAACGATGTTAATTAAACTTAAAGATTTGGAAAGTTTCCCTTACCCCGGGTGCGCCTGAACTCCTCTCACTGCTAGAAAAGGACGGCTAGAGTGCATGAGGGCTTAAGTTCATGGAGCGGGTACGCCAAAGCAAGGTTATCGAAAGGCTTTGCCGTGACCGTCTCATGTGTTGAGGCGTAGGCTCATTTGTTGGGTCATCGCGGAGTACGGGTAAAGTGTACATCCACCGCAGTGTGAGTGAATCAATCTATTCGAATAGCCGTGCTCGCGGATATTGAGCATCGTGACAAGACTTTCGCTTGGCTAGACTTTGAACTTAAAAATGCTTGGGATGGGTTTGCATGATGATTTTATTTGGTGGATCAACTTCTCGAGAATGCGAGAAGGGGTGGACTCCCCAGAAAATCATGACGAACCGGAGGCGGGAAGCCATCCTTGAAATCACGATGGATGGTAGACAGAACCGTCGCCGGGTTAATAAACTATGAAATTAGAACTTGATTTGGCTAGTCGATAGGCTTGTGAAAAGAATTGTGAAAACTGGCTTTACGCAAAAATAACCCTAGCCATGTTCTTTGAATAACCCTATCATATGCATCAATTCATGTGGCTTGCGAGTACGGTTGGTACTCACCCTTGCTATACGCACAAACCTCCAGTGATGGAAATGAAGAGCCGAAGACCCCTACGCGTATTACCGGAGGGCGAAGGAACCGACATCGCATACTAGACCTTAGCCCGGTCGTTGCTGTGGCAATTGACGAGCCGCTGCCTCTTTCCGCTGCCTTATCTAAATTCTGTTTTTATGTTGTATTCGGACCATAAGGTCCTGTGGGTCGAACATTGCCTTCGGGCCTATTGATGTAATAATGGTATTGTAAGACTATTCGTGCATGTGCACTCGATTATCCAGTACTGTATTCGTGGGTACCAACTACTCGATCCAGGGAAATGGTACTATGAACACGAAAGATTCCCGTCTCAAAAACGGGGGTCCACAGAGCTGGTATCAGAGCCATGCGACCGTAGGCTAAGACCAAATGGCGCCCTACCCCTAACTAGATGGCTAAAGGGAAATATCCCTACAATAGGATCAGTTTTAAACTATTATTTCCGAAAATGCAAATATACCTTTTCTACATCTGTATTTCTTTTTACCAAATGATTATGATAGCTCTCTCCCGCTAACCCTAAGTTGCCTATAAAAGCGAGATGTCAAACCACGACGGAACCGGGAAGTCACTATCCCGCGAGACGAGGGGTTTGTGGTACAACTTCAGTCCCTACTATGGTGTTTGAGGTACCGGAACCACCCACCTATCACACCAAAAGGCATGGCTCCGAAGTGTATCCAGCCGGGAGGCGGCCGTATCCATAGAGGCCCGCATGGGAAGTGAGACATCCTACCGCTTCCACACTCGCTACCACCGGGACCTAGCGAAGCGGCTATTCGGGATGCGGCTCGCGAGGCCTTCCTTCGCCTTAATGCGGAACACCGTGCCGAACTCACAATGACGAGTTCGTGCATCATCCTTATCGCGAAGAGGGCAACCCGTGCACGTGGAGGCTACCCCTGCTGCTACAACCCGATGGTCACGCGTCTATCCCGTTGGGCGGAGACGACGACGTTACGAGGAGGCCCGCTCGAGATCAACGATCGCGATCACGCCTCAATGATCGGTCAACAGCCACCAAGGCTGTGGAGACCGATAAACATGCTCGGACTCAGTGCAGGCCAATGGTGCCCGAGACGAGCAACTCTCGGACCGCTATATGGCCCGTGGGGAAGCTCGGTAGAGCTGGAAGAACAGCTCGGGAAGAGCAAGCGGCGATCAACCAGTGGAGGAGCATGCGCACTCGTCCCGTCTACGCGCAGTACTTCCACCGAGCCTGTACCATCACCTCCTGCCCCTGTGCCCGACCACTATTGCCTTATGACTCCAGCATGCTTGGATACCTTTCAAGCCATGATGGAGCAAGCTTTTATGTTGAGCACGAGCCCGCACCGTACACGGTGGACACCACTCTGCCACATCCATGGGACCCACCCCGAGCTCCGTACCGGTACCATCCGAGCCGGGATCGGAGAGGGTAACCCCATCCGGATCTACACCGACACGGAGTCCGAGGCGAGCCCATGGAGATCAAATGGGAGTCTAGCGACACCGACCCAATGGAGGAGGAAGCTCCCCTCGTCGCGACTCACACGGAGGCCCCTCACCCGCCGGACCGCTCGCAAGAGTACGCGGCCACCGAGTCGGAAGATTCGGCGTGACTCCGAGGCCACCACCTCCGAGCCATGGGGACTTCGGTTTGCTTCGCGACGGACCACCCACTTCCGGCGCCCGGCTCTTGCGGATGGTTGGATGACTAGGCGGGAGGACCTTCCCGGCTCGGCGGCACGAACCACTCCCTATTTCCCTTAATTAGTTGATGTAGTTGGACGATATAATTATTGTTGCT
The DNA here is from genome assembly GCA_019925245.2 of Oryza australiensis. Lineage (NCBI taxonomy): Eukaryota > Viridiplantae > Streptophyta > Magnoliopsida > Poales > Poaceae > Oryza > Oryza australiensis. The sequence goes on along the minus strand of JAIFGZ020000016.1, from coordinate 700,014 downwards.
ATCCGGCATGAAGGATTGTGTGTGTACGATCCGTGTACCCCCTTATGTAATATGATGAACTGAGCATCGCTTTGCGGTGTCTTAATTCGTAAGCTTATTATTATTTCACCCTCTGTTGATTGAAGATCATTCAAAAGAACTTGAAGAAAAATCCCCACAGGAACTATAACCTAAACTAGTCCGATCTCTTAATTCATCTACCTTCTTCGATGGCACATCGCCGCAGAGCCGCGGCAACCAACGAGAACCCGCGAACCCAACCCCTCCACCCGGCGGAGGTCATGGCTTTGCGGACCCGGCTACTCCAAGCGATTGCTAATAATCAAGGAGGTCGAGGAGGATCGAGTCGGGAGAATTCATGAGAGCTAAGCCGCCCACTTTTCCACGGCCGAAGAGCCTATGGATGCTGAAGATTGGCTAAGAGTGATAGAGAAGAAGCTAACCCTCGTCGAATCCGAGAAGGCGATAGAGTTGTCTTCGCTACTAACCACGGGAGGGTCCCGCAAGTGACGGTGGGACACCTACAAGGAAACACGAGCCGAAGACGCCGGCGAACCAACATGGGAGGAATTCACTGCGTTCGTGAGAATTTCGTGCCAGTGCGTTATGAGGATGAAGAAAACGAGTTCCGCGATGCGTCAAGGGAACACCTCCGTACAAGAATATCTGAACAAGTTCACCCAGCTTGCCCGTTACGCCACCGGTGACTGGCCGACGAAGAAGAAAAGATAGACAAATTCATTGAGGGGCTAAATGACGAACCGGGGGACCAATGATCGGGCGGGATCACACCGGTTTCCAAAGCCTCATCAACAAGGTCGTCCGGCTTGAGCATGACCAAAAGGTGGTAGACAATAACCGCAAGAGGAGGCTCGCTATGGCTCGCCCATTTCGGGGAACGCCACAACGCCCCAAGGGAGCCACCCCGTCGGATGGAAGCCAAACGTTCCGAACCGGACGTTCTCCCGCCTTCGACCATGTCAACGGGTCGCTACACCTCGGCTTCGTACACCCACGCCAACCCGGCCGCTCCGGGAAGGAAGAATGTGAGCGCTTCAATTGCGGAGAATTCGGACACTACTCCAATAGCTGCCCAAAACCACGCAACACCCCGTGCGCGCACGGCGCCAATGCAACGCCCGTCCGAGGAACCCCCACCCTGCGGCGGGCGACGAGGTGCTGTCGGGACCCCGCTACCCAACGAGGCGCCACCGGGTTTCGACGTGGCCGGGTGAATCATGTGCGGGTGAAGAAGCTCGGGAGGATCGGAGCGTATTGATGGGTATGTTCTCTATCAACTCTACACCGTTAAAGTTTTATTCAATTCGGAGCCTCGCATTCATTCATATCTTCCCAAGTAAGCAAACAACACCACCTACACCAAGTAGCACTTAAGAGGCCTATGTTGGTACACTCACACGGGAGACATAACCGTACCCCATGCCTGCATTAATGTGCCCATACGGATTAGAGACGTGGTGTTTCTCTCAAACCTTATGGTGCTATCACCCCAAACCATAGATGTCATACTCGGAATGGATTGGTTGACCAAGAATAATGGAATTATAGGCTGCATCGAAGGGAAGTCACGGTATCCACCCCATGGGGATCACCGATGAGCATAACTATGGATCAAAACCCAAAGCTATGTGAACAAGCTGCGGGAGTGTTCACCATGCTACCTCTAGGCGGAATGCCGTAGTACAAGAATACCGGACGTGTTTCCGAGGAATTGCCCGGAATGCCCCGGATCGCGACATAGAGTTTATCATCGATCTAATGCACCGTACGCCCCCATATCCAAGAGGCCTTATCGAATGCCGGCCAACGAGTTGGAGGAACTCAAGAAGCAAATAAGAGAACTACAAGAGAAGGGATTCGTACGCCCAGCTCTTCTCCCGGGAGCTCCGGTACTCTTCGTCAAGAAGAAGGATGGGAGCATGAGAATGTGTGTGGACTACCGATCGCTGAATGAAGTCACTATCAAGAACAAGTACCCGCTACCTCGAATCGATGACCTATTCGATCAACTTAAGGGTGCGCAGGTGTTCTCAAAGATTGATCTATGGTCAGGATATCATCAGTTGAAGATTAGAGCTGGAGATATTCCTAAGACGGCGTTCTCTACACGATACGGCTTATACGAGTTCACAGTGATGTCCTTTGGATTGACCAATGCCCCGACATATTTTATGAACCTGATGAACAAGGTATTCATGGAGTACCTGGACAAATTCGTAGTAGTATTCATCGACGATATACTTATCTACTCCAAGGACGATGAGGAACACGCGGAGCATCTACGACTCGTCTTGGAAAAGCTACGAGAGCACCATGTATGCAAAGTTCAGCAAATGCGAGTTCGGCTCAAGGAAGTCGCTTTTCTTGGCCACGTGGTTTCAGCGGAGGAGTAGCAGTAGACCCCGCCAAGGTCGAAGCCGTTATGGAATGGAAGGCACCCAAGTCGGTGACGGAAGTTCGGAGTTTCTTGGGCTTGGCCGGTTATTACCGACGGTTTATCGAAGGGTTTTCCACGTGGCCCGACCTATGACTCGCTTCGAAGAAGGAAAAGAAGTTTGAGTGGAACGAGAAGTGTCAAAAAGCCTTCGACCAACTAAAAGAAAAGTTAACCACTGCCCCAATCTTGACCTTACCCGACAACCGGAAGGACTTCGTGATGTCTTGTGATGCATCCCGGCAAGGATTAGGAGGAGTGTTAATGCAGGATGGGAAGGTCGTAGCCTATGCCTCGCGACGATTACGCCCCACGAAGAGAATTATCCCACACACGACACGGAATTAGCCGCGGTTGTACACGCATTGAAGATCCGGAGACACTATCGATCGGGAACCACCGTGATGTGTATACCGATCACAAGAGCTTAAAATATTTCTTTACTCGGCTGATCTCAATCTGCGACGGAGGCGATGGCTGGAGTTGATCAAGGATTACGATCTAGGAATCCATTATCATCCGGCAAGGCAAATGTAGTGGCCGATGCGCGAGCCGCAAAGCCCAATGCAACCACATGGGATTGGGAGGTATGGCCACGAACTTCAAGAAGAAATGGCTCGACTCAATCTGCACTGATTCCTCACGGAGAAGTGAACTCACTGGAAATCCAACCCCTACGAGAACTCAAATAGAGGAAGCCCAAAAAGGGAATGAGGAAACCCGGAAATCAAGGAACGCATGGCCACCGGACGCGCTAAGGAGTTTTCGTAGATGACAAGGGAATCTGTGGTACAAGAAAAGAATCTGCGTGCACGAACGAGGCGGTTTGAGAGGATTGATCTTAAAAGAAGCCCACGAATCGGCATATTCGTTACATCCTGGGAGCACGAAAATGTACCAGGATTTGAAAGGAGAATACTGGTGGCCCAATATGAAGAGAGATGTAGCCGAATACGTAGCCGTGTGCGATGTGTGCCAAAGGGTGAAGGCGAGCATCAACGACCGCGAGCTTTGCAGCCACTCAAGATCCCCGAATGGAAATGGGACGAGATAGGCATGGATTTCATAGTGGGACTACCTAAGACTGCGACTGGTTACGATTCCATTTGGGTAATAGTAGATCGGCTCACCAAGACTGCCAGATTTATTCCCGTGAAAACTAACTACAACAGTGCCAAGCTAGCGGAACTATATATGAGTAGGATTGTATGTCTCCACGATGTACCAAAGAGGATTATATCGGATCGTGGTACCCAATTCACATCTCATTTTGGAGCAAGGTCCACGAGGCACTCGCGGTCACCTCGCCTTCGTGCACCGCTTACCACCCGGCGACGGACGGACGGCGAGAGGGCGAATCAAGTGCTAGAAGACATGCTGAGAGCCTGTGCGTTGGATTTCACCAAGGAATGGGAGAAATGTTTGCCGTACGCCGAGTTTTCCTACAACAATAGCTATCAAGCCAGTCTGAAGATGTCGCCAAATGAAGCTCTATTTGGTCGCCGATGCCGAACCCCATTAATGTGGTCGAAACCGGTGAACGAACCGTATTCGGGCCGACATAATCAAGGAGGCCGAGGAAAAGTTCGCTTGATTCGGGACCGATTACAAACAGCTCGATCCGACAAAAGAGCTACGCGGACACCCGTCGAAGAGAATTGGAGTTTAAAGAAGGTGACTACGTGTATCTAAAGGTCTCACCACTACGGGGAACCCAGAGGTTCAAGGTCAAAGGGAAACTCGCACCAAGATACGTGGGCCCATTCTTGATAAGCGCTAGGAGAGGAGAAGTGGCTTACCAATTGGAACTGCCCGAGAACCTCTCGATGTCCACCCAGTGTTTCACGTGTCACAATTGAAGAAATGTTTGCGAATACCGAAGAGCAAGCTCCTTTAGAAGCCATCCAAGTCCACGGTGATCTTACCTACCCGGAGCATCCAATCAAAATATTAGACGAGGCAGAAAAGAGGACACGAACCAAGTCATGGCGCATGTACAAAGTACAATGGAGCAATCACACAGAAGAAGAAGCTACCTGGGAGAGCGAAGAGTTCCTGAGGACAGAATACCCACACCTACTCAGCAACCGGTAAGAAATCTCGGGGACGAGATTTATTGTTAGGGGGGTAGGTTTGTAACATCCTGAAAATCGGAGAACCGAAATCGGAACGTAAAAATCGGAACTTTCAAAAACCTTGGCTTATTGCTTCTTCTCGGGTTTGTTGCTTCTTATTTGCCAGCTCAGTTGCATGAATTTGGACATGGTTAATTCCCTTTTTGGTGTATTTGGAGGTTTCGGAGTTGTCGAAACGGAGGTGCGAAAGCCGCATCAGGGTTTTAAAAAGGAATTCGAGGGAAAGTGCGGATTTGTGAAAACGCGTTTCGGGTAAAATGAAGTAAAACTTTTGGTGGGGAGAAGATGAATAAAGACACAAAATGAACAATAAAAATTCTCGGGAGGCGTACTCAAAATTTGGGAAATTTATATTTTTAAAAATAGGTAAATTATGAAAATTAGGAAAAAAAGGAATTTAAATAAATATGAAAAATAATTATGGAAAAATAAAAGTCAAGAAAAAGTTTAAAATATAATGTTAAAAATTATTTTTGGAATGATAGGATTTATTTTGGGATTTTTAGGAGGAAAGAAAATAGAAAATGGGAAAAGAAAAAAAGAAAATCGGGAAAAATCAAAAAGTCACTATTCCTCGTGCGCCAAGTGTTCGACGCCGTGCCGGCCCGGCTCACGCGCCGCGCCGCACTCGCGCGCGCGCGGCCCCTACAACCGAGCGCGCCACGCGCGCGCGCGCGCCCGCCGCGCGCCCGACCGCACGCTCGCGCCGCCGCGCGCGCCGCCCGCCGCCCGCGCCGCCCGCCCGCGCGCCGCGCGCCACGCGCCCCGCCGCCGCGCCCCCGCCGCCGCGCGCGCGCGCTTGCGCCACGGGCCGCCACCGCGCGCCCCGCCCGCTCGCACCCGCGCGCCGCGCTCGTCCGGATCCCGCTCGCCGCACCACGCCGCAAACGCCGCGCCGCGCCGCCTTCCGCGCCGCCGCGTGGAGACCGCCGTCACGGCCCCCGAGCTGCGCCGCGTGTCGCGCCGCGCCGCGCACGCCCGAGCCGGCCCCTCCCTCTCCACTCGCGCCGCGCCGCGCCGCGCCTATAAAAGGGCCGCGCCCGCGCCACCATTTCGCCGCACCGCCACCGCCCTTTCCCTCTCCCGGCGCCGCCGCCGCCGTTTAGCCGTCACCGCCGTGCGCAAGTCCTTCTCTCGTGCCCCACTTCTCCTCCCCGAGCCCGCGTCGCCGGTAAGCCTCCTTGCGCCGCCCTTGTTCCTCACCCGCCGCCTCGTTTTGAAGCCCCGGTCGAACACCTTTGGAGCCGATCAATAGTGCGCTGAGAAAAGAAAAAAAAAGAAAAATAGGGAAAAATTTGGGAAAAATTTTGGAAAATTTGGAAAATATTTTGGGATGACTTGAGTAAAATTTTGGGCAAAAATAAATTATTTTCTCGCATATTTTCTCAGTGCAAAGTTTGAAAAATCGGAATCGGGCGTTTTCCGGAATTTCGTTTCGCATCGTTTTTAAATCCGGATTCCGTTTAATTCTTTCCCGCCATCGAAATAGGTTTCGCTTTTGCGCTCAAACCCTCAAATTTCGAGCACGAATTTTCTTCGCTGATATTTTCAAACGTAATTTCCAAATTTATTGCGATCGCCGACTTTGCGAAAACCCTAGGTCATCAACTCGATTCCAAAACCCGGATTTTCCTCGCAACCCTTGTTCTAACTCGAGTAGAATTTTCGGCAAAACTTTTGGAGTTGTTTTCATGGCTTTTATGGTTCTTTCGATCTCTCGGTATTTTGTTGAATTCTAACTGAATTCAATTAATCTTTCACACGTACGGGTAGCGCTGAAGAAACCGGCATCGACCCCGAAGACCCCACCCCTCAAATGTGCGAGCAAGGCAAGTCTTCACACCCTTTGAACATATCGATCCCAATTGCGAAATGATGTTATTTTAAACTCTAAACATGCATGCTTTACGAGTTACCTATACTTGTTATGCCATACCTTGCTATTGATTACCTTTAGAATTACTCCTTGTAACTCACGATGTGATACAAACAACCGAAGAATAACTTCGTAAAGCTTAGCCATGCTATACTTAGATTTAGGCATACTCATGACTTTATGAAAAAGCTTTGTGCTTGGGCAACTACCTTAGGGAAGGTAGTTGAGATACGGCATGTGGAGACATGAGCGCCACATGGCCATGAGAATGATGAACTAAGTTTGATGAAAATTGAAAGTACTATACAAATGTTTTAGGCGGGGCGGCTGGATGACTTGGGTGGATTCCGGAAAAGGCAAGTGCCGACCCAGTCAATTAAGGACCGAGCCATGAGATAGCGGAAACGAGCCGCACAACGTACTTCTCGAATGGGTATAGACCTAGGCGACTAGATAGCCGCGCGGAGGCGGATACTTGCATAGATGGTTCTCTATGATGTGGTTATGGGATGAGAAGGAGGCTGCGGCCTTTGTTATGAATGGTGGAATTAAACTGATGTTAATTAAACTTAAAGATTTGGAAAGTTTCCCTTACCCGGGTGCGCGAACTCCTCTCACTGCTAGAAAAGGACGGCTAGAGTGCATGAGGGCTTAAGTTCATGGAGCGGGTCGCCAAAGCAAGGTTATCGAAAGGCTTTGCCGTGACCGTCTCATGTGTTGAGGCGTAGGCTCATTTGTTGGGCTGTCGCGGAGTACGGGTAAAGTGTACATCCACGCAGTGTGAGTGAATCAATCTATTCGAATAGCCGTGCTCGCGGATATTGAGCATCGTGACAAGACTTTCGCTTGGCTAGACTTTGAACTTAAAAATGCTTGGGATGGGTTTGCATGATGATTTTATTCGTGGTGGATCAACTTCTCGAGAATGCGAGAAGGGGTGGACTCCCGAAAATCATGACGAACCGGAGGCGAGAAGCCATCCTTGAAATCACGATGGATGGTAGACGAAACCATCGCCGGGTTAATAAACTATGAAATTAGAACTTGATTTGGCTAGTCGATAGGCTTGTGAAAAGAATTGTGAAAACGGCTTTACGCAAAAATAACCCTAGCCATGTTCTTTGAATAACCCTATCATATGCATCAATGTCGTGTCGGCTTGCCGAGTACGGTTGGTACTCACCCTTGCTATACGCACAAACCTCCGGTGATGGAAATGAAGAGCCGAAGACCCCTACGCGTATTACCCGGAGGGCGAAGGAACCGACATCGCATACTAGACCTTAGCCCCGGTCGTTGCTCGTGGCAATTGACGAGCGCCGCCTCTTTCCGCCGCCTTATCTAAATTCTGTTTTTATGTTGTATTCGGACCATAAGGTCCCGTGGGTCGAACATTGCCTTCGGGCCTATTGATGTAATAATGGTATTGTAAGACTATTCGTGCATGTGCACTCGATTATCCAGTACTGTATTCGTGGATACCAACTACTCGATCCAGGGAAATGGTACTATGAACACGAAAGATTCCCGTCTCAAAAACGGGGGTCCACACCTCTTGTAATCCCTTGACCTTAGCAGCGGGAGTCGGCTTTTGTTGGGCGTTTCAGCCACGGACTCAGTCGACCTTCGTGCTGAGGTGGAGGGATGACCGTTGGCCGTAGCTGCGACGATGGTCTTGATCTTGTCTAGGATGGGGGTTACGTCGGGGGCGCCGTCTCGATGACGGTGTCCAGGAGTGTGAGGGCAGCAACAGCGTTCTGCTGTGGCGTCTGGAAGATATTGGTGTTGCGGACCCGTGTTTGAAGAATAGCCTCTTGAGCGGATCGTCCGGCTGCCCTTAGATCCTGCTTTCTTCTGTCGGCTTCCTCCTTGCGCTTCTTCTCTTCTTCTGCCAGCTTGCGCTCTTGCTCGATCTTGGCTCGCTCTTCTTCCACAAGCCTGCGGGCCATGGCTGAGTCGGACTCGGCCACCTCAGCCATGAGGATGTCAAAGCACTTCAGCTCGTAGTCCTTGTTGCAGTCGGAGTCGTCAGCTTCGTCCGAGGGGATGCCATAGAGGTCGTCGAAGCCTGAAGAGCTTAGATACTCATTGAGCTCTGAGGAGGAGCACGAGCCGAATGGCTGGAGGATGACGGCGATCTCCCTTGAGCCCGGGTGGTTCGCATCTGGATCGTTCCAGTCCGAGTCGGAGCTTGGTGACATGGACTCCTCCGAGTGAGTCGTCCTTGACTCGGGGAGAGGAGCCTGGAGTAGATTTCAGCGGCGTTTGGTAATCCAAACGGCGCCGAAAGGTCTTCTTCCGAATAGGTTGGCCCCGACGGGGAGATGAAAAATCGCTGCAGATCTCGGTGGCGTTCGGTAGTCCGAACGGTGCCGAGTGAATTCTTCCGTCGGAGTGAATGGACTGCATCTTGGACTCCAAGATGTCGTCGTAGATATTGGCGCTGTTCGGGAGCCCGAACGGCGCCGAGTGGGTCTCTCCTTCCGACTGGTTCGAATCCGAGTCGAAGGAGGAAAACTTGTCGAAGTTGTTGGCGCCGAAGTCGCCGAAACCTGAAGAAGATCCCATCGCACTTATCGGCGAGATTGTCGAAGAAGTCTTGACGTGCGGGCCCCTACCTGGTGCGCCAACTGTCGAAACTTGGTTTCGGCAATAGAATTTTGGGGGTGCAGTCAAGATCGCCAAGCTCGATGGGTTAGGTGAAAAACAAGGATTAGACAGGTTCAGGTCCTCTCGTGAGCTACTCCTGTTTCGGGGATTCGATCCGCCGAGTGTCTTTATTGATCTCGTGATCTTGCGAATCTAAAGCTAATAGCTGATATGACTTCTGATATCCCTCAAGGGACGCCCCTTACCCCCTTATATAGTCTTGGGAGGCGGGCTTACAGATCGGAAACCCTATCTTACTCTAAGTCGGTTTCCTCAATCTTACCAAGCCGTGACTATGGGCCATTGTCTTATCTCAATCGGCAACGTAACACCCAAGTCATATTTGGTTTACATATATGGCAGGCGCAACCTATCTCTATCTCCAGTCGGATAAGCTTGCCATGTGGATATCCGATTGCCATAATCTCCACACTGCATACATCGACGCACGGTCGCAAACGAGTGCGATGGACAGAAAAAATGGTAGGAAGGATTACCGCCCGTCTTAATCCCCAGCCGGAGTAGCCGTCGCTGCTGCAGCCCTGACCGACCGTCGCAGCCCCAACCGCCGCCGTAGCCCCAACTGTCCGCCACAGCCCCGACCGCCGCCAGCGGCCACCACAAGCCCTCCCACTCCGCCTGACCTGTATATGCCAGCTAGGACGACGAAGAAGGCGCCGTCTTCATCCATATGTGCGCATTGGAAATATTTCACGGGAGAGTGAATCAGCTTCACGTGTGAGAGGGCCTGATGCGGCTAAAACAGTAACAGAACGTGTGCGCTGGAGTGTTTTAAGAACGGACCTGCTTTTCTCAGTTTTGAGAATGAAAAACCGATTTTTGAGAACCTCTTTCTTTAGCGATCTATATGTAGACTCTGTTGGAACAATTTTTTCAACTAAAATCTCAAAAAACGGGTTTAGGGAACCGTTTAAAGCTTCTGTTGGGGATGCTCTAAGCTACTTAGACGATGTCTCAGCACGAGGAACCAATATCAGCGATAACTAATGGGTCCACAAGGACACGAACCCCTAGGAGCGAAAATAAAATCCAGGCTCGGTCCATGGGAGGGCGGGAGGGACAGAGGCCCAAGACCATGAATTAGATGGGCCCCCTAGGTACGTGTATATTAGTATGTATATAGTAACAGTACTTGCGGCGACCGCAACATTTCCTTTCTTTCCTAGTGCGTGACATTTCCTTTTCTGCTTTGCAGCGATGCGACGTTACGTCCTTTCTAGTTTCTTGCTTGGCGACGGCGCCGGCGCGCGCTGCTCCATCTGTCCGATCATCTCTCTCCGACTTGCCTTGCCGCTGCGACTTGGAGTTGGAGGGACACGTCAAGAAATTTACAATCCAACAACAGTGCTGCTTCTGCTGATCTGCTCTGATCCCCTGAGAGAAAAAAGGTGATTCTTTCTGTTGTTCTGATCTAAACCCCTAGCACTGCTTCTACAGTTCTACTACTTCTACTCATGATTCTTAAATTTAGTTACTAATTGTTTAACATCATTGAGAAGCGATTGTTGGATGAGATTGATATTGAAACCATCATCAATGACTTCGCATCAAGGAACGTTACAAGAATTTTTTAATGTAATTTAATATGTGTACAAATATTTTATATGAGTATTACTTTTACATTCAGTTAACTGCTTATTAGTAATATTTCGTATATGTGTGTGTATACTATCAATAGGTAGTACTAGTAGTATTATCATGTTTATATAATAAGGTCCAAAATTTTAGGTTCGCTCTAGGTCCAAAAATACTCAGGACCGGCCCTAATAAAATCCCAAAGGAATGGTACACCGTAACAGGGATAGACCTCACAGGAGTGTCGTCCGCTCTCTCGAATGTGTCCAAGAAGTTCAGGTCGATCTACGAGATAATAGGGAGACAAACCTTTAGTATTTTGAATGATCACATCGAACAACTGTCGGATGTAGAGAAGAAACTGCTTGGCTAAAGTTTCAGGAGAGCTTCGAGTATCCTGCAGCCGACGAGGATAGGCTAAAGCGGATGGCTTTCAAGATGATGGGACTAGCTTGGAAAAACTTTAAGATGCTGTTTGGTTGGAGAATGCAAACGTAAACGGTAAGGGAATCAGGTTACACTGTGATTGTAATCAAATTATGGTAAACTCAGATTCCGTTTGGTTTTTACATGTAACGATAACAGGTACCTTTACAATCTTTGGATGAAAAAAATGTAATGTAATTGTTTGGATTCATCCATGGACAAACAGAGCGGGCACCGGCTGTGAAAAAGGCTTATGATCGCATCAAACAGCCTATTGCAGGCAGAGATGTCGAACTCTGGGTCCTTCGGTCGCTGCCACTGGTCGACGACTTCCCCGGCATCCTTCAGCTGTTCGCACATCAGGTAGTAGGAGAGCAAGCAGATGTAGTTTCGACTCGTCATCCTCTGTGAAGTCATCAGCATGGATTTCCAAATGTCCTTGATTCTGTCCCGGTTTCCAAGCCCAGTGTGTGAAATGACGAGGAAATCGTATGTGATCCACTCCCTCTGGCTGATCTTCGCCTCTGCTTCCAACAGAAATGTACAGGGTCATCATTTCATTGTAAACAAGGATATTCATGGACAGGTTGGCATCCTTCATTCTTTTAAACAGCCTCTCTGCTTTGTCTATCATCTTGGATGAGCATAAGAATGCAGGAGAGCTGTATATGCTTCCAGTGATTGCGCACCGGCTGGAAGTTTCTCAAAAAAATCTTCAGCTGCATTAGCACCAAAAACTCTGGTAATCAAATCAATGCGCATTCCATAGTCATTCTCAGATAGATCGGACTCATCATGTGTCTTCATCCACTCTGCTACCTGTAAAATTTTATGCTATGAGATGACTATCTTGAGTTTTGATATAATTTTATTAGAGGATAAACGTACCAGACATTACCAACTTGTTTTATCATGCTTACGATGTTCCTCAGGGCATCAGTATAAACAATCAAATAAAAAAGGGACTAAATGGGCATGTTCTAACTCAAACCAGGTAAAGGTTTGGAGGCTAAATCTTGTCAATTCATATCATGATTGTTTCCAATATACCAAGTATGCTGGCCTTTTTGCGTGTGTGTGTGTGAGAGAGAGAATCTGGCCTATATAATTTCGTAATGTGTATGTAGAGACCTAAAAATAGTAGCTCAGCACATAAATAACACCTCTCATGATGGTTGACATTCATTTCTAAATGAAGTGAAATAGCATGACATGGCATGGATAAAATGTTCAAAAACCTGCAATTCTGATGACAACAAATTCAGTAATGGTGTATGTAGACTGCAGAGACCTAAAGATAGTGGCCCAGCTCATAAATAACACCCCTCATGATGGTTAATGTTGCTATGGACAATGTTGCTGCCCAGCTTCGGCGACTCTCCTGCTCAGCAAATGTATAAGATCATCCTAGTCTTCTTTTACTATATTTCTCACAAAAATGGAAACTATACGTGTATATATGTGCATGAGTTTTCTCTTTCTCTACCAGGGTACAAGCACAAAAACTCACACAGCTTTTTCCCCAACCCTCTTCAAATCAGATTTGAGTTATTACTACTCACTTCACCCCCAACAAATTTACTGACCGAGTTAGTTGAACAAAAAATTCCAATGTGAAGGCAAAGGCAAAACGCGAACAGTCAACCAACTCTAATTCTGTAGATCATTCCTAAGATTATAACATAGGAGCATCATTAAATATGACCTTTACTACCATAGAAACCCCAGGGGACAGCAAACAAGGTCCCCAAAACTCATAAACTGGTACCCGCTTATCGGAAATCTAAATAAAACTTGGGAGACACTACTATGGAAAGTTTTCTTTTCTACCGATCCGCTTCGTACCTTGACAAATTCCCGCCTTTTTATTTATATAGGAGTAATTTCCAGCATATTACTTCAGAGGCTTATAAAATCACCGTATTGAATCATGCCTACAGTATCTCTTGCAATGTCAAGGCATGAACATGGTCAGTAAATTTCTCTACAGAATTACAGGCAAGGCAAATGTTGAAGAGAAAAGAAGTTAGTTCTTGCAATGTCAAGGCATGAGCAGTCAACCAACCTATTCTGAATTAGATTGACACAATGGGCAAAAGCCAACAGCACCGGTAAATTTCTAGCCCCAAAACACCATTGCACAGAAGGCTTCATAGATCAGGAATGGAGAAGGAAACAACAAAACCTAGAGATGGCACAACGAATTCGAACTCTAATCATCAGCAAAAACAAGTAATATCATCATAAATGGGTGATTTTAGTGGGGGAGGTTTCTCACCGGCGGTGATCAACGGCGGAAACGAAGGAACAAAATCTCCGGCTGGCCTCCTGCTCCGGGGCCTCACCCTTCTTCCCGTCAAGAACCCGTCACCAGGGAGTTCTTCTTCCTGTCAAGATCCAATCTCCAGAGGAGGTGGAACTCCGGGGAGGGGGGACTAGAGGTGAGGGAGCACCGGCGTGTCGTCCTGGCCAAGCTCTGGGCAGTGGTGGAGGAGATCGTGAGGGTGTGGCACCGACGACGCTCGCGGGGCGAGGATGTGGCGCCGGCAACACGCGCGGGGCGAGGATGCGGCGTCGGCGCTGCGCGTGGGGTGAGGATGCGGCGCCAACAGCGCGCGGGGTGAGGCGGGGAGGGCGGCGGCGGCGCGCGGGGTGAGGAGGGGAGGGCGGCGCCGACGCGCGGGGTGAGGCGACGCTAGGTCACGCGCACGCGCTCAAGCTCTCCTCCTTACGAGCATGTGGTATGGTAATCCCTTTACACCCATCCAGTGACGTGATCTGATTTTTATTGGGCCGTAATTTGATTACGGGACTATCCGATAATGGTCCAATTGAAACAAACATATTTAATAGGTTTGATTAACATCGGTAACAAATACGGGCCAAAATCAGCGCAACCAACAGCTCCGAAGTCCAAGCTGGTCACCAAATACGTCTTCAACCCCAGCACCCCGAAGCCATTCGGGAACTTTCCCTACATCATGCCAGCCGTGTGGGAGGAATTCTACGAGAATAAATCAACTACCAAATCCCAAGCTAGAAGCGAGACTTATAGGGCACTCCAGGCTCAGAACGTGCACCCGCACCGGCTTGGCACCGGAGGATATGCCGGGAAGCAGGAGCAATGGCAGAAAGAGGATGAGGCGGCAGAGGCATTGAATGTGTCGCCTCCATTTGCTGATATCTCGCACACACGTGCAAGGAGCTGGGCAAGGACAAGGGTCGTGAAGAATAACTATGGAACAATCACTTTGCCAAATGCCCAAGATCAACAAGTTTACGAAAATATTGTAAGTGTCTCACCTTAAAATATTTGGTTTCTTTACACATAACGTACACTCGATTTATACCGATCTCATATGTACTGCAGAAAGAGTTGGTTGCGTGAGACAATCCTCCCAAGAGGCCTGCTCTGCTAGACGCGAGGATGACATCCTCACACAAGCGTTGGGCACCGACGAACACCGTGGACGGACAAGGGACGTTGGCCCTACCGTCCCCTGGAAATATGGATTTCCAGAATACGTCGGGCAGTATAAGAAGTGAACCCTCACAAAGACGAAAAAAGATGCACATCTGGCTGAGAGGATCCGGAAGCAAGTCAGAGCCGAACTGAGCTCTGAATTTAACGAGAAGCTAGTCCAGGTGGAGGCACAGATCAGACAGCAGATCCGAGCTGACCACTAGACCGCCGAGCCCACCGCTGCTCCACAATGAGAAAGTCCAATGCAAAGGCAGAGCAGTTGTGCATCAACTGAGGCAGCAAAAAATCCACCACTGATCCTAGCCGCCGTCGAACATATAATGGTAAAACTCTCGGTCAAAATGCGTAATAGTCTTAACAAATCCATTTTCTACAAAATATTCTAAAATTATGGATGAATCTATCGCAAGAAACCGACTAACTACGTGCTAACAATTAGGGTGATGCCCTTCTTCACGGTTCAGGCGGCCGAGGGACTAGCTTTCAAGCCGATCGCTGATACAAGAATACATGGGCTGCAACTAATGGCCGGCCATGCGGAAGTGCAAGTGGACACGGTGAAGACCGAATGGGCCCATTTGTCAGTGCAGCATCCACCGAACGACAAGATCCAAACCCTAGGAGCTGCACGTGGTACCTTTATCCAATGGCCCAAGGACCTCATTGAGATAAAGGTGATTCAGAGGTCAACCACTGCACCGAGCGCTTGTCCGCCGCTAATACCTGCTCCTGCTCCTTCAGCCCCTCCAGCTCTGCTCGTGATGAACAAGTTGATGAATTCGACTTGCAGTATGATACGGATTTTGGGGATGATCATATTGATGCCGACAACATAGCGATCCCTAAACCCCCACCCATGAAAAAGAGCAGGAAGGCACATTCTTCCCCTCCGCAAATAACTAGCGAAAAACCTGTCGCTAGGAGGAGAGGAAGAGGAAAAGGAAAGGTGCAGGCCTTGCTTCTGGCTCCAAAGAAGCTAGATATGGGCAAAGGGCATGAAGTACGTAAGAAGAGCGTTGCTCCGATGTCCTTCCAACTAAGCATGCCATTGGTTGAAGACGACGCGTTAGGAATGATGGGCGAAGTTTGCAAGGAGCTCCATCGCTACTATATGGAGAGATCAAACGCGAGGACACCTTATGGGCCCACCAAGTCAAGGAATACATTTGTGTGCCTATAATCAATAGTAGGTGTGTACCCTAATATATGCAATTAAATGACACGTATAACTTTAGTATTTAACTTTCACTATATTAATGCCGGAGTGTCCATTGGATCCTTCTGGTCATAACGCCGAAATGGAGTACGTGCCACTATATGAACTCCAAAATCAATAAGGACTATTACTGAACACCGATCCAAGAAACAATAAATGAAGCATGGGGTCCATATGTGGAGAAAGGGGACCTGTATAAGAAAGGACAAAAAAGCCTAATCCACAAAAAGGACTTCCCGATCAAACAACAAGTTGGCGACCAGTGCAGATTCTGTGTGCCAGAACATGCGTTCTCTACAACAAAAGGTGAAGAGTTTGATCGAATTTGAGGTTTATGATATCAATTGTGGTATACACTAACTACTTCGAAGTATGTATATATATATATATATATCGATCGACTAATTTTGAAGTATGTACATGTAGGAAAATATATTCAAGTCTACGCCTGCCAGCTTTGAGGAGATTAGAGAGGAGATATCGGGCTTCATTGCCCGCAACATAGTGCACCCAAATGAATGTTTAGACTATGGGGTTAAAGTTAAATGATGAACATTGTTAAACATTTCAAAATTAATGTTAAAGACATGTAATTATATTGTAAATTACAATCTACTTATGTATAGACTTGTAATGCTAAATATAAATTTGTTCCAATTTACAACTTGGTTTTGCATGTTTTGATCCTTAGCACTTGAAGATATTATTGTGAAATATGTGAATAGTGGATGTGTATGTGAATGGATGTGCGAAATATGTGAATGACATAGGTGATTTCTGATTGGGGTTTCCTGTGAATAATCATATATATGAATGGGGATGCTGGAAAAGAGAATATATATCTCTGTTTCTCTCATTTTGCAGTGGGCATGGCTAGAAAATACCCGAGGCTAGGCAAAAAACAAAATTTATTTTTTGTTTGGGGAACACTTATCGGTGATGGGCTTTAACATAAGCCCGATGGAGATTATTTTTTTGTTTGGGAAACACTCATCGATGATGGGCTTTAACTCAAGCCCGATGGAGATGACATCATCTGTGACGGGCTTAAGTTAAAGCCTGATTGAGTTGTTAGTCATCCATGAAAGGCTTTAGTTAAAGCCCGATTGAGTAGTTTGTCATTCGTGGCGGGCTTAAGTTAAAGCCCGATTAAGTAGTTAGTCATCTGTGATGGGCTTTAATTGGGCCTGTTTGAGATTTTATCATCGGTGTCGGTCCCTTGTTTGACTGGTCTTCTGGGTCAAACCTATCGGTAACAGGCATTAGTTTAGGACCGACAAAGATAATTTAAAGCAGTGACGGGCTTTTGCCCGATAGAGATGACTTCTTACATCAGTGACCTTTATGTTGTGACGGGCGTCATACCCAACGCAGATTAGGGTTGCCGCCTGATTGAGATGAGGGTGACTGTTGTAGTCCTGTTCTTTGTTTACGATCACCGGTGCCTCTAGATATTAAACAGAGCTTATTTCAGTTTATTATCTTTTTTTCACTTTGCAATCATTTCATTGGCCCAACTTTTTTATGCCATTTGATGTTATTGTAATGTGGATATGTTCTGGCTGTCAAGTGATTAACAAATTTACCCTGAAGCAGAAAGTAGTTTGCAGGTGCAACTGGAGCAGGAGTAGTTGCAGATGCAACTGGAGAATTGTTCATGGAGTCATAGAAGCAGATGCAACCATCGCAAAGGTGAAGAACTGGAAGCAGAATGACCAACCACCGGGAAGCAGATCGAGTGGCCATCGGAAAGTAGTCGAAGCAGAACGAGCAGTCGTGCAGGGTTGTGCTCCCAAAAACTCTATTTGTCGTCTACTCGTGCAAGTGTTTCAACGGGAAGGAGTTTCGAAGGCTTGCGCTCCCAAAAACTCAATTTCCCGTCTACTCGTGCAAGTGTTTCAATGGGAAGGAGTTTCGAAGGCCTGCTCTCTCATGATTTGTGCGTGCAAAGCTTGCGTTTCAATGGGAAGGAGTTAGTATGATAATTTTGTGAATTTTAGATCTGAATGTGACTGTATGATAATTTTGTGTGATCTAAATGTGACCGTTATATTTTCATGATAATTTTGTGTGTTATATGCTTTATGTGAGACTATATGGCAAAAATAAATTCAAAGATTTAAAGATAAATTTAGGAATAATAGCCTTGCGGATTGATCCTATTAAATTATGGATTAGTATAGTCAATGGAACTATTAATGGGACCGATAGTATTTTTGAAAGATAAATTCAAATATTGAAAGATTCAAAAATAAATTGAAAGATTCATTCTCCTCTCTTTCTCTTCCCTTTCAAAAATAAATTCAAAGATTCATTCTCCTCCCTTTCAAAAATAAATTGAAAGATTCATTGATTTTTATGCAAATCAATGAGCCCTTCATTTTCCTTCCTGTCAAAAATAAATTCAAAAAGATGGAGAATTTCTCCCTCTCCTCTTCTTCTTGATTTAACTATTTTTTTCATTTTGTGATTGTGTAAGGTATTTAGATGATGTCTCAACACGAGAAACCAATGTTGGCGACAACTAGTGGGTCCACAAGGACACAGACCCCTAGGAGCGGAAATAAAATCTGTAACATCTCAAAAATTCATCCTTCTAAAAATACTCAAACTAGCGTAGAAAATTTTTGTGAACAAGTTTATTGTGTATTCTATTTTAAAACATTCAAAATCTCCAAAAATTATTTGCATTCTTTATTTATTCTTTCCATTTTAATTTTAAAACCCCAAATTTATAAATTCTTGCCCTTATTTTTGAAATGTTTTAATTTAAAGAAATTTCCAAAAAATAAATTTAAATTGGTTTCAAACTCTAAATTAGATTATTTCTAAACTTTCTCCAATTTTAATTTAAAAATCAAACATTAATTAAGCTCTTAATTTCTATTTTTAAAAAACATTTGACTTTTAAATTGTGAAAAATTGTCAAAAACTAAAATTAATTGATTTTAAACTCTAGAGTAAAAATCTTTCCAAATTTTTATAAAATTTTCTTTTCCCTTTATTTTACTTTTCTTTAATTTTTTTTCCTTTTTCTTCTTTTCTTTTTCCCCTTTTCTTTTTCCTCTCCTTATTCCCTATCTTGTTCCTCCTCCCCTGCTTTAGCCCGACGGCAGCCCGCCCTAGTCTCCCGTTGCCAAGCCATGGGCGCCGTCTTGCCTACCGAAGACTGAGCACCAATCTTAGCCATTGTTATCTTTCCACGCACGTGCCAGCACTTAATTGAACCATTGCGTCGTGGACATCTTCGCGCAACCGCCATATGCGGCACCGCCATTGCCATCCTCATCTCGTCGCGCCACAAAACTGACATGGACGGCTATAAATAGGGCATCCCAGCTAAAACTTTGAATACAAAATCTTTCCTTATCTCTTCTTCTATCTCCCTCCAAAAATTCCCCAAACTCTATTGAGTGTGCTACCCAAATTTTGAAGAACACTAAGAAACCTAGGCGGAGTCGCATTGAAGATTTTGTCAAAATTCATCGTCCACGAACCAGTTCTTCTCAAATTGAAGGTAATACTACACTCTACACCTCAAAGACTTGCTTTCCCCTCATTTTCCCAAGGCAATAACTGTTAACGCCAAAATTTGGTAAGCCCCGGAGCCCGAATCAGCTAAGGTGTCCATCGGCTACCGAATCGGACAAGGCAAGCCGATGTAGCTGATTCCGGTACGACAACATTGGAGACACTGTCGGATCAAGATGATGTGCTTCGTGAGAATTGCCATATGAGGATAGAGTCCTAAAAAGACAATTATATCTATTAATTAGGAAGAGTTTGTTAGTTTCATTTTTATCTTTAGGAAAGTGTATTAGTGTCCAATAAGGACTCGGTTTGTGTCCTTTTTATCTTTAAAAAAGTTTGGATTGTAATCTGTTAGGATCTTTTTTAGCCCATGGGTATAAATATGTAAGCCCGGGGTTCATGTATCATCTCTCGATCAATACAATTCAGCGCATCGCCACCCTTTACCTTTTCTACTTTATTCATCACCCGGCGGGATTTGGCACCAGACACAGGGCTGCATTGGCCTCGATCTCCGGCGAAGGGGTAAGTCCAATGTTCCGTCGGCCTAAGCAATTGTATTGGCTACGTCGGCGTTGTCCAAGGCTGCATCGGTACATTCGATCTCTTGGATTATTCCGGTTTGCTTAACATGTTTGCCTGCCTATTTATCATATGCATCTGTTAATCTAGTCCTGGTATTTTAATTTAGTTCTATCGGTTGTCTCTCACTTTAGGGTTTCTACTGATATTGGCTAAATTGTTTATTAGATTAGATTATCTTAGGCATCTACCACCCTGAAAATCAGTCAAAGGTTTGATTGTCTAGATATTGTGGTTCTTTTCATACTTAGTGCTGCATCAATTCAGTTTGATCTACTAAGTCATGATTAGAACCATAATCTCTAGCCTGCCTGTTGGTTGCCACTAAGGGTTTCATCGGGGTTTCAGCCGATAAGTTATTTGGATATCACATCGGCTTGCAAGGAATGTACACAAGTTGGATCTAGCCGATTGCAGCAGAGGCTTCATTGGATATTTAATCATTTGGATTTAATGAAATTGGACTTTCATCCGACGTGTGTTTTGATCTTTAAATCAGTATCTATTTTATCATGTGATTGCTTTGTGCCATATTACATTGCTATATCATCATGTTATCGTTGGTCGATCACCTTTACATAGATGTTTGCTCAATGTATAGCCGATGGATTGAAACCCTAGCTGCATTGTCTGTCGTCAGTATCGGCTGGGATCACGTCATCGGCTGATTGGTCGATCGGCTATATTGGTTATTGACCTATTGGCTGATATGCTTTACTTCTGGCTGCCTTGTATATTTTGTCAGTGACAGGATCAAACTGACTAGCACGCCCGCGCTTCATCGATTCTAGGACCTGCACTGGAGCTAGGCAGATCTCCCAGGCCGACGTGTTGATTTTTCTCGTCAACAATAACCCGTCGAAGACCCGCAGTCGGCAAGCCGTCGGATTTCCCCTGCTCCTGCCGCTACCGCACGTACGTCGCTAGGCTACTACAAAGCACTTCCGGCTAAAAGAACTATCTAGCTAGCATCCCCGCGCTATGTACATACTCTCACACTCATTAATTTGGCCGAGCCATCGCTGGAAGACCGTTGCCGACGAGCACCGCCGGATGTGCTCTGTTCTCGCCGCACGCACGATGCCAGGACACTCCAATGCATCCCTAACCAAACCAAGCTCTAATTGGCATCCTCGTGTCTCGAAGAGGCTCACCAACATTTAAATCCAACCGAAACATCACCGAGTAGTTGCCCCGACAAGCTCCTTCACTGCCATGGTGAGGCCGCCGACGTCGGCTTTCCTTACTGCCTCTCCGGTTCGGCTAACTTTAAAAATAGGATTCCCAAAGATTAAAGATGGTGTGGAACCCATTAATTCTTCAAATCTAACTTCTCCCCGCCGCGCGTGCCCTCCTCCCTGTCGGCCACCAGCTGTGAGGTGCAGGCGAGGCAGAGAAACAGAGAGGAAGAAAGAGGAATAGTAGTAGGGAGGGAGAATAGAGAAGAAAGAAAGAAAATAAAAGGAAGGAAGAGAAGAGAAAGAAGAGGTAGCATAGTGGTAGAGGTGTTAAGGTGAAGAGAGGGAGGTCTTGAGTTCGAATCAAGCCTTAAGCCAATTTTTTCTCATTTTTTTCTATTTTATTTTTAGAGGTAGAAAAGGCATAGGAAAAACCCGAGAAAAATGGGCTGATCCCTTTGGTCTCTTTAAAATCTTATTTTCAAATTTTTGTATGCTTTTAAACTTATTTAACTACTATTTTAATTTTTCAAAAATATTTGTTTTAAAACTCTTTTATACTTATTTATATTTATTTTTATTCAAACTTAAATCTTTAAAACTAAGAATAAATTCTTTTAAACTTTTCAAATTCAAATTTCTCCTAGTTTCTTTAAATTTATCTATATTCTTTTCAGAAATACTCTTAGCTTTAAATTATAAATTATTAAGTTAAACCCTAATTTTAAAACTTTAGGATTTAACAAATAACTTTAGAAAAATAGTTTGACCCCTTTGACTCCTCTTAAATTCCATATTTTAAAACTCTTCCATTTTTCTTAAACTTATTTATTCTTCTTTTTCAAATATTTAAAATATTACTTTTTATTCCTTTTACTTTTATTCAAGTTTCAAACTTTAAAACCTAACAAATAATCTTCTTAATTTAAAAACTTTAAGAACTGTCCATATTTCTTTCCTTTTAAAAAATATTCTAAATACTTATTCTATTTTATTTTATTTTATCCTACTCTTTTCAAACCTAAATTTTAAGTTTCAAAACCTAACAAATAACCTTCCCTTTAAAACTTCAAAAATTACCTTCTAAACTCCTTTTAAAATTTTACATTTATTTGATGTTGTTTTTTGATTTATTTTATCATTTACCGATAGATCGCGACGACGAATCTACGGAGAAACCGAGTTCAGCCATATCGTCGACATAAACGTCCTTGCTACTATTCAGGGAAAAAGAAGAATTTGAAACCACTGGTCCTAAAGGCAAGTCAAACTGTTCTTGATCATTTAGTTTAAAAATAATAAATTATCATGTTTTAATAATATATTTAGTTTAGTTAGAAATATTTCGTGGGATGGGTTAGGTAGTTATAAATTATAATTTTATGTAGTCCTACATGTTATTTAGATTTTATATATTAACATTTTCGCAGAGAATATTATTTAATGCTTTAGAAACATTGTATCATTTCATGCATAAAAGGAGACGATTATTATTTCATGTTAATAGATATATTCTCCTTCTCCTTAGGAAACATGTTGATAATGTGAGCTAAGTACAAAATTGTTAGCCTAATAAAATGAGCATCATCATATGCATTAATATTTCATGTCATGATTATAATTTCATATCTTAGAATAGGAAAATAACCAATTATTTTATGTGATAGATAAATATAAATCCTATCATTTCATATAATATGATAATGGTTATATGGAATTATATTATTATTTCATGCAATAGAATGGAGGAATGATCCATTATTTCATATGATAGGCAAATATAAGTCCTATCATCTCATGTGATATGAGAATGATTTTGGCTACATGCCAGAAAATATAATCCATATGACCTAAATGATTTTGGCCGTATGCCGAAAATATAAAAACTCTTGTGCCGAATAAAGACATAGTTTCGCACATCCGATGGACCGGTTATACCTATCCTTACCTTGCAACCTAAGGTTAATCCTCGAGTAAAGCTGGGCAAACACTGCACGGTTGATTGTATTCGAATACGTCAGACTGCCGGTCAATCGAGTTGTGTCTATGGGTGAATCTAGTACAATGTCATGAGTATTTTTCTTAAATACTATTATAAAATTTGAATACTCATACTTAAGTGCATTTAGGATGGAATGGGCTCTAAAATTTAATTCATAATTCTAGGAGTGTCGTCCGCTCCCTCGAATGTGTCCAAGAAGTTCAGGTCGATCTGCGGGATAATAGGGAGGCAGACCTTCAGTATTTTGAATGATCACATCAAGCAAGTGCCAGATGTGAAGAATGAAACTACTTGGCTGAAGTTCCAGGAGAGCTTCGAATATCCTGCAGCCGACGAGAACAGGCTAAAACGGATGGCTTTCAAGATGATGGGACTAGCTTGGAAAAACTTTAAGTCCAAGCTGGTCACCTAATACGTCTTCAACCCTAGCACCCCAGAGCCATTTGAGAACTTCCCCTACATCACGCCAGCCGTGTGGGAGAAATTCTACGAGAAGAAAACAACTACCGAATCCCAAGGTAGAAGTGATGCTTATAAGGCACTCTAGGCTCAGAACGTGCACCCACACCGGCTTGGCACCGGAGGATATGCCGGGAAGCAGGAGTAATGGCACAAAGAGGATGAGGCGGCAGAGGCATTGAATGCGTTGCCTCCATTTGCTGATATCCCACACACACGTGCAAGGAGCTGGGCAAGGACAAGGGTCGTGAAGAATATCTACGGAACAATCACTTTGCCAAATGCCTAAGATCAACAAGTTCACCAAAATATTGTAAGTGTCTCACCTTAATATGTTTGGTTTCTTTACATATATCATACACTTGATTTATACCAATCTCATTTGTACTGCAGAAAGAGTTGGTTGCGTGAGACAATCCTCCCAAGAGGCCTCCTCTGCTAGACGCGAGGATGACATCCTCACACAAGCGTTGGGCACCGACGAACACCGTGGACGGACAAGGGACGTTGGCTCTACCGTCCCCTGGAAATATGGATTTCCAGAATACGTCGGGTAGTATAAGAAGCGAACCCTCACAAAGACGAAAAAAGATGCACATCTGGATGAGAGGATCCGGGAGCAGGTCAGAGCCGAACTGAGCTCTGAATTTAAGAGAAGCTAGTCCAGGTGGAGGCACAGATCAGACAACAGATCCGAGCCGAGCAGCAGACCGCCGAGCCCACCGCCACTCCGCACTGAGAAAGTCCAATGCAAAGGCGGAGCAGTTGTGCATCAACTAAGGCAGCAAAAAATCCACCACTGGTCCTAGCCGCCGTCGACCATATAATGGTAAAACTCTTAGTCAAAATGCGTAATAGTCTTAACAAATCCATTTTCTACAAAATATTCTAAAATTATGGATGAATATATCGCAAGAACCGACTAACTGCGTGCTAACAATTAGGGTGATGCCCTCCTTCACGGTTCAGGCGGCCGAGGGACTAGCTTTCAAGCCAACCGCCGATACAAGAATACATGGGCTGCAACTAATGGTCGGCCATGTGGAAGTGCAAGTGGACTTGGTGAAGACCGAATGGGCCCATTTGTCACTGCAGCATCCACCGAACGACGAGATCCAAACCCTAGAGCTGCACGTAGTACCTTTATCCAATGGCCCAAGGACCTCATTGAGATAAAGGTGATTTAGAGGTCAACCACTGCACCAAGCGCTCTTCCGCCGCTAAGACCTGCTCCTGCTCCTTCAGCCCCTCCAGCTCCGCTCGTGATGAACAAGTTGATGAATTCGACTTGCAGTATGATACAGATTTTGGGGATGATCATATTGATGCCGACAACATAGCGATCCCTAAACCCCCACCCATGAAAAAGAGCAGGAAGGCACATTCTTCCCCTCCGCAATAACTAGCAAAAAACCTACAGTAAGGGAGAGAGGAAGAGGAAAAGGAAAAGGAAAGGTGCAGGCCTCGCTTCTGGCTCCAAAGAAGCTAGATATGGGCAAGGGGCATGAAGTACGTCAGAAGAGCGTTGCTCCAGCGTCCTTCCAACTAGGCATGCCATTGGTTGGAGATAACGCATTAGGAATGATGGGCGACGTTTGCAAGGAGCTCCACCGCTACTATATGGAGAGATCAAACGCAAGGAAGACGAATAGGGAGAGTGACATAATAGGCCATCACGATCGACAACCATTTCTTGGGCCAAAAAATTATGTTGTCATCGACTTCAAGGATCTATTTGACCTCTCCAAGCTCCGATTGGTGGACTCAAGTCTACTTATGCACTACTCCTTGTAAGTATTATTGCGTTTCTCAATTTGATAACGACAATCCTTATAGAATGCTTATAAGAATGTTTGTGTTCTGTGTAGGTATAGTTGGAAGTGGTGTCAGAAAAAAGCACCGGAAGTGGCCTTCCTCGACCCATAAATGGTCACAGTCACCAATCTCCAAGGCGATCGCAAGGGAACGATAAACTATATAAATGACACCTTGTGGGCCCGCCAAGACAAGGAGTACATTTTGCGCTCCTATAATCAATAGTAAGTGTGTACCTAATATATGCAATTGCATGACGTGTATAGCTTTAGTATTTAACTTTCACTATATTAATGTCGCAGTGTCCATTGGATCCTTCTGGTCATAACATCAAAGTGGAGTACATGCCACTACATGAACTCTTAAATCAATAAGGACTATAACTGAACACCGATCCAAGAAGCAATAAATGAAGCATGGGGTCCATATGGTGAAGAAAGAAGACCTGCATAAGAAAGGACAAAAAGCCTAATCCACAAAAGGACTTCCCGATCAAACAAGTTGGTGACCAGTGCGAATTCCTTGTGTGCCACAACATGCATTCCGTACAACAAAACGGTGAAGAGTTTGATCGAATTTGAGGTTTGTGATATCAATTGTGATATATACTAACTACTTCAAAGTATGTATATATATAGATTGATCGACTAATTTTGAAGTATGTACATATAGGAAAATATATCCAAGTCTGCACCAGCCAGCTTTGAGAAGATTAGAGATAAGATAGCGGGCTTCATTGCCCGCGACATAGTGCATTCCAAATGAATGTTTAGACTACGGGGTTAAAGTTAAATGATGAACATTGTTGAACATTTCAAAATTAATGTCAAAGACATATAATTATATTGTAAATTACAATCTACTTATGTATATAATTGTAATGCTAAATATAAATTTGTTCCAATTTACAACTCGGTTTTGTAGGTTTTGATTTTTAGCACTTGAAGATATTATTGTGAAATATGTGAATAATGGATGTGTATGTGAATGGATGTGTAAAATATGTGAATGGCAAAGGTGATTTCTGAATGGGGTTTTCTATGAATAATTGTATATGTTGGTGATATGGGCCCGGGGGTATGTCGCGGGCGTGGCATTTAAGAAAAAGGAAGGTGCCCTTGCCCACCAAGGAGCGCCAAAGTTATGCCCCAAAAGGCTAAGGCAAGTCTCGGCCACGGGCGGCCACGTGGCCGCCCGAGGGGCTGACCCGGGGCTGCCCGGAGGCCATCATATTTCCAAAACGGCGGGTCCGGGTTTCCGGACTCCCTAGTCGGAAGGAGTCCGGGATAACCCGGACCCTCATCCTCCATCCCGCACCTCTCAGAAAGAGGGGCGAACCCAACTTCCAACCAACTCGTTTAATGCTCAAATAGGAAAAGCTGAGCACCTGCCCCGCCGCATTCAATGCGATGTGAGGCGCGGCTGTCAGTTGCTCCTATCATCACCCCTTTTTGCCTATTACGAGGCAAAAGGGGGGCTAAAAGTTCTTGACTAAGACTGTGGTATGACCGCGCACCCACTCCGCGCACGCCCCTCTCACGCTCTGTCCAGTCGCATTTAATGTCATTTAATGCACTGGGTGGCTGCGTGGGAGAGAGAGTGCGCGCATAGGGAGCACGGTGCCTACACCTCCCTATGGAATGGGCCGCCGACCGGTGGGACCCATCGGAGGGGGTAGGAAAAACCATCATCACGTCAGCGGCATGGCAGCCACGACGGCCGCTCTTTTTCCGTCCTCCATGACGCGGCAAACAGGGAGGAGTAGGAATGGAATGGCTTCTCCGACAAGACAAGGCAAAAACCACTCCCTCACGTGGAGTGAAGTAGAGAAAGGGTAGGACTGCTGTGGTGTTCCCTTGTTCTATAAAAGGAGACCCAAGTCCTTCATAAAGGGGGTTCCGATCCAAGAAAAGAGGTTCACATTCTGAAAAATAGGCTAAGACCCTCCAATTAGCCTACAGAAATCTCCCGTCCATCAAAAAGTCTAAGGGAGAAGAACCCTCTCATTGTTCTTGGCGACCTGCCCCATATACTACATACACAGAGGAGTAGGGTATTACACCGTGCTGGTGGCCCGAACCTGTATAAATACCCGCCTCATCTGCATTATTTCATCTTTTATATGAGTTTGAGCTAGGATACATCGCTCCCCGTGCCGAACCAAAAAGGGGGTCCCCAGGATCCCTGCATGTCGACCTACGACATCGACCGCTGGCGCGCCAGGTAGGGGGAGCGCGTTGTTTTCTGGTTTAAACCTCCGTTTTCCATCTGTTTTTTTGGCGGGAATCCTCTCTCCCTGTCTCAGCCATGGTTCACGGCCGTGCCCTACGCTCCGCGTCAGGCTCGCTCGCCACGCGTGAGCGTGGCCTGGCCAACGAGGCGGCAGAAGAAGTCGACGCGGGCAGGCACAGCCCCAACTTCCGCCACCTCTGCTCGAGAGGGGAGGGGCCTTTGTCTCCCTCACCACCGTTGGTGGTGACGGTGGCAGCTGCGCCCGCGCCATCCCCTCTGCCCCCCGTTGAAGCAGCGGTTGGAGGCGGAGGGGCCCGTGCGTCCTGCAGGACCGACAACGCTCCTGTGGGACACAGACCACGCCCTAGCGGGCATACCGGCGAGCCCCACCGAGGCGACGTCCATCGCCGCCTGGAGTTTGGCACTCCTGAGGGTGCCCTGCAGGCGGCAGGAGCTCTTCTGCGTCACCCTCCAGCCACCCCTGGCGAAGGGTCCGACGCCAAAAGGTGGCTCGACGACGTGGCGGAGCTCGTAGGCACGGCCCAGCGCCAGCTGGCCGCTGACCTCGCTTCCTCCAGCCACCAATCGCGCGGCTCGCTCGTCGCGGTAAGCTCTTCCTCTCGGCGACGGGCCCGAAGGGCAGCAGCAGCCGCGAGGGCGGAGGAGAACCTCTCGGCGGCGGCCCAACCGGAGCCGCCCCAAGACCTGCTTTACGCAGGACGCGACGCCCGCCTCCGCATCGAGCAGCGCCGCGACGAGCGCCGCTTAGGGCGGGTGCCGGACTGCGCCTCCTCGTCGGGAGGCGCCACCTCACGGCGAGCGGCCACAGCGGCCCCGCCGCAGTTGGAGCCCCACGGCGGATGGCGAGCGGCCGTAATGGCCCAGCCGCAAGCGGGGAGCTCCGCGATGCCCGACGAGGCCCCACAGCCACTGTCGCCCCCTCTAGCTGGCAATGGCTGCCAGGCCTTTGTTGCCGACCTCCGTAACATGCGTTGGCCTAACAAATTTAGGCCGGCCCTCACGGAGAAGTACGATGGCTCGGTTAACCCCACCGAGTTCCTCTAGATCTACACCACGGCCATTGAGGCCGCCGAAGGAAACGAGCGCGTCATGGCCAACTTCTTCCCCATGGCGCTCAAGGGCCAGGCCTGTTCCTGGCTGATGAACTTGCCGGCCTGGTCAGTCACCTCCTGGGACGACCTGTGCCGCCAGTTCACCTCCAACTTCCAGGGCACGTACCCGCGCCCGGTAGTGGAGGCGGACCTCCACATGGTCCGACGAGGGGAGGACGAGTCCCTTCGCAAATACATTCAGCGTTTTTGCCAGGTACGCAACACCATACCTTCCATCGCCGACCATGCAGTGATCTTCGCCTTCCAGAGTGGCGTCTGCCACGACGTCATGTTGGAGAAGATCGAATCCAAGGCTCCTCGGACCACCACGAAGCTCTTCGAGCTCACGGACCGGGTGGCCCGCAAGGAGAAGGCCCGGGTTTGGAATCCTAGGAATCCAACCACGGCCCCCACCGGTGCTGCCCCCTCCACGTCCCGTGAAGAGCGGCGCAAGCGGCGACGGAAGCGCCGGCCGTCACGTGGTGGTGAGGAGGGCCACGTCCTCGCCACCGACGGAGCCGAGAAGCCCTCGCGGAAGGGCAAGCCCACGGGTAACCGTAGGCAGTCCCCGGACCCTCGCCCCCAGGGCCGGGCCGGAGACAAATGGTGCATGGTGCACCAAACCTCCCACCACGACCTCCTGAGTGCCGTTCGGTCAAAAATCTGGCCGAGCGAGTGCAAAAGTATGAGTAGGAGCGAAGGGAGAACGAGAAGGAGACCCGCCGCAAGGGCAAGGTGCCGACAGAGCGCCCGAGCAACCGGCGAGAGGAGGCCAAGGATACGGCCCCCGCCGGGAACGACGACGACGACCTGGGCTACCAAGATCCCCAACACATCGTCGCCACCATCGACGGCGGCGCCGGCGCCCAAATGTCCCGCCGGAGCTTCAAGTCCATGAGACGCGAGCTCCTCGCAGCCGTGCCATCTCATGAGGCAGCCTGGAGGTCGCGCTGGGCGGAGGTGCCCATCACCTTCGATCGGACCGACCACCCAGGAAGTGTCGCGCGTAGCGGCCATTTCGCCCTCGTGACCTCCCCCACCATATGTAACGTCAAGGTCGCCCGAGTCTTAATTGACGGAGGCGCGGCCCTCAACGTGCTATCCCCGAAGGCCTTTGAGGCAATCAAGGCCCCGGGAATGGTGCTCGGGCCTTCTCACCCCATCATTGGGGTGATGCTCGGAAAGGTGTGGCCCCTCGGGCAGATCGCCCTGCCGGTCACCTTCGGGGCCCCCACTAATTTCCGCACCGAGCGGATCGACTTCGATGTGGCGGATCTTAATCTGCCCTACAACGCCGTGCTTGGGAGGCTGGCGTTGGTGAAGTTCATGGCGGCTACGCATTACGCCTACCGCCAGCTCAAGATGCCAGGCCCCGGAGGACCCATCACCGTCCACGCTGACGTCAAAACCGCGCTGGACTGTGTGGAGGCGCGCGTGGACGACATTGCGGCGACCGACCGCGCCGAACCCGAGGACCCCCAAGGGGAATCGTCGGGCTCCCGGGCCCCGAAGCAGCGCATCACCTCTGCCGATGAGGTGGTGATTAAGTCTATCCGCTTGGGCGACGACCCGTCCAAGACCGCCAACATTGGTGGCGGCTTGGACCCCAAATAGGAAGACGCGCTCGTCTCCTTCCCGCGGCGAATACCGACGTGTTTGCTTGGAAGCCGTCGGATATGCCCGGGTCCCCAGGAGGTGATCGAGCACCGACTCGCAGTACGGCCGGACGCACGCCCGGTCCGGCAAAAGGTGAGGCAACAGGCCCCGGAGCGGCAGGCGTTCATCCGCGAAGAGGTGGCACGGCTCCAGGAGGCCGGCTTCATCCGGGAGGTGCTGCACCCGGAGTGGTTGGCAAACCCGGTGGTCGTCCCGAAGGCCAAGCACAAGCTGCGCATGTGCATCGACTACACCGACCTCAACAAGGCATGTCCCAAAGACCCCTATCCTCTACCCCGAATAGACCAGATAGTCGACTCCACTGCGGGGTGCGACCTTTTATGCTTCCTAGATGCATACTCTGGCTATCATCAATTTCGCATGGCTGAAGAGGATGAGGAGAAAACTTCATTTATCACTCCTATGGGTACTTTTTGCTACATGTCTATGCCCTTTGGTTTAAAAAACGCCATGTCCACCTTTCAACGTGGTATCCGCATCACGTTAAAGGACCAAATAGGGCGCAATGTTGAGGCATATGTCGATGATCTCGTAGTCAAATCTCGGGACCGAAGGACTTTGCTCCTGGATTTGGCCGAGACATTTGGCAACCTCCGGTCCTCCCGCATGAAACTGAACCCAGAAAAATGCGTGTTTGGGGTACCGGCAGGCAAGCTATTAGGGTTCTTGGTCTCTGCCCGAGGCATCGAGGCAAACCCCACTAAAATAAGGGCAATAGAGGAGATGCGCCCCCCTAGAAAGCTCAAGGATGTGCAGAGGCTCACGGGCTGTGTAGCTGCCCTGAGTCGCTTCATATCCAGGTTAGGAGAGCGGGCGCTTCCCTTATTTAAATTGCTAAAACGAGCTGGCCCCTTCACTTGGACGGACGAGGCGGAGAAAGCCTTGGGCGACCTCAAGCGCTACCTCTCCTCGCCGCCTGTACTGGTGGCTCCTCGAGAAGGGGAGCCCCTCCTTTTATATTTGGCGGCGACCCCCAAGTGATTAGTGCGGCCTTGGTTGTGGAGCGCGACGATGAGCTAGTCTCTCAGTCGCCCCCAGCCCTGTCAAAACCGGAGGCAGGAGACCTCGGAATGGAGTTGGCCGAGGAGGTGCCCGAACCCGAAGGTGGCCCTTGGCCCCTCGAGCCTCAGGGAGCCGCCCGGCCCCCTAGTCCAGGAGCACCCGAAGCTCCCTCCACCCAGAGTGGCCTTGACGGCCCCGGTGGAGGCGATGGTTCGGGAGACCCGGACACCGAGATGACCCGCCCCAAAGCACCTGTGGCAGGAAGCCCCGGAACGGAGTTGGCCGAGGAGGCGCCCGAACCCGGAGGTGGCCCTTGGCCCCCCGAGCCTCAGGGAGCCGTCCGGCCCCCTAGTCCGGGAGCACCTGAAGCCCCCTTCACCCAGAGTGGCCCTGAGGGCCCCGGAGGAGGCGATGGCTCGGAGGCCCCGGACACCGAGGTAACCCGCCCAGGTGTACCCGAACTAGCCGCCCCTAGCAAGGTAGCCAAGACCCGCACCAAGGTGCAGCGGCCGGTCTACTTCGTCAGCGAGGCGCTACGGGACACGAAGACACGTTACCCGCAGGCCCAGAAAATGCTATACGCTCTACTTATGGCCTCCAGGAAGTTGCGTCATTATTTCCAAGCGCACCGGGTAACGGTGGTCACGTCCTACCCTCTCGGACAAATCCTGCATAACCGAGAGGGCACAGGACGGGTAGTCAAATGGGCCATCGAGTTGTCGGAATTCGACCTACACTTCGAAGCCCAGCACGCAATCAAAAGCCAAGCTTTGGCTGATTTCGTGGCGGAATGGAGACCAACAGCCGGAGGCGATTCGCCCCCGAGGGAACCCGAGAGCACGGAGGATCGCGGCCAAGGAACCGCGCACTGGGTGATGAACTTTGACAGTTCACTCACCTTGCACGGAGCAGGCGTGGTGCTAACTTCCCCAACGGGCGACGTACTTCGGTACATCGTCCAGATCGATTTCCGAGCAACCAACAACATGGCCGAATATGAGGGGCTCCTGGCGGGGTTACGGGCAGCGGCAGGCGTGGGCATCCGCCGTCTGCTGGTCCTTGGGGATTCTCAACTGGTGGTAAACCAGGTCTCCAAGGAGTACCAATGCACCGACCCCCAAATGGAGGCCTATGTCAAGGAAGTACGGCGTATGGAGCGCCATTTCGATGGCCTCAAGCTACGCCACATTCCCAGAAGAGACAACTCCCTGGCGGACGAGCTATCAAGGATCGCGTCCGCGCGAGCCCCAGCCCCGCCAGGTGCCTTTGAGGAAAGCCTCACAGAGCTGTCGGCGCGACCCGAACCGCCCCAGAGGCAGGAATCGGCCGGTCCCGACGCCTCGGACCCGGCGAGCCAGCCACAGCTTGGCCTCGCTGGGACCAACATCACGCGCCAGGTGGCTTGGATCTCGGAAATCCGGGCGTACCTAGAAGACGCGTCATTGCCCGAGCAACATGAGGAAGGCGAACGCGTCGCCCGAACCTCCAAGAGGTACGCGTTGGTAGATGGGACACTCTACCGACGCGGTGCCAACGGAGTGCTCATGAAATGCATTGCTCGGGAACAGGGTCTCGAGCTCCTTGCCGAGATCCATGAAGGTGAATGCGGCGCACATTCAGCCTCCCGAACCTTGGTGGGAAAAGCATTCCGCCTGGGATTCTATTAGCCCACCACGCTGGAGGATGCAACGACCTCGTGCGGCGGTGCCGAGCATGTCAATTCCACGCCAGCGACGCACTGCCGGCCAGGCACTTCAAACCATCCCGCTCTCATGGCCATTTGCGGTGCAGGGGCGGACATCTGAGCCCATTCAAGCAGCGCGGGCGGGTGCAAGTTCCCGTATGTCGCCATCGACAAGTTCACCAAGTGGCCGAGGCCTATCCATCGGCGTCATCGACAAACATTCGGCTGTGCAGTTCATGAGAGGCATCACGGCAAGGTTCGGGGTCCCCAACAGGCTCATCACCGACAACGGCACCCAGTTCACGAGTGAGCTGTTTGGCGAGTATTGCGACGACATGGGCATCAAGCTCTCTTTCGCCTCGCCCGCCCACCCCCAAAGCAACGGTCGGGCCGAGCGTGCAAACGCAGAAATATTAAAAGGCCTCAAGACCAAGACCTACAACGTACTCAAAAACATGGGGACTCGTGGGTGACGAGCCGCCCGCGGTCCTTTGGGCCAATCGGACAACCCCGAGCCGCGCCACCGGGGAAACACCTTTCTTTTTGGTGTATGGAGCCAAGGCGATCTTGCCCTCCGAGCTCACCCTGGGATCGCCCCGAGCCACATTATACACCGAAACGGATCAAGAGCAGAGGCATCGAGACGACCTGGATTACCTGGAGGAGAGGCGGCGCTGGGCAGTGTCGAAACTTGGTTTCGGCAATATAATTTCTGGGGTCGCAGTCAAGATCGCCAAGCACAATGGGTTAGAAGAAGAAGAAGAAGATTTAGACAGGTTCAGGCCCTCTCGTGAGGTAATACCCTACTCCTGTTTCGGTGGATTCGATCCGCCGAGTGTCTTTATTGATCTCGTGTGTCTAAAGCTCTTGCTTATGAAATCATATATCCCTCAAGGGACGCCCCTTACCCCCCTTATATAGTCTTGGGAGGAGGGCTTACAGATCGGAAACCCTATCTTACTCTAAGTTGGTTTCCTCAATCTTACCAAACCGTGACTATAGGCCGATTGCCTTATCTCTATCGGCAATCGTAACACCCAAGTCATGTTTGGTTTACAGATATGGCAGGCGCAATCTATCCCTACCTCCAGTCGGATAAGCTTGCCATGTAGATACCCGATTGCCATAATCTCCACAGTAGCCCCCGAGTCCTTTTCAGTCGACGAGACAGCTCAGCTTCAGACCAAAACAGCACACAGCCAAAAAATCTCTTTGACCGAGTGCTTTTGACGCCGAGTGATTCCATCATCTCTGCCTGAATCTTCCCGAGTGGCTCCAAAGACTGTGAAGGGCTGGAAAAATATTTAAAAAATTCTCAAAAACAAATATCTAGGTGCATCTCCTGATGCACCTAATTAGGTGTAGCCCCCGACTATATGGTTAGTCAAAAATAGGCTAAGCATGTAGTCAAGAACTATAAAAGATCATTCTCATGTAGATGCCTAGCTCATGCTAAAGCAATCATAGAAATCTCATTACTCGGCAAGTTCATACTCATCCGAGTGAATTTGCCCGAGTCATCTCAGAACAAATAACTCGATCAACCCCCGTGGGTGAAAAACACTCGGTAAGCTCATGCTTATCCGAGTGGATCTGCTCGAGTCATCCCGAAACAAATATTTTAATCAACCCTCATGGGAAAACAAGTTCTTTCAATCATATGAAAAATATGACCAAGTTATTAAATAGCTTATGCCATAATACTGGTCTCAATCTATGAAGATCTTCACCAAGGTGGAAAAATAGCATCGATCTAATTAATTAGCCAAATGCTAAAAAACCAAACAGCCCTTGTCATCAAGGCAGCTATAGAAACTTAGCCGTTGGTCACCTTCCAAGTTGTATCGTGCTAGCTTCTCATGAAGTCAAGCAAACTGCGGTATGGAAGGATTTT
This sequence comes from Oryza australiensis, assembly GCA_019925245.2. Taxonomy (NCBI): domain Eukaryota; kingdom Viridiplantae; phylum Streptophyta; class Magnoliopsida; order Poales; family Poaceae; genus Oryza; species Oryza australiensis. The sequence goes on along the minus strand of JAIFGZ020000016.1, from coordinate 665,009 downwards.
CAAAGGTTTAGGGCACTCGGACACGCGCATATTGCCAGGGCAAATCTGCTTAAGCTCATCCGCTTAAGTCCTTAAGGACACGCGTCAGGCCACACCTCAGCTGGGCCGCAGATTTTCTTATGGGCTCGGCCTACTCACCAGAAAACCTAGCGCAACCCTGAAATCTTTTTATAAAGGCGTGAGGTCGTCCCCGCCTCTTCATCTTCCAAAAATTCCCCTTTTCACAACACTGTTCATCAGTTCATTGCGGAGAACCCTAGACTCGCGCGCTCCCAAATCCATCCATCAAGGAACTCGCTTTCTGCAACAACCAGCTTCCGCAGCCAAATCTCCCACGTTCCCTTGTCAAAAAACCCGACCTTTTCCAACCAGATCCACTTCCCATCAACACCTCTCTTATGGCGGAGGAAAAGAGGATTCCGTTCGACCAATGGCCTGCTTCGGATGTGAGGGAATCCACCCTCAAGGAGATGGTGAAGCATGGCGTACTTCCGCCAAAGGAAATCGTGGGATGGCGCCCGGCGGCGGGGGAGGACTTCCCGACCCCGAACACCGGTGAGCTCGTCGTTTTCACTTCTTTTTTCTACTGCGGGTTCAGCCTTCCCACCTCCGAATTCTTCCGGGGGCTTCTGGATTACTATGGACTTCATCTCTACCATCTGAACCCCAACTCAATGCTTCACATCGCTCTCTTCATTCATGTATGTGAAGCCTTCCTTGGCATCCTCCCCCACTTCCAACTCTTCCGTCGCATGTTCTATCTCAAACCTCATCCGAACAAGGACCAGCCTTGCGTTGTCGGCGGGGCAGGTTTTCAACTCCGCGGATCTCTCCGTAAGGAGTACTTTTCTCTTCCTTTGAAGTCTTCCAATAAGGGATGGCACGCGGGCTGGTTCTACATTAGCAACCTAGAACCCAGCCTGCCATCTTTCGTCGGCCTTCCTCCTGTCCCAAGTCCATCATGGAGCACTGTTCCAGTAGCCCAAGATTGGGATGAGGCCAACGAGCTGCTCGCGAAGATCTTGGCGATGAAGCAAAGGGGTCTTCGCGGGGAACAAATCACTCGGCACTTCATCAGGTGCCGACTGGCACCAATCAAGGAACGGTCGAAGCCGGCCTTTGAGTATGAAGGCGGAACGGACCCCAATCGGGAAGATCCAGATCCACTCAAGTACGAGATCCTGAAGATCCGGATGTACAAACTCTTCTCGTCTAGAATCTCAGTTGAGCGAGCCCTCATTTTGCCGGTTCTTCCCTTCAGCATCCACCGACCTTCTCCTCCGGTAAGCCGATTGGTTGCTTCATAGTATCTTTCAACCTTGACATCTTGTCTCTTAACATTGTACTCTCTTTCTTCTCGCAGGAAAACGCCTCTATCACCTCCAAGCCATACAAGGTGGCCCACAATGACACGCCGCGTCGCCCCACCAAGAAGCCGGCTGGCGGGATCAAGATCCAAGGCGACCCGGTCGGGAAGCGAGCGGCGCCGAGTGAAGACTCGAACAAGCGCGCGAGCAAGAGGAGGCTGATTATAGAGGACTCGAATGACGACGTCCCGACTCCTCCCACCGAGACCCCACCTTTGAGACGATCGCCGCGGACGGCGCCGAAGATCCGCCGGTCATCCAGGTATGCTCTGAAACCGAAGTCTGAACTCTTTCGTTGAAAACTTCTCTTTATCTTTACCCTTGCTGTATTCACTTTCGCAGGAGGCCCCAGGATATAGATCCTGCCGGGGGGAATGAAGGACCGACCCCAACCGCTGCTCCCGAGGTGCCAAGGCCAGCAGAGCCAAAGCCCCGGAGCCCACAACCGAGTGCGAGCGCTCCGGGGAAACAACCTTCGCCTCCAAAGAAGGATGCCCCGAGGAAGGAGCCCCCAGCCCCCAGCCAGGATATCCCGACTGGAAATCAGTCAGCGGCCGGGAAGCCTGAGGCCGCGGCTCAAGCTCCCCCGACTGAGGGCCACTCGGCGCGGAGTCGGAAGAAGGAGGCCAGCCGGGCCACTCCGCCTAAGCAAGCGGCCGCCGAAACCGGTGAGATTTGTTTCGAAGTACTCTTTTACTCTTCTAATTTGAATCTTTCATGTCTTCATTTGTCCTTCTTGCTTGCTGACCGCAGTGGAGGAGATCCCCAGGTTGCAGTCTTCTGAAACCTGGGTTCCCCCCATTCGGATCGAGTGGCGGGACTCGGAAGGCGAGAAACAGGGCATCATCCTAGACCGGCAAGCCGAAAAAGATGAAAGGGATGCCCTTGTCGAGAGCCTGAACGAGGCGACCCGGCTGCTCAACGTAAGCCTTCGTCTTTCTCTTAAATTGTATCATCATTGTCTTTCAATCGGTCACTCTTCTGCCATTGCGCGCAGAAGGAGTATTGCCGCTCTATGGCAAAATCTGAGGTGCTGGAGAAGTTGGTTCCCCACCTGAACTCCTTAGAGGACGTTCAGCGACAGCTGAAGGCCACTCGGGAGGAGGCCGCGTCAAGGGAGGCGGCTTTAAGGAGGGAGATCGCGAGCTTCGGGAGGCGAATCTCGACCTCCGAGGATCAATCGGAAGTAAGCCCGCCTCTCGAAGTTTCTTCATGATTCTCATGTTGATCTCGGTTGTTGACGATCTTCTTTTGTAGAAAATTCTTCGGAGGTCCATTCGCTTCAAGTCCAGCTGGAGGCAGTTAGCCTCGACAAGGCCGAGATGGAGGCCGAGTTTGAAGGTAATCCTCTTTGAAGTAATACTTCTTGTGTTGCTTTATTTCCGAGTGCTTTGAATGATCCGGGACTTTTGGCAGCTTACAAGGTAAAGACTCGAGCCCAATACGATGTCTTGCTTGGGCGGATCAAACGAAGCGACGAGATGCGGGAAGAGGTCGCCAATGCCGCCATGCCGATCTTGCTGTCCTTATTCGATCAAGGAGTTGGGGCCAGTTCGCTGGAGCCGATCGAAATATTCGACAAGCTGCGGCGGCTCCCGACCGATACCTGGCCAATATCACCGGCAGCCAAAGATCGGGCTGGTCGCTCTTGCACGACCAAGTCCTTTACCCCGAGTGGATATCCACTCGGTTGGAGAAGGCTTTGCTGATGGGACGACGGACGAGCAGGCCTTGGACATGCTAAGTGAGGCGCAGGAGGCGGCGAAGAAAATATCCCTTGATGTAGTAAACAACTTAAAGATTTGATTTGTCTTTCTGACTTTGTATTGTAAATGTCGCATATCCGTAACATTCTGATGTAGAACTTGTGATATTTTTAGTTTATTTATGTTAATGCCTTGATCCGAGCTTTTGCGTGAAATTTCTTAAGTAGTTTTTGTCGGTCGTCATCAAGCCTAGGCTCGATTAGGTCATCGGAAAACTCTCGGTCCTTAGACACCGAGCTCAAATCGAAGGACATCAAACAATGATAAACCAAATTATGCACAAAAGTTGATGAGGAAAACTTGAGCTTTATTGACATGTGTACAGCCCCCGACTGCTAACTCAAGAAGTCATCTTGCTTGAGGTTGGCAGTCAAGGAAAACATGAGGCCTTAGCCAAATTAGGCATAAAATCGTCGAAGATGCTCGATGTTCCAGGAGTTCTCCACCATAGACCCGTCTTCGCGCTTTAGCCGGTATGCACCGGGCCGAGTCACTTCAGCGATTATGTATGGTCCTTCCCATAAGGGAGATAACTTGTGTCGATCTTTGGTGGTCTGGATCTTGCGCAGGACCAGGTCGCCAACAATGAAAGCTCGTGCTCACACGTTGCGACTGTGGTATCTTCTGAGCCCTTGGAGGTATTTGGCCGACTAGATGAGGGCTGCCTCACGGGCCTCTTCCAATCGGGTGAGGTCATCCACTCGGTCAGGGTCGTAGCGTTCATCGTTGAAGCTGCAAACTCGGAGGGATTCATATTCCATCTCGTTTGGCAACATGGCTTCTGCGCCATAGACCAAAAAGAAGGGAGTTTGGCCGGTAGCCCGACTGGGTGTGGTCCGCAGCGACCATAAAACCGAGGAAAGTTCTTGGACCCACTTGCCAGCATAAGGGTTTAGGCGGTCGAAAACGCGGGCCTTGATGCCTTGGAGGACCATGCCGTTGGCTCGCTCGACTTGTCCGTTGCTTTTGGGGTGAGCTACTGATTCGTAGCAGATCTTGATTCCAAAGTCCTCACAGAATTCCTTGAAGATGCCTCCCATGAATTGAGTCCCGTTGTCAGTTATGATTCTGTTTGGGACGCCGAAGCGGTGCACGATGTCGAGGAAAAAGTCTCGTGCCTTGTCAACAGTAATTGTGGCGACCGGCTTGGCTTCAATCCACTTGGAGAACTTGTCGATTGCGACGAAGAGGTGTGTGAATCCTCCCGGAGCTTTTTGAAAGGGCCAACCATGTCCGGCCCCATACCGCGAACGGCCGGGAAAGTGGGATTGTTTGGAGCTCTGGGCCGGGACATGGCTTTGTCGGCGAAAACGGGCCTTTGCAGGTTCGTATGACTTTATCCGCGTCGGAGACCGCGGTAAGCCGAAGAAACCTTGCCTCGTAAGCTTTGCCAACTAGAGTGCGTCTTGCCGCGTGGCTTCCGCATATGCCCGAGTGGATGTCTTGGAGTAGCTGCTTCCCTTCTTCGGGTGTGATGCACCTCATTAGAATTCCGGAGGGGCTTCTCTTGTATAGATCGGAGTCAACCATGACGTATGCTTGGCAACGACGCCGGACGTGTTCCGCTTCATCCCGGTCATCCGGCAGCTCTTGCTGGGTTAAGAATTTGATGAGCGGCGTCCTCCAGTCGGTATCGGTCATGGCGACTTCGTTCGTGGTTTGCTCGGTGAGAGTTGTCTTTGCCGTGATGGTTGGTTCGTAGAGATGTTCGACAAAGACGTCTGTTGGGGCAGCTTCGCGCTTAGATCCGAACTGTGCCAGCTCATCGGCGGCTTCTTTGTTATGTCTCAGGACATGAGAGAGTTCGAGCCCATCAAACTTGTCCTCAAGCTTGCGGACTTCTTGTCGGTAGGCCTCCATAGTGTCGTTTAGGCAAGACCAGTCTTTCATCACTTGATTGACGACCAGCTGGGAGTCGCCTTTCACAATAAGCCGTCGTATCCCGAGTGAGACTGCGAGGCGCAGTCCATGTAGAAGAGCTTCGTACTCGGCAACGTTGTGTGAGGCGGAGAAGTGGAGGTGAAGGACATATCTTAGCCTTTCCCCGGTCGGGGAAATCAGCACAACTCCTGCTCCCAAGCCGGTGATCCTCTTGGATCCGTCGAAGTGCATGGTCCAGTGTTGGAGGTCTTCCCGAGGCACGTTCTCTTGCTGTTCAGTCCACTCGGCCAGGAAGTCCGCCAAGGCTTGTGACTTTATGGACGTCCTTGCCTTAAAAGTCAAGTCCAGCGGCATCAGCTCTAGGGCCCACTTGGCGATGCGTCCGGTTGCCTCGCGGTTGTGGATGACATCGCCGAGTGGGAAAGAGGTGACGACGGTGACCGAGTGACCCTGAAAATAGTGTGCCAATTTCCTCGTGGTTATTAGGACACCATAGAGCAGCTTTTGTACCTGAGGGTAGCGAATTTTAGCTCCTGCCAATACTTTGCTAACAAAGTAGATTGGCCTTTGAATCTTCTGGGCCCGTCCTTCTTCTTCGCGTTCGACCACAAGGACCATACTAACCACTTGGTGAGTGGCTGAAACGTACAGCATCAGAGGTTCCTGGGGTTGAGGCGAGGCCAGGACGGGCGGTGTCATAAGGAACTCTTTGAAATCTTCAAAGGCCTTGTTGGCTTCCGCGGTCCACTGGAAATCGTCTGTCTTCTTTAGCGATCGAAAAAGGGCATGCCTCGTTCGCCGAGTCGGGATATGAAACGGCTTAGTGCCGCCATGCAGCCAGTGAGCTTCTGGACGTCTTTCTGGTTACTCGGGGGTTTCATGTTTAAGATGGCGTTGATCTTCTCTGGATTTGCTTCAATGCCGCGATGTGACACCATGAAGCCGAGCAGTTTGCCTGATGGAACACCGAAAGTGCACTTCTCCGGGTTTAACTTCATTCTGAAGGCCCGGATGTTCGCAAAGGTTTCTTCTAAGTCGGCGATCAGGTCTTCTTTCTGCTTGGTCTTGATGACAACATCGTCGACGCAAGCTTCAACGTTCTTGCCGATCTGCGTCTGGAAACATCTTTGGATCATGCGTTGGTATGTGGCTCCGGCGTTCTTCAGGACGAAAGGCATGGTGATGTAGCAATAGGCCCCGAACGGCGTGATGAACGATGTCTTCAGGCAGTCGGATTCTTTTAAGCTGATCTGGTGATAGCCCGAGTAACAGTCCAGGAAACTCAGGAGTTGGCAGCCGGCTGTTGAGTCGACGACTTGGTCGATGCGAGGCAGCCCGAACGGATCTTTGGGGCAGGCTTTGTTGAGGTCGGTATAGTCAACGCACATGCGCCATTGCCCCGTCTTCTTGCGGACCAGGACTGGGTTGGCTAACCAGTCGGGATGGAGGACTTCTTTAATGAAGCCGGCAGCCAAGAGCTTTGCGAGTTCTTCTTTGATAGCGTCCTTCCGATCCTGTGCGAATCTACGTAATCGTTGTTTTATCGGTTTGGCGTCATCTTTGACGTTCAAAGAGTGCTCGATCACCTCCCTAGGAATTCCAGGCATATCGGATGGTTTCCATGCAAAAACATCTATATTAATTTGGAGGAAGGTGACGAGCGCGCTTTCCTATTTGGGATCTAGGTCGGCGCCGATTACGGCGGTTTTCGAGGGATCCGACGGATCGAGGGAGATCTTCTTGGTTTTGGCGTCGCCGGATCCCGATTTGGCTATCTTCTTCACGGGGACTTCGCCCTCTGCCGGTTGATGCAGCCAATCGGACTTCTGTTGGCCACGCAACCTCTCGCGAGATTGGGCCATGTCGCAGCTCTCCTTATCGCAGGTGAAGGCTTGCTTCACGTCGCTGCGAAGAGTGATGACGCCGTTGGGGCCCGGCATCTTCATGCAAAGGTAGGTGTAGTGAGGGATCGCCATGAACTTGGCAAGCGCAGCCTTCCGATGATGGCATGATTTGTCGTTTCAAGTCGGCCACCTCAAAGGTGACGTTCTCCGTTCGGAAGTTCTCTCGGGCTCCGAAGGTGAGGAGGGAGATATGCCCGAGTGGTGTTGAAGATAGCCCGGATAACTCCGTGGAAGGGGCGAGCTTGCCTTCGCCCGGCCCTCGGGATCTGCATCTCATCCATGGTCTTGGCAAACAAGATGTTGAGGGCGCTGCCCCATCGATGAGGACGCGCTTAAGCTCGATGTTGCGGACCACGGGGTCCGGGACGAGTGGATAGCGCCGGGTGAACCACTCGGTCAGGATGATCCGAGCGGTCAAAAGTGATGGCCACTTCCGACCATCGCAGATATTGAGGGACTTCGGGTTGAGCAGCGTTGACCTCCCGGTCGGTTAGCTTTTGTTTCCTCTTGGACTCATAGGCTAGCGGACCCCGAAGATGTGGTTGACCTCCCCACCGGGTCTTGAAATGGTTCGGCGTTTTCAGCCGCGTTGTTCTTTTGGCGCGACACGGCCAGCCTCGTCGCCGGCTTCTTGTTGAGTCAGCGCTGCGTCTTCGTTCGCGACGCTTGTAAATAAAGCAATCCTTCGACGCGTGCTTATGATTCGGATGATGGGTGCACTGGGCGTTCATGATGGCGTCGTAGGCGGTGACTCGGGGACGGCGTTGAGTGTTGGAGGTTGCGGCCACTAGGTCCTCAGATCGGCGCTTGCGATCTTTCTGGCCCTGGTTGCCGTTGTTGCCGCCATCCTTCTTAGGATTACGGCTTCCTCCCGCTTGCTTGTCCTCCCTTCTATCGGGCCGGTCTTGACGGGCGGCCTTAATGGCGTCATTGGATTTGGCGTATGAGTTCGCCATCTCGAACATTTGCTTCACCGTCTTCGGTGGTTTGCGCCCAAACTTCCCGATGAGCAGCTCATCACGGACTCCCTTCTGGAAGGCGGTGATGATGATGTCATCGGTGATGTTCAGGATCTTGTTGCGCTTCTCGAAGAAACGACGAATATAATCCTACAGGGGCTCGTCCGTCTTCTGGATGACGTTGTAAAGGTCAAAGTGTGTGCCGGGCCTCTCGAAGGTTCCTTGGAAGTTGGCGATGAAGTGGTCCCTCAGCTCGCTCCACGAGCCGATTGAGCCTCTTGGCAGGCTCGTGAGCCAATTTCTGGCTGAGTTTGCGAGGGCCACGGGCAGGTAATTGGCCATAGCCTTGTTGTCGCCACCTACAGCGCGGATGGCGAGGGTATATACGGTTAGCCAAGATTCAGGGTCGGTCTTACCATCGTACCTTTCAATCCCTGTGGGCTTAAAGCCACTTGGCCAGTGCACTCGGCGGAGTTCCTGAGTGAAGGCTGGTACTCCGTCGTCGCCGCTATCGGGTGATCCCCTCCGATCTTCCCGAGTGCGTCGGTCGCGCTCCTGGTAGCGGCGATCGAGGACCTCCCGTAGATCATTCGGCGGGGTCTTCGGTTGGCTGGTTGGATAGCTGGAACTGTTGTTGCGGCAGACGCGGTGGTGGACGGGTGGACGTCCATGTCGTTTGTCGCGGGAGTCGGCTGTTTGCTCCTGGTACTTCAGCGTGGACTCACGAGGTGGGCCTCTTGGCCTGGTTGTCGACCGATCCGGCTCGGGCCTCTTATAGTCTCCTGACCTTAGAGGTGGAAGCCGGCTCTTGTCTGGTGTTTCGGCCACAGATTCAGTCGGTCTTCGTGCCGAAGTGGTGGGATGGCCGTTCGCCGTGGCCGCGACGATGGTTTTGATCTTGTCGAGTATAGGAGTCACGTTGGCGGAGCCGTCTCCATGACGGTGTCCAAGAGCGTGAGTGCGGCGGCGGCGTTCTGCTGTGGCGTCGGAAGATATTGGTGTTGCGGACCCGTGTTAGGAGTATGGCCTCCTGGGCAGATCGTCCGGCTGCACGTAGATCCTGCTTCCTTTTGTCAGCCTCGTCCTTGCGTTGTTTCTCCTCCTCGGCTGTCTTGCGCTCGAGCTCCACCCTGGCTCGTTCTTCTTCGGCAAGCCTTCTGGCCATGGCTGAGTCGGACTCGTCCGGCTCGGCCATGAGGACGTCAAAGCACTTCGGCTCATAGTCCATGCGGTAGTCGGAGTTGTCGGCTTCGTTCGAAGGGATGCCGTAGAGGTTGTCGAAGCCGGCGGAGCTGAGGTATCCATTGAGCTCCGAAGATGAGCAGGAGCCAAATGACGGGAGGATGACAGCAACCTCCCTTGATCCTGGGTAACCCGGATCTGGATCGTTCCAGTCCGAGTTAGAGCTTGGGGGAGTAGGCTCCTCCAAGTGGGTCGCCACCGACTCGGGGGAGAGAAGTTTGCTGAAAATCTCGGCGACGTTTGGTAACCCAAACGGCACTGAGAGGTCTTCATCTGAGTAGATCGCTTCCATCGGGGATGCGAGAAGATTGGCGCAGATTTCGGTGGTGTTCGTTAATCCGAACGGTGCCGAGTGAAGTCCTTTGTTGGAGCGAGCAGATCGCATCTTGATCTTGAAAATGTCGTCGAAGAAGTTGGCGGCGAAGTCGCCGAATCCTGAAGAAGATCCCATCACGCTTGTCGGCGAGATTGTTGAAGAAGTCTCGACGCGCGGTCCCCTACCTGGCGCGCCAACTGTCGAAACTTGGTTTCGGCAATATAATTTCTGGGGTCGCAGTCAAGATCGCCAAGCACAATGGGTTAGAAGAAGAAGAAGATTTAGACAGGTTCAGGCCCTCTCGTGAGGTAATACCCTACTCCTGTTTCGATGGATTCGATCCGCCGAGTGTCTTTATTGATCTCGTGTGTCTAAAGCTCTTGCTTATGAAATCATATATCCCTCAAGGGACGCCCCTTACCCCCCTTATATAGTCTTGGGAGGAGGGCTTACAGATCGGAAACCCTATCTTACTCTAAGTTGGTTTCCTCAATCTTACCAAACCGTGACTATAGGCCGATTGCCTTATCTCTATCGGCAATCGTAACACCCAAGTCATGTTTGGTTTACAGATATGGCAGGCGCAATCTATCCCTACCTCCAGTCGGATAAGCTTGCCATGTAGATACCCGATTGCCATAATCTCCACAGGCAGCGCTTTGCGCGGCCCGCTACCAACAGAGCCTCCGCCGCTACCATCAAAGCAAAGTCAGCCCCTGAGCGCTGCAAGTCAATGACCTGGTCCTGCGCCGTGTCCAAACACGCGCAGGCCTAAGCAAGCTATCCCCGATGTGGGAGGGGCCATACAAAGTTATCGGCACCCTGCGTCCGGGAGTACTCTGCCTAGCCACAGAGGACGGCACTCCGTTGCCAAACCCGTGGAATATTTCCCACCTGCGCAAGTTCTACCCATAAGCCGCATGATGTGCTAGGACATGCATAGAAGTTCATCCACTGCCCCCGGTGGCATGAGCAATGCGTTTGTTATTATATTTCATATGTTTCCCTTGCAAATACCTGTTACAGTGTGTTTTCCCCCATGTGCTCGAGCATGTGTTGTGGATGCGGCTTTCCAATAAGTTCCTCGGCCTTGCCCGCCTTAGCCTTAGAGCCCTAAGGGTGTCGAGGGTACAGCGATGCTGCATACTACCACGCCTGGGGGCAGTCAATGCGTGGGGGTTCGGGTGCGAATGACACACGCCTGTCCCGGCCCCCCGTTGCCGCTGCCCTTGCTGGCCTTTTTATGCCTTCGCTCCTACCCGGAACCCCGACAAAGCCACCAGCCAACGACCAGTGCATGCTGCCCAAACTCGGAACAGCCCCCCAGCGGCATGGGACAAATCACGGGGGAGAACAACACTATCACATTATCGCAGTGACTAAGTCTTAAGCTACCAATTGCAGGGAAGCTAACATACAGGGGCTTGGGCCAACCAACCGCCACTACGTGCGCGCTAAGTTGGCCGGGGGCTCCCAACATACACATACATGAAGCAACAAAAGCAGCCACGATGAGCTGTTGCAGCACAAGTAAAGGCAAGTTCAATAACTTTATAAACAATACATAAACATCTTTTTTACAGATACAAGCCGAGGCAAGAGGGCCCTAAGTGGCCGGTAGGTCGCTGGGAGCTTCCACCGGGGAGTCTGCGTCCGGCGAGTCCTCGCGGAGGGCGAGCTAGAAGGCCGCCGGGGTGCCGTCGAAGCCCAGCATGATGGAGTCGACGGCGTCTTGGACACGACGGTGGGCGGCCTCCTCGGTACTTCGGGGAAGTCCTCGGTGGGGATGTAGGGGTCGAAGTTGGGGTCGCGGGCTTGGTAGCTCGCCAGGATGAGGGACGCGACCTTGCGACATAAATCATATGATGACTCCTTCGCTACTTCGTCGACCTCATCCGGCACCCTTTGTATCCCCGTGGCCGATCGTCGATGTATGTGGCCAATCCCGCCAAGGTAGGGATGCTGGGGGGTACGGTTCACCCCCACCCCGCGAGTCGCCTCCCGAAGGCGCCCGACGGACGAGGCCAGGCCCTAGATTCCTAGGCGCAGGATGCGCTCCAGATCCGCGAATCGGTGGCGCGCCTCCTCCAGCTCCGCCACGGCCCCGCAGCTGCGCTGTGCGTCCATAACCACCGCTCCCGGGTGGCCAGCTCCTGCTCCCAGTGCTCCAGCTCGTCCTGCCGGCGGCCCGAGGCGGCGGCGAGCAGCTGCTCGCGGTCCCACACGCCCTTCAGGCACCGGGAGGCCTCCTCCTGGGCCTCCACCACCGCCGCCTCTCGACCCCCCACGGCGGCCTCGCGCTCAGCAACGGCCTTCTCCTGGACGAGCACATTGGCCTCCCGCGCGGCGGAGTCTTCTTCGGCCCTGGCGACGGCGGCCTCCCGGCTCTCAACCGCCCGCCACGCCGCATCAAGGGCCCTCTCCCGCTCCGCCGCCGGGCCGGCCTCGCGGGCTGGAGGTCGCATCGGCGCCGGCGGCGGTGGCCTCAACGTCGCACAAGGTGCGCTCGCGCTCGTCGAGGCCCTGGGCGCGCTCCCTGAGGTCGCGGAGGAACTGCCCGGCGGTGGTGCGCACCCTCTCCTCGGCGGCGGCGGCAACCTGCTCGCGGAGGTCGACGGCGTGCCGCTCAGTAATGGTGTCTTCAAACACCTGACTGAGCTCCTCCTGGCGCCGCTCGATCTCCGCCAGCTCCCGCCTACGGATGAGGCCCTCCGCCCTCGCCGTGGCCGCCAGCTCCTGACGGCCCTCCTCGACCTCGGCCTCCCGCCGCGCCACCTCGATCTCCCTGGCGGCCAAGGCCTGTACTTGGGCCCGAAGCCCCTCCAGGGAGATGGCGTTGGCCGCCTCCAGCGCCCTGGCGACGACCTCCCTCGCCCGCTCCTGCGACCGGACGAGGGCTCCGCATCCAAAGCGGCCGCGAACCCGACCGGCGCCCTGCACTCGTAGTCGGAGCCCGGCCCGTGATCGGCCGCCGCGCCGACCGAGCCACCGGAGATCCCCCGCGGCCAGCGCTGCCCGCTTCTTGCCTTGGGGTCTCGCGGCCGGCTGCGCCAGGATCAATGGCGCCGACGGGAGATGGCGCCGCCGAGTGTGGCGCGGGCGAGGGCTGCGTGGGCGGCGACGATTGTTGCCGCGGAGGGGACACCTGAGGTTGCTCTCCGCCGCCCTTCGCTGCCCCTTCTGAGCCGGCGCCGCCCACGGCCTGCCCTTCATGGGCGGCCGGCGCTCCGGCCACTGGGTGGGCCCCCTCCCGGATCCCGCCGATCCGGATCGAGCCCGAAGGGCGACCGGACCTTGGGGGCTCGGGCACCCCGGCCTCTCCTGTGCGTCCTCCCCGAGCCCGAGGCGTAACCGCCCTTGGGAAAACCCTTGGGCAAAAATGCCCGTGCTCGCGGCTGAAAACAAAACAAAATCGCAACAAGAAATCAAAAAGCAGAGACAAAAGAGCGAGACCCTGATAGGCATTCACACATCAGCGAGGCGTACCTGCGGGCGGAGTTGAACTCCCAGGAGATCCCCGAAATAGTCCGCTTCTTCTTCGCGGGGCGGCCCGGAGGACTCGCCCGCTCCGCCCGCCGCGTCCCCGACGCAGAGTCCCGCGGTCGACCCCGCCGCCGGTGTGCTCGCCGGGATGCGCCTGGCCTCCGGCGTTGCCGGCGCACTCACTGGGGACGCGCCCCGGGCCTTCCCCGCCGTCGTTGTCGCCACCGTTGCGGCCGGCCCGGCCCTCGACGTAGTGGCCCCCGGATGGGCCCGCCGCCCGCGAGCCCCCGGCTGCGGGGCGCGGCGCGCTCCTCCGCCGCCTCGTGGTGGAGAAGGGGAGGAGAGGGTCCTCCTCTGGCCTCTTCCTCTTCCCTTTGGGATCCGGGGCCCCGGATCGCCTCGCCCGGACCTCGGCGGCTCAACCGCCCGATCGGGATGTGGTCGTCGGGGTCGTCGTCGTCGCCTCTGCCTCCGCCCCTCGGAACAGCCCTCGGAGCAGCCCCGGTGCAGCCTCCGGCGTGGCCGACGAGGAGCCCACACCGTCACCCACCACCTGCAGCAGGTGCAGGATCTCCGGGCGCGCAGAGTCCTGACACAGCGGCACCAACCCGGGCGGGAGTTGCGCCAAGTCCATCTCCGTGATGCCAAGGCAGCGGCGGACCAGGGTCCAGAGGTCCCTCTTGTCCCAGTTGAAGACGGCGCCCGCGAAGGTCCGCATGTCATCGTTGGGGCCCGTGTACGTGTAGGCGGGGCGCGGCCTCTCCTGCAACGGCGCTATGCGCCTCATCAGGAAGTCGCGGAAGACCGCGTGGCTGGATAGGCCCCCCGTCGGAGGTAGCAGATCCGGTCCAGCACTCCGTCCAGCTCCCTCCCGGCTCGTGGGCGCGCCCCCCAGTTCCTCTGGTTCACTGGGATCCCCGTCGGCAAGGAGATGCGGGGGTGGTCGCCTAAGCTGGTGTAGAACCAGAACGCCCTCCAGTTCTCCCATCTGGAGCGGGGGTGGATGTCGATGAAGGGAGTTCCGACCGCCCGGTCGTTCCGCGGCTGGATCGCCACGTACCCCACCGTGCCGGGGGAGCCAGCCCGACATATCCGGAAGAACTGCTGGAAGAGGTGGAGAGAAGGCCTCACCCCCACGAACATCTCGCAGGTGTGGGCGAACACGACGAGGTAGAAGATGGCGTTGGGGGTGAGGTGGTGCAGCCGGAGGTCGTATAACTCCAAGACGTCGAGGAAGAAGCGGGAGAAGGGCGGCACCAGCCCGACCATGACGAAGGAGGCGAAGAACACCATCCTGTGGGGAGGCCGCTCCTCCGGGATGTCGCCGCCGCTGCGCGTGCCATTCGGCAAGAATTTGTTGAAGAGGCTGCGAGCCTCCGCATTGCGCACCAAAGACTTGGGGAGCACACTCCCCGGCTCCAGAGGAGAATCGCGGCCCATTGCGGGGGAGGAGGCGGAAGCACAGAAGGGGAAAGCTGAAGGTGGAAGAAAGGAAGCGGAAGAAGCAGGAGGTGCTAGGTAGACGAAGAGCGAATGGCGATGAGAGGAGATGGCGTGGAAAGCGTAGAAACCGGTCCCCTTCCATGCGGATCCGGTTTTATAAGCCGCCGCCGCCCTCGGATTCTACGGCATTCATTCGCCCCACTACCGCACGAAGCGCCCCATCGCCTCCACGCCCTTTCATCTCCGCGCCCTTTCGATTTTCGCATCCCCTTGAATTCCCGCGCCATTCGGGTTTCGTGCCGCCTGGGGCTCCGCGCCTGTCAGGCGCACTACGCGGGACGGAGAGTGCTAGGCGGTTCGAATGGGCCCCCGTGCGCGCGGCCCAGACAAACTCGCCCCCCCCCCGTCCTAAGTAAAGGCTTGGCCAGGTGCGACATCAGTCGACACGTATCGGCCAAAACACCCAAATACCCGGGCCCACACGCTCAAGGAAATGGCGTCAACCGCGCCCAAGCCCGACTCGGCCCTGGTCAACGCCGGGGGCTACTGTCGGTGATATGGGCCCGGGGGTATGTCGCGGGCGTGGCATTTAAGAAAAAGGAATGTGCCCTTGCCCACCAAGGAGCGCCAAAGTTATGCCCCGAAAGGCTAAGGCAAGTCTCGGCCACGGGCAGCCACGTGGCCGCCCCCGAAGGGGCTGGCCCGGGGGCTGCCCGGAGGCCATCATATTTCCAAAACGGCGGGGTCCGAGGTTTCCCGGACCCCTAGTCGGAAGGGTCCGAGATCACCCGGACCCTCATCCTCCATCCCGCACCTCTCAGAAAGAGGGGCGAACCCAACTGCCAACCAACTTGTTTAATGCTCAAATAGGGAAAGCTGAGCACCTGCCCCGCCGCATTCAATGCGATGTGAGGCGCGGCTGTCAGTTGCTCCCATCATCACCCCTTTTTGCCTATTACGAGGCAAAAGGGGGGCTAAAAGTTCTTGACTAAGACCGTGGTATGACCGCGCACCCACTCCGCGCACGCCCCTCTCATGCTCTATCCAGTCGCATTTAATGCACTGGGTGGCTGCGTGGGAGAGAGAGTGCGTGCACAGGGAGCACGGTGCCTACACCTCTCTATGGAATGGGCCGCCGACCGGTGGGACCCATCGGAGGGGGTAGGCCAAACCATCATCACGTCGCGGCATGGCAGCCACGACGGCCGCTCTTTTTCCACCCTCCATGACGCGGCAAACCGGGAGGAGTAGGAATGGAATGGCTTCTCCGACAAGACAAGGCAAAAACCACTCCCTCACGTGGAGTGAAGTAGAGAAAGGGTAGGACTGCTGTGGTGTTCCCTTGTTCTATAAAAGGAGACCCAAGTCCTTCATAAAGGGGGTTCCGATCCAAGAAAAGAGGTTCACATTCTGAAAAATAGGCTAAGTCCCTCCAATTAGCCTGCAGAAATCTCCCGTCCATCAAAAAGTCTAAGGGAGAAGAACCCTCTCATTGTTCTTGGCGACCTGCCCCATATACTACATACACACAGGAGTAGGGTATTACACCGTGCTGTTGGCCCGAACCTGTATAAATTCTCACCTCATCTGCATTATTTCATCGTTTATACGAGTTTGAGCTAGGATACATTGCTCCCCGTGCCGAACCAAAAAGGGGGTCCCCAGGATCCTGCGTGTCGACCTACGACATCGACAGTATATATGAATGGGGAAACTGGAAAAGAGAATATATATCTCTGTTTATCTTATTTTGTAGAGGACATGCTAGCAAAGGCCCAAGGCTATGCAAAAAACATAATTTATTTTTTTGTTTGGGAAACACTCATTGGTGACGGGATTTAACATAAGCCCGATGAAGATTTTTTTTTTGGGAAACACTCATCGGTGACGGGCTTTAACTCAAGCCTGATGGAGATGACATCATCCATGACGGGCTTAAGTTAAAGCCCGATTGAGTTGTTAGTTATCCGTGATGGGTTTTAATTGGGTCCATTTGAGATTTTATCATCGGTGTTGGTCCCTTGTTTGACTGGTCTTCTGGGTCAAACCTATCGGTGACATGTATTAGTTTAGGCCCGACAAAGACAATTTAAAGCGTTGATGGGATTTTGCCCGATAGAGATGACTTCTTACATCAGTGGCCTTTACGTTGTGACAAACGTTGTACTCGACACAGATAAGGGTTGTCGTCCAATTGAGATGATGATGACCGCTGTAGTCATGTTCTTTGTTTACAATCACCGGTGCCTCTGGATATTAAACAGAGCTTATTTCAGTTTATTATCTTTTTTTTCACTTTGCAATCATTTCGTTGGCCCAACTTTTTCATGGCATTTGATGGTACTGTAATGTGGATGTGTTCTGGCTGTCAAGTGATTAACAAGTTTCTAAGCTTGAGTAGGTTCAAGGTTACAGATAATCCTCTTGTGTCTGATTATATTTTAAAAGTAGGTACTATGTTGATCAAAAGTACATGAATTATCGCTATCTAACTCAGCTGTCTGAATCAAATAGCATATATTGAATTAGGTGGCACTACTACGGAAATAGTTTTTCGTGGCGGTCATTTTGGGTCTTCGCTGACGGCAATTGGGGCTGCCACAAAGCAAAAGCCAGTGAAGATCAAGATCTTCGCTAGCGGTTTTCCAAACGCCAGAGAAAAAAAATTTCACTGGCGGCCGACCAAAGCCAGCCGCCAGCAAAAATATCTCTTTGCTGGCGGTTGGGTTAAGACGGCCGCCAGCGAAAAACAAAAAAAATCAAAAAAATTTCGCCGTTGTCGCCGTGGTCGCCGCCGGAGTCGTCACCAGTGCGTCGTCACCGGCGTCGTCACGCCGTCGTCTCGCCGTCGGCGGCGGCGTCGCCCTCCGCCGTCGTCGCGTCGCCGTAGCCGTGTCGTCGCTGCGCCGTCGCTCGTCGTCCGCCGTCGCGGGACTCGTCGTGTCGCCAGATCTGGGGACGCCGCATCTAGATCCGGCGGCCCCAAGCCCCCCGGCCGCGCCCCTCCTATATCTGGGAGAGGGGAAAGGAGGGGATGTCGCCGCCGCCCCTCGCCGTCGCGCCGCCCTCCTGGCCACGCGTGGTCGCCGCCGCCCTTGCCGTGGTTGCCGCAGCCCCTCACGCCGTGGTCGCCGTCGCCCTCGCGCGTGGTCGCCGCCGGCCCTCGCCGTCCTCTCTCCTCCCGGCCGCGGGGAGGAGGAGGCCGGGGGCGCCGTAGGGGAGGAGGAGGGGAGACCGGGAGAGAGGTGAGCTAGGAGGAGGAAGAAGGAGAGGATAAGGATAAGGATAAAGAGAGAGGAGAGAGGGAAAAGGGAATTTTTTTCCCTTTCCCGCGCGCACGCCCAAATTTTTAGCGTGTCCTCTCTTTTTCGCTGGCGGATCTTTTATTAAACCGCCAACGAAAATAAATTTTTGCTAGCGGATATTTAGGAGGACCGCCTCGAAAAATAGAGTATTTTTGTGACGGACGTCTTAACATGACCGCCAGCGAAAATCGATTTTTTGTGACGGGTCTTAACGTGACCGCGAGCGAAAATCGATTTTTGCTAGCGGATATTTAGGAGGACCGCCTCGAAAAATAGAGTATTTTTGTGGCGGACGTCTTAACGTGACCGCCATAAAATCGATTTTTGTGGCGGGTCTTAACGTGACTGCCAAAAATCGATTTTCGGCGGTCCTATACCCTCCACCCCTTCTTATGTTTGTGCTGGCGGATTTTTCTCTTAGCCGCCATAAAAATATTTTTCAAACGTCATGAAAAATGATTTTTTTAGTAGTGTGGTCGATAAGTGACCGGAGCCAACGAGTGTGTATGAACTCAAGCATGGGTCGGTAGTTTAGGCTTCAACCTTTTTAGCGTACAAGTTGGATGAGAATATATGGTTACTTACCTAGCTTCAAGTTTTACTAGGCCTTCGGACTGGTATATAATAATTAGGATATTAAGTATGCCATGAGTATTTAGGCTCAAATTTTGCTATCAATCTTTTTATTACGACGATGTTGTTCATTTCCAACTCTTTAGCCTCTTCTTAATATATTCTCGATTGGACTTGCACTAAAATCTTAGAAGAAATGTCAGAATTCAATTTTAAATTATGAGCTGTTTTATCCGGGGAATCATATCTTCATATGGTCAGCGATCACTTGTTTTGATGGTTTGACTTTCTTTCTGTTACACAAAATTACATGTTTGTCGTCCTCGGGTTTGTCTGTACATATGCTTTAGCTTTGTGCTTCTAATTCCAGCCCCCAAAGCTACCAGAGTAAATCTAGAAATATTTTATAGAAATGGTTGAAGTCATTTTCTTTTACTTTCAGTCTCTTCTTACGACACATATAAACCTAAAAATTGATGAAGGGCTAAGGGGCTGCTCCAGCGGGGTAGAAGGGCTAAAGCCCCTCCAGCCCCACTGCTAGATTTGTCTCTAAATGCTTGAAGTGTGTCCATGTCTCTAGTTTTTTATCAGTATTGTTGAATTACATTGATATTATATATTATATATGTTTTCATGCACCGTATTGGAAATCTTGTTTCATGGCTAATATGAGGCTTCTTATTTTTCTAATCTGATGAATTTCATGTTACAACTTGCAAGGATCTCTTTCGGCAGGACTACCGAGTTGCCTGGGATTTGGGGGTAAGGATTATCTATTTTTCTGATGGGGTTTCTTGGAAATCCTGTGAAAAATGATCCAGATTCTGGTATTGAATTATACACGTGAAAACGGAATAAAGTTAGATAATACTGCATTACAAACACTAGTACAGAACATCTTATAGGTGCCGGTTGGAAAACCCCCTTAGGTGCCGGTTTTCCAAACCGGCACCTATTGGTCGGCACCTATTTGAGGGGAAATAGGTACCGGTTTAAGAACCGGCACCTATTAGGTTGCAGTGATAAAAAAATTCCGGCTCGACTTGTCGGCTCGATGCAAGCCGAGTCGATGAATCCACAATATTCTCCGCCACCCCTAATCAAAAACAATATTCATCATCTATTTCACAGATCAAACAACAATATTCTCCATCTATAATCATTCATAGATCAACAATATTCTCCATCCATAATCATTCACAGATCAACAATATTCTCCATCCATAATCATTCACATATCAACAATACGTCCAACAATATTCTCAACAACAATAATCATTCACAGATCAACCATACAATCAAGAAAAAAGGAGTGCACAAGATCAACAAGAATCAAGAAAAAGAAAAAAGAATCAAGAACATGCGTCGCGCATACCCGACACCGGCCACCTTCGCCGTCGCCGCTGCCTCCTCTCGCCAGATCCGACGGAGGAGGGCACCTCCACGCCGCCGCCGCCTCCTCGCCGATCCGGTGGGGAGAGGGCACCTCCACCGCCGCCGCTGCCTCCCCTCACCAGATCCGGTGGGGGAGGGCTCCTCCACGGCGAGTGTCTGGTGCCTCCCGCCTCCCGCCGCCCCGACCTCCCACCGCCTCCGCTCCTCCCGCCGCCTCCCGCCGCCTCCTACCGTCGGCCCGGCCTCTCGCCGCCGGCCCGGCCCAACCGAGAAGAGATGAGAGAGTGAGAGTGAGGATAGAAGTGAGAAGAGAATGAGTGGATATCCAGTGCGAAGAGACCGAGATAAGGTTTATAGGTGTGGTTCAGTGCACGCGGCTAGCTCAATGCGGCTCGGCTCGTACTATAGGTGTCGGTTTTATTAAAAAACCGACACCTATAATATATTATAGGTTTCGATTTTTTTAAAAAAACCGACACCAATAGTATAGGTGTTGGTTTTTCTGTAGAACCGACACCTATAATATAATATAGGTCACATTTTTTTTAAAAAAAACCGACATCTATAGTACAGGTGCCGGTTTTTCTTTAGAGTCGCTACCTATTGTTTTAATAGGTGTCAGTTTTTATTGAACCGATACCTATTAGGTCGATACCTATATATGCATGTGTAGTAGTGAAATAGTATTGGCCACTAGGTCTATCCTATCATTCCTAATTTTGCTGACATCAGGCATGTGTACTAGAGTTTGTTCAGTTTGCTTCGCTGGGCTTTGATCCCCAGGAAATCAACGTTAAGAAGGCCACTAATATCTTTGCAAAAGCTTTGATGCAAAAGTTTTATAATAAGTTATTTGCACACGGAGGTGTTTGTCTGGATCCCAGTGTGAAAAATAAACTTTTTATTCAGTTTTGTTTGAAGGTCCAGCAGATGGATATAAACTTAGAGACTGTTTTTCTCTCAATAAGGCAAGTGCTTATCTTTATTGGGTTCTCCAATTTTCTTAGGTTAATTACATCCTAAATATAAAAGTATTTAATCTCCTTACAATGTCGTCCTGTAGACCATTATTCTATGAATCCATGATTGTCATTTGGTTGTTCCTTTGCCACTTGGAGTCGTTAGTTCAGCGCACAAGTGCACAGTTCTAGCTATGACCAACCCTTAATTTGAGGTGCATTCGTGTGCTTAGCAACCGCTGTAACCATAACAAAAATGAAATTTGGCGCTAATTCTAGTAATTGAGGAGATAAATTATATTAAACGATCCAAGATTTGAGGAACAAAAGGCAGCCATTCCTCAGTCCCTAAAGACTAATTAATGTGACCTTGTCTACCCACTTACATGTATTGTTATTCTTAATTTATAAAAAAAAGCTTGGGTGAATAGCAATCTAGTCCCTCAAGTTTTACCAAAGACCCAATTTGATCCTTGAGATTTTATTTTGTTCACGTAGGCCCTGTAAGTATTCATTTTGGCATATAATCATCTTTGGACCCACTTGATGTGTCACAAGGGCGATCATACTCTTCATTTTGATTGTACAAAAACAGTAGAGTAACATATTGATTTTTTGAATCAGCCTTACAGAATACCTCTTAGGATGTATTTATAGATTTACCACCCTGCTAACTAACCCTATGCTCTAGCTTACATAGGCTATTACATACTTATCCTCCTGATGAGAATACTTGTAGGGGCATTAATGCCCTTTTACATCTTTCTCAGTTTGTTGGGCCCTGGTGGGCCGCATCGGCGCTGCTACTGGACCGGCCCCTTATGGAGGCATGTCCTGCTGTTATCCCCTTTTGGCCCTTCGCCTTCTTCTTTTACTTCATGTGTCGCCCAGCCCGACTTGGCTTTGCATCATAAGGCTTTGCTGACCTTGGTTGCCTCATCAAGCTTCGTCATTTTTCGTTGTGTACTCCGTCATGCCCCGTTGGGCTCCGCTGCCTCACCAAGGTTCATCATGCTTCACCGCCTTTCGCCTAGCTTTGTTCTGCTCTGGATTTGTTTGCTTCGGCAGCCCGGCCCAAGGGCCTCATGGCTTGCCTCCAACAATATGTGAACAAGTGGTATAAGAGTCATTTAATCAAGGGATGTTGATTAGATTTTGCCACATGGCTTCCTTACTAGGTCCATGAACGAGTTTGAACTAAAATAAAAACTTGGACCAAGATGGACAAATTAGAACGTCAAGGACCAAACCAAGCGTTAAGTAAAATTTGGAGGACTAATTTGGCTATCTATTGTCACAACTCGAGTTTTGCCCCTAAATCGTTTAAATAATTTATCCTGAAATAATCAAAATTTCTGAAATTAATCTGGAGCCAACAAGTAATTTTAAAATGTAATTAATAAATGAAAATGGCATGTTAGGATTTTTCTTAAATTCTACGTGTCAAAATACACTAACAGGATTTTTACGGGAATTTTCAAAGCACTGAAACTATATTTTAATCAATTAAATAAGTAACCAGCAATTAAATTAAGTTTCAAAACTAATTTTCCCTTTTTCCTCCTCGGGTCGTACGATTTTCCCGCCCATTTTCCTAATTGGGCCGACGGCCTAGCTCGCCCGTCGACCCTCTCCTTTTGGGCCCAAGCCGAGCCGCCACGCCCACGCAAAGTCCGCGGCTCCTCCCGCGCTGCGGGCCACCGACAGTGGGCCCCACTCAGCCGAGCCGCCTCGCGCCGGCGGCCCAAGCCGCCGCCGCCATGCGCGCCCGCCTTTCCGTGCCGCCTCGCGCCACGCCGGCCCAAGCGCGCTCCGTCGCACCCGACGTTGCCCTTCCCGCGCCTCACAACGGCCGCCATCGTATCCAAACCACCGCCGTCGCTTTTCTCTCCCCTCTCCGTTTCCGATTGCATCGGCGAGCGATTCGCGTCGATCCCGTGCGCAATCTGGTCTCCTTTCGCCCCTATAAATTCCTCCGCGACCTTCGTCGCTCGTTTCCGTTTGCACCGCCTCATCCCGTGCCCTAATTCCTCACCCAATTCTCGTCGCCGTCGTCTCCTCCATCTCCGGTGAGCAACGCCGCCCCTTCTTCCGTTCGGTTTCCCACGTTGCATCGCCGCTCCCGTGTCGTCCCGAGGCCGCCCGAGCCATCCCGTGCGTCGCGCCGCCCGCCGCCGCCGTTTTCCATGCGTCGCACCGCCCGCCACCGCTGTTTCCCGCGCCACCGATGATCGGCCGACCGTCGCACGGCCATGGCCACCGTCCCGAGCTCGGTCGTCTCCATCCAAACCCTAACCCTAACCCTAGCCGCCGTCTGTGCCATCCGATCTTTCGGATCGGGTGGATCTGGACCGCTCGCCCCGCGTGCAAGCCCACGCCGTCCGATCGCTCGAATCGGGCACATCCGAGTCGCCCGATCCTGCTTGAGCCATCGCTATCCGATTGCCGCCGCCCTCTCGGATGCGCGCCGCATGGCAGTCGCCGCCACCCCGTCGTGGACTCGGTCCACCGTGGACGAGCCGGCCGCGCTCGCTGCGCCACCCACGCCGACGTCGGCGACCGCACCGTCGCATGCGCGTCGGCATGACGTCGGCCCTACCCACCGCCCGCGCCTGCTTGCGTCGGCCTTGGGACTTAATTGCGTAATAATTAATTAGTTTTTTTCGTCTAGTTTAAAAATCATAATTAAACTTCTAAAATTCATATCTTTTTAATCCGGGCTCCGTTTTAGTCCATTCAAATTTTATTAAATCCAAAAGGTGTCAAGAATCCATTAAAAATAGTTCTTGTGCTGTTTCAGTAGACTTTTAGCATGTTTTGTTGAAGTGCTTTGTTTATCGTGTAGATTTCGATAGTTCCGGCGAGCCCGTCTACCTCGAAGTAGTCGCCGAGGTTCCCAGTCTACAGAGCAAGGCAAGTCATACTTTACATTGATCATATTGTACCTATTTTATTTAAATATCTTATTTCCCTCAAATATTGCATATGTTTTAGAATGTCATTTCATGGGACTATTTTACCTATTGTACTCAGCCATAGGAATTGTATACCCTATACCATTGTTAACTTGGGTTCAATATGACTAGATATTGAATTAGAACATGCTTAGCCTGCTTAGATCAACTAGCTCACTTGAGGGAATCACATTAATCAAATACTACATTAGAGACTAGTTCTCAGATGATGTCAAATATGTGATCCTATTCTAATAACACTGAAATACGATAATGGTGGGTTGTAAGCACATGGTTGGATATTGGTTAGCGTGCTCATGACAATTAAGGACCGGTTCTTGGAAAATCCTGGAAGAATTACCGTGCATACCACAAGCCAACATGGGTAATGGTTGGGTCTGTAGCGTAGTTGTCTCTAGCCGACATACCCTAGAGAGGATGGGCGTGATGGAGTTGGGTAGGCCCCGGTTTTAAGGGTTGATCGGCTTTCGGATTCACCGCGGCATGAGAGGGGGCTGCCCATTACCCGATGGGAGTGGGGGCGAAACCTTGGTGTGGTACGATTGGTTAGAGGGGGTTATGTGAAGGGTCATGTCACAGTTCCTTTCCAAGGTATCGTGGTGGTACACCGGCACACGGTAACGTGTCATGGGATTGTGTCTTGTGGGTACAGTTGTACACCTCTGATCAGAGTAAAACTATTCGAATAATCGTGCCCATGGTTACGGGCGATCGACTAGATTCATCTTGATTAGTCTTACTTATTTACATGAATGAACTGTTGAGACTTGACTAGTACAGTTGGATGGATGGGCCTGTTGAAACGTGGTTTTAACGTTGGATAGTGTTTATTTAATATTGCTTAATTATTACTACTGTTTTACTACTTTCAACTATTACTATTTCTGAAATGCTATTTATGCAATTAAGCCTATTATTCCTCCCTTGATATTTATCATGCATCATTCCCTTCTGGTATGACTTGTTGAGTACGGTGGGAGTACTCAGTCTTGCTTAATTTTTCCCCCTTCAGAGCCAGAGGTTGTAGAAGAACAAAGTTTCGATGAGGTTTAGGCTTGCGTTCGCCGTCGAGGTTGCCTGTGGTGTTTTGGAGTTCCGTCGCGGTGTTAGTTTCAGTTTAATCAGTCTTTTTCTTTTCTGCTGCATTTACGGTAATTCTTTTATATTGTTTCTAAGACGTGGATTCTATAATATCAATAATTGTCGATTTGTGTACCTCGGCTGATGCCTGGATAAGGAATTAATGCATAAATTAGCTGCGAAAATTCTGGTTTGAATTTCTGGGCGTGACATCTATTGATGCCAAATCGCGGTGTCACACCTGCAGTGTGTTATGTGCAACCCACAATGGTACCCGGAGACGTGCCGCTGTAGGGAGTAGGTAGATGCCATTGGACAAACACCCGAGAGGGACCCCGTCAGGGTGGCATGTCGGTTTGTCCTAGGCTCAGCACACTAGCTAGGATGTCCTCTAACGCTATAGAGACGAGAGACAAAGAGCAATTGGGGGATTAGAGAAGAATAGAGTTTGGGATAGGTAGCAAGAAGGAGGAAGATGTAGAATATAGAAGATTTGGGTAAATAAATTGATTTTGATGATTGATTGGTTATTGTTTCAATCGGCCTTGGTGTTGACGAGAAAAATCAACACGTCGGCCTAGAATATCTGCTTAGCTCCAGTACAGGTCCTAGAATTGATGAAGCGCGGGCGTGCCAGTTAGTTTGACCCTGCCACTGACAAGTTATGCAAAACAATGGAACATAAATCACATCGGCCGATAGATCAATACCCAAAAACTAACTGATCGGCTGATAAGCCGATAGTGCAATTCCAGCTGATGCCGATGCCAGCCGATGGTGTTAGGGTTTGAATCCATTTGCTGTACGCTGAGCAAATATTTATATAAAGGCGATTGGCCGATGATAACATGATGATATAGCAATGTAATATGACACAAAGCAATCATATGATATAATAAATACTGATTTAAAGATTAAAACACACATCGGCTGGAAGTTCGATGTCATTAAATCCAAATAATTCAATATTCAATGAAGCCTCTGCTGCAATCGGCTATATCCAATTTGTGTATATTCCTTCCAAGCCGATGCAATACCCAGATAACTCACCGGCTGAAACCCCGATGAAACCCTTAGTGGCAGTCAACAGGCAGGCTAGAGATTTGTGTATATTCCTTCCAAGCCGATGCAATACCCAGATAACTCACCGGCTGAAACCCCGATGAAACCCTTAGTGGCAGTTAACAGGCAGGCTAGAGATTATAGTTCTAATCACGACTTAGTAGATCAAACTGATGCAACACTAAGTATGAAAAGAAAAGTGATATCTAGACAATCAAGCCCTTGGCTGATTTTTAGGGTGGTAGATGCCTAAGCTAATATAATCTAATATAACGATTTAGCCAGTATCGGCAAAAACCTTAAAACGAGAAACAACCGATAGAGCCTAATTGAGATACTAAGATTAGATTCAACAGAGACATATCATAAATAATCAGGCAAAGATATCAACCGGATCGAAGCAATCCAAGAGGTCGAATGTACTGATGTAGCCTTGGACGACACCAACGTAGCCAATACAATTGCCTGAACCCGGCGGGACCTTGGACTTACCCCTTCGCCGGAGATCGAAGCTGATGCAGCCCCGCGTTAGGTGCCAAGTTCCGCCGGATGACAAAGTAGAACAGATAAAGGAAAGGTGGCGATGCGCCGAGTTGTATTGATCGAGAGGTATGTTACATGAACCCTGGGCTTACATATTTATACCCGTAGAGTGAAGATCCTAACAGATTACAATCCAAACTTTTCTAAAGATAAAAGGAAACTAACAACCTCTTCCTAATTAATAGATACAAGCCGTATCCTCCCTGGACTCGGTTTCTTCTGGATAAGATCTTCTCAAACCGAATCTAACAAGAACCCGACTGCTGGAAATATGGACCCTCCATCGGCAGTCGCAAACTCCTAGCCGATTCTGCTTCGAGCCGATACTAACCCTTAGCCGATAAGGACTTCGGGGCTTACCAAATTTTGGCGTTAACACTTGGCCCCCTTATATTTATAGGAGGAGTGGACTTGCTTCCCAGGGTCTTTCCCATATCCAACTAGTGTAGGAACCAATTAGGACTCAAAAATCTTAGGTCCAAGCAAGGAAACTCGAGAGCCGACAAATCGTACTCGGAGTCGGACTAGCCACATGTCGTCGGTTCGGTCAGACTAGCCCCCTGCCATCGGTATAACCAGCCTTATGGTAGCAGTCAGACCGGACTTGCGTGGCAAGTATGGGTTCTTTCCATATCTGGCCATGTTTTCGTATTATTACTCTAGATACCAAATTTGGGTACTAACACATGCCCCATGCCTTTTTGGCGAACTTGTGAACCGAAAAGCACTAAGCATGGGATTATCTAAGGACGATATCTACTAATACCGGCCATACATGCCTCTAAGGCTATGTCTTCAATGATTATACAAGAATATTATGAGAGGCCCCCTCTTGTTCAGATTGTGTTTTTATTTGCTTTGGCCTCCACTCATGTCGGTAATATGCGCCCGGGGGTATGACGAGAATACGATATCTGAAGAAAGAAGACGCCTTCGCTTACCAGGGTGCCCCAAAGACATGTCCTGAACGGCTCATGCAGGTCCGGGCCATGGGCGGCCACGTGGCCATCCCAAAGGAGACTTGGCTCGGGGGCTGCCCGGAGGCCGCCGCTTTCCCAAATGGCG
The DNA here is from genome assembly GCA_019925245.2 of Oryza australiensis. NCBI lineage: Eukaryota > Viridiplantae > Streptophyta > Magnoliopsida > Poales > Poaceae > Oryza > Oryza australiensis. The sequence continues at coordinate 637,691 of JAIFGZ020000016.1, read as the reverse complement.
GGGTTCGGGATCACCAGAACCCCCGTCCATCACCCCGCACCTCTCCGAGAGAGGAACGAGATCAACCGCCAACTGCCAACCACCGTATTTAATGCCTAGAGAGAGGCCAGACGCCTACGCCGTCGGATTTATTGCGATGTGAGACATGTCTGTCAACCGCTCATCATCACCCTTTTTGCCCGTCACGAGGGAGAGAGGGGAGAAAGTCTTTGACGGCGACCGCAGTATGGCCGCACAGTCAGTCCACGCACGCCTCCCTCCATGCCCCGTCCAGTCGCATTAAATGCGCCGGGCGACCACGTGGGAGAGAGAATACGGATGCTGGGGGTGTCACGTCGACCCCTCTCTAGGCGGAGAGCCACTGACCGGTAGGCCCCACCGGAGTAGGTAAGTTGACCCCTCCTCTCGTCAATAGCATGGCAGCCACAACGCCCGTTTTTTCTCCACCAACTCCCGCGACGTGGCAACAGGAACAGGAATTGGGGTAGCCTCCCGACAAGACAGGACAAGAGCCGCTCCATCACGTGGAGCGGAGCAGAGAAAGCTAGGACTACTGTGGTGTCCCCTTGCACTATAAAAGGAGGCCCAACTCCATGATAGAGGAGGTTTGTCTTTTGTTCAGCCTCTTCGCCCCTTGGCCTTAAGCATTTCACCTCAGTCATCAGCTCCAGCTTCCCTAGGGGAGAACAACCACACCAATCCTTGTAATACATTCCCCACATAGTACAAAAACAGGAGTAGGGTATTACGTCTCCCCGACGGCCCGAACCTGTATAAACTCTTCTGTGTCTTTTGCGATTGCGACTTTTCTCCACCTTCCTACTTTCCCTTTACCCCGCCGTGAGTTCGAACCCTGATTCACCGCTCCCCTGTGCCGAACCAAAAAGGGGGTCCCCCGGGTCCCCGCGTGTCGAGCACACGCATCGACAGCTGACGCGCCAAGTAGGGGGAGCGCGCTACATTAGGGTTTAAACTCGCGTATTCCTTCCGCCACCCGATGGAACCGCCCGCCTCCGTCCTTGCCATGGTCCACGGCCGCGTCCTACGGGCCGCGTCTGGCTCCCTCGCTACCCGCGAGTGTGACTTGGCCAACGAGGTGGTCGAGGAGATCGATACGAGCGAGCGCAACCCCAACTTCCGACATCTCCGCTCGGAGGAGGGAGGACCTTTGTCCCCCTCACCCCCTCCGATGGCCGCGGCGGCGGCCGAAGCTGTACCACCTCCCCTACCCCCCGCTGAGACAGCGGCTGTGGGCGGGGGAGGCCAAGTGTCCCCCAGGATCGCCAACGTACTTGCAGGGTCCGGGCTACGCCCGAGCGGACGTGCCGGCGAGCCGCGTCGGAGCGACATCCATCGCCGACAGGAGTTTGGCACGCCTGAAGGCGCCCTCCAGGCGGCGGAGCGCTCTTGCGCCACCCCCCGGTAACACCGGATGAGGGGTCCAACACCAAGCGTTGGTTTGACGACATGGCAAAGCTAGTCAACATGGCCCAGCGTCAGCTGGCCGCCGACCTCGCTTCCTCAAGTCACCGACCGCGTGGTTCACACACCGCGGTCAGCTCATCCTCTCGACGACGAGCTCGAAGGGCAGCAGCCGCCGCGAGGGCAGACGAGAGCCCCCCGGCTACAGCCCAACCAGAGGCGCCTCGGGATCTGCTATACGCGGAACGGGATGCCCGTGTTCGTATTGAGCAGCGTCGCGACGAACGTCGCACGGGGCGGGCTCAGGACTGCGCTTCCTCGTCAGGAGGCGCAAATGCTCGGCGAGCGTCCGCAACGGCCCCGCCTCAGGGAGAACCCCCCAGGGCACGGCGAGCGGCTGTGGTGGCCCAGCCGCGAGCAGGGGCATTTTACGGCACCCAAAGGGCCCCCCCAGCCCTCGTCGCTCCCTCCAGTCGGCAACGGTTGTCAGGCATTTGTCTCCAGCCTCCGCAATGTGCGTTGGCCTAACAAGTTTAGGCCAGCGCTCATGGAGAAGTATGACGGCACGATGAATCCCACCGAGTTCCTCCAAATTTATACCACGGCCATCGAGGCCACTGGAGGTGATGAGCTCGTCAAGGCCAACTTCTTCCCCATGGCGCTCAAGGGCCAGGCCCGTTCCTGGCTAATGAACCTGCCGGCCCAGTCGGTCACCTCGTGGGATGACTTGTGCCGGCAGTTCGCCTCTAACTTCCAAGGCACGTACCCGCGCCTGGGAGTGGAGGCTGACCTTCACATGGTCCGGCGAGGAGAGGACGAGTCCCTGCACAAATACATCCAGCGTTTTTGCTAGGTACGCAACACCATACCGTCCATCGCTGACCATGCAGTGATCTTCGCCTTCAAGAGCAGCGTATGCCATGACGTCATGCTAGAGAAGATCGAATTCAAGGCCCCCCGGACCACCACCGAGCTCTTCGAGCTTGCTGACCGGGTAGCCCGCAAGGAAGAGGCTCGGATCTGGAACCCTAGGAATCCCGCTCCAGCCTCCACCAACGCTGCCCCCTCCGCATCCTGTGAGGAACGGCGTGAGTAGCGGCGGAAGCGCAAGCCATCGCATGGTGGAGAGGAAGGCCACGTCCTCACCACCGATGATGCCGAGAAGCCCTCGCAAAAGGGCAAGCCCGCGGGCAACCGCGGGTGCACCCCGGACCCTCACCCCCAGGGCAGGACGGGGACAAGTGGTACATGGTACACCAAACCTTCCGCCACGACCTCTCTGAGTGCCACTCGGTCAAGAACTTGGCCGAGCGAGTACAAAAGTACGAGCAGGAGAGGAGGGAGAGGGAGAAAGATGCCCGCCGCAAGGGCAAAGCCCCGGCGGAACGCACGGACAACCGACGAGAGGAGGCCAAGAGTGTGGCCCCCGTCGGAGGCGAAGATGACGATCTGGGCTACCAGGACCCCAAGCACGTCGTCGCCACCATCGACGGAGGGGCAGGCGCCCAGGTGTCCCGTCGGAGCCTCAAGACCATGAGGCGTGAGTTCCTTGCTGCTGTGCCGTCCCATGAGGCAGCCCAAAAATCGCGCTGGGCGGGGGTGCCAATCACCTTCGACCAGGCAGATCACCCTGGGAGCATCGCACGAAGTGGCCACTTGGCCCTCGTGACCACCCCCACCATTTGCAACGTCAAGGTTGCCCGAGTCTTAATTGACGGGGGAGCGGCTCTCAACATACTGTCCCCGAAGGCCTTCGATGCGATCAAGGCCCCAGGGATGGTGCTCGGGACATCCTATCCCATCATTGGGGTGACGCCCGGGAAGGTGTGGCCTCTCGGGCAGATCGCGCTGTCGGTCACATTTGGGAGCCCCACCAATTTTCGCACCGAGCGGATTGACTTCAATGTGGCAGACTTTAACCTGCCCTACAACGCCATGCTCGGGAGGCCAGCGTTGGTGAAGTTCATGGCGGCTACCCATTACGCCTACCGCCAACTAAAGATGTCGGGCCCCGGAGGCCCCATCACCATTCATGCCGACGTCAAGACCGTGCTGGATTGCGCAGAAGCACGCGTGGATGATATTGCGGCGGCCGACCGCGTTGAACCCGAGGACCCTCAAGGGAGGCCTCGGGTTCCCGGGCCCCCAAGAAGCGCATCACCTCTGCCGACGAGGTGGTGATCAAGTCCATTCAGCTGGGCGACAACCCGTCCAAGACCGCCAGAATTGGCGGCAACTTGGACCCCAAATAGGAAGACGTGCTCGTCTCCTTCCTGCGGGCGAATGCCGACGTGTTTGCTTGGAGGCCGTTGGATATGCCCGGAGTCCCCAGGGAGGTGATTGAGCACCGACTTGCAGTACGGCTGGATGCACGACCGGTCCGGCAAAAGGTGAGACGACAGGCCCCGAAGCGACAGGCGTTCATCCGTGAAGAGGTGGCACGGCTCCAGGAGGCCGGCTTCATCCGGGACGTGCTGCATCCGAAGTGGTTGGCTAACCCGGTGGTTGTCCCGAAGGCCAACCACAAGCTGTGCATGTGCATCGACTACACCGACCTCAACAAGCCATGTCCTAAAGACCCTTATCCTCTGCCCCGAATAGACCAGATAGTCGACTCCACTGCGGGGCGCGACCTTTTATGTTTCCTAGATGCATATTCTAGTTATCATCAGTTTCGCATGGCTGTAGAGGATGAGGAGAAAACTGCATTTATCACCCCGATGGGTACCTTTTGCTATATATCTATGCCTTTTGGTTTAAAGAATGCCATGTCTACTTTCCAACGTGGTGTCCGCATCACGTTGAAAGACCAAATAGGGCGCAATGTCGAGGCGTACATCGATGATCTCGTGGTCAAGTCCCGGGACCAAAGGACCTTGCTCCCGGACCTGGCCGAGACATATGATAACCTCCGGTCCTCCCGCATGAAGTTGAACCCAGAAAAATGTGTGTTCGGGGTACCGGCAGGCAAGCTTTTGGGGTTTTTGGTCTCTGCCCGAGGCATCGAGGCCAACCCTGCGAAAATAAAGGCGATAGAGGAGATGCACCCCCCCCAGGAAGCTCAGGGACGTGCAGAAAATCACTGGTTGTGTAGCTGCCCTGAGCCGTTTTATATCAAAGCTGGGAGAGCGGGCGCTCCCTCTATTCAAGTTGCTAAAGCAAACTGGCCCCTTCACTTGGACGGACGAGGTGGAGAAGGCCTTGAGCGAGCTCAAGCGTTATCTCTCCTCGCCGCCCACATTGGTGGCACCTCAAGAAGGAGAACCCCTCCTTTTATATTGGCGGCAACTCCCCAAGTGATCAGTACAGCGTTGGTTGTGGAGCGCGACGACGAGCCAGTCTCCCAGACGCCCCCAGCCTCATCACACCAGGAGGCAGGAGACCTTGGAATGGTGTTGGCTGAGGAAGCACCCGGAGCCGGAGGCGGCCTTTGGCCCCCCGAGCCTCAGGGAGCCACCCAGCCCCCTAGTCTAGGGGCTCTCGAGGCCCCTTCCACCCTGAGCGGCCCTGAGGGCCCCGGGGAAGGTGATGGCCCGGTAGCCCCGGACACTGAGGTAACCCGTCCCGGTGCACCCGAGCCTGTTGCCCCTGGTAAAGTAGCTAAGGCCCGCACCAAGGTGCAGTGGCAAATCTACTTTATCAGTGAGGTGCTACGGGACGCAAAGACACGTTACCCACAAGCCCAAAAAATGCTCTACGCCGTGCTCATGGCTTCCAGGAAGCTGCGCCACTACTTCCAGGCACATCGGGTAATGGTAGTCACGTCTTATCCTCTTGGGCAAATCTTGCATAACCGAGAGGGCACGGGACGGGTAGCCAAATGGGCTATCGAATTGTCAGAGTTTGGCTTGCATTTCGAAGCTCGCCACGCGATCAAGAGCCAGGCCTTGGCCGATTTCGTGGCAGAATAGACGCCAGTGGCTGACAACGATCAACCCCCGGGTGAACCCGAGAGTGCGGAGGATCGCGGCCAATGGACCATGCATTGGGTGATGAAATTTGACGGTTCACTCACCTTACAGGGGGCCGGGGCATGCGTTGCGTTAACTTCCCCGACAGGCAACGTACTCCGGTACATCATTCGACTTGACTTCCGAGCAACCAATAACATGGCCGAGTATGAAGGGCTCCTAGCGGGGTTGCGAGCGGCGGCAGGCATGGGCATCCACCGTCTGCTAGTCCTCGGCGACTCTCAACTAGTCGTGAACAAAGTTTCCAAGGAGCACCAATGCACCGACCCTCAGATGGAAGCATATGTCAAGGAAGTACGACATATGGAGCGCCATTTCGATGGCCTCGAGCTGCTCCATATTCCCAGAAGAGACAATACCCTGGCGGACAAGTTATCTAGGATCGCGTCCGCGCGAGCCCCAGCTCCGCCAGGCACATTTGAAGAAAGACTCACACAGCCGTCGGCATGCCCCGAACCGCCCCAAGGGTAGGAGTCGGCCGGCCCTGACGCCCCGGACCTGGCGGGCCAGCCACAGCCTGGTCCTGCCGAGACCGACATCACACGCCAGGTGGCCTGGATTTCGGAAATCCAGGCGTATCTGCAAGACGCGTCATTGCCCGAGCAACGTGAGGAAAGCGAGCGCATCGCCCGCATCTCCAAAAGGTACGTGTTGGTGGAAGGGACACTCTACCGACACGGTGCCAACGGAGTGCTCATGAAATGCATCGCTCGGGAATAGGGTCTCGAGCTCCTGGTCGAGATCCACGAGGGAGAATGTGGAGCGCACTCAGCCTCCCGAACCTTGGTAGGAAAGGCATTCCGCCAAGGTTTTTACTGGCCCACTGCGCTGGAGGATGCAGCAGACCTCGTGTGGCGGTGCCGGGCATGCCAATTCCACGCCAAGCAGACGCACCTGCCAGCCCAGGCCCTTCAAATTATCCCGCTCTCGTGGCCGTTCGCGGTCTGGGGGCTGGACATCTTGGGCCCGTTCAAGCAGACGCGTGGTGGCTGCAAATTTCTATATGTCGCCATCAACAAATTCACCAAGTGGCCTGAGGCCTATCCAGTCAGCGTCATCGACAAACATTCGGTTGTGCGGTTCATGAGAGGTATCGCAGCAAGGTTCGGGGTCCCCAATAGGCTCATAACCGACAACGGCACCCAGTTCACGACTGAGCTGTTTGGCGAGTATTGCGACGACATGGGCATCAAACTCTGCTTTTCGCCTCGCCCGCCCACCCCCAAAGCAACAGCCAAGCCGAGCGTGCAAACGCAGAAATATTGAAAGGCCTCAAGACAAAGACCTACAACGTCCTCAAGAAGCATGGGGACTCGTGGATTGACGAGCTGCCAGTGGTCCTTTGGGCCAACCGGACAACACCAAGCCGTGCCACCGGGGAAACACCATTCTTCTTGGTGTATGGAGCTGAGGCGGTCTTGCCTTCCGAGCTCACCCTGGGATCGCCCCGAGCCACACTATACACCGAAGCAGACCAAGAACAGCTACGTCACGACGACTTGGACTACCTAGAAGAAAGACGGCGCCGTGCAGCGCTTCGCGTGGCTCGTTACGAGCAGAGCCTCCGTCGCTATCACCAACGCAAAGTCAGCCCCCGAGCGCTGCAAATCAACGATCTCGTTCTGCGGCATGTGCAAATGCGTGCGGGGCTAAGCAAGTTATCTCTGACGTGGGAGGGGCCATACAAAGTTATCGACACTCCGTGTCCAGGAGCAGTTCACCTAGCCACAGAGGACGGCACTCCGCTGCCGAACCCGTGGAATATTTCCCACCTGCGCAAGTTCTACCCATAAGCCGCATGGTGTGCCGAATCCCCAACATACATGAAAGCATGTTCACTGCCTCTAGTTGGCATGAACAATGAGTTCGTCATTTACACTCTTCATGCTTTTCCTTTACAAAATATCTGTATTACAGTATGTTTTTCCCCTCCATGTTCCGAAACATGTATTGCGGATGCTGGTTTCCAGTGGTCTTCTGGCCCTGCCCGCCCTAGGCTGAGAGGCCCTAAGGGTGTCGAGGGTAGAGCGACGTTGCATGCAAGTGCCCCAGGGTAGTCAACGCCTGGGGGCTCAGGTGCATACTTCACGCTTGTCCCGATCCCCCCGTTGCTGTTGCCCCCGCTAGCCCTTTATGCCCTCGCTTCTACCCGGAGCCTCGAGAAAGGCACCAGCCGTCGGCCGATGCACGCTGCCTGAACCCGGACCAGCTCCCAATTACATGGGATGAATCATGGCAGGAAACTATACTGTCCATATTCCTAAAATGGCTAAACTAACTAAAGAGCGGACTGCCGTTGCAGGGAAACGAACAGGCAAGAGCTTGGGCCAACTAACTGCCACCGTGTGTGCGCCAAGTTGGCCGGGGGCTCCCAATATATATACATGTATATATAAATCATCGTCTGCAGAGTCAGCCACGATGGACTGCTACAATGTGAATCCAGCATGAGAAAGGCAAGTGCATTGATAACATAAAGTAGTATTACAATATTTTTACAAAGTACAGGATAGAAGCAAAAGCAGGGGGGTCCTAGACGGCCGGTGGGTCGCTGGGGGCGTTCTCCGTGCCATCCTCGTCCGGCGGATCCTCGCGGTAGGCAAGCTAAAATGCCGCCGGGGTTCCGTCGAAGCCTATCATGATGGAGTCGACGACATCCTTGACGCGACGCCGAGAAGCCTCCTCTGTGCCCTCGGGGAAGTCCTCGGTGGGGATGTATGGGTTGAAGCCGGGGTCGCGGGCCTGATAGCTCGCCAAAATCAACATCGCAACCTGGTGGGATAGGTCGTACGATGATTCCTTCGCCACTTCATCGACCTCCTCCGGCACCCTCTTAATCCCCTCGGTCAGCTCGTCTATTTGGGTGGCCAATCCCCCCAAGGTAGAGCTGGCGTAACGGGGGCGCACAACCCCACCTCACGGGCCGCCTCGTGAAGACTTGCGATGGACGAAGTCATGGTCTGGAGCCCTAAACCAAGGGCGTGCTCCAGCTCCGCGATCCGCCGACGCGCCTCCTCCAAGTCTGGCGCCTCTTCGCTGGAGCGAGGGGCCGGCTGGGGCGGCAGAACCCGCTCCCGCTGCTCCAACTCCCGCACCTGCGCCGCCACGTCGCCGACCGCCTGCTCTCGGGCGGCGTTGTCTCGCTCCCACCGCTCCAGCTCCTCCTGCCGATGGCACGAGGCAGCTGCTGCTCGCGCTCCCAAATGGCCTTCAGACACCGGGAGACCTCCTCCTGGGCCTGTAGCACGGCCACCTCGCGCCCCTCCATGGCGGCCTCGCGCTCGGCGATGGCCCTCTCCTGAGCCACCACGTTCTCCTCCCCCGCGGCGGAGTCCTCCTCGGCCTTGGCCACGGCGGCCTCCTGGTCCCCGATCGCCTGCCGTGCCGCCTCCAAGGCCTTCTCGCGTTCTGCCAGGCCATCCTCGCGGGCCTGGAGCTCGATGTCGGTGCTAGCGACAGCGGCCTCAGCATCACGCAGGACGCGGTTGCGCCGGTTGAGTTCCTGGGCGCACTCGTTGAGGTCGCGGATGAACTCCCCGGCAGTGGTGCGGACCCTCTCCTCTGCGGCAGCGGCTGCCAGCTCGCGAAAGTCGACGATGTGCCGCTCAATGACGGTGTCCTCGAACACCTGATTGAGTTCACCCTGACGACGCTCAATGTCCGCCAGCTCCCGCTTCCGGATGAGGCCCTCCACCCTCGTCGTGGTCGCCAACTCGCGGCGGCCTTCGGCGACCTCAACCTCTCGTCGCGCCATCGCGACCTCCCTGGCGGCCAAGGCCTGAACCTGAGCCTGAAGCCCTTCCAGGGAGACCGCGTTGGCCTCCTCCAGCACCCGGGACACTATCATCCTTGCCCGCTCCTACGATCGCACAAGGGGCTCAGTGTCCAAGGCGACCATAAACCCTGATCGAGCGCCCCGGATTCAGAGTCGGAGCTCGAGCCGAGGTCTACCACCTACACAGGACGGGGAGACGAAGGTGCCCCATGGCCTGAGCCATCTGCCGCCGCTTCACCCGCCGGTGTTGCCCCGTCCTCCGGTGAGGCTGCTCGCGGCGTCGGCGGATCGCGATGGACCGGCACCGATGGTGTTGGAGTCGGTCGGCGGAGCGACGGTGTCGAATGGTGTGGCGTGGGCGACAGCTGGCGCGGTGGCGGCGATTGTTGCCGTGGTGGGGACCGTAGGGATTGCTCCCCGCTGCCCGCTGCCGCCTCCACCTCCGTGTTGGGGCCAGCTCGCCCCGAATCTGTTGCCGGCGGAGGGCCCCCAGCTTGCTCCTGGTGGGCGATCGACACCCCGGCATCAGAGTGGGCCCCCTCCTCAGGCCGCACCGAACCCGAGCCCGAACCTGTGGGAGGTGACCCGGACCCGATGGGCTCCACCACCCTGGACCTCTCCTGTGTTCCCCCCGTTGAGCTGGAAGCAGAACCGCCCTTAGGTATGACCTTGGGGCGAAAATGCTGATGCTCGCGGCTGGGAACAAAAGTAAACGCAACGAGAGATCAAAACACAAATAGCCCGAAATACGACACAGGGCTCACAAGAAATGTATGCATCTGCAAGGCGTTACCTGCGGGCGGCGTTGAAGCTCCATGAGACCCGGGAGATGGCCCATTTCTTCTTTGCGGGGCCACCGGAGGGGCTCACTAAGCTACAGCCCACGGACTCCACCGCCGCAGAGGTGCTGCGGCCGGCCCCTGCCGACGGTGCACCCGCCGTGGGTGCGTCCCCGGCCACCGCCGGAATTGTCGTCGTTGTGGCCGTACTGGCCCTCGTCGGGGTGGCCCCTGGGGCAGGGCCCGCCGCCTGCGGGCCTCCAGACCTGTGGTGGGGAGCGGTGCGCTCCGCACCGCCGTCGCGTGGTGGCGATGGGGAGGCGCGGGGTCGTGCTCCGGCCTCTTCCTCTTCCCCTTCGTGTCCGGGGCCCCCGGTCCGCTCCTGCCCGGGCCCCGGCGGCCCAGTCGCTCGATCGGCACCTAGTCGTCAACGTCGTCGTAGTCGTCGTTGCCACACTCTAGGGCGGCGCTTGGCACTGCTGACGATGAACCCATGCCGTCGCCCACCACCTGCAGAGCATGCAGGATCTCCGGGCGCGTCCGGATCACGCACAACGGGACCAGCCCGGAGGAGTTGCGTCGAATCCATCGCAGGTGACACCGAGGGTGCGGCGGACCGGATCGCGAGATCATTCTCATCCCGGTCGAAGGGAGCACCAACATGGGTGCGCATGTTGTCGTTGAAGTTCGTGTACATGTAGGCGGCGCGGCCTCTCTCCCAACGGCGAGATGCACTGTGTCGGAAATCTCGGAAGACGACGTGGCTGGACGGGCTTTAGTGATATGCCCTAGAGGCAACATGGAGATGTTGGATATCACGTCAATGTTTATGTATTTATGAATAAAGTGTTATTCAGTTCCATGAAATAGACATCTTGTATTGATCAATAAGTACGTGACTTATTTATGAGACTCGATATGTATGAATCTATTTCTAAACGATCCTCGATCATATGTCATATTGTTGGAACAAATATGATTCTAAGATCGGCATGTTTATTGATTGATGATCATGTCTCATAGATCATGGGTATGGTGATACCAAATCAATAAACATGGACATATGTGTTGGAGAACATTGTTGGATAGACCCACCATGAGACACTACGGGAATTAATGTGCCATTAGTTGGTCTCGGGTAGTGTTGGTACAAAGTCCTTAGACCGAGATCACCATGGATTCCAACATGTGTAGTAGCCTACTTTGGGACTACCAAACGCTATTCCGTAATCGGGTAGTTATAAAGGTAGTTTTCGGGTTTGCTATGAAACATGGAGTGGGATGTGAGTGATCAAGATGGAATTTGCCCCTCCTTTGGAGAGATATCTCTGGGCCCTCGAGGTAATGGATTATGGAAATGCATGGCCATGCTAAGTTGATTGAGGAGTCAATCAACGGACGGATAATCCAATACGGTTCGAGTGAATGGTTAAGTTATTGAAGGGATGGCACACATCTTGCCTATAGCTTAACGGTATCGTGAGGCAAAGGGATTTGTGTACACATTACAGGTTCGAGCCGATATTATATTCTTGTATACTATGGTGTCAATATGTGCTGCTAGGCGCCGCGTTGTGGTCGGGCGAGTTGGACTCGAGCCGACGATCGGCTAAGTTAGACTATAGCCGAAACCGAGTATACCTGAACCTACGGGGTCGCACGCTTAAGGGGATAAGAACAGGCATTCGAGTTGGACTCGGATACGGCTCGATCGGATAGGGATCCGATCGGATAGAGTCCTATGGGCTTACGACGTGTGAGCGGCCAACTCTATATGAGATACGGATGAGATCCAATTCAAAATAGAGTCCTATGGGCTTACGACGTGTGAGCGGCCAACTCTATATGAGATACGGATGAGATCCAATTCAAAATAGAGTCCTGAGCGGCTACTAATCCCAGTTGGCCAACTCTATATAAAGGAGGGAGGGGTGGAGAGCTGCTATACATCAATTGCATCGCGTGCAACAGAAGTCGCCGAGATCAATCTCCACGGAAACCCTCCCCACTTTCGAGCCAAACCCTAGCCTTGCATCGCGTGCTAGCACACGGGTGTACGGCGTTCTGTCCCCGGACGTGTGGATACCGGTAGAGGCGCTGCTACGTTGCGCGCTGTTGATTGGCTTCGGATCGGCTACGGCATCTGTGAATCGGTTGATTGGCGAATCGGCTGTCCCCGGGTATCGGCTGTCGGCTTGCGAGAATCGGCTACACTGTTCCGGATCGGATAGCCCTGATTGGCTGTTTCCGCTGCACACTCCAATCGGTAACGATCTATCGGCCCTTACTTGCAAGTGTTCCTGGTTTGCGCGGTAAAAGTTTTTGTTTTTGGCTAGCGTAGCCTCCGCGTAACCCTTCAGTGGTATCAGAGCTAATCTTGCTTAGTTTGGGTTTTAGATTGGATCTGGAACAAGTTTTGCGCACGGGTTGATTAGATCAATCGGTTTTACGGGATCTGTTGAGGAGAGTAGATGGTAATTGCGTTCCTTGATAGTGTATCGGAACGACGTAATGTGATTACGTCGAAGCAATTTCCAAATAACTCGGTTTGAGTTGGGTTCGAGATAGCGTTCCTTGATAGTGTATCGGAACGGTATAATGTGATTATACCGAAGCTATCTCGTAGTCCGACTTTGTTGCTGCCTCGCGCCTACGCAAACCATGTGCGTACCCCCTTATAGGTCGTCTCGATGCCGTAGCTCTGCGATAGGTAGAAAACGTTTCTACGCCTAACTTGTTTTTGCAGAGAATGCTTTGAGATGGTATGGCCCTATTGTATGTATGAGATGCATGTGATGCATGTAATATTCTTTCATATGTGCAATCCCGTAATATTCTTTCATACGTGCAATGCTTGTAATATTCTTTCACGACTGCGAGTCGATGTAATCTTCAATTAGAGCTTCTATAGTAGTAGCTTAGTTTGAAGATATCAAGCATTCGACACTTGGAAGATGGTGCCGAAGATGGAGATCCTCAGCGCCGACATGGAGATCACCATGTGAAGGGGGCCATACTATTTCATTATATGCTATTCTTCTTGCTTTCATATGTGATATGTTTGTTTGATAGGATAGCATCCCTCTCAAAATTAAGTAGTAATGATGCCCTTCCAAATGTTGCACCCGTCACCGTTATGCTCGTCAATGGTGGGTCCGCAAAGCAGAGTGCCATTCTCTATCATAACACGAGGGGGTATATGTCGACATATACATGCGGGAGCATTTGGTTTACTTAACAAGGCTATCAAAACAGTTTTGGGCCTTGGGGCATAGGTTGGCGCCGGGGCATGGAGATGCCACACCAACAACAAGAGTCACATAGAGATGTGATTAGCAAGGAGTTGCTTACGATGTTATTAATTTTCTAGCAGTGATGCCAAAGCTCACTAGAAAATTAATTAACATGTGGATCTTGACCCAATACGTAACCTAGAGGGAAGGTGAAAAATACGTAATGGGAGTCTTATGTTAAATTGTTTAACAAAAGACATAGCATAAACATTGTGCTAAACTTTGCTTTTTCGTTGTAGAATAAATGGCGGTTAATACTACACCCAAACCTTTAATTTGCGATCTATTCTCGAAAAGGAAAAATTAAATGGAACAAACTTTATGGATTGGTATCGCAACTTGAGAATTGTTCTCAAGCAAGAGCGTAAGGAGTACGTTCTTGAAGTACCCTATCCCGAGGATTTGCCTAATAACGCCACCGCAACTGCACGGAGGGCTTATGAGAAGCACACTAATGATGCCCTAGATATAAGTTGTCTCATGCTTGCTACAATGTCCCCCGAGCTTCGAAGCAATATGAGAGCGCGATGCTCACACTATTATTCGGGACTGCGTGGCATGTTTGAGAACCAAGCTCGGGCCGAGAGGTTCAACACCTCAAAGTCCTTGTTTGCGTGCGAGCTTATTGAGGGGAATCCCGTCGAGTCCGCATGTGATAAAAATGATTGGCTACATTGAGAGTCCGGAAAAACTAGGTTTTCCCCTTAGCCAAGAGTTGGCTACGATGTGATTCTCCGGTCGCTCCCTCCGAGCTTCGAGCCATTCATATTAAACTATCACATCAACAACATGGATAGAACCTTGGCTGAATTGCATGGGATGCTAAAGACAATGGAGAGTATCGAAAAAATGGTCATCATGTGATGATGATGCGAAGGCTAAGCGCAAACCACTGTCAAGAAACTTTGCACCAAGAGGAAGTTAACTCCCGATGAGATCGCGAGTGCCTCTAATGCAAAGAAGGGCAAGAAGGGGTCGGCGGCATCGATGCCGTTTGCTTCTACTGCAAGGAGACAGCCACTGGAAGAGGAACTGCAAGAAGTACATGGAGGATCTCAAAAAGAAGCAAAGTACGACTTACGCTTCAGTATTAATGTTATAGACATTAATCTTGCTACTTCACCTACGACTCTTGGGTATTTGATACCGGATCGTAGCTCATATTTGCAAATCGTTGCGGGAATGAGAAGAAGTAGAGGATTGAGAAGGGGCGAGGTGAACTGCGCGTCGGCAATAGAGCAAGCGTTGCTACGATTCTGTCGGCACGAGTACCACTTCATCTACCTTCGGGATTAGTTTTGGAATTAAATAATTGTTATTGTGTTCCAACACTATGTCAAAACGTTATTTCCGCTTCATGTTTGCAAGCGGAAGGATATGATTTTAGATCAATGAACAATGGTTGTTCAATATATCTCGAGATATGTTCTATTTTCATGCTCCATTGGTGAATGGATTATACGTTTTGAATCTTGAAGCGTCTCCCATCTATAACATTAATACGAAAGGCAACTCTCTAATGATATAAACCCCACGTTTATCCGGCATTGTCGCTTAGGCCATATAAATAAGAAACGCATGGAGAAGCTCCATAAAGATGGATTGCTTCACTCTTTTGATTTTGAATCATTTGAGACATGTGAGTCTTGTTTACTTGGTAAGATGACAAAGGCACCTTTCACGGGACATAGTGAGAGAGCAAGTGACTTATTGGCACTCGTACATACCGATGTATGTGGACCAATGAGCTCAACGGCCGAGGTGGTTATCAATACTTCATTACCTTTACGATGACTTTAGTAGATATGGTTATATCTACTTAATGAGGCATAAGTCCGAATCCTTTGAAAAGTTCAAAGAATTCCAGAATGAAGTACAAAATCATTTAGGGAAAACAATCAAGTTTCTACGATCGATCGTGGAGGGAATACTTGAGCCAAGAGTTTGGTAATCATCGAAAGATTGTGGAATTGTTCCACGTTGACTCCGCCAAGAACTCCGCAATGGAACGGAGTGTCCGAACGGAGAAATCGCACCTTGTTGGACATGGTGCGGTCGATGATGAGCCAAAGTGATCTTCCGTTATCCTTCGGGGATATGCTCTTGAAACATTGCGCTCACACTAAATAGAGTTCCATCTAAGTCGGTTGAAAAGACACCATATGAGATATGGACAGGGCAACCCCTAGTTTGTCTTTTCTCAAAATATGGGGATGCGAAGCTTATGTAAAACGTTTACGATCGACAAGCTCACACCCAAATCGACAAGTGCTTCTTTGTGGGATATCCTAAGGAAACCAAGGGATATTACTTTTATAATCGGGAACAAGGCAAAGTGTTTGTCGCCCGACACGGTGTCTTCTTGGAGAAAGAGTTTCTTTCAAGAAGGGTTAGTGGGAGCAGGATGTATCTTGAAGAAGTTCAAGAAACACCGGAAAATGTTTCAAGCAACCACGAACCACAACGGGAGGAGCAAAGTGTTGCGCCACCGGTTGTAGATACACCATTCCCACGGAGGTCGAAAGATCACGTCGTGCACGACAGTACACAGTGCGGAACAACGTGATATATTGTTGTTAGACAACGATGAGCCTAAGGCCTATGAGGAAGCGATGGTGGGACCCGATTCCAACAAGTGGCTTGGAGCCATGAAATCCGAAATAGAATCCATGTACGACAATCAAGTTTGGAACTTGGTTGATCCACGATGGTGTCAAAACCATTGAGTGCAAATGGGTTTTTAAGAAAAGGCCGATATGGATGGAAATGTTCACATCTATAAGGCGCGATTGGTGGCGAAAGGTTTTAAACAGATTCAAGGAGTTGATTATGATGAAACCTTCTCGCCCGTCGCAATGCTTAAATCTATTCGGATTATCCTAGCGATTGCTTGCATATTTCGATTATGAGATATGGCGGATGGATGTCAAAACGGCTTTCCGAATGGAAACCTAAGCGAGGATGTATACATGATACAACCTCGGGGTTTTGTCGATCCAGAATCGCTCGGAAAGATATGCAAGCTTCGAAATCCATTTATGGATTGAAGCAAGCATCTCGGAGTTGGAATATTCGTTTTGATGAAGTAATCAAAGGGTTTGGTTTCATCAAAAATGAAGAAGAGGCCTGTGTTTACAAAAAGGTCGTGGGAGCGCAATTGTATTTCTTATCTTATATGTGGATGACATATTACGATTGGAAATGATATCCCTATGCTTGAATCCGTCAAGTCTTCATTGAAAAATAGTTTTTCCATGAAAGACTTAGGGAGGCAAGCATATATATTAGCATTCGGATCTATAGAGATAGATCCAAGAGGCTAATTGGATTAAGCCAAAGTACATACATTGACAAGGTGTTGAAAAGGTTCAACATGCATGATTCCAAGAAAGGTTTCTTGCCCATGTCACATGGCATTAATCTTAGCAAGAATCGGTGTCCTCGGACACATGATGAGCGGAATAAGATGGGTATGGTTCCATATGCTTCGGCAATTGGATCCATCATGTATGCCATGCTTTGTACACGCCCGGATGTCTCGTACGTTTTGAGTGCTACGAGCGGATACTGCATGATCCAGTGAAGGTCACTGGATCGCGTAAAGAATATCCTTAAGTACTTGAGAAGAACTAAGGATATGTTCCTAGTCTATGGAGGTGAAGAAGAGCTCGTTGTAAGTGGTTACACCGATGCTAGCTTTCAAACAGACAAGGATGATTATAGATCGCAATGCGGGTTTGTGTTCTGCCGAACGGAGGCGCAGCAAGGAAAGAGTTCCAAGCGGGATACTTTGCTGATTCTACAACGGAGGCCGAGTACATTGCGCTCGGAAGCCGCAAAGGAGGCTGTTTGGATCAAGAAATTCGTTTCGAGCTTGGTGTGATGACTAGTACGATGGTCCAATGTCTCTCTATTGTGACAATAGTGGAGCCATTGCGCAAGCCAAGGAGCCGAGGTCACATCGAAGTCCAAACACATACTTCGGCGATATCATCTCATCCGCGAGATTGTGGACAGAGGTGATGTCAAGATATGCAAAGTGCACACGGATCTCAACATAGCCGATCCGCCGACAAAACCTCTCCTCAGCTAAAGCATGAGGCGCACACAAGAGCAATGGGTATTAGATACTTACATGATTGACTCTAGTGCAAGTGGGAGATTGTTAGTGATATGCCCTAGAGGCAACATGGAGATGTTGGATATCACGTCAATGTTTATGTATTTATGAATAAAGTGTTATTCGGTTCCATGAAATAGACATCTTGTATTGATCAATAAGTACGTGACTTATTTATGAGACTCGATATGTATGAATCTATTTCTAAACGATCCTCGATCATATGTCATATTGTTGGAACAAATATGATTCTAAGATCGGCATGTTTATTGATTGATGATCATGTCTCATAGATCATGGGTATGGTGATACCAAATCAATAAACATGGACATATGTGTTGGAGAACACATTGTTGGATAGACCCACCATGAGACACTACAGAATTAATGTGCCATTAGTTGGTCTCGGGTAGTGTTGGTACAAAGTCCTTAGACCGAGATCACCATGGATTCCAACATGTGTAGTAGTCTACTTTGGGACTACCAAACGCTATTCCGTAACTCGGGTAGTTATAAAGGTAGTTTTCGGGTTTGCTATGAAACATGGAGTGGGATGTGAGTGATCAAGATGGAATTTGCCCCTCCTTTGGAGAGATATCTCTCGGGCCCCTCGAGGTAATGGATTATGGAAATGCATGGCCATGCTAAGTTGATTGAGGAGTCAACCAACGACGGATAATCCAATACGGTTCGAGTGAATGGTTAAGTTATTGAAGGGATGGCACACATCTTGCCTATAGCTTAACCGGTATCGTGAGGCAAAGGGATTTGTGTACACATTACAGTTCGAGCCGATATTATATTCTTGTATACTATGGTGTCAATATGTGCTGCTAGGCGCCGCGTGACAGTCGGCCGAGTTGGACTCGAGCCGACGATCGGCTAAGTTAGACTATAGCCGAAACCGAGTATACCTGAACCTACGGTCGCACGCTTAAGGGGATAAGAACAGGGCATTCGAGTTGGACTCGGATACGGCTCGATCGGATAGGGATCCGATCGGATAGAGTCCTATGGGCTTACGACGTGTGAGCGGCCAACTCTATATGAGATACGGATGAGATCCAATTCAAAATAGAGTCCTATGGGCTTACGACGTGTGAGCGGCCAACTCTATATGAGATACGGATGAGATCCAATTCAAAATAGAGTCCGAGCGGCTACTAATCCCAGTTGGCCAACTCTATATAAAGGAGGGAGGGGTGGAGAGCTGCTATACATCAATTGCATCGCGTGCAACGAAGTCGCCGAGATCAATCTCCACGGAAACCCTCCCCACTTTCGAGCCAAACCCTAGCCTTGCATCGCGTGCTAGCACACGGGTGTACGGCGTTACGTCCCCGGACGTGTGGATACCGGTAGAGGCGCCGCTACGTTGCGCGCGTTGATTGGCTTCGGATCGGCTACGGCATCGTGAATCGGTTGATTGGCGAATCGGCTGTCCCCGGGTATCGGTGTCGGCTTGCGAGAATCGGCTACATTGTTCCGGATCGGATAGCCCGATTGGCATTTCCGCACACTCCAATCGGTAACGATCTATCGGCCCTTACTTGCAAGTGTTCCTGGTTTGCGCGGTAAAAGTTTTTGTTTTTGGCTAGCGTAGCCTCCGCGTAACCCTTCAAGGCCCTCTTTCCAGAGATAGCTAATCCACTCCAGCACTCTATCCAGCTCTCTCCCAGCGCGCGGCTGCACCCCCCAGTTCCCCTGATTCGTCGGAATCCCTGTCAGAAGGGAAAGGCAGGGGTGGTCGCCCAAGCTGGTGTAGAACCTGTAGGCCCTCCAGTTCTCCTATCTGGAGCGAGGGTGGATGTCGATGAAGGCGGTGTCGACGGCCCTATCGTTGCGCGGTTGGATCGCAACGTATCCGACCGCATCGGGGGATCCCGCCCGGCACACGCGAAAAAACAGCTGGAAGAGATGCAGTGAGGGCATCACCCCCACGAACATCTCGTAGGTGTAGGCGAAGATGGCGAGGTAGAAGACCGCGTTGGGGGTGAGATGATGCAGCTGAAGGTCGTAGAACTCCAGCACGTTGAAGAAGAACCGGGAGAAGGGCGGCACCAACCTGACCATGGCAAAGGAGGCGAAGAACACCATCTTCGTGGGGGGCCGCTCCGCCAGAATATCGTCGTCGCTACGTGTGCCGCGTGGCAGATACTTGTTGAATAGGCTTCAAGCCTTCGCGGAGCGAACCAGGGACTTGGGAAGCACGCTCCCGGGCTCCAGGGGCGCGTCGCGGGTCATCTTCGAGGAAGGCGTCGGAATTCGAAAAGAAACTGGTGGCGGAGAGGAAGGAGTCGAAAGGACAAAAGCGCTGGAAGGATAAGAGGTGATGGGCGAGGAATGCGTAGAAACGATCCCCACTCGCGGATCCGTTTTTATAGGCAACCACGCCCCTCGAATTCTACGGCATTAATCTCACTCCACTCCCGTGCGACGCGCCTCTTCGGCTTCGCGCCCCTTCGTTTTTCACGTCTCTTCGATTTTCGCGCCGCTTGGGTTTCGCGCCGCCTGGGATTTCGCACCCGCTAGGCGCACTACACGGAACGGAGGGAGGTAGGCGGTTAGATGGGCCCCCGTGTGCACGGCCCAAATAACGCACCTCCCGTCTGGAAAGGCTTAATCAAGCGCGGCGTCAGTTACCGCACGCCTATCTCTTGCTACGGCGCGGCACATCCAGTACAGGGCCCATCCACTCAGGAATATGGCGTTAACCGCGCCCGAACCCGACTTCGGTCCCGGTCAACACCGGGGGCTACTGTCGGTGATATGGGCCCGGGGGTATGACGAGAATGTGATATCTGAAGAAGGAAGACGTCTTCGCTTACCAGGGCGCCCCAAAGACATGTCCTGAACGGCTCATGCGGGTCCGGGCCACGGGCGGCCATGTGGCCATCCCAAAGGGGACTTGGCTCGGGGGCTGCCCGGAGGCCGCCGCTTTCCCAAATGACGGGGTTCGGGATCACCCGGACCCCCGTCCATCACCCCGCACCTCTCCGAGAGAGGAACGAGATCAACCGCCAACTGCTAACCACCGTATTTAATGCCTAGAGAGAGGCCAGACGCCTGCGTCGTCAGATTTATTGCGATGTGAGGTGTTAGTGATATGCCCTAGAGGCAACATGGAGATGTTGGATATCACGTCAATGTTTATGAATAAATGAATAAAGTGTTATTCAGTTCCATGAAATAGACATCTTGTATTGATCAATAAGTACGTGACTTATTTATGAGACTCTTTATGTATGAATCTATTTCTAAACGATCCACGATCATATGTCATATTGTTGGAACAAATATGATTCTAAGATCGACATGTTTATTGATGATCATGTCTCATAGATCATGGGTATGGAGATACCAAATCAATAAACATGGACACATGTGTTGGAGAACACATTGTTGGATAGACCCATCATGAGACACTACAGGAATTAATGTGCCATTAGTTGGTCTCGGGTAGTGTTGGTACAAAGTCCTTAGACACGAGATCACCATGGATTCCAACATGTGTAGTAGCCTACTTTGGGACTACCAAACACTATTCCGTAATCGGTAGTCATAAAGGTAGTTTTCGGGTTTGCTATGAAACATGGAGTGGGATGTGAGTGATCAAGATGGAATTTGCCCCTCCTTTGGAGAGATATCTCGGGCCCCTCGAGGTGATGGATTATGGAAATGCATGGCCATGCTAAGTTGATTGAGGAGTCAATCAACGGACGATAATCCAATACGGTTCGAGTGAATGGTTAAGCTATTGAAGGGATGGCACACATCTTGCCTATAGCTTAACCGGTATCATGAGGCAAAGGGATTTGTGTACACATTACAGGTTCGAGCCGATATTATTCTTGTATACTATGGTGTCAATATGTGCTGCTAGGCGCCGTTGACGGTCGGCTGCGAGTTGGACTCGAGCCGACGATCGGCTAAGTTAGACTATAGCCGAAACCGAGTATACCTGAACCTACGGTCGCACGCTTAAGGGGATAAGAACATGCATTCGAGTTGGACTCGGATACGGCTCGATCGGATAGGGATCCGATCGGATAGAGTCCTATAGGCTTACGACGTATGGGCGGCCAACTCTATGAGATACGGATGAGATCCGGTTCAAAAATAGAGTCCGATCGGCCACTAGTCCTAGTCGGCCAACTCTATATAAAGGAGGGAGGGGTGGAGAGCTGCGACACGTCAATTGCATCGCGTGCAACGAAGTCGCCGAGATCAATCTCCACGGAAACCCTCCCCACTTTCGAGCCAAACCCTAGCCTTGCATCGTGTGCTAGCACACGGGTGTTCGGCGTTCGTCCCCGGACGTGTGGATACCGGTAGAGGCGCTGCTACATTGCACGCTGTTCATCGGCTGTGGAGGAATGGGCTGCGGTCGAGCGCATCGGAGCGAGGCGTGAGAACACAGTCGGACGACTCGGAGCGAGGCGCGAATCGGCTGATTGGCGAATCGACTGTCTCCGGGAATCGGCTGTCGGTTTGCGAGAATCGGATACACTGTTCAGGATCGGCTAGCCCTGATTGGCTGTTTCCGCACACTCCAATCGGTAACGATCTATCGGCCCTTACTTCCAAGTGTTCCTGGTTTGCGCGGTAGAAAAGTTTTGTTTTCGGCTAGCGTAGCCTCCGCGTAACCCTTTAGTGGTATCAGAGCTAATCTTGCTTAGTTCGGGTTTTAGATTGGATCTGGAACAAGTTTTGCGCACGGGTTGATTAGATCAATCGGTTTTACGGGATTTGTTGAGGAGAGTTCATGGTAATTGCGTTCCTTGATAGTGTATCGAAACGGCGTAATGTGATTATGTCGAAGCAATATCCATAGAACTCGGTTTGAGTCGGCTTCGAGATAGCGTTCCTTGATAGTGTATCGGAACGGTATAATGTGATTATGCCGAAGCTATCTCGTAGTCCGATCTTGTTAGCTGCCTCGCGCCTACGCAAACCATCTCCCTTGATAGTGTATCGGGACAGCATAATATGATTATGCCGACATGGTTTCCGTAAGCGAATTCATAGATTGGATCCATGAATTTTGTGTGGTGTACCCCCTTAATGGTTGTATCGATGCCGTAGCTCTGCGATAAGTAGAAAACGTTTCTATGCCTAACTTGTTTTTGCAGAGAATGCTTTAAGATGGTATGGCCCTATTGTATGTATGAGATGCATGTGATGCGTGTAATATTCTTTCATATGTGCAATCCTGTAATATTCTTTCATACATGCAATGCTTATAATATTCTTTCACGACTGCGAGTCGATGTAATCTTCAATTAGAGCTTCTATAGTAGTAGCTTAGTTTGAAGAAATCAAGCATCATGCACATTGGAAGATGGTGCCGAAGATGGAGATCCTCAGCGCCGACATGGAGATGGAGATCACCATGTGAAGGGGGCCATACTATTTCATGCTATTCTACCTGCTTTCATATATGTGATATGTTTGTTTGATAGGATAGCATCCTCTCACAATATTAAGTAGTAATGATGCCCTTCCAAATGTTGCACCCGTCACCGTTATGCTCGTCAATGGTGGGTCTCCAAAGCGAGTGTCATTCTTTATCATAACACGAGGGGTATATGTCGACATATACATGCAGGAGCATTTGGTTTACTTAACAAGGCTATCAAAACAGTTTTGGGCCTTGGGGCATAGGTTGGCGCCGGGGCATGGAGATGCCACACCAACAACAAGAGTCACATAGAGATGTGATTAGCAAGGAGTTACTTACCGATGTTACTAATTTTCTAGCAGAGATGCCAAAACTCACTAGAAAATTAACTAACATGTGGATCTTGACCCAATACGTAACCTAGAGGGAAGGTGAAAAATACGTAATGGGAGTCTAATGTTAAATTGTTTAACAATAGACATAGCATAAACATTGTGCTAAACTTTGTTTTTTCGTTGTAGAATAAATGGCGGCTAATACTACACCCGGTGCTTTTAATTTGCGATCTATTCTCGAAAAGGAAAAATTAAATGGAACAAACTTTATGGATTGGTATCACAACTTGAGAATTGTTCTCAAGCAAGAGCGTAAGGAGTACGTACTTGAAGTACCCTATCCCGAGGATTTGCCTAATAACGCCACTTGCAACCGCACGGAGGGCTTACGAGAAGCACACTAATGATGCCCTAGATATAAGCTGTCTCATGCTAGCTACAATGTCCCCGAGCTTCGAAGCAATATGAGAGCAGCGATGCTCACACTATTATTGGGGACTGCGTGGCATGTTTGAGAACCAAGCTCGGGCCGAGAGGTTCAACACCTCAAAGTCCTTGTTTGCGTGCGAGCTTGTTGAGGGGAATCCCGTCGTCCGCATGTGATAAAGATGATTGGCTATATCGAGA
Source organism: Oryza australiensis (assembly GCA_019925245.2). Classification (NCBI taxonomy): domain Eukaryota; kingdom Viridiplantae; phylum Streptophyta; class Magnoliopsida; order Poales; family Poaceae; genus Oryza; species Oryza australiensis. Next base: position 613,968 of record JAIFGZ020000016.1, on the reverse strand, counting down.
GTCTTGAGAAACTAGGTTTCCCTCTTAGCCAAGAGTTGTCTACGACGTGATTCTCCGGTCGCTCCCTCCAAGCTTCGAGCCATTCATATTAAATTATCACATGAACAATATGGATAGAACCTTGGTTGAATTGCATGGGATGCTAAAGACAGTGAGGAGAGTATTCGAAAAACGGTCATCATATGATGATGATGCGAAGGCTAAGCGCAAACCACCGCCAAGAAGCTTTGCACCAAGAGGAAGTTAACTCCCGATGAGATCACGAGTGCCTCCAATGCAAAGAAGGGCAAGAAGGGGTCGGCGGCATCAGATGTCGTTTGCTTCTATTGCAAGGAGACAGGCCACTGGAAGAGGAACTGCAAGAAGTACATAGAGGATCTCAAAAAGAAGCAAAGTACGACTTACGCTTCAGTATTAATGTTATAGACATTAATCTTGCTACTTCACCTACGACTCTTGGGTATTTGATACCGGATCGGTAGCTCATATTTGCAAGTCGTTGCGGGGAATGAGAAGAAGTAGAGGATTGAGAAGGGGCGAGGTGAACTGCGCGTCGGCAATGGAGCAAGCGTTGCTACGGTTGTTGTCGGCACGATACCACTTCATCTATCTTCGGGATTAGTTTTGGAATTAAATAATTGTTATTGTGTTCCAACACTATGTCAAAACGTTATTTCCGCTTCGTGTTTGCAAGCGGAAGGATATGATTTTAGATCAATGGAACAATGGTTGTTCAATATATCTCGAGATATGTTCTATTTTCATGCTCCATTGGTGAATGGATTATACGTTTTGAATCTTGAAGCGTCTCCCATCTATAACATTAATACGAAAGGCAACCCTCGATGATATAAACCCCACATTTATCCGGCATTGACGCTTAGGCCATATAAATCGAAACGCATGGAGAAGCTCCATAAGGATGGATTGCTTCACTCTTTTGATTTTGAATCATTTGAGACATGTGAGTCTTGTTTACTTGGTAAGATGACAAAGGCACCTTTTACGGGACACGGTGAAAGAGCAAGTGACTTGTTGGCACTCGTACATACCGATGTATGTGGACCAATGAGCTCAACGACCGAGGTGGTTATCGTACTTCATTACCTTTACGATGACTTTAGTAGATATGGTTATATCTACTTAATGAGGCATAAGTCTGAATCCTTTGAAAAGTTCAAAGAATTCCAGAATGAAATACAAAATCATTTAGGAAAAACAATCAAGTTTCTACGATCGGATCGTGGAGGAGAATACTTGAGCCAAGAGTTTGGTAATCATCTCGAAAGATTGTGGAATTGTTCCACGCTTGACTCCGTCGGGAACTCCACAATGGAACGGAGTGTCCGAACGGAGAAATCGCACCTTGTTGGACATGGTGCGGTCGATGATAAGCCAAAGTGATCTTCCGTTATCCTTCGGGGATATGCTCTTGAAACAGCTCACACTAAATAGAGTTCCATCTAAATCGTTGAAAAGACACCATATGAGATATGGACAGGGCAACCCCTAGTCTATCTTTTCTCAAAATTTGGGAATGCGAAGCTTATGTAAAACGTTTGATCGACAAGCTCACACCCAAATCGACAAGTGCTTCTTTGTGGGATATCCTAAGGAAACTAAGGGATATTACTTTTATAATCGGGAACAAGGCAAAGTGTTTGTCGCCGACACGGTGTCTTCTTGGAGAAAGAGTTTCTTTCAAGAAGGGTTAGTGGGAGCAGGGTGCATCTTGAAGAAGTTCAAGAAACACCGAGAAAATGTTTCGGCGACCACGAACCACAACAGAGGAGCAAAGAGTTGCGCCACCGGTTGTAGATACACCCAGCCCAGGAGGTCCGAAAGATCACGTCGTGCGCCGACAGTACACAGTGTGGAACAACGTGATATATTGTTGTTGGACAACGATGAACCTAAGACCTATGAGGAAGCGATGGTGGGACCCGATTCCAACAAGTGGCTTGGAGCCATGAAATCCGAAATAGAATCCATGTACGACAATCAAGTTTGGAACTTGGTTGATCCACTGATGGTGTCAAAACCATTGAGTGCAAATGGGTTTTTAAGAAAAAGGCCGATATGGATGGAAATGTTCACATCTATAAGGCGCGATTGGTGGCGAAAGGTTTTAAACAGATTCAAGGAGTTGATTATGATGAAACCTTCTCGCCCGTCGCAATGCTTAAATCTATTCGGATCATCCTAGCAATTGCTGCATATTTCGACTATGAGATATGGCGAGATGGATGTCAAAACGGCTTTCCTAAATGGAAACCTAAGCGAGGATGTATACATGATACAACCTCGGGGTTTTGTCGATCCGAGAATCGCTGGAAAGATATGCAAGCTACGAAATCCATTTATGGATTGAAGCAAGCATCTCGGAGTTGGAATATTCGTTTTGATGAAGTAATCAAAGGGTTTGGTTTCATCAAAAACGAAGAAGAGGCCTGTGTTTACAAAAGGTCGTGGGAGTGCAATTGTATTTCTAATCTTATATGTGGATGACATATTATTGATTGGAAATGATATCCCTATGCTAGAATCCGTCAAGTCTTCATTGAAAAATAGTTTTTCCATGAAAGACTTAGGGGAGGTAGCATAATATTGGACATTCGGATCTATAGAGATAGATCCAAGAGGCTAATTGGATTAAGCCAAAGTACATACATTGACAAGGTGTTGAAAAGGTTCAACATGCATGATTCCAAGAAAGGTTTCTTGCCCATGTCACATGGCATTAATCTTAGCAAGAATCAAGTGTCCTAAGACACATGATGAGCGGAATAAGATGGGTATGGTTCCATATGCTTCGGCAATTGGATCCATCATGTATGCCATGCTTTGTACACGCCCGATGTCTCGTACGCTTTGAGTGCTACGAGCGAGATACCGTCGATCCAGTGAAGGTCACTGGATCTGCCGTAAAGAATATCCTTAAGTACTTGAGAAGAACTAAGGATATGTTCCTAGTCTATGGAGGTGAAGAAGAGCTCGTTGTAAGTGGTTACACCGATGCTAGCTTCCAAACAGACAAGGATGATTATAGATCGCAATGCGGGTTCGTGTTCGCTGAACGGAGGCGCGATCACTGGAAGAGTTCCAAGCGGGATATTGTTGTTGATTCTACAACGGAGGCCGAGTACATTGCTGCTTCGAAGCGCAAAGGAGGTTGTTTGGATCAAGAAATTCGTTTCGAGCTTGGTGTGATGACTAGTGCCACGGTCCAATGTCTCTCTATTGTGACAATAGTGGAGCCATTGCGCAAGCTATGGAGCCGAGGTCACATCGAAGTCCAAACACATACTTCGGCGATATTATCTCATCCGCGAGATAGTGGACAGAGGTGATGTCAAGATATGCAAAGTGCACACGGATCTCAACATAGCCGATCCGCGACAAAACCTCTCCCTCACCGAAGCATGAGGCGCACACAAGAGCAATGGGTATTAGATACTTACATGATTGACTCTAGTGCAAGTGGGAGATTGTTAGTGATATGCCCTAGAGGCAACATGGAGATGTTGGATATCACGTCAATGTTTATGAATAAATGAATAAAGTGTTATTCAGTTCCATGAAATAGACATCTTGTATTGATCAATAAGTACGTGACTTATTTATGAGACTCTTTATGTATGAATCTATTTCTAAACGATCCTCGATCATATGTCATATTGTTGGAACAAATATGATTCTAAGATCGGCATGTTTATTGATTGATGATCATGTCTCGTAGATCATGAGTATGGAGATACCAAATCAATAAACATGGACACATGTGTTGGAGAACACATTGTTGGATAGACCCATCATGAGACACTACAGAATTAATGTGCCATTAGTTGGTCTCGGGTAGTGTTGGTACAAAGTCCTTAGACTGAGATCACCATGGATTCCAACATGTGTAGTAGCCTACTTTGGGACTACCAAACACTATTCCGTAACGGGTAGTTATAAAGGTAGTTTTCGGGTTTGCTATGAAACATGGAGTGGGATGTGAGTGATCAAGATGGAATTTGCCCCTCCTTTGGAGAGATATCTCGGCTCCTCGAGGTGATGGATTATGAAAATGCATGGCCATGCTAAGTTGATTGAGGAGTCAATCAACGGACGGATAATCCAATACGGTTCGAGTGAATGGTTAAGCTATTGAAGGGATGGCACACATCTTGCCTATAGCTTAACGGTATCGTGAGGCAAAGGGATTTGTATACACATTACAGGTTCGAGCCGATATTATTCTTGTATACTATGGTGTCAATATGTCTGCTAGACGCCGCGTTGACGGGCTACGAGTTGGACTCGAGTCGACGATCGGCTAAGTTAGACTATAGCCGAAACCGAGTATACCTGAACCTACGGGGTCGCACGCTTAAGGGGATAAGAACATGCATTCGAGTTGGACTCGGATACGGCTCGATCGGATAGGGATCCGATCGGATAGAGTCCTATAGGCTTACGACGTATGGGCGGTCAACTCTATGAGATACGGATGAAATCCGGTTCAAAAATAGAGTCCCGATCGGCAACTAGTCCTAGTCGGTCAACTCTATATAAAGGAGGGAGGGGTGGAGAGCTGCGACACGTCAATTGCATCGCGTGCAACAGAAGTCGCTGAGATCAATGTCCACGGAAACCCTCCCCACTTTCGAGCCAAACCCTAGCCTTGCATCGTGTGCTAGCACACGGGTGTTCGGCGTTCTGTCCCCGGACGTGTGGATACCGGTAGAGGTGCTGCTACGTTGCACGCTTGTTCATCGGCGTGGAGGAATCGAGCTGCGGTCGAGCGCATCGGAGCGAGGCGTGAGAACACGGTCGGACGACTCGAGCGAGGCGCGAATCGGGCGATTGGCGAATCGGCGTCTCCGGGAATCGGCTGTCGGTTTGCGAGAATCGGCTACACTGTTCCGGATCGGATAGCCCTGATTGGCTGTTTCCACTGCACACTCCAATCGGTAACGATCTATCGGCCCTTACTTGCAAGTGTTCCTGGTTTGCGCGGTAGAAAAGTTTTGTTTTCGGCTAGCGTAGCCTCTGCGTAACCCTTTAAGGCATGTCTATCAGCCGCTCATCATCACCCTTTTTGCCCGTCATGAGGGAGAGAGGGGAGAAAGTCTTTGACGGCGACCGCAGTATGGCCGCACGGTCAGTCCACGCACGCCTCCCTCCACGCCCCGTCTAGTCGCATTAAATGCGTTGGGCGGCCACGTGGGAGAGAGAATACGGATGCTGGGGGTGTCACGTCGACCCCTCTCCAGGCGGAGAGCCACTGACCGGTAGGCCCCACCGGAGTAGGTAAGTTGACCCCTCCTCTCGTCAGCAGCATGGCAGCCACGACGCCCATTTTTTCTCCACCAACTCCCGCGACGTGGCAACAGGAACAAGAATAGAGGTAACCTCCCGACAAGACAGGACAAGAGCCGCTCCATCACGTGGAGCGGAGCAGAGAAAGCTAGGACTACTGTGGTGTCCCCTTGCACTATAAAAGGAGGCCCAAGTCCATGATAGAGGAGGTTGGTCTTTTGTTCAGCCTCTTCGACCCTTGGCATTAAGCATTTCGCCTCAGTCATCAGCTCCAGCTTCCCCAGTGGAGAACAACCACACCAATCCTTGTAATACATTCCCCACATAGTACAAAAACAGGAGTAGGGTATTACGTCTCCCCGACGGCCCGAACCTGTATAAACTCTTCTGTGTCTTTTGCGATTGTGACTTTTCTCCACCTTCCTACTTTCCCTTTACCCCGCCCCGAGTCCGAACCCTGATTCACCGCTCCCCTGTGCCAAACCAAAAAGGGGGTCCCCCGGGTCTCCGCGTGTCGAGCACACGTATCAACAACTCATGTCTCACAACTTTCTTGCGTTGATTCTTTTGTGACCAATTCTTTTCTCTTAAACGGCTATGAGATGAGCGTGGTTGATTATTCAAGATCAGTCTTTGTGGTCATGCACATAATGGATAATAATACGGTATATAAATAGGCATCATCCACGTATCATTGAAACTCCATGGTGCATACCAAGAGTAATACCATGAAGAAGAAATAGGTTGCTAGTGGTCCATCCTCGCTTGTCTCCCACCTCGCTTGGTAGATGAACTCGATCTCCTTGGTCTCTCGCTATCTTTTGGAATCTTCGGCTTGTCATCTTGCCTCCCGAGCATTGAAGTTTTCAATGTGGTCTTCTCCTTGTCATCAGGGTTCTTCTTCTCTTCCAATTCAATGGTGTGTATAGGGAAAGGTAACTCATCTACTTTCATCTTTGTAAATGTCAAGTTAATGGCTGATTGAACTTATCTATGAAATACATTGCAATCATTAGTGGCATGAGAATAAAAGTTGTGTCACTTACAATATGCCCGCTGCTTTAATTCTTCTGGTGGCGATATGACATAGCTTTGCGACAATTCGATTTGCTTATGTTATAACAAATAGTCAAAAATTTTATCACATTTGGTCACATCAAATGTGAATTTTGTTTCCTCATGTTGATTTTTAGGAACAACCGGCTTAAGCATAGAGCAAACGAATGCTTCAGACTTAGAGGTCCAAGCCTATTCGGTTGTATGCACGTCAACCGTCTTATAGTCCGAAGATATAACCTCATCAACTATATTTTCATGGGGATGATCAGGATCAGACTTTGCCTTTTGTGAGATCTCAACCTCTTTGGCACGAATATTTTGAGCGGACTCTTTTTTTAATTCTTGTATCTATGTCAAACACATTTTTGATAACTTCAACAATCTCGTCACTTGCTTTTGGCTTTTGTATGTGTGCTAGTCATAGGATTACTAGGAATGGGCGATGTAGGAGTCGGTCCTAAAAGGCTTGCTGGTTGCGGTCAAACCAACGTTTCCTCCCCGGTCGGACTGGCCTCCACGTCTAGTCTGACCAGTCCCTACTACTGGTTTGACCGATGGTGCTGCAGCAGTCCAACCGACGTACTATGCTATAGGGATGAATTTAGGATCTACCGTATTGAGAGGATTGTAGGTAATTCTCATCAACCAATATTGTTGCATAGGTACTGATGGTATATTATAAGCCGATGAAACACCATACATGCGCTTGCTGTTGTAGGAAGTAGATGCACCACCTAGGAACCAGCTATTTAGCTGATTCTCTAACTCACTCATACGAACATCTATGGATTTTTCTACGGTGGTACTAAAGGTTTTCTCAAAAATAGTACTAAAGGACGTAAACCGATTATTCAAACTAGCAATAACAGCATCATCTATTATTTGAGCAACTTCATAAGCAAGAAAAGGAGCATTGCTAGAATCAGTTGTTACCTTTGACTTATCGTCGATGGGCACCATGAAATTTTCTTCCTTGATGACGCCTTGCCTCGTCCTCTGGTAGCATGAAGCCATCTTTTGCCGCAATTCTTCAAAGTGAGCTTCAAGTTCCTAGCGATCGGCTTTCAAAAACTCTCCATGATCCATGGTCATGATGTTGTCTTGATCAAGATTGGTGTGAGAGCCCATGATGGAGAACTAGGGTTTCGACGATAGCAACCAAAATTGCCCCAGCGGAGTCGCCAAAAAAAAGTGTGTTGACGCCGAATCATGTTGTCACACCTTGAGCATGTTATGTGCAACCCGCAACAGCACCCAGAGATGTGCCGCTGTAAGGAGAGGAAGATGTCGTTGAATGAACACCCAGGAAGGACCACGTCAGGGTGAACACGCATCGATTTGTCCTAGACTCGGGCCAGCTAGAACGTCATCTAACGCTATAGAGACAAGAGATGACGAGCAAGTGAGGGATTGGAGAATAGAATTTGGGATAGGTAGCAATAAGCAATGAGATATAGAATATAGAGGGTGTTGACGGTTGTTCAAAACCGATTTCGACCGTCAACTGCCACAATAAATAAAGGGAGAACTAACATTCCTTAAAAGTATATTAGTTATAAAATGACGTAAAAATTCATAAAATGTCATAACCACGCTGGCAGACTAGCAGAGAATGGTCTCTCGGTAGTGCCTAGGTGTCTAGAACTAAGTCATAGCCTTATAAGCATGTATTTGTTAAGTGTAAACTAAACATTATAAGTATAGAAGTATATATGAACTTTATCTCTCTTTAGTCCTCCAATGCCTAGTATATCATTATTAGAGATGAATCTCATCTGTGTCACAATACCACATTATAATTATTACCATTAACTCATGTTTAGACTGTGGTATATTAATTATAGCATGATCACGAATATATAATTCAACTCTTACACCGCCTCCTCTGCGAAAAAACAAATATGATACCCTTGGAATACTCTCGGATGATACTATAGTGGTATCAGTGCGCTTGCGGATTTTATCTATGACCGTAACAAATACCAACAAAAATTTGGGTAAATAAATTGATGTTGATGAATGATTGGTTGTTGTTTCAATTGGCCTCGATCCCCTTATATTTATAGGAGGGGTGAACTTGCTCATCAGGGTCTTTCCCACGTCCCGAATAGGGACCAATTAGGACTCGAAAGTCTCGGGCCCAAGCAAAGAATCCCAAAACCGATAAAACGGACTCGAAGTTAGACTTTATCGATCTAACCGGCCATATGCCGCCGGTCAGACCGGCCCCCTTCCGTCGGTCTGACCGGCCCTATGGCGACAGTCAAACCGGCCTCATATGGCAAATCTAGATTCTTTCCAAATTTGGCCATAAAAAAGCAGTCAAACTAGCCTCATATGACAAGTCTAGGTTCTTTTCAATTTTGATCATATTTTCTTATTCTTACTCTATGTACCAAATTTGGATACTAACACTATCTATACTAAATTAAAACACATTGGTGCTTCTGTCACTGACATGTCACTTGACTATCACTGACATATACTGAATATAGGACAAAGACTTTTAATAATTGTCCTTATTTCCTCCCACAACAAACTGCCTCCGACGACCTGTTGCTAGCAGGCTAGCTCTCAGCCAACTCCGTTTCTTTTTTTATTTTTTTACTTTTTCAAATGGTAAAAATCCATACTAGCATATTTAAAACCATATTTTTATGCGAATCAGAATAGCTAAAAATAAAACATGAAAAAAATTTATGAGGCAGCTAATAGAGAAAATGATACCAACTATGGGGTCATAGATTGAAGGATGAAAATAATTTTATTTTTCTACCGTCTACGATGGTTTTTGTTTAAAAAGAATCCCGTTACAAGGCAGAGGCATTTAGCTAGTTCACCAAAAAGCTTCGGGCCCTATATATATTAACATGCTGTTTGACAGACAAGGAAAATATTGTTTTTTACTGCAACCTTAATAGTGCTGCATAGGCAACATTATGCGCAATATACTCTTTAAACATTACTCCGATGTATATAACTTTCACGAGTAAGGATTCGCTCGAAACAAACCTACGAATTCCGAAGAGGAGCATTATTTACCCACATGGTGGAACAGATAGTTGAATAGCATCGCAAAACTTGTGCTAAGAAGTAGCTAAACCCTCTCAAATAAAAAGTAGCCAGGCCACAAGTCAGAAATTATTCCATTCGATGATATACTAGAGATATCGACAAGCTTATTTGGTTTATACAAAATTCAAAACAATGGTCGAAAGGACCTTCCCCGATTTGAAGATTGCACCTATTCGGCTGTGTCATTCCTGAGTTTCAGAGTGAACACAGCTAACTGAACCAAATATTCTATCACCAACCAGCCTACGGACAAAAATGGGGGCGAGGCCCCTGAGGAGCTAATCCAAGTAGAATAGCGTTACGATCTTCCGGAGATTCTTTGCCTCTTGGCAGGTCTCCATCAGCAGCTTGCTGTCATGGAATGCAAAACAAATCACTTGTTGGACCTTCGAGATGATGTCCATGTTGCATAACCTGAAGATTGTGATACATATTAAGCCCCAATAGCTGCTAATTTAATTGCACCAGTACCTATTAGAATATTTTGTTCATGCGGGAGGCAGTCAATTAAGGATTACCGAACTGGTATATGATATATTTGTGTAATAGCACAAGGCAAATGTTTCATATCTTAAGCACTTGTCTGGAATAAAGTTAGCTAAGGAAAATCATGATCTGTATTACAGCAATGTGACGGGGTTCGCAAGCTACTGATGCAAAAAAATAATGAGATGAGACCAACCCAAAAGAACCCACAGCCAGGCTTATAGAGGACCATGCATCAAATATCATGTGTCTACAAAATGGCCCTGTTCAGCAGCCATAGCAGCTGCAGCAGCTGCGGCTGCTGAAGCATATAGTCGCTGCAAGCTGGAGCAATTTTTAGCTGCTTTCAGAAAACACTACATTGAGATGATTGACAATACCTAATGACATAAATTTAATGAAAATTAGAAAGATCACAAATATAACTTGAAAAGGTAGCTGACATACCTGCTCGCTTCAATTAGTGGCAGATGGTCATATTGAGGCTTCTCAATCAAGTTTTGTACCTACAAAATTTCAAAATCCCACTGAATCATATTCAGTTTACCATACGGACAAAAGATTAGCTTAACATGGTATAGCAGAGCACTGATGTTTTCTGCAAGGTACCTTGTTAGAATCAATAAAAGTTACGGTAAAGGTCTGGTCAGCTACTAAGAACTGTAGGATACTCCAGATGGTATATGAAGAATTCATGATACATTTCATTCTCAAACCGTCTATACTAACCTTAACTCATATCCTTAAAAAAATTGATGTTCATGCTTGATAAAAGATAGCTAGGTAACATCCTAAGAATACAAAAAGACTATGAATACCTGATGTAAGACTGAACCTATGGCAAACCAAAAGGTTAGAGGACTGGAGATGATAAGACAGAATTTTAGCATATACAAGGGTGAGGCATTACTCTATATAGAGTTTGTGGGCATTGACTAAACAACCTTATAGTAATAGAGAAACACTACTAAAGAAATGCATGCATTTCTGGGTTCTAAGGGGCCTCATTTCTAAGTTCTGGTGAGAACTCTGCTGATAATGGGTTACAATTTCAAGCTATTTAATTGGTGTGGTAATGATAATCATCTACTTTGACCATAATAAAGATTCTATAAACACAAATCGTCCACAAGTTGATCAAAGGATTCAGAGTTCATTTTCTCCCATTTGACATGGAGTTCCCACTAAATAAATCCTTCCCATAACTTATTGCCAAAATGTTGGGACTTCTGTGCCTATAGCAGCAATCTAGCAATACAAAATCACAAAAGAGAAACTGGTCCATGTAGAGCTCTCTAGTAAAAGATTTTGATAAAAATGAAACACATAAGAAATGATCAATTCAGGACTGGAATATCATGAAATCTTACTTTAGATAAAAGCTCTTGACTTTCAGGAGGTTGCTTCTTTAGACTTTGAGGTAAAATTACAGTGAGCAACTCAGGCTTTTCAGCCCTTAAAGCACCCCGAATAACTGCTGCATTAGTCCCAGAAGCACCAGACGTGAAGATATGATTTTTCTGCAGCCAACAAATAATATTAATTAGAGTAGTACATTAATCAAATATTGGATGAACTATTACACCATAAGACTCGGTGACATACCGTTATGACCATAGCATAGCTTAGGATCTCAATAAGTTGTTGATGCATAAACCCCATGTTACGGGTACCAAAAAAACCTATAGCTCGCGGTCCTTGTTGCTGAATAGCCAGCAACTCCTGCATTACCACTAAGTGAATAAGATTATTCTATAATATAAATAATTTCATACATGTTATGCTATTTAACATTCATTGGAGGGTGAACAGCATGGAAGACATCTGTTGGCCCCAAACATATTCCAGAAACTACTGGGCAAAACTGACTTTGTTAAATTGATCAGTCCAATAGAAAAAGGATAGAGAAAGCCACCTGCAGGTAATCTAGATCTGGAATTGACTTGTACTCTGGAGTAGCAACCGTCGCAGTACCCCTAACAAGAGTCTCAACTTGAGTAGGAATATTTGAGCCGTTATCATCGTCTGGCCCAAACATAAGAGCATCATCTATTCCTTGATTCCTTTCACCATCTTCATGCCCATCTCTTCGCATGTATCCGCAGAGAAACTATACGAGCACAATAAAAACAGCCCCTGGCAGTAAATCATTAGTGAAAACCGATTATATTACATCATTCTAGCATCAATGAATCTAACTTTTTTTATGCTGCACCTTTTCCCAACTCATTCCATTCCCCAAACGAAACAAGTAATGGTTCATGGACTCAATCTTCAAGCCAAACAAGGCCCCTAAAGGTATGCTAGATTAGCAATCATTGGATTCTGAATAAATGGTCAAGAACAAGAGTAAAGTGACTCTAGGTTAGCCTTTGAGACATAGCATACCACACTTCGATTCTATATTTGGCAAGCAGTACAAAATGAAAACTTCTTTCATGTGGAGTACATTACTTAGACCCAGAATCTTTTACTCCAATGAATCGCAGGTTCTAATATCCAAACCATAATACTCAAAAGATAAAAATCCCAACCATAAAGATTTCTTCAAACGACTGCAGTAAGTGCTTACGCACCATCTAATTAAGAACCAATGTTTGCAATTGAGGTGGGAAATTATCCACTTGAAACAGCCAACATGGTGGAGAGTCATGAGAGGCACCATTACATAGGATGATCCTAGCAAAGAACAGTAATACAAAAACAAGACCATGATTACTGCGGAATATAAAAAAGCTTCAGTTTTCAATAAATGTCGCATCTATCATACTGCTCCCTCGGTTTCACAATGTCTGTCCACTCTCTCCGGATGTACCGTTTCAGATTTGCCACCGAAAGAATCAAGTGTATAATTATTTTAATTTGTCCATTCTCAGCCCCAAAACTAATGCAATTAAGTGGCTGCACAGTCGTACTACGCCATCCAATAGAGGTATGTATGGTCATTTAGCATTATTATTTTCCCCCCTTAGATTTAGTGTCTTGTTGGACTGTACCTATAGAGGATATTGGTAACTTGTGTAACACTGAGGCAGAATATCACTGGGTGCAGATTGATGAGGCAGAATATCACTGGGTGCAGATTGATGTTACAGCAGATGCTCAGTTAAGACCATAATTCCCACAATAGCCATTTTGCACCTCTTTCACTTTGAGATGAATATATTGGATAGATTGTGCAAGATGAGTTGCATCAGGAAATTGGCGTCGAGCAGGATAAGAACCGGAAAACGAACACAGCCTGCCTCTGGTAATTTCAAAAATAAATTATCTAAACCCCCGCTGACACAAATCCATGATCCTATCCCGACGATAATAAGAAGCAAAAGCACAAACCGCAACAAGGATGGAAAGGAAACAGCAATACGAGTGGGAGAAGCAAGTACCCGGTCCAGCCCAATCGGGGCCGGCAGCGGCTCCCTCCTGGCACATCCCCCACGCAGGACGCCACGGCCGCACATAGACGAGCAGGAGGAGGAGAGCGACAACCCTCCTCCACGCCTCGCCCGCGTCGGCCCCACCAACGCTATGCCGAGAGGCGGCGCCGCCGCGGCACACCCCGCCGTCACCACCACCATCTCAGCCAAGCCAAGCCACCCGATCCACCACCGATGAACCAATCAATCTACAAGAGGAGGAGGAGGAGGAGGAGGAGGCTCAGAGCAACCAATCCGCAAGAGGAGGAAGAGGACCCGATGGTGGTGCTGGCGGCGCCCTCAGAATTGACGCGGCGGGTAGCGGTGGTGGTGGCGCGGCTGCGGCTGCGCGTGGTCATGAGAATGGCTACGCCTCTCCTCTCCTCTCTAGTGCTTGGGTTGGGTTGGGTTTGGTTTGGTTTGGTCGATTTGGTGGCTTCCTGGCCGCCTCGCTGTCGCCGCCTGGCTGTGCCTCGTCTCGGATGGATGGATCTGAGACTCTCAGTGGTGGTGGATAACAGGTGGCGCACGCGCAACGCCGGGTTTATCGGAGGGAGATTGACAGATGGTAGTGCGGAGAAATTTTTTTATTTTTAATTTGTTTTTTAAAAAAATTAAAAAAATAAATTGTAGTTTCAAAGTTTTGCAGAAATGTACTCATTTCATCATACAGTAGAGCAAGACATATAAATCACTCTGCCATAAAACAGAAAATGTGATATGAATATACAAATCACTCTACCATAGGACAGAAAATTGATATGGCAGATGGCAGGAGGAGCACACCCATGATAATTTTACAGACGTCTCTTCTCGTCATTCTGTAGGACAATTTATTGACAGGAAGAGGCCGCCTAAAAAAAAGATCAGGGTGCTGCCTACAAGAGCGCCCGATAAAATCGCTATTTGTTAGGACAATCTATTAGGCAATTTTATAGATAGCCTCCTTCTAGTAATAAATAGTCCTAAAAAACGTGAGAAATGGTTGTCTACAAAAATTATATGGTGTGTTTCTTGTGCTGTCTGTCACGTATATTTCTTGTCCTAGCATAACACGATTTAGTTTATATGCTCCATCATATGATAGTGGGGAAGGCTGCAAAACTTCAAAATGATAACTTATGTTTTAAATACTTTAAAAATAAAAAAACCGTAGTGCTGATAGGGATTTGATGGGCCAATCTGGCCCGGTCTTAGGCCCATATCGCTTTGGGCCTTGCCGGGCGTGCTGAATTAAGTTTTAACCTTTAACAGACAGAAATGATTGGCAAAAGAAGAGACGGGGATTGCGAGTTCGAAGGAAGGAGTTGGTGGAGGGAAGAGTTTTATTTTTACTCCCAATTCTTTGGTGGTAGATGAGAATTATGAGAGTATGGATGGAAATTGATATTTTACTAATTATATACGGCTTAAATTTATCTTGTCATACATAAAATGGAATTCCTTTTCAATTATCTTTCTCTATCCAGGTATTGGCTCAGATCTATCTTGTTATATTTAAAAAGAGAATTTTCTTCCCTATTCATGTAAGCAACACTATAAAAAGACTACTAATCTTATCTTCAATACTTTATTTGGAGGAAAAAAATGATCTCAAACAGTTCCCTGAAACTCCCATAAAAGATTAGCAACATCAAAAAAGCATCTCTATCGTGCATATATTAGCGACATCAAACATTCCCCAATCCTCTCCCGACTTCCTTCCCATGGTGCCTTTCCACGATTTTTCTTTTTTCTCGCCCGGACACCTCCGCACCGCTCACCGTCGTCGTCCCGCGCCACGTTTCGTCCGGGCTAGGCCTAATTTTGATGATGTGACCTATTTTAAATTAATGAGGAGTAACTTTTAACGTTATGCTCTGAGATGACATGTTTTTTTGGAAAAAAAAATTTTAGCATAGCTCTCAATACTTTGTTTTGGAAAAAAAATTTAGCCAAGTCGCTATAAAAAGTTAGCGGTTTGCTTTTAAACTTTCTTTCCTAATCCCTCCTAAGACTTTCATGTTCACCAAATAAACAATAGACTTAATCAATAGTCCCTAGTCCTCAAACTCACATTTCTCCTAAACAACTTCTTCCAACCAAATGCGCTGTAGAAATAGTGAAATACATCATGGAATCGGTAGAAATTTCATTAGATTTTTTGTAAAACCTGAATGAAACGCCGTGAAACGAGATTTTAAATCCAAGACGGTCAAAATGTTTCACTCTATAATTTCGTTTCGTTTTTAGACGCAATCTTGATACAAGATAAAACAGTGTCAATTTTTGTTCAAACTGCACTCTGTTTATTTTAACGAAAAGGTCCACTTTATATCACTAAACTTTCACCATAGTCTTAACATTTACCACTATAAACTTTAAAACAAGACACTGTTCATCCTTGAAATCGCCAGATGATTCGCTTTTCAATCTTGGATAGATTCAAAAATAATATTGGACGACATGGAGGTTTGTTTAACAATGAAAATTATTTAAAATTCTCAACTTTTGTACCTGAAATAAAAAATTTCTTTAAAATATGTTGGTCTACACAATAACCTAGATTACTTTTTTGTAGGCTATATGAATAATAATTAACATGCAAAAAACAGTTATATAATTAATTTGTATAAAATCATTTTTTGTGCTAACAACTTTTATTTTAGCATTGAGCCCAAGTTATTTATATTTGATATACACAATTGTGCAATTGACAATTTTGCTGATTTTTAAGTAAATTTTGAATTTTAAAATTTTAAATACAAATTCAACCATGTGTTATGTGTTTGAATTTTTTAAAAGTAACTAGACTAAAAAATTCTTAGAAAACAATACTAGGTGTATATTGAAAAAAAATAAAACCTACAAACTTTCGTTCTACAGTGAACTGAAGTTCAATTATATCTTAATATATGTTTTTTTTTCAGATTTAAGCACTGTTCTTTGGGGCAAACTACAATTTATCTTGGTTGTAAAAAATATTTCCACTGTAAATAGTCTGTGGATATTCTTTCTTTTATGATAAACTTTTAGACTTTTGTGAAAAAACAATATGTCTTTTTTCTTATTTTACTAGGACTAGATGTGGAGCCTCATTCTACTTTGTAAAAAATGTGCAACCTCTATGTGCAACGTTGGGACATGGCACGTGTCGTCATCCCGCCATGTCGGAATTTCAACACCAACTCGACCGGAGCCATGCCCTCGCAAGGATGCACGTGTCCTCCCATAGGAAACGGTGGTTGTCTAGGAGGACATTCCATGGTTCGGTGGAAAAAAAAGAGGACCAAAGATGAGTGGCATGATAGATGGCATGGCTGACGACTAAGGCTAACTATCGCCGTGAAGGAGCACGGCCATGCAGGACGGTAATACGTAGGAACAATGGTACCACTGTATTAAAATTTTACGATACAACTTTATTTCATTTGAAAGATACAAAATTCACACCATGTAATGGATGCCTTTGAATGCTATGTCTTCCCACAAAACTGAGTTTGTTCTTGAATTTTTCATGGTTTACACATGGTAATAATCTTTAAATTTATACACGTAGTTGAGTTAGTGCTGTAAATATGAATTAAATATAATATTTAATCAATTGGTGCCGAAAGCTGGAATAGCTCAGTTGGTTAGAGCGTGTGGCTGTTAACCACAAGGTCGGAGGTTCAAGCCCTCCTTCTAGCGTATTTTATTTCTGCCTCTCCTTATGTTATTTCCTCTTTTTTTATTTATGCCTTCTCTACTCCTCTTAAAAAAAGGCAATGATGGTAAATTTGTCACTCAACAACTGCTCCATATTTTTACCAACTGTGTGTACGCTTTAGTATTGAAAAATAGCTCTTCTATGTATTATTCTATCCTATTTCATCTTCAATATACATGTTTATTATGCAAATTCATCTGCGGTGACGAAATTGTAAAAAAAACACTCACTTTTTCCAAACAATATTAGCACACGTGTAATTTATTTTAATCCGTAGCGAATCATGTATACACAACACATCAACATGTGCATACGTTTTTAAATTAATATATCATCTTAGTATTTATTAATTCAGATTTTAAAATTATTAAATCATAAAATATTATAATTGAGATTTAAAACCAAGCACTCGGTATTCATAATTTTAAATTTCTAAAATGTTAAATAATAAAAACTGATTGAGACTTTAGACCAAATATAACTCCAAATTAACTAATTAATTGTTAATGCTAATTTCAAATTTTGGATTATTAAATCAAGAAAAATACTATATCTGACACTCTATACCAAGTACAACTTGGTTACTATTAATTCCAAATTTTAGACTAACTAAATCATTGTTCATTAAAGCATATAATTGAGAGTGGAACCAGTACAACCAGGTGTTTATTAACTACTCACTTCGTTTCCATTTCATATTATAAATCGTTTTAACTTTTTTAGTGTAATTTTTTTATCAAGTTTATAGAAAAATATAGCAACATTTTCAATACAAAATAAACATACTATTAAAATATATTTAATATTACATATAATAAATTAATTTAATATTATAGATGTAACTAATATTTTTATAAACTTAATCAAACTTCAAAATAACTTATAATATAATACATAGAGAGTATGAATTTTAGAAATAGTAAATAAATAAAAATATAACTGAGACTCCATATCTAGCACAATTATGTATTTATTAATTCCAGCTTAAAAATTTTAGAGCATTAAAATGCAAAAATTGAGAGTCCAGATGAAGTACAAATTGACATTTATAACCTAATTAAGTTTGATAAATCCACATATTATGTGCTGGAATATCTCAGATGCTGAGATGCACATTCGTTGAGTTAGTGCTATGAACAGTGAATATTATATATTCAGTGAGAATACCAACGGCTGGAATAGCTCAGTTGGTTAGAGCGTGTGGCTGTTAACCACAAGGTCGGAGGTTCAAGCCCTCCTTCTAGCGTTAATCTTTTTCTCTCAAATCGCTCCACTCTCTTTTTATTTCTTTCTCTCCTCTCTTTTTTCTCAAATCACTCTACTCTCTTTTTATTTCTTTCTCTCTCTCACCCACTTCCAAATTACCTTATTCTTAGATCTCTCTCTTTTCTCTCCCATTTTTACTTAGATTTCTCTTTTTTCCCCTTAAATCACTTGACTCTGTTTTTTTATTTCTCCCTTTCTCTCTCCCAATTCTAAAATTACTTGATTTCTTTTTTTAAAATCACTTGATAATTTTATTTATCCTATTTTTCCTTAAATAAACCTGATAATTAATTTTTTTTCTCTCATTTCCTCCTTTGATTCACTTGATCGCAGGGAACGTCTTTTTTCCTGGCATCACTCGATAATTTTTCTCTGGTTTTTTCTTTAGATCAATTGATAATTCTCTCTCTCCTTTTCACATGCACGCATACAGGTTCACATCCTTTAATTTTTCACACGTCTGAAAATTATGCAAGCACCAAAGAAACGTTCAAGAGATGTGCATTTCGTTCCAAAAACCGGTGGACATTTGTCTGAAGCAAACTTTCACCAATCTATGAAATATACACATTGTTGAACTGTGAAACTCCTCTAACAGAGAAGTGTATACTTTTCCTTTGAGATTTGGCCAGGGAGCGGTTCGAGTCTAGGTCTCTCTCAGAGAGCAATAAACACGGGTGATTATATAGGTTCGGGTCACACGAATGAGTAACACCCTATTCCTAAGGTGGACTATGGGAGTTTGGAAATGAGTTACAAAATGAGATATGAACTTTGCTAGTGCGCTAGTTGCTTGGAATCACACTGTTGAGGTAACCCTATATAGTCTCGGTTTGCAACCTCTTTAGTCTCGAGTTACAAACCGGGACAACAAAAGCAGAACTAAATATGCCTATCATTGGTACCGTTTGAAATAGCTCGGATTAAAGATAAAGCTCACAAGTTCTTGAAGGGAATATGAAGCTCACAAGGTGTCCCAGGCCTGTTTAGGTACTTGGCCTGTAGATGTGCAGCTGATGCGTTGTTGTTGTACTTGGCCTGGATTTGCTTGGCTAATTTGCTGGCTCCACAGTTCGGCCATTTGTTCGGCCACCTGTTGTTTCACCTTTCTGGACACTAGACCTTCGATCTTCTGATCGTAGGTCGTGAGTCGTGCTCCATATCTATTAGCTTTGCATCCGTATCTCACTTGCTCCTCATGCGACTCATATAGGTTTGGAGGTCCTCTTGGAATCCATATTTTCATGGAACGACACCTTTTCCTCGCGTTCGACTTGGATGCTCAGGGTTTTGGAGTGCAAGCGTAAGCTCGTCCTTCTCTCTATCGGGCTAGAATGAGCCCGAGGCAGAGGCCTTCACTGCGTCACTCAATCTTCTAGCGGCTTCTTGGATCGCATCGCCGAAGATCAAGGAGCCATCGGCAGGATTGAACGATCCGCCATGAGCGTAGTACCAATGCTTCGATCGTTCCGGCCAGACAGGTGTGGCTGAAACAATATCTCTGGCTATGAGATTGGCTTCCATTTGCTCTCATCTCGGCACTGCATTCTGATAGTCGTCTGACCCTAGCTTGTGATGATACTGTTTTTTAGCTGTGTTGGCCTTGTTCTTGTCAATTAGCGCTTGCGCTTGCTCTCTTGTCTTGTATTCCACAAAAACATCCTAGTGATCTCACAGCTTTGGAAATTTGTCAAAGTCAGGTGTCTGGCCCTTTAGGATGTAGTTCTTGTGTAATTCTTTCTTAAAGTTTTTGAACAGTTCGACCATCTTCTTTAGTGTCCATTCCTTCACCTTGGCATGTTCTGTCTCAGGGATCGTGAAGGTCTCCAGCATTGTGGACCACAACATCTCTTTCTCTGTGTCCGAGAGATAGCTTTGCTCATCCCCTCCTATCCTTGCTCGGCGCCAGTTCACCGTGCTGATGGGCACATGATCCCTCACTACTCATCCTTTGTGTGCCACAAACTTCCTTGCATCGTCGGCTAGGACACATGGTCAACCGTCTTGTGCCACTTCAGTTATGATATGTTGACCCTCAATCTTCTGAGTGACACCGTGTTGTCCACGTCCCTCTTTTCTCCAACGGCTAGGGTGCCCACATTCCCCTCAGCGTTGCCCTCCTCGTCCCCCTCCTCGTTCAGGTATTGATTGGGATCCTTGTTTTCCTCCTTTACCAAATATTGGTTGCTTCCTCTGCGATCTCGTCAAAGAGGATATGTTCGTCCGAGCGATCTGCCATTTGATTGTTTTGCTTGGACGTCTGAATCAAGTAATTCTGATAAGAAAAAAATTATTTAGTTAATACATGTATGATGTTTCTAAGTCTGATATTTAGTTAATACATATGTACATCGTCATGTGAGAGATAGTGACTCATGATATTGGGTGAAAACAACTCCAAAACAAATTTTGTCTTCAATCCTATGCATAGGAGTGAAAATAAAGTTTTGTTTTGATTTCCAATGCATAGGAGAGAAAACAAGATTCGTTCGGTCATAAAAGCCGTTCTATCGTTATTGTTCTATCATTTAGGAGTAAAGTTTGTTTTTTATGTATCTTTCCTTCTCTAAGGAACAAAGAGAAGAAAAAGAAGAAGGAAACAAACGATGGTGGCGACACGAGAATTAGGGTTAATAATTTGCAGTGGCCAATATATCCCAAATATATATATATATATCACAAAAATTAATGTTAATAATTTGGAGTCTTATAACAGTTCAACATTCACAGTCATTCAAAAATTCACAGTCACACATATATTAATAATGTTTATATACTATAATGGTCGAACATGTTTCAAAAAATCAACTGTGTTATCTATTCACATTAATTCACAGCAAAATAACAACATTCACAGTCATTCATATATTTCCAATTTGATTCACATTCAAAATAACAAAATTCATATATTTCAGAGTCCTTCACATTCAAAATAACAAAATTCATATATTTCACAGTCATTCACAGTCACATTCATATATTTCCAATTTGATTGAAATAGAGCAATAGGTTATTCAAATTAAGAGAGCATGTTTGACAGGCCGAGACATGACGAGTGCACGGCGGCGGCGGCGTGCGACGATGACGGTGCGGCATGCGGCGGTAACGACGAAGACAACGACGGCGACGACGTGCGCGGCGGCGGCGGCGATGTGCGGTTGCGTGCGGCGGCGTGCATCGTGCGGCAGCCACGCGACGACGGCGGGTGCGGTGTGCGGCCGGCGAGGAAGACGAGGACGACGACAGCGAGAAGAAGGAACGGCAC
Organism: Oryza australiensis; assembly: GCA_019925245.2. Classification (NCBI taxonomy): domain Eukaryota; kingdom Viridiplantae; phylum Streptophyta; class Magnoliopsida; order Poales; family Poaceae; genus Oryza; species Oryza australiensis. The sequence goes on along the minus strand of JAIFGZ020000016.1, from coordinate 592,406 downwards.
GGAGTATATCGATCAACAAAGAAGGATCGCGGTGGTTACCTTGTAATTCAGCGATGACAACAGGAGACGATAGCGGCGCGCGCAAGAAGACGTCGACGGCGGCGGTTTAGGGTTCAGCGCAAGAAGACGGTCAAAAATGGCTAAGTGTTTGAATCACACATCAACCTTTGCTATATATAGATCCCAGTATCTTTGGTCCCGATTGTTGCCAACAACCGAAACTAAAGATATCTTTTTCCCAGTTGAAGCCACCAACCAGGACTAAAGATATCTTTAGTCTCGGTTGAATATGACTATCACCTACAGGCTGACAAGTGAGTATGAGACAAAAAAAGTGTTCTCCTAGCTGTCACGGGCCCACAAGCCTCTGTATAGTGCCAATGTGGCCCGTGTGACGGACGACAAGGGCGTGTCACGTTACACCGCTCTATTCCTTTAGTCAACGTGGGCATGAAAGGGGGCTTCATGCGGCGTCACGTCTCACAGCATACTGGTAAGCTGTACGCCGAGCTGCTCTACCCTACGGTTTAAATAGAGTGTTGGTTATTGTGAGTATTTCAAGCCCACCAATACCCATAAATGGAACGAAGCCCTCTGAGGAGAGCTCGGGGCAGAGGACACACTCGGGCCTTAGCTCGAGTCCCTAAGACACTTGTGCCTTGATCCTGGGCGGCCGCCACGCTTGGGGCAATGGTGCACCCAGGGCATGCCATGTCTTCATGGCACACAACATACCCGGGGCCCTGTGGCTGCTCCCATTACTGACATAGGTTTTCTTATTGGTTTGGACGAGCTTCTCGAAGTTGTCGATGACTAAGGAGTCCATAATGGGCATAGCTTGAAGGAGATGCCGAAGGTCGCGAGCTGCACCTTCTAACACCTTGAAGATGTAGTCCTTGTACGTCTCTTGAAGATTTAGATCTTGCACATCTCTTGAAGTTGTAGATCTTATATGTCTCTTGAGTACTTCTTCAATATCTCTGCGATGACAAGAGGAATGGGACCAATGACACGTCGACACATCTTTGTGTCTAAACTTGCTCAGTATGGAATTTAGTCAGCTTGCTTAATCTATTATTTTTTTAAGAAATTTAACCTTGCTTTTTAATCGCCGATTACTGATTAAGGTATAGCTGCATTTGTTTTGCATCATGTGAACCTGCATTTATTTTTGTGGTTTTGGCATGCATGCATGACAAAATAAAAATACTTTTTCATATGAGTAAAATCGAGTTTCGTACACGACCAACTGATTCGTTTGCATTTAAAAGCCTATGAAAATTAGTCATTTTCACAGGTGAATGGCTAGCCACCTACAGAAGTAAATTTTTTTAGACAGATCTTTTTAGTGTCCCACCTGCGAAAAGTCGATTTTTGCAGAAGGAAGGCTTTAAGCCAACCCCATGGGAAAATATTTTTGGGAGCAAGCAAAAAATCACCCCCGACCCCCTCCACCGTTCAAATCTTTCGGTATGCCACAGCCGATCCCATTAATAGATTCAAGCAAATCAAGCAAAAAGAGAGACATGCACAGATTCATTAACAAATTCATATACACAATCGATTCCATTCACAGATTCAAAAAGAGAGCAACTGCATCAAGGCCCCACCCGAGTTGCCGTTGCAGTCGTCGTCGTGTCGCCAAGGCCAGCCCCTCCCGAGCACCGCCACCAAATCCGGATCTAGAGCAGTTAGACCAGCACCACCGCTACCCTTGGGCTTCCTCTCCTCCACCGTCGCCGGCCCTACCACTTAGTCCACCGCTGACGAGGTTAAGGTATGTGAGAGAGGGAGGAGAGGTGTGAGGGATGATCTCAGAGAACTTAAAACAACTCTAACAGCTCTCTTACTTATATCTTCTTAAAATAACTATTTAAGAAAGTCATAAATTTAAATAGGATATCAGCCTTTATTGTATAACTAACAAATCTCCTAAATCATCTTCCTAATTTTAACAGAAAAAATAGAAAAAGATGTTAACAGAAAAAACAGATCGCTTCTTCCTCCCGCGGGGCGCCGGGCTGCGTCAATCCACCAGAAGCTTGCTAATCCCAGCAGCTCGTAGTTATGCTATCTACCTTACTGATTGTCTGATGATATCCATGATTTATGCAACAACATAACAAAAATTCTCTAGCAATATTTAGCGGCTGCATTGCATGTAAAAATTGATAAGCAAAGTAACTGCAATGTAGATGTATATCAGGGACTTCCACCATGCAGTTAGATCAATCTTTTATCACAGCAGGTTCTTCCCTTTCTTATTTCTACCTGGAGCTAAAAGTATAGTGTATACACAATCATGTTTTTTATAAAGGAGTTTTTTGACTTATTTGCTGAGACCTGATAAAACCATAAAGGGGCTTGACCAACCATGGCAACGCTGATAAACCAGATATCACTGCA